>BSWB01000003.1:19030000-20280000 GCA_033239125.1 Fagopyrum homotropicum
ACAAGCGAAAAGACTCGCAACCAAATTCAAAACAAAGGGGAAACAACAAAAGAACATAAACCCGATCCCGTCCTATAATGTACGGGAACCCCGACTGGCCACACCATCTGGATCACTCAGCAGCATCCTGAACCTGTGGAACATCTACAACGACGGTATAAACCGTTAGCTAACATTCTAGGTATAAGCAAGAGTGTGAAGACACAAACACAAATAAGGTAAAATAAACATGTAGCATGCTAGCACTCAACCGGTTATTATCTTTCATTAAGTCATTCATTACTAATTCAACTTCTTTTGTCACACGAGAATCATTTCGAAACTCGCCTCGGTCCCTTCTTCCGGCAATGGAACGGTGCGGATGCCTCCGACCGTCTAACCAGCACGGGCTAGTCGTCGAGAACCTCCTAGCTCCCGCAAGAGCTAGACAGATGATGTGATCTCCCATTATCATATACTTGGGCCAATTAAGGTTATAAGGGTGAATCCTAATCCGGTTATCCGTTATAATATGAATAAACAACAAAAACAAGCCAATACAATCCAACTAATACGGGGAATGAAGTTAAGTAAGTCCAAGGGACTTACCTCACACGAAGGTAACTCAAAGCTCAGGAATAACAACTCAAGAATACTCAAGAGAGCTCAGTTTCCCTCAGGACAGGAGCAAGGAAAGCCTGTAAGAACAAGCTACATGGATAAGGAACGAAACGATTGCTAGAAGTCTATGACTTCTAGTCTCAAAAATCTCTAAGAGATCTACGCATGCTAAGGGCTCAACCCTAGTCTTACAGCCTTCACAAGAGATCAACAACATCCAAACGATGTAAGTAAAGGAACGAGGAAAGCAAGGACAGAAGTAACTCACAATAACGGAGGATACTGCAGAGGAAACCGCAGGGGCGGCTGGACAGAGGCACAAGGGCGGCTTTGTGCAGGCGCAGGGGCGGCAGCGTGACAGAAAGTGCTGTCGGCTTTCTTCATCGACAGAACTCGCAGCAAGGGCAACCAAAGCTCGAACCTTTGGCTCCAACACGTCAAGACTCAACTCCAAAGAGCCTGAGAACAACGATACATCAACAACGAGAAGCCAACAAGAATCAAGGTTCAAACTTGATTCTTGGAGAAGAAGAAAAGGAGATAAGAAGAAGAAAACGAAAGGATAGAAGCATGCTGCAGTACAAGAACATAAGGAAGAACAAAGGATGAAGAACTTACACATTCAACAAGGTCGTAGGAGGCAAGGGACAACTGCAGCTCTCTAGGGTTTGAAGACGATAACAAGAAACGGGAAAAAGGAGGAAAGGAGGGAAAATATACGGAAGGGTTGGAAGGGTAGAAGGAAGGGACGTCTAGGGTTAGGAGGATAGAAGGAGGACGGGCCAAAAGCCCATGGATGGAAAAAGATAGGAGAAGACGAAGATAAAACAGCCCGTAGACGGGTTGGGCCTAGCCGCACCTGCGGCTGGGCCGTGCCGCGACCGCGGCAGCGAGGTTGAGCCGCGCCTGCGGCTCCCCTTCACCGCAGGGGCGGTGAAAGCAAAAACCTGGGATCTTACAGTCCGATCATTATTGAATACAAACGGGTTCACACTCAGCGTAGGAGTTTACAAATAAAACCAACATGCTACATTGATTTTTAAATGATCGTTGAGATAAACGCTCAAGAAGACTTCAAGTGGCTCACAAACAATGGTGGGTTTTGGGACTACATGACCACACATTTCATTAGCTATGTAGAACCCACCTTGGAGTTCCTCTCTTCATTTTATACTAACATTGGTGGCCATATTGAGAATGGAAGAGTCAAATACCGCCTCTTAGGCCACTTTCACGAGACAATTGCCAAAAACTTTGGCGCGCTCTTTGGCTTCCCTTATGGTGGAGTATGTACTCTACCCACTAAGGTATATGATCTTATCTACTTCTGGCCTCGCATTGTAAGTACGTATGTCATTTGGGGTTCTCTTATGAAGGCCTCACAAATCTACCATCCCCGCATCCCGATGCTCCACTTTCTCCTCTCCTCATTCCTTATTCCCGAGCGTGATTCTACTAGACATATGACTGTCCATGAGATTTTTATTATGTATTGTCTGCTCCATGTACCACAACCTAAAATGATCTACTTCTTATGCCTAAACATCTACGGGAAGAAGTCTCGTCTTGTTGGCACTATTGTCCATGGAGGCCTTGTGATGAGATTGATGTAGTAGTGCGCTCCTGATACATCTTTCTTCACTATCGTGTACTGTTGAGTCTGGTTAGACCTAAACCACCAAACCGGTGGTTTGGGTAAACTGGCGGTTTAGCTTTGAAGGTTTAGGTTTCGGGAGGCTTATAGGTTTAGGAAAATACATACCTAAACCGGAGGTTAAACCGGCAGTTTTTTTTAATTTAAAAAGGACCAAACCCACGGTTAACCGCCAATTTGGTCTGCAAATGGCGCAAAGAGCCATTTTTCAACGGCTCGTTGCCGGCCTTGCCAATGGCTCTTTTAAAGAGTCGTTTGTCTGGAGGCCACTACTAGTTGTTGCAAAATGGGTTTTTTAGTTTAAAATAAAATAAAACTATATGCCTGTTTTTAAAAAAAACAATTATTTCCTATAAATCTATAAATACCCAACTCCTCTTTCATTTTATCCCACACCATCTTCTTACATTATCTACTCTCTCTACTACTCAATTCTCAAGTCTCAAGTTCTCAAGTTCTCAACTCTCAACATATTCTCATAATTCTCATTTACAAGTTTTTATTTCACTTCTTTCTGAAATTCATCTCTCGACTCTCGTAATGGCAAGCTTTAGTGACAATATTCCTTCTCAATTCTTCCCTAACACCCAAGAAAGTGAAACCCAAATGTCCAACAATCCCGAAAATACCGAAATGTCCCTATCAGAGCCTTAGGTTGACAACAATGACACTTGCTATCTGCAATAAAGGTAGAGTGGATAAATAAACAGAACCAGAATGGGGTCTGACTTTTGAAAAGGTTTTGGTTTTAAATTGTGTACAAATATTTTGGGATAGTATGTACAGAAGCCGTCACCCTTCTGAGGATCTCGACAGTATATATATATATATATATATATATATATATATATATATATATATAGGTATCTTCTATGTGTTGATGTGTATGCATGTGATATTAAGTATTATTTATATATCTATACATATGGCATATATAAAGCCGTATAGGATTAAGTGCGCATACCCTACAGATGGCTCATACTAGAGCGACATCTGTAGTAGGACGAGGTAGGGATATACCCCTCTCTTCCTCCAATAGTGTTAGGTCAGGGACCGGTTTCCGCTGTTGTTCCGCCTGTAGAAGAGGGCATACCTTAGGAGTCTGACTACCTCTCGATGAGTGGACCCGAGTTTCGAGAATATATACATTAAGTACAAGAGGTTGCAAGAGAGGTTAGACCTACACCGGGTTTACCAACATATGTGGGACCAATTGAAACTTCCGGATCAAAGAAGAAATAACGGACCGAACTAGTGATTGATGAAGCAAACCCTTCAAGTGTTAGACAGAGTCTGACACATGGACGTTCGAGTGATCCCTTGTCCACACGGACTTCTGATGGGATGAGATCCCGTTTCAACTGTGGAGGGTTTGGACACCTGCGACCGGAGTGTAAGAGATCTTTAGTGACGTACTTTACATCTGGTGAATTAGGCCATTTGACTCCCTTTTGTCAACAAGGCAGTGTTCCTTCTCAGAGAGACTCTCCGCCCTTTTGTGCAGAAGGAGTAGAGGCAAAGACTATGGTGATGACCTCAATGATACCTGAGGAGCATAGGTTCGAGTTTTTAGTAATAATATGTAGTGGAGCCGTTGGAGTTCTGTTTGGTATGGGTATTACACAATCTTTTCTTTTTGATACATGTGCTGATAGACTGACCTTAGATACAGTAGATGATAGACCTCTCTTGGTAGGGTTGCCAAATGGGGGTCAGGTAAGAGGTACATAGTTGTCTAATACATTTGGGAGTTGTGATTTGTTTGAGGACTTCATTCCATGCCGCTGGTGCGTGAGGAAGTCATTTTGTGTATCCAAAGGCTGGGAGTAGACCAGGTGAGCCGCAAGGCGAAGGGTTGGAGGCGAGGATTGGATGGATAAATATCGTGTTGTGTTAGACGTTGGTAGTAGGACCGTGATGGTTTCTACCGAGTTAGGTCAGATAGAGATTTCCTAAGGTTAGGACCTTGGGAAGACGGGTATGATTATTAGTGTAGTACGAGTAGCGAGGTTGATAACACAAGGTTGATATGCCTTCTAGTGTTATGCCATGAAGGAGAGCGAGAGTCCAGTGTTGGAGGACGTCCAAGTGGTCTGTGAGTTCCTGGATGTGCTTGCTGAGCCATCCAATTTTCCGCATCAAAGGAGCATGGACTTCGGTATCAAGTTGGAGCCTGGTACGAGACCGATCTCGAAGGCCCCATACTTGATGACGCCTTTCGAGATGTTGGAGCTGAAGAAGCAACTCGAGGAGTTGGCTAAGAAGGGCTTCATCCGCCCTAGTGTATCACCATGGGGTGCACCTGTCCTCTTCGTGTGGAAGGACAGATCGTTGAGATTGTGTATAGATTATAGAGAGCTGAACAAGGTGACCATCAAGAACAAGTATCCACTGCCTCGTATTGATGATCTACTTGATCAGCTACAGGGAGCGACAGTGTTCTTCCGGATTGATTTGTGTTCAGGATATCACCAGCTGAGGGTGAGAGAGCAGGATGTGCACAGGACGGCATTTCGCACCCGTTATGGACACTACAAGTTTGTAGTGATGCCATTTGGGCTGATGAATGCCCCAACAGTCTTCATGTAGTTGATGAACAGTATTTTCATCGACTTCCTGGATCAGTTTGTGGTAGTCTTCATGGATGAGATTATGGTGTACTCTCGTAGCAGAGAGGAGCATGCTAAACATTTGAGGACAATTTTGTAGATTTTGAGAGATAAAGAGTTGTATGCCAAGCTCTCTAAGTGTGATTCTGGATGTCTGAGGTTGTTTTTCTTGGACATATCGTCTTTGCCGACGAGATTATGGTAGATCCGGCAAAGATCAAGTTTGTTGCTGCATGGACGACATCAACGAACGTCAAGGAAGTGCATAGCTTTCTTGGCCTAGCCGGTTATTATAGACGCTTTGTAGAGGGATTTTCTATGATTGCCCGTCCACTGACGAGTCTTCTGAGGAAGACTACCAAATTTGTATGGACCGACCAGTGTGCTCAAAGTTTTGAGGAGTTGAAGAGGCATTTGACTTCTGCCCCTTTCTTGGCACAACCAGAGGGTTCTGATGATTTTGTAGTTTACAGTGATGCATCCAAGCTATGCTTGAGATGTGTATTGATGCAGAGAGGCAGAGTGATTGCATATGCGTCTCGACAGCTGAAGACGTATGAGGAGAACTAACTGACTCATGATCTGGAGTTGGCAACGGTAGTTCATGCTTTGAAGATCTGGAGACATTACTTGTATGGTTCTACATGTCAGATCTTCACAGACCATAAGAGTGTGAAGTACATTTTCACGCAGCGGGAATTGAATAACCGCCAGCGTCGATGGCTTGAGTTGATGAAGGACTTTGACCTTGAGATTTTGTATCATCTTGTCAAGGCAAATGTGGTAGTTGACGCCTTGAGCAGAAAGACGCCTCGAGAGAAGGCGATTGCCAAACTTACTGTACAACCTCAGCTTCAAAGAGATCTAGCTTGGCTAGAGATGGACATCTAGTTTCCTGATGAGGATGCCCAATTGTTTGCTTTAGAGGTTCTACCTGGTCTGTTGGATGAGATCCAACAGAAGCAGGGGACTTGCCCGACTTTGACGAGGATTAGAGAGAGGATGACTCATGGTGAGGCACCACAGTTCTCCATAGGAGCAGATGGAGTGATGAGACACCGCGACCGCGTCCGTGTACCCGCTAATGCGGATCTGAGGTAGAGGATTTTGCAGAAGGCTCACTCCATACCTTACTCAATGCACCCAAATACGAGTAAGATGTACTATGATGTGAGATGCACATATTGGTGGGGAGGCCTGAAGCCCGATGTAGCCAGATTCGTGGCTCAATGTGCGACCTGCCAACAAGTCAAGATAGATTATTTCAGACCTGGAGGTGAGCTCCATCCACTGCCAGTACCACAGTGGAAGTGGGAGGACGTCTCCATTGACTTTGTGACTGGACTAAGAATCAGTAGGAGCTTTGATGCTATCAAGGTGGTTGTTGATTGACTGATGAAGACGGCACATTGTATCCCCATCAGAGAGACGTGGCCGGTGAGTAGATTGGCTAAGGAGCACACTAGACAGATAGTGAGACTCCATGGGGTACCGAGGACGATCATCTCTGATCGAGATGGACGGTTTACCTCGAGGTTTTGACAGCATATCCAGACTGCTTTGGGGACGAGTCTACACTTCACGATTGCGTTTCACCCCCAGACAGATGGTCAGTCTGAGAGGACCATCCAGACATTAGAGGACATGTTGCGAGCTTGTGTGTTGGATTGAGGATATGGATGGTCTGATTACCTCCCACTTGTTGAGTTCTCATACAACAACAACTGGTATGCATCAATTGGGATGACTCCTTATGAGGTAGTGTATGAACGTACGTGTCATACACCTTTATGCTGGGATGAGCCTAGCGGTATTAGTGGGATAGCTCCAGAGCAGATTCAGGATGATATGGTTCGAGTAGCGTTGATTAGAGAGAGGATGCTGGCTGCACAGAGTCGCCAGAAGTCATATGCAGACAGGAGGCGACGACCTCTAGAGTTCAGGGTAGGAGCTCATGTATGATTGAGAGTATCTCCGACGCGAGGCGTTAGACGTTTTGGCAAATGGGGAAGCTGAGTCCCCGATATGTCGGTCCTTTTGAGATACTGGATAGAGTTGGGAGAGCAGCGTACAGATTGGCTTTGCCGCCGAGGTTAGAGGGTGTTCACCCTGTGTTTCATGTGTCTCAGCTGAGGGAGTACATACCAAATCGGAGACACATCGTCAGCTATGATGATTTAGTGGTTGAGTTAGACCACAGTTTTGTTGAGCAGTAGATTGTAGTCCTAGAACGAGGTTTGAGATGCCTGCGTTCGAAGGACATTCCCATACCGAGGATATAGTAGTTTGGACGAGGACCGGATGAGGCTACATGGGAGACTGAGGATAGTATCCAGAGGAACTATCCTGAGTTCTATGCTGAGATAGATACACCTATAGGATCGACGAGTAGATCTTAGTACTATCTTGGTAAATGTAAGTTATGTGTTTATGTGATATGTTGTGTTTTCGTGCTAGTTGTGATGTGTGCATATGATCTTTTAGATCTTATTTGCTAGCGCGAGTTAGGTATAGCTGGAGATAGTTCTTTCCTCCATTCTATTGTAATATGTTTAGGATTAGCTGGAGATGGTTCTTTCCTCCATGCTATTATTGATGGACATAGTGTGAGTGGAGACGGTTTTCCTCCACATAGTTTTGTTACGAGTACGATTGGCTGGAGACGGCTTTCCTCCATGTCTTGTGACGTGGTTATTAGTTGGCTAGAGATGATTTTCCTCTATGTCTTTGGATAGCGTTATGATCTTGTTGCTGGAGTTGGTGATTCCTCCATGCTGATGTTTTGAGGTTATAGAGTGTTATAGGTTGATACCTTTGAACGGAGATGTGATACCTGCGATAGAGACAGTGTTTATACCTCGGTGTATGGGTCCGAGAGGATTTGAGAATTGTTCAAGTTTCGGGACGAAACTTTTTCTTAAGGGGGGTGTGATATAATAGCTAGGATTTTCGAATTCTAATTAATGTTGATTAACTTAATCATTGATAGTAATTGACATAACTCGCGAAGATTGCGCAAGTGATGAGTATAAGTCCCACCGTTATTTGTTTTTGGCATAATTTTGGGCTTATGGGAAAATTTTCACTTTTTCCCCCGGGTAATTTATTTTACCCTCCGGTGTTATTTGGAGTATTTGGGAGCTCCAATTAATAAAAATGCAGTTGAGAGAAATGATCAGGACATCGGACATGTCCTAGATATGAAATAACATGGAAACGCAAAACGGTCAAAATAGTCGCTATTTCGTTTCTTAACGGCTAAGAAAGACGGCTTAGGAATACACGTTTTCCGAGGCAATTGTGGAATAATTATCCCTACAATATTCAAGATTTATTGTTCCAATTTCGAGAAGTTTGGAGAAGGAGGTTCAACCCGCCATTGAATCGGTTAAAGGATAATTATCGACTTCGCTAAAGGATAATTATCGTCTTCACTATAAATAGCGGAAAATCGTTTACTAATTCATTTCCTTTTCACGTTTCCTCATAAAAGCTCTGATTTCTCTCAAACTTCAAACTCAGATCTACTCTCCGTTTCTAATCCGATTTTAATTCCGTTTGAGTTTTTGAATTCCTCTCTTCATTCTCTTAATATTAGTACCGAGTTTTTGCATTTCCGAGCAGATGAAGACCTGGTCGAGCATATATGTCACCAGGACGGTTCGGTCACTCAGATTCGGATGAATTTGATGTTGGACATGCGTAGCCTGCGTCGTTGTGATTCCGAATCTTCTTTCAGATCGTCAATCGGGTTAGTAACAAATAAGTTATGAATTTATTCATTTTCTGTATTGCTATTCGGCCTAAATTGACCTTAAGCTTTTAAAAATGGATAATTAGAAATTCCATTATGATCATTATATTATTCTGGTGTTATGGGTTGTTTGTTTGATGAAATCTAATGACAGGTGGGTTTAGAATTGGCCTGCGGACAAAACGTTATTCTGGTAAAATTTAATTAATTAATTAAAGGTTAATTAATTAAATTAGGATTAAATTTGAGATTGAGGAATACTGATTAGATGCATGCTAGGTGTTAGAATGAGTTAAGGATCATGATGATGTTATGGATATCGGTTATGGCTTTAAGGTTTAGTATGTGTACGAGTATGATGAGATATTATGTTGAAAATATGCCTTAGGCATTTATGAATGTGTTGAGGATCTAAGATTTAGATTTGAGATATAGGTTGGTTGTGCTTAGTGAGACGAGTCTCCTAACCTTTGCAGTATGTGATTGTGTGTGCCTTGCTATTGCAGGCGTTGATTACTTCCCCAAGGGGAAGCTGTGACGTTGTACAGCTTACGAGTATATCAGGTAAGTCCATAGGACTTACTTAGCATTCAGTTGTGGGTTTGTGTGATTGTGATGGTTGTGTGTGTTCATATAATTGTGTATTTATAACCTAAACCGGACTAGGATGACCATTTATTACATTAAATGACCCAAGTGTATTATAACGGGTCGTGACCACATATGCCTCCGCTCGAGGGTAGGAGGGGGTGTCTGGAAGCTAGTAACACGGGGGGGACGAGTGATGATCACCCCCATGAAAAACCCCTATGTTAACGGGGGAAGGGACGAGGTTCTTTAGGCTCCTCGTGTCACAAAATAAGTTGAATTAGTAATGGAATAATGTAATTGAAAGATAATAAATGAATGTGTGTGCATTGCATGTATGAGTTGTTGATGTGTGTATGTGCTATTACCTTCATGCTTATTCATTACTGTAGCTAACGGTGTATACCGTGTTGTAGATAACCTACAGGTTAGGAAGACTGCAGAGTGAGCCAGATGTGGTGACCAGCCTAGGACTTTTGTACATTAGGATTGTGTGGGATATGGGATGTCTTTTGTGGTTGTTGTTTATGGATGTTGTTTTGTACTCGGCTTGTATGTTATAAACCCTTTTGATGTATCTTATACAGCTTTATGTATTTGGTTTTAATCTACCTGTGCCTTGTTGTAAGATCCAGTGAACTTGTTGTCAAGCTAGGGTCAGGATCCATTGTGAGATCCTAGCCCAATGTTGCACTCCAAGTTCCGCGGATTTGGGGTGTTACAGTCCCAACCACAACAACCCGAACCAAAAATGCTTACACCCGACATTTTTATGAAGCATTATAAGAAGGGGCGCCGGTGAACGATTATTGTCAAGTTTAATGCAACAATTGTTCAAAGGTGTACAAGTGGAAGATAAAGGGTAGCTACGGGACTTTGCAAACGCACTTGTAAAAAGTTCATCCCGAAATGCTAGGAATATCACGGGGACAATCACAATTATCCCACGGGTTTGCATCTTCTTCCTCTCAATCTCCTCTATTTATGTATAACCATAATGAAGAAAATTTAGGATTAGCCTATGTTATATCTTCTCATGCCTTTTCTTATTGTGAATATGAAGGCGCTCAAGCATATAACACTATATATCTTCAAACTTATTTTAAACCAAATTCTCGCAAAACCGTTTCTAAATTAGTTTTCAAATCTTACTTAGAAAAGAAACAAAAATTCTTTCGATTTTGGCATCTTTTTCGCATCAAGTATTTATTTATAGTGATATTTGGAGTACACAATCGCAAAAATATTTTTACATGGGCATTACTTTACATTATATTGATAACGATATATTTTTGCATAAATATGTTATTGTATTTCGGCATTTCAACCAAACATGATGCACCTAATATTGCAAACATGATAAAAACAATTTTACAAGAATTTATTTTACAAAGTCTAGTTTTTTTCATATTCTTTTGATAATACATCTACTAGCACCGCCGCCGTAAACCATTTGGTCAAGGAGGCGAAACAATATTTACGAACTCCTTTACTCACCAAAGATGTGCATGCCATATTTTAAACTTATGTGTTCAAGATGAACTTAAGATTTTAGCGATTATCATAACCCCCATCACCGACATTATTGATCGTATTTCGCACTACTCCGAATTGAGAAAAAAATTGAGAACATTATGTTTAGCCAGTAATTTTCATCCAATTGCCTTTTCAAAAGACATTGGAACTCGTTGTAATTCTACATACAAATTGCTTGGTCAAGCCCTTTGTTACAAAGATCTTTTTACAAGCTTTTTTCGCGTAAAACATTCGTTGGTCAATTCTTGATGATGAAATTGTTTGACAAACTTGCATTGATATTTGTAATATTTGAAAGATTTTTGGTGATACAACTAATGTCATGACTCATGAGTTACGTTTACGACCCAACTTCTTGTAGATTTTTAGCGAAAACCGTAAACATTTTTGAGGCTTTTCAAAGTGGTACAACTTTTCCAACCCTTATAAATGCTATCGATGACATGAAATTGAAATGGCTAAAATATTACACCAATATTCCCATGATTTGTCTTATAACTGCCGTTTTTAATCCTAGACTTAAACGTGATCGTGTTTCCAATTTGTTGGTTATTTATTATAATTGTTTGGGCTTAGATGTCTTATTTCCTAACATTATTCAAAATGTTCGTATGAAAATTGAAATTTTTTTTTTAATTTCAAACAAGTGCTAGCTCTTCTTCTTCTTCTTCTTTTTCTTTCAAAAGCATAACAAATTTTAGACAAAACGACTAATACACCAAGACATTCATCATCAAGTGCGGAATTTCAAGATTATCTAACAACTTGAATTGGTTTTGAAAGTGAAGATTCTTTCGATATTTTGAATTGGTGGAAGAAAGTATCCCCGAAATATCCAACATTAGTAAAAATTATACAACAAGTCATGACCGTGCCCACATCAACGGTTGCCGTGGAGGCACAAGTTTGTATTCAAAATTGGATAAGCGCGGAGAAGCGGAAATGGCATAATGTCCTGATGTATGAATCACAATCGGATTCCAACACCGATGATGGCGCCACTACTTCTGATTTTGAGGCCGAAAGGTAAAGCACGTAATAAAACACAACTCGGAAGTCCTTAAAAAGGTAAATAAAGGTAAGAGAACTATGTGGGCTATGATTCCTCTTAATCTTGAGAGGATACGTATGCAACCGGGTAATCGGTTAAAGCCCATTCTTTTTTAATTACAGTACCGATCGGGCCGATCACTACGCAAATCACAAATTTGCAAAGTTCTATAAGGACCGATCGGGTTGATTGATCCTTCGACCGGCCCGATCTCTATTTTTTTCGACAAACCTATGCTAGACTAATAAATGTGAACCGGACAAGTGATCACCGTGCAATTCACAAATTTGCGCACCTCCTAGACTCCCTCGGGAGAACTAGACAAATGATCACCGCCCGTTACCCATGGACCAATTAATAAGTCGGTTACATAAGAACAACAATACACCACAACACATAAACATACACCACTTAAGCATTCGCCAATACATCATAGAAGCTAACTAAGTCCTAAGGACTTATATGGAACAGAATATGCTCAGCTATCCACACAAATTCGATCAGTAATCAACTCCTCAATGCCTGATACAAGTCAAGGCAAGGTATTAAAACCAACCTACGTCAATATGAAACTGCATCTTAATAGTTTCCTACCTTACACATAACTCAACGTAGCTCCACAACTAACCAAACCCTAATCCCAAACATGGGAAACACTATAGATTTTCTAGGCCACCTATCATGATGCTACCATGATCAAAGGGTACAGAGAAGGAGGTACAACGTACCAAGAGAACACCCTTATGTCACAACAACAACTTAAGGGTCTCACTGGAGGAAAACTGCGGTCACGGAAGTGAAGAGGCATGGGGGCGGAAAGATCCCAGTGGCCGCACCCGCGGCAGACGAAAGATGCGGGGGTGGTGAGGCGCGCTCGTGGGAAAGGAAGGCGTAGTCGCGTGACTGGCGACTGCAATCTCCGACTTCTCCTTCTTCGTGCAGGTCACTTTCTTCTTCAACACTTTCTGTAACTCTTTGTAATTTTAGTCAGGCACTCACGTAGCCACTCTATAACTAAAGGAACAAAATGGGAGAAGCAACTTACCCTTACTCCTCAATGAAATCGTAGGAGACGAACGGTTTGGAAATCCACAAAGATGGTCTTCTTCGTTAATCTCGCTGCAGTCCGACGAAGATGGAAGACACCACTCAACTGGTGACGGAATCAAAATAGAAAGGGAGAGAGAGAGTGTGAAGAAAGGAAGAAGAAGGAATCATCGAAGGAAGGGAAGAAAAAAAGGGGAGAAGGAGAGAAACACTTACGTAAATCTCCAAGGCAGTCAAGAGCTTATGAGAGAATGACATATGAAGATTATGGTAATGGAGAAAGGGTTTGGGGTTACTGCTTAACCGCCTCCTCGGAAGCAGTAGCCGTACCCGCGGAGGCCCACACCCCCGACCAACCATGGCCGCCCCTACGGGTAGCCTATCCTTGGGCTTCTCCTAGAGAGCGTCTAGACCGGGTTTACATCATTACCCCCTAAAAACAAGTTTCGTCCCGAAACGTAGACCCAAAAGATCCTCACGGTATAGAACTCCTAATGACATACATCAACACACGTGAAAGACGCAACATACGATTCCGCCAATCGACAAATCATAACCAAATCTCAAGCACATAACTCACAATGTAATCAAACATACACACACCACATAATACGCAAGTAAGCACATGTAAACCAAGGTCTAGAACTAACCTGATGATCCTCTCTCAACAGATGACTCAACCTAGAACTCCGGATAGTTCCTAGAGATACTATCCTCCGTCTCCCAGGTAGCCTCGTTGGCTCCTCATCGTGACCGTTGAATTCGCATCATCGGTATGTTCTTGGAGCGTAATCATCTCGTATTCCTCTCCAAGACCGCTACCGGATGCTCCACAAAGGTGTGGTTGGACTCGACTACTAAGTCCTCATAACTGATGACGTGTCTCGGGTCCGGTATGTACTTCCTCAACTGAGACACGTGAAAGACTGGGTGAACCCCCTCTAGTCTCGGCGGTAAGGCCAGTCGGTACGCTATCTCCCCGACTCGCTCTAAGATCTTGAATGGTCCGACATACTGGGGCTCAACTTCCCCTTGATGCCGAAGCGTCAGACGCCATGCGTCGGTGATACCCGCAGCCAAACTTGATTCCCTACTCTGAACTCCAAGGGTCGGTGCCTCTTGTCTGCGTAGGACTTCTAGCGGCTCAGCGCTATCAGCATACACTTCCGAATCAAGGCCACTCGAGCCATATCATCCAGTACATGCTCCGGTGTAACTGGTCTATCGCTACTCTGCTCCTCCCAGCAAAGCAGTGTACAACATCTCCGCCCATACAAGGCATCATATGGATCTATCCCAATCGACGCGTGTCAACTGTATTATTTAAAAACTCTTCCAGAGGAAGGTGATCAGACCATACCTGTTCTCAATCTAGCACGCACGCTCTCAACATATCCTCTAAAGTCTAGATAGTCCTCCCCTACTGTCCGTCCGTCTACAGATGGTATGCTGTCATGAAATGCAGACTCGTACCAAAGGCGGCATGCACCTCATGCCAGAATCTCGAGGTGAATCGATCGTCCCTGTCTAAGACGATGATCTTCGGTACCCCGTGGAGTCTCACTATCTGCCTAGTGAACTCCTCTGCCAACCAACTCATCTGCCACGTCTCCTTAATAGGAACGAAATGTGCGGTCTTGGTAAGGTGGCCTACTATCACCTAGATGGTGTCATAACCCCGGCTCTATCCCAGACCGGTAACAAAATCCATGAAGATGTTCTCCTATTTCCACCGCGGAACTGGTAATGGGCGGAGCTCTCCTCTAGACCTGGGTGCTCGATCTTGACCTACTGATAGGTCGCGCATTAGGCTACGTATCTAGTCACGTCGTGCTTCACCCCACCCCACCAGAATAATCACCTCATGCCTTTGTACATCTTACTCGCACCTGGGTGTACTAATTAAGGAGTAGAGTGAGCCTCCTCTAAGATCCTCTACCTCAACTCTCGGTCCGCCGGTACACAAGCGTGATCGTGGCGTCTCTGCACTCCATCGGCACCCACCTTAAATTGTGGTGCCTCTCCGCAAGACATCCGGTCTCAGATCCTCATCAATGTAGGGCGGCCCTCTTTGTTTTTGTCGGATCTCTCCTAACATATCAGGTAGCAGCTCTAGGGTAGACAAGTGATTATCCGGATCCGAGAACTGAATATCTAACTCCAATCCGGCCAGTTCATTTGTAGTTGAGGCTGAGCTGTCAACCTAGTTATCGCCTTCTCGCATGGTGTCTTCCGGCTAAGGGCGTCGGCGACAACATTCGCCTTTCTGGATGATACATTATCTCCAAGTCGAAATCCTTAATCAACTCCAATTATATCCGTTGGTGGTTATTCAACTCCCGCTGAGTAAATATTTACTTAAGGCTCTTATGATCCGTGAAGATCTGACACATCACCCCGTAAAGGTAGTGGCGCCAAATCTTCAGGGCATGAACTACAACAGCCAACTCGAGGTCGTGAGTCGGGTAGTTCTCCTCGTAGATCTTCAGCTACCTCGACGCATACGTTGTGACCCTACCTCGCTGCATCAAAACGCACCCCAAGTCCAGCTTGGATGCATCATTGTATACCACGAAATCCTCTACCCCTTCGGGCTGTGCCAGTAAAGGGGTAGAGGTCAATCTCCTCTTCAGCTCTTCAAAACTATGCTGACACTTCTCCAACCACATAAACTTGATGGTCTTCCTTAGAAGGCTGGTGAGTGGTCGAGCGATCCCTGAGAACCCTTCCACAAACCAATGATAGTATCCTGCTAAGCCCAAGAAACTACGTACCTCCATAACATTCTTCGAAGGCGGCCAATTAGCTAATGACTCGATCTTGTCGGGATCAACCTTGATCCCCTCGGCGGTGACCACATGACCCAAGAATGCCACCACGGACATCCAGAACTCACACTTAGAGAACTTAGCGTACAACTCTCTATCCTGAAGAACCTTGAGCACCATCCACAGATGGTTGGCATGCTCCTCTCTACTCCTAGAGTACACTAGGATGTCGTCGATAAATACCACCACAAACGGGTTTAAAAAGTCAATGAAAATGCCATCCATCAACTCCATAAACACAACATGCGCATTTGTTAGTCCGAATGACATCACTACGAACTCGTAGTGGCCGTACCTGGTACAAAATGTCGTCTTGGGCACATCTGATCTCTCACCCTCATCTGGTGATATCCTGACCTCAAGTCGATCCGGGAGAAACCGGTCGCTCCGTGCAACTGGTCTAACAAGTCATCAATGTGAGACATTGGATACTTGTTCTTGATCATCACCTTATTCAAATCCCGGTAGTCGATGCATAATCTCATCGACCCGTCTTTCTTCCTCACAAACAGGACTAGTGCTCCCCAAGGTGAAACTCTAGGGCGAATGAAGCCCTTCTCTGTCAGCTCCTCGAGCTGCTTCTTTAGCTTTAACATCTGGATAGGCGCCATGCAATAAGGTGCCTTCAAGATCGGTCTCAAACCTAACTCCGACTCGATGTTGAAATCTACATCCCTCTGTGGTGGCAACCATGGTGGCTCACCAAACACATCAGTGAACTCACTCACAACCGGGATCTCTTCTACACTCGGGCTCTTACTCTCCTTCATGGAATAACATCAGAAGGCCTCACAACCCAACCCGATCAATCTTGCCGCTCGAACGGTATTGATAACTCTGCCGGTCTTCCCGAGGTGCCATCCTCGGAATATCTCGATCTGGCCGGTCTCGGTAGTGACCTTCACGGTCCTTTTACATATGTCTAGAACTGCACCATTCTTATCCATCCAGTCCATTCTCAGAATAAGTTCTTCATGTGCTAAATACATGAAGAAGTTTACTGAATAGTCACGATTTCCTAAGCGGATAGGACAATCGTGGATCTCCCGGTTTTCCCGTACCTTTCCCCCATCGGGTAACCCGATGGTAAAAGGTGATCCCTCTATTGACTCTAGTGATAACTGCTCCATACAAGCATCACATATAAACAAGTGTGTAGCACCCGTGTTAAATAAAACTCTAACAGGCATGTCATGAATCAGAATGGTACCTGTAGTCTCCGGTGCTTCCGGATCCTCTGTGTTCCTCATCTCGAACACTCGAGCTTGAAAACCCCTAGTCTCCGAGATACCTCCACTTTGTCCTCGGCCTTGACTTGAGCCATGTGCGGAACCCTGTGGAGTAGAGTGCCCGGGGCTCTATACTGTTGCCGCCCCTGGGTCGGATACTGTGAAGGGCCGTAGGGGATGATCCCTACTACGACAGAGCCTTGTCCTAGTGGAAAAAGCTAAATCGGTGACCAATCTTGCCGCAAGTGAAACAAGTCACCAACGGCCTCTTACAAGAGAGTGTAATATGTCCTCTTTCTCCACAGTTAAAGAAATGTCGGTCACGCTCGGAAAGCGGTGCCGATGATCTAGAACTCTATCAACTGTTGGCCTAGACTCGTCCATACCCTGATGCTCTGACTCCTGCACTAGCCTGTCTAGTCTTCTGCCTCTTCTCAAGTCCGCCCGACTGTGTAACCCTTGTAGGACCCGGCCGGTCCCTCTCATACGCTGAAGCTCGGTCTTGGTAATCCGTCAGGGAGTCACAACGGAAATCCGCAAGATAGGCACAGGTGGGCTCTCTCAACCTCCGAGAAAACAAGTACACTTGTTGGTCCATCATAGGTGCGGCGGGACCAAACAGTGCCAACTCATCTCTAAACCTATCGCCTACACCACCGGAACGTCCTCGAACCTAACCTATTTGAAATCCCGCATTCTATCTTTCCTCAATGATGCAGGGTAGAAACTCTCTTGAACGAGGCTCAACATTTGTTCAAACCTGGTAACTCCGCTTTGGACCGTCCTCCACCAGTATTGTGCCTGATCACAGAATAAAGTATGTACTAGCTCCACCCATCGATCCTCGGGGCAACGGATCGACTCTAATGAGGACTCCACATGGCCTACCCAGTGCTCCACCTCTAGCCCCACTTTCCCGTCGAAAGTGGGTACTCATAGTTGGGTGAAAGCCTTCAACCATGACTACGGTCTCGACGATCTCAGCTCATCTCGTCCTCTATCGCCTTCAACAACTATCACCGGTGCAGCCCTCTCCGGTGTAGCTATAATCTGGGTAACCCTCTGCGAGACCCAACCAATCGCGTAAGTACTAGTGGTGCCGGGGTTAGTACTCCAGTCCTATATCCTTCCTCAACCCGCTGCACATACTCCCAGTACACATAAGCTCCTATATACACTCGACCAGACTCGGCTGACGGTGAACTCCGTACTCGAGACCTAGCAGCGGTCCCCTCCCGAACCTCAAGAATAAGACTCTCTACAAACTCCTCAACAGGAACATTAGCAGATGGCGGATCTGCAATGGATATACGTCCCTTACCTCTTGCTAGCGGAGGTCTACCTCCTCGCCCTCGACCTCGGACGGTAGGAGTCCTATCAGTTCCACCACGTCCAGTTGAAGGGAGGGGTGGATGACCTCTTCTCTGTCCAACAACTATCCTAGTACGTGTCATCTCCACGATATACATATCCTCTAATCAGACCAAGCTAACTTACACATAACTATCACATAAGTCCAATAAACTATCATGCAACGCCAAACTAACAACTATGCTGCCGAGATTTGCGGAGGTGTTGGTGGTTCCCGTACTTCTATGCCAACTCAAAGCTCTGATACCATATTGTAACACCCCAATTCTCAGACTCGGGGCGCTACGGATTAAGACCTCACAATGGGTCCCGATCCGAGCTCAACAGCAATGTTACTAGATCTTACAACAAGGCACAAACGATAAAACACTAAAATCCAAATACTGAAATATGCAATGTCCAACAAATCAACAGACTCGCAGCCGAGGTATAAAAGTCATAAACGAAGTCCACAAAGGAAACTATCAAAGTTAGCTATAATAGAACCACATAAAACCCACACCCGTCCTATCACGTACGGGAACCCCGTCGACCACCTCCTCTGAATCACTCGGCAGCTACCCTATCCTACAATGCATCTAACAACACGGATAAAACCGTTAGCTAAATGTAAAATAGAGGAAAACATCGAAGCACAAATACATATAAAGCAATAGTTAAACACATATCATGCTATCACAAAACTCCTTTATTATAACCTTTATTAAGGTTGATAGCATGAATTATAGTCTATATTTTGGGGTTTGTTTGGACGTTTTATCTTCAATAATCTGCATGTTAGCATGTATAATATGTGATTATATTACCATTTCATCTACCTTTGCGAGAATCGAGGTCTACACCTAGTTTTGCTGTAATTGTAGGTAAAATGGTATGTTTTGCATCAAAAAGGAGCAAAAGGAGTCATGAGTCATTTGGAGCTACATTGAGGAGCATAAGGAACCATCCAGGAAGCATAGCCATGGATCAAAGATTCACTTTGGACCAGTTTTGAGAGATTTCACATTCAGTTATGACTCACCTCGGTTGACCAGAGATTCATCTCGACCGAGGTGATCTAGAGACGCCGACTCGACCGAGGCGAACACCTAGGACGCGGCGAGAATATTTTATTCTTGGCTGAGATCTTTTATCTTTGGAAGGTGATCTTATATTTTTGGGCTTGGCTCCTGGAAGGAAGAAGATCTTATATTTTACCTATATTTATGGGAAAAGATCTTTCTAAGATATTTTATCTTTGGAGGGTTATTTTCCTATAAAAAGGGTTGGATTTCCACAAATCCAAAATCCCGCTTACACTAGAAGATCACGCTATACCGTCGATCAGGGTTTATAGCACGCAGCAGCCATACTCCAGTTGGGAGTTTCGAAGAACCTTTTTGAAGGTTGAAAGTTGAAGGAAGATTGAAGATCATAGCTTTTATAGCTTTTTGAAGGGTTTTGTAAGATTGTCTTCAATTCCCCTTCCTTGTTGTCTTGTCTTGTCGGATTGCTATCCAAGGAACGCTTTGTTGTGATATTTGATTCAGTTATTGAAGTCTTTTCATTAAATTCTTCTTGTTCAAATATTCACCTTCTTCCCATATATTTGATTAATACTTTCATAATGATGATGAGTGGCTAATTTCCTTGTGCGATTCTAGGGTGATTGGCTGAAGGTTGTGGGAAAAACAATGATAGAATAATCTTAGATTCCAGTAGGACCCTGAAAGTTCGAGTCTTTGACCTTAACCCTAAGCATCTCGTTCAGTCGATGAACATCTCGGCCGGGGTGGAATCTGGCTGACCGAGGTGACTTATCTGATCCTAAACTGAGAGTTAAGTGTTAGAGTTTGCCAAATCATATTCTTATTTTACCTTTCCTGGTTCAAAGCAAGCTTAGGATGAGACTTACCCGGTAATTCCTTAGTTTGTGTACCAACGATCATAAGTGTAGGTAATAAAGGTTTATCCTTTATTGGGGTTTGAGTGTGCTTCCATCCCATCTTTGTGAGTTAGCCTGAGACTTACCCGGTAAAGGTTGATTCTATTCCCTTAGATGGTGTGTTAGTTTGAGGTTATAGTTCTTTACCTTGATTCCTTGAGACTTACCCGGTAATAGGAGTTACGGTTTTGGATTAGTGAGTAGTGAGACTTACCCGGTAATCTACTACACTTTAGTAACACCTTCCCCTTGCAAAAATCTCAGCTTTGTCCGCTTATCTTTAGATCTTGAGTTGGAACCACAACTAGATGCCTTAATCCCTAGAATTGCATGTTTGCTTTATTGACTTCTTATTCATCTTTCATTGTGTTAATTGCTCTCTTGTGGTTAGTATTCACGCAGCTTACCGTTATTGACTTTGTTTCACCGAGTCCCTGTGATCGACCCCTGGAATTTCTTGCTTTTTACTACGATTGACCCGTACACTGCGGGTTCGCATCCTTGTTTTAAGCTTAAGTCTAGGGTTATAAATTTAAAGCTTGCACACACCGTTTGGAGCGAACAAGTTTTTGGCGCCGTTGCCGGGGACTTGGTCTAGACCGAGCCGGTACGGTTTGCTCTTGGAGCACTTTCCCCCGTGTCATCTAACCACTCTACTTGAGTGACTTTTGCAGGTTCTTTCTTAGGTATATGCGAAGAACCCGCACTGGGAAGGAAATTGTTCCTTACGATCCCGAACCAGAAAAGACATACAAGCGACGCTTAAGAGAAGCGAAGATGGCCCAACAAGACGACCGCGATCTTGCGGCCGAATTGAAAGAGACGCTAGAGCTGCTACGTCTCAGCAAAGAAGAACTAAGGCAAGAGAAAGAAGAGAATCGCACCAGGACTGCAACAATCGAAGCGGAGATAGCAGTCATACGAAACCAGATTCTACTTCGACCGAGGGAAGATCCTCCTGTTGATCCTCGACCGATGCAGGATCCAGTAGCTGACCCTCGACCGAGGCAGGTTCCAGTACCTGACGCCCCGGCCGATGCACTTCCACCTCGGAGGCCAGTCCGAGATGTTCTTCTTGCAGGAATCCCACAAACCCTAGGTCAAAGGATGGACCCTAATCAACAACTGAGGCGTCCAGGAGTGAACCTAGGAGATCCAGCGGATCATGACTACGAACTTCGACCGCAAGTTCTATCCATGATTCGCCAATGCCAATTCGGAGGGCTAGAGAAGGAGTCGCCACATCAACATCTTCAAAACTACGAGATCTTGATGGAAACCTTGCGACCTTCCAGAATTGAAAATAACAATTACAAGCTAAGACCTTTTTACTTTTCTTTAAAAGATAGAGCTCTTACTTGGTATCAATCTCTTCGTCCAGGAAAAATCAGCACATGGGAGGAGATGACAACGGAATTCTTGACCAAATTCTTTCCCCCCTCAAAGACCGCTGAAATGAGAGGGAAGATCAACGCTTTCATTATGAAGGACAAGGAGAGCTTGTCCAAGTCATGGGAGCGGTTCAAGGACATCCTTTTGGATTGCCCACATCATGGGATTCCAAAGATCGAGTTGTTGGAGATCTACTTCAAGGGACTGGACGGAAGCACCCAGTTCAATCTCCAACTACTCTCCGCCGGTACCTTCATGGACATGGCGATTGATGAGGCTTGGGACTTCATTGAGAAGCAAGCCTTGCACATGGAGAAATACACCCACCAAGGAGCTGAAGGTGGAGTTAAAAGAGTCAACTTTCAAGAGACTCAATCCAACAACAATCAACTCACGTCTTTGAAGAATGACGTGAAGCAATTGAAGGAACTCTTGGTTGCTCAAACCAAGAGGGAAGAGCAAGGGAAAAGGAACAACAACAACGGGTACCGTAACAACAACAACGGTTCCCGGAACAACAACTACAACAACAACAACAATAGAGGATCCAATAGCAACAATTGGAGGACGAACAATCAAAACAACCAAAATCCTGGTAACAATTATTCTAACTCCAACTCTAATAATTCCTCTAACCCTTTCCTCTCTTCCCCTTCTTCTTCTTCTTCTACTCCATTAAAGATCCAAGGGCAAGGATCAAGTTCGTCTCAGCCGGAAAAGAAAGACGCAGTTCTGGAGGCTATCTTGATCAAGCTTAGCGCTATGGAAAATTCTATGACTTCATTTTCGAGGGCCCAAAAGTCCTTCGAACAACAACTTGCTAGTAGGGCGAATAAAGCGCCAAGAGATCCAGGGAAGCTTCCAGCAAAGACAGAAAGCAACCCTAAGGGCCAGTGCATAGCCATAACGACGAGGAGTGGACTTAAAACTGCAGATCCAGTACCTCGTTCGACGCAGACCACCTCGGTCCAGATCCAGTCGAAGAACACCTCGACCGAGATGCCTACCGAGGCGGAGCAACAGAAAGCAGGAGGGACGACTGAAACTTATATTCCGCCTCCTGCATACAAACCACCACTTCCATTCCCTCAGTCCAGAGCCAGAGCACATCTAGACAAGCACTTTGGTAAGTTCCTTGACTTGATGAATAAGCTACATATTAATATTCCTTTCCTTGATGTTATTTTAGGTATGCCCGCCTATGGGAAGTTCTTAAAAGAAATCTTATCAAGGAAGAGGAAGCTGGAGGATGTTGGTGAAGTTAGGATGACATCTAAATCTTCGGAACTCATACAAATCATGAAGGAGAAGATGCCTCCTAAGTTGAGAGATCCCGGCTCGTTTTGCATTCCCATTCAAGTTGGGGATGTCACTTGTGAAGCCCTTTGTGATCTAGGAGCCAGCGTGAGCATCATCCCGCTGGAGCTATGCGTGAAGATCGGTCTTGGAGAGCCCAAACCGGTCAAGATTCGACTTTATATGGCGGATCGCTCCATTACCCATCCCGTGGGCATCTTGGAGGACGTTCCGGTCAAGTTAGGTAATTTCTATCTACCTATAGATTTTGTTGTACTTGACATTCCCGCAGATTATCCTGTTCCTATTATTCTCGGGAGGCCATTTCTAGCAACTTCGGGTTGCAACGTGGATTGCAAGAACGCCAAGTTGAAATTCAACGTTGGTGGCGATGAGGTGGAGTTCGCACTACTTGCAGCCATGAAAGGGGAGCAACTAACTGATGATATCTTCAACATCTACGATGAAGAAGAATCAAGAGAATTGGTGACCTCTATCCTTATTAACGATCCACTCAAAAGAGTTATTAGCTTCAGTTTAATGGAGGAAGGTATAGATGCTTCTTGTGATGCAGATATACGGAGCTTAAAGACACTGGAAGAGGATCCAGGAGCTAAAACTGAGAAGCTAATCCAGGAGACAGAGATCTCCAATTTCGGTTCCAGTAGCAGTACCTCGACCGAGGCACTTTCTGGACTGAGCGAGGCGACTGAAGAACACCTCAGTCAACGCCTCTGTGCCTCGACCGAGATCGATGGCGAGACGATTCTAACTGAGACTTCATCGAGTCCAGTTTCTGACACCACTCTACAGGAAAGAGGAAGCAAGGATCCCCCTCAGAAAGCTCCCCCAGTCGTGGAGCTTAAACAACTCCCTAGTCACTTGAGGTATGTCTTTCTTGGACCGGATTCTACTTATCCCGTTATTGTTAGTGCTTCCCTTTCCGAATCTGAATTATCTAAATTAATGCATGTCCTGAGAAAGCATCGAAAAGCTATAGGTTATACCACGGACGATCTTATTGGCATTAAGCCTTCTTTCTGCATGCATAGAATTCTAATGGAAGATAATCATAAGACTTCACGGGAACCTCAAAGACGGTTAAATCCGATCATGAAAGAGGTTGTGAAGAAGGAAGTTCTTAAGTTGTTAGATGCAGGTATTATTTATCCTATCTCGGACAGCAAGTGGGTTAGCCCGGTGCATGTCGTTCCGAAGAAAGGAGGGATGACCGTTGTGATGAATAAGAACAACGAGTTGATCCCAACAAGGACCGTTACGGGCTGGAGTGTTTGCATCGATTATAGGAAGCTGAACACGGCGACTCGGAAGGATCATTTTCCGCTTCCCTTCATCGATCAAATGCTCGAGCGGTTGGCCCAGCATTCACACTTTTGCTACTTAGACGGTTATAGTGGATTCTTCCAGATTCCTATCCATCGGGATGATCAGGAGAAGACCACTTTCACTTGTTCATGGGGGACATTTGCCTATCGGAGGATGCCATTTGGATTGTGCAATGCACCCGCTACCTTCCAGCGATGCATGATGGCTATCTTTTCCGAGTACATAGAGGAGATCATGGAGGTATTCATGGAAGATTTTTCTGTATATGGTTCCTCTTTTGATGATTGCTTATCTAACCTTTCTCTAGTGCTTAAAAGATGTGAAGACACTAACCTTGTTCTGAATTGGGAAAAGTGTCATTTTATGGTTAATGAAGGCATTGTACTAGGACACCTCGTTTCTAATCGAGGTATTGAGGTCGATCGAGCTAAGATCGAGACTATTGAGAAACTCCCTCCTCCTTGTTCTGTTAAAGGTGTGAGGAGTTTTCTCGGGCATGCAGGTTTCTACAGGAGATTCATCAAGGACTTCTCTAAGATTTCTAAACCTCTAACTAACCTCTTGAATAAAGATGTTGTTTTTGAGTTTTCGCAGGAGTGTCTTGATGCTTTTTACAGGATTAAGGAGGCATTGATCTCCGCTCCCATTATCCAACCTCCTGATTGGACCTTGCCCTTTGAGGTCATGTGTGACGCTAGTGATGTAGCCGTAGGAGCGGTGCTTGGACAGAAGAAGGATGGACGGACCACCGCCATTTATTATGCTAGCAAGATGAAGCACAACGCAACTACGCTACCACCGAGAAGGAGTTATTGGTGGTTGTATATGCTTTCGAGAAGTTTCGCTCCTATCTAGTGGGGGCGAAAGTCATTGTCTACACCGACCATGCAGCCATTCGTTACTTGTTGGCTAAGAAAGATGCCAAGCCGCGCCTTATTCGATGGATTCTCTTGCTTCAAGAGTTTGACCTAGAGATCCGCGATAAGAAGGGGTCCGAGAACTCAGTTGCGGATCACCTCAGCCGGCTACCGGAATCTTCCTGCGAGACGGATGACCCACCCATAGACGATTCATTCCTCGATGAGCACTTACACTTGTTGGAGCGTTTGATGGATTTACTTACTTCACCCCACGACGGAGGTGAAGTATGGGGTGAGGGCACCTCCCATCACATTTGAGACGCATTTTGGTCCAGCTAGCGACCTTAAACCAAGCGCTTCTTAGGAGGCAACCCAAGGTATTGCTTTCTTTTCCCGTTTTCTAGTCTAGTTTAGATAGTTTTTGTTTTTGCTTTGCTTTGCTTTGTTTTTGGCATCCTAGACAGATAACAGGAGACATCTAAGGAAGGAGCATAACTGGAAGGACAGAAGTTCGAGATTTTGAGAAGACAGAAGCACCTCGGTTACTGTCAGAGCACCTCGACCGAGTTGATTCTTGAGCAACCGAGGCGACTAGGGTTTTTGCAGAACCGCCTCGGTCCGTACCACCTCGGTCCAGTCGATACCATCTCGACCGAGGTGACAGCAGATCCAGGAACAGTATAAAAGGGGGAAAATTTTATTTTTACTTTTTACTCTCATCGACTCGACCGTGGCGCTCCTCACCTCGCTTCCTTTGTTTTTGCTCGTTTTCGAAGATTTCCGCTTCCAAACTGTGATTGAAGAGTAGAGGATCCCATTGCAACTACAGATCTGCAAAGAAATCGAACGAATCGACCGAAACGAGGTAAAAACAGTCGAAACCCTAACTCGTTCATTCGTTTCGATTTGGGCTTTGGTTGCCCTTGAATCTGCTGAGAAAAGGCTTAAGTACCCCATAGGAAGCAATTGTAGTGATTTTTGGGGGAAAAGAACTGGATTTCTGAGATTGGAATCGAAAACTGTTGCGCCTCGGTCCAGTCGAACTGCATCTCGACCGAGGTGATTCTTGAGGGTTGTCAGCGACCGAGGTGGTCTGACAGTAGCTGAAAGAAAATGAGTTCCGATCGTCGTCTTGCCCTCAGAGACAGATCCTCACCCTCCCCTCCTTCTTCTTCTTCCCGACCTTACCGCCCGGTGATCCACGAGAGATGTCGGGTAGATTATGAGCGTATAGCCAGCCGTCCAGTCATAGCACCACGTTTCCTGGACGTATCAGCTTTCGATTGCCTAGGGTTAGATGGAGACCTTAGGAGGATGATTACCACAGTTGGGCTGGATCAGTTTACTGAGATCCGAGCCCCAGCTTACTTGGAGCCGACCCTAGAGTTCGTTAGCTCCTTTTCCTACCTTCCCACAGAGAGGTCTGTGAAGTACCGGTTGATGAGCCGGAACTTCATAGTTCCCTTAGAGGTTTGGAGAGAGATTTTCGGCTTTTCTGAGCCCACCGCCACTGACTTCCCCTCCCGATCTGTAACTAGAGAGTTCTGGGGGCAGATTGCCCATATTACTGAGCATGCAGACAAATGGCGCCCTGGAGATTCCAGGGAGAAGGTCATCTTCCACCCAGCCTTCAGATTAGCCCATAGGATATTCAGCGAGACACTTCTGGCGCGTACTGAGACGCCCCAGAAGATCCGATAGGGCGAGCTCTTCAGCCTTTACTGTATGGTCACGGGGGGTTTCCCAGACTTTGGCTTGATCTTGGCAGAGGACCTGCACAAGATCAAGGCTAAAGCGAAGGGAGATATCTGCTGCGGAGGTCTAGTCACCCATATAGCTGCTTATCACGGGATAACCCTCAGTGCTTGCACGATGGTGGCGGCTCCGAAGCCGCTTGGACTACAGGAGATGATAACACGGAGGATTTTGGTTCCCTGTGGTCTGACCACTCCATACGTTGCTATGCCATGGGAGCGGACTGCGCCACAGGGGATCCGCTGGTCTGCCCAGTTCACAGTTTTCGATCCACATTATTGGCAGACAGCTTGGGCTCCACTGATGGAGGATCATAGGGAGGCAGCAGCTGCCCCGGCTGAGGAGGAGGAGGATGACGATGACGAGGAGACGGTAGATGAGAGAGATGGTGGAGTCCCGATGGATACAGGGACGAATACTGCAGGTACGAGCGTGCCGCCGATCATTGACTTGGATGATGAGGAGGATACTGAGCCTGCACCAGCTGAGACTTCTCCAGTCAGACCTGCTAGACGCAGGAGGCGTGGAGTGAGAGATCGAGCTGCCCACAGACGGACCGATGACCTGACGGATCAGGTTATTGACTCGTATGCTGCATTATCGCTGGATATCCGAGAGATGCAGGAGCGGCAGCACTATCAGCACGTCATGGCCCAGCTTCAGTTCGAGCGCGTCATGGGTTACCCGTTCGACCCGACGCAGTATCCGTATGTACCACCACCACCACCACCGGATCGAGACTATTGAGGAGCTGCAGGATTTTCTTTATTATATTCTTATGCCGTTCAGCTATGTATCCGGTGAGTACTCTTATTTTCAAACTTATATTGACCCACTGGGACAGTGTGTCCCAAGTATGGGGTGTTTGTATTTATTTGACTACTTGATGTACTTATTTGACTACTTTTGATGTATGACATTTCATCGGATATTTTATTTATGCTTCACTTCTGCATTTATATGATTATCTGGTATTACATGCATACCTACAGGTTATTTGATTGAGAAAAACGTCGAAACTGGAAAAAAAAATGGTTTTAAAAATTTTTGACCTCGACCGGGGAGATTCTGGCCAAACGAGGCGTTTCACCTCGGTTGAACCAAGAACACCTCGACCGAGGTGGGTTAACTGAGAGTTTTCGAAAACGATTTCGTGTTTCTTATCTGGATATGACCTCAGTGAAGATCTTGCTTACTGACTGGTTTTAAATTCTTTATGTGTTTGAAAGGTTTTATAACATGTTTAAGTTGCTAAATGCTTTGTTTGAAATTATTGGCATGTTTAATACTTTGTTTTTATCCAAATTATGTTGAATTTGAAGGTTGACACCACAAGATAAGTTCTCTCACTTTCTTCTTGGAAAGACCAAGGCAATTCATTATTCTCTCTTCTTCTTCTTGATCATGCTTAGCCCCTCATATACATTTTACCTCCCTTACCTATCCGGGAATTTGGAAGCAAGCGAAGTAGTGAAAGCAAGTGAAGTTAAAGTTGAAAAGTGGCTGGAAGTGAAAGTGTTAGAAAGCAATAATAGGTTTGGGGAAGTCAATCATGAAGATGAGTAACTCGGCACCATTCACATAGCCGGGTGTTTGTGTCTTGCCAAAGTCAGATTGAGCTATATTCCTAACGGGTCATGGTATGTGCATCAAGGGTTTGATGCATCTCAAGAAATTGATGATTGCTAATCTCCCAGGCTTCGGTTATTGTGCACCTCTGTCCATGCATCCCAAAAAGTAAAGTAAAAAGAAAAAAAGTGTGAAATAAGCAAAGCTTATTGGTGGAAGATGTTGCAAGTCAAAGTGAAAGTGAAGTTCATCCTTTTCCCGGATTCTAGCACCACATTACCTTACATACATCCCTACCCTACACGTTTCTTGACCTTTTCTTTTAGGAAGCCCTTGAGACCTTGAGCTTGTTGATTGACTTAGTGGTTTAAATCGGATTATACATGATTAATTTTGATAATTATGATTTATTATGCATTCTATGATTTTATGCAAAGATGAACAACTTTCCTATATTTATAAAATGTTTTGAGCATATTGAGTTTTTAATTCCATGAAGTATTCTCTTAGAGTGATCTATGATAGTTGCACACCATAAAATGTTTTTGAAAGGCTTTTCATTGTTTTTATTGACTTATAATCCATTCTATCTTGTCTTCTATATGCGGAACTTGCTTGGGGACAAACAAGGGCTAAGTATGGGGTATTTTGATAGCATGAATTATAGTCTATATTTTGGGGTTTGTTTGGACATTTTATCTTCAATAATCTGCATGTTAGCATGTATAATATGTGATTATATTACCATTTCATCTACCTTTGCGGGAATCGAGGTCTACACCTAGTTTTGCTGTAATTGCAGGTAAAATGGTATGTTTTGCATCAAAAAGGAGCAAAAGGAGTCATGAGTCATTTGGAGCTACATTGAGGAGCATAAGGAACCATCCAGGAAGCATAGCCATGGATCAAAGATTCACTTTGGACCAGTTTTGAGAGATTTCACATTCAGTTATGACTCACCTCGGTTGACCAGAGATTCATCTCGACCGAGGTGATCTAGAGACGCCGACTCGACCGAGGCGAACACCTAGGACGCGGCGAGAATATTTTATTCTTGGCTGAGATCTTTTATCTTTGGAAGGTGATCTTATATTTTTGGGCTTGGCTCCTGGAAGGAAGAAGATCTTATATTTTACCTATATTTATGGGAAAAGATCTTTCTAAGATATTTTATCTTTGGAGGGTTATTTTCCTATAAAAAGGGTTGGATTTCCACAAATCCAAAATCCCGCTTACACCAGAAGATCACGCTATACCGTCGATCAGGGTTTATAGCACGCAGCAGCCATACTCCAGTTGGGAGTTTCGAAGAACCTTTTTGAAGGTTGAAAGTTGAAGGAAGATTGAAGATCATAGCTTTTATAGCTTTTTGAAGGGTTTTGTAAGATTGTCTTCAATTCCCCTTCCTTGTTGTCTTGTCTTGTCGGATTGCTATCCAAGGAACGCTTTGTTGTGATATTTGATTCAGTTATTGAAGTCTTTTCATTAAATTCTTCTTGTTCAAATATTCACCTTCTTCCCATATATTTGATTAATACTTTCATAATGATGATGAGTGGCTAATTTCCTTGTGCGATTCTAGGGTGATTGGCTGAAGGTTGTGGGAAAAACAATGATAGAATAATCTTAGATTCCAGTAGGACCCTGAAAGTTCGAGTCTTTGACCTTAACCCTAAGCATCTCGTTCAGTCGATGAACATCTCGGCCGGGGTGGAATCTGGCTGACCGAGGTGACTTATCTGATCCTAAACTGAGAGTTAAGTGTTAGAGTTTGCCAAATCATATTCTTATTTTACCTTTCCTGGTTCAAAGCAAGCTTAGGATGAGACTTACCCGGTAATTCCTTAGTTTGTGTACCAACGATCATAAGTGTAGGTAATAAAGGTTTATCCTTTATTGGGGTTTGAGTGTGCTTCCATCCCATCTTTGTGAGTTAGCCTGAGACTTACCCGGTAAAGGTTGATTCTATTCCCTTAGATGGTGTGTTAGTTTGAGGTTATAGTTCTTTACCTTGATTCCTTGAGACTTACCCGGTAATAGGAGTTACGGTTTTGGATTAGTGAGTAGTGAGACTTACCCGGTAATCTACTACACTTTAGTAACACCTTCCCCTTGCAAAAATCTCAACTTTGTCCGCTTATCTTTAGATCTTGAGTTGGAACCACAACTAGATGCCTTAATCCCTAGAATTGCATGTTTGCTTTATTGACTTCTTATTCATCTTTCATTGTGTTAATTGCTCTCTTGTGGTTAGTATTCACGCAGCTTACCGTTATTGACTTTGTTTCACCGAGTCCCTGTGATCGACCCCTGGAATTTCTTGCTTTTTACTACGATTGACCCGTACACTGCGGGTTCGCATCCTTGTTTTAAGCTTAAGTCTAGGGTTATAAATTTAAAGCTTGCACACACCGTTTGGAGCGAACAAAGGTCATCCACATTATTAATTTATATGTGTAACACGAGAAGTCTTATACTCTCGCCTTCGGTCCTTTATCCAAGTGGAGTGGTTCAACGCACCTCCTTGTAAACACATTGTAGTGGTTCAATACCCTCCCCGTATACTTTGTCTGGCCTAGTCACGAAGCACCTCCAAGACTCCCTCGGGAGAACTGGATAAGTGATCACCGCCTGTTACCCATGGGTAATTAATAAGTCGGTTATATAAGAAAAACAATATACCACATTACATAAACATACACCACTCAAGCATTCACCAATACATCATAGAAGCTAAGTAAGTCCTAATAACTTACTTGTAATAGAATATGCTCAGCTATCCACACATATCCGATCTGTAATCAACTCCTCAACGCAGGATACAAGTCAAGGCAAGGTATCAAAATCAGCCTACGTCAATATGAAATTGCATTCCTAACAGTTTCCTACCTTACGCATAACTCAACGTAACTCTACAACTAACCAAACCCTAACCCCACACATGAGAAACACTCTAGATTTGTTAGGCCACCTACCATGATCAAAGGGTACAGAGAAGGAGGAACAACGTACCAAGAGAACACCCTTAAGTCACAAGAACAACTTAAGGTCTTGTTCACTCCAAAAGTTGTGTGCAAGCTTTAATATTTATAACCCAAGAAGTATGCTTGAACAATATGCGAGCCCGTAGTGTACGGATCAATTGTAATAATAGAAAATATTCCAGGGGTCGATCATAGGGACTATGGTGAAACAAAGTTCGGTAAATAAGGTTGTCAATTAACAAATCACGCAACAAATAAAAGATGATGTAGAAGTCAAGTAAAGGGAATGCGGATTCTAGGGATTAAAACATCTAGTTGTGGTTCCGACTCAAGATCTCAAAATATAACATGGACAAAGACGAGGTTTGCAAAGGGAAGGTGTTTCTAAGGTGGGAATAGATCACCGGGTAAGTCTCACTACTCACTATCCCAAACCAAAGATCCTATCACCGGGTAAGTCTCAAGGTACTAAGGAAAGAAACTATAATCTCAAACCAACATACCACCCAAGGAGATAGAACTAACCTTTACCGGGTAAGTCTCAGGCTAACTCTTAAAGATGGGATGAAGGCACACTCAAACACCAATAAAGGATAAACCTTTATTACCTATTACTCATGATCTTGGGTATACAAGCAAAAGAATCACCGGGTAAGTCTCATCCTTAGCTTGCACTAAACCAGGAAAGATATAACAAGGATAGGATTTGGCAAGCTAGAATCTTAACTCAGTTTCGGATCAAGAAAGGCTTCACCTCGTTCAGTTATATTCCACCCCGGCCGAGGTGTTCAATGACTGACCGAGGTGTTCGTCGGTTAAGAAAAAGGCTCGAGCTTTCAGGGTCCTGTTGGGGTTAAGATCATTCTATCATCGTCTTTTCCACAACTTTCAGCCAATCACCCTAGAATCGCATAAAGAACATAGCCAAAAATAAAGATCTCGTAGTCGTTACGATATTCGTCTCGGTCGAGTCGCTCTTGAAGATCACCTCAGTCGAGGTGGTACTATAGCTGACCGAGGTGAGTCTTAGTTGAATGTGAATCTCTCTAATCTGATCCAAAATTAAATCTTTCATTCCATTTTCATGCCTCCTGAGTTCTCCTAAATGCTTCAGAATGTAGCTCCAATGACTCCTTATCTTCCTTAGCTCCATTTTAGTCCAAAACGTGCCATTTTCCCTATAATTAAAATGAAACTAGGTGTAGACCTCGATTCCTGCAAAGGTAGACAAAACAACAATATAACCAAAGAATATACATCCATACATGCAGGTTTATGAAGATAAAACGTCTAAACCAATCCTAAAATATAGACTATAATACATGCTATCAAAATACCCCATACTTGTCCCTTGCTTGTCCCCAAGCAAGTTCCAAATCTTAGACACAAGATAGAATGGATCATAAGTCAAAATGATGAATGAAAAACCTTTCAAATCCTTTTGGTGGTGTGCTCCACTCATAGATCACCCTAAGAGAATGCTTCATGGAAAATAAAATCAAAACACGGTCAAAACATTTTATGAATATAAGAAAGTTGTTCATCTTTGTATAAAATCATAAAAAATGCATAATAAATCATGTTTATTGAAATCAATCATGTATAATCCAGTTTAAACCACCAAGTCAATCAACAAGCTCGAGGTCTCAAGGGCTTCCAAAAGAGGTCAAGAAACGTGTCAGGGTGGGATGTATATATGGCAATGTGGAGCTAAAATCCGAGAATATGATCTTACTTCACTTCCTTTAAATCAAAAAATCTTCCGCCAATAAGCTTTGCTTATTTTCACTTCCTTTTTTTTACTTTACTTTTTGGGATGCATGGACAGAGATGCACAATAACCGTAACCTAGGAGATCAGCAATCATCAATTTCTCGAGATGCCTCAAACCTTTGATGCACATGCCATGACCCGTTAGGAATAACGCTCAATCCGACTTTGTCAAGACACAAACACCCAACTATGTGAATGGTGCCGAGTTACTCATCATCATGATTGACTTCCCCAAACCTAATGTTTCTTTCTAACACTTTCAGCCAACATCTCAACTTCACTTCACTTTGCTTTTCATCACTTGCTTCCAAATTCCCGGATAGGTAAAGGGAGGCAAAAAATGTATATGAGGGGCTAAGCATGATCAAGAAGAAGAAGAAGAAGAAGAAGAAGAAGAAGAAGAAGAGAATGAATTGCCTTTGTCTTCCCAGGAAGAATGTGAAAGAACTCATCATGTGGTGTCAACCTTCAAATCCAACATAATTTTGATAAAAACAAAGAATTAAACATACTAGCATTTTAAAACAAAGCATTTAGCAACTTAAACATATCATAAAACCTTTCGAGCATATAAAGATTTCAAAACCAATTTGCAGACATTATCTTCATCGAGGTCATATCCAGAAAAGGAGCACAAAATGTTTCGAAAAACTTTTAGTTAAGAATCATCTCAGTCGAGGTGTTCTAAGGTCATCCGAGGTGTTCATCCTCGATTAGCCAGGAACGTCTCAGTCGAGCTAAATTGTTTTTTTCCAAACTGGTTTTTGACGTTTTTCTCAAACAAAAACCTGTATGTATGCATATAATGACATATAAGCACATAGAGCCAAATAAGATCATAATCAAAGGTCAAGAGAGTCATACAAGTAATTCAAATACCCCATATTTGGGACACATTATCCCAATGGGTCAAATATAAGTCATAAGAAATAAGTACTCACCGGAAATAGTTGAACTGCATAAAGAAATAAGAAACAACTCCCAGATAAGACCATCTCAGTTGGCGAAGAACATCTCGGTTGAGGCGTTCTGACAACATCCGAGATGTATCTTAGTCAAGCTCCGTTTTCTCAACTTCTCGAACATCAATCCTTCCATGTAGCTCTTGAGTTGTAATTTCTTCTTAGAGAGTACCTGATTCTTGTCTAGGAGGACGCACAAAACACGAAGAAAACTATCTAAACTAAACTAGAAAAGGGAAAAGAAATCAATACCTTGGGTTGCCTCCCAAGAAGCGCTTGGTTTAAGGTCGCTAGCTGAACCTTTCTCCATGGAATTACTCAATGTACCTCGAATATCTTGGAGTGCTCATCACATCCATCATAAAACTCTTTCAAGAAGGTTCCGGTTCCTAATTTCACCGGCAAATGGTAGGAACTCCCCCGTACAAGCTTGCATGGTTTAGTTCTCACTGGAATCCCACCGGTCTTCCTATTCTTCCGTGGGACATAACTCAGTTTTGCATCCCATTCTTTCCTGGATCGGGAAATCAGCTTCTCGAGAATCCACTTAGCTCCCCCATCTCCAGCTTGGGGATAGTACAAGGTCTTTGTCACGTGAGTGACCCCATAATTTAATAGAAGACACTTTGTTGCCTTAGTGGTGAAGTGCTTGTTTACTTTACTCCTTATAATCCTAGGAGCATCTACTTTCAGCAAATTTGGGGGAGGTTTCATCTTGACCTTTGGAGGTTCCTTTGGAAGAGACTTCCAACTCTTTGGTGCATCCCTGGAATGATTAATAATTTCAAAAGGAATTTCAAAGGAAGTAAGAGAAAGTACATTGTAAGTTCCTTCAAAACGTGGGATGAGATTTATGTTAGGATGACAATCCGCACATGAAACTTCTCCCAACTTAATTGATTCTTTGTCCACCTCGACCGTAGTAATAGCAATTGGGTCGAGGTCTTCCATACCTTCCTCTTCTTCAGTGAGGACTTCAAGAGGGGTTCAGGATCAACAAGAGGAATGCTTAAAACAGGTAGTTCTTCCTTGCATACCTCTTCCGGCTCAGCATAGGGTAGGGAGCTTTCTTTGAGCTTCTTCACCTTCTTCATTATTTTCTCCCATTGTGATTCAAACGAACCTTCAAGAGGTTGCTCATAAACCTTTTTAGAGAGATTCTCCTCATCCCATATCGCAAGCTCCTCCTCAATAGCCTCTTCTCTTTCTTTTTCACTGTAAAACCAACTAAAGGCGTATTTCTCTTCCAAGTATTCATAATGGTCCGCCCTAGCACTTTTTCTTGCTATCCATGCTGGATCAAATGAAGGTTCATAGCGACTCGCAACCATTGGAAATCCTGACAACTACAAAACTCATAGAAAAAGATCAAATGCAAAAGCAAAAGCAAAAGCTTCCAAGCTAGACAATCAAATACCGAACTCGGTCTTGACCAAGTCCCCGACAACGGCGCCAAAAACTTGTTCGCTCCAAAATGTGTGTGCAAGCTTTAATATTTATAACCCAAGAAGTATGCTTGAACAATATGCGAACCCGCAGTGTACGGATCAATTGTAATAATAGAAAATATTCCAGGGGTCGATCACATGGTCTATGGTGAAACAAAGTTCGGTAAATAAAGTTGTCAATCAACAAATCACACAACAAATCAAAGATGATGTAAAAGTCAAGTAAAGGGAATGCGGATTCTAGGGATTAAAAAATCTAGTTGTGGTTCCGACTCAAGATCTCAAAAGATAGCGTGGACAAAGCCGAGGTTTGCAAAGAGAAGGTATTTCGAAGGTGGGAATAGATCACCGGGTAAGTCTCACTACTCACTATCCCAAACCAAAGATCCTATCACCGGGTAAGTCTCAAGGTACTAAAGAAAGGAACTATAATCTCAAACCAACATACCGTCCAAGGGGATAGAACAAACCTTTACCGGGTAAGTCTCAAGCTAACTCTCAAAGATGGGATGAAGGCACACTCAAACCCCAATAAAGGATAAACCTTTATTACCTATCACTCATGATCTTGGGTATACAAGCAAAAGAATCACCGGGTAAGTCTAATCCTTAGCTTGCGTTGAACCAGGAAAGCTATAACAAGGATAGGATTTGGCAAACTGGAATCTTAACTCAGTTTCGGATCAGGAAAGGCTTCACCTCATTCAGTTATATTCCACCCCGGCCAAGGTGCTCAATGACTGACCGAGGTGTTCGTCGGTTAAGATAAAGGCTCGAGCTTTCAGGGTCCTGCTGGGATTAAGATCATTCTATCATCATCTTTCCCACAACTTTCAGCCAATCACCCTAGAATTGCATAAAGAATTTAGCCAAAAATAAATATCTCGTGGCCGTTACGATATTTGTCTCGGTCGAGTCGCTCTTGAAGATCACCTCGATTGAGGTGGTACTGTAGCTGACCGAGGTGAATCTCAGCTGAATGTGAATCTCTCTAATCTGGTCCAAAATAAATCTTCTATTCCATTTCCATGCTTCCCGAGTTCTCCTAAATGCTCCAGAATGTAGCTCCAATGACTCCTTAGCTTCCTTAGCTCAATTTTAGTCCAAAACGTGCCATTTTCCCTAAAATTACAATGAAACTAGGTGTAGACCTCGATTCCTGGAAAGGTAGACAAAACAACAATATAACCAAAGAATATACATCCATACATGCAGTTTATGAAGCTAAAACGTCTAAACCAATCCCAAAATATAGACTATAATACATGCTATCAGGTCTCACAAGAGGAAACCGTGGTCGCGAAAGTGAAGAGGCACGGGGGAGGAAAGATCCCAGCGGCCGCACCCACGGCAGACAAAAGGCGCGGGGGCAGTGAGGTGCGGTCGTGGGGAAAGGAAGGCGCAGTCGCGGGACTAGCGATTGCGATCTCCGACTTCTCCTTCTTCGTGCAAGGTCTCTTTCTTCTTCAACACTTCCTATAACTCTTTGTAATCTCAGTCAGGCACTCACGTAGCCACTCTATAACCAAAGAAACGACAAGGGAAAAGCAAATTACCCTTACTCCTCAATAAAATTGAAGGAGACGAGCGGTTTCTTCAGAAATCCACAAAAATGGTCTTCTTCGTTAATCTCGCTGCAGTCCGACGAAGATGGAAAACACCACTCAGCTGGTGATGGAATCAAAAGAGAAAGGGAGAGCGAGAGAGTGAAGAAAGGAAGAAGAAGGAATCGTCGAAGGAAGGAAGAAAAAAAAGGTGAGAAGGAGAGAAACACTTACGTAAATATCCAAGGTAGTCAAGAGCTTATGAGAGAACGACTGATGAAGATTAGTAAAGAGCAGAAAGGGTTTGGGGTTATTAAAAGGGAACGTCCGAGACGACGGTTACGAAATAGAAGGGACGTGGATTGTTACTTAACCGCCCCGTGGAAGCAGTAGCCGCACCTGCGGAGGCCGGCAACCGCGGCCAACCATGACCGCCCCTGCGGGTAGCCTATACTTGGACTTCTCCTAGAGAGCTTCTAGATCGGGTGTTACAATCAACACCTTGATGAGAATGAAGTTGTGGTCCTGGATTCACAGTAAACTCCGAGTGAACGTCCGAAGTAATATGTTGAGGTACAACCCTTAGCATTCGATTCGGGATCCTCACAAGTGGATGAACATCTTCATATACTTTGAGTACATGCCGCCACCTGGTGATAACGACGCTACCAATGGTGACGTGGATGATGACAATGACGATTATGTTGATGGGGGCGATGATCGTTTTGACATCCGTTGAGCTTCCACTATTGCTTTTGAGGAGGACCAAGAACCACCTCCACCACATCCCACGTAGTACTACTCTCAAGGTGGTGGAGAGTCTTCTTTTTCCGCTCCTTCGGATTACCATAACTAGTTCTTTTCTTGGAGAGATGAGGATATATCATGAAGAGTATTGATGCAATCATAGAACACATTTGTGACAAATGCTCGCGGTACTTGGCAAACATTTGATGCCTCTACACGTTTGACTTGGAAGACATCTAAGACCTCTATATTCCAGGCTTGACAGACTTAACAGATAAATATGTTCACAAACTTTGGCCGTCGGGTGACTACTATAGACGACCACCTCACCACCATTTACGGGCGTCTGAAACACTTTGGCACTTCCCTCACCAACTTCAACTCTCACATGGCCGACTATGCCCATGACATGTGTGATTTATGCTCTATCTAGGTCAACATAGAGCAACACTTAGATGAGTATGACATTGGTCGACCACGGAGGCAATCTGACGTACCTCTTGTTGATGATTCAGACGCACCACCAACTTGGATAGATCAGTACGATCCCGCTTACGTTGCTTTCTCTCCTTGAGTATCCTTTTGCCACTTTTCTATCTCTGGATTATTTTGTGAAACTATGAGGACACAATTTGTTTAAAGTATGGGGTGTTTGTAATAATTGAATTATTAAGTTGCACTTGGATAAAAAAAATTGTAATATTTGCTTAAACTGTTTATGTGCTTCTATGTCCCTACTTATTTATCGTGCTTACTTATTTCCATGAATTGAATAAAATCGTTGTTGATCAGGAAAGTTTTTGCTTAAACTCGATAAAATCAATTTTATAGATCTCGAAATTTTCTACTTGACAATACGTGCCAACGAAGCTTTAAAATGTTGCCTTTTTGCTATTGTCAACATACATGAGTTTTTGGGTGAAATTGTTGATGAAAAACCTAACCAAACAACACTCGGTGAGATTTCTTTAAATCTCGGACATGCAATTCTTTTCCTTTTGTGTGTGATTTCCAAATTTCCGTAGGACATTCTAGAACTTGTGATTGACTTTTATTGAAAACTACAAGCTCATTCAACCGAACCACGCCGAAAATGGCTTCGAATGCCTGAAAACACGAAATAAACCAAGATAAACACCGAAATATGAAAATGGAGAGCTTTATATACTAAATGAAGCATAGGCAACTAAAATGAGGGACATCTAGATGACATCATTCCTCGTGATTCACCAATTGTTACTATAATTGATGTTGTCAAACTTGCGGATTAGGTTACCGCCTATCATGCCCGAGTTTTTTGCGATAGAGGACATGCATTGACTTGATCTATCCCAAAGATCCCGTACATCCTCTACATCAACCTCACTTGGTTGAATCAATCGGATTGTTGGTTGGTTCAACCTGATCTTTGTTAGAGTCCAATGTTCCTTCTAATCGACCACATATACATGTCATTTATCTCACGCTACCTCCTTGAGATCCGAGAGAGTTCCTCGGACCGATTCGAGTTTCCTCAAATAATAGTTTATATAAAAAACCGGCTCCAAGTATAGGGTCCATTACAACGTACACTCTACCACTTCTTAGACACTTGGGTCTTCATATTCTACATATATTCCACATCTATCACCACCGCCATCGCCCATTGAGGAGCTTGTAGCATGACGGTCTAGCTAAACGGCTAATGCAAATTCTACATAGGAGACAACTATGCAAATTCCACCACTACATTTATGATGTAATTTATTATGTAATTTGTTCTCTAAAGCTTATAATTTTTTTTCTTTTGAAGTTGCATATTTATATCTATATTTATGATGTAAAAGTGATAGATGCATTATTTTGTATGCCTATTATTTTCCTTCATATCTATTTTGTTACTACCCATCTTATTAGTCATTTGTGTATACTGACCTCTTTGTTTTGTAGGTTCTTGAATTATCCTCGACCTATATTTCTAACCTATATGGAATCTAACTAGGACGGGTGGTTAGTGTATGCATTTCAAGCATTGGGTTATTATAAAAGAAAAGTGAGATGTTATACGATTATTGGTCTGTTATTATGTAGGTATTGATACTTAATTGTATAAGGTTTCCAAAGGTACAATGATTTTAAGAAAAGGAAACATTTATATAAGGTATGATACATTAAGGACAATGCATGATTAAGCATGGATAGGTGTTTCTCTTCGTACACCACTTGAAATTCCCATAAATTTGGAAGTGTTAGCAAAACAAAAGGTCTCAAAAAGAAAAAAAATGATGTTATGTGAAAATCAATTTAAATTGAGTGTCAAAGGGTTGAGGTAGTAATTGCTTTTGGAGTTACATTCTAGTTTTTGGATTTTAGCATCATATGTCCTATATATTCCTCACCTTTACTTCTTTCTCATGACCAAGTTACAACCCTAAAATAGTCCTTGATTCGTGTTGTGTATAGTAAAAAAAGCACATTGAAGATTGAGAACGCTTGACAAGTCTATGTACTGCATATAATATCTTGAAACACTATGAAAAGAAAGTTATACACATTATCCGTGAGAGGTCTTGGAACTATAACAATTCGTTTATTTGATGACCATGATGTGAGCTATGATGATATTGGTTAAGGGTAATTGCATGCATTGATATACCTTCCGAGTTGAGGTGTGATATATTCGTCTAAATTGGTGAATTGGGCCTTTTAGGTCAATGAGTTAATATTTAGGGCCCTCCCTTTTCAAATTGAGAAATTGATTCTCTAGAAAATATGTTGGAAGAAAATATAGTACAAAAGCTATCAACTTTTGCAGCCTGATTTGACATATCTGAAATTTGTGTCAATTCTCAACATGCACACTTTCCCACCTTCTACCTAAAAATTTGTTTATCCAAAAACGTCACTGTCATACCCAAAATAATTTTGTCAAACTGTAACACCCCAAATCCGAGAGACTTGGGATGATACGGGTTAGGACCTCACAATGGGTCCCGACCCTTAGCTTGACAACAACCTCACCGGACCTTACAACATGGCACAAATAAAAGGTAAATGAAAGAGTTTTAATGCATGAGTGAATATCCGAAATACAACTAAAAACGTAACTACAGCCAAGTTCTCAAAACCAGAACAACATAACAAAAGTCTTAAGACAACAATAATAGAAATCCGATCCCGTCCTATAATGTACAGAACCCCGGCTGCTCACTACCACCGGATCACTTGACCGCCTCCCTAACCTGCAAGGCATCTACAAAGCGGTATAAAACCGTTAGCTAACATTCTAAGCATTAGAATAAAGGTAAAGGCACATAAACACATAAAGAAGACAAACACACACAACATACAAACACTCAAGTCCGTTTATTATCTTTATTTAGGTTATTCCTTACTAATTCAACTTTCGGTTTGTGACACGAGAATCCCCGAGACTCGCCTCTGTCTCCATTTACCAGCAAGGAATGGACTGATGCATCCGACTGTCTACTTGTCTAGGCTAGTCGTAGAGAACCTTCTAGCTCTCGCAAGAGCTAGGCAGTGATGTCACCGCCCGTTATCATACACTTGAGCCAATTATATAATATTATATATATATATATATATATATATATATATATATATATATATATATATATATATATATATATATATATATGTCGTCCTATTCCGGTTTCGTTGTTTTAACATAACTAACACACACCACCAATACACAACATGATAATACGAAGAAGCTAGCTAAGTAAGTCCGTGGAATTACCAGACCCAAAGCGAAACCCGATCGAATCCCTCTCAACTTCCCGTGGGAAGGCACCCAACACCTGTTCAAGAAAAGGCACAAAGATCAACATCTCTCTAGCAAACTAGAAGTCCTTAGACTTCTAGTTCTAACAACCCTCACAAGATCATCCAACATATAAGATAGGTCAAAACCCTCAGTTCATTGCCATATAGGCTCCCATCATGATCTCACTAGCATACGAGCCGCTAATCTCAAAGATCCAAGTGATCTTGCCACAACACAACACCCAACCAACCCACAACTTCTCACACAAATAGCCCTAAGGTCCAAAGCCACTACTTGTCATTCCATATCGAGCTATGCTAAGCCAGCCTAACATGGTACTAAGATCGATCGAGCTCTAAGAAGCGGAAAGGAAAGAAGGGAACAAGAGATCGGATACAAACTGATGCAGAAACCGCCCCTACGTGTAAAGATGCCACCCCTGCGGTGCAGTAGCCGTCCCTGTGGTGTCCAGCTGCCGCCCTTGTGGTTTGCAGTCGTTGTCCCCGCGGTGCACGGGATCCGCCCCCGTGGCTGAAGCCTAGTAACGTCGTTTTCTTCGATTTCCCGATGTGCAACAACCCTTCTCTTGCCTCCTTTGATGATATGAACGTCTCTTAGCCTCCACCACAAGATCCTAGCCCTCCTCCATGGTCTAAGAAAGCAATAACACAAGCGAACAACAAGAGACGGCTCACTTGAGTGAATCCATGGAATTCACTCTTCAATGGTGCAAGAAGGAAGAAGGAAGAAGAAGGGAAGAAGGAGAAGGAAAGTACTTACTCCGGATCACGTCTCTACAGTCCAACCTTTGTTTGACAACTTCAATAGGAGAGGAAAGCCAATGTAGAGAATGGAGGTGAAGGAGATGAGGAAGAAGAAGGGGAAAGGAGATTAAGTAATGTGAAATGAGAATAGGGAGGGAATAAGGTTGCATCACAAGGAGAAGACCAAGGTTCAAGCAACCCAAGGATCATCACATAATAAGGTGGTCGGCATAAATGAATGGGGAGATGAAAGGTCGGAAGAAAAACGGACTCGACTCCCGCTCTATCGTGTCGCCGCCCCCGCAGAATGTCCAAGCCGCGGTCGCGGACGGCTGTGATCGCGGGCCTTCTAAGCAGCAAGGGCTGATACATGAGACAAGCTTCTCGGGCTCGGCTCGCGTTCGGCTCGTCAAAAGCTCGGCTCGGGCTCGTCTCGTTTATAAACGAGCCGAGTTTGAGCATGTCAAAGCTCGGCTCGTTCAGCTAAAATAACACTATATAAGCATTATTTTAGGCGAGCTACTCGGGCTCGGCTCATCAAAAGCTCGGCTCGGGTTCGTCTCGTTTGTAAACGAGCCGAGCTTGAGCATGCTAAGGCTCGGCTCGTTCGGCTCGTATAACATCCCTACGCAAGGGTGGTAGCCTCTACTAAAGGCTTCTAACGCCTCTCGTGAACGGAATTAAAATTCTGGGTCATACATCTACACAAACATACTCAAAAATACACATATCCAAAACTCAAACATACCCAAAACTCAAACATACCCAAAAAACTAAACAATAAAAAAAAATCATACCCATAAATTGGGTAGTATTTTGTTTTATAAAATATTAATACTCAATCCATTTTTTCTCTTCAATTTAAGTCACACTTAATACTAAAAGCATACCGAATTTGAATTTGTCATACCCAAATTTTACACAAATCGATATTGTACACAAACATCAATATTAAATGACATTTGGTCATTATAACACAGTCTGGGTAACCATAAAACATACCCAACATTTCACTTTAAACATACTTAACAATAAAAAAACATACCACAAAAACAATAAACATATACCCAAGAAAATATTAAGGTGGTCAGCATAAATGAATGGGAGATGAAAGGTCGGAAGAAAAACGGACCCGACTCCCTCTATGTCGTGTCGCCACCCCCGCGGGACGTCCAAGCCGCGGTTGCGGACGGCAGTGATCGCGGGCCTTCTAAGTCGCAAGGGCTGATACATGAGACAAGCTTCTCGGGCTCGGCTCGCGTTCGGCTCGTCAAAATTTCGGCTCGGGCTCGTCTCGTTTATAAACGAGCCGAGTTTGAGCATGTCAAAGCTCGGCTCGTTCAGCTAAAATAACACTATATGAGCATTATTTTTGGCGAGCTACTCGGGCTCGGCTCGTCAAAAGCTCGGCTCGGGTTCGTCTCGTTTGTAAACGAGCCGAGCTTGAGCATGCTAAGGCTCGGCTCATTCGTCTCGTATAACACCCCTACGCAAGGGCGGTAGCCTCTACTAAAGGCTTCTAACGCCTCTCGTGAACGGAATCAAAATTCCGGGTGTTACATCTACACAAACATACTCGAAAACACACATACCCAAAACCCAAACATACCCAAAAAACTAAGCAATAAAAAAAATCATACCCATTAATTGGGTAGTATTTTGTTTTATAAAATATTAATACTCAATCAATTTTTTCTCTTCAATTTAAGTCACACTTAATACTAAAAGCATACCGAATTTGAATTTATCATACCCAAATTTTACACAAATCGATATTGTACACAAACATCAATATCAAATGACATTTGGTCATTATAACACAGTTTGGGTAACCATAAAACATACCCAACATTTCACATTAAACATACTTAACAATAAGAAACATAACACAAAAACAATAAACATATACCCAAGAAAATAATCATACCCCCTAAACAGTATACTCAATTCATCAAATATATACCCTATACTCCTTAACAAAACGAATCAAAAGTATACCCAAAATCTAGTAGGAATAGCCTACCCAAAAAATACAGATAAGGTTCCAACTTACCAAGCCTAGTCGGAATCTTCATCGGGCTCCTCTTTCTCATCGGCCTCCGCAACAATAGTCTCATCTTCGTCGGAAGCTTTATCGCGAAACTCCAGCGGTTGGAAACCAAGTCTCGTCGGACTCCTCTTTCTCGTTGGCCTCCGAAATAGTAGTCTCATCTTTGTCAGAATCTTTGTCTCGAAACTCCGACGGATCTCTGTTACAAAAAAAACTTAAGCAAATATACCCACAGTACTTTACCCATCAACCGGTTACCCAACATACCCAGCAACCCTTATAGCAAACTTACAAAGTCATACAATGTTACCCAGATATAGGAGAAATAACATTAACGGAAGAGGAGTGGGTAACGACATATATTGAAAGAAATAGGAGAAATCTAACCCAAGGCAAGAGAATGATGATAGACACTACTGCTTACCCAAAAATAGAAGTAGTTACTTCATTAGCTTGAGATTAACCAGTAAGTCTGAGGGTTTCATATTCACAAAAATTAGAGATGAGAAGTTTCTTTCAAATTACCCAACAATGTATCCATAGAGTTTTTTGTACTGGAACAGGGAATGAGTTTATAAATAGTACAAAAAGAGGGAAGAGGGAAGTAGATTCAAATGGGCTGCGTTTTTTGGGCATAAATTCCCTCCAAAATTTCCATCAAAACTGTCATCAGTCAAATCGGATGGACTGCCCACTTTTTACCGACTTTCTATATTCATATACATGAATTTGATTTTACGGATCTTACTTGAAGACAAGTTCAAGTATGGGATATTTTGATTTCATCCGATTATGCATTGTTTTGTATGTACGTTTGCAATCATTTTTAACCCAATACAATATATACTTGCATGGTTTTAGGTCATAATTAGTATAAAATGTTATTTGTATATCTACACTAATCCTTTGTTCTATTTCAAGATTTTGATGCCGTATCGAGCACTATTTTGGAGTTATTGAAGGAATGCATGCATCAAGAAGGTTTTTGCAAAGGCCATATTTATTGAGAGTCGGTGAGTTAAGAAAGAAGAATAAATGTCGTCTCTACGCCCAAATTTTTTACTCGGTCAGCACAATTAATCGAGTCGATTGAACTCACTTGAACACCATGTGACGACTGTCCACGACATTCCATTTTGACCATGATCGAGAAGAGTATTAGGATTTAAATGCAATCTAGAGTGAAAAAAGAACATAAGCATTGGTTAGTCAATTCGTCACTAGTTTATGACTATGTCTAGGGGCACCACCAAATAAGGGTTTTGCATTGTTTTGTGATGTCGGTGTAAGAAGGATCTTTTTAAGGCGATGCTATTGTAAGCATTTTCTTGACAATGAAAGGCATTTGAAGTAAGGTTGTGCAAAATCGTACCGGATCGGAATTTACGGTCCATGTTTTTTAAAAATCCGGGTTACGGTCCGGGTTCGGTTTTGTACCGTATTAAACCGTAACCCGAATTGAACCGTAAATTGTAAACATCCGGTCCGATCCGGTCCAGTCCGGTACGGTTTTGGACCGGAAAACGTCACTAAAATTGCACAATTTAGGTACAAACCGGTCCAACCCGGGATCGGACCGGATCGCTACGGTCCAGTTCCGGTCCGGTCTACGCTCTAAGGTGTCATCAATTTACAGTCCTGTCCGGACCGCATGCACAACCCTACGTTGAAGTCAAGTGTGTGCCATGCGAGGAAAATCTTGGGGCCGACTAGAGGCAAATCATCGTCTTTGATTAAGAAAAGAAATATGGCTTATATATACCTATTAATGTTTTAAGATTTTTAACTATTTGTTAAATTGTCTATAATGATTGCATAATTATAATAAAATTATTATTTTTCATAGTTTTTAACTTAATATTGTGAATGTAAACTAAACCAAATCGGGTGGCTAAGCTACATTTTACTATTTTAGCCAAAAAAAACTTGCATTCCTTTGCATGATCAAGAAGATTGTCTCCATCAATGGGATCAAATATATTGACGAAAGTATACGACGAAGCATCTAAAATCTTTGTTGATAATTTCGATTGTATGGGATAAAGAGAGTTACAAATAGGAAAATATCAATGTCGTTCTCGTTCTTCAAGGCAAAGCCTAAGAGCCCTCATGAGCTATCGATGGCCCTCAAGGAGAGTTTGTTAGGCCTTGACACCAAGACTGTTATCGATGTTAAAGCTCTTGAGAAGGTATAATTTCCTATCAATCTTTCAAATTTTGTTTTCATATTCAAACACATTTTTCTAATTGATTTCTGGAAATAGGTTTGTATTGTAGTTTGTAGTTTGTAAATAACCTAAATTTGAATTGTATATCTTTTCTTTATAGGATGAAAAACTTGAACTTTTTTTAAAAATTTACATCTAGATTGATGATATATTAGAGCTCATTATATCCGGGTTCGGGTCGGAGCCGGACCAGGCTTCTTCTAAATTTTTGTCCGGATGTCCGCGCCGGATTCGAGCTAAGCCTGGGTTCCGAGCTTCGGACCATGTCCGTACTCATCCGTCAAGTCGGGCCAGACTGCCCGTCGGGTACCCGGATTCACTTTTGTTTTCCTTGTCTAACTATTCTACATTTTGTTGAGCTTCTCCTTCCTCTATATTGTTCATGGTATCATAAAATGGTTAGTTCAAAGTCTCCGGCAAGCCAAACCATAACAGTCCCCCAAGAACCCCACACCCAACAAACATCACCATCATCGGAAACAACTCCATTGTGTAAATAAACGACAAATTAAACGTCCCCATCTTCCCAAAGATGCCCAAAACCCCACATGCCATCTTCAATGTCTTCCATCCCTTACCGAACCAGATATTGAGGGGAAGTGAGTGGGGGGATTGAGTGCCGAGGAGATGCCGAAAGTGAGGGGTGAGGAGATAAGAGTTATGATTGCTCAACGCCGTCAGCAGGGAGATTAAAGGCCGAGGAGACGCCGAGAGTGAGGCGAAGTGAGTATCCGAGCCGGACAAGTAGCCTGATTTGGGCATTCCATCTTGTCTATATCTGCTCGTTTTTGCGGGAGGATTAGGCCGGATGGGACAACCCGATGTGTATCAGCTCTAGATATTATAAAGACATTACACATAACTTCATTGACCACGATATTGTGTGTTGTGATGCCTTTCAGTAATCATATTGATCCTACAAACGGTGATTCTTACAGGCAATGGAAGAAGTTGAAAACAACTTTGCTACAATGAGATACATGCTTTGTGGAGATGATGAATGTGAGCCAAACCCAGATCATATTTCACAACTTGCATTTGAACTCTGCAAAGATGATGTAATAACTCATCTTGTGCATGTGTTGCCTTTATTAGGATGGCAAGTAAGTTATGTTAATCATGCATTGAATTATCATATTTATCTTATTTGACATCTTAAAAATTATGCAATATTGGTGGTGCAGGCAAGAAAGGATTTAGTCCATTGCTGGTCAATATTATTAAAGCAAGAAGTGGATTCCAAACACTATTGTATAGCTTACCTTGAGAATCATTTACCGTTGTTGGAAGTTTTGGTTGTCTGGTGAGACATTAAAATTTTACTACTTTTTGTATGCTTATTTAAGTGTTTTTCATTTGTTTCACTAAGTTTATCTTATCTAGAGAAGTCCCTATTATATTATTTGTAGCTTGTGTATCAAGCCAACTCAAATATTTTCTTTGTTGATGTATGTCAACATATTGGAAATTGTCTTATCGATAACTTGGTATGTACAACTACAAACTCTTAGCCTCCATTTGGTTATAAATACGGAAACGAAAACGAATCTAGTTCATATGTATATCATTGTTCAAGAGTTTTTTGCGAATCAATCCTTATGATTTGAACTAATTGGAGTATAATTTGATTACTTTCTATATGAAAACAAAATAGGGGGAAGCAAATGCATTTTGCATAAAATCAAAAGGTATGATTTCAAAAAAATAGTTGAACAAGGTACACATGAACTATATTCATTTTTATTTTGTTTTCGTTTTCAGAGTTACAACCAAACGGGGACTTAGTATGAGCTTTTTGATCCCTTTATCCTTCTTGATTCGAAATTATGAACAGTAAGGAGCTTGAACTTCATGAGCTTTCTATGATAGGAATCCTGCAACGTTGGAGAATATGTCATGTGACAAACTTTAAAAAAGAATGGGGTTAAATAAACTCTTTTTTATAAGCTTTTATTTTGTAGACCCTTCTAATTTTACCGTATACATAAATAAGGGTATATTTACTAATTGTGTTTATGATATGAGTATTGTTAAATAGAGTATTAGTGGTAAAAGGCTCAATTAGCCTTTTATCCAATTTTAAATGGGTCAATATCACTAACTAGACCTTTTAGCAATATTGTCCTATCAAATAGACTCATAGCATAATCTCATTTAGTAAATATATATACCCCTAATAGAGTAATAGTGATAAAAAAAAATTGAAAAAATTTGATAAAGTACGCTCTTTTTTTTTTATCCTTTGTTTTGTAGACCCCTCAAAGTTTTATACTCTAATTAATTAATCACTATTACTTTGTTAGGGGTACAATTACTAAATGTGTTTATGTTATGGGCATACTTAATAGATCAATATTTGTAGAAGGTCTATTTAGTGAATTTGGTCTAAAAAATTAGAGTGTTAAAAATTAGAGGTATATATAAAATAAAAGTCTCAAAAAAAAAAAAAAAAAAAAAAAAGCCTATTTCACCAAATTATTATCTTTAAATGTGGTATTTCCTTGTTCGTATCATGGTTAGATGGTGTTAGGGTTTGAGTTTCACTCACATCATATTGGCTCAATATTGTACATATTTTTGTTTTGTTTCAAACAGCTATGATAACAAAGATGTTGCCTTGACTGGAGGTAGTATGTTAAGGGAATGCATCAGGTTTCCAAAATTGGCAAAGTAAGATATTCATATTTTGTGTAATGTATTACAGAGTTTCATTATATTGGAGAATATATTAATCTCATTAATAAATTTTCTATATATCTAATTATTATTTGTTAAAATAATTTTTCAGATATATATTACAGTCAACATGCTTTCAATTTTTCTTCAAATACGTAGAGCTTCCTGTATTTGATGTTGCTTCGGATGCATTCACAACATTTAAGGTAATCATCTCCTATAAATTTAAGTTATCGGTTAATGTTTTTTTTTATTGACTACTAATGATGTTTAATGTAGGATCTACTTACTAAACACGTGAAAGAAGTTTCAGAATATTTGAATTCTCATTATGACGAGGTTCGATTCGTTCATCTATTCCATGAATATTAAACATGTTTTCTTTTATGGGTGAATTAGGTTCAGAATCGAACCGAACCGCAATAAACTGAACCTAAAATCGATTTTCTTAAAACCTTGGACCAAAAACCGAACCTATAAAAGTAGGTTCGGTTTCGGTTTAGTTTTTAAACCTAAACGGACCTAAAAATTAATTATGATTATATGAACCTACTCTGGTCTTTTCATAATAATTTGGTTTTTTCGGAATACTCGTCAGTTTTACGGTTTTTAACTGAAACCGAACCAAAACCTATTTTTTTGAAAATGTAGACCTAAGACCGAACCTAAATTGTCGGATTTCTGTTCGGTCTAACCGAAACTACTCGGTTCGGTCTAACCAAAACAACTCGATTCGATTCACTTCGATAAACCGAATCTAACTTGTTCAGCACTATTTTCTTCTTGTCTAATTATTGATTCTTCTTTACTAGTTCTTTAATATGTATCAAAACTTATTAATGTCTCCCAACTATGTGACAAGAAGACAATCCCTTAAGGTTAGTGATTGGTTCAAATTCTTGTTTTTTTTTGGTGTATCATTGTATGACAAACTCTTGATAGTATTTTTGTTGGGTGGATGTTAAGCTCCTCACAGATATCCTTTTAGAGCCACCAAATTCACGAGTCATGAAACGGTTCATTTTGGAAATTCAGAATTTGAAGGTCATCATGATGCTATTAATGGTATTTCATTATTAACTTGATTTTTCATAAGGAAGAGATTATTTTCAAGATGATTAACAAAAAAAACTAAATTTTATTTGTTTGTAACTTTGCATTCATCAGGATTCCAGCAAAAATATCAGGATATCTGCTTTTCACATCTTCAAGGTTCCTTACAAACTTTGGTTATCTTATGGTTGAAGTATGATATTGATATCAAATTTTTTTAAATATATATTTGGGACACAATAATAGTTTACGTATCACATGAAAATAATAATCGGGGCTTAGAGATTTCCTCCCTTCTATCTCGATCATAACCCACAAACCAAGGTTAGTAGAATGTCCATAATTAAATGCAAAGTAAGGGCTTGTTTGGTTCCAACTCTAAAAACGGAATGAAAACGAATCTAATTAGTAGGTATATCATTATTCATGAAAATTTATGAAATCATTCCGTGTGATTTAAAGTTATTGTAGTAAAATTTGATTAATTTTGATACACTATAGAAAAACAAATACATTTTATATGCAATCAAAAGAATTATTCTAAAAAATATTCATAAATAAATTAAAATATATGAATTAGATTTATTTTCATTCCGTTTTTATTTAGAAAGTTATAAATAAAGGAGGGCGGGATGGTTCTCAAAGCCCTCTATCATTGAAGTCATAATTATGAATAGTATGATTGTGCTTTGTGCTATATAATTTTTTTTGTCTGCATGCTCGGATAACCTTATGGTTTATTGCACAAATAATTTATAAATAGTTATAATTGTAAAAATTGTATCTATAATATATATATATATATATATATATATATATATATATATATATATATTTGTGAAAATGTACATATAAATTGACCACCAAACAAACTATCAACTTAAGCCCCCGTTTGGTTCTAAATTCGAAAACGGAAACGGAATGAAAATGAATTCATTTCATATGTGTGGATTAGATTAGGGATGACAACGGGACGAAGTCGGGACGGGGACTACCCTCCCCATCCCCATTCGGGAATCAAAATTGTCTCCGTTCCCGTCAGATCCCCGCCTCCACTGGAAAATCCCCGTTCCCGTCGGATCCCCGCCTCCATTGGGAAATCCCCGTTCCCGTATACTATTCTCAATGGTCGATCACCATCGGAGAATCCCCGTCGTGTACAATTTTTTGTTAAAAAAATAAAATATAAAAAATAATCAAAGATAGAAAACTCTAGTATATTGCTATTTGCAATTAAAAGTTATAATAAAAAGTAGCAGTTAAATTTATAATACAAAATAATTCCATCATAGCTACTAATTTTATAACTTAACAACTTTATATAAAAACTACTAATTTTATGACTACCAAATTTTGACAACTTTCATAGAAACTATGTCTTACAAGTTATATACTATAATATAACTTGTAAGAGATAGCTTCTATAAAATTTGTCAAAATTGTTAGTTATACAGGTTATAAATTACTTATGTTATATTATCTTTTATTTATATAAAAGCCAAAATAATTAGTTATACATATTATACAATTATAGAAAATAATATATTAACACGGGGAAAAATGATTCTAATACAGAGAACACCGATGGGACCATCACGGGGAAACCCGACGGGGATCTTCACAAAATAATTCGGTGGGATCTCCACGGGGAAATCCGGCGGAGACGGGGAAGGGGCGAGACACATGTCCCTACCTCCATCCTCGTCCTCGCTCAAGGAATTATTTTTACCCCATTCCCGCCTCTGTCCCCATTATAATCACATTCCCATCCCCGTATCGGGAATTCCCATTGAAAAAAGGATTATCCGTCTCATTGTCATCTATAAATTATATTCGTTTCCATTCCGTTTTTTTTTTAAGTTTAAATCAAACGGTCCTTAGTTTCTTTCATCAAGATGTACTTTTGAATCGTATCTCTAAGTTACAAATGTCTCAACTCGTAACTAATTTGCAGGTGAATAGCTTACATGCAAAGAAAGGACATTCAAGTTTCTAATGCTAGTGTTGTTTCAGATTTTTGTTGCAAATCCTAATAAGTCGCAAGATATCAAACTGATTCTGGCCAAGAATCACGACAAGTTGGTTGATCTTCTGCACAAGCTTTCGGTTGGAAAAGGTTCTGAAGATGAGCAATTTGAAGAGGAGAAAGAGATGATTATAAAAGAAATCGACAAGGTACATCGTACCACCAAATCTTAATTATTGTGTATGTTTTTTAATGTTGATGTATTGGGTTTGATGTTTTTATTGACTATTTAGTATTTGAAACTTTAGGACATCATAAAAAAGAAAGCGGTGAGTTTAGGTGATGGTGGTTGTACAAGTTTACTATGTAGCTTAGTGCTGAATTATTTGGTTTTACATGTTGATTTAAAGCCAAATCGCTTAGGAAAAGACTCAGGGTTCGTTTGATAGTGTTAGGAATCATTCCCGATAATGGAATGATTCTGAATCAATAAAAAATTACGTTTAGTTAGAGGTATTTTAACACATGAAAAGAAACACATCATTTCCATTTCTTTTCTTTACCCTTATCCGATTTCATTCCGTTTCTATTTCACCGTTCCAACCAAATGGACACTCAGTATGTTTGTATCTCAAAGTTTCTTCGATGTTGTATTCATTTGTATGAAAAAACTATAAAATTGGGATTTCCATTTCGCCATTGCTTATGAAGATTTTATTTGTAGATCATATTATTTGACGTAATCAAGGTTCAAAAAAAAAATCAACTAGTTGCAAGTTGTGTCACATACAATAATGAATAACAATCACATGAACATTAACAAGAACGGGCACAACAAAGCGATATGTTTACCAGATTTGAAGTTAGTTTTACAACCTGAGATTTTTTTTTAAGGAAATCCTATGATAACAAAATACACAAAGAAAAAAATGTTGGACTAAATTTTTTTTTAATTTCAAAATTTTATTTTATCGGGTTCAAAATTCGTATTTTTTATTTATAAATTGAGAGATAATAATATTTACATCGAGGTAAAAGGTAGGCAGATAATAAGTTGTGACGGCAACCGCTTCTTAATATCAAACCTGATACTCCTAGAAACTACGCTTGAAGATCTAGGCGACATCACATTACCATGCAAGACCTGATGCACCCTCTTGAGAATCTCGACGACATTTGACGCAAGAAAATCAACGTGTCAAAAGCAAACAAAAGAAACACATGTTGGTTTTCGATGCAAGCTCTTTCATGCTTAGCTACCTTCGTAGAGGCCGCAATGAGGGCCGCCTTACCCAACAAGAAAGGCCTACTACACAAACAAACTAGAGGAGAGACCCCTTCAAATCAATACAAGCATGTTTGTCACCTACCCATCCAAACACTAACATATCCGCCGGCCTCAACCTAGCCCTTTTTTCATGCGAATAAATCAAGAAGGTCACATGCACATCCTTCTTAGTTGAAACCTTTTCTCTTCCAAACACGTCACATAAAATATCACCAACTAGATCATGCTTATATTTGAAGCCAATGAGTTCTTACAATTAACCACATGCTCACCAAAAGCATGCAAAACCCTCCTAAAATTGGGCATATGACAAATTGCATTAACCAGGAACAAAAGAACCATAAGGCGGTACTTAAGGATAGTGTGATACTCAACAAGAGAAATACACCAAGTCCATCAATGGGTATGGAAAGAAGAAAGTCTTAGCTATACGCTGACTGTAGACACTTAAAAATCGCTTTATGCGGGTCAAATCAAAAATCTCTTTCATCATCTGGACTATCTTACTGAAAAGAGCACAATCGCCAAAGCATGTTGGGTTTTAAGGGGAAGGTGTTCTTGACAGTTAACCAGAATGATCGAAGCTAGGAATAGAAGCTTAAAGTTTGCTCAACGCTCCAAAAAGCTATAACCCTATATCAACTACTCTATTGTCCCGCAATATATGGTCTTGAAGGATCCAAGATTAGGCCTTGCAGGCCATAAAGGCAAAAGAAGAAGTCTCCACAGCAGATTATAAACAACTACCCCAAAACCGAATAGGCAAAGAAGTAAGCCGCCACTAAAGATTCCCCAAAAAAGAACCCCTACAAACCCCAATATCATCGACCGATCCACGTTGTCAAAATCAAAATAAGTTGTTGCACACTCCTAATGCTCCAGTAGACTATTCTTCGTGCTAACATACATCTTAGCAACACCCATATAAGAACGAAGCAAAAGAATCCCACATTGTGGGTCCCTCAACTATGTAAAAGGTGCATCAACTCAACAGCTTTAGCAACTCTCTTCATGACTAGCTCTCTAACAAACCCGTCGTTTTTACTCACTACCCACCCAACAACTTAACACCCAACCCCGGCCTCGCAATGCCATGAGGGAATAGTTCATATCTAAGCTTCGATCCATCACGCTAAGGCCAAACGAGCTAAGCCTTTCAAACATTCAATTTGAGGCCAAAACTCAGGCCAACCTCACGAATGATATCAAGCGCTCCAACCACTACCTCTAACCGGCCAATAATAGTACGATCATCAAGATACCAAGCATGTATAAGAGGTGTGTAATTGTCTCTAATCCTATGAAAATTAAAGAGGGTGCAAGACAAGGGAAAAAATAAGCAGCCCAAAGGGTCCCCTTGTTATTTGGAAAAAAATAAGCAGCCCAAAGGATCCCCTTGTTACACATCGGTAGCCAACCAGATAAATCCATCACCAATGTACTATCGGGCAGCCTGACCATACAAGAAATCAACCCATAAAGAGATAGACGGACATATTTCCCTTACTCCCTTAAGCAAAACAATTCTATCAACTAGTTTAAAGCTAGCCATGAAGAATCCACTTTCAATATAGCCATAAAACTATCAGTTTGACGCTCGCTCAAACCTTGTTAACACTATGTAGTATATCCTCTGTACCTCCTAAGACACCGACTCCAAACTGAAAATTTCCAAGATGTATCAAGAGCGCACTACTACATCAAGTAGTGTCTTCACAAGGTTTCGGATGGTGTTTCTAGTATTTTGTAGGCCTTATACAAGACTAGAAACGCCATCATGATCTCCCTAAGTAGACAATGCCTGCAAAATCCGCTAATGTTGGATCGACTTTCTATCTCGTGATCTCTTGTTTGTGTGCTCATAGGCTTGAACATATGTATCGTGCAACGAAGAACTAAAAACAAGCTAACCCAAGAAGCTACACAACTTGGCTCAATGGCCACCTTCAAAAGAGTGCCCAACAATGCTTGAGAGAAGCCTAGATGACAACTATGAAGGATTCTTTTCACAGTAGTAATAGGAACGCACATAACTCTCTCCAACAAACCTACATCAAACACCATACCTCCACCATCAACTACAACCTGACCTGCAGCAATTGGCCTCGAGATACCTATAATTGGCCTTGAAATACCCACAAGGTATCCAACATGATCACTAAAAGGCAAAAACGAAGCCATTAGGGTGACGACACTCACGACTCAAAGCATGAAGACCCATACACCGACCACACAACCACTTTGTGAGAACGGCCAAAATCTTCACAAATACCACAAACACATCAAAGTCACACTCAAGGATGCCCCAAACGTCATTCTTGCGCTCAATTGCAAATATATTTTGTCTTTTCAAATGACTTATCAAACAAGAGAAACCTCTACATCCTTCCCTAACACCACCACACCCATGAAAGAAACTAAGCGGACAACGAAGAAAGTCATTACCCCGCCGTCTTTATATGAACCTTAGTTCACCCTCACATACAAAATTTAAACATTTTGTTGCGGAAATTCATCAAACAACTTGTTAAGTGCATCATAATCTCCTTGTTTTTTTTTTTTTTTTATCTCTAACGATAGTTTCTCCTTGAGGCAAACAATCAAACAATTGGCAAACATCAATACTAAATTGAAGAAAAAAGCTGAGAATCTGGAAAAATTTTCCCAAATTGAAGCTTCGATACCATAATTATCACCAATTACCAAAATTGAGATATTGTAAAGATAAGATGGGTCAAATCTAACACAGACCCATAAGTGATTTCATATCAATCTCCATCCAACATCTTCAAATCCGTTTTCTCATTTCTCTCTTCTTATTCGTGTTCGCAAATATCTCTTCCGACGATCTAAATTGGGTTGACGTCGATTGTATTGTAGCTTTCTGATCGATCGATGGGGAATGTGAGTGCCAGAGTGGATGTTGTAGCTATCGGAGTCGACGGAGATCGCTCAATTCATGTAAGATCCGATGGTGGCTCCTCCATGTTTCTTGATGGCGATTACGCTTTGAGAAGTCTCTAAAAGTAATCATCCGTTGAATACACGGAGAATTCGCCGTCTGCTATAATACCCCTCTCAAATAATACCCCTCTCAAATAAGAGAACGAGTTGAGCAAGTGACACACTCTTCACACTGACGCACCCACGAATAAACCAATATTTTATTCCAAACTTTCTTCCTTTCTATCGTTATTATCAAGCTCAAAGTGAAACTCGGAGACGGAAAACGAGGAAAAATAACAGAACGATAGTATATAAAACTTTGCACGAATCAAAAAAAATTATGTACTAACAAAGTTACAAACACAAACTTTTTTTGCAAAAAATGTATGAAATATTAGTACAAATAATTTGAACTAATATAACAAATATTTTGAATAGATTGTACAAAAACTTTCAGCTGAAAACGTGCCCGTGAGGAAAAAAAATGACATTGCTCACCAGATAACTTTATATGATACCGTACTGGATGAACATGTATGTACATGGACCTTAACTAGGACTATTATATGAGCCGATCCTTGGCATGCTCAAGCTTGAGTCATTTTATAAATGAGCCGAGCGTAAACTTTAAATGAGGTTAAAAAATGTTAGTATTTGGCTTGTTCATTTAGAAAGTAAAGAAGCTCGAACCGAGTTTTTTAGAGTTGAACCCGAGTAGCTCGGCTAAAATAACACTTCTAGTCAAACAAGTTAAGCTTTAGCCAAACGAGTGAGCATTGACATGCTGAAGCTTGGCTCGTTTATCAACGAATTGAGCATAAATTGTACGCGAGCTTTTAAAATGTGTTCATATTCGACTCGTTTAGAAAACTAACGAGCTCAAATTGAGGTTTTTACGAGCTAAGCCCGAATAGCATGTCTCATACTCTCGTGAACAACCCTAACCTTGACCATAAATTTATAAATTAGTTTTATTTATGCTTTAAAAAGAAATACAATTCGATCACTAAAACGTAACTAATATTGTCAACAGAAAGACCAAAATAAATCGATAGATTAAACGACCATAAAAAGGGAAAAAAAAAGTCACCTAACATACGAAAATCATAAGTCGGAATAAAGTGGATAAATATTATAAATTTGCTTGGATTTGGAACACAGCTTTGTACTTTGTACATACAAGTAATATAAAATGTTAGGTTAACTGTAATAGTCAACAAACGAAGATGGCCTAATCGGGAGTTTTAAGAAATTAAACACGTTTTAGCAAGAGAAACCTCTTGAGGTAACCAGCTCCTCAATGATATTACCCCCCAGTGTTATTTGGAGCATTTGGGAGCTTTAATTAATAAAAATGCAGTTGAGAGAAATGATCAGGACATCGGAAAGGCAAAACAACAAAAAAATCGCTATTTCGTTTCTTAGCGGATAAGAAAGACGGCTTAGGAATATGCGTTTTTCGAGACAATTGCGGAATAATTATCCATACAGTATTCCAGATTTATTATTCCAATTTCGAGAAGTTTGGAGAAGGGGACTTAAACCGCATTCGGATCGGTGAAAGGATAACTATCGACTTCGCTAAAGAATAATTATCGTCTTCGCTATAAATAGCGGAAATATCATTTATTAATTCATTTCCTTTCACGTTTCCTCGTAAAAGCTCTGATTTCTCTCAACCTTCAAACTCAGATCTACTCTCCGTTTCTAATCCGATTTCAAATCCGTTTGAGTTTTTGAGATTCCTTTCTTCATTCTCTTCATTTTGGTACCGAGTTTCTACGTTTCCGAGCAAGTGAAGACCTGGTCGAGCATATATGATACTAGGATGGTTCCGTCACTCTGATTCCGGTAAATTTGTTGATGTCCGAGCATAACCTACGTCGTTGTGATTATGAATCTTCTTTCATATCGTCAATCGGGTTAGTAACGAATAAGTTATTAATTTATTCGTTTTTTATATTGCGATTTGACCTAAATTGACCTTAGACTTGTCAAAATGGATAATTGAAAATTTCATTATGCTCGTTACATTATTATGGTGAATATGGGTTGTTTGTTTGATGAGATTTGATGATAGGTGGGTTCAGAAATTGTCTATAGGCAAAACGTTATTTTGACAAAATTTAATTAATTATATGAATGTTAATTAATTAAATTAGGATTATAGAGAAGAATATAAGTTGATTAAATTCAAAGGAATGAATTTAACTAGTGCTTGAATCGAGAAGTTCAATACAAGGAATATGATATTCTCAACAGGTGTTGTTGTAGGTTTTGGTCTAAGTATAGCTTAATTGTTTGGTGAGTGTTAGCATGAAATATTGTGATATTTTAGGCACGTTTTCTAAGTGTATTTCATCCATATTGATAGTCATTGATCAAGCATTGATGCATTTGTGAGCTAGTTTGTCTATAATGTCGATATAGAGGTCTACACAAGCTTTATCTTGATTGTAGGCAATTAAGAGCTATTTCCGAACGGATTGAGCGAGATTGGAGTTTGATCGAGCATGTCCAAGGATTGAGGACATCTCTAGGAGCTAAGGAAGATGTTAACTTGAAGAATAGCACGAGGAAAGGAAGAATTACGGTTTACCCCTAAACCACGCTCTAAAATACGGCGTACTACATTCCACGTTCAAGTCCACGGCCGTGGAACCTTGGCAAGAGAGGCGTGGTTCATTCCAGCAACTTCTACGGCTGTGGAAGGATTGAAACAAACCGTGACCAACTTCCACGCTCTAAATTACGGTCGTGGAACCCTTCCACGACCGTGATCTTGGCGATCTTTTACGCAATATTTTAAGCCACGATCTTCTACGCAATTGGGCCGGGCTTATATTTTATCTTACACTATAAAAGGACGGACGAAGAGAGATTCCGTCACCTTCGCTTACGCTTAGACACACTTTCGCTTACACTTGGATTTGCCCTAATTTCGCATTTTGGCGGAGATTGTGATTGAGATATTTGCGCTTTGCTATTGAGATTTCCGGATTGACGGAAGAGTTGAAGATTCGGAAGATTGTTCGTGAGAAGATTTCGCTTCTCATTTAGGTTTGATTTGAAGACGGATTGACATCCCGTTCTTCGTTCTTATCTAAGATTGTGATTGTTTGCATTATTCCAAATCTATTGCGTTATTGTTCTTGATTTGTGGATTTGAGATTGACTTGAGAGTTATTCAAGGTTTTCGGAAGTTTTCATCTTTCATTCTTTTAAATCTTGAATTTGATATCAATATGACTGTTGTTGGCTAAAACCCTTTAACAATTCTAAGGTGAAGGGTTGATAGTTGTGGCTTAGATGATGATAGATCGATCGTAAACAGATTGGACCCTGAGAGTTAGAGAGAATCGCCGACGAACCTAATTCACGGTCTGTTCTTGAGCCTCCACGGCCGTGGAACTCAAGAACTACCCGTAATTTTGTGTCAGTTTACGAACTTGCTTTTACTTTAATCCAAAGTTAAAGATTTGCTTTAACTTAGTCTTGGCTTACCTTTTCTAGGTGGTAGTGAAGCCTCAACAACCTCTACCTCGATTGTGAGTGTCACAACCTTAATCGGTTTAGTTAGTCTTGATCCTTGGATTACAAGTTTTGGTATTTGATGTTAATTCTTACCTTTAGAACCTTTCTATACTGAAGCCTCAACAACCTTTATAGAGAGTGTCTTTTAGGTGGGTCATATAAGGTTTTTGGAACTTCATCGTACGATTACCTTACATTCGCATACCTTTGCAAACCTCAACTCTGTCCTTATATCTTTAGTATATCTTGAATCGATTGCCACAACTGGATTCCTGGATCTTTAGGATTGTTGTTTTCCTAATAATTTGAAAAACTTCATAAATTTACTTGCTTGATAATCTATAACTGGATTTAACCCCCCAAATCCCTGTGTTCGATACTCTGGAATTCTTGCTCAACTATATCGATCCGTACACTGCGGGTTCGCTTGCTTGATTCTAGTTTCATAATTAAAGCTTATTTGCACGCACGCTAAGTGGCGAACATGTTTTTGGCGCCGTTGCCGGGGATTTGGTTTAGGCCGAATTCGGTTTTCGGTTGTCAAGCTTGGGAGTTTCTCCCTTGTTATTTGATATCTCTTCGAGTGTATGCGCAGGTCTAGGAACACCGAAGACCTCTTACCTCTTGATCAAGAGCTTGAGAGGACTTTAAGGAGAAAGTGTAAGGAAAAGAAAATGGCTGAAGAAAGAGAACGTGATCTCCAATCGGAGCTTGCGCAAAAGGAAGCTCAACTCCAATGGAGTGAGAAAACACGTAGAGAAGAAACGGATCGTCACCAAATGAAGGTTGATGATCTAACGGACATGATGTTCCAAATGAGGTTGGAAATAAACAACCTTAAGGAGAAAAAGAAAAGGAGGAGACCGGGAAGATCGGTTAGAGCCAACTCATCCAATGAGGATAGCGACTCCTCCATGCCACCGCTAGAGGAAATTGATCCCACGATCAATGTGAATCCATTCCATCCACGGCCAGCTGCAAATCGCTGTGTTCCACCTAAGAACGCAAGGATCGAACGCGTGGATGAGGAGCCAAGAACTCTTGGCCAAAGGATGGATCCAACGCAGCAACCACGTCGTTTAGGTGTGAACTTTGATGCTGATGATGTACAAGGGTTTAGCTTCAACCTGCAGGTTATTACTCTTGTTCGCCAAAACCAATTTGGCGGAACAAGTGCTGAATCTCCACACCAACACTTACAAAATTTTGAGTGTATGATGGAGACGATGAGGCCGAAGAACGCGACTACCAACAACTATAAGCTCAAGCCTTTCTTCTTCTCCTTGAAGGGGAAAGCATTATCTTGGTACCAAGCTCTTCCTAGTGGGAAACTAGACACGTGGGAAGACCTTTCCGCGGAGTTCCTCACTAAGTTCTTTCCGCCATCCAAAACGGCGGAGCTAAGAGGTAAGATTAATGCATTTTCCATGAGATCTAACGAAAGTTTGTTTCAATCTTGGGAAAGGTTTCAGGATTTGCTCTTGGATTGTCCTCATCATGGCATATCCAAGCTTGCACTTTTGGAGATATACTATAAGGGGTTGGATGTGGAGACACAATTCAAGCTCCAATCCCTCTCATGTGGTACATTCATGGACATGAGGGAAGATGACGCTTGTGACTTCATTGAGAAGCAAGCAAGAGTCATAGAGAAGTATTCTCACCGGAAAGTGGAGGGAAATCGTGTGGAGCAAGGAGCAAAGCTCACACATGAAGCTCAAAATTAAATTTTCTCCCTCAACAATGAGATTACAGAGTTGAAGGAAGCTATCAAGACCAACTTTCCAAAGCAACAAGGAAAAGATGTTGGCTACTTGGGCAACAACAACAACGGTGGTGAGAATACAAACCGCAACAACAACAACAACAACCGGAACAACAACCGGAATAATTGGAACGGCAACAACAACAACCGGAACAATAATTGGAACAACAATAGGGGTTCAAACAACAACAATTGGCGCTCCAATCAACAAAACTCCGGTAACTCTTATCCTTCCAATTCAAATTCACTAACTCCACCTTCCTCTTCCTCTACTCCTTTGGAAAGCCAGGGGCAAACATCTAATGGAGGAAGCACTTCGGGGAAGGAGAAGCCCGATCCCATGTTGGAGACAATCTTGGGAAAGCTTCAAGGGTTAGAGACTCGCATCATCAAAGTTGATGACCACATAACAAAGGTTGATAAAGCCCAAAAGGTTTTAGAAAACCAAATGTTTACTCATGCGGAGGAAGTTCCTAGGAATCAAGGGAAACTTCCAGGAAAAACGGAGGACAACCCAAAGGGAAGGGTTATGGCAATCACAACTAGGAGCGGAGTGACAACCACCGATCCGCAGCCTAAGTTTGTAGAAGTCCCCGTTGAGAAAGAAAAAGAGAAGGGGAAGGAGAAGGAAGATGTCTACGTTCCTCCTCCAGCTTACAAACCTCCCCTACCGTTCCCTCAATCTAGAGCAAGAACGCGTCTAGATAAACAATTCGGTAAGTTCATAGAACTCACGAACAAATTACACATTAACATACCTTTCATTGATGCTATTGTAGGTATGCCGGCTTATGGCAAGTTCTTGAAGGAAATCCTCTCTAACAAGAGAAAGCTAGAGGATTTTGGAGAGGTTAAGATGAGTTCGGATTCTTCGGATCTCATCAAGACCATGAAGGAGAAAATGCCCCCAAAACTAAAGGATCCGAGGTCATTTTGTATTCTCATAGGAGTGGGAGATGTCACATATGATGCATTATGTGACTTGGGAGCAAGTGTGAGCATCATACCACTTGCCTTATGCAGGAAGATCGGTTTAGGTGACCCTAAACCGGTGAAAATGACGTTGTACATGGCGGATCGATCCATAACTCGTCCCGTCGGTATTGTAGAAGACGCCCCGGTCAAGCTAGGTGAATTCTTTGTACCCATTGAGTTTGTTGTGCTTGACATTCCTGCAGATAGTCCGGTCCCGATCATTCTCGGAAGACCGTTTCTTGCAACTTCCGGCTGCATAGTCGACTGCAAGAATGCTAGACTCGCCTTTGACATAGGAGAAGAGAAGGTAGAGTTCGTTCTTTCCACTCTAGTGAAGGAACCAATATTTGGTGAGGATATATTCAATATCCAAGATGAAGAAGGGTTGTCTAGGGAGGAGGTAAGTGCTATTCTCTTCAAAGATCCTTTGCAAAAGGTTATTACTATGAGTCTAATGGATGTAGGGGAAGAAGAGTAGTGCAATGAGGCAATTGAAGCCTTAGAAGCACAAGAAGAAGCATGTGAAGAGGAGTTTGAGAAACTCCACGACGAAGCAGAAAACGTGAGAATCCACGGCCATACACTATATTCCACGGCCGTGGATTTCACCAACAAAAGCGTGGCTCACTCCAGAGGGTTACACGGTCGTGGAGGAAACAGAGCACCCGTAACCACATTCCACGCCCAAATTCACGGCCGTGGAGAAGCCAGAGAAACCGTAATTTTGGCCGTGGACGAAGGCAATTGTGCCACGTCTTCAACTTCTCTTGATTCTTCCCCCACACCTTCTACTTCCTTAGACACTTCTAAGGAACTATCGGATGCTCCTCAAGAACCATTGGAAGCTCCGAAAGCGATGGAACTAAAGCCACTTCCTACTCATCTAAGGTACGCATTTCTTGGACCTAATTCTACCTTTCCGGTTATTGTTAGTTCCGATCTAAGCATAGATGAACATAGTAAGCTCATGGTTGTCCTTAGGAAACATAGAAAAGCTTTAGGATATACTATTGAGGACTTAGTAGGAATCAAACCTTCCCTATGCATGCATAAAATATTAATGGAAGAGGACTTTAGGACTTCAAGACAACCTCAAAGGCGGTTGAATCCGACCATGAAAGAGGTTGTCAAGAAGGAAAGTCTTAAACTTCTTGATGCAGGTATCATCTACCCTATCTCCGATAGCAAGTGGGTGAGTCCGGTTCAAGTAGTTCCGAAGAAGGGAGGAATGACGGTCATCACCAACAAGAATAACGAACTCATTCCTACCCGAACCGTAACGGGATGGCGGATGTGCATAGACTACCGCAAGCTTAACAATGCGACGAGGAAGGATCACTTCCCATTGCCATTCATCGATCAAATGCTTGAAAGGTTAGTGCAACATTCTCATTTCTGTTATCTTGACGGATATAGTGGTTTCTTTCAGATTCCGATACACCCGGATGATCAAGAGAAGACCACATTTACGTGCCCTTGGGGTACGTTTGCTTATAGGAGGATACCATTCGGGCTTTGCAATGCCCCAACCACCTTTCAAAGGTGCATGATGGCCATCTTCTCCGAATACATTGAGGAAATCATGGAGGTCTTTATGGATGACTTCTCCGTATGCGGTTCCTCTTTTGACAATTGTCTTTCTAACCTTGCTCTTGTATTACAAAGGTGTGAAGACACTAACCTAGTTCTTAATTGGGAAAAGTGTCAATTTATGGTAAAGGAAGGAATTGTATTAGCACATTTAATCTCTAGTAGAGGGATTGAAGTAGATAGAGCTAAAATAGAGACCATAAAAAAGCTTCCTCCCCCAACTTCGGTGAAAGGGATAAGAAGTTTTCTAGGACATGCTGGATTTTATAGACGCTTCATAAAAGACTTCTCTAAAATATCAAAACCGCTAACTAATCTATTGATGAAGGATGCAGTTTTTGAGTTTTCGCACGAATGCTTGGATGCGTTTAACATGATTCGGGAAGCTCTAATTTCAGCTCCAATTATCCAACCTCCAGATTGGAATCTTCCCTTTGAGGTTATGTGCGATGCTAGTGACGTAGCTATAGAAACTGTTCTTGGACAAAGAAAGGAAGGGCAAACCCATGCCATATACTACACTAGCAAGACGCTAGACGAAGCGCAGCTCAACTACGCCACTACGGAAAAGGAATTTTTAGCCATTGTTTATGCTATTGACAAATTTCGCTCTTATCTTGTAGGTGCAAAGGTGATTGTATACACGGATCATGCTGCGATCCGGTACCTCCTTGCAAAGAAGGATGCGAAACCAAGGCTAATTAGATGGATTCTTCTCCTACAAGAATTCGATCTAGAGATCCGCGACAAGAAGGGTTTGGAAAATTCTGTTGTGGATCATTTGAGTCGCCTAACACATCTAGAGGACGACCATCTACCTATAGATGACTCCTTCCCGGACGAACATTTACACATTATAGAGGAGTGCATCGATGTGATCTCCAAAGGTAACGAACCATGGTTTGCTGATTTTGTTAACTATTTGGTTTGTCAAGAGATACCGCCCGGATTATCCTACGCACAAAGAAAGAAGTTCTTTAAGGATGTCCGGGAATACTTTTGGAATGAACCTCTCCTCTTTAAGAGAGGTCCGGATGGCATTATTCGGCGATGTGTGCCGGAAGATGAGATGCAAAGTGTCATCCGCCATTGTCATTCATTACCTTGTGGAGGACACGCTAGTTCGAACAAGACTAGCGCTAAGGTATTGCAATCTGGATTCTTTTGGCTACTTTATTTAGAGATGTGCAAACCTTTGTTTCCTGCTGCGATGCTTGTCAAAGAACAGGAAATATCTCTAGGAGGAATGAGATGCCTCTCAATAACATCCAAGAAGTGGAGATTTTCGATGTTTGGGGAGTTGACTTTATGGGACCGTTCCCATCATCTTGTGGAAACCAATACATACTCTTGGCGGTGGATTACGTTTCTAGATGGGTGGAAGCAATTGCCTCTCCCACCAATGATGCCATGGTAGTGGTCAAGTTCTTTAACAAGACCATCTTCCCACGATTTAGGACACCAAGGACTATCATTAGTGATGGAGGTTCTCACTTCATTGCCCGGCGCTTTGAAGCTCTTCTAGCTAAGTATGGGGTTACTCACAAGATCGCCACCCCTTATCATCCACAAACTAGTGGACAAGTTGAGATCTCAAACCGGGAGATCAAAGGAATCCTAGAGAAGACGGTTTCAAGGACTAGGAAGGATTGGTCCTTGAAGCTTGATAATGCATTGTGGGCATACCGGACTACGTATAAGACTCCCATAGGAACCACACCATACAACCTTGTGTATGGGAAGTCTTGTCACTTACCGGTAGAGTTAGAGCACAAGGCGTTTTGGGCCATCAAGTGGTTAAATTTCAACATGAAGGAAGCGGGAGAAAAGCGTCTCTTGGACCTTAATGAGCTTGAAGAACTCCGCTTGAACGCTTATGAAAACGCCAAGATCTATAAGGAGAGAGTAAAGCGTTGGCATGATAAGCATATCATTCCAAAGAACTTCAAAGAAGGAGATCAAGTTCTCCTCTTCAATTCAAGGCTTCGTCTCTTTCCAGGTAAGCTTAAATCTCGTTGGACCGGACCTTTTCTAATAAAACGTATTTTCCCCCATGGTGCAGTTGAAGTATGGGGTGAAGCGGGCGGAAGCTTTAAGGTGAACGGTCAACGACTAAAGAAGTACACTCCGGAACTCCAAGCCGAAGAGTTCGCGCCCACCGCACTCGAATAAGTGCGAATTTGGTCTAGCTACGGACCTTAAACAAAGCGCTTCTTGGGAGGCAACCCAAGGTATTGCATTCACGTTTTTGTTTTTGATTCATAGATTAGCTTAGTTTAGACGTTTTCGTTTTGTTTTGCCTTCGATTCCTTCCGGTATGTTTGTGTTTTTGGATGTAGGGACAGTGGAAAAGAAAAGGGGAAGAGTAATTTTGAAGAAAAGTGACGAAATTTGGACTTTGGAGCATTACAGAGAGTTCCACGGCCTAAACCACGGCCGTGACAGCTACAGTGACCGTAATTTCCAAAAGCCTTTGAAAAATCACCAAAACCACGGTTCCGTACATTTCCACGGCCGTGGAACCCCCCGACAGACCGTGGTTTTCACAAATTTTGCCGGCCACTATATAAACCACGTTCTTCACAAAAACACAACACAAAACCCAAATTACGCCCAAAAACGCCGATTCCACACCCTTCACCTCAATTCTCCGTTCGTTAATCGTTTTTAACGATTCTTCGACCCAAACTGAAGCAAATCCAACCACCAACGAGATCCAAGCAACGATTCGAGCGGCAAATCACCAAGGAAAGCAGAATTCGGATTTTAAAATCTGAAAACCTAGGTTTTTTTCGCTCTTCTCTATCTTTGTCGATTCGGCCTTAATTTTGATAGAATTTGTAGGAGAATTGATTGGAATTGGAAGAAATTAGTCTAGGACTGATTGCTGAGTTTGGTGATTGATTGTTGAGTTTTGAGAAAAGTCGAGATGAACCACGGTCTCTGTAACTTCCACGGCCGTGGAACACCAAGAACAAACCGTGGTTTCTGCCAGAAAATGGATTTTGTGAGGAGAGTGTCCGGGAGAAATAAGAACAAGAACAAAGAGAAGGATAAGAATAAAAAGAGGAAGAGCAACCCCTCTTCCTCTTCCTCCTCTAGAGCACCACCACCTTCATCCCCTTCACCTCCATCATCACCTTCATCACCATCACCTCCTAGCCATAGGGTCCCTACCATCCACGAGGATCATCTCGACGCCTTAGAGAGGATCCATAAGACGACCGTTATAGGACCTAGGTACCTACTGTTAGAGGATTTAGCTCCTCTACATGTGATAGATGACATCACTTGGCTCTTGGATAGAGCCGGATTAGTCGTCTTCTCGGCTATCCGAGAAGATGCTTACGAGGAGATTACTAGAGAGGTTGTGACATCTTTTGAGCACAGCCATATTGATAGGACAGTTTCTTTCCGGCTGATGGAAAAAAACTATGAGTTCTCCATCCGGGAGTTCGGAGCCTTCTTTGGGTTCCACGAGACCTTCAATGGTCGTTTCCCCAGCGGCGTGTACGCCAAGGATTTCTGGAAAGAGGTCGCTATGATCTATGCCAGCGAGGACCGCTGACAGCCAGCTGACACCAAGGCTAAGTTGATGTATCACTTAGCCTTGAAGATTGCTCACCGGGTACTTTCTGAGTGTCTCTTCCCTAGGACGGAGACACCTCAGAAGATCAAGACGGATGAGCTCTTTCTCCTCTACTCCATGTTATATGGACGACCTGCTGACTGCGTCACCCTCTTAGCTGCTACCATGAGCAAGCTAAAGAACAAGAGGGCTGACAACATTGGATATGGTGGGATAGTCACCCACCTTGCTAGGATATTAGGGGTAGATTTCTCCGCCTGCACACGCATTCCTGCTGTACCCCTAGGACTCCAGGCCCTTATGACTAGATGCCTCATCTTCCCTACCCATAGAGGTCAACCTTATGCTGCTATGCCATGGGAGAGCAGGACGGGGAGAGGCATTGAGTGGCCCCAGAGTATTCCATTATGGCTGGACGCCATAACTAGAAGGAGACGTTCGCTGCTATGCATGCGAACAGGGTTGCAGCCCCTCCATATGTCCCACCACCACCTGTAGTTGAGGAGGAGAAGATGAGAGATGAGTATGAGGGAGGAGGAGGAGGAGCTAAGCAGGATTTTGGCACTTTCCCGGATCAGCCGGACGCAGCTACTGACATGCCTAGACGTTCTCCCCGCCCAGCTAGAGCTTCAGGATCATCTTCTCGCCGTGTCAGTGTCAGCGAGAGGCCCACTTGGATGGAGGCCCCTCCTGTGTGGTACGGAGTTCCACCACCGTGGTCTACACAGGCACCGCCGCTACCAGCACCAGCACCGTCAGATGCACCAGCATGGTACAGCCAGCCTCCAGGTTGGTATGAGCAGCTGCCGGAGTGGGCCACCGATCTTTCTGATAGGGTTGGAGCATTGGAGATTCGAGCTGACACTAGAGACGTACGTATGGTTGACCTTGACCATATGATGAGAGACGTCTACCGCCAGCAATTCGGGCGGTACTATGATCCTAGCTTCTCTCCATTCCCGCCTCCACCGCAGTGATGACTTGCATGATCGACAGCTTTAGCCGCTCCACCACCATTTTGTGAGTTCTTTTTCTTTCTTTCTTTTCTTCTTTTTCTTTTATTTGAACATTAGGGACAATGTTTGTTCCAAGTGTGGGGTGGGGTGTGACTAATCGTCTGTAATAACTCTTACTCACTTTGATTGCTTCTATTGAGACTATCTTGCATGCTTCATTATATTGTTACACGTTTCATTATTGCATTGCATGAAAAAGAGTTTGAAAAACCCATAAAAATTGAAAAATCTTGAAAATTTTGTGCTTCTAAGGATAGAGATGATTTCTATGATAATCACCACTTGTGAATTGAGTTTTGATGACAATCGCATGCTTAAATGAATAGTGAATTGAAAAGAAATTGAATGAGTTGATTGTTCTTCTTTTGCAAATTTCATAATGTGATGAATGTTAAATCATGTTGAGAAAATAAGGTTGAAATCACATAATAAGTTCTTATGCTTCCTTTTGAGATGATTAAGGCAATTCGATTTTCTTTCTTCTTTCTTTGATCATTTAGCCCCTCATTGAAATAATGACCTCCTTTACCTATCCGGGAATTTGGAGGAGTTGATTGATATTGGCATGTTTGATGTGGGAGGGCCTTGAAAGCAATTATTTGCAATCAAAAGAATAGAAAGAAATTGTAGGTTTGGGGAAGTCAATCATGACGATGAGTAACTCGGCACCATTCACATAGCCGGATGTTTGTGTCTTGCCAAAGTCGGATTGAGCGATATTCCTAGCGGATTATGGTATGTGCGCTAAGGGTTTGAGGCATCTCATAAAAATTGAGAAACGCCAATCTCCTAGGCTTCGGTTTTTTTGCACCTCTATCCATAACTCCAAAAGTAAAGTCGAAAAATGAAAAGAAGAGAGCGAAGCTCTAAGTTGAAAATGTTGCGGAAATTAACCGCAAGAGAAGAAGAAAAGAGTAGTTTTCCACTTTCCCGGATTCATGCACCACATTCCTTAAAGTTTTCCCTCCCTTTCCACATTCTAGACCTTGTTAGAAAGTCCTTAAGATCAAAAGAATGTTATATGGCTTGGTGATCTAAATTGAAGTTTCTTATGATTGATTTTGATAATGTTTAAAGGTTATGATGTTTACATGGAAGTTTGATTGATTCATGAGCTTTCTTTACTCTTTACTCTTTGATTATGTATATGAAAGTCTTATAAACGAATGAAGCAAGATTTGAGAATGATCTATTGAAGGCACATTCATCCAAAAGAAGTTTTGCTTTGAGAAGGTACACATATTTCATCCTAACTTGTACTTTAAAAGTTTTTTTTGAAAGACCTTGCTTAGGGACAAGCAAGTGGCAAGTATGGGGTTATTTGTTAGCATGAAATATTGTGATATTTTAGGCACGTTTTCTAAGTGTATTTCATCCATATTGATAGTCATTGATTAAGCATTGATGCATTTGTGAGCTAGTTTGTCTATAATGTCGATATAGAGGTCTACACAAGCTTTATGTTGATTGTAGGCAATTAAGAGCTATTTCCGAACGGATTGAGCGAGATTGGAGTTTGATCGAGCATGTCCAAGGATTGAGGACATCTCTAGGAGCTAAGGAAGATGTTAACTTGAAGAATAGCACGAGGAAAGGAAGAATTACGGTTTACCCCTAAACCACGCTCTAAAATACGGCCGTACTACATTTCACGTTCAAGTCCATGGCCGTGGAACCTTGGCAAGAGAGGCGTGGTTCATTCCAGCAACTTCTACGGCCGTGGAAGGATTGAAACAAACCGTGACTAACTTCCACGCTCTAAATTACGGTCGTGGAACCCTTCCACGACCGTGATCTTGGCGATCTTTTACCCAATATTTTAAGCCACGATCTTCTACGTAATTGGGCCGGGCTTATATTTTATCTTACACTATAAAAGGACGGACGAAGAGAGATTCTGTCACCTTCGCTTACGCTTAGACACACTTTCGCTTACACTTGGATTTGTCCTAATTTCGCATTTTGGCGGAGATTGTGATTGAGAGATTTGCGCTTTGCTATTGAGATTTCCGGATTGACGGAAGAGTTGAAGATTCGGAAGATTGTTCGTGAGAAAATTTCGCTTCTCATTTAGGTTTGATTTGAAGACGGATTGACATCCCGTTCTTCATTCTTATCTAAGATTATGATTGTTTGCATTATTCCAAATCTATTGACGTTATTGTTCTTGATTTGTGGATTTGAGATTGACTTGAGAGTTATTCAAGGTTTTCGGAAGTTTTCATCTTTCATTCTTTTAAATCTTGAATTTGATATCAATATGACTTTTGTTGGCTAAAATCCTTTAACAATTCTAAGGTGAAGGGTTGATAGTTGTGGCTTAGATGATGATAGATCGATTATAAACAGATTGGACCCTGAGAGTTAGAGAGAATCGCCGACGAACCTAATCAACGGTCTGTTCTTGAGCTTCCACGGCCGTGGAACTCAAGAACTACCCGTAATTTTGTGTCAGTTTACGAACTTGCTTTTACTTTAATCCAAAGTTAAAGATTTGCTTTAACTTAGTCTTGGCTTACCTTTTCTAGGTGGTAGTGAAGCCTCAACAACCTCTACCTCGATTGTGAGTGTCACAACCTTAATCGGTTTAGTTAGTCTTGATCCTTGGATTACAAGTTTGGGTATTTGATGTTAATTCTTACCTTTAGAACCTTTCTATACTGAAGCCTCAACAACCTTTATAGAGAGTGTCTTTTAGGTGGGTCATATAAGGTTTTTGGAACTTCATCGTACGATTACCTTACATTCGCATACCTTTGCAAACCTCAACTCTGTCCTTATATCTTTAGTATATCTTGAATCGATTGCCACAGCTGGATTCCTGGATCTTTAGGATTGTTGTTTTCCCAATAATTTGAAAAGCTTCATAAATTTACTTGCTTGATAATCTATAACTGGATTTAACCCCCCAAATCCCTGTGTTCGATACTCTGGAATTCTTGCTCAACTATATCGATCCGTACACTGCGGGTTCGCTTTCTTGATTCTAGTTTTATAATTAAAGCTTATTTGCACGCACGCTAAGTGGCGAACAGTGAGCGTATCCAAATACGAGAAAGGAGGATAGTCCGAGTGGGAAACGGACACAATAGTTTGTTTACGAGGTTTTAGTGTTCTTACTTGTGAGGTAATTGTATATGAATTACACTTGCTTAATATATATTATGTATTTAATATGACATGATTTTATGCATGCTTGTATGTATATATATGTTTGTTATGATTGTATGCATGCTTATGTATATATGAGTGAGATTGATGATGATGACTTGATATTCTTTATGAAAGCATGCATGATGATGACTTGATATTTTTTATGAAAGCATGCATGATGTACATGATATGATAATGAAAAGGATGTGATGAAAGAATATAATGAAAGCATGAAACCGAGTTATGTTAGGAAAGTGATAATATAGAACGGTAATTGATTAATTAGCCCAATTGGGTCCCGCACGGGTTTCCGGGGGACGAGGTCGCAACCTGATCTACAGGGGGCCTCAAAGGTTGCTACCTGATCTACAGGGGGTCTCAAGATGAGAAAGATAGTCCAAGATCGCAACCTGATCTAGTCCAAGATCGCAACCTAATCTACAAGGGGTCTTAGACCAAGATGGACAAGGTCGCTACTGATCTATAGGGGGCCTAGGATGATGTCGGGTTGGCCAACCTAAAGAGAAAAGAAAGAAAGAAATAAAGAAAGAAAGAAAGAAAGAAAAGAAATACAAAAGCACATGAGAAAATATATCGTACGATCAGTTGGGGCTAGTTATTTAATTATCATCTATGCATCGATTCGATCGAGTCTAGCATGCTATATGTTATGTTATGATTATTCATATGTGATGTGTGATAACATGCTTGAATGCTATGTTAAATGTGATTTGAATGGTTGTGGAATTAAATGTGAATGTGGATACGTATGTGTGTGCTTTGGAATGCGAGAAAGGGTATAGACTGTCCTTTGGGGATAGGATCTTATATATATATGTATATATTGGGAGAGTGCGATATGTATACCCTTACTGAGCTTGTAGCTCATTGTTGTTATATCCATATTTTGTAGCTGCTCAGACTCAGCCTGATAAAGGCAAGGACGTTGGACCCAACACTTGGATTTGAGATCATATCAGGTGGGCTGTTATGTGATGCTGTCATCTAGGATGTTTTGTGCTGTTTTAAACAGTCGTGTTTTTTAAACAGAGTTTTATGACGTATGTTAGTATGTATATATGTTGTAAATATTGTTGTAAGATAAAGTTTTAATATTTTACGTTTTTCGCTTTTCCACTTATTACTTTGAATAGGGTTAATTAACTGGTAATCAACTAGAAATGAAATAGGTGTCACATTAACTATAGTCTTTAAAGAAAAAAAGGGTAAGTAGGTAGTTATTGAACCAATGAAGAAGCAATGGACAATTATGTATGAATGAAGATAGAATAGGCCCCTTTAAATTTTACAGAAAAGATAAAGTATTTATTAATTCAATATCCTTCCACAATTAATAATACTCTCTCTCCTAACTATTGTGGTTGTATTCTAAATAATTAAACTGAAAATCGTTACTTATAATCATGGAAACATTTATCTTCATAGTTTATCTTCCATCGTGCTTCCAACTTCACGATCCTGAAAGATTCGAGCGACTATACCGGCATTTTACATACATAAGCCATCATCAACATCAATAAACCGTTCAGTCTCTGCATTTCATATCGAAATCACTTTCTGCATTTACATAAATTGGATTTTTGTGTATTCAACTGGCGGGATACGGCTACTGCACTTGGCGTCGTCGGATTTTATTACAGTTGATTGTCGGTTGTTGCATACTAATCAATTTTACGGCAATATTAGTGTTTACGGTTGTCTTTCTGTATCCAGATCTGTTTTGCAAACGTGTGAAGATGAGTATTTAGTTCAAGTTATGTATCATTATACATTTTTTGTCCAACTGTTGTACGATTACCCTTCTATATCCAAATTTGTATTTTTGTTGCAGCATTAGCGTTCAAATATGTTTTGTCTGTTAACATTATATACATTAGTCTGGGTTTGTGATAGGCTTGTGTAATCTATGAAATTATGTACGACACATGAATTGGAATTAGTTTGTTTACATTAGTTTGTGAAATAATGTTGTGAAAAGTATGTTATGTATTGTGTGTTAACGTTATGTATATTATTGTGTGGTTGTGATAACATTATGTACATTATTGTGTGTTTTAGTACTATTTATGTATGCTAACATAGTTATGTACATACGCTGAATACTTAGTTAAGTTTATGTACAATATGATTTAATACACTATTGTGTAATGATTGTTATGTATCGCCTTCTAATATTATGTACATAGTATATGTACTTTGTGATATACTTATGTATGATATCTAAGGTTTTGTTAAATATACCAGCTTATGTATATGAAAATCGTTTTTATTTTGCATACGTAATTAGATTGTGTCACCGTTTTTGTAGCAATTATGATGGTAGTATTCGACACCATTTATTATGGTGGACGATGGGAATTGAAAACGATGCTTGAAACTAGAGTGGAGTATGTTCAAGTAAGTCATTATTGCTACCAGTTGAATGCACGTTTAACGTTTTGAAAGACAAGATTGCTTCACTATTTGAAATATGTCTAGCAGAATTTGATTTCAGCATAACTTACAAGAACACTTTTAATGCGGGACTCATACATATGTTGTTAACACAAAAAATGATTTGGATACTTTTGTACACATAAATGGACTTCCACAATTTAGCTGGAGTGTTCCATTGTGTGTCAACAAAATAGAACTACACAAATTTAGTGGAGGGATGTTACTCGAACCACACAGCCAAGAAGATGCTATTACCTGTGGCACACAAGTTACATAACATTTTATGCAAAGTGAGGTACAAAGTGTTGACGGATATTTACAACTTGAGTTGTTGTTCGCTCCAAACGGTGTGCAAGCTTTAAATTTATAACCGAGGAAATAAGCTTAAACAAGGATGCGAACCCGTATGTACGGGTCAATCGTAGTAAAAGCAAGAAATTCCAGGGGTCGATCACAGGGACTCAGTGAAACAAAGCAGGTATAAGTTGTCTATGTAATTACTAACCACGAAAGCAATCAAAGCAATCAAAGATGATACAAAGTCAATTAAAGGAATATGCAATTCTAGGGATTAAAGCGTCTAGTTGTGGTTCCAACTCAAGATCTAAAGATAAGCGGACAAGGCTGAGATTTTGCAAAGGGAAGGTGTTTCTAAAGCGGAGTAGATTACCGGGTAAGTCTCACTACTCACAATCCCAAACCGTAACTCCTATCACCGGGTAAGTCTCAAAGAATTAAGGGAAGGAACTATAACCTCAAACCAACACGCCACCTAAGGGAATAGAATCAACCTTTACCGGGTAAGTCTCAGGCTAACTCACAAAGATGGGATGAAGGCACACTCAAACCCCAATAAAGGATAAACCTTTATTACCTATTGCTTATGATCTTAGGTAAACAAACAAAGGAGTTACCGGGTAAGTCTCATCCTAGGCTTGCATTGAACCAGGAAAGGTATAATAAGAATAGGATTTGGCAAACTCTAACACTTAACTCTCAGTTTTGGATCAAAGGTCACCTCGGTCAGACGAATTCCACCTCGGCCGGGGTGTTCATCGGCTGAGCGAGATGTTCTAGGGTTAAGGTTAAAGACTCGAGCTTTCAGGGTCCTACTGGGATTAAGATCATTCTATCATCGTCTTTCCCACAACTTTCAGCCAAGCACCCTAGAATCACACAAAGAAATTAGCCACTCATCATCATGAAAGCAATAATCAAATTAATGGGAAGAAAGTTAATATTTGAACACAAAGACTCTAAGAATAAAGCTTCAATAACTGAATCGAATAAACAAATCAGCGTTCCTTGGATCACAAATCCAACAAGACAAATCAACAAGAAGGGAATCTAAGAAAGTCTTACAAAACCCTTCACAAAAGCTATAAAAAGCTATCAATCCTTCATAGATTGATCTTCAATCTTCCTTCCTTCAAATACTCCTGGAAAAATCCCTTGATTCTGGATGCTTTTAGCTCAGCCTCTAAGCATGTATCAACATGGTTGAACTTGTGGAAAATCCAACCCTTTTATAGGAGAATTGCCTCTTCAAAGATAAAATATCTTATAAAGATATTTTCCATAAAATAGGTAAAAATATATCAGCTGAATATCTTCTTCCTTCCAGAAATCCAGCCCAAAAATATAAGATCTTCTTTCCATAATTAAAAGATCTTAGCCAAATAAAATATATCTCGCCGCGTCCAAGGTGTTCGCCTCGGTTGGGGCGTTCTTCAAAATCACCTCGGTCGAGGTGGTACTGTAGCTGACCGAAGTGAATCACAACTGATTGTAAAATCTCTTAAATCTGGTCCAAAGTAAATCTTAAATCCATTTTTATGCTTCCTGGGTCTTTCCTTAAGCTCCTGAATGTAGCTCCAATGATTCCTTAGCTCCTTTAGCTCTAATTCCATCCAAAATGTGCCGTTTTACCTACGATTACAACGAAACATGGTGTAGATCTCGATTCCCGTAATGGTAGATGAAATAGCAATATAATCTCATAATATACATCCAAACATGCAGATTATTGAAGATAAAACGTCTAAACAAATCCCAAAATATAGACTATAATTCATGCTATCAAAATACCCCATACTTAGCCCTTGCTTGTCCCCCAGCATGTTCCGAATATAAAATAAAAGATAGAATGGATTATAAGTCATCAAAAATCAATGAAAAGCCTTTCAAGACATTTTTGGTGGTGTGCTCCACTCATAGATCACTCTAAGAGAATGCTTCATGGAATTTTAAAATCAAAATATGATCAAAATATTTTATAAATATAGGAAAATTGTTCATCTTTCCATAAAATCATAGAATGCATAATAAATCATAATTATCGAAATTAATCATGTATAATCCAGTTTAAACCACTAAGTCAATCAACAAGCTCGAGGTCTCAAGGGTTTCCCAAAAGAAAGGTCAAGAAACGTGTAGGGTAGGGATGTATAGAAGGTAATGTGGTGCTAGAATCCGGGAATAGGATCTTTCTTCACTTTACTTGAACTTCAACATCTTCCACCAATAAGCTTTGCTTATTTCACACTTTTTTTCTTTTTACTTTACTTTTTGGGATGCATGGACAGAGGTGCACAATAACCGAAGCCTGGGAGATTAGCAATCATCAATTTCTTGAGATGTATCAAACCCTTGATGCACATACCATGACCCGTTAGGAATATCGCTCAATCCGACTTTGGCAAGACACAAACACCCGGCTATGTGAATGGTGTTGAGTTACTCATCATCATGATTGACTTCCCCAAACCTATTTGTTACTTTCTAACACTTTCACTTCCAGCCAACTTCTCAACTTTTACTTTACTTGCTTTCACCACTTGCTTCCAAATTCCCGGATAGGTAAAGGAAGGCAAAAATGTATATGAGGGGCTAAGCATGATCAAGAAGAAGAAGAGAAGAGAATGAATTGACTTGGTCTTCCGAGGAAGAAAGTGAGAGAACTCATAATGTGGTGTCAACCTTCAAATTCAACATAATTTGGATAAAAACAAAGTATTAAACATACCAAAATTTCAGACAAAGCATTTAGCAACTTAAACACATTATAAAACCTTTCAAACATATAAAGATTTCAAAACCAATCTGCAGACAAAATCTTCACTGAGGTCATATCCAGAGAAGAAGCACAAAAACTTTTTCGAAAAATTTCTTTCAGTTAAACCACCTCGGTCAAGATGTTCTAAGTCAACCGAGGTGCATCACCTCGTTCGGCCAGAATCATCCCGGTCGAGGTCAAAAATTTTTTTTCTTTAACCTGTTTTTCGACGTTTTTTTCAATCAAATAACCTGTATGTATGCATGTAATCTCAGATAAGCACATAAAGCATAAGATCATAAATATCCGGTAGAGTCATACAAACATCCACATAAGTCATAAATACATATCCAAATACCCCATACTTGGGACACATTGTCCCAATGGGTCAAATGTAAGTTAGAAGAACAGAATACTCACCGGTTATAGCAGAACTGCATAAAGAAATAAGAAACAGCCCCCAGATAAGACCGTCTCGGTTGGCAAAGAACATCTCGGTCGAGCTCCTGTGACTGCACCCGAGATGTGTCTCAGTCAAGTTCCGTCCTCTCAATTTCTCGAACTTCTGTCCTTCCAGTGTTGCTCCTGAGTTGTAATCCTTCCTTATAGATTTCCTATTTTCTGTCTAGAGAACGCCAAAAACAAAGCAAAGCAAAGCAAAAGCAAACTATCTAAACTAAGCTAGAAAAGGGAAAAGAAAGCAATACCTTGGGTTGCCTCCCAAGAAGCGCTTGATTTAAGGTCGCTAGTTGGACCTTTCCTCATGGATTTACTCAATGTACCTCGAATATCTTGGAGTTCTCATCACATCCATCATAAAACTCTTCCAAAAAGGTTCCGGTTCCTAATTTCACCGGAAAATGGTAGGATCTCCTATGTACAAGCTTGTACGGTTTGGTTCTCACCGGAATCCTACCGGTCTTCCTCTTTTTCCATGGGACATAACTCAGTCTTTCATCCCATCCTTTCCTTAATCGAGAAAACAGCTTCTCGAGGATTCTAGTAGCTTTCCCATCTTCAGCTTGAGGATAGTACAAGGTCTTTGTCACGTAAGTGACCCCATACTTGAACAAATAACACTTCACTGCCTTAGCGGTGAAGTGCTTGATAGCTCCACTCCTTTCAGTCCAAGGAGCATCTTCTTTCAGCAAATATATGGGAGGTTTCATCTTGATCTTAGGAGGTTCTTTCGGAAGAGACCTCCAACTCTTCGCTGTATCCCTGGAGAAATCTAGAACTTTAAAGGGAGTGGGAGCAAGTACGTTATAAAGTTCTTCAAATCTTGGGACAAGTTTCAGGCTATGATGATAATCCACACATGAAATCTTTCCCAACTCAGCTGGATTCTTTTCAACCTCGATCGAGATCTCTTCCATCTCGGCCGATGTCTCTTCACCATCGGTCGAAGTGAGCAGTTAGGTCGAGATCTTTCACTTTTTCCTCTTCTTCAAGAGCTTCAGGAGAAATTTCTGATTTGGTTGGAGGAATGCTTGAAACTTGCAGCACTTCTTTGTGCTCCTCTTTCGGCTTAGCATAGGATAGGGTGCTTTCCTTGAGCTCCTCCACCTTCTTCATCAACTTCTCCCATCTTGATTCAAGAGAATCTTCAAGAGGTTGCTCAAAAATCTTTTTAGGGACATTCATCTCATCCCATAGCGCAAGCTCCTTCTCAATGGCCTTTTCTCTTTCCCTTTCATTGTTAAACCAATAACAGGAGTATTTTTCTTCCAAGTATACATAATGGTCCGCCCTACCACTTTGTCTTGCTATCCAGGCTGGATCAAATGTAGTCATCGGATATCCTGAAAACTACAAAACTCATAGGAAAACTTGTTCTTTGGCGAAACTCTGTTCCGTTGAGAACTTCGTATGTACCTAAGAACATAAATCTGCAAGAACACTCAAGTAAAATGGTTAATATCAACAGGGGCAACTGCCCCGAAAGACAACCGCAACCGGCTTGGTCTAGACCAAGTCCCCGGCAACGGCGCCACAAACTTGTTCGCTCCAAACGGTGTGAGCAAGCTTTAAATTTATAACCGAGGAAATAAGCTTAAACAAGGATGCGAACCCGCAGTGTACGGGTCAATCGTAGTAAAAGCAAGAAATTCCAGGGGTCGATCACAGGGACTCAGTGAAACAAAGCAGGTATAAGTTGTCTATGTAATTACTAACCACGAAAGCAACCAAAGCAATCAAAGATGATACAAAGTCAATTAAAGGAAATATGCAATTCTAGGGATTAAAGCGTCTAGTTGTGGTTCCAACTCAAGATCTAAAGATAAGCGGACAAAGCTGAGATTTTGCAAAGGGAAGGTGTTTCTAAAGCGGAGTAGATTACCGGGTAAGTCTCACTACTCACAATCCCAAACCGTAACTCCTATCACCGGGTAAGTCTCAAGGAATTAAGGGAAGGAACTATAACCTCAAACCAACACGCCACCAAAGGGAATAGAATCAACCTTTACCGGGTAAGTCTCAGGCTAACTCACAAAGATGGGATGAAGGCACACTCAAACCCCAATAAAGGATAAACCTTTATTACCTATTGCTTATGATCTTAGGTAAACAAACAAAGGAATTACCGGGTAAGTCTCATCCTAGGCTTGCATTGAACCAGGAAAGGTATAATAAGAATAGGATTTGACAAACTCTAACACTTAACTCTCAGTTTTGGATCAAAGGTCACCTCGGTCAGACGAATTCCACCTCGGTCGGGGTGTTCATCGGCTGAGCGAGATGTTCTAGGTAAGGTTAAAGACTCGAGCTTTCAGGGTCCTACTGGGATTAAGATCATTCTATCATCGTCTTTCCCACAACTTTCAGGCAAGCACCCTAGAATCACACAAAGAAATTAGCCACTCATCATCATGAAAGCAATAATCAAATTAATGGGAAGAAAGTGAATATTTGAACACAAAGACTCTAAGAATAAAGCTTCAATAACTTAATCGAATAAACAAATCAGCGTTCCTTGGATCACAAATCCAACAAGACAAATCAAGAAGAAGGGAATCTAAGAAAGTCTTACAAAACCCTTCACAAAAGCTATAAAAACTATCAATCCTTCATAGATTGACCTTCAATCTTCCTTCCTTTAAATACTCCTGGAAAAATCCCTTGATTTTGGATGCTTTCAGCTCAGCCTCTAAGCATATATCAGCATGGTTGAACTTGTGGAAAATCCAACCCTTTTTATAGGAAAATTGTCTTTCTAAAGATAAAATATCTTAGAAAGATATTTTCCATAAAATAGGTAAAATATATCAGCTAAATATCTTCTTCCTTCCAGAAATCCAGCCCAAAAATATAAGATCTTCTTTCCATAATTAAAAGATCTTAGCCAAATAAAATATATCTCGCCGCGTCCAGGGTTTTCGCCTCGGTCGGGGCGTTCTTCAAAATCACCTCGGTCGAGGCGGTACTCTAGCTGACCGAGGTGAATCACAACTGAATGTAAAATCTCTTAAATCTGGTCCAAAGTAAATCTTAAATCCATTTTTATGCTTCCTGGGTCTTTCCTTAAGCTCCTGAATGTAGCTCCAATGATTCCTTAGCTCCTTTAGCTCTAATTCCATCCAAAATGCGCCGTTTTACCTACGATTACAACGAAACTTGGTGTAGACCTCGATTCCCGTAAAGGTAGATGAAATAGCAATATAATCTCATAATATACATCCAAACATGCAGATTATTGAAGATAAAACGTCTAAACTAGTCCCAAAATATAGACTATAATTCATGCTATCAGTTGTGTACAATAGGTTCAAGTGTAATGGGGAGCGAATATGAAGAAGATACTAGTAATAACGCTCTTGCAATAGTTCTGCATACAATTAGTTGTGTATCATCAGAAAACGATTTGCATCTTCATATTGGAAAGGTATATCGTTCAAGACTGAACTGAAGAACGTGTTGTGTCTACATTCAATATCTGATTGTTCACAACATAAGATTGTAAAGTAAAAAAGAAGGCAGTGACAACTAGATGTATCAATGAAGATATTAAATGGAGGAATGTTTCTTCAATGCTCGGTCAATCGACATACTTTACCACAACAAAGTTTGTTTTCACGCATACATGCTCTAAGCACTTGCGGCGGTCAGCTAATAGGGGAGCTCCATATCACGTAATAGCTGATAAGGTTAAATCAATGTAAGTTACATACATTTATATACGGTTTTGTGTCTTCATTGTGCTTACAAAATATATTATTTGTGTACTAATCGTACGGTACATGGATTTGTGTATGTATGGTAGTTCAAAAAATTACCTTTGGTTCATCAGATCATAATTGTAATGAAGAGTTTGTATCGGATTGATGCTATCTATTGAAAGCGTTGGAAAGCTCAAGATGCCGTGAAGGACATGATTAGAGAAACGTCGGAAGATAATTACAACACAATTCCGGTGTATTTATTTCTGTTGGTAGAAGTCAACGAAGGCACGATTGTGGATATCGTACGGGACGAAGAGAGTCGTTTCAAGTATGTATTTGTATCGTATGACCCATCCGTCCGGAGGATTTGGGATGGTGAGAAAGGTACATAAAGCATACGAATTGAGTTTCATGTCAATGTATATAATCGCAATAATAGTAATATATTTATTTATATGACATGTATATTTGTTTGATACATCAAAATTTGTCATATGTATGCATGCACGTTTCTATAGGTAATCACAATTGATGGGACACATCTTAGTGGAAAATATGACAGGGTGTTGCTAGTCGCAACAACACAAGATGCAAATCAACATATATACCCTGTTGTATTTGGAAGTGTTGATAGTGAAAATGATGCATCTTGGAATTTCTTTTTTAAGAATATGAGACGAATTGTACCAGACAACAAGGAGCTTGTGTTTGTGTTCGCTCAACATATTTTGATCAAAAAGGGTATAACATCGAACTATCAAATGACACTCCACGGATACTGTATATGGCATCTAAAAGGTAATCTCCGCAAAAGAACAAGATCTAACATAATCCTACAAATGTTCATTGATGCGGCTATGAGTTACAAGGAAAGCGATTGTATTGAAACATTACGTCGAATATTTGAGGTACACATACAAAAACGTTATGTATGGTATGTTTGTAATATTTATGTTTAAGTTTTGTAATCTTTAACTTGCTACAGAAGAAACCAAATGTGGAGATTTGCTTACTGAAATAGGAATCTCAACATGGGCACACTCTTTATCACTTGCAAAAAGATACAACATCACGACTAGTAACAACACGGAATGTGTAACCGCTGTGATAAAAGAAGGCAGAGAGAATTTTGTGATGACAATACGTTGGATGAAATCAGGCAACTTATTACTTGATGATTTGCGGAAAGACATTAAAGGTCAAAAGCTTGTGTAGAGGTTTCCACTCCTAAAATTGAGGCAATTATCCACAAGAGGTCTGATAAATGTGCTACTTTTTGTACATCCTCGATACAGACAGGTTGAAGTTTGAAGTAAAGAGGTGTGATGAGCAGGTAGTTGTTTGCTTGCAGATGAAAACTTGTGCATGTAAGGAGTTTGATATTGAATGCATACATGTCGTTGCAGCTACAAAATATGTGGGTATGAGCCCATCTTATCTAGTTAGTATTACTTGTCAGACATTTGGAGGACTGGTTATGCAGATGTCATTTATCCATTACCTAGTATGTCAGAGTGGAACATCCCTACTTCAATAGCAAAATATGAAATGTGAGCCTCCGTTGAAACGTAAAAGGTATGGTAGGATGCCAAAAGTCAGGTTCCTTTCGACATGGAAACAAAGGAGTAATAGGAAAATGCAACTGTTGTGGATCTAACGGGCACACGAAGAGGACTTGTTAGAATCAATCTAAGTAGCCGTATTATTTGTGTAGAACGATATTTTCCATTATAAGAGCATTAGAAAGTTATTTGTTTACACAGATAGGCGGAATTTATTTTGTTACATGGTTCAATAAGGTGTCTTATTACACAATATATAGGTCATATATTTCGGTACATATAGGTACACAACAGTGTCCACTATTTTGGAACATATGTTGTGGTACATAATGGTACATAAAGGCACACAATGATATATTAGCGTAAATAATGGTACATAAAGGTTCACTACAATGTATGCTTATATGTACCCAATGTCATATCGTTAGGTACATATGTGTACACAACAATGTACACTATATTGGAACATATTTTAGGAACATAAGGGCACAAAATGATACGCAATTATACATTAACATATATCATGGTACATAATGGTACATGAAGGGTACACATTAGTATACTGTCCATTCATTATTTTATGGTTTTAGTGTATACACAAACGTAAGGTGAATTTATACTACTTTACGTTGATGTACAAACTACAATATTTCGCGAGTACTTGACTGATTGTGATACATAGATTTTTTTTAATGTTGTGTAAGCTAAAATATTTCGTTTAGTAATACATTATCTTGTACACTAAATTGTGGCCTATGCAGCGGACTTAACATTTTTTGTGTATGAATAATGTTATTGCTTGTGTACGTACACACACATAAGACTTACATGTACACATAAAGCCAAAACAAACAAAAATAGCGACTACATAAATAGTTTGATCATATTCTGTCTACAAAATTAAAGACAGTGCATATTGTATGTCAGTCAGCAGTTGTCACATTAAAACCTAATTAAGGACACAATGTTTACATCTCTTCAAACTATTCGTTCCATTCTCTTGTGAACACAACGTTAGCAAACTTCTTTTTGATTGCTTGAACGACTTCATCCTTGATATCATTGAAATCTTTTCTACCAAATGCAAGATATTGTATATATTTCAATGTGTATATCCCACAACTCCCCCTAGTATAAAAAAAATCAATTTCATTATGTATTTTGTAGTTTGACATGATAAATTTTTAACGTAAATGATATAAACGTAATTAATGTACTTAACCATCAACATTGTTGTTCAAATCAGTCTTTCTGGTCACTTTAAAAGGCGTCATGAGGTTCCGTTCCAACCTTGTGTGTTTACCATGAACTCTCAACAGTTGCGGGAACATAACAACAAGAGGTTCAATCAACATCTACAATATGTCCTCTTTTATGCACATAATTTGTGGGTCATATACATAAATGCCCCAATCAATGAGTTTAATTTCCAAAGCTATTCAGTGAGAGTCCAGTAGGTTGAATGACGAGTATATTACGTTAACGTCATACAAAGGTTTGTGGAACATTTGTGGGACGTCGTCAATGATGACGCCATACATAATTTCCTTGATGTTTGGTTGCTCATTCTTGATGTCCACAAAGTTTGCAAATGTTGTAGGGTTGTATGCTCTATTCCATCCAGTAGATTGTACAACAATGCGTCTAAAGCGTTCTAGGGTTTCACAAATACTCTTACACATATGCATAATCAGTTCGTCAATTACCTAATGTACATTAGTAAAACATGAACATACTAATTAATTGACAACATCATATATGTATATAATACTTGTAAGGGAAACGAAACTCATCCTTTATTCATCCACCTAGCTTGAGGATATCCTGAATTGCCTCTCTTAAAATGTTATTTAGGAAGCCCCTTATTGACCCATTTGCATCCTTGTTCTTAACCAGTTGTACAGACTCTGACGCTCGTTGTTTTGTGGGTGGTTCTTTAGGTAATTTGACATTTTTTTTGTATGGGGTACGTTTATATTTACTGTCCTTTGGCAACCTTAAACCCACCCTCCGAACCGGATCAGTTGTTTTAATATCCTGTACACAAACAATTATGTTATTGTCAATACATAAATATATCACATAAACCATTGTAAAAGAAAAAAATATATCCAGATTATTTCCTATACAAGTGTGACAATTTTGAAAATACATACATTATATATAGAGTATACCATATACTACATAATACATCCAATACATAAAACATCTAATACATGTGTGAATAATTCTGAATGTACATAAGTCTGACAAACTTACTTAAATGTATCATACCTTACTAGATTCACAACATAATTCCTGTATGATAGCATTGTCCACAACATCTTTGGTTGTAATACTGTTGAATTTAACTGCCGGTTGTTGTTCTTCTTGTAACACCCCAAATCTCAGACTCGGGGCGCTACGGGCTAGGACCTCACAATGGGTCTCGACCCTAGCTCGACAACAATATTGCTCGATCTTACAACAAGGCACAAACGATAAAACATAGAAATCCAATAAAAAAAAGTATGAAATGCCAAATACGATAACAAACTCTCAGCCGAGGTACGAAGACATAAACGAAACCACAAGATAAACTGTCAGAGTCTACTAAACCTAACACATCAAAACCAACACCCGTCCTATCACGTACGGGAACCCCGGCTGACCTCCTCCTCTGAATCACTCGGCAGCTACCCTATCTTGTAAGACATCAAACAACACGGATAAACCGTTAGCTAACTATAACATGAATAAAAACACCAAAGCACACACACATGTAAAGAGAAGGGTAAAACACGGAACATGCTAATACAGAACTCCTTTAATATTATCTTTATTAAGGTCATCCATATTGTTCCATTATAGGTGTGACACAAGAAGTCTTAGACTCTCGCCTTCGGTCCTTTATCCAATTGAAGTGGTTCAACACACCTCTCAATATAAACAATGGAGTGGTTCGGTACCCTCCCCGTATACCAAATCTGGCCTAGTCGTGAAGCATCTCCCAGACTCCCTCGGAAGAACTAGACAAGTGATCACCGCCCGTTACTAGTGGGCCAAGAATAAATTGGTAAATATATATGTAAAGATACAAACATCACACCACAACAACACACACAACTCAAGCATTCACCGATATATCATAGAAGCTAAGTAAGTCCTAAGGACTTACCTGAAACCGAATACTCTCAGCTATCACATAACCCGATCAGAAAACTCTCCTTAGTGCATGATATAAGTCAAGGCAACGTGTTAAAACCAAAACACATTTAAACGAAGTTGCATCCTAACAACTTCCTATCTTATGCAAACCTCAGTGCCAAACAGAAACTAACCTAAAACTAACCCACTACACCGCATTTGCTCAAAATCTGCTAAGCCACCTATCATAATACTGCATCATGCTCAAAGGGTACAAGGAAAGAGGGAAGACATACCAAAAGAACATACTTAATTCAAAAGAATGACTTAAGTGTCTTACTAGAAGAAAATCGCAGTTGCGGCGGTGAAGCGGCGCAGGGGCGACAAGGACACAGCGGCCGCACCCACGGTAGGAGTGAGGTGCGGGGGCGGTGAGGCGCGGTCGTGGGGGCTTGCAAACGCGGAATTGGCGACTGCGAACTCCGACTTCTCTTCTTCGTGTCCGATTTTCTTCTTCTTCAATACTGCTTGTAATCCCGTGTATACTCAGTCAAATCCCTATGAAGTCATTCACCAGCCCAAAGGAACGAAAGGGAAGACACTTACCCTTACTTTTCAACGCAATCGAAGTAGAAGACGAACGGTTCCTCCGGGATCCACAAAGACGGTGCCCTTCGTAACTTGTTGTAGTCCAATGATGATGGAAGTACAGCACTGATGGTGACGGAAATCAAGAGGAAAGGAACAAGATGAAGGAAGGAAGAAGAAGGAATCACTTGAAGGAAAGGAAAAGAAAGAGAGATCGAGACTTACGTGATTCTCCACAAGCTCAAGGTTTCTGGGTAAAGCGGCAAACTGAAGGATTAGACAATGAGAAGGAGGGCTTAAGGGTTAAGAGAAAAGAGGGTTATAAACGACGGCGGTTACAAAAATAGAAGGGATGCGGCCCACTGTTTTCCTGCCCCTGCGGTAAATAGTGGCCACCCCGTGGTCGGCGCACCTGCTGCTCAAAAAAGTCACCCCCGCGGGTAATCTACCCGAAGGTCCTCCTAAAGAAGTCTCTAAAGAGCCGGGTTTTACGCTTCTGTTGCGTGAGATTGTTTTATAGCGTCACTGACAACTATCCTTGTGTTCTTCTCAATTCTCTTGCTAGACAGATACACCGTTGTATCTATTTATCATAAATAGTTATGAGGTCTCTTAAATATGTCGTCAGCTCATCAATCAATATGCCTTGTTATTCAACTCTTTCTGCTAGAATATTTTTGAGCATGTTGCATTGCCTCCATCTTAGCCATTAATCCATCAACCCATGTTGGTTGTTGGGTCTCCATCCTGCTATTTGTGTACATACCAAAGGTACATAAAAATTGATGCACCAGCATGTAACTATTAGTGTACATAATACTAAAATTAATGTGCTTACTTTGTGGTGTATGGTTGGTCAATGTTGGTTGCCTTTGTATCTTCAGTAGCCACATTTTCTTTTCCCTCTTTCTGGGGGTCTGAAAGGATATCTCCTATAGATGATAAGGTTGATGGTTTCTTGCCCTTATTAATACGTTTTGATGATCTACATAATATAGAAAATAGCTACTTATAAAAGTTTCAAAACAATAATACATAATAATTTGTGTACATAGGAAATATGCTATTGTATTCAATACAAAATGGGCCAATACACAATCATGAACATAAGTTATGTACATATACAACACTTAAACCTTTTTATTCTGTAGGGGGCTGACAATTGTCTGTTTTCTATGGCCTTGAGTTTTGGCCGCACTACTCGATGGTTTATCAACATGAGACTTGCCTAATGAACATAACCAATAATACAAAAATAGTGTGCTTGAATTAGTACAAAATTGTGTAAGTTTGGCTATTCAATATACAAAATAAATATACCAAGGCTGATACATACTAACATCCTTTGGGGGATTGACAAATTCATCATCATCAACCTCGTAATCATGAATATTTCGAATGATGACTTTCTAGGTTGTAGGCCTACACAATAACATAATATCTTATCCTTCTTCTTCGCTTGGTGGATCTTCTTGGTCATGGATTGACTCTTCTATAACAGTCAGTGTTCGCCCCTAGAGGTGTGTGCAAATAAGTTTTAAATTTATAAAACTAGAATCAAGCAGCGAACCCGCAGTGTACGGATCGACGTAGCTAAGCAAGAATTCTAGAGTATCGAACACAGGGATTTGGGTGGGAACGAACTCGATTGCAGATTATCAAGCAAGTAAATATGGGAGTTTTGCAAATATTAGGAAAACAACAATCCTAAAGATCCAGGTATCCAGCTGCGGCAATCGACTCAAGATATACTTAATGATATAAAGACAGAGTTGAGATATGCAAAGGTATACTAATGTAAGGTAATCGTACGGTGAAGTTCCAAAAACCTTATATAACTCACCTACAAGGCACTCTCTATACAGGTTGTTGAGGCTCAATATAGAAAGATTCTAAAGATGAGAATTAGTGTCAAATACCCAAACTTATAACCCAAGGATCAAGACTAACTTAACCGATTGAGGTTGTGACACTCACAATCGAGGTAGAGGTTGTTAAGGCTTCACTACCACCTAGAAAAGACAAGTCTAAACTAAGCTAAAGCAAATCTTTAACTTTAGATTAAAGTAAAAGCAGGTTCGTAGACTTAAGGGAAATTACGGTTAGTTCTTGAGGTTCCACGGCCGTGGACTCAAGAACAGACCGTAATTTAGGGTTGTCGGCGATTCTCTCTAACTCTCAGAGTCTAATCTGTTTACGATCGATCTATCATCATCTAAGCCACAACTATCAACCCTTCACCTTAGAATTGTTAAGGGTTTTTAGCCAATAACAGTCATGTTGATATCAATTCAAGAATTTAAAAGATAAAAAGATGAAAACTTTCAAGAACTTTCAATAATCTTCAATTCAATCTCAAAGTCACAATCAAGAACGAATGTTGTCAAAAGATTCACAATAGAACAAGCAATCGTAATCCTAGGAAAGAAAAGAAAACGGGATGTCAATCCGTTTTCCGAATCAAACCTAAACAAGAAGAGAGATCTTCTTGCAAAATCTTCCAAAAACTTCGATCTTCCGCCAATTCGGAGATCTCAACAGCAATCTCCACCAAAAGTGCGAGATTAGGGCAATTCCCAAACACGAACTTCGATCTCCCAAAGAGATGTCGATGCTAATTCCAAGCAAGGCTAAGCGAAGTGTAGCCGGTTTATGCGTTGATAGAATGTGGATTGCCAAAATTCCCCCCTAAGCGAAGATTACGGATTCTTGCTTCGTCCGTCTTTTTATAGTGCAGGGCAAAATGTCGGCCCGGCCCAATCTTTAAAAGATCGTGGCTTCAAAGTGTGGCGAAAAGATTTGCCAAGATCACGGTCGTGGAAGTGATCCACGACCGTAATTTAGAGCGTGGAAACAAATACGGTTTGCACCATATGTTCCACGGCCGTAATATCCTCTGGAATGAACATCAATTTCTGACTCTAAATCCACGGTCGTGGAATTGAACGTGGAATGTGATACGGCCGTATTTTAGAGCGTGGTTTAGGGCAAGAACGTGATTCTTCCCTAACCTCGTGTATTCCTCAAGCTAAAACTCCAATTTGCTTCCAAAGAGTGTCCTAGATCTATGGACATATCAACTCAACTCTCCTTTGCTCGATTCCGTTCGGAAATAGCTCCAAATCACCTATAATCAACATAGAACTAGTGTAGACATCCATATCGACAATATAGGTAATACTGGCTCACATATGCACAAAGTTCAATCAAAGACTATCAATATGAATCAAATACGTTTAGAAAACGTGCCTAAAATATCACAATATTTCATGCTAACAAATATCCCCATACTTAACACTTGCTTGTCCCTAAGCAAGGTCTTTCAAAAAGCTTTAAACAAGAGTTAGGATGAAATATGTGTACCTTCTTTTGGATGAATGTGACTTCTAAAGAATAGATCATTCTCAAACCTTGCTTCAATCGTTTTTCAAACTTTCACACACTCAATCAAAGAGTAAAAAGCAAAGAAAATTCATGAACCAACTTAACTTCTAAACAAGCATTATAACCTTCAAACATTATCAAAATCAATCACAAGAAACTTCAATTTAGATCACCAAGTCATATAACATTCTTTTGATCTTAAGGACTTTCAAAGAAAAGGTCTAGAAAATGGAAGGGAAGGGAAAACTTTAAGGGAAAGTGGTGCATAATTCCGGGAAAGTGGACAACTACCTTCTTCTTCTTATGCGGTTCCCGCAACACTTCAACTTAGAGCTTCGCTCTCTTCTTTTCATTTTTCGACTTTACTTTTGGAGTTATGGATAGAGGTGCACAAAAACCGAAGCCTAGGAGATCGGCGTTTCTCAAATTTTCAAGAGATGCCTCAAACCCTTAGCGCACATACCATAATCCGCTAGGAATATCGCTCAATCCGACTTTGGCAAGACACAAACACCCGGCTACGTGAATGGTGCCGAGTTACTCATCGTCATGATTGACTTCCCCAAACCTATAATTTCTTTCTATTCAATTGATTGCAAATAATTGCTCTCATGGCCCTCCCACATCAAACATGCCTTTTTCTCATTCACTTCTCCAAATTCCCGGATAGGTAAAGGAGGCTAATATTTCAATGAGGAGCTAGATGATCAAAGAAAGAAGAAAGAAAGTATCGAATTGCCTTAATCATTTCAACAAGAAGTATAGGAACTTATAACGTGATTTCAACTTCAATTTCCTAGCATGATTTAGGTAACATTTTCACATTATAAGACTTGCAAAAGAGGTGAAATTCATTCATTCAAATTCTTTTCAATTCACAATCCTTTTAAGCATGCAATTGTCATCAAACTTCAATCCACAAGTAGTGATTATCATGGAAATCATCTCAATTCATTAGAAGCACAAAATTTTTCAAAATTTTCAATTTTTTTTTATAGGTTTTTCAAGTTATTTTTCATGCAATGCAATAAGGAAACGTGTAACACATAATGAACATGCAACGATAGTCTCAAATGAAAGCAAGCATAGTAAGTAGAGTTATTACAAACTTTTTAGTACATCCCACCCCATACTTAGGACGAACATTGTCCCTAATGTTCAAAAGAAAGAAAGAAAAGAAAGAAAAGGAAAAGAAACTCACAAAATGGTGGCGGGAATGTCTAAACGAACGATCATGCATCAATCACTGTGGCGCCGGCGGAGGTGGGAATGGGGAGAAACTCGGATCATAGAACCGCCCAAACTGCTGGCGGTAGACGTCCCTCATCATGTGGTCAAGGTCGTCTAAGCGTCCGTCTCTAGCATCCGCCCGGATCTCCAATGCTCCAACTCTCTCTGAAAGTCCGGTAGCCCAATCCGGCATCTGCTCGTACCATCCCGGGGCGTGACTGTACCATGATGGGGCATCGGATGGTGCTGGTGCTGGTGGTGGTGGTGCTGCTGGCTGCTTCGTGGACCAAGGAGGTGGGGTGGAATACCATGTGGGAGGTGTGGCCATCCACGTGGGCCTCTCACTCACGCTAGCGCGGCGAGATGACGAGCCTGAGGCTCTAGCTGGACGTGGAGAGCGTCGAGGTACATCTGGGGCCGCCTCCGGCTGGTCCGGAAACGTGCCAAACTCATGCTCCGCTCCTCCTCCACTCTCGAACTGATCTCCCATATCCTCCTCCTCTACAACCGGCGGTGGGACGTAAGGGGGAGCTACTATCCTGTTCGCGTGCATCGCAGCGAATGTCTCCTTCCAATTATGGCGTCCCGCCATAATGGAGTACTCCGGCAGCCACTCTATACCCCTACCCGTCCTAGTCTCCCAAGGCATGCCCGCATAAGGCGGACCTCCATGTGTGGGGAAGATGAGACCCCTAACCATGAATGCGTGTAGCCCTAAAGGAACGGCCGGTATGCGGGTGCAAGCAGAAAAATCCACACCGAAACTCCTAGCAATGTGGGTAACTATCCCACCATATCCAATGTTCCCCTTCTTCTTATTCTTGAGTTTGCTCATTGTAGCTGCCAAAAGAGTAGCACAATCTGCACGGCGACCGTATAGCATGCTATAGAGCAAGAATAGCTCATCCGTCTTGATCTTTTGGGGCGTCTCCGTCCTAGGAAAGAGACACTCCGAAAGAACGCGGTGTGCTATCTTCAAGGCTAGATGGTACATCAATCTAGACTTGGTATCGGCGGGTTGCCAACGGTCCTCGTCGGCGTAAACCATAGCTACTTCCTCCCAAAAGTTCTTGGGGTAAACTCCACTCGGAAATCGACCGTTATAGGTCTCATGAAACCCAAAGATAGTCCCGAACTCAACTATGCTCAAATGGTAGTCTCTTTCCATGAGACGGAAAGAGACGGTCCTATCTACGTGGCTGTGCTCAAAAGACGTCACAACCTCCCGGGTGATCTCCTCATAGGCGTCTTCACGAATGTTCGTGAAGACAAGCAATCCAGCTCTATCCAAGAGCCATGTAAGGTCATCAACTATGTTGAGAGGATGTAGATCCTCCAACAACAAATACCTAGGGCCAATCACTGCCCTCTCCTTGATCCGGTCAAGTGCATCAAGATGGTTCTCATGTATGGTTGGGATGCTAGGGTGAGGAGGTGAAGATGGAGGTGAAGGTGAAGATGGTAGTGAAGGAGATGAGGGTGGTGGTGCCCTAGAGGTGGAGGGGTTGCCTTTCCTTTTCTTATTTTGCTCTCCCTTCTTCTCTTTTATCCTTCCCGACATTCTCCTTACAAAATCCATTTTTCACCAAAATTACGGTCTGTTCTTCAGGTTCCACGGCCGTGGTTTACCCAGAGACCGTGATTCGTCTCAGAATTTCACGAATCTCAGCAATATCACCAGTAATCACCACAACAAGCAGTCCTAATCTAATTCCTTCCAGTCTTTGTCAGTTCTTCCTAAAAATCTATAGCAAAAACGAACCAAATCCGCGAAAATCAAGAAGAAAGAATAAACCTCTTTTTCGGATTGAAAAACCCGAAATGCGCGTTTGTTGATGGATTTCCGCTCGGTTTGTCGCTTGGATCTTGTTCGTGGTTGGATTTGCTGCAGTTTAGGATGAAGAATCGTCGAAAACGATTAGAAAACGAAGATTTGGAGGAGGTCGTGGGGTTTTGGCGTTTAGGTCGTGGAAAGGGAATTTTTGGGGCAAATTTGTGAAGAATGTGGCTTATATAGTCGCATGCAAAATTTTGAAAATCACGGTCTGTCGGGGTGTTCCACGGCCGTGGAAGTGTACGGACCCGTGGTTTTTGTGATTTTTCAAAGGCTTTTGAGAATTACGGCCACTATAGCTATGACGACCGTGATTTAGACCGTGGAACCTTCTGTAAAGCTTCAAAGTCCAAATTTCGTCACTCTTCTTCGACATTATTCTCCTTTTTTCCTTTTCCGTTGATCCTACAACCAAAAACACGAACATACCGGAAGAAATCGAGGCAAAATAAAGCGAAAACGTCTATTCTATGCTAAGCTATGAATCGAAAACAAAAATGAAAATGCAATACCTTGGGTTGCCTCCCAAGAAGCGCTTTGTTTAAGGTCCGTAGCTAGACCAATCTCGCACTTATTCGAGTGCGGTAGGCGCAAACTCCTCAGCTTGGAGTTCCGGCATATACTTCTTGAGTCGTTGGCCGTTCACCTTAAAACTTCCGCTAGCTTCACCCCATACTTCAACTGCACCATGGGGGAAAATACGTTTAATTAGAAAAGGTCCGGTCCAACGGGATTTAAGCTTACCTGGAAAGAGGCGAAGTCTTGAATTGAAGAGGAGAACTTGATCCCCTTCTTTGAAGTCCTTTGGAATGATATGCTTATCATGCCAACGCTTTGCTCTTTCCTTGTAGATCTTAGCGTTTTCATAGGCGTTCAAGCGAAGTTCATCCAGCTTGTTGATGTCTAGGAGACGCTTCTCTCCCGCTTCCTTCATGCCGAAATTCAGCCACTTGATAGCCCAAAACGCTTTGTGCTCCAGCTCCACCGGCAAGTGACAAGACTTCCCATACACAAGGTTGTATGGTGTGGTTCCTATGGGAGTCTTGTACGCAGTCCGGTACGCCCATAACGCATCATCTAGTTTCAAGGACCAATCCTTCCTAGTCCTTGAAACCGTTTTCTCTAGAATTCCCTTGATCTCCCTATTTGAAATCTCAACTTGTCCACTCGTTTGTGGATGGTAAGGGGTAGCGATCTTGTGAGTAACCCCATACTTAGCTAGAAGAGCTTCAAAGCGACGGGCTATGAAGTGAGAACCTCCATCACTAATGATTGTCCTTGGTGTTCCAAATCGCGGAAAGATGGTTTTGTTGAAGAACTTAACCACCACCATGGCATCATTTGTGGGAGAGGCAATTGCTTCCACCCATCTAGAAACGTAGTCTACCGCCAATAGTATGTATTGGTTTCCACAAGAAGATGGGAATGGTCCCATGAAATCGACTCCCCAAACGTCGAAAATCTCCACCTCTTGGATGTTGTTGAGGGGCATCTCGTTCCTTCTAGAAATATTGCCTGTTCTTTGACAAGCATCGCAGTAAGAAACAAAGGATTGCACATCTCTAAATAAAGTAGGCCAATAGAATCCAAATTGCAATACCTTTGCGCTAGTCTTGTTCGAACTAGCGTGTCCTCCACAAGGTAGTGAATGACAATGGCGGATGACACTTTGCATCTCATCTTCCGGCACACATCGCCGGATGATGCCATCCGGACATCTCTTAAAGAGGAGAGGCTCGTTCCAATAGTATTCCCGGACGTCCTTAAAGAACTTTTTCCTTTGTGCGTAGGATAGTCCGGGCGGTATCTCCCGGCAAACCAAATAGTTAACAAAATCAGCAAACCATGGTTCGTTACCTTTGGAGATCACGTTGATGCACTCCTCTATGATGTGTAGGTGTTCGTCCGGAAAGGAGTCATCAATGGGTAGATGGTCGTCCTCTAGATGTGTTAGACGACTCAAATGATCCGCGACAGAATTTTCTGAACCTTTCTTGTCGCGGATCTCAAGATCGAATTCTTGTAGGAGAAGAATCCATCTAATTAGCCTTGGCTTCGCATCTTTCTTCGCAAGAAGGTACCGGATCGCAGCATGATCCGTGTAGACAATCACCTTTGCACCTACAAGATAAGAGCGGAACTTGTCAATAGCGTAGACAATGGCTAGAAACTCCTTCTCTGTAGTGGCGTAGTTGAGCTGAGCTTCGTCTAGCGTCTTGCTAGCGTAGTATATGGCATGGGTTCGCCCTTCCTTTCGTTGTCCAAGAACAGCTCCAATAGCTACGTCACTAGCATCGCACATAATCTCGAAGGGGAGAGTCCAATCTGGAGGTTGGATAATAGGTGCTGAAATTAGAGCTTGCCGAATGGTATTAAACGCATCCAAACATTCCTGCGAAAACTCAAAAACCGCATCCTTCATCAATAGATTAGTGAGAGGTTTTGATATCTTAGAAAAGTCCTTAATGAAACGTCTATAAAACCCAGCATGTCCTAGGAAACTTCTTATCCCTTTCACCGAAATTGGGGGAGGAAGTTTCTCTATGGTCTCTATCTTAGCCTTGTCTACCTCTATCCCTCTACTAGAGACTAAGTGACCTAATACGATTCCTTCTTTAACCATGAATTGACACTTCTCCCAATTAAGAACTAGGTTAGTGTCTTCACAACGTTGTAAAACAAGAGAAAGGTTAGAAAGGCAATCATTAAAAGAGGAACCGTATACGGAGAAGTTGTCCATGAAGACTTCCATGATTTCCTCTACGTATTCGGAGAAGATGGCCATCATGCACCATTGAAAGGTGGCTGGGGCGTTGCAAAGCCCGAATGGCATTCTCCTATAGGCGAACGTACCCCAAGGGCACGTGAATGTGGTCTTCTCCTGATCATCCGGATGTATCGGAATCTGAAAGAAACCACTATAACCGTCAAGGTAGCAAAAATGTGAATGTTGTGCTAACCTTTCAAGCATTTGGTCGATGAATGGCAATGGAAAGTGATCCTTCCGCGTTGCGTTGTTGAGCTTGCGGTAGTCTATGCACATTCGCCATCCAGTCACGGTTCGGGTAGGAATGAGTTCGTTGTTCTTGTTAGTGATGACCGTCATTCCTCCCTTCTTCGGAACTACTTGAACTGGACTCTCCCACTTGCTATCGGAGATAGGATAGATGATACCTGCATCAAGAAGTTTAAGGATTTCCTTCTTGACAACCTCCTTCATGGTCGGATTCAACCGCCTTTGAGGTTGTCTTGAAGTTCTAAAATCCTCCTCCATTAGTATCTTATGCATACATAGGGAGGGTTTAATTCCTACTAAGTCCTCGATATTGTAGCCTATGGCTTTTCTATGTTTCCTAAGGACTATCATGAGCTGTTCATGTTCATCTATGCTTAGTTCGGAGCTAACAATGACCGGAAAGGTAGAATTAGATCCAAGAAAAGCGTACCTTAGATGAGTAGGAAGTGGCTTGAGTTCCATCACTTTCGGAGCTTCCAATGGTCCTTGGGGAGCATCCGACGTTTCCTTAGAAGTTTCTAAGGGTATTGAGTGAGTTGGAGAAGAATCAGAAGAAGTTGAAGAAGTATGCCGATCACCTTCTTCCACGGTCAGAATTACGGCCTCTCCATGTGTTCCACGGCCGTGTAATCCCCTGGAATGGAGGTCGATTTTGGTTGTGAAATCCACGGTCGTGGAATACAGGGTATGACCGTGGATTCTTACATTCTCAGCCTCATCGTGGAGTTTCTCAAACTCCAGTTCATACATCTCTTCTTGTGCTTCTAAGGCTTCAATTTCCTCTTTGCACTCTTCTTCTTCCCCTATATTGGTTAGACTCATAGTGATAACCTTTTGTAAAGGATCGTTAAAGAGAATCGCACTTACCTCTTCTCTAGACAAACCTTCTTCATCTTGGATATCGTAAATATCCTCGTCAAAGATTGGCTCCTTCACTAGAGTGGAAAGAACGAACTCTACTTTCTCTTCTCCAATATCAAAAGCGAGTCTTCCATTCTTGCAATCGACCATGCAGCCGGAAGTTGCAAGAAACGGTCTTCCGAGTATGATCGGGACCGGACTATCTGCAGGAATGTCAAGCACGACAAAATCAATGGGGACAAAGAATTTACCTAGCTTGACCGGGACGTCTTCTACAATACCGACGGGGCGAGTGATGGATCGATCCGCCATGTATAACGTCATCTTTACCGGTTTAGGATCGCCTAAACCGATCTTCCTACATAATGCAAGTGGTATGATGCTCACACTTGCTCCTAAGTCACATAAAGCGTCATATGTGACATCTCCCACTCCAATGGGAATGCAAAATGATCCCGGATCCTTCAACTTTGGGGGCATTTTCTCCTTCATAGTCTTGATGAGATCCGAAGAATCCGAACTCATCTTGACCTCTCCGAAATCTTCTAGCTTCCTCTTGTTAGAGAGAAGCTCCTTCAAGAACTTGCCATAAGCCGGCATACCTACAATAGCATCAATGAAGGGTATATTAATATGCAGCTTGCTCATGAGTTCTATGAACTTACCGAATTGTTTGTCTAGGCGCGCTCGCGCTCTAGATTGAGGGAACGGTAGGGGAGGTTTGTAAGCTGGAGGAGGAACATAGACATCTTCCTTCTCCTTCCCCTTTCCTTTGTCCTTCTCTACGGGGACTTCAACGAACGTAGGCTGCGGATCGGTGGTAGTCACTCCGCTCCTAGTTGTAATCGCCATTACCCTTCCCTTAGGGTTGTCCTCCGTCTTTCCTGGAAGTTTCCCTTGATTTCTAGGAACTTCCTCCGCGTGGTTGAACAATTGGTTTTCCAAAACTTTTTGAGCTTTGTCAACCTTAGAGACTTGATCGTCAACCTTAATGAGGCGGTTCTCCAACCCTTGAAGCTTTCCCAAGATCGTTTCCAACATGGGGTCGGGCTTCTCCTTTCCCGTATTGCTTCCTCCATTGGATGATTGCCCCTGGCTTTTCAAAGGAGTAGAGGAAGAGGAAGGTGGAGTTAGTGAATTAGAATTGGAAGGATAGGAGTTACCGGAATTTTGTTGATTGGAGCGCCAATTGTTGTTGTTTGAACCCCTATTGTTGTTCCAATTGTTGTTCCGATTATTGTTGTTTCCATTCCAATTGTTATTCCGGTTGTTGTTCCGGTTATTGTTGTTGCGGTTGGTGTTATCACCGCCATTGTTGTTGCCCAAATAGCCAACATCCTTCTCTTGTTGCTTTGGGAAGTTGGTCTTGATAGTCTCCTTCAACTCTTTGATCTCATTGTTGAGGGAGAAAATCTGATTTTGAGCTTCATGTGTGAGCTTCGCTCCTTGCTCCACACGATTTCCCTCCGCTTTCCGGTGGGAATACTTCTCTATGACTCTTGCTTGCTTCTCAATGAAGTCCCAAGCGTCATCTTCTCTCATGTCCATGAACGTTCCGCATGAGAGGGATTGGAGGTTGAATTGCGTTCCCGCATCCAGCCCCTTGTAGTAGATCTCCAGCAAGGCAAGTTTGGATATGCCATGATGAGGGCAATCCAAGAGCAAGTCCTGAAACCTTTCCCAAGATTGAAACAAACTCTCGTTAGGTCTCATTGAAAAAGCATTAATCTTACCTCTAAGTTCCGCCGTTTTGGAGGGCGGAAAGAATTTGGTGAGAAACTCCGCGGAAAGGTCTTCCCACGTGTCTAGTTTCCCATTGGGAAGAACTTGGTACCAAGACAACGCTTTCCCTTTCAAGGAGAAAAAGAAAGGTTTGAGCTTATAGCTGTTGGTAGTAGCGTTCTTCGGTCTCATCGTCTCCATCATACACTCAAAGTTTTGTAAGTGTTGGTGTGGAGATTCAGCGCTTGTACCGCCAAATTGGCTTTGGCGAACAAGAGTGATAACTTGAGGGTTAAAGCTAAACCCTTGCACATCTTCAGCATCCAATTTCACACCCAAGCGGCGTGGTTGTTGTGTTGGATCCATCCGCCGGCCAAGAGTTCTTGGCTCATTATCCACACGTTCGACTCTCACATTCCTAGGTGGAATGCGGCGATTAGCAGCTCCCTGTGGATGGAAAGGATTCATATTGATCGTGGGATCAATCTCTTCTAACGGTGGCATGGAAGAGTCACTATCATCAGCGGATGAGTGACTTTTTCTTCTAGACCTTGATCTCCTTCTTGAGGATTTCTTGCTTCCCTTATTCTTAAGGTCGCTCATCTCTATCCTCATTTGGAAGATCATGTCTTGTAGACTGTTAACTTGAGATTGATGACGATCCATCTCATCCTGGCGGAGAGTCTCATTCCATCGGAGTTGAGCTTCCTTCTCCGCCAACTCCGTTTGAAGATCACGTTCGTGTTCTTCAGCCATCTTCTTTTCCTTGCACTTTTGCCTCAAGGTTTTCTCTAGCTCTTGATCAAGAGGTAAGAGATCTTCGGTGTTCCTAGACCTGCGCATGCACTTAAAGCAATATCAAACAACGAGAGCAAGCTCCCAAGCCTTGACAACCGGCAACCGGATTCGGCCTAAACCAAATCCCCGGCAACGGCGCCAAAAACTTGTTCGCCCCTAGAGGTGTGTGCAAATAAGTTTTAAATTTATAAAACTAGAATCAAGCAGCGAACCCGCAGTGTACGGATCGACGTAGCTAAGCAAGAATTCCAGAGTATCAAACACAGGGATTTGGGTGGGAACGAACTCGATTGCAGATTATCAAGCAAGTAAATATGGGAGTTTTGCAAATATTGGGAAAACAACAATCCTAAAGATCCAGGTATCCAGCTGTGGCAATCGACTCAAGATAAACTTAATGATATAAAGACAGAGTTGAGATATGCAAAGGTATACTAATGTAAGGTAATCGTACGGTGAAGTTCCAAAAACCTTATATAACTCATCTACAAGGCACTCTCTATACAGGTTGTTGAGGCTCAATATAGAAAGATTCTAAAGATGAGAATTAGTGTCAAATACTCAAACTTATAACCCAAGGATCAAGACTAACTTAACCGATTGAGGTTGTGACACTCACAATCGAGGTAGAGGTTGTTGAGGCTTAACTACCACCTAGAAAAGACAAGTCTAAACTAAGCTAAAGCAAATCTTTAACTTTAGATTAAAGTAAAAGCAGGTTCGTAGACTTAAGGGAAATTACGGTTAGTTCTTGAGGTTCCACGGCCGTGGACTCAAGAATAGACCGTAATTTAGGGTTGTCGGCGATTCTCTCTAACTCTCAGAGTCTAATCTGTTTACGATCGATCTATCATCATCTAAGCCACAACTATCAACCCTTCACCTTAGAATTGTTAAGGGTTTTTAGCCAATAACAGTCATGTTGATATCAATTCAAGAATTTAAAAGATAAAAAGATGAAAACTTTCAAGAACTTTCAATAATCTTCAATTCAATCTCAAAGTCACAATCAAGAACGAATGTTGTCAAAAGATTCACAATAGAACAAGCAATCGTAATCCTAGGAAAGAAAAGAAAACGGGATGTCAATCCGTTTTCCGAATCAAACCTAAACAAGAAGAGAGATCTTCTTGCAAAATCTTCCAAAAACTTCGATCTTCCGCCAATTCGGAGATCTCAACAGCAATCTCCACCAAAAGTGCGAGATTAGGGCAATTCCCAAACACGAACTTCGATCTCCCAAAGAGATGTCGATGCTTCCAAGCAAGGCTAAGCGAAGTGTAGCCGGTTTATGCGTTGATAGAATGTGGATTGCCAAAATTCCCCCCTAAGCGAAGATGACGGATTCTTGCTTCATCCGTCTTTTTATAGTGCAGGGCAAAATGTCGGCCCGGCCCAATCTTTAAAAGATCGTGGCTTCAAAGTGTGGCGAAAAGATTTGCCAAGATCACGGTCGTGGAAGTGATCCACGACCGTAATTTAGAGCGTGGAAACAAATACGGTTTGCACCATATGTTCCACGGCCGTAATATCCTCTGGAATGAACATCAATTTCTGACTCTAAATCCACGGTCGTGGAATTGAACGTGGAATGTGATACGGCCGTATTTTAGAGCGTGGTTTAGGGCAAGAACGTGATTCTTCCCTAACCTCGTGTATTCCTCAAGCTAAAACTCCAATTTGCTTCCAAAGAGTGTCCTAGATCTATGGACATATCAACTCAACTCTCCTTTGCTCGATTCCGTTCGGAAATAGCTCCAAATCACCTATAATCAACATAGAACTAGTGTAGACATCCATATCGACAATATAGGTAATACTGGCTCACATATGCACAAAGTTCAATCAAAGACTATCAATATGAATCAAATACGTTTAGAAAACGTGCCTAAAATATCACAACATTTCATGCTAACAGTCAGTAAGGTCACCAAGGAACTCTTGAAAGTGAGAAGAGTTTCCTTGAGTGTACATGTCGTGAGTATGTTCGTAACTTCATCTTGAATCACCTTTCCTCTTGACCTCGTGATCCCTCCATCCATGATTGAATCCGAAGAAGGTGAAGGGTTTGCTAGTTTGTCTTTCAATGCTTTAGACTTTGAACGTGTGATTGGTCCTTGTATTGGAGATGATCCCACATCACCATGAAGGATAGTATGAGTCCAACATTGAAGGAGATTCCGGTAGCAAGCGAGTTTGCCGACGTTTTTGGAGAGCCATCAAGTTTACCTCCATAAAGGAGTGTGGACTTTGGCATTGAGTTAGAGCCCGGGACAAGACCAATCTCGAAGGCTCCTTACCGCATGACTGTAACACCCCGAATTCTCAGAACTCGGGACATTACTGGTTAGGACCTCACAATGGGTCCCGACCTTAGTTTGACAACAATTTTACTATGATCTTGCAACAAGACACAGATAAGAAAAACCGAAATTTATAAAATATTATTTTAAAGAGATGAATGCAACAACATCTAACAGCCCACAGTACTTAAACAACTTAAAAGTCTAACTGTCATAATACGAAGAAAGAAACAACAAACAAACACCCAACCCCACCCTAAGGAGTACGGAGACCCGGCTGACCACTACTTCCGGATCACTCAGCTGCTGCTCTAACCTGCGGTAAATCTAAAAAAACACAACAGAACAACTATTAGCTAGTTATCTAAACATTAGAAGAATAATAATAGCACACACACACATAAAATAATAAACTCCCATCATGCTTTCAAACAATCCATTTATTATCTTCATTTAAGTCATTCACTTTAATGATACTTATTTTGTGACACGAGGGATTCCCAAACCTCGCCTCCGCCCCCGTGTACCCATCAGGAGTGGATCCGATGCATCTCACTGTGTACCTGTATGGTCTGGGTATAGAGAACCTCCCAGTCTCCTGGCAGAGCTGGGCAGTGATGTCACGGCCCGTTATACATACACTTGGGCCTTAACACATAATAACAACGGTCGTCCTAACAAGTTGTTATTATAAACACACAACACACACACCACTATCGTCATCCAACTAACATCCAGAAACCAGCTAAGTAAGTCGCAAGGACTTACCTAAATCAAACCACAACTCTCACAATCTCAACTCGATCTGCAACCGTAGAAACTCATACGCCTGTCATACAAGGCACGTGGATCAAAATACATCCCATAATCTTAGAAGTCTATAACTTCTAAGATGCACAAACTCATCAAGCAAAAATTACTAAAATGCCCTCTTAAGGTAAAAGGACTATTTTACCCCCGGTTTCGAAACTCCCAGATTTGTCTATATCTTAGTTTCAAACTCTCCTTTGGAACCCATTCCACAATCTAGTTCTTACAGAAAAGTTTGGTAAAGATTTATAATAGTTACCCAAAATTCTATATTTTCACAAAAAGTCGTTAAAGTCCAACGTTGGGTTAAGATACGAGGCTTGAATAAAAAGATAAAAAATTCCGAAGTACATCTGTAGATTCTTTATGATATGCATACTAAACATAGGGCAAAGATCTCTCAAAAATACTCAACCATAATTTCTACATAATTCTCTAAAGTTGGAATAAAGGCTAGGATTTCTATACTTAGTCAAATTTTCTTCTGCTGAAAAACAGCCCTACTACTCTATTTGGAATCTTATAACTTCTAATCCGACCGTTAATTTTCTCCCAAATTTTAATACAGTAAACTATGTACTTCAATCTACAACATATTAAAAATTCAACGGTGGATTCTCGATCTAAGGTGTCGGAACTAGCTCCTAAAAATGGCTACTCCATCCAGAAATCTGAAGAAAAAGGTTGCAAGAGGTCCGAGCTTCGAGGCCTACTGCCCACATTCACAACATTAACAATTTTAACCCAAGACTCTATAAAGTATAAGACTCCAGGAACTATTAATCCTATTAACTTATACCCTCAAATCTACTCTTGCAGCAACTTATGCATTCTTCTATTTCACAAATCAGGAAGGGAGCCAAACTTACCCCACTACAGACGACGGGATCAATAGGCGCTCGAGTTCGCTATTGTCTTCGTTTGATGGTCGAGGGAAGGTTACACTAGGCTCTCCGCTGCGCTGTCCAGTAGGTCGTCAACGCTAACGTCCTGGGGTGCAACATCATCTGTACAGTCCGCCGAGGACATCAGCATATGCCCCGGGTCTTTGGGTCCAAGCAGGAGGAGGGAGGAACACTTACCGATTACTGCAGTGGTGTTGCGCCGGCCGTCGGGGTAGGAGTGACCCTGCCTAGTCCGTGTGGTCAAACCTCCGCGCTGAAGACCTCCAGAGTCTCTGCCTTGCCACGCTACAGGAAGGAGAAGCGTTGTTGTCTTCTGGTTGTTGAAGCCGAAGGATTCCGTACCGAAGAAGGCTTTCCGCCGGTTGTAGACACTCGGGACTAGCGACGACTGTGCAGAAGGAGGTTGGGTATTAATTTATCGAAAGCGTGAGGTCTTGTGCGGTTGAGATGGAGGGTTAACGAGAGAGCGTAGCAGCAAGGTTAGGGAAAGAATTAGGTTTAGCTTAAACACGATTAAGGTGCTGATTAGGGTTTAGATTAACTTATATTATGGGCTCGGCTGACATGTAATTGGGTTGGGTATGTTGGGCCCGGAACTGGGCCTGCTCCTCAATTAAAACTAAAGACTGAAAGAATGAGTAAATTCCCCGGAACCGTTAAAAATACGGAAATAAATTACGGAATTATTTACGGAATTATTTACTGAATTATATAAGCTATCATTTTATGTGAATCCAGGTCACATAATATGATAGAAATTAATATCGTTTTATTCTTAAATAAAAGAATTTAGGTTGCCGGATCAGAATCCGGTTTGATCCGGTATTAAACGGAGTTTAATATTTTCGGGTATTACAATGACGCCTATCGAGATGCTTGATCTTAAGAAATAGCTCAAGGAGTTAGTTGAGAAGGGCTTCATCCGCCCTAGTGTATCTCCTTGGGGCGCACGAGTACTCTTCGTCAGGAAGAAGGTCGATGAGGTTATGTATTGATTACTGGGAGCTTAACAAGGTGACAATCAAGAATAAGTACCCATTGCCTCATATTGAGGATTTGTTGGACCAGTTGCACGGAGCTTTAGTGTTTTTACGGATCGATCTGAGATCAAGGTATCAGTAGTTGAGGGTGAGAGAGCAGGACATAGCCAATACGGCATTTCAGACTACTTACGGTCACAACGAATTTGTAGTGATGTCTTTCAGGCTCACGAATGCGCCCTCCATGTTCATGAAGTTGTTGAACAGCATCTTCATCGTTGATATTTTGGTATACTCTCGTAGCAGAGAGGAGCACACAAGACACTTAAGGATCGTACTCCAAGCCCTGTAGTATAGAGAGCTTTACACCAAGCTCTCTAAGTACGAGTTTTAGATGTCTAAGGTGGCCTTCCTTGGTCACATTGTTTCCGCCAAAGGGATCAATGTAGATTTGGCGAAGATCGAGTTTGTAGCATCTTGACCGCCTCCTAGGAACGTTAAGGAGGTACACAGCTTCCTAGGATTGGTGGGCTACTACCGCAGATTTGTCGAGGGCTTTTCAGTTATCGCCCGACCACTTACTTCCTTGTTGAGGAAGTCTACGAGATTCGTGTGGTCCGATTCGTGCCTGCAGAGTTTCGAGGAGCTGAAAAGGAAATTGACTTCCGCTCCTATCCTAGCCTACCCAGAGGGCATAGAGGATTTTGTGGTTTACAGCGATGCATCCAAGTTCGGCTTGGGATGTGTTCAGATGTAGAAGGGTAAGGTTATAGCATACGTGTCTAGATATTTGAAGACGTACGAGGATAACTAACCTACCCACGATCTCGAGTTAGCTGATGTTGTTCACACTTTGAAGATCTGGAGGGATCATTCGTATGGAGCTACGTGTCAGATATTCACATACCATAAGAGTCTGAAGTACATATTCACTTAGCAGGAGTTGAATAACCGCCAGAGGAGATGGTTGGAGTTGATCAAGGACTTCGATCTTGAGATCTTATATCACTCAAGGAAGGCTAATGTGGTAGCTAATGCCCTCAGTAGGAAGGCTCCCCGGTAGATGGCGATCGCTCGGCTGACAGCTCAACCACAATTTCAGCGAGACTTAGCATGGCTAGAGATGGATATCCACTTTTCGGATTCTAACAGTCATCTGTCCACCTTGCAGATGTTACCTGATCTGTTGGTAGAATTCCGACAAAAATATGAGAGTTGCCCAAATTTGACACGGATCCGAGACATGATGTCTCGAGGAGAGGCACCTCAATTTGTTGTCGGTGCCGATGGAGTTTTGAGGCATCAAGAGCGAGTATGTGTGCCCTCAAATCGAGAGTTTAGACAACGGATCTTGCAAGAGGCTCACTCTACACCTTACTCAGTACATCCCGGTGCGAGTAAGATGTATCACGATATCAGACGCTCCTTCTGGTGGGAAGGTCTGAAGCTAGACATGACGAGATATGTACCTCAATATGCGACCTGCCAGAAGGTCAAGATCGAGCATCACCAACCAGGAGGAGAGCTACACCCACTTCCCGTTCCCTAGTGGAAGTAGGAGGACATTTGTATGGACTTTGCTACCGGTTTGAGACCGAGTCGAGGCTTTGATGTCATCTGCGTGATAGTGGATCGACTAACGAAGTATCAAGGAGACGTGACCGGTAAGTCAATTGGAAAAGGAGTTCACTAGCCATATAGTGCGACAGCATGGAGTACCAAGGACTATTGTCTTTGACAGAGACGGACGGTTTACTTCGACGTTCTAGCGGCAAGTGTATGCCGCCCTAGGTGTGAGTCTGTAGTTCACGACTACTTATCATCCTCACACCGATGTTCAGTCGGAGCGGACCATCCAAACTCTGGAGGATATGTTGAGAGTATGTGTGCTAGACTGGGGACAAGTGTGGCCATATCACCTTCCCTTAGTGGATTTTTTGTACAACAACAGTTCGCACGCATCGATCAGGATGACCCCTTATGAGACTTTATACGGACAGATATGTCGTACCCCACTATGTTGAGACGAGCTGAGTAGTGCTAGCGGAGTAGCACCTGAGCAGATACAGGACGATATGGCTCGAGTAGTGATGATCCGAGAGAGGATGCTGACATCACAGAGCCGCCAGAAGTCCTATGCAGATAAGAGGCGCAGACCTCTAGAGTTCAGAGTCGGAGATGCAACATACAGACTTGCCTTACCAACGAGACTAGAGGGTGTTCACCCAGTCTTTCATGTATCTCGGTTACGAGAGTACGTACCAAAACCGAGGTACATCGTTAGTCATGAGGATCTAGTGGTCAAGCCAGACCATACATTCGTACAGCACCCGGTAGCTGTCTTAGAGCGTAGTACAAGATGCTTGCGGTCGAAGTACATATCGATAATGAAGATTCAGTGGTCGATGAGAGGAGTTGATGAGGCGACTTGGGAGACAGAGGATAGTATCCGGAGGAACTATCCGGAGTTTTATGTTGAGTTGGATGTACCTATAGAGTAAACATTTGAGTTTCAGTTTCCTTTTGTTGAGTTGTGTATACGCTTGTGTGACATTTCGAGTTATGTGCCCCGTGAAGAAATATGAGTTGAGATCACTGTTTCTGCTTCATCCTTGTTGTTGTGTGATCATGTGCATATGGCAAGTTTCGGGACGAAACTTCTTTTTACGGGGATCTGATGTAACGCCCGTGTTTTTGCCTTCACAGCCCCCGCGGTGAATGGGGCCGCCCCTGCGGTTGACTCCAGATCGCGCCGATCTGTTTTGATTCCGTTTTTACTGCCTTCCTTTATTAGAAGACCGATCTTCTATCTTTTGGTCCGGCTTTTCTTATATCTTCTAACCCTAAATCTGATCTTCCTTCGTTTTTTCCCAACCGTTCCCTATCAATTCTCTCCGTCTCTTCCTTTTTCCGTTCCTTGCATACGCTTTCTTCAACCTCGATCAAGATGCAGCCTTTCCCTTGTGACCTTTTGTAGAACGTGTAAGTTCTTCTTTCCTTTAATCTTTCTTATGTTCTTGAATCTGCTACATGTCTCTTCCTTCTTCATTTTTTCTTTTTTTTTCTTCTCTTATGTCCTTCTTCTTCTTCACATGAATCAAGATCGAGTCTTGATTCTTGTTATCCTTCGTTGTTAATGAGTTTATATTCCATGCTTCCTTGGTTGTAGAGTTGTTGTGTGTGGAGTGGAGAAGTCAAGCCTTTTTCCCTTGCTGTGAAGTTGTTGTCAAAAGAAGTCCCGACAACCGTTCTGTCACGCCACTTCCCCCGCGTCTGCATCATCCCACCTCTGCGGCTGCACACCAGTGCCGCCCCACGCCTCTGTCTGCCGTCCCTACGGTTCACCTAGAGTGACTCCCGTCTTTGGTGAGTTGCTTCCTTCCTTGCTTCCTTTGTCCTTTCCTTATGCTAGATAATGTTAGGTTGGACCTAGATGATTAGTGTGAATGCAGTTAGTGACTTGTTGATCCCATGCGTTGGTTAAACCCTTGAGTTTTGTTGTTAATATCGTTCCTTGCGAACCTTGAGACTAGGAATCCTTATCCTAACATGTTGAGATCAGTTAGCGATCATTGAGACTAGAAGTAGGGAACTTCTAGCACGCTGCAGTATATCTATTAGAGATCATTGAGACTAAAAGTATGTAGACTTCTAGCATTCGTTCAGTTCCTGATTCGTGTTGCCTTGTTTGAGCAGACATTCTTCATTTCGTTCGAAAAGTTGAGCAGTAGAGGATTCTTGAGTTTACCTTTGAGTGAGGTAAGTCCCTTGGACTTACTTAGTTGCGTTCCGTATATTGGTTTGACCGTATTGGTTGTTTGTTTACTTTATCGTTATAACGGAAAACCGGACTTGGACGAACTTGTAACCTTAATTGGCCTAAGTGTATTATAACCAGGCGGTGACTACTTGTCCAGTTCTACAGGAGATTGGGAGGTACTCTTGCGACCCAGACTCATAGGTAACGGATAGTACTGATCTATTCCTGTCGGAAGACGGAAGCGAAGGCGAGTGTCGGGAGATTCTCGTGTGACAAAAGAAGTTAAAATTAGTAATGAATAACTTAATAAAAGATAATAATTGGTTGTGTGAGAGCATGCTATGTGTTTACCTTCTTATGTGTGTTTGTGTCTTCATTGTTTTTCTGATATCTAGAATGTTAGTTAACGGTTTATACCAATGTCGTAGATCCCCTGCACGTTAGAGATGCTGCTGAGTGATCCGGACGGTGTGGTCAGTCGGGGTTCCCGTACATTATAGGACGGGATCGGGTTTTATATTTCTTTTGTTGTCTTTACCTTTTGTTTTGAACTCGACTGCAAGTCCTTTGCGAGCCCGTTGTTATTTCTTATGGTTTTATATAAGTTTTGGTTTTCATTTATTTGTCTCTTGTTGCAAGATCCGATATTATTGTTGTTACTCTGAGGGTTAGGACCCATTGTGAGGTCGTAGACCGTAACGCTTCGAGTTCTCGGAACTTGAGGTGTTACAGAAAAATAGTGAAAGAATTTGGGCAAATAGGCTCTTTTTATTTTCATTAGGTTTGTGTAGTTGGAAAGTAAAAAGGGATTTGATCAAGGATACAGTTACTAAATATATTTATACCATGAGCCTTGTTACCAAAGAGAAATCTCAAAAAGACTTAATTAGCTGATTTGGTCTAAAATAGATTATTAGCTAATTTGGTCTAAAATAGATTAGTTCCAACTATTACGTTGGAAACTGAAACTAACTAAAAACCTAGAATTTTTTTGTATAACACAAGGAAAAATAAAAAATAAAAATTATAGGATTTTTCCTCTTGGTGCCATCAAGGTTTGAACTTTTCCTCTTGTTATCCACTAAGTTTCAAATTTCCTCTTGGTGCCCTCAAGGTTTCATTTGTTTCCTCTTTATACCCATTTTTAATATATTACATTAAAATTCATTAAAAAAATAATTAAAAAATTAAAAAAATAAATTTAAAATAGATTATGACCTCATTAAATTTAATTAATAAATTTATAATAGAAATATTTTTTTATATATTTTTTATTTTTTGAAATAAATATATTTTTAAATTTTGAATTAAAATATTTTTTTTACTTTTACTTTCAAAAATATATATAAAATTAAATAAAAATTATTTTTTTGAAACTTTATTAAGAGTCTAGGGAATTAAAATATAATAATTTTTATTTTGAATTTAAATTTTATATAATTTATATTAATTCGAAAATTTTTAAAATAAATTTTTAATTTTAAGATTATGAAAAAGTATATTATAAAAAATAATAAATTAACACAAAAAATATTATTATTTTCTAATTAATATAAATTATAAAAAAATTAACTTAAAAAAATACTATATGTTTAAATATCTGGACTCTTAAAAAAAAAATTTTAAAAATATTATCTTTTTAAAATTTTTTTTAATAAATATTATTAAGATAAATTATATATAATTTTTAAATCGAAAGTAAAATGTCAAAAGATATTTTAATTCGAAAATAAAAATATATTTATTTCAAAAAATAAAAAAAAATATATAAAAACTATTTCTATTATAAATTTATTAATTAAGGTCATAATCTATTTTAAATTTTTTTAATTTTTTAATAATTTTTATTGAATTTTAATGTAATATATTAAGAATGAGTATAAAAAGAAAACAAATGAAATCTTGAGGGCACCAAGAGAAATTTTGAAACTTAGTGGATACCAAGATGAAAAATTTAAATCTCGATGGCACCAAGAGTAAAAATCCAAAATTATAAAATGTTTTATTTATTTTAAATATAGATTAAAATTTATTTTTCAGTTGAAATTGATAGGCCCAATTAGAGTAACCGTAAACTAAAAAGATTAAAATAGCAAAAACTGCGCATCTATAAAATTCAAATTTGGTGATTTTCTTACTTTGTTTCCAAGCATCTAATAGTTAATTATTTTATAATATAGATTGCAATATTTATTTTCATCAAATTCTATCACTATCTATACCAGAACGATTTTATATTATATTGTGATCTCATCATTCCAATCAGAGATCGGCAATGGTGTGGCCGGTTTTGATGTATATATAAAGTCAAGTAGCCATCGGTGTTGCACTTATTCCCCCACAATTGCCTTTCAAATTTCATCCACTTCCCCAAAACCCCTATCTCTCTATCTCTGATAATCTAGCCATGAATTTCTTCAGTTCAATCTTCTCCGATGATACAGAACCCGCAGATTCCCCGAAATCTCCCTCCAACGAACCCGCCGACAACGATTTTGAGAACCCTAATGACGAAAACCCTAACCCCTCCTCTGAATCGTCCAGCGACGGAGATTCGATGCCCACCTGGAACTTCGGAAGATTGATAAAGACCATTGCGACCCGATCAGAGTCCGTATTCGGCAACTACAAGCGAGATTTCGAGGAATTCGGGTCCGGATTACTCAAGGAGACCTCTTTGATCCGCGACGTTGCTAGCCGTGCTGTTAAGGAGTTTCCAGATTCAATTGATGCTGGAGCCGCTGTTGCTCAGGAGTCGCTTGAGTCGGTAGGGCAAGCGATCGATAACTTAGGCTCTTCTGTTTGGCAAGGTACGAATTTGATTCTTGCTCGTGGGAAAGATTTGCATTTGTTTGATGATAATGAAGATGATGATAATAACGGTGATGGGACTATTGCTAGTCAATTGAATGAGAGGAGTTTGAGTTTGAAGAAATATAGTTGGTTTGATTCACGGATGCGTGAGATTCAAGGGGATCTAAGAACTTACACTGAACAGCCAGATGATTTGGAAGATTACAAGAAGTGGAAATCTGGTTTTGTGTTGGATGAGAAAGATGAAGAGATGGAGAAGTTGATGGCAGAGGAGAAGATGGTCGAGAGGAGTTATCTTCAGCTTGTTCCTGTTACTGTTGATAAGGAGACCTTTTGGTGTAGGTACTTCTATAAGGTGGACAAGCTTAAGCAAGCAGAAGAAGCTAGGGCTAGGATTGTGAAAAGAGCTATTTCAGGTGACGACGAGGAAGATTTGAGCTGGGATGTTGATGATGATGATGATAATGATAATTATCAATCAAAAGATATGCCAGAAGAAATCTCCCAGGTCGTGGTTGAATCTTCCAGTAATGTTAGTGCTGGTGAGATATCCGAGGTTGGTCGGGTTTCAGATGCATCTGAAAGCAATGTCAGTGAGGCTAAGGTGTTAGGGGAGAAGAATGATAGCTCAGATTCTTGCAAAGATAGTGATTTATCAATCATTTCAATGCAGCCATCGTTTCCTGGAGAGGAAGAACTAGGGTGGGATGAGATTGATGATGTAGGAAGTGGTGATGAAAATAAGGGCAAGGTAGTTAGTAGTTCAAACTTGTCGGATTTGCGTAACCGCTTGAATGTTGCGGATGAGGATGAAGACTTGAGCTGGGATATTGAAGACGATGATGAACCTGTGAAGTCATGATCTCGGTTCCAACTCTTAGTAGCAGTGCAGATATATGAAATATGATTCCCGTAGTGATAGTATATATGCACATGATGAACCCACGGTTTCGAATTATTGATGGAAATGGTGAAGAATGAAGGGGAAGATGCAAGCTGAAGAACATTCTATTTGTCTACTGGTTATTGTAACTCCCTTCTTCCATAGGCAAGTTGCTAAATTTGAATCTCTTGCTTATTATATTCAGTACTGTGTAGATATTATCTCCATTGATTGTTCTTATGTACATTGGGGAGCTGGGTTTGAGTGATTTTTCTCAAAATAATTATTAGTTTTCTTCTTGTGAACATTGCTTCTGGTTATCTGATTAAGGTTGTTTTGTAAAAAAGTTTAGACGAAGCTGCATATATATTATTAACTTCTAATGTGTTTTTGTAAGTTGTTGCACAAGAAGTGACCTTTGTTTTGTATGCAAAAGTGATCTCTTTGCTGTGCCAAAATTTCTCATCTACTGGTAACCATTGACAATGATGCTCCAACAGTTCACGTTTGGTCTTGTTGAATTGGGAGGCACATTTGGAGGCAAATTGCAGTGAACAAGAAGTGACCTTTAAAAGTGGCTGTATTTTTGTAACAGATGATCCGGACTGTTTTTCGTCCAGATTCAAGCAAAAGAGTCTTCTTCCCTCCTTCACATTTTCCATCTTCACTAACCTCCATAACTACAAGCTCACTGCAATCCAGATTCTATTAGAAGAGACTCTTCTTCATCCTTTACTTATGCCGCCTCCACCAACCTCCAACTCGTCTACATTTTTGTTGTGAGGTCCTTGTTCATCTTCTAGGTTCTCCACGCTCTCTACCACAAACATACTCTGATTATCAAATTCTTTGTTGTGAGGTCCTTGTTCATCTTCTAGGTTCTCCACGCTCTCTACCACAAACATACTCTGATTATCAAATTCGGTTCCGCAACATGTGATACACGCTCTATCCATCTACGATCTAGAGTTTAAACTTCTAACCACACCAGTACAATCCTTGTTCATCTTCTAGGGTTGTCCGACTGTCACACCGAAATGCTTTTCATTTTAAGAAAAACGAAAGAAAGAAAGAGAAGTTCTAGATTGATTCGTTTATTTGTTTAGAAATCCCGCATAATCATCTCTCTGTATATCAAGTACGTTTCATAAAAAATAATAATACCAGTATGGATGTTGACTGGTGAAAAAGTCTGAAAAATAATTGTCAAATTTACTATTTTTTAAGACAAGTTGATTTTGTTAAGGGTTGATTGATCGCTCTTACCCCTCCTACTATCCCATTTTTTTAGTTCATAAACTTACTCGGAAAACAGAAGCACAGAGGGATGCCTCCTCTACAACAATGCTATTCAACATAGTCCTGGTATATGGAACAAGAACACATTATCTGAATAAAACAAACGTAGACCAAAGTACATATGACAGACGATATACACATCTTAAGCCATTTCAGGAGTTGCACAGCAGCATCACTCAAATATCTCTCAAACACTCATCATTAGGGGTATACACTACTTATCTGAATAGGTTGATCCCACAGTTCGAGATCTAGTTATCTCCCTGCCTCAGCACGCGTAGGATGGTAATGAACAGGTTCAAGATGTCAAGATAGAGCGTAACTGATGCCCAAATATACTCATCATAGGTGAATCGTTTGATCAGATTGTCAGTGTCGTAGACAATGTAGCCCGAGAAGATCATGGCACTAATTCCGCCATAGAGAGCAACTGATGTAGACCCGAGTGGGTAGAAAGCCTGCAAAGCAAGAATAATAGCGGAATCAGCTAAACATACATTAGATCATATACGATATTACGTTTATAAGGACACGAAGAGAGGAGGATGAGTTAAATAAACCTGAATGAATCCAGTAAGGACGAGGATAATGAGGCAGGAAAACAAGATTGGTCCAAGGTAGCTGAAGTCCTTGCCCTTCTTTGAAGCCCAGAAAGTATAAGCGGTCAGGGAGCAAACAACAGCTGAAGTTAAGATCAGTGCTTCTAGGACAATTCTCCCTGTTTACATACATGACAAATATTAGTGAGACACTGATTCGAAAAAATATTGGATCTTAATTTGTGAGCTACATGAGTTGGAAAAAGGACATATACCTTCAGTATTAGCACATGTTACACCGACTGTGATACTCAAGCAAATGGTAAATAGACCAAGGAGAATCAAGTTATGGGGGTGCTTTTGCTGGTAGATGTGTAGGGGCCAGAGCACTGCAAACAGAGAAATAGATACATTTAAACCAAAGACATAAGGAGTCAATGTGTACTATCTCGATCATACCCTTATCAGTATACATATACTCCAGTTAGTAAAGATGACGTGATGGATCATATAGAAAACGAAATGCAAGAAATTGATTCATAATTTAGAATGTCATTAACAAGAAGTTTATTGTTATATTCAAGACCCCTCAAGTTTGCTAGTTATGATCAATGCTAAACAACAGACCCTATTTCTGAAACAATGAGAAACATGTATAAAAAGTTTTAAGTTGCAACCAACCTAAACAATGGCATCACAGTGTAGTACACAAATACATTACAGAATCAGTAGAAAACGAAAAAGAATTAATCCCAACATAAGCTGTCTTCGTATCAGTCTATTGAGCTAGACTATGTCCAACATGATAACATGCTAGCTGAAATGCTATGCAACATTAAGAGTGCATAAGCATATCTATAAAATGAAATAAAGGATTGCCCTTATACAGTATAACAAGTACACATTAACAAGGACTAAATGATAAACCACTCCAGGTGCAACTCAACAAAAACCCACAAAGGCATAACTACTTAATTGGACCTAATCGTTCATCTGCAAATTGTAATACAAAAACCCAAAGATTGAATACACAAACCCTAAAATTGCAAATAAGAAATTCTAAAAACACTACTATCAGAAACCGTATCGCGGAGATTTCATTATAACCTAAAGAGAGCATACGAGATGAACCTAAAGTGCACAAAAAAAAAAACAGAATTGCGCATCAACCAACCCTAATTACGAAATCAACACAATTTTTCATCAGAACAATCTACAAGGAGTAAATGATACACAAATATTCTACAGATCTCACCAACTCCATCACAATTAAAGCCGACAAATGTAAAAATAACAGATCGGGATTAAACGGAAAATCTTTAATATTTAGAATTAGGAGAAGGTGACTTACAAACAAAGGGCATGAAGGCGAAGAAGAGGAGAACCCCGGAATTGTTCTGAAGCAGCTGGTTAACGGGATCACAGAGAACGGTGACGAGAGAGACGAGGGTAGTCAAGACGATCTGTGCGCACAAGATGCCGTAAACCTTGCGGATGAAGCCCCATCGAAGCTGATTTTCACCATATCCGAGACCTGGATAGAGGGTCCCCTCTTCAATGTCACCCTTCACCCGCTCGAATCCGTGCATCTTCTTCTACAACTTCGCTCTGCGGGAAAATGGAGAAATTAGGAAGGATAAGAGATCGCAACAGAATTGAACTTTCCTTTATATCCGGTTGCCGAGTCAATGGTCGAACCGCCCTTGACCCGGATAGACAACCGAACCAACCCGGATGATAGTGATCCAATCGACTCAGTGAGTTCAAAATCGAGTTCTTCTTATGCCATTTTTAGCGTTTTTTAGAGGAAACTAATCACCCTTTTTTAAAAACTAGCCTTTATAAATTTTAAGCATAAAATTACCATTAATATACATATATTTATAATAAATTACCTCTTATAAAATTTATGACATAAAATCACCCTTAATTTTATACATTTAATTAACCACTATATATACTAATTAAAATTATATTAAATAATTTAAAATTGATGAATAAATAAGGTCAATTTCAATTATTAATACTAATATCATATTTATTTGCAATAGTTTAGTCAAGTATTATAATTTATTATATAAAAATAATTTTAAAAAAATATATAAATTATTACACATGCACAATTTTTTTTTAAAAAAAATTTAAAAATTATTATCTCGTACATAAACTATCACCTATAAAATTAAGGGTGTGTTTGGTTGGAGATTAATGGAGGTTCATTTAGATTAAATTTAGGAGATTAAATTTGTGTAAGTGTTTGGATGAAGTTGAAGATTATGGGAAAAAAAATTATAGAAGGGATTAATCGGGATTAAAAAGGGCCAAAAAATAACCTTATATTAGCAAGGTTAAAGGAGATTAATTTTCAAATATCAATTAGGATTCCACTCATGCCCCCTATCTTATCTTATCTATTATACTTAATAAAACAGAGCACGGGTTGATGACGTGGCGCGCTGTGGACGCAGGATTTTTGAAATTGAGCTCCCACAATTATAGCCAATAAATCTTTATTTTTTACACTATTTTTTAAACCATAAAATCTTTTATTATTAAAATAATAATTTTATAGAAATCAAATCTATTATACTTAATAAAACAGAGCACGGGTTGATGACGTGGCGCGCTGTGGACGCAGGATTTTTGAAATTGAGCTCCCACAATTAAAGCCAATAAATCTTTATTTTTTACACTATTTTTTAAACCATAAAATCTTTTATTATTAAAATAATAATTTTATAGAAACCAAATCTATTATACTTATTAAAACAGAGCACGGGTTGATGACGTGGCGCGCTGTGGACGCAGGATTTTTGAAATTGAGCTCCCACAATTATAGCCAATAAATCTTTATTTTTTACACTATTTTTTAAACCATAAAATCTTTTATTATTAAAATAATAATTTTATAGAAATCAAATCTATTATACTTAATAAAACAGAGCACGGGTTGATGACGTGGCGCGCTGTGGACGCAGGATTTTTGAAATTGAGCTCCCACAATTAAAGCCAATAAATCTTTAATTTTTTACACTATTTTTTAAACCATAAAATCTTTTATTATTAAAATAATAATTTTATAGAAACCAAATCTATTATACTTATTAAAACAGAGCACGGGTTGATGACGTGGCGCGCTGTGGACGCAGGATTTTTGAAATTGAGCTCCCACAATTATAGCCAATAAATCTTTATTTTTTACCCTATTTTTTAAACCATAAAATCTTTTATTATTAAAATAATAATTTTATAGAAATCAAATCTATTATCTATTATACATACTAAAACAGAGCACGGGTTGATGACGTGGCGCGTTGTGGACGCAGGATTTTTGAAATTGAGCTCCCACAATTAAAGCCAATAAATCTTTATTTTTTACACTATATTTTAAACCATAAAATCTTTTATTATTAAAATAATAATTTTATAGAAATCAAATCTATTATACTTACTAAAACAGAGCACGGGTTGATGACGTGGCGCGTTGTGGACGCAGGATTTTTGAAATTGAGCTCCCACAATTAAAGCCAATAAATCTTTATTTTTTACACTATTTTTTAAACCATACAATCTTTTATTATTAAAATAATAATTTTATAGAAACCAAATCTATTATACTTATTAAAACAGAGCACGAGTTGATGACGTGGCGCGCTGTGGACGCATGATTTTTGAAATTGAGCTCCCACAATTAAAGCCAATAAATCTTTATTTTTTACACTATTTTTTAAACCATAAAATCTTTTATTATTAAAATAATAATTTTATAGAAATCAAATCTATTATACTTACTAAAACAGAGCACGGGTTGATGACGTGGCGCGCTGTGGACGCAGGATTTTTGAAATTGAGCTCCCACAATTAAAGCCAATAAATCTTTATTTTTTACACTATTTTTTAAACCATAAAATCTTTTATTATTAAAATAATAATTTTATAGAAACCAAATCTATTATACTTATTAAAACAGAGCACAGGTTGATGACGTGGCGCGCTGTGGACGCAGGATTTTTGAAATTGAGCTCCCACAATTATAGCCAATAAATCTTTATTTTTACACTATTTTTTAAACCATAAAATTTATTATTATTAAAATAATAATTTTATAGAAACCAAATCTATTATACTTACTAAAACAGAGCACAGGTTGATGACGTGGCGCGCTGTGGACGCAGGATTTTTGAAATTGAGCTCCCACAATTAAAGCCAATAAATCTTTATTTTTTACACTATTTTTTAAACCATAAAATCTTTTAGTATTAAAATAAATAATTTTATAGAAACCAAAAGCACGAAAAAAAAAACCTATTTGACAATATTCTTTCTCATTTTTTTCAAAACCCGCACAAGGTGCGGGTATTATACTAGTATCTATTAAAGTAGAAGCTTCAATTGCCACGTGTCAACGCTATGTTTTTCGAAGCCTAAAAAATTATTTTAAAAAGTGAAATCTAAATGTTAATATAAATTGAAAATTTATTTCTAATTTTTTTTTAAAATATTTAAATAAATATTTTTATAAAAATAGTTTTTAAACTTTAATAGATTTTTTTACCAGCAAGCATATCTTAACAAATTAATTTAAAAATATAATTAATTAGATGAGATAAATACTTAAAAGGAAATTAAAAATCATAATAATGATTATAATTTCATTCAACGGATATTTATTTTACAAAAATATACATATAAATTTCGAAGTATTAAATATTTATTAAAACTCAACCCGCACAAAGTGCGGGTAATACACTAGTTTAAGGTTAAAATAAGGGTAAATTTGTAAATCAATATCAATTAAACCTATTAAAAGATATCCAACCAAACAACTTCACATAAATTATTTTATATCAAATAATCCCTAATAAATCCCATATAAAATTTAACCCCTTTTAAATTCCATCTACATTAATCTTCAAAATAACTTCCAATCTCTTACCAAACACACCCTAAGGCAAAATTTATTAAAGAGAAAATTATCAAAACAATACCCATCTTTTGGGCTGACTAAACTTTAGTATCTCATTGTTTAAACTATCAGAACGGTACTTCGCCAATAGAGCCCGACCAAAGATTAATACATAGGTTATTGTTCACACGTTAACTTCACAAATGAGTGTTAAATCTCAGGGGCAAAACTGTCCAACTACCTTAGACATAAACCCTAAGCCCCAAATTTCTACAAAAATTCATCCTTTGAATTGAAGATCGGAGGCTATGGATCAAGCCTCAACATCCCTAACCGATGTCGATCATCTTTACTAGATTTTACTAGATTTGAGAATCAGATCTAAAAAACAATTACGCAAAAGCCTCTTTCTTCTTCTCCTCTCCTCTGTCGTTCATTTTCATATGTCATTCATCTTTCTTCCTCTCATCCGTCGCCTTTTCTTCTTCTTCTTCTTCTTCTTCTTTACCCTTTTTGTGATCTCTTCCAAATTCATCTTCCTCTACACAAAATCGAACCCTAAACAGTAAACCCAACAACCTAAACCTTAAGCAGCAAAATTTCGATTCACAAATGAACCCTTAGTATCCCTAGAATCTGAGAAGTTCATGTGTTATTGTTCTTTGAGATTGATTAGCGTGGAGCACTCCCTTGGTTATATTGGATTCCCAGTATGTCACATACAAGGAAAGAGATATCACTGTAAACAAGGTGCGAATTCTTCAGTAGGTCAAATCATTATAAATCACATACATATCAGATAATGTATGACAACAATGAATATTCAGAGATCCTTTGTGTTTACCTATTCCAATTGACTCACACAACCATTCAATAAAATAATTCCTCATTTTCACAATTCTTCCCACACATTTCTCATTTATACTAAAAATAAAATAAAAAAAATTCTCAATCTAAATTTACAATACGCAGAGGAGTCCATCTCAAGAGTCTTGTCATCCTTTTGTGTTTATTGTTTACCGGTTTTCTAATTCCATTATTTCATAGATCTGATTTGCGTATTTAAGGTTTAGGGTTTATGTCTAAGGTTGGTGGACAATTTTACCTCTCGGATTTAACGTTCATATGTGAAGTTAACGTGTGAACAATAACAAATATACTAATTTTTTGTTGGGCTCAATTGGTGAGGTACCTATATCATAGTTTAAAGGATGGGATACTAAATGTTAGTTAGCCTAAAAAATGAGGTACTATTTAGATAATTTTCTCTTTGTTAAATAAAATTTTTTCAAATTTTATTTTATTAACTAAGTATATACTATTTTATCATTTATTAAATGTTTTTTTTTTAATTTTTTTACTTTTCAAAGCTTTTTAGTGCCACCTTCTTAACCTTAAATGATTACAATTATCAATCTTTGAAAACTTAACAACCTAATTTAGCTTCTTCACACTACCTATATACGCAACGACAGCCTCAAAATTCCAAAAACTACAACAAACCCATTCTCCGATCATCTTTCCCGATCTAGATCGCTATGGTGGTTGCGCATCAACCCACAATCAAAACACACGGACCCTCACCGGAAAACCCCACAACAAGTACCGGCAAGTGCTGATACTCCTCGCCGGCAACAAGACCAAAATACCCGATCTTTCACCGCCGGCGACACGGAAACCGGAGGTAGTGAAGGTGATCAGCTAGGATGGACGGGTAGAGGAGTTCAACCCGCCGATTACGGCGAGAGAGGCGGCAGGTGTGGTTGCGCCGAGTCTATGTATGTCCACACGTGTGCGCCGGAGATTGCGGCGGATGAAGAACTAAAGTCCGGGCAAGTGTATTTTGTGAGGGTAGATCTAACTATCTAAGGGCCCGTTTGGTTTTAACACCGGAATCGAAAACGGAATGGAAACGAATCTAACATATATGTATATGAAATTTTTTTAGAATTATTCATTATGATTTGAAGTAATTGGAGGAGAGCTTGGTTATTTTTGATACCCTATAGGGTAACAAAACGTGAGAAAACAAGTGCATTTTGCATTAAATAACAAGGAATGATTGCATAAAATTCACGAATAAAGATATACATATGGACTAAATTCGTTTCTATTACGTTTTCGGAGTTGAAACCAAGGTCCTAAGTGTAATTTGCCGTTGTCTCTTCATGAGATGTGTGCTCTTGCTATCAAGGCTACTCTGGACTTTCTCTTCAGGATTTTCACTCGTCTTTTCAAAGATGAGGTCACAATACAATTATAGACTAGTATATTACCCGCACTTTGTGCGGGTTGAATTTTAATACACTGTATATGTATATTTTCTTCAAAAATATGGTCCTTTCAATTTTGAAAAATTCATAACTAAAAATTTCGGAACTAAACAAATAGATTTTTTTAAAAGGCGTTAACAACCTTTGACATATCAAAATTTTGTTACAAATGAATAAATAATTTTGAAAGGCGTTGACACGTGACAGTGGTTTATGCTTTAATAGATATAATAGAAAATATGATAAGAAATTTCAGATTATCTTTAAATCATCTAATAAATTTAATGTATACAGTAATATTAAAACTAATTAATATTTTCAAACTAAATCCTAGAAGTATATATACGTACTTGAAATTATTCTGAAATTTTAAACTTGATTACAAAGATTACAAAAATGTAGAACATTATATTAGATAAATTTTAAACAATCATTTAAAAAAATATTATGAATACATACTTATCTACATTAAAACTTCTAGTATACTCTTTCAATAAATAGATTTTTTTATACGGTTTGTTGCAACTAAAAAGAATATCTAATTAAAATTTTATTTGTATATATTTTTTAATTTTTTATTTATATTAACATTTAAAAATTACTTTTTTAAAATAGTTTTTTGGGCTTCGAGAAACATGGCGTTGACACGTGTTAAAAGAGGTTTCTGCTTTAATAGATAAAAGATTACAATTATCAATCTAAACTATTGTGATTGATCGAGTTTTTTTGGAGTTTAGATGAGGAATTTAATATTGTACTTTGTAAATGGGATTTCTCCCTTTGTTCAAGTATCAAGTATTGTATATACTTCTATTGAAATTCTATTCAGTAAATTTTGGTATGATTTTTTTAATATGAATTTGAAAATAAAAAATTTTGGTATAAATTTCATACCAAAAAAGAGAAAATTATCTAAACAATACTCCATCTTTTGGGCTGACTAAACTTTAGTACTCCGTCGTTTAAACTATCAGAACGGTACCTCAACTATTGAGCCCGATCAATGATTAATACCTATGTTACTGTTCATGCGTTAAATCCATATATCTCTGTTAAATATCAGGGTCAAAATTGTTCACCTTCAAATAAACCCTAAGCCCCAAATTTCCTAAACCCCAATTTTCTATCAATTTCCCAAAATCAAAATCATAAAGCCCTTTCCCTAACAACATAGCAATCAAGATTGCAAAATCAAAAATCATAAAGCCCCAAATTTCTGCCAGCAACCAAAATCAAAATCCAGATAATTTTCAAAATGAAAAAACTATATTGAGACAAATAAAAAGCAAAAGTAAACAAGTAGAAGCGCAGAGCATAGGCCTTGGTAGTCTACAATGTCCCTCCCAACTTTGAATAGCAACAGTGGCCAAGGGAAACACAAGCTCCGGAAAGAAGAGAAAAGAGTGCGAAAGGTGAGATAAAGCTCCAAATTTCTGCCAGCAACCAAAATCAAAATTCAGACAATTTTCTAGATTCTAGAAGCCTCCAATCTCTCTATAATTGATTATTTTATTTGTTTGTTTGTTTTCTAGGTCACCGTCTGATTGATTGTTTGTTTCAACTACACCACTGCATGATAATCATCCATTAGAGAGAAGAAAGTAACATTGATGACTTGCTATTGCTCATTCTGAATGAACCTATAGTTCTCTGATTTCGATTAGGGTGTAGCCATGGTGGAAGAGAACGCCGAGTATTGGCTTTGGCAAGCACAGGAGCTCGTCCCTATGGCTCTGGACAAGGGTAGAAAGATCAAAGGACTCTCAACCAGATGGAAGGTGATCGCCTCCAAGATCGAGCATGTCCCTAGTCGGCTATCCGATTTGTCGTGCCACCCTTGCTTCTCCAAGAACAGCCTCTGCAAGGAGCAACTGTAGTCTGTTGTGAACACTAAGCCCCAAATATGTTGGATTTTCTAATATTCTGGATTTTGATTTTGGTTGCTGGCAAAAATTTGGGGCTTTATGATTTTTTATTTTGCGATCTTGATTGCTATGCTGTTAGGTAAAGGGCTTTATGATTTTGATTTTAGAAAATTGATAGAAATTTGGGGTTCAGAAAATTTGGGGCTTAGGGTTTATTTGAAGATGGACAATTTTGCCCCTGAGATTTATAACAAAGATATGTGAATTTAACGGATGTATAGTAACCTAGGTATTAATCTTTGGTCAGGCTAAATAGTTGAGATACTGTTTTTGATAGTTTAAACGACGGGGTACTAAAGTTTAGTCAGCCCAAAAGAAGACAATTTTCTCTACCAAAAAATTTTGCTATGAATTTCAAACAAGAAAATTCTGCTATGAGTTTTATACCAGAAAATAAAAAGAAAATAAAAGAAGGTAAAAAAACAAAAGAAAATAAATAAACAAAGTCAAGAATTAGTATGAACTTTCTAGTATGAATTCATACCAGAAAATTAAAAAAAAATACAAAATAAAGAAGTTAAAAAAAGGGCAAAATAAAATAAAAAAGAAAAAAAAAAGTCAGAATTCCTTTTACATAACCAACTTAGCAAATTCATGTAAGTTTCTTTTTTTTAAATAGAGGGGTTAATTACTTTTACATACCATTAATAAAAGTGGTAAAAATTAACGGGATATAGAATACTAAAGCAAATAGAAAAGGGCACACTTGACCAAATTTTTTCTAAAACTAATTCTAGCACGGTCTCAACTCTGGCTTAATTGAACAAAACTTGTCACTTGTTTTAGCTGACCGATAACCACATCATTATAACCATTTTTTTCATTTTGAAAAAGCTTAAGAAAATAAAATTTTATAAAAAAAATTGTTAATGGTAAAAAAAATCCAAATAGTTATGGAAAAATTGTGACATAAAGGTTTTAAATTTTTGAAGAAAAATCGATTAAAAAAATTTTCAAGTAAAACAAATAAAGAAAAATTAATTGAAAATTTTTTAAACTTTTTCAGTGAATCTTTTTCTTGTATTGTAGAGGTTTTCGTAGTTTTTTCTTGAAAAAATGTTGAAAGTACCACCAACCAATAGGGAAAAAAAGAAAATAAAATATTGTCTAAACAGTACCCCATCTTAAAGACTATCAATGTAGCTCCAATGATAGAATATTCACCGACAAACTCTTTATAGAGTCTACATGTCTTAATCGCTCCCATCTTCATACGATAGCAATTCAACATCATTTTTGGGTGCTTGACATTAACTTTGCGGTGCGACATAAATAACATATTTGCATTCCTACTCAACATGCAATCTGTGTGTTGCTTAGTGAAATATTTGACATCATAATTAATAAGATAACAATTCAACATTATTTTTTGGTGTTTGACTTTAATTTTGTGGTGCGACATAAAGAGCATATTTTCATTACTAATCATCATGCAATTTGGGTGTTGCTTACTGAAATATTTGACATCACATCTTCAATCACCAATGTACCAAAATACAACACGTGTTTTACACATAACTTTGTTGGAAACTCTTGAAAGAATTTCAATGCTATTAGAGGTATGCTTGACACTTTCTCTAGAGCATAACACAAATCTGACTCTAAAGACATTTCCAATAACTCGTCTACAACTAAGATGAACTTCAAAACCGGCCAACAACTTCAACATACCTTTCATAAAACTAGATACCGATATCAACATTTTTAAAAATCATTTCATTACATGGATTAAACTCGTCGTCGACAATAGGCAACCAATGCTTTTCATTACAATCCCCAATTACCATAGTACAATTGTAATTCTTCTCATCCAATTGATTAGTAGACACATCTTCATCAACGTGTTCATCACTATTAGTATCCCTTAAAACATGATCTTCATTAACATCATTAACAATATCAACACCATCAAAGCTCCCAAAATAATTAGTCCATTAACATCATTAACAGAATCACATCATCAAGATCAACTCTATTATCCACTAGTAAAACAAGATTAACAATACAACATCATATTTAAATCACGTCTTAGTAACAATAGTTTATGATTGATTATGTTCGTTATTAAAATATGTAAAAGATCAACTGAACATTAATGATTACTAATTATCGTTAATAACTATATATATAATACGATCATAAATGCTAATATTTCATTCATTAATTACATATTCTTTCATTATATCATATACACGATCATTAATATATAAAATATCTAATTCACGAACGAGACTTGCATGTACAAATCGTTACTAACAATAACGTTCGTTACACTATAATATAAAAAGCTTGAACGAACGATATACAATATAATGATTGTTACAATGAAGTTTATTCCAATCTGAACGATTGTTATATAGAAATTAAAAACATTATTCAGTATTATTCTCACTAGATTTTGTTTGTTATTATATCATATTGCATGTAACTCAAACTATAATACACAGAACATATTCAACGGTGCTTGTTTGAGACTGTAACAACCGGGTTTTTGAGGCTCGAGATGAGTCATCGCGGTTGCGTACCGCGACCATAGCATGTTGTGTAACACCCTAAATTCATAGGACTCGGAGTGCTACGGGTTAGGACCTCACAATGGGTCATGACCCTAGTCTGACAACAAGTTCACTAAATCTTACAACAACACACAAATAATTATAAAACCAACATCGATAATACTGAAATATCATAAACCAAAATACAAAACACACAGTCGAGTATCAAAGTATACCGATATATCCATACATACACAACCCCATATCCCATCCTACATGTACGGAAACCCTAGGCTGATCACTCATGTTGGATCACTTTACAGTCCTTCTAGCCTGCAAAACATCTACAACACAATATAAACCGTTAGCTAACAATTTATATATAAGAAAATGCTTAAGCACTTACACACATCAGAATTTCAATAAACACCAAGCATGCTATCACACATTTTCTGGTTTATTATCTTCATAATGGTATACACTCAAAACAAATTTATGGTTGTGACGTGAGAAGTCTACAACTATCGCCTCTGTTCCCCTTACCATCTAGAGTAGAGGTGTACCTCCTTGTATACCATGTGGAGTGGATCGGCACCCTTCCTTTATAGTAGGTCTGACCTAGTCACAGATAACCCCTCATATTCCCTCGTGAGAACTGAGCAAGCTGACACCGCCCGTTACAAGTGGGTCAATCATATGCCGGTAATAATCAATATCGTATGCTATAAAGCATATAACAAACATCACTCATGCATACATCCAATATAGAAATGCAGCTAAGTAAGTCCTACGGACTTACCTGGATACGCTCACCAAGCTACTAAGCTATAGTTAGTCTACCGTCTTCAACTCCACCTGTCGAGAATATCAAATTCCTCGTGTTAAACCTCTCACTTCAAATACAAATTAAATTCGTTCATTTGAACTTAATTAACTTATAGCCTTCTCTAGAATCCCAATTTAATTAATTAACCTTTAATTAATTAATTAAATTTTACCAAAATAACGTTTTGCCCACACGCAAATTTTGAACCCGCCTGTCATCCAATCTCATTAAACAAATAGCCCATAATCACTAGAATAATGTAACGAGCATAATGAAGTTTTCAATTATCCATTTTGGCAAGCCTAAGGTCAATTTAGGCCAAATCGCAATACAGAAAACGAATAAATTCATAACTTATTCGTTACTAACCTAATTAACGATCCGAAAGAAGATTCGGAATCACAAGGTCGCAGGCTAAGCTCTGATACCATCAAATTCACAGGAATTTGAGCGATGGAACCGTCCTAGTAACATATATGCTCGACCCGGCCATCGCTTGCTCGGAAATACAAAAACTCGGTACCGATATGAAGAGAATGAATAGAAGAATCCAAAAACTCAAAGGGAATTGAAATCAGATTAGAAACGGAGACGATAATTATCCTTAGCGAAGTCGATAATTAGTCTTTCACCGATTTGAATGCGATTTAAGCCCCTTTCTCCAAACTTCTCGAAATTGAAATAATAAATATGAAATATTGTATGGATAATTATTCTGCAACTGTTTCGAAAAACGTGTATTCCTAAGCCGTCTTTCTTAGCCACTAAGAAACAAATATCGACTCTTTTGACCGTTTTATCTTCCCATGTTATTATATATCTAGAACATGTCCGATGTCTTGATCATTTCTCTTAACTGAATTCTTATTAATTGAAGCTCCCAAATGTTTCAAATAACACCGGAGGGTAAAAATAATTACCTGGGAAAAAGTGAAAATTTTCCCATAAGTCCAAAAATGCTAGGAACATAACGGTGGGACTCATACTCGTCATTTACGCACTCTTCACGAGTTATGTGTCAACTACGATCGATAATTAAGTTAATCATCATTAATTAGGATTAAAAAATCCTAACTTTTACATGTTGTCTACCCACGGGCGTGGCCCGCTATCGCGCCGTCGCGGACGTGGTTTCTTGTCCGCGGTCGCGGTGAAACAACAAATCGCATATATCTTTTTGTAACCGTCATAATCTTTTGGGTTCCTTTTCGGAATCCAACTTTCGTGTTTCCCTTATAACCTAATCATACCATTTATGCCTTTTCTTTCTTAAACACTTAACAGCCTTTGTGAGATTCACGTAAGTCTTCTCCTCCTCATCCCTACCCTCCTTCTTCTTCTTCTTCTTCCTCCTCCTTGTCATGCGTTATCACCAAAGATATCTTCCTTTGCCTCCATCAAGAAGTAACAGTGGAATAGAAACAGTCAACTAGGTTTCATCGTCTCACACGTAGTGGAATCAAGCCTAACTCTTTCTTGAAGAACATAGGAGGAAGGGTAAGATTCAATCTTCTCTCTACCCTTTTTCTCCATACTGACATATATGAGGCCTCTAATCCGTCTTAACCTCCACATCAATGGCTTGTCCAGTAGCGGGGTTGTGAAGATTCGTGCGTTGTTTGGAACGTCGAAGAAAATTGAAAGCGACAACCGCTCTACACTTCCACCGCGGTTGTGCCTTCTCAAAGCGCGGTCGTGCTTGTTTCTTTGTCACCGCGGTCGCATCCTCCCTTCACCGCGGGTGAGCCTTGTCATTGCGGTCGCGTCCTCCCTTCACCGCGGGTGCGCCTTGTCACCATAGTCGCACTCGTGTGTCGCCGCGGTCGCGCCGACACTTCACCACCGCAGTCGCGCTTCTTTCCTCCGCGGTTGCGGAATCACTCCAGTAGGTTCCTAATCTCGAGCTTTCGACTTAAGGGTTGGTTATAGGTATTCGATTCCTTCCTCATAGTTACCCTATGAGTATATTATGAGTATGTAGAGTGGTATCATGCTAGGATGGATCGTAGCAGAACTAGTGTGAATGTCAATTAGTGGTGATGAAGTGTTATCTTAAGGAATGAACGTTTTAGGTTGTTTTGAGGACTTTGTGAAGATACGCTAGTGTAGGAAAACCGGTTGATGTAGTTTTCGATATTGTTGATAAGGATTAATGATAGCTTTACGATGTAGCTTAGGCTTATGGAATCATGGTTAACCTAGGAGTTAGAGACTTCTAGTGTCAGATAGTTGATTGATCCACGTGTCCTTGCTATTAGGCGGTGAAGTGTATTCCTTTGGGAACTGGGATTGTTGATAGTGGGGAATACAAGTAAGTCTTTTGGGCTTACTTAGTTGTAGTCATATATTGGCTGAATGACATGAGTGGTGTTTGTTTTAGGTGTTATAGTATGATAACTAGATTTGTATAACCTGTAACAACCGGTTTTGGCCGTCACTGCCCCGCGGTGATAGTGGCCGCAGTTGCGGCCAACCGCGGTCACGGCAGGGTCGAGCCGCCCTTGCGGTTTAATTCTAGATCGCGCCGATCTGTTTTATTCCGTTTTATTCTCTTTTTTCCTTTCTTAGAAGATTTGTTCTTCTATCTTTTGGGTCGTCTTTCCTTCTATCTTTAACCCTAAATATGACCTTCCTTTCTTTCCCAACCGTTCCCTATATATTCCCGCTTTCTCTTTCGATTTCTTCTTCTTGCTTACGTTCTCCTTCAACCTCGAGTCAAAGTTGCAACCATCCCTGCAAATTCCTGCAGAATCTTTGTAAGTTCTTGACCCTTTTTCGTTCACCTTCTGTCCTTGCGTCTCCTGCTGCATGCTTCTCTTCTCTTTCTCCCTCTTTTCTTCTTTTTCTTCTTCTTGACATAAATCAAGATCGAGTCTTGATTCTTGTTTGTTCTTCGTTGTTGATGCGTATGTGTTTCGAGGCTCCCTTGGTCGAGGGTTGTCGTGTGTGGATCGAAGATCGAAGCTTTATTCTCCCTGTTGTGTTGTTGTTGTCAAAGGAAGCCCCGACATCGTATCTATCAGTGCACCTCCCCTGTGGCTGCACTTTGACACCCCTGCGGTATTGCCCAAAAACCGTCCCCACGCCTTGGACAACCCGCCCTTGTGGCTGCAAGATTGTGCCACCCTTGTGCCTCCCGTCAACCTCCCCGGCGGTTTCTCTACAGTAACTCCCGTCCTTGGTGAGTTGCTTCTATCCTTACTTTCTTTGCCCTTTCCTTATGCTAGATCATACTAGACTGGACCTAGATGATTAGAGTGAATGCCAATTAGTGGCTAGCTTGTTGATCCCCATGAGTTGGTTATGGTTTGAATATCGTGAGTTGTGTTATTCATGTTATACCTTCAGACTAAGAATCGTCTTCCTAGCATGTTGAGATCAGTTAGCGATCATCGAGACTAGTAGTAGGAAACTTCTAGCACGCTACAGTAGATCTGTTTAGAGATGATTGAGACTAGAAATATGTAGACTTCTAGCATTCGGATAGTTTCTGATTCAGGATGCCTTGTCTGAGCAGACATTCATCCTTTCCTTCGGGAAGCTGAGTAGTTAGTTGATTCTTGAGTAACTTTCGAGTGAGGTAAGTCTCTTGGACTTACTTAGTTGCGTTCCATGTATTAGTTTGACCGTTTTAGTAATGTTTGTTCTTTATCGTTATAACATAAACCGGACTAGGATGACCTTATATCTTAATTGGTCCAAGTGTATTATAACCGGGCAGTGACCACTTGTCTAGTTCAAAATTGGGAAACTGGGAGGTTCTCTTACAACCAAGCCCACTAGTAACGGATAGTATGCATTGATCTATTCATGTCGGTAACGGAAACGAAGGCGAGTTTCGGGAGATTATCATGTGACAAAAGAATTTGAATTAGTAATGGATAACTTATTGAAAGATAATAACCGGTTGTGTGCGAGCATGCTATGTGTTTATATTCTTATATGTGTTTGTGTCTTTACTATCTTTTTGATATCTAGAATGTTAGCTAACGGTTTATACGGCTGTTGTAGATGCCCTGCAGGTTAGAGATGTTGCTGAGTGATCCGGACGGAGTGGTCAGACGGGGTTCTCGTACATTATAGGACGGGATCGGGTTTATATTTATGTTGTTGTCGTTTTCAATTTGTTGTTGAACTCGGTTGAGAGTCCTTTGCTTTTCCCTTTGTTATACCTTATGGATTTTTATATAGTTTTGGTTTTCATTTATTTGTGCCTTATTGCAAGACCTGATGTTATTATGTTACTTTGAGGGTTGGGACCCATTGTGAAGTCCTAGCCCGTAACGCTTCGAGTTCCCAAAACTTGGGGTGTTACATAACCGACTTATAATTGACCCAAGTGTAACGGGCGGTGACATCATTAACTTAGCTCCCGAGGGAGACTGGGAAGTTCTCCTCGATGCCTTGGCTGATTAGGCATTCATCCTTTCCTTCGGGAAGCTGAGTAGTTAGCTGATTCTTGAGTTATCTTCGAGTGAGGTAAGTCCCTTGGACTTACTTAGCTGCGTTCCGTGTATTAGTTTGACCGCTTTGGTGATGTTTGTTCTTTATTGTTATAATATAAACTGGACTAGGATGACCTTATACCTTAATTGGTCCAAGTGTATTATAACCGGGCGGTGACCACTTGTCCAGTTCATAATTGGAAAACTGGGGGGTGCTCTTGCGATCAGGCCCACAGGTAACAGATAGTATGCATTAGATCTATTCATGTCGGTAACGGAAACGGTGGCGGATTTCGGGAGATTCTTGTGTGACAAAAGAAGTTGAATTAGTAATGAATAACTTATTGAAAGATAACAACCGGTTGTGCGCGAGCATGCTATATGTTTATATTCTTATATGTGTTTGTGCCTTTACTATCTTTCTGATATCTAGAATGTTAGCTAACGGTTTATACAGTTGTTGTAGATGCCCTGCAGGTTAGAGATGTTGTTGAGTAATCCGGACGGAGTGGTCACCCGAGATTCCCGTACATTATATATAGGACGGGATCGGGTTTATATTTCTATTTTTGTCGTTTTTAGTTTGTTGTTGAACTCGGCTGAGAGTCCTCAATTTTCTCTTATGGATTTTTATATAGTTTTAGTTTTCATTTATTTGTGTTTTGTTGCAAGACCCGATGTTATTGTTGTTACTCTGAGGCTCGTGACCCATTGTAAGGTCCTAGCCCGTAAACCTTCGAGTTCCCAGAATTTGGGGTGTTAAATAACCGACTTATAATTGACCCAAGTTTAACGGGCGGTGACATCAACTACTCAGATCCTGAGGGAGACTGAGAAGTTCTCCGTGACCAGACCATATATGGTATACGGGGAGGGTACTGAACCATTCCACATGGTATATGGGGAGGTGCGCCTAACCACTCTTGTTAGATAAAGGAATGGAGGCAAGAGTCTTAGACTGCTCGTGCAACAAGTATAATTGGAATTAAGAGTGTATGACTTTAATGAAGATAATAAATAGATTCGGTGATATCATGTTTTGTGTTTTCATTTCCGCATTGTGTGTTTGTACTTATGTGTTCTTCTAATATGTAGATTGTTAGTTACACTACAAAAAATAATTAGCTTTGCGACGGAGGTTTGCATCGGGAAGGGTTTACCGACGCCAATGAGCAATGTTTTCGACGGCATGGAGACGGCGATAAATAAGGTCTTTTATATTGCGACGGCGAAATCATTACCGTCGCGAATAATTAATTTTGTGACAGAGGTTTGCGTCGGGAAGGTTTGCAAGGCATCTAACAACACAGATAAACCATTAATTAATGGTTTATCTGTGTTGTTAGATGCCTTGCAGGATAGGGTAGTTGTCGAGTGATCTGGATGGTGTGGTCAGTCGGGGTTCGTATGATATAAGATGGGTGGTGGTTTATGTTTATATGTTTTCGAGTTATTGACTCTAGTAGTATAGTTTTGATATTATTGTTATACACGGCTGAGGGTCCTTTGTTGATCATGACATTGCATTGATTTATTCAGTTTCGGATATTTTTGACATTTGTGTCTTGTTGTAAGATCCAATAAGTTTTTATCCAGTTAGGGTCGGGACCTATTGTGAGATCTTAACCCGTAGCGTCCCAAATATGAGATTTATGGTGTTATAAAGACCATAATTCATCCATGAATTTATAACATAACCAAACAAATATCTATCAACTACTTAAGTTATCGATTGGGATGTTTAGGCTACTTCATACTCAAATAGTTGAAACCTTTGTACATCAAAATATAAATTTTCTAATCTGTATTGGCTTGACTTGATACTACTATTTTAGGTCGTTCAATATGTGTATGATAATGTTGTTTTCGTCTGAAAAAATGGTGGTTTGAAATTCTATATAGATAAATTAATGGGTAAAATGGTTAAGTAGGCACCTTTTGCATACTTGTGTACAAAGTAGGTAGTTTTGAGTTATCATTAACAAACTAGGCCCCTATAGCATTAAAAATAAAGATTTAAGAAAAATCAAAATAAAGATCCCATGATCTTTCTCTCTCCAATTACACCATATTTATTTCCAATATTAATTAATTAAATTTAAGGAAATAACTGTTTGAGAAATATTAGCAGCCACGATCATCCATAATTATGCTCTATCTTGGACAAGATACGGTTCTCCATTTTCACACAATTCAGAGGGCGAAGGTCGTCGACATTTTCTGGGTAAACGTATGATCGATTGTGAACTTATACGGCATCGATTCTTTTGGTTTCAGCATCATCGTCAATCGTAATTTGGTAAGCCATATGTGTGTAAGTATATTTTCTGGATTTTCGAAGCTTTTACTCGATGCTTCAATGGCGGACGAAGGAATTAACTTGTACAGTTACTCGTTGTCTCATATAGTATGAATGTACATATGTGATGAATGAATTGCATGTAGTGTTTATATGTATGAAAATATTTATAGTCTTGAATCGGAATGGTAAGCAATATTCGGGAAAAACGACGACTGTCTGTAAATGACGTTGTGAGGTTGAAGGAAGTAACTTGTGTACATATTCGATGATACATTAAAATATGTATGTGTTCTCAACAACTAAATAATATGTATAATAAATTACATATTATGATGTTTTGTTTGTGATAGTTTGTTATGTACATAAAAGTATGTATGCATGTCTTAGTAATGTGTACATTTTTTATGTCTAAAGAAATTTAAATATGTATTGCTTAATAATATGTACCGTTTGTTATGTACGTAAAATTACGTTTTATGTATCAGTAATGTGTATATTTTGTTGTGTACATTAATGTTCATATGTATTTTGAGACGTGTGTATGAATTATATACATCTGTTACATATTGTGTTTGAAATGATATACATCTGTTACATATTGTTGTGTAAATGTGTACACAAATTCTGATATACATTTATGGTACGCCTATGTGATGCTTATCTAATTTGTATGTACATTATGTCATAGGAATGTCTCCATTGTTCGTCACCGTTTATTACGGAGGAAAATGGGAAGTTGAAAATGATATTTGGAATTACACTGGAGATGTGTCGAGCAAACCAGTAGCTGTTGATGAGTATTGCACATACGATAATCTGGTACATAAGATTGCATTACAATTTGGAATATGCGTGTCAGAGTTTGAAATCAAACTGGCATACAGGAATCCGTTCAATGCTTCATTGAAACCATTTGATGTTAACACAAGAGGAGATCTAGACACATTTGTTCAAATAAATGGGCTACAACAGTTTATGTGGAGTGTTCCGTTATGCATCACGATAATCGGGATAGAAAAAACTGACGGAGGAGTTATGTTGGGCGAAAATAATGTTGACACAGGTAACAACATGTCTATGCTTCAAGTGTATGCTGATTTGGAACATAATACATATTTTCAAGAAATTGGTAGCTCACATATTGAAATATGTACATCCACATCAAATGTTACTGAAACCTTGCATGAAGATGACGCAATTGATGATAGCCTTGCAATAGTTCCTCTCTCAGATACTTGTGTACCTTATGTACATGATTTTCAACTTGTTGTTGGTAAAACATATCGGACAAAGATTGAGTTGAAGAATGCATTGTGCTTGCATTCAATATCAGAATGTTCACAATATAAGATTGTTAAGTCCAAGATGAAGGCAATAACAGCCCAGTGTATTGATGATTCATGTAATTGGAGGGTTCGATTCACTAGACTTGGTGAATCAAGCTACTTCACGACGACAAGGTTTGTGTCAACGCACACTTGTTCCTATCACGTAAGGAGGGCTGGAAACAGGGGCGCTTCGTATCACGTCATAGCTGAAAAAGTTAAATCAATGTACTGATTCATATGTCGCATATGTATAGTTATATTTATGTATAAATGTATGAAAATGTGTACTGACTTGTTATTACGTGTTTGTGTAGGTTTGCTAACTCAAAGAAACTACCTTCTGTAAATCAAATTGTGACTGTTATGAAAAGTTTGCACCGCATTGATGCTAGTTATTGGAAATGTTGGAAGGCCCAGGAAGCCGTGAAGGATATGATTAGAGGAACATCGGAGGAAAATTACAGCTTAATTCCAGCGTATTTGTATATGTTAGATGAAGTGAACAAAGGTACACATGTTGGTCTAATACTTGACGATAACAATCGTTTCAAGTATGTTTTTGTTGCTTTTGGACAGTCCATTAGGGGATTTGATGCTATGCGAAAGGTACTGTACATATTTTATTTGATTTGTGTACATAAGTCTATCATGAGTACATTAATCACAACCTTAATTTAGTGTTTTCTTGTTTACCGTCTTATTTGTTGTTAGGTTATAACTGTTGATGGCACACATCTCAGTGGGAAATATGGGGGAGTTATGCTTGTTGCAACAGCACAAGATGCAAATCATCAAATTTACCCCATTGCATTTAGAATTGTTGATAGTGAAAACGACGCATCTTGGGATTTTTTCTTTAAAAATATGAGACATATCGTACCAGACAGCAATGAACTTGTGTTTGTGTCTAATCGACATACCTTGATTAAGAAGGGTATAGCAAATAACTATGAGTTGGCATTCCATGGATACTGCATTTGGCATTTGAAGGGAAATCTCAGAAAGAAAACAAGATCAAACAGAATCCTCCAGTTGTTTATTGAAGGAGCCAAGAAATGTAGGGAATCTGATTGCATGAAGATACTCAATCAAATATCATCGGTAAAATAGTATAGCTTTCCATACATTCTTAATCTACTATATTTGCAATGTCCATTATCCTTCTCTAATTGCAACATATGTACAATTACAGGAGAAGCCAAAGGTTGGACAAATGCTTATTGATATGGGGATATCAACTTGGGCACGTTCGCTCTGTCCTGTGAAGAGGTACAACATAATGACGAGCAACAACGCCGAGTGTGTAAATGCAGTAATGAAAGAAGGAAGGGAATATCCAGTTTTATCAATGCTAGATGAAATAAGACAGTTCATGTCTAGGTGGTTTGCTGACCGCCGCCAAAAGTCTCAAGCTTGTTTAGATGTATCAACACCAAAGATTGAAGATGTTATACAAAAGAGGTTTGATGACGCTGGATGTTATTTTGTTTATGTCCTAGATGCAGACAAGTTGGAATTCGAAGTTAAAAAGGGGGATGAGAATGTCATCGTTAGCTTGCAAACGAAGGCTTGTGCTTGTAAAGAATTTGAAGTTGAAGAGATACCGTGCATACACGCTGTTGCTGCAGCAAAGCATGTAGGTGTATGAGTCCATCTTTTCTTGTTAGTAGGTATTATTCAACAGAAAGTTGGCGTGCTGCATATTCGGAGATTATTTACCCGGTACCAAACAAAACAGAATGGGACACACCGAAATGCGTGTCTGATATTATATGTGAGCCACCGTTGAAGCGTAAAAGATGTGGAAGGTTGCCAAAATGTAGAATACGGGCTTCATGGGAACAAAAACATCGGAGGAAATGCAGTTGTTGTGGCTTTAGTGGACACAATAAGAAGACTTGTTTAAATCAGGCAAAGTAGTATATGTATGCAATTCAAGGACTTATCCGTTTTTAATGTATTTGGATCTGTTAATATTTACCCTTTGGTTAATGATATTTTTATGTATTATATAAGTCGTGCATACATACTAATATATCAACACTTTTTAGTTCAATCTATACTAATATACTTACATAATATCTGTTTGTCTACATATTGCTACATATGTTCAATTTTGCGTAGTTTGTGTACATATATCATGTATGTGTGTAAATACGTACAAATGTAATATACCTTTATTTACAAGCATATTAATGTTGTAAATAGTCGTCTATAAGTAGAATTTAATAATATGTGCATGTAATTAAATGTATACATATTTTTGTAATTGACACTATAACTTATTAATGTGTGTACACACATTAATAATGTTGTAAGTAGTCATCTATAAGTAAAATTTAATAATATGTGTATATAATTAGATGTATATATATTTCTGTAATTTACATTATAAGTTAACTAAACATGCATACAACATTGGCCAACCTTGGCAATTTATACTTGTGTACATAAATTATAAATAATATGCACTATAACCACATTTGTGTACATAAGTTATAAACTATATGTACATTTGTTATCCTGTCTTGTGTGTACACAATTTTAAGTAGTAAACAATATGCACTATAAAATAGATATACTGGACACTAGATATAATTGTTTTACTAATAGTTAGTTCATAATCCCATGTTCAAAACATATGCAACTTAAACTTCAATTACAAAACATACGTTCAGTACACAAACCAAAAGCATAAATTATGTCCAAAAGGTATCTACTACATAATCCATTAATTCAGTAAATGTTGATCACATATCATCGAACCACCGAGTCCAGTCCCTTGTGAAAACAACATTGGCCAACTTCTCCCTACATGCTTGAACAAAGTCGTCGCATATAGCGCTAAGGTCAGAACGGCCGGATGCTAAGTATTGTATGTACTTAACAGTGAATATGCCACAGCTGCCCCTGTACATAACAATTGAACTTAATTAACAGTATGCAACATAAGGCGTATGTACTTGTTTTCAATGTAATTGACATACCCATCAGCATTAATGTTCAGTCCTGTCTTCCTAACAACCTTCAATGCGGACTCCAACTTGTCCCCAAGGTGTGAGTGCTTACCATGTGCTCTAAGGACTTGTGGAAACATGACAGCCAATGGTTCCAGTATACTCTGCAATTTATCATCTTTTACATACATGACCATGGGATCATATACATAAATGCACCATTGGCGTAGATCGATTTCCAGTGCAATCCAGTGTGAGTCCATAATGTTGTAAGGGGAATAAATAACGTCAACATCATACAAAGGCTTCCCGAACAACTGTGGACTGTCCCCTGATATAACAGCAAACATTGCTTTGTTGAAGTCTGGATTTTCCTTAGACGCCTCCGTATATTTGGTGTATGTTGTACGGTTGTACGCCCTAGACCAAACAGTGGAAAGCACAGCTACCTTTGAGAACCTATCCGGCATGTCAACAATCTCTTTGCGCATATACATCATTAATTCATCTATTGCTTGCAATATACGAATACATACATAAATTATGTGCTACATAATTTATCATTATGTATCAAAGTCAATCCATTAATTTCAAATGAATACCTTGTCTTTTATCCAGCCAGTGGGTTGCAATATTTCCTGGATTGAATCTCGAGATATGTTATTTACATATCCTCTAATCGATCCTTTATCATCCTTGTTCTTCAACCAGTTATACAATTTCTGTCGCTCTTTCAGTTGCAGCATGCTCATATTAGGTTCTTTCGGGAGTTTGACATTTCTCATGTATGGTGTTTTCATGTATTTACTGTCCCTTTGAATCCTTAGAGAAACCCTACGAGCTGGTTCATCATTCTTAACATCCTGTTGAGCAGAATTTTCATGTCATATATCTTTTTTCCTTCAATTATATAAAATACACATACAATTATTCATAATATTCAACAACAGTTCATTTACAGGAGCCTAACTGCTACACACGATCAACAATGAGATACATTAATCACATCTGCATGATCACAAACGATTTCTACATCATATGATATATACTACTCACCAATAGTTAACATATTAACCAAACAGGTAGTGTGCATAATATTCGTACATATTATATACATATGAAACATGTAGTTTGTGTACATATCATTCAAATTTATGTTCCAAAACAACTTCATATTAATATCAGTCTCAACTTCTATGTACACGACAGACACACAAATGTGTACATATTGTCTTTTCAGATACATAAATCATACATTATGCTCTATCTTAAATAAACAATGAACATTAACAGCATACGAACTACTTATATGTACACACATAATATGTATTAGTCGATTCCACATCCAGACACCAAAAGACTTGAATCACATACCTCAGGTGAGTCACCAACTAATTCATTCACCTTTGCATCATCTAATATTTCTTTTGGCGATGGCTCAGGGTCTTTTGAGGCATGTTCAGAGCATTGACCGTCATGTGCTATCTTCAGAATATCTTTAGCAAGGTTTGTTATTTTATTCTCTGTTCTCTTGTATGAAGTGTACACAGTAGTGTCTATTTGTTCGTACAAAATGCCAAGATCCCTAGCATAATTGGTTAGATCCTCAATTAAAATCCCTTGATTTTCAACCTTTTCAGCTAAATCTTTCTGCTCTTGCTGTATTGATTCCAACTTCTGCATTATTTTCTCAACCCAATCCGGATGTTCTGTGTTCAATCTGTTATGTACATAAAACATATTTAACTTCTATAAAAATGATATTGTGTATACCAATGTATGTGTACAGTACTACAAATACTACAACTTACTTTGTAGTGTCAGAAGTTTGTGTATGAGTTGATTTTCCTCCTTCATCAACTGTTTTACGTTTCCCCTCTACCTTCAATGCTTGTGCTTCCTCAAATATGACTGAACTTGGTTCAGAAAGTGTTGTCTTGTCAGATCTTTTTGATGATCTACATAAATTTGGACTGTTATAAGTAATGGGGTTCAATGTAAAAACCTACTAATATGTACATTAAATGTATGTATAGTACTGTATGAAATGTCAATTTATATATTTAATATAACTTACTTTGAGGTGTCATCCTTTTCAGTTTGTGTTGATTTCCCTCCTTTGTCAACATTCTTTTCCTTGGTGTCAACCTTCACTACTTCACCTTTACCAAGCGTTTTTGTACTTCCAGCATGAACATTTTCTTTGGGAATTCTGTTTGACGATGTACATACGTTTAGGATATTGAAATTCGTGTGAATCAACTCATTACAAACTTGTGTATGCACAAAAAAGCACATACGGACATAATGTGTACATTAATATACTAAGTACAACTTACTTTGAGGTGTCTTCCTTTTGGTTATGAGTTGATTTCCCTCATTCTTCAACTGTTTTTTCTTTTTTGTCAACCTTGGCTTGCTCATTTTTTCCAGGAATCTCTATACTTGGTTCACGGTCTGTTGCCTTGTTAATTCTCTTCGACGATCTACATAATATTGCAATTTAGAACCAATTATCTTGAATTTGTGTATACTTATATATATATATACATATATAAAGTTTACATATGTGTACTACCTTGAATGGATTGCAGTTGGCCTGATATTATCCACTTTTCTTTTCCCTTTATTGGTTTCTTCAGCTCTCACAGTTTTGGCCCCTTCATTTTCTCTTTCTGTACATAAACATAAATGAAAACATATTATGTATTATACCTTAACTATTAATGTAAAATATTCATGTATGTATTGCTAACTTGGTGGTGAAACAAAGTCATCATCTTCAGCAGCAGCTTCTACCCCACTAGTGTTGTTTACCTTGTTATCTTGAACACTACATAAAAACAGTGGTGTTATCAGATTTATTTCATCCCTTCTTTTTTTTTTTTTGTGTGCATATAAATTAATCACTTACCTAGTGGGTTCCTCCATCTTCTGGAATGTACTTGGCCTTGAAATTGTGACATCATATTTAGTGAACCCAACATCAAACATGTAATCAATCCTCACATCTTCCAACTCACTATCCCACCAGTCATGGTCGTCGTCCATCTCTTCAACCATATGATGTATATCACTTTTCTTAAGGGTACTAACAATACCCTTGATTTCAGCATATCCGGGGAATGGTTTGCCCCCTTTCCCAGACTTGGACACCCATCTCAAGCACAATGGTCTTACATCTCCATCTAACAATGTTGCAAATACATTTGCAATCTTTGGAATTGATGCGAACACAAATATCTGTAAAATAAGAAATATTGTACTTTAACATATGTACATTTTTTCTTTAGTTATATCAAATATAATGTAAAACATGTAACACATATATTACAATGTTTCTATACACACCTGAAGGGCCAGTGGAAATCCACCAATGTTGTAGCCACCACTTGGCCTTTCTTTCCCTACTTCACATGATTGGAGATGTTTCTTGGTCTGTGTGAACGCAAGACGTCCCCAAGGGTAATTTCTAAAAGCTTCCAAGTCATTAACAAGATTTAGTGTCTGTTGGAAAACATTTGTTTTCTTGTCTTTTGAAACCAAAACTCCTTCGATAAATATGATGAGCGCCATTTTATACTTGTAAGGTGAATCTTTTGGCTCTTTAAAAAAATATTCCTCCAATTTTTGAAGAGGGCATATGGCAACGCCAACAACATCCTTCATGTCGACATCAACACATTTCTCGTCAGCTTTGAAGAATTTATCCGAACACGACAGAGCTGTGATATCAGCAAACTCAGTAAGACCAAACCTCAGCAGCACATCATTGATTCCAAACCACATAGAATTCTTTCTCTCGGTTTTCACCTCCCTCATTAGCATGAAGTGAATAAGCTGATTTGACATCTTCAACTTGGTGCTCATACTAATTAGTGGACCAAATATACCACCCTTCAGTTTTTTCTTATCCTCCTCTGATAGTTCATCAAGAATTGCTGGAATCAACTGCAATCGACTAAAGCAATTGATACGAGTCTTTGGGGGGTTTTCCATCTCTTCCCAACGGTATGAAAACTGTGAATCACAATGTTTTTTATATGTTACATATATTATACAACTAGTAAATGGATATAACAACAATTTCTTCATGTTACACGTACCGTCAGTTGAGGAGTTTTACCCATGTACCAATCATCAACCAGTTGGTTGTATGAATCACCCATTTTCTGTGTATAAAAGTCATTTATATACATAAACTTATTAATCTGATACACATTAATATGATGATAATATATGTACACAATGTTACCACTTATGCATATGTGTTACTCCATTTTTCAACATATGAATAACATATCCCTAGTTACACATAATATTTGCGAATCACATAACATATACTTCGACTATTTTGTTAGTACACATATATGTTAGTTTTGTATGTGTACACATGACATCATACAAAAAATTTCTAAAAACATTAGTATGCAAAAATACCTGAGATGAAGTACCAGCCCCACTGTTTTGAAGATGTTTCCTCATGTGAGGCTTAATTGCCATTCTCTTTTTTCTTGCCATTGATTTTCTATTGTCAATACACTAGTAAAATCAGTTTTGTTGCCAAATTGGTAAGTACCCTTTGTATCTATAATTAGTACATATAATGGTATAACAAATTGTGTTTCCTATTACATAATATTCACCTTTACCATATACATCATACATTTATGTTCCAAGACAATTAACACACAGTAAAACACAGTAATACATATATTTATTTCCACAGTCAATATCTGTGTGTGTATGGAGTCTAACTACTACACACAATCTGTGTGTGTATGGCGTCTAACTACTACACACAGTAATACATATATTTATGTTCCAAGACAATTAACACACAGTAAAACACAGGAATATTAATGTACACATACTATATGTATTACACACGATCAACAGTGAGATACACTACTCACATCTGCATGAACACAACCGATTTCAACATCATTTGCTATACATTACTGACAAATAGTTACCATTATATGTAATATGTTTTGAAACATTCAACCTTTATGTTCCAAAACAACTTCATAATATTATCAATCTCATCTACTATGCACATGTAATACACACAACTGTACATATACACTTTTCATATACATAATCCATACATGCAACAGCTTATTAGATATGCTATGAACATTAACAGCATTCGAACTACTTATATGTACACACACACTATCAATTAGTCAAATGCCACATCCAGAAACACAAACAAAACTTCAAAATATTGTATATCTCAGCTTCTATGTAAATGTGATACACACAAATATGTACATATTATCTATTCAGATACCTAATCCATACATGCAACAGCTTCTTATATATGCTATGAACATTAACAACATTCGAACTACTTATATGTACACACACACTAGAAATTAGTCGATTCCACATCCAGAAACACAAACACAACTTCGTAATATTATGAATCTCAGCTTCGTATGTACATGTCATACACACAAATATGTACATATCGTCTATTCAGATACATAATCTATACATACAACATCTTCTTAAATATGCTACGAGCTTTAACATCATTCGAACTATGTATACCTATACACACACTAGCAATTAGTCGATTCAACATCCAAAACACAAAAACTTGAATCACATACCTTCTTCGTTTACAGGATTTACAATGTATTGGTAAAATTTAGGTCTTCCTCACTGAAATCATGAAATCGATTAGTTAAAAATCAATTCTTTGCATGCTACTTACATCATCTTCTTCAATACACTACTCCATTTTAACCGAATACATAAAACGAAGAAGATATGGTAAAAGAAGAGAACTCGGAACCCAGAACACACAGAATCCACAAAACGAAGAAAATAGGGCATAATCGATAAACAGAGTGCAACGAAACTCACCTGTGTTCTTTAGATCAGAATATGTGAGAGATCGATGATAGGAACAGAATCGAAATGGCAGCAGCGGTAGATAGTTCGAACTCGCTGTGGGAGAGACGACAATGGCGATATTCGTCAATGGAAGTCGTCGACCGTTCGAAGGAAAAAGCAAATGTGAGAGAGTAAGAAACTTTCTCGGGACCCAACTTCCGTTTGATAAGATTGCAGAATCTTATGAATATCTTCAACCGTGACAGTTTCTTTCTTTTCAATAACCGTACAACCATTTAATTGGAAATTTATTTTAAATTAATTATAGCAACTAAATAATCCACTACCTATAATTAAGGAACTCCTATTTATTTTATCTTTTTTTTCCAATTAAAATTAGCCAGGGGCCTAGTTACTATCTAATAAAGCAAAAGTGCCCTAATGGCTAAATATTCTCTAAAATAATTAAGAAATATTATTATTAGATAAACATGAAAAGATATAAAAATTTATAACATTAATTACTATATAGATAGCTTAATCATAATCTTTTATTTGTGTGAAACATGTGTTATAAGAGGTTCTTACTCCCTACTATATAATATAGGGATAGGATCAAGTAAGAACATGGTTTGCCGTAAGAAATGAGAACAAATAGTAGCCACAAAATAAAACACGATCAACGTTCATGATTCGTTCTTATTTTTTGATATAATTTATTACGTTTTTATATAAGGACAACTATATTAGATTACCTTTTAAGAGCAAATTTTATTCACTGTCTAAATAAATATACACGTTTTAATTATTCATTATTCTGTCGTCTCATTCCGGCATCAGTAGAATTTCATGCACATATGGCCTCAATTTTGTGGTATATCTACGTGACATGAATTAGCACATAACGCGAATTACGCGACTCAACGTAGAAACTAGTGCACTATGCAAAATCTAACACGATTGAACGTATATGAAGCACTAAATATGCAAAACGCGCATACACGACTGCATAAATTAGAAGCTAATACATGACTACACAAGTTAGAAGCTAATACATTGTTGTAATAGATGCACATCCCTGCACATAAATGGTACATATTCTACAATCGATATACATGCACAATGAAGTTGTGCACACGCATGCACAATGAACTCGTGCTTGCACATATACGCGCATGAAATCGTGTCGTTTATTTTAAGAAACATTTTTTCATTTATACATTTGCTTTACAATATAAATTTTGAATCATACACTCGTGCACATGCACAATGAAATCGAGTAAAGTTATTTAATTATAATGAACATATTTAGTTGGAATCACAAAATATTTTATTTCCTTAATAGCAATATCATGAACCCCCTAATTAAATACTATAATAAATAAAATTCACGCTTACCATTTAAATACATTAAATCATGAACGCTGATTGTTTAATCCGACGCTTCAAATACGTTCTTATTTCTTACTGTAAAGCATGTTCTTACTTGATCATAACCCTATATATATATAGTCAAAATCCAGTAAAAACAAGTGTTATGGTAAGAAATAAGAACACATATCAATCGTCGGATCAAATAATAACGTGCATGATTAATCTATCATATATGAAAATATTATTACACAAATAATGCAACAAAATTTTATATGGTAACTATGAATAAATGACACAAAAAATACATAGTGAAATGACAATATAAAATTAGGATGTATATAAATTATTATGCATGACTACGCGTTTAATTTTGTAGATAATTTGTGTAATTGTGTGTTTGTAGATAACTTGTATTGTTTGTATTGCATTACACATGAACTTATTTGTGCACACACGTGACTAGTACCCAACTCATCTAAACTTAAGTGCTTGTATAGCATTGCACGTATACTTATTTGTACATGTACGTAGTTAATGCACAACTCATCTAAACTTGAGCACTACCAACACGTGCCCTTGTTTGATTGAATGTGCGACTTAATTTAAGCACTGCTTACGTACACTATTATATTGAACGTGCAATTGTGAATGGATGTGCATGCCATAAATACGGTAAATCACTACGACACAAATATAATTAAATAACATGTAGTGATAGGTTAAATATGAAGACGAAATGAGATTATGTTGTTATTTGTAATCAATTATCCTCAATAAATATCTTAGTAGTGTGGAATTAGTCATTCTTGGATGAACCACGATATATCTGATTTTTTTTGTTATTTTTTTTTCTCAAACCCTGTAACGACACATACTACGGCTAAATTCTAACTCGCTTCAACGTAGAAACTAGTGCACTATGTGAATCTCCTAAGTTCATGATTAACCTAGTTATCATTAACTTCCTATTCGTCCATGTATGACCTGCATTATAAAGTGTGCGCAAGTATATATTATAGGAATATGTATTTTGATTGTAAAGAGAATGTTTAAACAAACCAAATTAGTATGTACCGTAAATGAATTGACAAAATTTTGAATTGAATGTTTAGTAGAGTCGAGACACTCGATCCTTAATTCTTAAATCTCCCTTTATTACGAAGGGTTTTGTGGGACTAGAATACCGGGATACAACTACTAGGCGTCTCAGTTTTGCATAACCAACTAAGACTTACGAGAACTTTTAGTGGTGTACTCTCGTATGTTATGAAAAAGAAAATAGGTTAGGTATTTTGATGTTGTTTGTGTGTTTTTTGAATGAGAGAGCTCCCTTTTTTTATGGAAAAAGATTGGTTTACACTAGTGTGAAATGACACTAGTGATGTGGCAATATTATGTGGATGAATTGGCAGATGAGGTGGAATAATTATTAAGAAAAAAAAAAGAAAAAGGATAATAATTTAAGGTAATTAATTAGTTAATGAAAATCACGTTTACTCAATTTCCAAATTTCTTTCTCTGTCTTTCCTTCTTACGTGATTTCTCTAAATTTTTCTGTCTCTCCTTCTCAACTGTGTTTTTGAAGCTTGGTCTTTTCTTACACAAACATTTTTCTCCTTCTATTTTGATGTTTGCTTAATAAAAATGATATCCGAATCATCTGATGAAAACTGCAGTTAGAAACTTGCCATATTTTCAGTGCATATTGCAGAATGTAGGAAGAAGGTTGATTTTGATGTGGAACCTTTGTACAAGGTGATTATGCTGAGTTTGTTTTTGTTTATGTACTTTAGAGGTAAATCCTGATCATATGAGACTCTAGGTAGAAATTACAAGAAACTGGATGTCTTTGAACAAGTTGGGATCGCTAATGGATCACATATAAGCATCACAACTTGAAGTTTCACACAGTGAGATGCACTAAACTAAGACAATATCAAATTTGTTCTAAAGTCAATCATTCTTGTATCATGTTTGTGTACTGTTGATTCATAAATCATGTTGCTAAACAAGGTGAATGCACAAAATATATATTGATATGAAGTGAATGTAACAGTTTGCTTGCATAGTTGAAAATTGAAAGTGTTACATTCAGTAAACTGCATGTTTGATAGCCACCACCAAAATTGAAATGCCTCAAGAAAACATCCAGAGGTCATCTCTTACAAAATAACAAAAAAAGAAGAAACGTGCAAAGGTCATCCATAGGTCAGCTCCGCTTACACCTCGTCCTCGTCGTCTATGTTGATGATATTGGTCTGATCAACGTCTACCGCTTTCAGTTTCTTGGAAGCTGAAGTAGGTGTGGGAACGCCCTCTTGTATGACCGTTTTGTCAACCGATGTTGGTGTCTCCTCATATTCCATTTTGATCCTCTTAGAAGTCGAAGTTGGTGTGCGGTCAAGTTTTAATTTTCTCAAAGGTTTTGAAGAAGGTGTGGTATCTTCATAGCATTGTAGGGCTTCCCTTTCGTACATCCACAATAAATCAACCATCGGAGTGTCCGATGCAACAACAGCTTTGAAAGAAGGTCCTAAACCATCTTTGATCATTCTTTTGATGCTCATCCAGACTGTTATGCTTTGCGGTAATACTCTCCGTGTAGATCTGCATTCCGGATTCAGTGATTGGGGTTATAGATTTCTTGGATGAAGGTGTGGTTTTGGTTGTCCTTGACATTTTGAGGGTTTTTGGGTAATAGTGCTCGAATGCTTCGAATGTCTGGTATTTGAAAGTTCAATATTTGATTTATATTATGTACGAGAATGAGGAGGTAGAAGGTGAGAAAGCTAACCGGGTTGGTGTAATGATAGAAGCTGGGAAAGTGAGAAGCTCAAAGCAGCCATATGAATACTTTGGAACTCATAAAGAAGAAACGCATTCATTGGTGAGAAGTTGAAAAGAGGAAACGCCATTCATTTGCCGATAATACCGGCAGTGGATTTAATTGAGATTTAAAATCATTTTAGAATCTCGGTTTACCTCTCAACTCACCAACCGGTTCATGTTTTCGGATACAGATTTAAAAAAAAATAGTATTACATAAATGTAAATTACATCATATTAACAAGTATATGATCACATAAGTGTAAATTACATCATATTAACAAGGATCAAGTGAATTCACAAAGATGATGGTTCACATGGATGATGGTTCACATAATACTATCATAATGTATAAAGATCAAGTGATGATATGATCACATATGTGTAAATTACATAATGTATAAATTACATCTTATTGTAGTAGAATTAAGCAAGATTGAGTTAGATCAAGTGAACTCACAAGGAGGATGGTTCACATGATCTATGTTACTTAAACGTCGTCACTCGGAACTCTCGTTTCGGAGAATCTAGGTTTATCGACTTATGCATGTGTGACGGACCTAATACTACCATAATGTATAAATTACATCTTATTGTCTTAAAATTAAGTAAGATTGAGTTAGCTCAAGTGAACTCAAAACCATTTCCAAGAGCCAGGTATTCTCTCCTTAAAAATTGATACTCATATGCCTATTATATTAACTATAATTATTTTCTCCATATTACATCCAATGTGTATATTATACGCCCAATTTTGGACCTTTATTTCTCATTCATCCGGAAATCATTTAACGCATATGAGTATACTACTAGGGTGTCAATGGGGAGAATTCGAGTAAGGGAGTAACATATACATCCCTATTTAGCATTATTGATGCATCATTAGATACGTTCAAGAATAAACTCCGAATCTAGATCGAGCTTAAGTTTCAACTACAACTTTTGTGGATGTACAAATGGACTCAATGATAGAATATGGTTTGCGGAAGCTTTAAGATGGATGCGAAAGCAATTGGTTGATCCGATCAAGGTTAATCGAGGAAGCCATGAAGTGGATTGGATTAGTTGATTATTGAAGAATGCTCGGATGTGAAGGTTTGAATGTAAGATCCAAGGAAGAATCTTGAGAGGAAAGATGTGATGCCAAAAATCAAGGAGTAGGATTTAGTTTCAACTAAACTTGATTAATTTGAACATGTTTTACAAATGAGGTCAAACAACCTTTATATAGAGGGTGTTACCCGGAAAGAAAGGTCGAAATTAATAGTCCAAAATGAAAAGTCTAAAATGAAAGGTCGGAATTAAAGGTCCGAAATAACAGGTTGTCAAAACGAGCATGCTTCATGCCATGATGAAGTGGAGACATGGCATGCAGTTAGCGCGGCCGAGACAAGCGATGGTGCGAGCAATGAGTGAGCCAATAGCTTTGGCGATGACTTTTGACAAATGAATAGGTGAGCGGCCCAATGGAGCGAACCCACAAAGCCTCGTCTTCCTCCTCTACAGACATGATAGTCAAGGGCGCATCAATAATGCCCCATCCCCGCTCGAGGATTAAAGGTATGTACCCATCCCCATCTCCACCGGGTATTTGTCCCCAACGAAGAATCCTCATACATTCCTAATTATTCCCATTTCGTTAGTTTTCTTGCTAAAATTTTCATTTATAAATTCACACTAGTTAAATATAGAAACTCATTCATATAAATGATATATTTAACATTGAATCATAAAATATTAACCCAAATTAATAAAATAGAATCAATAGTATTAAAAATATTTATAAATTTTATTAAAAATTATAAATCACCATTAATTTGTCCATTTAACCTATTTATTGAAAATATACACGATTGTTTCTGTTTAAAGTTATAAGATTGGAAACAAATTAACGCTTAATTTCACTGATCTGATTTTTCTCAACTACATATTAGGGTTCTATTTTGAGAACAAAACATATTGATTTTCTTCATTAAAGATATCCCAAAAATTCAAACATGAAATTCAACTAGTCATGGATCCAAATATAAAATAATCGCTAAAAATTCCTGTTTCAAGATCAAATAAAAAATCACACAATTTGAGTGCTCAAAATTCACACACTATTTTTGCAAAAACTAACATAAACCAACTAAAGCCTTAAAAATCACGATTCCAACTTTCACATCTTCTAAGCTCATCCTTGTACCACAAATAATTTCTCAGAATTAAATCTGTTCGTCTAATTTTCGATTTACAAACATGAACAATCTACTTTCATCCCTAATGGGAGATCTAGTCTAGTTCTTCGTCGTTCCGTTTATTCATAAAACCATCACATGCGCGATCTAAACTCATCAATCAAAATTTCCAGGATCTAAAAACCATAAAAACTTAGCATTTCTAACTTCTAACTATGATCTATGAAGAGGGTCATTATGCCTAGTTTGGATGGACTTTTCTTCACAGTTTGCCTCTTGACAGATTTTCTTCAAGGAGTAAGACTCTTAAAATCTTCAATATTGTGTCTAGATCTTGCTCTAGATTTACAGCTCTAATGAATTCTTACAATCTTTGTGAATGAATGAAGAAGTTTAGAAAAAAACTAGCCCACTGAAGGTTGCTATAGTTTCTCTTTGGATGAAAGTGAAAATGATGTAATGAAAAGCTCTGTTTTGCCTTACATGGGATTGCCATAACAGCAAACAACAACATTAGCCTTAAAAAGCCATAACAGCAAGTCAGCAAACACACAGCATTCATTCAGTCATTCATACATGAAAGCCATAACAGGTAGCAAATGCAGGAGGATAAAGGGAAACATCACACAAGGCAAAAATAACACAACACACGAAATTCATTCATACATGAAACCCATAACAGCAAACAACAAAGTTAGCCTTTATTTAGATCCAAACAGGCAGCAAATGCACTTTATTCAAAATCAAAATGCTCCTTGCGACTAGTAACTTGTAATGAAATATCAAACCTGATTATAAGATGAACCATGAAACCCTATCCTGAGGAAGACTGTCCAATGTCCATCAACAACATGGTTTCCTCCAAGACATAGGCAGACTGGCCAATCTCGGGAGCATCGATATGCTTGTAATCACTTGCCCCATCCTCATGTCTGATAATCTCATCTTTAGTCCACGAACTCATGACGCCATACTCCTTCATCGTCCATAGGTCGTAATTCTTTCCTCCTCTAAGTCCCAACACTGCAAGTAATCCGCCATATACAAAAGGTCTTGGGAACCCCAAGAGATCCCAAACTTGTTCAGGGAGGTCAAATTCACTAAATTCCTCATTTTCACAATCAAACACCAACAAGCCATGGGGTCTTCCTCTTCCAACTCTCCACTCATACACGCTATTCTCAAGTTTCAAGCCACCAAATCCAAATCGTAGGTTAGTGGATGTCAGCCAATGAATCTTTCCGTTTACGAAACAGTTATGGAATCCAAATGTTCTTTCAATTAACAGCAGAGAACTGACAAATTGAGGGAGCTTCTTCTCCCTCCCCCACTGACCATCCCGAGCAGAGAATACCTTGTAATAGATCTTCTTGGCTGAGATCCAAACAGCCTTAAAATCATTATTCGATTTAGCAAACCCAAACCCTATCAAATTGAAGCCATCAACGTTATCCGATTCAACAGGCAAAGGGGTGGACACGTATTTCCTTACGCTAGGGTTCCAGAAAGCTACGAATTGTGGAAAACAAGGATGCTTGTTGAGGTTATAACCAAGGCAGACCACGCCATGAATAACGTCCGTCGTTGTCATTACGTGATTGGATTGTAACGACTGCAACTCCACAGTTGTGACTGTGTCATCACAATGATGGAGGTCATACGAGGCCTGCTTATAATACGTGTTCGATCTGTCATTCAGTTTGAGGAAGGCTGGTTGTTGATCGGTGGTTGAAGTGACGGAATTGAAGTGATCGTCGACGAAATAGCGGGACGATACGATTGACTTCCATTGCCTGCAAACGCATTGGAATTTCATTAGGGTTTTGACGGGAAGTCTCCGCAAGATTTCAGGCCACAAATCTCCGGGAATGTGTTTGAGGGATGGTGATGAAGACAACGAATTGTAATCGGACGCCATTGATCGACACCAGATTGAAAAAGGGGAATGGAATAGGTGACCAATTTGTGTATCGGAGAATTGGAATTAATAGAGAATGAAAAGCCAGTCCGGGTCAAAGGTTAGCTTAGAGAAATTTGCAGAAATGACCACATTTCAAAACCATATCCCAAATTAGGAAATTTTGTTTCCTTAAATAAAAAATTCCAAATCTTATTGTTCATGAATGATGATAAATTGATACTGCATAACTAAGTTAGGGCATTTTTGGACTAAACAAATCATATAAAATTATAAAGCTGCTAAAATTGTGGTTAGGTGTGCAGCCTGTTGTAGTGTACATTTGACTTCTTATTTTAGTCGAAAGATCCTTATATTTTTCTTCTCCCTTGTGCATTCTAAATCTGACACGAACAAGTAGACCCTTTATGTTTATTTTTTTTTATAACGAAAAGCGGTTCGAATTGTTAGACGGAATGTTGTCTAATGGATTGATAGTCCGGAAAAGATCGACAGACGAACTTACCGTCGTGAAGAATCACAACAAAGGAGAAAAGAAACACACAAAAATATATCGTAAAAACCCGAAAGCAAGCAGATATACAAAGGAAAGCATGATGATTCAGCTAACAGGAATAAATGAGCATAAACGTTCATCTTCGAAGGAAGTACACATGAAGATAGGATGGAGAATGAACTAAAGCAGTGGATGGAGGTGTGCATATGGTATCCTCATCATCTGACTCTACCCGAGCCTCCCGACGAGGAAGTGATCCGAGCTGAGTAGGAGCGGGCTCAGACGGGGAGGGGGATAAAGCGGGAATAAAAATGGGATCAGTAGTAGGAATGGGCTCAGATGGTGAGGGAATAGAAGCGGGATTAATAGGTGATGCTCTATCTCCTTGTCGTAAAGAAGTGGTAGGTGGTGGTCATCTTTGCGTTCTAGTCTACTGCTCGACAACGATCTAAAACCGATTTTCAAAATTAATAGAGTTATCAAAAATCTGAATTCCGAACTCCGTATACAATAGCTAAAAATTATTAATTTTTATTTTTTAAAATAAATATATAATATATAAACACACGCGCCTATTTAAAACAAGTGCATGTGTTTACGCGCTAGCTTCAATGCAGTCGGCATGCTTTGAAGTTGTCCGCTTACCTTCAACGCAATCGATTTTCATTGAAGGTAAGTTCAATCTGTTCAGTGTAGAACATGTTGAGTTTTATTTTTTTTTTTGTTTTTCTCATATTTGATTCCAATTCCGATTCCTTCCACCCTATTCCGTTTCTAACCTAGCCTAAGTTCTCGATTCCTATTTCAATTCAAATTCCGGTACCCTACTTCATTTCTAACCTAAAACGCTAAAAGCGAAACAAAAAAAAACACAAAAAATACGAACCACTTCTCAGAAAATATGAACCACTTCTACCCTATTATGTTTCTAAGCTAACTTAAGTTCTATATTCCTCTTACTATTTGTCACATATCAATCGGTCACAAATATGAACCACTTTTCAAAAATATCAACAAGTCAAAGCATGGTGAACAAATATAGAGAATAATAACGAATCTTGATCCACAAATCCCTTCATTTAGTTATGTACCTTAACATTTTTCAGCATTGGCTAATATGAAGAAATAATTGTGTTTGATCAAACTCGATAAATATGAAGAAGATCGAACAATGTACATTGACCTTAAAAGAAAGGTAAAATCTCATATGTATAGCATAAATCAACACTAGTGTTATGTAATGAACTGCTAAAATACTCAAAATATCCGCTTACCTTCAACACAATCGATTTGCATTGAAGGTAAGATCAACTTGTTCTTCGTTGGCAAAGAACAATGAAGAACATGTTGAGTTTTATTTTTTTTAGTTTTTCTCGTCTTCGATTCCAAGTCCGATTCCTTCTACCCTATTCCGTTTCTAACCTAACCTAAGTTCTCGATTCTTATTTCAATTCCGATTCCTCTACCCTACTCCATTTCTAACCTAAAACGTTAAAAGCGAAACAAAAATACACAAAAATACAAAAAAAAATAAGCAAAATACGCGAAAACTAAAAGAAAGTGTACATCGAGTGCACTCAAACGCGTTTTTGGTAAGGACGTCTTGGAGGATCCACTATAATGGAGGGTTTTTCCGGATTAAATGAGAGGTGTTGTGATTTTACGTTTCGAAAATTTGAAGAATGGTGATGAAGAGCGGAGACGGCAAGCGTCTTTGCAAAGTAGCTATAGTTTCAATACAGTCGGACTACGTTGAACATTGTGTTTTGAAAATTTAAGGCCGTTTTGTTAGCATTATGAGTTTTAAATCACTACATTTTAACAAAAGACACCTAGAAATAATATTACCCCGGACACAAAAAATTCAAGGACATGCCCCGACCTTGTCAAAAGACTCTAGCTCCGCCACTACATATCACTAATACGAGTGTTGGAATATCATATGAATGTAATATCATAATGCATTAAGGAAAGCAAGAGGTTTGTGATGAAACTTGAAAGGGGTATTACTTAATACTCTTACTATTTGTCACATATCAATCGATCACAAATATGAACCACTTCTCAAAAATATCAACAAGTCATAGCATGGTGAACAAATATAGAAATATGAACCACTTCTCAAAAATATCAACAAGTCATAGCATGGTGAACAAATATAGAGAATAATAACAAATCTTGATCCACAAATCTCTTTATATGCTTATGTACCTTAACATTTTTCAGCATTTGCTTATATGGTTAAATAATTGTGTTTGATCAAACTCGGTAAATATGAAGAAGAACAATGTACACTCATGTTTTTTCGGATAAAATGAGAGGTGTTGTGATTTTACGTTTCGAAAATTTTAAGAATGGTGATGAAGAGCGGAGACGGCATGCGTCTTTGCTTGAAGTAGGGTTTCAATGCAGTCGGATTGCGTTGAACATTGTTTTTTGATACCCTGGGCACAAAAGTTCAAGGACATGCCTCGACCTTGTCAAAAGACTCTAGCTCCGCCACTACATATTACTAATACGAGTGTTGTAATATCATATGAGTGTAATATCATAATGCATCAAGGAAAGCAAGAGGTTTGTTATGAAACTTGAAAGGGGTATGAATTAATACTCTTACTATTCGTCACATATCAATCGATCATAAATATGAACCACTTCTCAAAAATATCAACAAGTCAAAGCATGGTGAACAAATATAGAGAATAATAACGAAACTTGATCCACAAATCCCTTTATTTCTTGGGAGAATTTGGCATACTAGGCTCTTTTTTATTTTTGTTAAAGAAACTATACCCCATATTTTTTTACCACTTTGGTAGGTAAAACTAATTAACCCTTCTATTAAAAAAAAATTGTTTGTTATTTGTTATTTAAGTGTAATTTTTAAAAACTGAATTTATTATTTTTATTTTCTTTTATTTGCTTTTTGCCTTTTTAATTTTATTTTTAATTTTATTTTTTATTTATCATACTAGAAAAGTTCTCATACCAGAAATTTTTACATACCAGAATTTCGTCATACCAGAATTTCTCATACCAGAATTTTTTCATACCAGAATTTCTCATACCAGAATTTTTTCATATTAGAATTTCTCATACCAGAAGTTCAAACCAGATTTTTTTCATACCAGAATTTCTCATACTAGAAGTTCAAACCAAAAAAAATTTCATACTAGAAAATTTTCATACCAGAATTTTTTGTTTGTTTTTTTTTTGTCCTTTTTTATTTTTTATAATTTTCTGGTATGAGTTTCATACCACAAACCCATACAAGAATTTTTTTTCTTTTTTTTTCCTTTTTTTTTATATATAATTTACCTATCGAATTTACATACCGGAATTTACATACCGGAATTACATACCGGAATTACATATCGGAATTACATACCGGTTATATATCGGAATTTCTCATACCAGAAATTAAAAAATACACGGGTTTCTGTCACCACTGCCAATATATTTAGTTAGGATGTCAATGTATGCGATTCTCGAGTTGGGATACTGCGAGTTGAGTGAAGCAAGGTTAGAAGCGAGCTTGGAGTTGAACCTTTGTTCCCAACTTAACACCATAACAGGCTGATCAAACAAGTACTTATCCAAGCTTCCATTTGGCATGTAATCATACGCAAGCAATAAATCACCACGGCGACGACACCAACCCAAAAGTTGCACTAAATTCATATGACAAACCTCCTATAATAGATATTTCTGCCACAAATTCTCTCAAACCCTGCCTTGATTCATGCGACACCCGCTTGACCGCCACTAGGGTCTTTGTTTTTGGCAAGACACCCTTATAAATTCGCCCAAATCCACCACGATCTAGTAGCTCTTTAGACTTGAACCCTTTTGTGGCTAACTTAAGGCCCTTATATGAATATCTATGAAGTCCAATAGTTTTCTCCCAAGCTTCAATTATATTGTCCTGTTTCATTCTCTTATAAACATACAAGCCAATTATAGTAGCAGCAATCCAGACATCGGAAACCGAAACCGAAAGAGCAATCGCCAAAGCTAATCGGCTCTTAGAACTCGAAGGCATGAGAACCTTGGTCATTAATAGGGATTGAGATGACCCACTCATATTAAAGCTCCAACCCAACAAGTAATGTGAACTAGCAAGCAGTCCAGTTGCACAAGAGAATCTCACATACATCGAATCCTCGAAAATCGATGACAGATTAACGTACCTTATATGACATCAAAGGTCTTCTGGGTTTGATCCTAAATGGTGTGATTGTAATATTCATTACACAGAACCTGCTGAATCAAAATCAATCCATGCTTGAATTGTGTTCTCACTCTTAATTGTCACATTTGCTTTGGTCCCATTCTCATCAAAATAAGCAGCAAATATAGAGTGATTAGACACCGGGCTATCAAGATCAATACCCAAATGATTATCATCAATATCCCCAAATTTAAAATCCCCAACATAATCAAATTCGACACCAAATATATGGTTAGAGGAACTACCATTAATTGATGCTTTGAAGAGACCCAAATGCTGATTTGGTAAGGTCCAGGGGAGGTTTTTAGTGGGTAAGATAGTAAACGCGATGCCATGACCACCAAGCTTTTGATACTCAAAATTAGGGCTCAACGAAGAAGATGGGGATGAACCGAGAAGCAACAGCGACGGCGGAAGATGGGTGTTGTTGAAGGGAGAGAGTGTGGAGGCGTTGCTGCTGGGAATTAAAACTAGGGTTAACAGTAAAAAATTTTGGTTTGGGGTACACTTACTTGATTAAAAATACAAAAAGCCTATTTACTATATTAAAACCTGAAAAAAGCCTAGTTACCAAATTAACCCTTATTTGCTTATGTACCTTAACATTTTTCAGCATTTGCTTATATGGGGAAATAATTGTGTTTGATCAAACTCGATAAATATGAAGAAGAATAGTGTACACTCATGTTAAAAAAAGGTAAAATCTCATATGTATAGCATAAATCAGCACTAGTGTTACGTAGTGAACTACTAAAATAGTCAAAATGTGCAGCTGAAAAATAAATGGCCCATGCAGGTCTCGAACCTGCGACCTTCGCGTTATTAGCACGACGCTCTAACCAACTGAAAAAAAGCCTAGTTACCAAATTAACCCTTATTTGCTTATGTACCTTAACATTTTTCAGCATTTGCTTATATGGGGAAATAATTGTGTTTGATCAAACTCGATAAATATGAAGAAGAATAGTGTACACTCATGTTAAAAAAAGGTAAAATCTCATATGTATAGCATAAATCAGCACTAGTGTTACGTAGTGAACTACTAAAATAGTCAAAATGTGCAGCTGAAAAATAAATGGCCCATGCAGGTCTCGAACCTGCGACCTTCGCGTTATTAGCACGACGCTCTAACCAACTGAGCTAATAGGCCATTTGCTTATTTAAAATAGTTATTAACAATAGAGCATTTTTAAAGTAGTATTGGACTTCTTGACACGCGAATATAGTTAGGTAGTTCTTATCGGCTAACACTGGCCCAAAACATAGTTATCGAAAATCTAATTTGAGATAAATAGCGTAAGTTCCCATATAAAAGTAATGAAACAACCGGTTTTGTAGGTTTTTCATGAGTGATGAAGTCTATAGAATATACCTATAGGCTTTAGTGATTTAGCCCATAGAGGACAATAAGGAGCACACTGTAAAGAATGGATTAGTAAACAAACATAAGGAGACGTTGAGATATGTGTGTAACCTGTGAAATTTAGTTTGCATGAATACATTTTTTTTAAGATCCTCCTAATGAACATGCCGAAAAGGCAACAAACATGAGACAGAAGCATGGATTGATTCAGACCCGGCTGGTATACAAGTCCATAAGGTCCTTTTGTACAGGGCCCCAAACATGAGACATAAGCATAGATTCATGCAGATCCGGCTACCATACAAGTCCATAAGGTCCTTTTGGGCCCCTAGTTTCTTGGGGTCCAACAATATTAACTAGATGTATGATGTGTTGATTGTGCAAAGCTTTCGCGCCCTTGTGGTTTTGCCTTTTTCATTTGGTGCTCACCGAGTTCCGTTTTTCCGGTTGGTGTCCTTAGGGTTTTTATTCATTCCGGTTAGTGACTATTTTGGTCCAAAAACGTTAAATTTAAATCTCCGTAAGTTTCTAATTAAAAAAAAAGGAAATCAAAATAGAAGGAAAGAAACCTTTGTTGTTGTATTTCTTTGTAGGAAGGAGGGGTCACTCGTGACTTCATAGGAGGGCTCAGACTCATGCAACAGAAAGGCTCACTCTAGGGCATCGATTGAAGGAGGGTATCGTTTTCTTCTTCGTTGGGTTTCTTCTCATTGCGTATCAAGTATTCGTGACTTTTCTTTGAGTATGAACTTGATTGTTTCTCTTCTAAAATCAGGTGTTGATTCAATTTTGATCTGTTTCACTTTGAGTTATGTTTCTTATTCGTTTCTCATCACTTATTAGGTGCTCTTAGGAGGGAGGACTCGGATCGTAGGCAAACTCTTCTATAACTATCATATCTTACTTTCATTTGGTTTGTCAATCATTGTATCTCGTATCAAGAATATTTTACTTCACATTCACAATTTGTCCAAAATTAGAGAAAATTTCAAACGACTTCAATATTAGGAAAGTGGTTCCTGTCACAAAAGAAGAAGTGTGTCACATCTTTGAACGCATGGATACATAAGCCTTGCAGTAAACCAAAAACCTGAGAAACTTAAAAATTATTGAGAGAAGAGGTTATGTTAACAAACTTGAGTTCGTCCTTAACGAGGATTATAAACACCAATCACATCTTAGAATAAGTTAATTATGAGATTGATGTTTGCTAAATTATTATCTTAGTGAAGCTTTTAAAATGTAGACCAGCTTGAACAGATAATGATTGACTTGTGATTAATAATTTGATATATATATCAATTGGCTTGTAATATAGCAATTTTCTTTTGTCATTAATTGGACATGTATTTTCTTGCATGTTTAGTGCACATGTTCAGACATTTACTTGCATTGAAAGATTATTGGAAGCATATAAAAATTGTACTTACACAAGTAGATTTTTAATTTATATTTGAAGGATCATAGCTCAATTGTTTGTATTCAATTGGAAAAAGGCAAGACAAAAGTTTCATAACATAATTCAACTCCAACACAGTTTCAGCTCCAAAAATTCAACTTCAAACAATATCAGCTCCAAGATTAAGTTTAGTGTAGTTTTTGATGAATCTTGATTATAATTTTCTTTGGTAAAGAAAAAGTGATAAATTAAGCCATGAATTTTAAAAATAAAGCATTCAACACCTGATTTCGAGAGTAAATATGTATTTGAGCCATAGTACCTTCATTATTCGAAAAACATGACCAATCTCTTAAGGTTTAAACCGTTTGTATTGAGCAACAAATCACCTTTGATAATTGTATAATGGGACTCCTACAATCATGAGTATTAGTTGAATTACAGCATCATCAAACAAAACTACGAGGGCACCAAACGAAACTTGATCAGTTTTCTTTTGAAGATTTTAGTTTTATTCTTCATCTTCTCTCCAAACTCTCATATACAAACCAACATCAATTTTCTTTTGAAGATTGACCATGATATCGTTTGAGAATGATATATTAGAGAAAGTCAATTACTAAGAACTTAATGAAGATTTTGCTTAAAAAATGATGTGAACGTGTGATAAACTATGTATGTAACGCTAGCTAGAACCACAAAAGAAGCTAAAAGATATCAATCTTTTTGGGTGATTACTATAGAACTTTTTGTTCCCTTGGGGTGGATGGGTATTATTGTGTGTGTGCTAGAAGCACCAAAGAATCTAAAAGACATCAATCTATTGGGTGATTACTATAGAATTGCATATTTTGTTCCCTAGGGTGTGTGGATTGGATTACAAAATTCACTTTAAAAAATGATATACTTTAGTTAAATATTTTTGCAGAAACAAACGAATATCAATTATATGCTAATTTTTATTTTTTAAAAAAATTTTGAATTAAGAATCGGTATGCATATATCATAATATGAAACTTTCCTGTTTAACAATATCTATAATGTTTTATTTATTTATTTTCAAAAACAACTAACAAAAATCAATTATATATTAAAACTTTTGTATCTTTAAAAAGATTTTAGAAACAAGGTTCAATATTACTTCTTCAAGGTACAAATTTGCGATTTTATGTTTTATCACTTTCTTATTTTTCCTTCCCACAGTTTCGAAAATATCAGTAAATTAGTAAAAAGATATCACAAATCCCCTAGATTTGGAATGTGGGTCGTTTAGCTATCACAAATCCCCTAGATTTTATCATTCAGCCGTATTTTAATGTATTTTGCTATTCCAATCAATCATATTTTCATATTATTTGGTTTTCTTAATTTTATTATTATTTAGTTTCTTTAATATATGTTATATGGATCGTGTAACTATATATTTTTATAAATATCTTTTAAAAAATCACTCCTGATTTACTTAATAAATTTTTTAATTACTTTACAATTTTAAAAAATGCACCCACAATTTAAATTAATAATATATCAAATTTTACATGATCACCTAATTATTTTTTTATAGTTTTTTTTAAACATAAAAATAATATACTTTTTAGTTTAGATAAAACCCTCCCAAAGTAAGGTCAATAAACTAGTTTATTATTTATGTGTACCTTAAATATTTTTATTTGTTTTTTCCAACTTCTGGATAATAGGAAGACTTCTCTCGCCTGAAATTTAATCTTTTTGATAGATATAATTTATTTTTATTTATCTGATAGATCGAGAAGATAATATTTATTCTAAACCTAATTCTACGCAGAGTGGCTCTATATATTTCCAAACCAAAAAAATACTAAAATCGCTCCAATCAATATCCTTCTCTCATATCAATGGCATCAAATCACACGCCTGAATGTTTACCAACTTTCCTCCGACAGCGCCGCGACAAAAAGAAGAACAAAGCCTCGTATGTTCTTCATCACCAAGATAACACTGTCACAGATGTAGAGTTACTGTCTTTGCAACCTCAACACGAAGTCACATTCTTCCAAGTCATCAATGGCGTAGTCTGTCTTGCTTACACTTTACAGCGCTCTTCACAGCACCCACAATTCATTGCTTTCTGGAACCCTAATATACAGAAACACATCTCCACCCCTTTGCCTTTCGATTCAGAACGAGATTATATCTATAATTTCATAGGATTTGGGTTTGATAGTTTCAAGAATGACTTCAAGGCAATATGGAGTTCATCTGGGAGTAAATATTACAAAATATTCTCAGCTCGTGACGGTATATGGACGAAAAAGCCCCTTCCAAAAAATCTCAATTCTGTAAATTTCCGATCTGAAAGCTGCTTCATCAACGGTAAGATTCACTGGGTCACATCCCCGGCCGACGGATCGAGTACGAAGGAGTTTACGTATACTTTGTTCGAGTTGAGAAATGGAAGAGGAGGGCCGCATGGTCTGATGGTGTTTGACTGTGAGCGTGAGAAGTTTACAACAATGGAGCTCCCTGAACCTGTTAGGGTTATGGATGGAGATAAAAGGGTTTTCGACTTTCAAGGTTTACTATCGGTGCTGACGTCAGGTTGGAGAGGTACGATGGTCTGCGAGTTGTGGACGATGAATGAGTATGGGGTGGCGAGTACGTGGACTAAAACTCAGATTGTGGGTACAAATATGTCGCGGCAAGTCGCCATTGATTACAAGCAAATCGATGTTGGCATGATCGGTAAGTCTGCATATGTTTTCGAGGAAAGCATGTTGTTGACAGATATCGGAAAATCTTCTTGTGATGATAATATTTGCAAAATTTGATCAAATTTAGTGTCATACTTATACACATATATACATATTTTTTATTTATTCTCGAGTAAGTATTGCTTCTGTAACCCTAGCTGAATCAATCTAACTCAAAAGAATCAAAAATCAATGAATCGTAAATGTCGTACAAACATGAAGGATTTTTTTATCACGAATCAATTGGGGATGTGAAAACAGTTACAAAAATCTTGATGTGATAAGTAAACGTTGTTCGCATGTGTGCTTAAATCACATAGTATCATATGTGGGAGATTTCACACATCAATTAACACTCCCCAAGATCGGACCTCTCTGATAACATGTTAAAGAATTGTTTTACTGAGGTTCGCAGTGTGCTAGGTTAGTTACATAGCATCACGACTGTGAAAATCTTATCCGACCCGAAAAACTGATTTGAATTGTTAGGATCCGATGAACCCCAACAATACAATGACAAACAAATTATTTGAGATACGATCCAACTTGACTCAAATAAACAGTACAATGACATATCCAATTCCAAAACATACCTGATCCCAAAGCACACCTGAACCGAAACAGACCCTAATAAAAAGCAAACTAAATTCGATAGGAGACAAACTCGAACACGACAAATACAAACTCGACTAAGTTATACCTTAAATATTTTTTTCGTTGTCACGTATTCAATTTATATATGTATAAATACAGAATTAGATAATATATGCTTAACTTAATTTAGGGCCCGTTTGGAAGCACCGGGAATCATTCCCGGTAACGGAATGATTCCGAATCAATCATGCAAAAGTTACGTTTGGTTAGAGGTTTTTAACACATAAAAGTAAGAGTGAATTTGCTATGTAGCATTAGCTCACTAATATTGCTTAGTAATTGTCCACCTCACTAATTTTATTAGTATATGGCATCATTTAAAAATTTTAGACTAAATTGCCCTCATATAATCAATTACAAGATTTTGTATATATTATTTCCTTTTAAACCGTAATATACTCTAATTCAAGTAGGTGAATCATTAATGGTTAATAATTTGAATTAACGTAATAAATTTTCAATCAAAATATCTTGTAATTATGGTTAATAATTTGAATTAACGTAATAAATTTTCAATCAATTATCTTGTAACTTATTCTTGTAAATGATAAGTATTTTCTTGTAATTTTATAATTTTTACAAGAAATATATAAAAAATTAATAACAAATGTAGTCATGGAGACTTGATCTCTGGTTGGTAGTCCTCCCTCCCACCCTAATGTCAACCGGACAAGTTGGATCTCACAATTTAATTTTCTTTTTGAAAATTATACATTAACGTTAATTTTGACAGTTCCATGTAAATCTTGTAGCTGCAATCATGTACCTTTCTTGTGCATGTATTAATTTCCTGTAACATTGAAGATCCCTATTATTATCTTATACTAATCTATGTAGTTCTTGTAAGATGGTAGATTTATGAATCATGTAAGTCATGCATCATCAATTTTATTTGCAAATAACGTGTGAGATTCTTATATATGGCCCGTACATGCTTGTACAGTTCAATGCAAATCATGTATATTCAATTCTTGTATATTTCTTGTATACATAATAGTTTCATGTAACATTATACATTTCGATGATATTATAAAATTATCGAATTCAATAATATTACGTTCCAACATGAATATTGATAAATTATTCTAGGAATTATTTACCTTCTTAAATTAGATTTTGTATTAATAATTTTCAGATACTCTTGTAACTAAATTGGATAGCATTGAGATATGTTAATAGGGACAAATCTGGTATTATTGATTAAAAGATGCTATTTAGTTAATAAATTATATGCCTATGCTATTTAGTTAAAAAAATTTATGTTGGGGTGCATTTTATCTAATTATCTCTAAAAGTAATCTCATCCATTCCATTTCCTTTCTCTACCCTTATTCGATTCCATTCCGTTTCCATTTCACCCCTCCAACCAAACGGGCACTTAAACTATTATTTATAATTTTGTGACCTTAAATTTCAAATCTCATAGTTTTTAGATAGAGGGAATAGCTGGCTTTCTCTTCTACCAATTCTAGTATGCTTGATAGAGTTACTAGTCTTTGCATGCACTCCTTATGGAGTTGGTCCTGTGTTGCATGGTCTATAGTTTGTTTGTCAAAGGTGGAGGGAGGTTTAGGATTACTAGATCTTAGGTATTGGCATGTAGCATTCATGTTCAAGTACTATTAGCACATACATGATTAGCGTGTCAGTCTCTAGATCAGATGGATTCACTATAGATACATGCACGCCATAGAGCCGGAGTAGTGGTATGTCACTCATCGGAACTTGCCTTTGGTGAAGTCAATCCTTAGCGTTAGGGATGAGATGAATGCCTTCACCGACTAGGCGACATCGTTGACGGAGATACTTGAGCATTGTTGCCATGGAGAGAGACTATGAGTCACTGAGGCGTATGAGATGCTTAGACCACACATAGAGGAGATGGACTGGTATAGAGTAGTTTAGGACCCGGGCAATACGCCCAAGATTTGCTTTATAATATGGATGGCGGTCATCGGCCTTATCTACTAGAGATAGGTTACATTTTCTTGATACTAATCCTACTTGTAGCTGGTGTATGAGTGAGAGTGAGTCGCATGATCACTTGATCTTTAGATGCACATATGCACAAGAAGTGTAGAGGCAAGTTGGAGTGGATTTCGGGATCCCTAGAGATGTCACTACTAGATTAAAAATATTACACTAGTTAACTCACACCGTACATGGTAGGAGTTGGACGAGCAGATCCAGGATTTATGTGTTACCTATCACGGTCCACTATCTTTGGTATTCTAGGATTGTCTTGGTGTTTGACCAGAACATGGTTCCGATAGTTATCCTTGTGATGTTGTTGCATGAAGCTTTTCCCGCTGGAGCTGGAGCTAGAGATACAAAGAGGATTACATCCTAGTTGTTAGTCTTTACTGGAGTTGCATTCTGCTCTATACTATAATGTATTTATCTATGTGTGTACCGGGCATGAATCTAGATTATTGATGGCTTTGCCGAAGGTGGACCGACCATTGACCCGAGGTTTGGGTACTTGTTTGGATTGTGAGTGTCCATGTTTGTTGATGGTTTTGCCGAAGGAGAACGAGTCTCATGACTTGTGTACGGTCCATATGTATTCTCATGATTTATTGGTTTCAGGTAGTTAGGTATGTCTAGGAGGATTGCATGCATATTTGTAATATTATGTGTATGTCTGTTTTTGGGTCGTAGACCACATGTCATAGGCATGTACATAAACTTTGTTACTTTAGTATGATTGGGTCTTAACAAATCTGGTTATGCTATATTCTTTTTTTTTTCCTATGAATTTACCTTTAACCGAAATAAAAAAATTTAAAAATAATGATAGAGGTTGATGAATTGCCCAAGCTCTCTACCTGCAACTCTTTCAACAGCTCAATACCATAAAAACGCTCCTTTCCTTGACAACTATCTTTGGATGGAACCCTATTTACATTTGGTGTAGGTTATGGGGAGCAAAGGCTCTTCTTCTAGAATGTTTAGGGTCATTCAAATTTGCAAGAGTCGGCCATGAAGATCGTGGGGCAACTGTCACAGCTGTCTGGGAAAAACCACTGGGACTTCCACGGGCGTGGAAATAGGCCGTGGTTTTCCCCAGACAGCTGTGACAGCTGTCCCACGATCTTCATGGCCGACTCTTGCAAATTTAGAGGATAAAAGGTGGTCCTGCAAGGTTGTTAGGGGCAAGACCCCTCACTCCCATTCTCTCCCACACTCTCAACAACAATATTCTCTTATTGGAAGATTGGATTGGAGCTACTCTTGGAGGAGAAGAAAAGCTTCCATTGGAGAAGAAGAGAAGAACACACCATTGTTAGTCTATTTCATAGTTTTGAGTGATTTTGAGTGAAACGTTTTGCAAGGTCTTGTAAGAATCGATTGAACCTTCTTTTGAAGGGTTGTAAGTCCTTGAACCTTGATTTAGTTTGTTTTACTTGTTTCATTTGCTTAATCCATCCTTCATTTTCATCTTCTTGCCATGGATTCTATGATTTTATGCTTGTTGAGTTTGATTGTTAAGATGCATGTTGTAGGCTAGATAGATGCGATTCTAGGGTAAGGAAAAGATGGTTATGGCTTGGACTATGATAGAATGGACTTAGATGTATCTTTGGATGAATTGTTTGCTCGAACCTAGCCTCTGTTGTAAACCACGGTTTGTTCTATACATTCCACGGCCGTGGTTCTTGATGAACAACCCGTGATTTTGACTGACTTGCTTGATTTAATGAATCTAAGTGCTAGGATGTTAGATTGTTGAAATCCTAGTGTTTGTTGAGCTAAATCTATCCTAGGGTGACCTAGTGTTCGCAACTAAGTGTTAGAAGAGACCTACCCGGTGATTCTTGCTCTTAGATACCGAAGATGACGAACTCTAGGTAGTAATGAGCCTCACAAGCCGCTATTGGATTGAATGTGCTAGGATAGGTGTTTAGGACTTGCCTTCCCGAGACTTACCCGATAAGGAGAGGTTAGATCCCTAGATAACCATCCGGTTTGTGTAGAATTCCTATCCTTAGGCTCTTTGAGACTTACCCGGTGATGAGACCTTAGGAACGGACTAGTGGACCATGAGACCTACCCGGTGATTGATCCCAATCTAGAAACGCTCACTCCCAACATACTATAGTTGATCCAAGGAATGATTAGAGAGCTTGAGTCCAATGCCATAATCGGAATTTCCAACTCCTAGAATCCGCTTTTCTCTCTTTGATTACATATTCCGTGTTTGCTTGTTTGTTTGTGTTTTAGCTTGACTCCTTAGTTTGTTTTGCCATATCATATCATTTTGATCCTTGTTTGATCACCACAAAACCAACCAAAAAATATTGAGATTTTTATTTATTTGTTTCTTTCTCTTTTCTTAGCCTAGATCAACACTATCCTTAGTCACTAATCGATTCAATCTCACCTCAGTCTTTGTGTTCGACCTCGGAATACTTTCCCTACTACAAAACGTCCCGTACACTGCGGGTTTGCTAGGAGTTAGGAGAAATATATGGAGTTATAAATTTAAGGCTTTTTGCGTGTCACGTTCTTAGCGTACCACAAAGGCTCTTCTTCTAGAATGTTTAGGGTGGAAAATCGGTAAGGGTCATTCTATTAAAGTTCGGGAATACCCTTGGATCCTGGACAATGATCATGGTTACCGTCTTCAGCTCGTACCCAGTGGACTAAGCCACCTCTTGGCCATATAAAAATCAATGTGGATGCTACGGTGTGTACATCCTGGACTGAACTGGGTATTGTTTTCAAATATAATTCAGGATTATTGCTTGGTATCATGAAAGATTTGTTAAAGGATCATCTTGTTGCTCAATTATGGGCTATTGAAAAGGGTTTGTTGGAATCGAATAGAAGAGGGATGGACTGTATTGAGATTGAATCTGATTGCATCAATATTGTTAATCTGATCAAGTATAACAGTAGAATCTTATCTTCCCAAATTTTCACTGATTTTTTTCCTCCCCGTATTGTAAACATTTCTCATTGTGATTTATCCTAATACATAATTGTCTTTTGTTAAAAAAAAAAGAGTGTTGACATTGTTAGGCTAATTCATATTTTTCAAACATAAATATTGTGATAATGGGTCACTCTAGAAGTTAGAAGAACGTTCCGGAAGAAAACGGAATATTTAGGAAGATGGTGGAACATTCTGGAATATGGTGGATCCTTCTGGAATAAAGCGGAATATTCCGGACGGTGGCGGAACCTTCCGGAAGGAGGCATAGCTATTGGAAGATGATGGAGACATCTAGAACTCGAGGGAACCATGTAAACTAGATTAGAAATCTAGAAGAGTTCTAGATTTGTACATGATTGATGAAGAAAGCTCCGAAATAATTTAGGAGAATCGAGTTCCGGAACCTTCCAGTAGAGGAGGTGGCAATGTATATATATATATACTCGCTGTGAGTCGGGAACGTGCGGAGTTTTAAATGTGTCAAACTCATGCGAACTCATGCGAAAATAAGACTAAATTAAAAAAAAAAAATATTTGGCCCATGCAGGTCTCGAACCTGCGACCTTCGCGTTATTAGCACGACGCTCTAACCAACTGAGCTAATAGGCCATTTGAGAGTTTTCCATAGTAATTAATAATAGATCATATATTAATCGATTCTTTCAGACACAAATGTTGTTAGATAGTTCTTCTCAGGTAACAGTGGCCCATAGTTATCGTGTTGTCTTGTAGATTTCATCATCTACTAGGAGTAACCGCCCATATAAAAGTAATGAAACAATCCATTGTGAGTGCATTGCTTTTGTCAGCAAAATAGCACCCACCTTTATAGACATCATTTGGTTTTCCTTATATACATAATAAAGATAGTGTTTGGTGTTTCAGATATCGTTGTCACATTCTTTGGTGTTATTCATGGTGCAGTCTGCAATTCTGCATTGCTTACTTCTTCGAGGAGTCTTACAACTGCTACGGAACACCGTTTCCATAGTCAATGGCCTAAACTCAGTTACAAATTACTACTCCCTGTAGACTGTAGTAATATCGTTCAGGAAAAGTATTTTGAGTACATTACTTATGTCACTTGCTAATATTAACAGCTTGCTAACAAATTCTGTACTCGCGCTTTGATTTCGATTCAATCATGTTGTAGCATTGTCCAGCTCAATCTTCATGGCATTGCCTAAGACCCGTATGATAGTACTGCAGCCTTCAAAAATTAGCAGTCGTCAGATAACAGTCCTACTTTTTTGTTTCCTTACGACACGAGGATGTGCTCAACGGAAAATTAATAAAACCTAATTTAGAAACATCTTTCACAGGCACAGAACTTAGACAATGGCTAGAGAGTGAGTATCAAAAATGCGATTTACTCATTAATTTAGTCTCTGTGTCCTTTAGTCGGTATAAGACATGGTCTAAACTATTTCTTTATACCACTAAAAGCAAAAGGATCAGAAAGTGACATCTGTGGCAATATATATGTTAACTACTTTAGAAGAAACATTTACCGTCTCTTAGCCTAGGCAGCGCTCAGAAAGCAATGAAGCGCATGTAAGACCAACCAGGGCAAGTAGGGAAACCACGTCTTGTACTCCAAAGCTTGCTTCTGAGAGGAAGTGTATCTTATGAGTCTTAGGGTCACCGCGGAAACCTCTAACAATCATGGCCTGCAAAATCAAGTAAAATGGGATAAGGAATGAAGAGAAATGCAGGGTATTCTTATATCCTTTCAACATAAAGTCACAATCAATGTAGCCATACTTGCCTTCTAGAGAGAAATTAAGTATTATATGTTTTTGAAGTCGTACAGAAGAGGCTATGAAATGGCTACGTATTTAAGGTCAAAGCCATACCAAGGAAACACAAATGAACAATAAATAACAAATCCATTAATCTTTGGAAGGCTCTTTGAGATTCAAACGAAACTTAATTACTTTATTGACATTGTCGTTCACCTTGGTTGACCTGATGTGTTTCTATACCTATAGGCTTTACTGATTTAACCTATAGAGGACAATAAGGAGCACACCGTAAACGAAGGATCAGTAAACAAACAGAAGGGAGATGTTGAGGTATGTGTGTAACCTGTGAAATTTGGTCTGCATGGATAAAGATGTTTTTGAAGATCCTCCTGATGAACATGACGAAAACTGTAGAGGCAGAAAACATGACACATAAGCATGGATTCATTTACAAGAAGATAAACTATGTACACAATGCTAGAAGCACAAAAGAAACCATCTCAGAAACACTCACAGAAGATCTAATCTGTGAGAACTGTCATTTACAAGAAGATAAACTATGAGACATCAGTCTTTTGGGTGATTACTGTAGAATATTCTGTTTTCTTGGGGGTGTGAAAGGGTAATAGCCCACCACAAAAATATACTATCTCAGAAACACTCACATTTGCGTAAAATCAGATGAATTTTGACGTTCCCAAACAAAAGATCTAATCTGTGAGAACTGTCAACGTACACTGGGAATTACTGAGAATTTTGTAACAACATAAGGCAACATCTTTTCCACTAAAATACTTAATTGAAACATAAACAACTATCTTTTTCTCTCTTCTCAGTTTCTTGAAGAACTAGAGATGATATAATGGCGCTTGGTGTGGATACTTCTACCCTTTTCCCACTTCTATCATATCTTTTCTTTTCCCTTACCCCGTGTCACTGAATACCCTTCCTTTCCCTTACCCCCGTGTCAATGAATACAGCTTCACAGAAGAACTGATTATATCAGGAAACAAGACTGTCCTAATTCTGTGAAGTACTGAAGTATGCTTCAAATCATAGAGCCGGGAGAGGGGATTTTGAATTTTAGTGATAGTAAAAGCTGTAAGCATAAGTTCCAGATGTGCAATTACTAAATTTGAAGGAGCCTAACAAGACTGTCCTGATCGTCCGAAATATGTTTTAAATTATAGAGAGGGAAATTTTTTAATTTTAGTTTAGTAAAAGCTGAAACATAAGATCCAGATGTGCAATTACTAATTGTTTGAAGGAGCCTAACAAGCCAACCTCTCCCACACGCCCAAAAGGGTCAAAACCGATAAGCCAAAACAGGATAGTACAGAATTCAGTCTGTCGCCAGCAGAAGTGTTCCCCATCCTGCTTTATATTCACTAGTCAACAATCAGTCTTGCTGATCATCACTGCTACAAAGAACCACCTTGCTCACATCTGGTAAAACAGATCCCCGGAGTCCACCGCCTATGCTTCAAGAATCGGCATTCATCTTGTTTAATTCTCTCCCTCTCTTTTCCTTAGTCTTCAGATATTGTACCCTCATAACGAAGAAGTGTAACACCCCTTTCTTGTTTCTAATATACGTACATTTTCAAAAAAAAAAAAACAATCAGTCTTGCTCTTATCTGCATTCTAATTCTTAATACATCAGCACACTGGTGGCAAGCTATACACATGCTTAACACTGATCAAACGATAGATAAGGTCACTTCTTGCAGTTCAGATTGACAAATGACAGCCAACACAATAGTCTATTTTACACAAGAAGTTGGTCAAAAGCAAATGAGTAATATAGAGACAGAAATACTCTATTACCATCAATCGTTTCCAATATTGTTAACTGCTTCCAACTGATTCTACGAGTGACAATTCCCAAAGCAACGTTGCGAACCTGCAGATAAGTTCCCTGAATTAGTATTTTATTAAAAGGCTGCTACTAACAAATATCACTCGTCTAATCAAGGAGAGTGAAATCATGGAAGTGGTTTTACAAATTTGGTACTTTGGAATTGCGAGATTATTCAAAGACCTACCTCATCAAAGACAAGATTTATAAACCTTAATGACAGCAGCAAGGTGAGAATCACTTCAGCCACTGGAACACCAAAGTGTGTCAAGGGAAGCATGAACCACCTCAGAGCTGATGCAAGTTGCTCAGGGGTTGTGGTTGCTAAGCAAAGGCTAGCACTTTGGAAGATCTCTTGCAAGAGAGTAACACTTCTAAGTATCATATACAGTTTCGCAAGAAATTCGTGTTTCAAGAAGACGAAGCTTAGCAATGTTGTTGTATGATCAATCCTAAATTTTTCCAATGTGATTAAAAGTGAATGCTCACAAAGCTAAATATCGAAAAAGAGAAGTAATTGTATCAACAAGGTCCGTCTGATAATCTTGGCAAGATGTAAATATGAGATGTCATGGTGGGAATCGTCAAGGAAAAAAGAGCTTACTGTAAAAGTCAGACATGCTGATGTGCTTGCCACTGAGAATCCTTTTCTTGTAAGTTGTAAGGGCCCTAATTTCAGTATCAAATATGAATACCCTGCTCGAGATTGAGGAATACCGGGCAATCCCATCAATGCTGGTGGTGGAGTTCTTGATGAGAGTATTGAAGGAGCACCATCTGTACTTAGTGCCAGCATAACAAATAATACTGCAGAGAACAACAGCACCCTAGCAAGTTGATCCTGTGGCAACAAAAAAAATTCAACAGTTCAGTCTTTAATTAAAGAAACAGATTGGATCTCAAATTAGTCATAGGGCTTGAAGAACTATTTATAACAAAATATTAGTGCCGGCATTTGGCAAGATAATATGCAAAGTTCCAACATCCTGATTATGAAGTAGACAATTTTAACCTGTAATGCTGCAGCTCTAAATCTCAGACAGATTGATCAAAATCTTAAAGAATCCTTTAGGTAACCAAATCATGCACAGAATCAACATTATAAAACAGAAGAACGTTCATCAAAATATAAATTGAAGTATCTGATCTAACATCCTCCAAAGTGGGAAATTCAACTCTACCGATTTCAGGTCCGGAAATAATAGAAAAGTGAGTGCTCGCTGCTAAACATCCTTATATTTTTATGGTTTAGTGAATATCGAAGAAAGGTGGAGGAAGACTATTAAAAGTTCACATTAATTTACTTTGGCTTTACAGTCATACAGTTGTAGCAGCTACTTACAAGTTTATGTCCCCTGAATACATCCAGAGCATCACTTAAGTAAGCTACTGAAAGGGAAAGGAATAAATTTGTTATTTACGTACCTTCCATACATTGGTTGGGAGTGCAAATATGGACAACAAAGCTAAATAAAACACAATCCCAAAGCGCATAGAGATATGGGACGAAGATGGAAGAAAAATCAACACGAGAACCCATACCTGCATATTCAAGATAAATAAGACTAAGAATATATCCATTGTCTAGCTTAGTAGCTTGCAAACAAGAGAAACACAAGCCCATAAAAAAGCCAATAATTCTACATTTCATAATGAGAAAGGCAACTCAAAACCTTAAAATCAGCTTTACCCAGCATAAACAGAGTCTACCTTGCCTTATTGGTAGATGTATGTTATATCAGCTTTCTTCTCAAGCAGGGAGAATTTAGAAATATAGGCTAACTTCTATTTGCAGTTCTTCACTTAAAGTGGAGTATAACGAAATGGACAATAAACGGGCGCATTGAAACTCAATTCTTTAGAAACCCATGGTCACTACTTCACTTACTTCATCATAGCATTTCGAAACTGTTGAGATTTAAGAGAGATGCTAATTCCGAACTGAATATTAGAAGAACAAGTACGTAAAAACAGCATGAGAATTCACAAAATTCAGAACTTTTGAGACTACTTTTGCAATGAACCTACAGGTCCTGAGCTAATCATATCATTCAAACATCATATCCTCACTAATTTATCCAATTTGTTCAATACTACTATATATATAAAAAAAAAAAAAAGAAGCTGCAGTGCAAAAACAAAACGTCTAAGCAATTCGAAGAAAGGAGCATACCAATTTAACCCGAGGATTGACAAAATGCAAGACTGTGGAGGGGGAAGAAATGAACTGACAAATTGGACCAGAATTAGCGCCGGAAATTGAGCGGAGTATCTTATCGGGCCCAAAATCAGTTTTGGGTAACCATTTCTTCCAGTTGCCAGCGGCTCCTGGTTTAGTTGCAGCAAAGTGGACAACCAGCAGTCTCTTGTTTGATTTCGAGAGGGTTTTGATCGGAGGAGAACGAAATAGGGGTGTAGTGTTTGAATTTGGAGAAGAAACAGGGATTCTGCTAGGTGGAAATTTTAGGGTTAGGGTTGGAGAAGATTGGGTGACATTGAACGTCGCTAATAAGCAGTTCATTTGGGGAGTGTTCCAAAGTCGGAACAGACCATTAGCCAAAGATGAACATAAAACACCAGATGTAACGAATGATGTATTATTAGATGGCTCATCAATCTTCTTCCAACGCACACCGATAACCTCTGTGTCTTCAAATGTCTATGTTATCCAAATCATGACACCCATAATAAACTCATTTGGTCATTACTCGGTGTGTCTTTCCAGGTTACCCCTTACCCCCTCTCACTATAAGAATCAATGTTTAGAACTATATTGGAATCGTATATTATGTATCTTTATGTCTTCAAATGAAGGATCAAGTAATGGTGATCATGAGAAGCTAGTCGTCCACATCCAAGCATAAATCAAGAAGAAGAGCAAGTAGAGCGCATTCCAAGAATACATCAAGAGCAAGGTGACCAACTCCCACTCGGATTAATTGCAAGAGCTCGAGCCGAGGAACATCAAATAGAGCTTAAGGAGGGACTTTTAGTCTTATCAACAACCATACCGGAATCATTATTGCTCGTCATTTGGACGCCAAAGTGTATGTGGATTTTTCTCTACAAGTTTTGGTTTGGTTTGATGGTCATCTTGAACGATATAAAGTTCGTTTAGCTGTCAATGATAACTCTCAATAAGTTAGACATCAATCGTGTAGGAACTTTTAGTCTAGGTCATGGCCCATCCAATAACTAGATGTCAAGAATGACTTCGTGCATGGTAATCTAAACATTAGTTATGTTGTTCATTTAGTCCATCCGTGTAAGGGCCCTTTAGTACCTCACATTCACTCATCCAAACATTAGCTATGTTGTTCACCATGCCTTTTTATGCATGATCTTAAGGAAGCTCACTTTGTTGTGATCAAGTACATCATTCGAAAAGTTCAAGGCACTACTGAAACCACTATATGTGTTCTCATCCCACTCACTATGAATGCATAGATTGAATTTGTAGGTTGCCTAGAGACTCGTCGCTCTACCTCTAGATATTGTGTTTCTTTAAACAACTCACTCATCTCATGGTCATAAACAACATGTTGTCTCACGTTTGAATTTCGAAGTTGATCAAGTACCATTCCCTAATGTAGTGGTCAAATGCGCTTAGCATTATAACTAGCCTTCCTAACTTACCACCATTGTCCTCTTTCTCGGGCGTTTGTTGTCGACACTCGACACGCATAATGTATGGGTCACATATCTCGCCCGCAATCCAATAAGCCATCTACGTATCAAACATGGCGAGCTTCACATTTCCTTTATACGTCCGCCGAATTTGTATTCTCCACGCTCCATAAGCTTTTCAATATATTGACATTTTTAGGATTACCTCGTGCTTTATTTCAAGATTTTTTTGATGTAGTCTCACCATTTGTAATCATTCTAACTCGACTAAAGGGCATGACAAAGGATATATTAGTAAATATGACAGTAACATGATGATATATATATACTTATGTAAATTTTGTACTCCTATTTAAATCTAGTAAGAAGCTCAAGCAAACCAACGAAAATTATCTTTGTACACAAGGAATGATTCTAAAAAAATCCCGAATGAAAATATACATACATTTTTATTTTTCGGAGTTAAAACCAAACGGACCCTTAGATTAAGTGCATTGAAAACTTGCAAAATATACAAAATCTAGGCTAAACTATACAAATTTCAGGTTGTGATTCGATCTAAAAATAGTCCAACACAGGTCATACATTTGCGCAAAGGAGAAATAGGAAGATAATATATTTATTTTCTTTTTCCCCATATTTATCTACGAATATATTGGTTTTCATGGATACAAATGATGATGGTGGTCGTTTCCTCAACCTCTCGCGACATAGGAAGATAATATTTCAAGTCAAAGAATCAGATAAAAGATTAGTGATGAGATCAAACTGAACCAATTCCTAAAAATATCTCTAGTCAAAAATTGAGATGAAAGATAAGTGCATAGCAGTTGACGTATAAAACAGCTCCAAACTCCAATCGAGATTCAGAAATTGATTGTTCCTCTGTGAATTGCAACAGTGCATAGCAGTTGCGTCATACATAAAACGATGACGACAGCTTCCATAATTCTCTGCAATCACATTTTTCCTCACTTCATATATACCAAGCTTGAACCACATTTAGAATATGGAGAGGGTGAGGGTTTAGGCTTACCAAGCTTGAGCCACAGTATCCCGATATAATCTCCTTCGACCCAAATCTGAGTATGTATAAATATTATAGAAAGAGATTGCTTCAGGATCAAGCAAGGTATAGTTTTTTTTTTTTGGTAAGGATCAAGCAAGGTATAGTTAAATACAAGTAATTAAGTAATATAATTACCCCAAAGCGAGAACAGTGAGAACCCAAGATAGAAGAGAGAAGGCAGAAATCGTATACAAGTCGGGTCGGCGTCCGTTAACTTGCGCTCGCATGTTATATACTCCGACGACTGAAGTCGTGACGCCGAGGACTCCGGCGAGCAGAGACGCTATCACAAAGAATCCCGTTGCCTTCTTCCCGGTGTTTTGAAAGTATATCGGATATATTCGAGTTGTAGACGACGGCGTTAACTTTGATGCTGCACGGATTCGACCGTTTAATCAACAGATTGCAAGTATATTTAAAGCGATCTAGATGAGAAAAACCTGCTTCCAAGGATTGATTGATTTCATGATTGACAGCCCAGGCAGCAATGCCGACGACGACCAAGTAGAGGAATAAATTCAGCATTAAGAGCAGCACAGCTGCTGGGCTTGCGCTTCTCTTCATTTTGCCGTCGGATTGATTATATGGTTTTCTGCATGTATAAAAGGTGTTGTTATTTGTATGACCAAGGGCCTTGAGAAATAGGAGATCTATCCATTGGATTTGACTCTTGAGGTTCTTTGCTTGCAGAATTTGACAGAGGAATAACCGCACTTGGGTTTTGGAATATTAGTTGTACTTTTTTTTTTTTTTTATTGCTACTTTGTATCTGTCATTTTGCATTTGGGTGGACTTAGGCCGGTCCTTAGATTTATTGTGTCTGGGCAATAATATTTTTGGGTGTTAACATTTAACAATTTAAGTTGATGTTATATTTAAATTATTTTTGAGGTTTGAAATCCTAGGAGATACTCATCTCACTCCAATTTTATTATACGTAAAAACATGTAAAAAAATAGGGGACATAAAATTGAATTAGTAATTCAATATCCACAATTTAGATATCAAAATTTCAAAGAAAATTGGAATAAACTACATACCAATCTAATATGTGTTCATCTCATCAAGTCAGTTTATACTGAGTGTTGATATATACTGAAAAATGTTGAGAATGTAGCAAAAAGTTTCCATTCGGTATATATAAAAAATTGTAATTTGTTTGAATGAAAGGTTTTGTGCGAGATAGAAAAAGAGTCTCAAGAATTATTGATTAAGAACAAGATATATAATTCATACCTACTTTTCTTTAAATCTAATTTTATTTTTAAAAATTGGGTAAAGTATGCTCTTTTTTATGAACTTTTATTTTTATAAATCTCTCTAACTTTTATCACTCTAATTGACTATCACTATAATTGTATTAAGTATTGTATTTACTTAATGACGTTATGTTATTGGTACTCTTAATAGTGGTAAAAAAACATAGTTATCCATTTTACCCTTTTATTTTAAACCATTATTTTAAAATTTTGGTGCCCCAACATATGTGAGGCCCTAAGCCGCAACCCACAAAGCTCTGGTGTAGGGCCGGCACTTGGTGGACTTGTCAAACGGATCGGATTTTAGGTTCTCAATAGGTTTGGTTAAAACTATAAACAATTAAGGAGGAGAAGAAGCTAATATCCTTTTCACAACTACTTACTACTTATATAGATTAGTTTTACAAAATATAACACCATAAAGAATTCAATTTTTTAAACCTCACAAATACTTTTAACATTTAAAATCTTATGAAAACTATATATATGAATTAAACAAGGAAAACTCTTCAAGTGAATTACTTTTAGTGAATACTATTGTAAAAAGGGATGAACTTAGACTTGCAACGTTAAAACTCAATTCAACACTCCTCCTTGAGATTTCTCTTGCACAAACCAACAATACTAGAAACACGGGTCATTAAATACAATTTGATCTCGACGCTTACCTATTGTGTTGGCCAATATATAAGCTCTTTCAACAAGTGTTTTACTTTTTCGACGTTATATAGCGTCGAAGATATAAGGACACTAAATGGTATCAAAATAAGTTACAAAAACGTCGATTGATGATAAGGATGACCTATTATATTTACAAAAAAGAAACAAATTTCCTTATACCGCCTAAGAAAATCGACTTCTGCCTCTTTTTTTCCCGTAACAATAAACCCTTGCAATAATTATATATCTCTTTCTTCTAAACCACCTACAACATACCACACAACCCTTCACGAAAACCTTCTGCTGGAAATCAAACCTTTAGCCGGCCGGAAATCAAACTTTGGGAGACTTGCAAGCAATACATCGGCAGTCTCAGGTAAGAATGAATTCGACGTTTTCTTTAAGTATTGTATATATGAAACCCTAATCCCTAAACTTCAACTTTCTGCTTTAGGCTACAAGGGAACCTTCGTTCTCGATCGCCTCTCTCTCGAAGTCTCCGGTCTCGATTGTACAATATCGAGGTTGAAGGTTTTGCAACTCCTCTCGAAGTCAACCAACAGTCACTTATGTTCCTCCATTAACGCAGGCAAGGTTCTTCACCTTCTCTTCAAGTATGAACCCTAATCCCCTAACATTTTTCGCAATCAATAGCCTCTTTATTCTATTTCTGAAAGTAATCAATTTCTTTGGGAATAAATTCAGCATTAAGAGTAGGCATCAATACCGTCAGATTGATTAATTACTTTGTATATGTCATTTTGTATTTGGGTAGACTTTTTCAAAGGATCCGTTCTGTGTTCTCAATAGGTGGGGTTGAAACTTGTTCGCTCTCAAACGTGTGTGAATAATGAACGAATATAGTCTTGAATTTGTACTTCTAATAAAAGACTTAACAATTTAGCGAACCCGCAGTGTATGAATCAAATCGTAGTAAAAATAAATATTCCAAGATCTATCTCAATGACTATGGTGAAATCAATAGGTGACAAATCAAAGAATAGACTAATGAAAGAATGAAAGAGACAAAAAGCAATAAAGATGAATAATATGATAATCGGGAAAATTGCGAATTCTAGATATCAAAGTATCCAGTTGTGGTTTTTATTCAAGACTTCTAAAAATTAGGACAAGGTTGAGATTGCCAAGGAAAGGCGTTTTGTTCGCTCTTAGAAGTGTGTGAAATATGAACGAAAATAGCTTTAAATTTATACTTGAAATAAAAGTCAAAGCAAATAAGCGAACCCGCAGTGTACGGATCAATCGCAACAAAAGCAAATGTTTCAAGGTCGATCACAAGAACTATGGTGAAATCAAGTAGTAACGAATCCAATATGGGATAGATTTTTGCTAATACTAAAGAACTAAAAAGACAAAAAGCAATGATATGAATATATGATAATTGGTAAAAATGCAGATTCTAGAGATCAAAGTATCCGGTTGTGGTTTTCGATTCAAGACTTCTAAAGAATTGTGGATAAGGTCGGGACCGCTAAGGAAAGGTGTTTCTAAGGTGGGAAAGATCACGGAAGAGGTCTCACTATCCACTATCTCAAACCAAAGCTCATAGCACCGGGTATGCCTCAAGGATCTAAGGAAAAGGAACTATAATCTCAAACCAACAACTCAATCTAAGGGTAAAAAACTAATCTTTACCGGGTAAGTCTCAGCTAAGCTCACTCAGACAAGAAGAAGGCACACTCAAACTTAATATAGGGTTTTGAATCCTTTATTACCTAGACTCGTCATCTTTGGCAATCAAGAAAGAGAATCACCGGATAAGTCTCTTTCCAAGCTTAGATGAAAGCTTGAAAGGCTCAACAAGGCTAGGATTTGGGCAATCTAAAATCTAAGCATAAAGATATAACAAAAACGGATCAATAGAAGAAATTCCGGGATGTTCTAAGGAAAATCTTGTCCGGGATTCTCAAGAACAAACCGAGATTCGTCTACTCGAAGGTTAAACCAACTCTTCAAGGTCCAATCTAACATAAAGGCTTAGTCTATCATCACCTAAATCACAACCATCAACCAATCACCCTAGAATCGCAGAGGTTTAGCCAACAACACACATATTCAAAGCAAGAAAGATATATGAAATCAAGAAACTCATAAACTAAATAAAACTAAAAGAAAAGTGAGAAATACTTAGCAAGATGTCTTCAATATCCAAATTTGTAGCACAAGCAATAAATAAGATACAATCTTGTGTTCGAAAGCAATGAAATCTAAAACTAAGGTATTTCTCTCCAAGAATCTTCACAAATCTCTCTCAATCCGAAAGTGTTGCAACTAACGTTGATGCTACCAATCTCTTGTGTGTAGAGAGGTCCGATGTTGTAAGACGTGCTGCAACTATGATATCTTATAAGAAAGTCTAGGGTTTTGAATCTTTGGGCCATGGGCCGTTTTACACTAAATCTCCGATGAGCCTAGTAACAATCTCGGCCGAGATTCTTCACAAGTCGGACCAAGATTTGTTATCTGTAACGTGTCTTCTTTGCTATTTTTTCTCATCCTTTGATTATGTCCTAGCTTCCTTTATGCTCCAAACGCTCATATGTGATCCACCTTGATGCTTTCTCCTCCTATGATCCATTTCCGCTCCAAAATCTGTCAATTTATCTACTATCGCAACAAGAATCTGTGTATACATCTATTTTAGCAAAGTATGCAAATATGTGCTCAAATGCTATGAATCCATGTCTAATGCATGCAAAAGAAAGAAAAAAACTACCTATATACATATCGATACTAAGGTCATAATTCATGCTATCGTGTTTCTAAGGTGGGAATGATTACGGGGGAGGTCTCTCAAGCCACTATCCAAATCAAAGCTCCTATCACCGGGTAAGTCTCAAGGCTCTAAGATAAGGAATATATACTAAAACCAAAAACTCGACCTAAGGGTCAAGAACTAACCTTTATCGGATAAGTCTCAAGTAAAGATCACTCAGGAAATAAGAAGGCACACTCAAACTTAATAAAGGGTTTTGAATCCTTTATTACCTAGACTCGTCATCTTTGGTAACCAAGAAAGAGAATCACCGGATAAGTCTCTTTTCAAGCTTAGATGTAAGCCTTAGAGGGAACTAAGGGTATGAAAGGTTCAACAAAGACTAGGATTTGGGCAATCTAAAACCTAAGCATAAAGATATAACATAAATGGATCAACAGAAGAAATCTCGGGTTGTTCTAAGGAAAATCTCGACCGAGATTCTCAAGAGCAGACCGAGATTTGTCTACTCGAAGGTTAAACTAACTCTTCAGGGTCCAATCTAACTTAAAGGCTCGGTCTATCATCATTTAACCACAACCATCAACCAAATACCCTAGAATCGTAGGGGTTTAGCCAACGTACAACACACATATTCAAATCAAGAAAGATATATGAAAAATTCAAGAAAACCATAAACCAACAAAACCAAAAGAAAAGAAAAGTAAAAAATACTTAGCAAGACGTCTTTAATATCCAAAAGCAAAAACAATCCAATAACAAAGATCCAATCTTTAATCCAAAAGCAATGAAATATAGAACTAAGTCTTCCTCTCCAAGAATTCTCTCAAAAATCTCTCACAAGTGTTGTTGCTAAGAACGTTGATGCGTGTAATCGATATATATAATCTGCACTTGTTTGACGTCTTCGAGCTCTCTTTAGATCGTTGTAGCCATGCTTGACTTGTAGAAAAAACTAGTGGTTTGAAACTTGGGTCATGGGCCATGTTTACACAAATGTCGGATGACTTCGGTAATGATCTCGGTTGAGATTTATCATTAACAGGTCGAGATTTCTATTATGTAACATGTCTTCCTTAACACTTTTTTTGATCCTTTGATGATGTCCGTGTAGACATCTATTTTAGCAATGTATGCAAAGTAAGACTAAGAATGTGTGTAGACATCTACTCTATTAGTTTTAAAAATAAATATTCTAAATGTTTGAGAACCTGAAGAGAAATTTTAAATATACGTGGATAGAAGAAAGAAGAAGAAAAAAAACGTCCATTTTCATGTTTCATATATATCCTAGATCGGGAGTTTTATCAAATTAAAAAACAATTTACTTTCTTGCCAGTTTCTTTAACACGTGCGAGCTCTACAGTAAAAGTGACTTTACAAACCACCCAATGAAAATACTTATTCACACGAGTGACCCTCCACTTAACCCTCCCTTTCACGTTACTCGTAACCAATTACGTCGTGTTGGCACACTCATAGAAGACTGAACCGCATCAAGATTCATGCGAGTAATCGTAAAATTAAAAAACAAATCAAATCATTAACTTTTTCTCATTTTCTTTCTTTCTTGTAATTCGATCAGTGGATTTTGGATTAGTTAAGATCAGTTTTTTGTTGCGTAGTTTTGTTTGGTGTGTTGTTGTAGCTTGCTGGTTTTCTCTTTGAAAGGAACCTTTCACGAAACCACCCAGAAAAAAGCAGAATTTCATCCACGGAATTGAATCTAAGCTTTGCCCTAGGGTTCAGCGATTTTTCTCTTGTTTGGTGCTTAGTCTTGGTTTATCGAAGATTAGACAACACTGTTGTGTCTAATTGCAACTGAAAAGTGTTTTTGAGTTATCGCACATCCTTGGATCTACATGGAGCAGCTCGTCAACTTCATAATCCGACCTCCCAGGTAAGGCGTATCTAATTCGCTATTTCTGTCCGATTCTTGAATTTATTGTTGTGAGATCATGAATTTTGTTTGCCTAATTTGGTTGTAATTGGATAGATTTGTTAATTTGGTTCAATTTCAGTATGTAGGTTACAGGTTCGCCAGGTCTTGATTTGTTCACGAATCTGTAAATTTTGATTAATTCGCTAATCAAGCTGTTTTCCAGTACCGAGATTTGTTTGTGTTGATCTAAGTTGGACAGTTTTCCTGGGATTTTCTGTAGTTACTTCATATATGGATTTAGCCATTGTTTAAACCTTGATAGATGGATGACTCTTGAGTTTCAGGTTTTGCTGCAGTTCTTTAATGACTCGTGAGTTTTAGGTTTTACTGCAGTTCTTTAAACTGTGGGATGAGTGGCTTCATATTATACAGTGAGACGTTGTTGTGCATATACTTGCGGAAGTGGAATTACTTGGACAAAATAAAGGTAGAACGGAGCTTGTTACGAGTAGTATTTGTGGCTTGATAACTGTTATTGCCATCTTAGCAAGAGTTACGGGTATGCGTTTAAAGTTGGGATTGAATCATGCACGAGTCTTATAGGTCAGTTGGTAAATCCTTGTCTTTCTGGGATAACCTTTTCTAGGCGGTGTTGAGTATCTATGCTTTTCATCCATGTGAGAGCTACAGCTACTCTTGATTTGTGGATGTATTGTGTCTGGAGACCTAATTTATCATACATGGACAGGTTACTTATTATTATGCTAGCTTTTGAAAAGCATTCTAATGTAAAAGAGTATAGATTGTGCTATTAAGGTGCACATGTAGCTCTTGAGGGAGTTACATATTTAGTTAAAACTTTTGGCAATGAAATACTTGGGAATGGAGATGATAAATATGACAGCTCGGAAACTAGTAAAGTTGAGTCGACTAAATTCTCGATTTCAATAAATCACTGGCTGGACAAATTATAAGTTTCTAGGTCTTGAAGCTTTTTCTTTGTGAAGCAGTTTCTTTTAGGTTCATTTGTGTTTAGAGGGTGTAAATATACTAGTAATTCCCTATTTGCTAGACAAATGGTCTGTATTGCTTAGGCTTTTTCCAAAATCGAGTCAATTGACAATCCCCTCGAGAAATAAATTAGTTCCTTCTGGCATATTATTACAGTTGCGCAAGGATAATTCAAAAGGTAATGCATGGGAACTATATACTTGGAATCTTTATTTTCAATGCTGTTCCCATGTTGCATGATATGTCAGGGAGCTGCGTTCATTCCTTGATTAGCAATCAAGGAGACTGATAGAATGGGGATTTTAGTGCGCATATGTGTGAGTTACTAACTAGTCTTGAATTTTCATTTGGAAATCACAAAGATTTCGTTAGAATATCCACTATCTAGATCAGGCAATACAGACCAACTGTACGTTTTTCTAAAAGAGAGAAAATACAATGATTGTTACCTTAGATGACGTGTGGTCAATAGTAAAGACTAGTGATTGAATGAAATATGCTGTTAGTTTCTGTAGGTGTTGAAGTAGTTTATTTCTTCTTTGCAGAGCCATATATTTATTCATTTGATATCATTCTTGATGATTATAAACAATTTTAACATGAAAGGGTATGTAGCTGTACAATTGTGCAATTTACTAATTGTTTGAGGCAAATGCAAAGCATACAAGTCTACAACCCTTTTCTTCATGCACTCTACTTACCAGTATTTTTATTCTCCCCTCTTGCTGGTATCGAAAGGAAAATATGTGGTGTTAGCCAAGCCAACCGCCAATTGGTTTTCGATATTCACTTGTTTTTTGCTCAATTTTAAGCAATATCTTTGAAAATAAAGGAATTTTAATACTTTGACAGTCATTCCTCAATATAAGACCTTACTTTTCTTTTTCATAGTAACATGAATTGAATGAAATCTTTATTGTTGTTATACTGTTCCAGGGCTGAGTATAATCCTGAAAATGACTTACTGGACGAAGAGTTCATGCTGAAAGGGAAGTGGTATCAGCGGAAGGACATAGAGGTTAGGTTCTGGTTTTGTACATGCAATAATTTATATATTAAGGTTAGGTCGTGGTTTTGCATGCAATAATTTGTATATGGAGATTAGGTTCTGGATTTGTATGCCATAATTTGTTTATGGAGGTAATTTTGGTTTTGTATGCAATTTTGCTTACGGAGTTTATTCTGCTACCAGCATTCACTGTTGACTTCATTCTGGTTTCAGCATTGGTTGCTAGAACTAACAAGGTTTCGAACCTTTGCAGGTCAAGAACAGTAGGGGAGATGCTCTTCAATGTAGTCACTACATCCCCAGTGTAAGGCCTGAGGGAAAGGCATTGCCCTGTGTAATATACTGTCATGGTAACAGGTAGGTTACTAGGTCTGTCAAAGTGGTTGTCTACTTGATTAGAACATTTCTCATTTTTCTAGGGACTATATATATGTCAATGGGAACTTCTATCTATTGAACCTTTGTTTTGTGGTCATTGACAAAGCGTGGTAATTGAGAGAAGTCATTGACCACAAGACACCAGTTAATGTTTCTAAATTTTGTTCACTTCTGCTATCCCTGTGAATACTGAAGTTGCAATCAATGCTAACCTATATCATTATCTAGTTGGCTGTTGACGCGATTGTTGCTAAACAGAATTTCATCATGGTTTTATTTCAGCGGTTGCAGGGCAGATGCCAGTGAAGCCGCCATAATATTGCTGCCCTTGAACATTACAGTATTCACCCTGGACTTTTCAGGATCTGGGCTTTCTGGTGGAGAGCATGTCACTTTAGGGTGGAATGAAGTGAGTGGCTTGTTGATTTATTGGACTTCTTCACAAAGTTAACTTAATTCATATGTTGCTCTTTACTAATCTCATTGGCATTGATTTCTTTTGCAAAGTTCATGTGTTTGACTCATTTTTCATTTGTAACTTTCAAGAGACGTATGATTTTTGGGAGGATGAAACATTTGCTAGAATTGTCATCTATAATAAGAAGCTAATCCATGCTACTGCTCGTTTTAGTAAATTATGTTTCTATGCAACTGAAGGTGGACCTAGTTCAACACTACAGTATTCATTGACATTCCATCTTAAATATTTTTTGGCTGATTGCAGAAGGATGATCTTAGGGCTGTTGTTGATTATCTGAGATCAGACGGGGATGTAACTATGATAGGGTTGTGGGGCCGCTCAATGGGTGCTGTTACAAGGTGGATACTTTGTGCTTGTTATGTTACTTATCCTCAACTCTAAGTATCCATTTGGTTGTTATGCCCTATTCAACTTTGCCTGAAGAACATCTTACAATTTCTCCACAAGAGGCTCGTACTGTGTTTTCCTATTATCTCTGTCACTCTTCTGGAAATCTAGGAGATTCATTTGCCTATGAATTGTTCTGTTTTTCAGCTTAATGTACGGAGCAGAGGATCCTTCAATTGCAGGGATGGTCCTTGATAGCCCCTTCTCTGATTTAGTTGATTTGATGATGGAGCTTGTAGACACCTATAAAGTTCGGCTGCCTAAGTTCACAGTAAGCATATACTCTTCTATGATAATTTGTACATTTTGGAGTGATACATCTATACATGCTCTTGTGAACTTCTTTTGGATGTTGTTTCTTCTGAGTTTCTCAGTCTTTAATTGCAGTACGCATTTTTTCTGTTTCAACGTTCTTCATTTCATATAAGCACAATAACTGAGATGCATACTTCGTTGAACAGCTTTATTGGGTCACTACATTCTCAGAATCTTATCCATTTCTGCTAGTGGTAGATGGTTGATACCCTGAAAAGTTAATGCTAGAATAAACCACCTTTATGGCTATCATACACTTCGGGATTTATAAAATGTCTGAGGTTGTTGAAGTAATTAGTAGTCTATTTGCTCTTATTAAGTGGTAAATGGATAGTCGATCAATTGCCTTCCTACCACTGACCAAGCTAGTTGCTGGATGATGAATTGAGATTGCTGTTACAACAGAAACCATGCACCCATGCTCCACGTGTTTCTGTGCATGCACAGATGTATAAGCGCTGCAATAAAAAAAAAGAAAAAAAATCACTCACGGCATGCTGAAAGAAGGTGGTTTTGTTTTGTTCGGAGGCATGGTTTCATGTCTTCAGTCCCATGTCATGAGTTTAGCTATTTGGTAGGTTTATGAGCTGTGTGCTAGCGGCACTGTAATTAAAAATCTTCTCTTATATTTCCATGACTTCAACGGCATTCCTTATACAGGCCATCTCTCTTCTTAATGGAAACCTCCTGACCTTACCCATCGGATAACAAGAACTGCCGCTAACCATTTTCCGGTGCTTTTGAATTTAAACATTTTTGAGTGGAAATTCTATTCTTTCTTAAGTCTCTCATGATTTGATCTCCTACTCTGCATCAGTGCTGAAACAGGCTGTACAAGAGAGTCAAATTAGTGTATCATGATAAATTGATAACCTGGCTGTTCTGTGGCAGATTTTTGAAGTAATAAATCAGTTTGACATCATTTATCCCTTTCTTTTATAGGTGAAATTTGCAATACAGTATATGCGAAGAGCAGTTCAGAAAAAAGCAAAATTTGATATAATGGAGTTGAACACCATCAAGGTAGAAAAGTTTTGGACTTCTTTTTAACTTCCCTGTGGAGTGGGGATTAATCTGAGGATGTCTAATTGTTATTTTGGGGGCATGACTAGCAATGTTTAATTTTTTGATAAACCAATATCCATGCCAACTACTTTGCTGATAGTTAGTTTGTCTTTCTCTATACTAATGATAATCAAAAAGAGAATACCTTTTTGAATTCCTATATATGAATGTTATGGTTTGTATTTGTTATGTGATGGTCTCTTGCAAGTAATGCTGAAATCTTATGAAGGATGAACCGCACTCCTTATACGTCAGGAGCCCATTTGTAATCTGCTTGTATCATGTAAAGGGCTTGTTGAATGTAGATATTGCATGAAGTTACAAAAGACAAAAAATGGTTTGCAAAAATATATATTTGTCTGTCATTTACTCTCTTCTGTGAAGATATGTTCTCATGTTTATATATAACCTAAAATACAAAACATACAGTGAAGAGCTTCTTATCCGATGCTTTTTGAACGCCTTTTTGTCTGTAAGTTGCAGAATGGTTTATGTGCATCAAGTGGCGTCAGTTTGTGACGTTGAGAATATGAAGACAATTATGACTAATCTTTGTTATAATATATGTTGTTTATCTTCACCTAAAACAAAATATATGTTGTTTATGAACTCATCAGGTGGCAAAGTCATGCTTTGTTCCAGTACTTCTAGGGCACGCTGTTGACGATGACTTTATCCAACCTCACCACGCAGATCGTATATTTGAATCCTATGCGGTAATTTCTGCCACACTGATTAAACATCTTCATCTGTGGATGAGATTCAAGTAGTTGCAAATTGATAAATGCCCATTATTAGAGAATTGATGTTATATGTTTATCACTGATTTGCTGATAACCCTTTTGAAGAAGTGGATCCGGAGGAGTATAATAAGTTAATAACATCATCTGATTTTTCGCTAGACGGGTGTGGAAGCATTTGTTAATACTTGAACAAATGAACAAAAACTGACAAATTTACCCTAGCATAAGAGTTACTAGAAACTTCGGTGTCTTGCCTGATTTGAGGTTTATGGCATACAACTTCGACAGGGAGACAAGAATATCATCAAATTTGAGGGTGACCATAATTCTCCAAGGCCACAGTTCTATTTTGATTCCATAAGTATATTCTTTAGCAACGTTCTGCAACCTCCAGATGATGGGATTGGGGGGAGTTACTTGGATCCGGTGCATATGCATGACTATATTGACAAGGTAAATCACAGTCTGGAACTACTGCCTTGTAGTTCTGAATTTAGTCAGGCTGTCTTTATCCTGAATGACCAATGCTGTTTGATTTGGATCGATAGGCTACCTGGAATGCTTTACAAGGGATAGGATATGGAGCCAGCAACACGAATCTCGCTTCTAAAGGCAAATCATTAGTGCTTCCTATTTATAATTCTCTTTTCAAACTTAACTTTTAGTAATCATGAACTAACTTTGTTTTTTCATGTCATTTATTGTTTAGCGGGTGGAGAAGCTGAAACCAGTGGCACACAAGATGCAATTGAGCAGCTCCGCTCTAAGAGGCCAATGAGTCGTATGGAGGTTAGTTTTCTTTGAAAAGACGGTTTCCAGTTCTTACATTCTTATCAAGCATTAGACTATTCTGAGAAGTGTCCTAATCTAAAAACTGTTTCCCAGAATCGGGATGGACTTGGTAGCTTTGGCTATTTGTTACATGACCAACTTGTATTATTGTTTTTATATTTTGGTGCAAGTTTTGAAGCTCCCATAAGCATAATCTTGTGATTAATCTGTTTAGGTTCCACCAACTTTAGGAGAGGAACAGCCTGAATCAAAGGTATGCCAATTACATGGCCTACCTGCAGTATCGGTGTTTATAATTTGGTGTTATTTATTAAGTTTGCTGATGCATAATCTTGTGATTAATCTCCTTAGGTTCCATCAACTTTAGGAGAGGAACAGCCTGAATTAACGGTATGACCATCACATGGCCAACTTGTAATATTGATGTTTATAATTTTGGTGTTATTTTTTAGTCCCTTGTGCAGTTGTGCCTAATCTTGTGATTATTCTCCTTAGGTGCCACCTACTTCAGGAGAGGAACAGCCTGCATCAAAGGTATTTTTTTTATAAATTTTCTGGCTGATCTGATGATTCTGATTTCATATCTGAGGGTTTTGTAATTGTTCCGGGTTCAACTGTCAAAGTGGTTATCATGTGTGATCCCCCCACCCCTGGCGATCACTATCAAGTAGCAACGATACACATCCACATATTATCACCGAAATTGGGCTCTAAAAAACCTTGAAACTTATTTCAGGCGTGTCTCCCAGATGAATTATAGTCTCCAGTTTAGTACATTAAAAGCCAAATGATGTATAACATATTAGCATGTCATCCTGCATGAAACATATCAACTTTGGGCGAGTATCATGGCACAAGAGCATAACTGTTTGAGTTATAAACTTTTACAGGAAGAAACAACCAAACGAAGTTCTCCCGAATCTTCATCCGGAATGATTAGCTTTGAATTGTCCAATGGAGTTCCCTATGGTCCTCATGTACCCATGTCAATTGAAGACGATCAGTATGTGGAATATCCCTTGGACTATTCACCAGATTTCCCTTGTGATGAAGAGGATGAAGAGAGGGTAAACATAATTAACCTTCAATCATATCATAGTAATAAAAGAATAAAAAATTTGACCATAGTACTAATAGTTTACATTTCTTCAGATGATAATGATAGCAATGATGGAATCACTGAAGGATTTCAGTATAAGTCAGCCACATAAAGAAGACGCTCTATGCAACGGTTCCAACACCTCAGAATCCTCCAACAAAAGCGTAAATGAAGCTCCTTCAACAGAAGAGAGTAGTTGCAGTTCACCACCAAACACAGATGCAGACAAATCAGAACCTCAAGACGCCTTGCTTAAAGAACCGGTTGACCGGATTGATCCTCTTGTTGATGTCAACGACACAGCAGCACCAGTTACTGCCACGAAACCTTCAGACTCGGACACTGCAGATGGCACAAAAGCCACATTGACAGTCGAAAAGAGCCCTTCAGGCCATAACATAATAGAGGGCCTGTTTCGCCGTTGGGACAGGAACTTCTTTAAAAGCAGCCGGTAATCTTTGCAAATGTAAAGGTAAGTAATGGTTTTTAATTTTCTTGAAATGCCCATGACCTGAAAGATGAAGGGGTAGGGCAAGTAACAGAAATATAGGCAGCTGTTATCATTGATGTGTCTGGGTTTTAGTGATGTTTGTGTTAGGCTGGTCAGTGGATGTCATCCATTGGAACCGTTTTGTTGAATGGGGGAGGAACCTGGACTGGAAGGTTGGGATGTTTGTATTTTGCGTTGATGGACGGTCACGATTCTTTGTTGTGCATAAGATGAAAATTCTTAACTACATATCAAGGTTACGTACTGTTTGGTGCTTGGAAAAAACGTTAACTAACCAAGTTTGGTTATTAGTGCTGGGCTTTGTAATAGTTGATTTTTTTTATAACGAAAAGCAGTGAGACTGATCTACTTCTTAGAGGTCATCTAATCTAAAGCATCCTTGTGGATGAAACCATGAAATTCGGGGGCATCAGAAAAATTGGTGTTGGGGGTCGAGATTTTCAAAGCCAAGAAGTTGATTTCTCTAAAAACATGTCTGATATAGACTTCATCAGAGAACCGAAGACACTCCACAAACATTGGAGTGTCACCCTCAATTTCAATCTTTTTGATTTATAATAGGATAGCTTTTTGTAAACCAAATTTAAAAGCAAAAACTCCAGCTTTTATTACCGAATTTAAGTTATTTTTTTTAGCATAATAACTAATAGCGACTCCATTGTGATTCTAAATCCCATAACCAATGAATGTTATTTCCAAATCAAGTTTTGATTCATTAAAGTTAAATTTATTAAAATCAAAATTTTGTTTATCCTACTTAATGATATGTTTTCCCTTTTGGTAAAGTTAATGTCCTTTTATTTTTTCTTTATATCATAATCATCCTCGTCAATTATATTAGTTTTTCACATGAATTTGGGTTTTAATGAAAATGATAACATTATTGTCAGGTCAATAGACTCATTACTAAAAATAATTTTATTCCTAAATAACCAGATTTTGTTTTCATTGTTATTACAACCTCTACAATATATTATACTTTTATTATGATTAGACCTTCTATAATTATTAAATTTACTACTATTGTTATTAAAGATTAATAAAAACTGAATACTTATTTACGCATGCTTATTATTAGATATTTGTAAATCAAAATACATCATTTTAATTCCAACAATTTAAATTATTCATTAGAAATACATAATGCTAAAACATAAGAAATAAATTAGTATCATATAATTAACTAAATTTATTCAAAACAATTTAGTTTACTAGGCTTTTTCTAGTTTTGTGTTTAGTAAATGTACCCCTTGAGAGAAGAGTGTGTAGAGTTTGAGAATAAATACAAAAGGTTGCGGTATATTTACTTAATTGAAACATTAAAAAGCCTAGTTACTACTATAGTTTTTCTGAAAAGGCCTAGTTACCAAAATTGTCCAATTTATTCATATGTAACTAAAAAATTAAATCATTTACTAATTTTTGTAGGATAATATGCAATTAAAAAACTAAATCGTTTATTATCACTTCTACATAGAATTTTTCTATATTGTGATGAAAAAGATTAATTGAAATTAATTTAAGCAATATGAAAGTGAAAAAACTAAATAGTTTATGATTACTTATGTATAGATTTTCCTATATTATTGTGATGAAAAAGATTAATTGAAATTAATTTAAACTTGTATTTAGATTAGACTTTTACTTCTAGTTACAAGTTTAATCTTTTTATATAATTGAAAAAAATTATGGTTAAACTCAAAAATCGGCGGTAATTGTTGATTAATTTAATTTCAAACAAAATGTCTTACTAGCACTAATCTATGAATTATACAATTGTGTTTGTTATTCTTACATATTCTAGAATAGTGACACTTGTCACCTTATGATTGACTAAAACTATGTATATATACGGAGGACCTCTATCATCAATACAGATCATGAGAGATTTCAATCATTCCTTCTTAACTGTCTACATTTCTTCCACTTGGTATCAGAGCGAAAGGCAAACGCCTAAACAAAAAAAAACAATAGAAACGGATCTCAAACCTAAGGAGAAGGTGGAAACCAAAACTGTGAAAACAATGAAGCACAATCTTCTTCCTCCATCTTCCCAAACCAGACCTTCCCAAAATTTTCTACCCTAAACACTATTAAACTCACAACAACAAACTTTCCAATGTGGAAAGGAATCATCAAGTCATATCTCACTGCTACCCAACTTATGAGATGTGTAGACAATACCATTCTTTCTTCAGATCGAACAGATCCTCGGGCCTTCCATTCCTGGCTTTACAAAGACCACCTGGTAGTGGCTCTCCTGCTTTCGTCTCTCACTGAAAATGTGATAACACAAGTGCTAGACTGCAGCACATCTGCTCAAATATGGTCTCGCCTTCATGACCTATTTGCAGCAACCTCAAATGCTCGGATTGTTCAATCTAGGTTGAAGCTTGCCTCTCTCAAGAAAGAAGGAGAACCTATTCTCACATACTATAACAAGGCTCAGTCCTTAGTTAATAGTATCAAGGCTGCTGTACAAGCTCTCCCAGATATAGAATTTGATAATTACCTACTAGCAGGCCTTAGATTTGAGTATGACTCAGTTGTGACCTCTCTTACCATCCTTCCCATCTTCCCTCTTTCTCATCAGGTTCTGTCCCATCTCTTGAGCCACGAGGAGCGTGTCACTCGCAACAATTCCTCACTATCTTCCTCTCTTCTTGGTACTCCACCAGAAGCTAACTACACATCTACCAAAGGGCGAGGTCGTAAAAACCACAGGGGAAGAGGTGGTGGTCGTAGTGAATCTGACACTAGGACTAGAGGCAGAGGTGAACAATCCTGGTCTAATCGACCAGACAACAACAACAACAACAATAATCGGCGAGGAGGCAACAATGGTGGGTATCGTCCACCAACCAAATTTCTTAGGAGTACCAGACACACGACCTGTGTGTTACCTCTATAGCAAACCAGGCCACACTGTCATTCAATGCTGCACATATTTGATCACTCCTTTCAAGCACAACCACCTGCCTCTCTTTAGGCCAACAATACCACCTCGAATTGGTACCCAAATACATCAGCATCAAATCATTATACCCCAAATTTCTCCAACATGCGTATTGATAAGCTCCCCTACTCAAGGACTGAGCAAGTCTCATTGTGAAAACAATGAAGCACAATCTTCTTCCTCTATCTTCCCAAACTAGACCTTCCCAAATTTTTCTACCCTAAACACTGTTAAACTCACAACAACAAACTTTTCAATGTGGAAAGGAATCATCAAGCCATATCTCACTACTACCCAACTTATGGGATATGTAGACAATATCATTCTTCCTCCAGACCCAACAGATCCTCAGGCCTTCCATTCTTGGCTTTCAAAAGACCACCTAGTAGTGGCTCTCCTGCTTTCGTCTCTCACTGAAAATGTGATGACACAAGTGCTAGACTGCAGCACCTCTGCTCAAATATGGTCTCGCCTTCATGACCTATTTGTAGCAACCTCAAAAGCCCAGATTGTTCAATCTAGGTTGAAGCTTGCCTCTCTCAAGAAAGGAGGAGAATCTATTCTCACATACTATAACAAGGCTCAGTCCTTACTTAATAGTATCAAGGCCGCTGGACAAGCTCTCCCAGACACAGAATTTGTTACTTACCTACTAGTAGGCCTTAGATTTGAGTATGACTTAGTTGTGACCTCTCTTACCACCCTTCCCATTTTCCCTCTTTCTCATCAAGTTCTATCCCATCTCCTGATCCATGAGGAGCGTGCCACTCGCAACAATTCCTCACTATCATCCTCTCTTCTTGGCACTCCACTAGAAGCTAACTACACATCTACCAAAGGGTGAGGTCATAACAACCACAAGGGAAGAGGTGGTGGTAGCAATGAATCTGACACTAGGATTGGAGGCAAAAATGAATAATCCTGGTCTAATCGACCAGACAACAACACCAATCGGCGAGGAGGCAACAATGGTGGGTATCGTCCACCAACCAATTTCTCAGGAGCACTAGACACACGACCTGTGTGTTAACTCTGTAGCAAACCATGCCACACTGTCATTCAATGCTGACAAATTTGATCACTCCTTTCAGGAACAACCACCCCCTCTCTTCAGGCCAACAATACCACCTCGAATTGGTACCTAAATACAATAACATCACATCATTATACCTCAGATTTATCCAACATGCGTATTGATAACCTCCCCTGCTCAAGGACTGAGCAAGTCTCACTTGGTGATGGTTCTTCAATTCCGATTCACAACCATTGTTCTGCTTCTCTTTACTCTTCTTCACATCTCTTTCACCTCCATAATCTTCTTCATACACCGTCACTTTCCAAAAACCTACTGTATGTGAATCAATTCCGCATCGACAATAATGTTTTCTTTGAATTTTCATGCTCATCATTTCCTTGTCAAAAATTCGCAAACACAGGCTCCTCTCCTCAAGGGTACCGTTGAGAATGGCCTTTATGTCCTCTCCGCCACCACAACACCACCAAAACTTCATTTCACCACCGTCACTTCTTCAACCACAACTCTCTGGCACTCCAGACTCGGACACCCCTCAAAACACATTGTTCAAGCGTTATTACCCTCCTTAGTCGACAGTAACCCTAAGACCCATTCTCTGGAAGGCCCATGTGAATATTATAGTTGGGTCAAGTCCCATGCTCTTCCTCATCCCCCTAGTCCATCAATTTTGACCCATGTTCTTTAGCTGTTATTTTGTGATGTTTGGGGCCCAGCCCACACTATCTCTGAAAATAGAGATCGGTATTAAATATCCTTTTTGGATGATTATAGTAAATTCCTATGAATTTTTCCGTGCAAACTTAAATCCGATGTTTTCACTATTATTCGTTCTTTCATTTCCCTTGTGTCCAATTACTTTTCTCGCAAAGTGATTTCCTTTCAAAGTGACAACGGAACCGAGTTCAAACCTCTTATCCCGTTGTTTTGAGAGATAGGAATTACACACCGCCTCACTTGTCCTTACTCTCATTCACAAAATGGAAGCATCGAGAGTCGTCATCGACGGATTGTTGACATGGGCCTCACACTTTTAAAACATGCATCTCTTCCCTTCTCATTTTGGGATTATGCCTTTAAAATTCGGTCTATTTACAAAACCATCTACCATCCCCTATCACCACAAATAAAATTCTCTATGAATATCTATTTCACAAACCACCGGACTATAACTTTGTAAAGGTTTTCGGGTGCTTATGTTTCCCCAACCTTAGACCCTATAACCAACATAAACTCATGTTTTGTTCCACTCCATCCATTTTCCTTGGCTAAAACTAATCTCATAAGGATTATATTTGCCTCGACTTTGAGACACATCGGACCTACGTCTCTAGGGACGTCATCTTCCATGAACATACCTTTCCTATGTCCACTTCCCAATTAAACTCCTCTATTTCACAGTCCATCTCATATGATCCCCTCCCTCTTATTCAAGCAACACGAGGCCCAATTCCTGTGATCATCAACGCATGCACACCAACCCCAGGCTCAACTCCTCCTTAAAGCCCATTACTAAATCCCTCGCTTTCTACTTAATTCCCTTCATCCCCAGGCCCATTGCTTTCCCCTTCATCCCAGCTCAACACCACCCCACTAATCTCCGATCCATCTACTCCTTCGTCTGGCCCATCTACAATTCCACCCTCCTCCTTGAACTCTCATTTGTCGCCAGCCGCTCCTTCTCATCCTATGGTGACTCGCTCCAAAGAAAATCACCAAAGACCACTAATTCATCAGGATGGTACCATCCCTTGGCCATCCCATTTCTCAAATACAAAAATCATACCGGAGGAACCAACTTGCTTCACCCAAGCCAATCAATTTCTTGACGCGTTTGGCCATGAAAGTTGAATTCAAAGCTCTCCTTGCCACTGGAATGTAGTCTCTTGTACCCTCTGACCCTACTCGAAACATAATCGGTGTTAAGTGGGTGTTCAAAACCACAAGACACTCAGATGGTTCTCTAGAACGAAGGAAGGCCCGTCTTGTAGCCAAAGGCTACCACCAACAACAGGTCTCAATTTCAATGAAACCTTCAGCCCTGTGGCTAAACCATCCACAATCAGACTCCTTTTCTCTCTTGTTGCTATGAACCATTGGTCAGTCAACCAACTTTATATCCAAAATGCGTTTCTTCATGGTACCCTTGATGATGATCTCTACGTCTCCTAACCTCCAGGTTTTGTGCACCCTGATCTTCCTCACCATATTTGCAAGCTCCATAGGTCTTTGTATGGTTTAAAACAGGCCCCTTGTACCTGGTTTTCAAAACTCAGTGATGTATTAATGACCATGGGTTTTCAACCATCTTTGTGTGATTCATCTCTATTCATCTTTCGTCAACATATATTCACACTCTGTGTTTGTACTCATCTATGTGAATGACCTTCTGGTAATTGCTTTCAATAAGGACCTACCCTCCAAATTTGTGGCCACATTGTCCACACACTTCCCTGTCAAGGATCTTGGACATGCCCTACTTCTTGGGTCTTGAAATCACAAGGTATGTTGATGGCTTCTACATAGCCCAATCTAAACACATTCGAGACGTTGTACTGATGGAAGACAAGGTTTCTGTTGATAGATAATATTCCACCATTTCATTCATTGAATTCAACATAGTACATATATAGGAGATTCTTCAGTAGATTAGGATATTGGGCCTCTAACATGGGCTATACTTATTGGACTATGTATCTATTCTAGCATCCCTCGTCGATCCCAAATCCGTAAGCCGGAGTTGGGAGCGTAATGTAGCAAGACGAGCTGAAGAAACCGCTTTGGTTAGGAGATCTGCAATCTGGTCTTTGGAGGAGATAAAAACAACAAGCAAAGACTTGGACTGCACCCTCTGTCGAACAAAATGGTAGTCAAGATCAGGGTGTTTTATTTTGTTGTGCATAACTGGATTGACTGCCAAGTAGGTTGCCCCTAGATTATCACACCAAAGGGTTGGTGTTTGAGGAAATTTGACTCCTAGTTCCATGATGAGGGATTGAATCCACAAGATTTCTGATGTAGCATGAGCAAGTGCTCGATATTCAGCTTCCGTGGAGAAACGAGCCACAATGGTCTGTTTCTTGGATTCTAGGAAATCATATTGGTGCCAAAATAAACACAGTAGGCACTTGTGGATCTCCCGTCCGTAGTATCGCTGCCCCAATCTGCATCAGAGAAGGCTGATAGAATAGAACCTAGTGTTGAAGAAATATGAAACTGGAGAAATGCAATACAATTTAAGTAATGAAGAACACGTTTTACGGACTACCAATGTGCCTGTTTGGGAGAGTGCATAAGCTGAGCTAGTTTGTTGACATCAAATGAAATATCAGGTCGTGTAAAAGCAAGGTTTTGCAGACTGCCAATATGCTTCTGTAGAGTGAGGGATCATCAAAGGGTGGGGAAGAGTTAAAGGTATCTTGAAATATTGTAGCAAGAGGGGTGGACACTGACTTTGAGTGTTGCATTTTTGCCTTAGTGACAAGATCAATGATGTAGCGTTTCTGTGAGAGGTAAAAGCCATTTGTTGTCCTCTGTACTTCAATTCCGAGGAAGTAGCTAACTGGGCCAAGATCTTTGACTGGGAACATTGTAGACAGTTTGGTGGTGAATTTGGTAGCAAGAGAAGGGGATGAAGTGATAACTAGAAGATCATCGACATAGACAAGGATGCAGGCAAAATCATATTGAGATTTGAAAAGAAACATGGATGTATCAGAAATAGAAGATGAAAACCCCATAGAGACCAATGTATCTCCTAGACGGGAGAACCAGGCACGAGGGGACTGTTGAAGTCCGTAAAGGGATTTTTGCAGCTTACAAACATGTGTGGGAAATATGGTATTAACAAATCCGGGTGGTTGAGAGATATATACCTCTTCCGTCAAGTCCCCGTGTAAAAAGGCATTTTGTATGTCAAGCTGCTTCACTTTCCACTGGTTCATAGTTGCCAAAGCTAGGAGAAGGCAGGTGGTTTTGCAACAGGACTGAATGTGTCGTGGTAGTCTAGGCCATGAAGTTGGTGATATCCCTTTGCAACTAATCGTGCTTTCCTTCGTTCAATGGTTCCATCAGACAACCGTTTGGTTTTGAAAACCCATTTGACACCTAGAGTGTTTTGGAAGGGTGACGAAGGTGATAACGTGATTTATGACGTTAGTATAGGCATACATTTAGATAGTTTTTCCCGTTATTCATGCACGGTTTGACATTAGTTCACGACGTTTACATTCATTTCGTGCATATTTCTAGAAAAGACGTCTACACGAGCTTTTGTCGGGTTTTGTAGGTATTTCGGGGATCTTTTGGACATTAATCGATACATTCGAGGATCAAGCCTCATGGTGGTACACATCTAAGGCTTTGAAGGAACATAATTGGAGTAATGAAGGACACAAGGACCCTTATTGGTGCAAGCAATGGAGCAACTCATGTCTAGATGATCATAACAAGTCTCTGTTGAAGAAAATCGGACCAACACTCAGGAAAATCGGCCGATTTATTTGACTGGGTCGATTTTTGGCCTTTGACAACTTAAGCCACGTGTCCCACGATCTCTTTGCCCGGCCTTGCTCTTGGTGGAGAATATAAGTGGTCTTGCAAGCTATTGCTGAGGAGGATCCTTCTCCTTCCTTTGGAAACCTTCTCCTCTAGCATCTTCCCAAAAAGACTCTTCCATGGTAGCCTCTCTTCAAGGCACCCTTGTGGGTGTTCTTGAGAGAGATTAGTGTAGGCTTTAGTTTTGTAGTGAGATTGGAGTGATTTTTGTGAAGAAACTTGTTGAAGGTTGTAAGATCTGACTTGGAGCTACATTTGGTATGTTGAAAGACTTGTTTTGAACTCAAATCCAGCTAAGTTTCATTGCTTTCATTTCCTTACTTCATCTTCTTGCTATGGATTCTATGTATGCTTGTATGATGATTTTAGATCTTGAAATGCATGTTGTTGGCTAGTTTATTGTGATTCTGGAGTGATGGATTGATGGTTATGGCTTGGGTGATGATAGAAATGACTTACATGTTAGTTTAGGATGATTTTTGTGGCCGAAACCTAACCCAGGAAGAAAAATCGACCTGTTCTTCAGAGTAAATCGGCCGATTTTTGCTATGATCCACCCGATTTTTCCTTCTGTTGCTCTTTAATTGATGAATCTGTGTGTTAGGATGTTAGATTGTTGAAATCCTAGTGTTTGTTGAGCATAATATAGCTTAGGGTGACCTAATGCTAGCAAACTAAGTGAGGAAAGAGACCTACCCGGTGATTTCCGATCTTAGATACCAAAGATGATGAACTCTAGGTAATAGTGAGCCTCATAAGCCGCTATTGGACTGAGTGTGCTAGGATTGTTGCTTGAGACTTACCTTTTCCGAGACTTACCCGGTAAGGAGAGGTTTGCCCCTTAAGTAGTGTCCGGTTTGTGTAGAATTCCCAACTTTACCTCCTTGAGACTTACCCGGTAATAGGAGTTGGGTGCGGGATTAGTGAAGCATGAGACTTACCCGGTAATTGCTTCCATTAGAGAAACACCCTTTCCCAACACCGCAACCTTGTCCTTAGAATCTTTAGAAGCTTGAGTCCAATGCCATAACCGGGAATCTTGATCTCTAGAATCCACTTATCTTACCTATTATCTCCTATCTTGCATTCATGTGTTTGTTTGCTTGTTTGATTTGCATATTTTGTGACCCTTGTTTGATCACCCCAAAACCAACCAAAAATATTGTGTTTTGCACCTTCTTTATTCCTCATCTCATCTTAGTTTAGATTTTCACTATTTTTGATCATTGAATGACTTGATTTCGCCTCAGTCCTTGTGTTCGACCTCGAAATACTTTCCTTCCTACATAACGATCCGTACACTGCGGGTTTCGCTAGGTAGTTTAGGAGATTAGATCGAGTTTATAAATGTAAAGCTTTTTGTGCTACACAATCCTAGCGTAACAGAAGGCACTAGGGTCCATGCGTTTGTGGAGAGCAAGGCTTGAATTTCATGGTTTATAGCTTGACGCCATTCAGGAAATTGGGAGGCAATTGTAAAAGTTGAAGGTTCATCTGGAATGGTGGTTGTGTTTGAGCAAGACGGCCATGGAATAGTTCCGTCATGACGGATTAAGGGCTTGAAGATTCTGTGGGAGGCCCGTGTTTGCATTTGGGTAGATGGTACGGGTGGATTAGGTGTTGATGAATGTGACAAGTCCAGTGAAGTATCAGATCTTGAGAGCCCATCAGGAGAGGAGTTAGGTTCACTAGAGGGGTTAGATGGGCTTTGTGTAGGTGGGTCAGGTGATGTAGCTGATGGGCTTTGCGTAGGAGAAGGTAATGGGCCATCTGAAGGAGGAGGCTGATCATTTGCTGGAAAGAAGGGAACAAAGGCATGGACCGGCAAATATGTGGGCTTCTCATTAGATTGGGAATGGAAGGAAAATCTATTTTCATGAAATAATACATCTCTAGACACATAAAATTTGTTTTGAAGCAAATCAAGGCAAATGTGACCATGGTGTTGTGAAGAATAACCTAGAAAAATCATAGGTTGAGACCAGAAATTTAATTTGTGTTTATTGTATGGTCTAAGATTAGGGAAGGCCAAACAATCAAACACTTTAAGGAAATTGTAATTTGGTTTTTGGTTAAACACAAGTTCAAAAGGTGTTTTATGATTGAGAACCGGTGTGGGAAGACGATTATAATGTATGTAGATGTTTCAAAAGCAAAATCCCAAAACCGTAGAGGAAGTGAGGCATGTTTAAGGAGGGTTAATCCCATATCAGCAATTCGACGATGTTGAGTTTCAACGGACCCGTTTTGTTGATGGGAATAAGGGCATGTGAGCCTATGATTGATCCCCAATTTATGGAAAAGGGGAATCAAGGGTTTGAACTCGGTTCCACCATCGGTTCGAATTATAATGATTGTGGTAGATAAGAGATTAGTAATGAGAGTAATAAAATTTGTAATAACCGGTGTAACCGAAGACTTTGATGGTAGGGGGAAAATCCAAATACACTTGGAAAAATCATCTACAATAGAAACATAGTATTTGTGTCTTTTGTAAGATAAGGTATTACTTGGTCCCCAAACATTAAGAAATAAAAGTGATAAAACTCTAACACTTGTGGATGGACTTAGCGGGTGTGGTAGAGCGTGGGCCTTGGCCCATGAGCAGAAAGGGCAGCCATCAGATTGAAGGATTGAGCCACGGATTGGGCTATTGGTTTGGGATAAAGCAAAAGGATGACATGAGGCGAGGCATGCCCTAAGCGGAAATGCCAAAAATTGGCTTGTTGAGTGATGGTATGGTGAAGTTGTGGTGACGATGAACCAGTGGAAGTGGGCAGCACATACAATCCGTTCTCAATGGTTCCTCGAAGCAGAAGATTGTGGGTCTTGGTATCCTTCACAAGAAAGAAATATGAGTGAAACTCGAAATATACAGAGTTATCAACACAAAACCGATTTACTGACAGTAAGTTCTTTGTGAGCAATGGAGTATGCAGAAGATGTGATAGTAAAAATTGACGAGAAGGAGAGTGAAGGAGAGATGAACCCTGATGGTGGATAGGTATGGTCGAGCCATCACCTAATGAGACAATGTATGTTCCTTGGTAAGGGTAATTGTCAACCCTGAGATTCGACAAATCTGGAGTATAGTGATGAGTTGTTGTTGTGTCTGGATACCACGAGGTTGAGGTTGCATTGGCTTGGAAGTACTGAGATGTTGGGGCAGCGTAGGCATGGTCAAACCTGTGCCAACAGATGAGAGCAATGTGACCCGGTTTTGAACAGACTTGGCAGATAGGTCGTGTGTCCGGGGCGCCAGAAAAACTCTGTTGAGGGTTGGCAGCAGGGCTTCTACCTCGACCTCTCCCTCTTCCTCTGTTGTTTTTCCCTCTAGTAGTATTGGAGCGATTTTGTGAACCTCTGCCATGTGTCTGAGTATAGTTTGCTTCCATTGATGTATATGTGTTATTGACAGAGGGTGGAGTGGGTAGCAATATTGTTTGCTGTCGAGTAAGACGAGCTTCATTGACAGGAGATGAGATAAGATTTGGGAAGGTGAGGGGAGTGTGATCTGGGTAGATAGACTGGTGACTACAGAATCATAGTCAGTGCCCAGCCCTGCTAGAAGGAAGCTTGTAAACTCAGTATCTGATATAGCTTGCCCTGCTGTTGTCAAGCATGAAACAAGGTTTCTGGCCTTGCTGTAATACTCAGTAATGGAGGAATCTCCTTTTCGAAGAGAGGCGAGTTGAAGCCTTGTTTGGACTTTGCACTGGAAGCAAAAGCAAATATGGTATGAATTTGAGTCCAGACTTCAGCAGAGGTTTTGCATTCCAAAACTTGAACCAATATTGGCTCAGTTAGGGAGCAAGTGAGTATGGCTAAAACAAATTGGTCCTTGGAGATCCAATCTGTATATTCTTTGGACTGTGGAGGGCGTGGGGATTTTTCAGGACATTGTTTTGTTCCATCGACATATTCAAACAGATTTTGAGCTCCTGGAATGGGGCTAATCTGAGCCTTCTAAAGAAGAAAATTATCAGATGAAAGTTGTGAGGTGATGAAGGAAGAGATGGAAGAAAGGGAGAAGCTCTGATTTTTGTTTTCAGTCATTGATGGCTTTTTGAAAAGTTTGTCCCAGAGAGGCGTTTGCCGTTTAACGCTCTGATACCATGATGGAAGACAAGGTTTCTGTTGACAGATAATATTCCACCATATCATTCATTGAATTCAGCATAGTACATATATAAGAGATTCTTCAGTACATTAGGATATTGGGCCTCTAACATGGGCTATACTTATTGGACTATTTATCTATTCTAGCATGTACATAGAGCTGGCATGACAAACTCGAAACCAATTGCAACTCTTATGACAACAGATTTTGACACGTCCTCATCATCTCTGCCCTTTGAAGATCCTCAGAATTATCGCAGTATTGGACCTGATCCTTTGCAATCAATCGGATATGTCAATTCATGCATAACCCTCAAGTTGTTCATTGGTAAGTAGTCAAGAGGACTCTCAGATATCTGAATGCCACAATTGATCTACCATTTTTCATCTCCTCTGCTTCTCAACAACAATTATCCACATTCTCTGATGTTGACTAGGGCAATGACAAGCAAGATCGGAGATCTGTTAGTGCCTATTGTGTGTTTCTTGGCTCTAATCTAATATCTGTGCGTCCAAGAAACAAACAACGATAGCAAGATCCACCACAGAAGCAGAGTATTGTGCCCTTGTCCATGGCACCTGGGAGACAATATGGATTCAATCCCATCTTCGTGAACTCCAGATTCCTCTCCCCTTACCACCAGTCCTATGGTGTGACAACATTAGAGCCACGTACCTTGCAGTTCATCCCGTCCTCCATCATAAGATCAAGCATCTCTCTTTGGATTATCACTTTGTTAGTGAAAGAGTTCAGGCTAAAGCTCTTCAAGTAGCCTTCATATCCTCACAAGAATAGATTGCATACCTTCTTACCAAACCTCTTTCTTCCTCCAGATTCTCCAAGCTTCGTTTCAACCTATGTCTCAGACAGCTTAGAACGCGGGGGCATACTAACACTAATGTATGAATTATACAGTTGTGTTTGTTATTCTTGCATATTCTTGAAAAGTGACACTTGTCCTTATGATTGACTAAAACTATGTATATAGAGAGGACCTCTATCAATTCTTCCACTATGTTTCTAAAATGATGTATTAAATAAGCTATTTGCAATTTGCATTAGATAAACAAAATATTTTTTAAATGATATATTAAATATGTTATTTGCTAGATCGTCTATCACGGAATACGGGAATCAAACTAGCTTTGAAAAGAAAATTACCAATTAGCATCAACATTCAGATACATGATTGACGAATATAGCATATTGAGATCGAGTGCACTGCAATTACCAGAGCAGGAACGAAAACAGAAGATACCCTAAACTGGATAACTTTTGATACAATTGAAGAAATGAAGCAATCACCAAAATTTCATCCTGTGTAACAATTTTTTTGCTGGTTCCTGAGTCCTGACTTGCAAGTTTCCTCCACCGCCATGACACGCGATTCTACGTCTGACTTCAACAGGCTATCCCGGCTTTGCTCAGCTCAGCATAAGATTTGCTGCATCAAGAAGAAGCTGTTCTACTGATCTTGGTAGCGAACTGGCCATTGCATCCTGTAAAAAGGATGTTACCCAGAAATAACATTCAGTAACAAGATACTTAACCATGAATCTGGAAATCAACTGGACAGAGATTTCACTAAGCTCAAGATATCTACCCGAAGGGCCATGACAAAACACTGACATATGGACCATTCTGAAGAACTCTATAAAGATGACAGTATGAAACTACAGCTAGCTGGAGGCTACACTATTTATCCAACCAATTTCTTTGACTACAATAATGGCGGTAATGAATTGAATGCTGTATGATACCATCTCTAAGCATTTACTAGTTGTGTTAGTTGATATGCACCTCAGAATTAATGTCACTGTAAGGCCTTTGTGGTTAGTGAAGAATTTTCTTCTCAGCTAATACAAAGTTCAGTACTGATAAGAATTAATGTCACTGTAAGGCCTTTGTAGTTTTCATGAAAAGCTGATGCCTATGTCATATCAACTGGGGAACTATGAAAACACACTGCCTTATGTTTCACAAATATGAGATTGTTGCTTATTTCCAGAAGGTTCCTGATAAAGAGAATGTTGTTTAATGCTCAAATCTCCAATGGAGCTTAGAAAACTTGAATATCTGAGGGAGATGGATCTAGAAAGTATGTGAGTAAAATTTACTGTAACTGTGTCTGGTGCAAATAACTTATGCATTAGAAGGAGATTATAAGCTATTAATAGTGCCAGAATATAATATTGGAAGCTATTATAATCACTTATTTATCTCAATCAAACAAAAATGACTCTTTTATAGCACAGAATAACAGTGATGTCTTTTTTTCTTCTTAAACTCCAATGACAAAGAAGTAAACATCTCTTTACACAGAAAAACTGAATAACAAGCCTCACATCTGTAATAAGGATGTTAAGCTGACAAAATAGTGCACAAAACAGAAGATATTTGATAAATTAGTGTTAGGTTCTATCTACTAGAAATTTTTAGCTCTCAGGCCATCTTTAGGATTAAATTCTTCAACAACCAAAGAGCAAAATCAAGGCAGTAAAAAAACACAAATTAGTAAAACTACTCAACCAGCACTTCAATACTTGGGGTGTGTTTGCTTGCATGTATTTATAAACTAATGTATGTTTAAATTTGGGGTTGAAACGGAAAAGCTATATAAGAAAAACTAAACTAGATTTGGTTCCAAAAAATCTAGTGTTAAATCCTTTCCCATTGAATCATTCATCCGTATTGACAATAGGGAAAGTGTATTTTCAAACTCGAAAACAATACTCAATTCAACATGAATAGAACTTCACAAAGTAATAGAAAGCCAACACGAATAAACCATGCCACATCACGGTTTCTACTCTAAACTGCATAGCAGACATCATCAAAGCTTCCCAGCATCTATCTGGCTTTTCAGACTGAATCTAAATTAGAACATCAATTTTCATCATTCATTGTATTGAGCATATTCATAGAAAGCCAACATGAATAAACCATGCTACATCATGCAAAGTCAAAGATTGATACATTCTCGTACCTCACAAGACGAAACAAACGACACACTCCCCCATTAAATCGCTACATTCTTCCTAGCAACCTTGGCCTTCTCTGCGTCGATTATAGATTCGACTAACCTCGCGGCATCCTCAAGCTTCCCCTCCTTATTCACAACCACATAATCAAAGTTCCTAGCATGCTTCACCTCCTCACGAGCAGTAGCAATCCTAACCAACAAAGTTTCCTTTGTCTCTGTCTTCCTATCAATCAACCTATTCACCATTGCATACTCACTCTCTGCAGTTACAAACACAAACACAGCTGACCTTCCAAGGATCTTCCTCAATGTAGCGGCACCCTGTATATCAACCCTAAGAACAATATCATATCCCCTTGCCATATACTCCCTTATCTGCTGCTTAGGTATCCCCTTATAATCCCCATAAACCAAAGCATACTCCAAAAGCTCATCTTTATCCACCATACCCAAAAACTCTTCTTTACTCACAAAGAAATAGTCCTTCCCGTTCACCTCCCCAGGCCTAATCGTCCGGCTAGTCGCCGTTACAACGAAATGTAGATTCTCCCTTATCTCTCTTAATCGTTTGATTACTGCATCTTTGCCGACTCCACTTGGTCCGCTAATCACCATGATCATCGGATATGGCTGGGGAGCCAAGGGTTCATGGCTAAAGGGTGAACCTAAAGAAGTTTCTAGGGCACAGAGTAGCTCAGCACGATCAGCGCGAACCGGGTCCGGGATGGGAACCGCCGGCGCCCGACGAGCATCAGACATTTGGTAATTTGACGAGGTGAATCGGCTCTGACGCGTATTAGACTTAGGGTTTGAGAATAAGTAGGGTTTGGATTGATTGGGGAAACGGAATGTGTGTATTAGATTGGATTTGAGATAGAATTTGCGAGGCTTGATTGGAATTGGCAAGGGGTTTAGATGGGTGTGGGTTAGAGAAATACAGATTCTTCGAACAAGCATCGAACTTTCACCAAATGGCGGAATAACGAAGTAGTTGCAGAGATGAGAAGGAAGAAGATTGAAGAGGAAGAGTTCTTGTGAAATGGTAATGGTACGATTTGGCAAAATGTTGAAACATTATTATTAATAATGTTTTCTGAAAAATAAAAAGAAGATACTAATTGATAAGCACTTAAGCAGCATGAAACAAACCATACAATAGGTTAGGAACTTAGGATCAATAGATAAAACTTAAAAAATCATGATTCCCGTTTCCTCCGATTTAGTCTTCTAAGGTGTGATGGTGCCACGGTTTGAGCGTTCTGTCGAAAAAGAAATGTAATTTGTAATCGATTTTAAGGAAATGTGTCCGGAGTTGTTTCCAAACTTTCTACTTGTGTACATCCTTCGAAAATGAACGTTATATTTGTTATATCTTGTTGACTAGATCATCCTACTTTCCCTTTAAAACTTCCTTACTTTCGGTTTTTTGATGTATTTTTGTGTATTTCTTTTCTCCTTTATTGTGACCCTTCATGACGGTTCGAATCATTAGACGGTGTGTCATCCAGTGATTCAAAACTGAAGAATTAACCATTCACTTTGCAAATAAACAATAACCGAACAACATAATCAACCAACAAAAAATAATAAAAATTATAAATCGGAAAAAGTGAATAAGTTGGAATAACACACTTAACGTTCAACAAAGAAAGATTACACACTAAGTTAGTAACCATAGGTTCAAAATAAATTATGAAATCATAAGAAGAATGGAAGAAAATGGAGAGCAGAATTGGCCGACGGAACAACAACATTTCAACATTCGAAGAAAAAGAAGAAGAAGAAGAAGAAGAAGAAGAAGAAGAAGAAGAAGATCGATGTCTACTTCCGGCAACCACAATCTCGTAGGTGGTCGATGGGGTAGGTCTAGTCAGAAAAAGAAAGGGAGAGAAGAAGAAATATTACGGTAAATCAATTTTTCTTTATTTTTTTTAAAATTTGTTTTTCTTGTTTTTAGCCTTACAAAATAGAGATAATTTTCGTTGACCGTACCTTGACCTAACACAATCCGTGTCCTCGTCGTGTACTAGACGTGTCCTCCACGTATCATGCCTCTAAATCGTGTCTTGACCGTGTCAGGCCATATTTAATTGTGTCCGAGTCGTGTTTTGTCGTGTCTCCGTGTCCGACACGGCAGGACACGGGACAATTCGCTCTCTAGAGGTGTACATGCATCATAATATAAAAGTGTTTACGTGTGTCAAATGAAGGCATGATGTTGGTATATGTCGTTTGTTTCGTCTTGTGAGGTATGAGCATGTATCAATCTTTGACTTTGTTTTTGTTTGAATGACGGGAATGGTATTTAGTCTTCTTTTGGGTCGGTTGTCTGCGTGAACATGTTGTCATATGCTTGTTTGAACACGCAACCATTTGCTTGTCGATATTTCATATTGACGGCGTCTTCTCCTTGGTTGTCTCCTTTCTCTTCTCTTCTTCTATTGCGAATGCGCTTATGGTGTGAGGAAAAAGGTTCTTCGGCTGCTTTTTCGTGATTGTTTTTCCACCAATCATCTTCCTTCTTTTACCTTCTCTTCTATTCTCCTCTTCTCTTCTTCTTTCCTATCCGTCTTCTTATTTTCATATGACGGTTTCATATTAGGGTTGTTGAGGCTTGAGGGTACAAATTGGATCTTCGACATGTTTTGAAGTTCGTATACAGTGCTTACATAGTACATATTGGCTCTTCAACATGTTTTGAGGCTTGTAAGCCGCTTTCTCTTCTTATTTGATTTACACTGAATCGATTTTGTAGAGTTTTTGTCATTATAGGGTTTATATGATGTGCAATTTGCTTATTCACTTTCTCGATTCAGGTATTTTTCGCTTTTTAGTTTCGGTCAGTATTTTCCTCGTCTGAATTTTGTTCTTGGAATGCTCAATGGCTTCATTGTTTTCATATTATTGCAGGCCTAACCACCATAGTTTGAGTCTAGTTGATGAAGGTAATCCTTTAACCTTTGCTCTTGGCTTAATTCCACCTTCTCTTATATCTATCTGAAATCTCTTAATGTATCGATTTGAATAATTTGTGGGTTTAGTAATTTACGTATAAATTCTATATGGACATGTTTCTGAAAAATGCTCCAAATCTAGTCTTACGAATGCTAATGATCACAAGATTGATGGAGTTGATATTGCGGCGGTTAGAAACGTCAATCATAAGGACTCAAAAATGCAAGACCTGACACATGAAAAGATACAAGTTGTTGATGATTAGTTCCTTGGCCCCTAGATGTCAATTGTGAGGAAACTAATGGGGGATGCATGGAATGGTAAAAACAAGTTTGTGAAGCCAACTAGGAAACCTTTCGACAATCGTTTCTCGGTGCTACAATCAAAAGAGGTGTGGCCAATCCGGGTGTAACACCCCGAATCCGCGGGACTCGGGATGTCACATTGGGCTAGGATCTCACAATGGATCCTGACCCTAGCCTGACAACAAGTTCACTGGACCTTACAACATGACACTGACAGATATAAAACAAATACATAAAACAGTATAAACTGTACGACCCAAAGTAAACAACAACATAGCCGAGTATATAAAACGACATCCTCACATAGGAGGTACAAAAGATCATCCTCACGCAGGAGGGGAAACACAACAACCTCAAACTAACCACCTAATGTACGAGAGCCCTCGGCCTGTCACCTTGCCAGATCACCCAGTAGCGCCTAACCTGTAAACATCTACAACACGGTATGAAACCGTTAGCTAACCATACATATATGAGGTAATGCATAAGCACAAGCACAATCATGAAAGATAAACACATCAGCATTTTATCACACATTTACCCATTTATTATCTTTATATAATAACCATTCACTTAAAAACCGTATATATATAGATAGATGAAAGTATGTGACACGAGGACCGATACATCCCCGCCTCTGAGTGCAATGTCCAGCTGTACGAGTATCGGTCACACAATCCGTGTACCCTATGGGAGTGGATTGCGCCCTTCCTGTAAACCAGTCTGACCCGACAACAGAGAACCTCCCAGACTCCACGGCGGGATGAAAGGGAAAGGTTATCACAGCCACGCAGTGGGGCAGTCAATAGAACATAGGTCGATAAAAACGACAACACATGCTATCATAGCAAACATATAAAGCACACACCACTCATGCAAACACCCAATATAGGGATGATAGCTAAGTAAGTCCTACAGACTTACCTCAACCTCGTACAATCACAACCACGATCAACCTCCAATCCTGAGAGGGACACTGCCTAATAACAAGGCATAAAGAGATATCAATCTCTATTCATCAAAGGGGTCACACCTAGACCCAAAGGGATCCATAAGGATCATACTCAATCTATAAGCCTCACAACCAACTAAACCTCAATATCTCAACATAACTCACAATTCCTCAAATCTCAAGGTAGTTTCTAATCGACATTCCCCAATCTCAATTCTAATCCTAATTTAATTAATTAACTTTAATTACTTAATTAGATTTCGCCAGAATAACGTTTTGCCCGCAGGCAATTTCTAAACCCCCTGTCATCAGATTTCATCATACAAACAACCCATAATCACCAGAATAATATAACGACCATAATGGAATTTCTAATTATTCATTTTGACAAGCCTAAACTCAATTTAGGCCAAATCCTAATACGGAAAACGAATAAATTCATAACTTATTCGTTACTAACCAGATTGACGATCTGAAAGAAGATTCGGAATCACAACGACGCAGGCTACGCATGGACAGCATCAAATTCATCGGAATCTGAGCGACGGAACCGTCCTGGTGACATATATGCTCGACCAGCCCTCCATATACTCGGAAATGCAGAAACTCGGTATCGTTATGAAGAGAATGAAAAGAGGAATCCAGAAACTCAAACGGAATTGAAATCAGATTAGAAACGGAGAGTAGATATGAGTTTGAAGTTGAGAGAAATCAGAGCTTTTACGAGGAAACGTGAAAGGAAATGAATTAATAAAGAATTTTCCGCTATTTATAGTGAAGACGATAATTATCCTTTAGTAAAGTCGATAATTATCCTTTAACCGATCCAAATGCTGGTCGAACCTCTTTCTCCAAACTTCTCGAGATTGGAACATTAAATTTGGAATATTGTAGGGATTATTATTTCACAACTGCCTCGGAAAATGTGTATTCCTAAGCCGTCTTTCTTAGCCGTTAAGAAACGAAATAGCGACTCTTTTGGCCGTTTTGCCTCTCCATGTTATTTCATATCTAGGACATATCCGATGTCCTGATCATTTCTCTCAACTGCATTTTTATTAATTGGAGCTCCCAAATACTCCAAATAATACCGGAGGGTAAAAATAATTACCCGGGGAAAAAGTAAAAATTTCCCCAAACGTCCAAAATTACGTCAGGAACATAACGGTGGGACTCTTACTCATCACTTGCGAAGTCTTCGCGAGTTATATGTCAATTACTATCAACGATTAAGTTAATCAACATTAATTAAAATTCGAAATCCTAGCTATTACATCACACACCCCTTAAAAAAAAGTTTCGTCCCGAAACTTGAACAATTCCCAAATCTTCTCTGATCCATACGCCGAGGTATAACTCTCACTCTTTCTATCGGAGGTATCACATCTCCGTTCAAAAGATCACAACCTATAACAATCTATAACCTCAAGTATAAACATGGAGGAATCATCATCTCCAGGAAACAGGGCCATAACGCTACCCAAAGGCGTAGAGGAATCACGTCTCCCGCCATACCACATCACAAGGGATAGAGGAAGCACATCTCTAGTCAAAACATATCACAGGCATAGAGAAAATACATCTCTAGCCAACCCATAAACATATATATCGCATGGAGGAATCACATCTCCACTAAACTATGTCCATCAAGATAGCATGGAGGAAAGAACCATCTCCAGCTGAATCCTAATCCCACTCAAATAGTATGAAGGAAAGAACCATCTCCTGCTATAAATATAATCATACTCGGGTAGTGTGAAGGAAGTAATCATCTCCAGCTATAGCATACATCACGCTAGCACATCAAGATCTACTAAGATCATAAATCACATCACAACTAGCATGGAATAACACATCAATGCATATAAGCACATAAGCACAACATTCATCAAGATAGCACTAAGATCTACTCGTGCTCCCACAAATGGGTCTGTCCCAACATATACTCTAGATAGTTCTTCAGGATACTATCCTCAGTCTCTCACATAGCCTCTTCAGGTCTTCATCTTGACCATCATATCCTCAATATGGGAAAGTCTTTCGAATGCAAGCGTTTCATATCTCATTCCAAGAATGTAATCGAATGCTCAACAAAAGTGTGATTGGACTCAACCATCAAATCATCGTAACTCACAAGGTGTCTCGAGTCTGGTATATACTTCCTCAGTTGAGACATATGAAACACTGGGTGGATATCCTCTAATCTCATAGGCAAAGCTAAACATCATGCTACCTTCTACGTATTGGTCAATCTCAAATAAACCATCATATTGGAAACCCAGTTCCCTTTCCATATTAACACGTCTAACGTCTCGCAACTGAGATACTTACAGCCGGACATGAACTCTCGCTCGAACTTTAGAGGTTAACGCTTCTTGTCTACATATAATATCTGGCAACTCTGTACAACCAGCATTCTTCCTTCAATCAACGTTACTTGAACTATAAAATTCTGAATCTGGTCAGGTGTTATTCCACTACTACTGCTAGATCACTTCTAGCATAAGGATATACGACATCTATGTCTATATATATTGCCTCATAGGATCATCCCAGAAAGATGCACGTCATTCATTGTTATATAATAAACTCATTAATGGAAGGTAATATAGCCATCCACGTTTCCCATTCGATTTACAACTTATAATAGATCTTTAAGATCTAGATGATCCTCTCTAACTGACCATCTGTCAGGGGGTGAAGTGTAGTCATGAGGTACAAACTCGTTCACAAAGCAGTATGAATCTGCTACCTAAATTCTCAAAGAAAAAACATCCATCTCGATCAGAAATGATCGTTCTCGGTATATCATGGAGTCTAAGTATCTGTCTAGTGTACTCCTCAGCCAATTCATTCACTAGCCACGTCCTTCTGATAGAAATGAAACGTGCCAGTTTCATTAATTTGTTACCAATAATCCAGATAACATAAACTTCTACTGGGTCACAATCCCATAAAAAAGTCCATAGAGATGTCCTCCCAAATTCTACTACTGCACTGGTAGTGGGTAGGGCTTATCTCTAGATCGGAAATACTCTATCTAGACCTGCTAACAGGTCACACACTGTATCACAAATCTAGTTATATCGGCTTCATACAATATAATCGTCTCATCTCGTGGTACATCTTACTCGTACCTGAATGTACTGAATAAGGCGTACAATGGGTATACCATAATATTCTATGTCTCCATATGCATCAGCAGGTACATAAAAGTGGTCATGACTATTCATCAGTCCATCTACTCCCATGGAGAACTATGGTGCCTCAGTACGAGACATCCTTTCTCTAAACCTTGTCAAGGCCGGGCAGGTCTCCTGCTTCTGTTGGACCTCATCCAACAGACCAGGTAGAACCTCTGAGGTATAACTGGGTATCCTCATCAAGGAACTGATTGTCCAACTCTAGCCAAGCTAGATCTCTCTGAAGTTGAGGTTGAACTATCAGTCTCACAATCATCTTCTCTTGGAGTGTCTTTCCATTCAAGCTATCGGCGACAACATTCAACTTCTCTGAATGATATGAAATCTTCAAGTCAAAGTCTTGATCAACTTAAACTCTTAATACTGGCGGTTATTCAACCCCTGTTGCATAAAATATACTTCAGATTTCTATGATCTATAGAAATCTGACATGAAGATCACACCGGTACGTTCTTCAAAACTGAAAGGCTTGAACTACCACTACTAACTCTAAATCATGAGTCGGGTAGTTTTCATCATACATTCTCAGCTGTAAACACACATATCAATAACTCTACTCCTCTGTAGTAATACACATCTCAGACTTAGCTGGGATGTATCACCGTAAATCACGGGATCCCAAAAATCTTCTGACTACAACAAAATAGAAGCAGAGGTCAAATGCCTCCTCAACTCTTCAGAACTTAGACACACTGCTTTCATCACGTAGTTATGGTGGTCTTCTCAAAATACTCGCAAATGAATATGTAATCATATAAAATCCTTCCTCAAAGCATTGGTAGCAATCGGCTGAGCCGAGAAACTACGTATTCCTTAATGTTCATCAGTATCTCCCATGCTACAACATACTTAATACTCGCCAAGCCAACCATGATCCCACTGGCGGAGACAACATGGCCTAAAAAGGATACCACTGGCATCTCAACTTACACTTAGAGAGCGTAGCATACAACCCTCTATCTCTCGAAATCTGTAGAACGGTCCTCAGACGATCGGTCTACTATTCTCTTCTATGAGAGTATACCGACATGTCATCAATGAAGTCCACCACCAACTAATCAAGGAAGTCAATGAAGATACTGTTCATCAACTCCATAAAAACTACTAAAACATTTGTCAACCCAAATGACATCACTACAAACTCGTAGTGTCCATAACGGGTATAGGATGTTATCTCATACACATGTTGCTCTCTCATCCATGACTAGATATCTTGAGCACAAAGAAATCCTGAAAACACAATTGCTTCTTGAAGCTAACTCATCAGGTCGTCAATACGGAACATGGAACCCACTAGGGTAAAAGAAGCCCGTTTCAGTCAATTTTTCAAGTTATCAGTACAATATCTCAACAAGCACCATATAGTGTGGCTTTCCCATTCAATCTTGTATCATACTTCAACTCGATAACAATGTTCACACTCCGCTGGTGCGACAACTAGACGGTTCAGTAACACGTCTATAAACTCATAAACAACTAGAATACCTTCCAATGTTGGACTATCTCGCTCCTTCATGGTATTAACACTAGAAGGTGTCACATTCCTGTGCTATCGGCTCGCTGCTCGTACAATCTTGATGGCAAACCCGTCTCTTCAAAGGTCTTAACCTCAAAAGACCTCTATTTAACTCAACTCAGTAAAGACTATAATAGTCTTACTATTAAAAGCTAACACCACATGATATCTATTCATCCAAACCATACACATAATGACTTCCTCATGCACCTACGACATGACAAAGAAGTCTGCAACCATACACGGGTCCTTGAAATAAGGGAACAAACACGCATCTCACGGGTATCTCAGACCCAAAAAGGTAATCCTGTAAAGGAAAATCCACCTTCTACTATATACCAAAATTCAACCATTAGCGCATGCATAGAAAGACATGACGTGCATAGCACTCACAACAAGCAAAACTCCACCAAGTAAACCATTAACGAGAATGGTACCTATAACAGCTAACACTCGTAGCTCCTCTACATATCATCACTCAATGTCAGATCCATGCACCTCAGGTATCACTGAGGTCATTACTATAGCCTCCACTTCCACTCTTTCTGCACCGGAAAGAGGAAGGTCTTGCTGGGAAGAAACACCACAGTGCTGACAGAAAGGGTCAGATGGCCTAGCTCACCACAAGTGAAACAAGCTATCAGTGCCAAGGGGCACACATAACGCTAATGATCTGGATAGCCACAACTGAAACATAATCATCCAATCCTTGCAACCTGTGCAACTGAAAGGTAACTCGACCTTCGTCGTCCACCTGGAATGATCTCACTCTTGAAGGGAACCTGTAAAGGCAATGCCTTGCCCTGTCGACAAAACTTCGCTCTATGCCTTGCTTTACCACACGTAAAGCATATGATGGGCGCCTTTGAGCACACAGCTCGCCAGTGTCCCAACTTCCACGCAATTAAAACACTAGTTCCTTGCTAGTCATCTTCATGGCCAAAGGATCACTAGATTGTCCTGATATTGGACTTGGTTCCCCATTCATCATCTTTGCTTCTCCAGTAACTGATTCAGTCCATTGCTTCTTTCCGGATCCAGAAGCTTCAGTTCATCTCACAATTGTTGGTAAATCCGGTGTGGATCTACCCGCTATCCCCACTTCATATACTTGTTACATATATTCTTGAAACTCGGATCTACTCATGGAGACACGATCAGCCTCTTCAAACTCGTTCTCTGCCATAGGCGAAACAACAGCGGAAACTGGTCCCTAACTTATCACCACTGGAGGAAGAGGGGGTGTACCCCTACCTCATCCCACTACAGATACTACTCTAGTCTGAGTCATCTATAGGATATACGCACCTAATCTTATAAGGCTATATATATGCCATAGGTATCGATATGTATATAATACATCCACATAATCCATAGTACACACATATATATACATATCTACGCTGCAGAGATCCATGACAGAGGTGACGACTTCTCGTACATTCTATCCCAAAACCACACTTAAAACCAAAACCTTTGAAAACGTCAGATCCCATGTGGGCTCTGTTTATTTTACCTATCAAACCTCATTGCAGGTAGCAAGTGCCATTGTTGTCAACCTGGGGTCTGATACCAACTCTGTAACACCCCGAATCCGCGGGACTCGGGATGTCACATTAGGCTAGGATCTCACAATGGATCCTGACCCTAGCCTGACAACAAGTTCACTGGACCTTACAACATGGCACTGACAGATATAAAACAAATACATAAAACAATATAAACTGTACGACCCAAAGTAAACAACAACATAGCCGAGTATATAAAACGACATCCTCACATAGGAGGTACAAAAGATCATCCTCACGCAGGAGGGGAAACACAACAACCCCAATAGCGCCTAACCTGTAAACATCTACAACACGGTATGAAACCGTTAGCTAACCATACATATATGAGGTAATGCATAAGCACAAACACAATCATGAAAGATAAACACATCAGCATGCTATCACACATTTACCCATTTATTATCTTTATATAATAACCATTCACTCAAAAACCGTATATATATAGATAGATGAAAGTATGTGACACGAGGACCGATACATCCCCGCCTCTGAGTGCAATGTCCAGCTGTACGAGTATCGGTCACACAATCCGTGTACCCTATGGGAGTGGATTGCGCCCTTCCTGTAAACCAGTCTGGCCCGACAACAGAGAACCTCCCAGACTCCACGGCGGGATGAAAGGGAAAGGTTATCACAGCCATGCAGTGGGGCAGTCAATAGAACATAGGTCGATAAAAACGACAACTCATGCTATCATAGCAAACATATAAAGCACACACCACTCATGCAAACACCCAATATAGGGATGGTAGCTAAGTAAGTCCTACGGACTTACCTCAACCTCGTACAATCACAACCACGATCAACCTCCAATTCTGAGAGGGACACTGCCTAATAACAAGGCATAAAGAGATATCAACCTCTATTCATCAAAGGGGTCACACCTAGACCCAAAGGGATCCATAAGGATCATACTCAATCTATAAGCCTCACAACCAACTAAACCTCAATATCTCAACATAACTCACAATTCCTCAAATCTCAAGGTAGTTTCTAATCGACATTCCTCAATCTCAATTCTAATCCTAATTTAATTAATTAACTTTAATTAATTAATTAGATTTCACCAGAATAACGTTTTGCCCGCAACCAATTTCTAAACCCTCTGTCATCAGATTTCATCAAACAAACAACCCATAATCACTAGAATAATATAACGACCATAATGGAATTTCTAATTATTCATTTTGACAAGCCTAAACTCAATTTAGGTCAAATCCTAATACGGAAAACGAATAAATTCATAACTTATTCGTTACTAACCAGATTGACGATCTGAAAGAAGATTCGGAATCACAACGACGCAGGCTACGCATGGACAGCATCAAATTCATCGGAATCTGAGCGACGGAACCGTCCTGGTGACATATATGCTCGACCAGCCCTCCATATACTCGGAAATGCAGAAACTCGGTATCGTTATGAAGAGAATGAAGAGAGGAATCCAGAAACTCAAACGGAATTGAAATCGGATTAGAAACAGAGAGTAGATCTGAGTTTGAAGTTGAGAGAAATCAGAGCTTTTACGAGGAAACGTGAAAGGAAATGAATTAATAAAGAATTTTCCGCTATTTATAGTGAAGACGATAATTATCCTTTAGTAAAGTCGATAATTATCCTTTAACCGATCCAAAGGCAGGTCGAACCTCTTTCTCCAAACTTCTCGAGATTGGAACATTAAATCTGGAATATTGTAGGGATTATTATTCCACAACTGCCTCGGAAAACGTGTATTTCTAAGCCGTCTTTCTTAGCCGTTAAGAAACGAAATAGCGACTCTTTTGACCGTTTTGCCTCTTCATGTTATATTTCATATCTAGGACATATCCGATGTCCTGATCATTTCTCTCAACTGCATTTTTATTAATTGGAGCTCCCAAATACTCCAAATAATACCGGAGGGTAAAAATAATTACCCGGGGAAAAAAGTAAAAATTTTCCCAAACGTCCAAAATTACGTCAGGAACATAACGGTGAGACTCTTACTCATCACTTGCGAAGTCTTTGCGAGTTTTATGTCAATTACTATCAACGATTAAGTTAATCAACATTAATTAGAATTCGAAATCCTAGCTATTACACCGGGACCGTCATGATATTGTCGGGATCCATTAGTGGGACAACAATTACAAAAGAAAAGGCATCAAGTCAGCAACCGCTACACCGAATTAGACTTGTTCATATCATAACAAGCCAGGCCTGCGGGTACCCTTTTCATTTTATAAAAAAAATACAATGTTATTATTATGATTTAAAAAAAATATATTTAAGATATTTTAGGTAAAATTTATTAAATTTATTTTAATTATACTAAATATTTATATTTATACTTAATATTTATAATATACACAATATAATACATATTTTATTTTTTTACCGGGGCCGACGGGCCGGGCTTTTCAGACTGATCGGGTCTAGAGTGGTGTCCGGATCTAGTCTGACGGGTCGGGCTCTTTCCTTTGTTCATACCCGCCGTTTTCCGGACGAGCGGGCCGGTGTGGGCGGTTTGCCTGGGAAGAATTATGTCTACACCAAATGATGAGACAACTAGTTATTGTCATAATTAATTAAACATCCGGCTACCCATGATGATAACCCTAAGCAAATAAAGAGCGTTAAGATTGTGGGCCCTTCGAGTCTTATTCCTAGCCCAACAACCAAACCGTGTGAATCTCGGAGCGAGCTGGCCCAAAATTCCACAAAAAAACCCGTTATTGAGCAAATTAGGATTACGTAAAAAATTCTTACGTAGAATGTTGAAGCTACACATTCATAAATGCCCATGAAACCCATTGATCGACAACCCCAAGGATCTACTCCGGGAAGTATGAATGCTGGTATTGAGAAGATCAACGCCATACAAGATGATATCCCTCGGATAAAGATGATGTCATTATGGTTGAGGTGAGTCAGCCACAGATGAAAGTTAGGTCACATGAGTTCATTCCTCCAACGGGTTTCAATGAGTGTGTTATTTTGGAACTGCAGGGGCGCGGTAATCGACGGTTCCGCAAAGCCTTAAGTTACATGGAAAACCGTCATAAAGTGGATCTTCTAGTTCTTACAGAAACTAAGATTTCATATGCAAGAGAAAATGAGGTTTATGGACGTATTAACTTCTCGAATCACTTCCGGGTGGAGGTGAATGGATTTGAAGGTGAAATCTGGATATTTTAGAGCAGTTCGACACATAAGGTTACTGTCTTGAGCTCGAATGTAAACTATATTCACGCTTTAGTAGAAATTGATAGCGAAGTTGTGAATCTTTTTACTATGTACAACTCCTTACTCCGGCACATTGCAGAGACAAATGGGATAACCTTTTCAATGCAATCAAAAGCTACACTAGATGGTGGTTGTTGATGGTGATTATAGTTGTGTATTGAATTCATCTGAGTGTGGCGGTAGGGTCAGGCGAGTGTCGGAGGACTCAACAAATCTCCAAAGATGGATTGATGAAGCACAACTCATTGATATGGGATTTAATAGACCCAAGTTTACGTGGAATAGAGGACGATGCATTCCTAACGGGCATGTGAAGAGGGTGGATAAAGTTTTTGTCAATAATGATGTTGCAGTTCGTTGGGGTGAGGTTGTGGTTAGACATCTACCGTCTCTCTTCTAATCATATTTTCTTCATTCATTAGGTCCCTAGTTCGATCCTTCTTGCCTCCCTCCCTCCCCCCCCCCCCCTTTTAAAACTTTTTTTAATGAAAGAAAAAAGAAACCCTAATCTAAAGAGCATAACTTCATTCTAAAGAGTGATTCTCATGTCTGCCCCTTTCTCCATTCTCAGATTTGCCTCATTCTTCATCGTTGGGATTCAGTATCCATCACCGGTTTTCGAATCCAATCCGGTCAATCTCCCCGTCGGTGATGATCAATACCTTTTGGAGTTTGGCACCGTCGGCTATTTCGTTGCCATGGATGAGCGCGATCGCATCCATGGCTGATCCGTTTTACCTTCTTTGATTTCTTCGACCTTCAAATCCTTCAATGGCTTCAACTTTGCAGGATAAAAGGCAGCGCTTTCCATAGCATCCATGGCCGATCCGTTTTACCTTTGGTTTCTTCGACCTTCAAATCCTTCATTGGCTTCAACTTTATAGGGAAAGTGATGCGCCCTTGGATGTCCCTTTTACATTGACCGTAGACGAGGAGGACGAGGCTCTTAGGGTTCGCTCAGATGGACCGCTCACCCGATCCCGAGCTAAGGCCATTGCTCGAGCCACCGGCTCCATCATCACCCGCATTACTTCTTCACTTGGTTCCATTACCGGCATGCCGTGTCTCTACACCACCATGGCATAGGCTACCGGTTCCGTTAGCGGCATGTCTCGTCTTTCCGACTCCATGGCATGAATCTAGCTTATTTTCGGACTATATTTTCATGTTTTCCTTTTTATGTAATAAAAGGGATATTCCGTATAAGAATATTCCCTTTTGATCTCATCCTTTTAGCTTTTGATCTTATCCTTTTAGGTTTTGATCTTATCCTTTTTAGGTTTTCCCTTTTGGGCTTTTCTTCATGATTTTTGTTTGACCCATAGGTAGGCAAGACTCTCTATATAAGAGATATCTTACCTCACTTATTTTCCATGTTCAATATTACTAAGTTTTGAGAAGAATTTCCTCCTACTTAGCTTGGGCATCAAAACCTCTCTTCTATCTCTCAAATTTCTTCCTTGGATCCCGTCTTTGATCCAAGAAATCCATATTCGAGAGTTCTTCTTAAGAATCAACCTTCGATCCACACAAAAAGGCTTATTCGATCTCTCTAGATCGAAGTAACCTTTGTTTCTTCATCGCTTCCGCCCCTTTGGATCCGAAACGATACAACGTTGCACAAAGAATCAAGGAGTAGTTGGAGTTTTGCTTGATCTAGATCCAGAGTTATCCTTGGTTACCTCCAAGGACGCATCAAATTGGCATCAGAGCAAAGGAATCAAAGCTAAGTTCTTTTTACTCTTGTTTTTTGTGCGTTATTATCTTCAACCTATTTAGCCTTTTGTTCATGATGTTCTTCGTTTGTTCATGATGTTCTTCATTTGTTCTTCATGATCTTCATGTTGTTCATCATATTTTCATCATGTTCATCCATTTTCCTTGAATTTTTTTTTTCTTTTCCGTGTTTAATTCCAAACAAAAAGTACAAAAATAAGAGATATTTGGTTTGCCATCAAACCATTTATCAAACCCGTCTTTTTCTTAAACCGACCCAATCCGACAATTTTATTAATTAATTTCACCAAATCTCTTGGGGTATTTTTGTAAATGAAAAGTTTGGATATCTCGCATTTGATATTCCAAGAAAAGCAAAAAAAACTCTTCATCAATACGGATTTGTGTTCAAAAAAAAAAAAAAGAAAGTGTTGCTCAAAACGTTTCAAAGAAACGAAACACACAAAGTGAAAAGACGTCTGGCAAACCGGTCCATCCGAAAAATCGGATTTTACAAAACGGTCAAAGACCGAAAGCAAGCTTGCCGAGTGAACAATCCGTCCATCTTCTGTCTCTCCATTTTCTTACATACGTTTGCAAAATATCACTTGTTTATTTGTGTGTAGTTGGTTCAATTTTGTTGGATTTGCCTTCCTTGCCTAACCGCCAAACGGCCTTCCCCAAAGTAGAACCCAATAACGCACTTGAACTTGGGTAAAGTTGACTTAACTTGTCACCTTACTCATTTGATTGCTTGCAATTGTGTGCTGATTTGGAGCAATGACTAACGTTGAAATGGAAACTTCTCAGGATTCTGGTCTGCAAGAGTTCAGTGAACCTTTGGCTCAAGAAACTGCTTCGTTGTCCCTCAAAAATGACTCTATAAGGCGAATTGGAAGCTTTGAAGGCACAACAAAAGTTTGATGCCTTGACCCGAGAAAATATTGCCTTGAAAAATGAGCTAGAAGCTCTTAAGGCCCTTCAGATTGCTCAACGTCCCGCTCCAACATATCCGAATGAGACCGTGGCCAATGCTTCCACATACGATGCACAACGGAAAGGCAAGGGACTTTTGGGAGCCAGACCATCAAACGTTACCCGGATTGCGTCTGTCATTGAATGCACCCATCCTTTGCCTCTTGACGGAAATAAGTCCCATGAAGAAAAGGAGGAATTCCACAACCCGCCTCAAGATGACTTGCCCATAGTCGATATGGAATATCGGCACCAATATTATGAGCATCAACATCAATGGTATGTCCCTTCTCCACCTCCACCTAGTGTGCCCCGCACCGACCGTCAAAACCGGGAAGAGCCCCGGTACCGTCCCAACTCAACCAACAATCATGGTCGTGAGCATGATCGTTCCGAACACCGTCGCCAGCGGTCAACCCGACAACCGAGGACCCTTGACTTTGATGAATATGATGAGCAACACAACTTCAACGAGTTCTCCGGTGATGAATCCGATTTAGAACGGGTTGCACATGACCGTCCGTGGCACCCACCCGTCATAGACCCTTAAGAGAACCAAGATCGAGGTGAAGAATGGTTGCCTCCCCCAAATCCACCTAGGCATGCACCACCCATTCATGGGCGCCAATGGCCTCAAGGCGGCCACCAGCGAGCCCGTGCCGATGATGCCTACATTCCACCGCCCCGCCCGGACCCCTACCGAGCTCGTAGGGAAGGTAAGGTTAAGTTTTCTACCTTTTATGGTGAGTATGATCCGTGTGTTTTTCTTAATTGGGCGCAGGATATGAAACGAGCATTAAAACATTGCCATTATGAGGAGGAATATGAGAAAATCAAGGCAGCAACTCTATACTTTGAAGGAGATACCAAGTCTTGGTGGAACCGGTATGAGTTCACCCGTGAGAGGCGAGGATGGGCACCGATGAGACCTTTGAGCAATTGATCTATTGCATGACCAAGAAGTACGTACCGAGGACTTTAAGAATGATATGCGGTTGCAAATTGCCGAGTTCAAGCAAGGCAACCTCACTCCGGTGGCTTACTTGGCTAAACTTGAGGACATGCACATTAAGGCCGGCGTCTCGGCCTCCCCCTCCGCCCTCCGCAAAAAATGTATGAGTGGGTTTAATGCCTCAATCCGACGGCCGCTTGAGATTGCCCATTTAAGGATTTGGGAGCATTATGCCATGCCGCCATGAATCTATATAAGCAACAACTCGAAACACCATGATTTTCTAGGTATACCTCTCCCTCGAGTCCATATCTTTATCCATCTAACACACGTTCTCGAGATACGCCTAGTTCTCCAGATACCGACGCTTCCAAAGGAGCCCAACGGACGGGTCCCTCCAATAGGCAAGCAGGTACCGAGAAGGCACCAAACCGTGGTCCGGCACCGGCGCCTCCCTCTCGAGGTCAACAAGGACCCTCACCGGCGGCTCGCCCAAGGGAGCCCGTGCGCTACAAGTGTAGCGGTTTTGGCCATGTGCAACGTGATTGCCCAAACACCAAACGTGTCTTGTTTGCCGACCCAACATATTTCGAGGACGAAGAAGGTCAACAAGACAGTGATATCATTATTGAGGATGACCATGCTACCGACCCAAATTTTGGCATGGAACCATGTGACGACGAGCTTGCTTGCGCCCCAACACACCCCGGTAAATTTGCTCTTGTTTCTCGTCGTATTTTGGCTATTAAAGAGCATATTCCTATTGATCAACGCGATAATCTCTTCCACTCTCGTTGCTTGGTTAATAATACGAGCCTTTCTCTCATCATTGACGGGGGTTCTTGTTGCAATATTGTCAATGAATGAGTGGTAAAACACTTCAAGTTGCCTACGACCCCCCACCCAACGCCTTACGGACTTCAATGGATTTCCGATACGGCATGTGACACCGTCACACAACAAGATTGGGTGACGTTTTCTATTGGCGCCTATGTTGATAAGGTCCTTTGTGATGTTATCAAGATGGACGCCACGCATGTCCTATTAGGACGACCATGGCAATTCGATCGCCGAACATATCATGATGGTTATCTTAACCGGTATATGTTCCAATATAATGGAAAACGGGTCACACTTTTGCCTATGACTCCGCACGAAATTTTGGTTGACTGTGCGGAACGGAAGAGGCAACAAACTATAGATGAGTCCGCTAAGGCACCGGCAAAATCGGACCCCCGGAGTCCCAATGTTGTCGATGCTAGTACTTCCAAATCCCGGAACACCGCCTCTCTTGTCCATGCTTCCAAGTCCAAAGGTAGTAAAGGTCGCATCGTTCCCCAGAGTCTCAATTCTAATTATATTTGGATTAGAATTGAGATTGAAGAATGTTGATTAGATACTACCTTGAGATCTGAGGAATTGTGAGTTATGCTGAGATATTGAGGTTTAGTTGGTTGTGAGGCTTATAGATTGAGTATGATCCTCATGGATACCTTTGGGTCTAGGTGTGACCCCTTTGGTGAATAGAGTTTGATATATCTTTATGCCTTGTTATTAGGCAGTGCCCCTCTCTTAGGATTGAAGGTTATTGTGGTTGAGCTGAGTATGAGGTTGACGTAAGTCCGTAGGACTTACTTAGCTATCATCCCTATATTGGGTGTTTGAATGAGTGGTGTGTGCGTTATATGTTTCCTATGATAGCGCGCATGAGATATCGTTTATACTAACCTATGTTTTATTGACTGCCCCGTTGCGTGGCTGTGATAACCCTTCCCTTTCATCCTGCCATGGAGTCTGGGAGGTTCTTTGATGTCAGACCAGGCTGGTTTACAAGAAGGGCGCAATCCACTCCCACAAGGTACACAGGTTGTGTGACCGATACTCGTACAGCTAGATATAGCACTCAGAGGCGAGGATGTATCGGTCCTTATGTCACATACTTTCATCTATATATATATATATATATATATATATATATATATATATATATATATATACGATTTGAGTGAATGACTATTATATAAAGATGATAAAATGGGTAAATGTGTGATAACATGCTGATGTGTTTATCTTTCATGATTGTGCTTGTGCTTATGCATTACCTTATATATGTATGGTTAGCTAACGGTTTCACACCGTGTTGTAGATGTTTGCAGGATAGACGTTGTTGGGTGATCTGACAAGGTGACAGGCCGAGGACTCTCGTACATTAGGTGGTCGGTTTTTGGGTTGTTTATGTTTTCCCTCCTGCGTGAGGATGATGTCTTGTTTTCCCTCCTGTGTAAGGATGTCGTTTCATACTCGGCTATGTTGTTGTTTACCTTTGGTTATACAGTTTATACGGTTTTATGTATTTGTTTTTATATCTGTCAATGTCATGTTGTAAGGTCCAGTGAACTTGTTGTCAAGCTAGGGTCAAGATCCATTGTGAGATCCTAGCCCAATGTGGCACTCCGAGTCCCGCGGATTCGGGGTGTTACACATGACTACCTTTGTTCCTTGCTTGCTTAGGAGAAAAAACCTTGACTTCACTAGGTATACTAGTGCCCGCGAATGCTTCAGCAAAATCTCGCTTATTTGGTTGAAATAAGCCCAGAGAAGTCAATAAGGATGTCTTGTAATTCCTTAACATTTCAGAAAACTCTTTGACACGACCAATGTCATTCGCGACAAGACTAACACATCTAAAGAAATCGGACATAAGACCTCCTAACATAGAATGTCTTTCGGCAGTTTCGAATGCTTGCTTCATAATAACACTTTCAGTAGGGGACAACGGAGGCAACAATGACGATTTTGACCACCGAGGAAGGACTAAAGGTATAGGCATCTTGTCCAAATGTTTGTCCTTTAAGGGAAGCATAATGTGACAACATGGAATCCCAAGCCTTTGAAACATGTTACACGTGCAATCTGAAGCTCCAAAAGAGTAGTTCACATTACAACAAGAAGTAGTTCATTGTATTACAAATAATAGTGCATGTTACAATTAGTACTAGTTCGTACAGCACATCAGATTAGTTCATGAGTTGTAATAAGACACATTCTCAACAACAACCCCAAATCAACCTATTAGATATGTGAAAACTCCATTGTTGGTCTTTAAAACACAATTGTTGGACCTTAAAATCTCAAGTTTGAAATAACACCAATCTAATGAAATTAAAGCTTCACAAACTCAATAAGAAATACAAATTAACAACTACAACAAAACGAAACAGTAATTTGATGTTTCAAACCCACCGAAATCCATGATTTGCAAGAGGAAAATTGAAAACAAAAACCCTAATTAGTGTTCTTGTTGGATCTCGTTCAAACTTCTCATAGAAGATGGAGAGTAGATGGATTTCGATCAAGCTTCGTGTCTGATTTCTCTCTCTCAAGCTTGAGATTCGGCAACAACAATCATCCATAGTCATGGAAGCAAGATGGAGCTTGTTCGTTGATATGTTCCGTCAATGTGTCATGATTTCTTCCAAATTGAAGTTGTGTGATATTTACAATTTTGCCACCGCCAGCCTTGTAATATTATCCTTCCATCCATCCATTGATTGTTATTGTAATCTACGGTCCATATTTCGCCTCACAACCATACCCTAATTATGTGTCTTACCGGAAAAGGACCCCTACTTTTTTATAGTATATTCTAAGCTTTTTATAAAAATGAAGTAATGGTTCACGTTAATTTCACTTTCGTTTGGTGAAGAAACTTATAACCCAATATATCTTAACGTAGTCTCTTGTATATGTATTGAACTTTTTATTTTTATCCTATATTAATCAGTTTGTTGGATATATTATAATAAAAGAGTGTTTGAGATAAACGTAAAAGTCAGATAAAAATAAGGTAACTCTTATAAAATATTTTAAACCACTAATAAAAAAATATTATAAAACAAAATTTTCAAACTAACCTATTTGAAATTGGAAATATAATCCTTAATTATCATCATTTCATTTCCGACTCCTAATTGACAAATTATTTATTCATATAAAAAATAAAACTTTTATGTTAAAAATTTTGTATTCTTATCTTTTTTAATGGGTAATTTTGGTAACTATGCATTTTTGAAAAACTATAGTAGTAACTAGGTTTTTTAATGTTTCAATTAAGTAAATATATCCCAACTTTTTGTATTTATTCTCAAACTCTACACACTATTCTCTCAAGGGGTGCATTTACTAAACACAAAACTAGAAAAAGTCTAGTAAATCAAATTGTTTTTTTTAATTATGAGTAAAAACCAAAAGAAAAAAAATTCCAATTTCATAACTTCAGTAGATTCCTACCAACTTTTTTCTTATAATACTATATAATTTACTATTTATAAATATGTTATAAATATTGAATTTTTAAATGTTTAATTAATATACTATACAAAATTTGATTAATAAAAATATATTAGTTAAATAAAACATAAATAAATGTCGGTTCCGTATAATTGTCTATGTTGAGTCCCTTACGTTGACCTCTCTCATCTTTACGATGAAAGATAAATATTTATATATTAAATTAATATTATTAGACAAAGTTCATAGAAGACACGAAAAATAAATTAGTTAAATTTATCAAATTAAATAAATAAATGTTGTTTCCGTAGAATCGTCTATAAATTGGAGTCCCTTACGTTCACCTTGCTTTCGACAATCCCCAAATTACTTCTCCTAATCCATTACCGTACCAAAATTTGTCCAAATCCCCCGATTCGCCTCCTCTACCCTTCAATTATCGCCTCCCGTAATCAATTTCATCTTTCCAATCAATTTGATTCATCTCGGTGGAGTTGATTCCACACGTCCTCCGATTTGCCCCGAAACCCTAGAAATCTAGCATTCTCCCACTACAAAGCTAAATTTCACCTGAATTAGCCTTGTCGATGGACATTCCAGGGGTTTGCATAGAACCCTCTCCAAGAACGCACATTTTCGCTTCTACCGCGAGCACCACCAGCACTCCTCCACAGGCAGTCACCACCTCGACTTCTCGCACGGAGACCATCAATGGATCCCACGAGTTCAGGATCACGGGGTATGTCTTGTCGAAGGGACTTGGCATCGGGAGGTATATAGCTTCTGATACGTTTCAGGTTGGGGGTTATTCGTGGGCGATATACTTCTATCCTGATGGGAAGAGTCCCGAGGATAACGCCACATATGTTTCGGTGTTCATTGCGTTGGCCAGTGATGGTACGGATGTAAGGGCTTTGTTCGAATTGACGCTTTTGGATCAGAGTGAGAAAGGAAATCATAAGGTGCATAGCCATTTTGGTCGTACTCTTGAGAGTGGGCCTTATACCCTTAAATACCGGGGTAGTATGTGGTGAGTACTATTGCAAGTTGTAGTTGTTTGAGTGATTGTGCTCTGCCGTTTTACCTTTATCAATTTTTATATCTTGGAAAATTGCTGCTTGCCTTCAAATTTGTTTCTGAGAAGTGAGAAGTGATTTTCTATGATTTTCTATGATTTTCTGATGCTTATGTTTCTATTTTCTAACAGATAGGATAACACCCTTTACTGAATATAATTTCTTAGGCTTTTGTATTTGTTCAGTTCCGTTTACTTAGCTGTTGCCCATCCGTGACAGCTGACAACTGAAGCGTAGACTAATAAAGTCTGAAATATCATTGTTGAAATTGTGGCTGGTAGGAAATAACTTATGTAACTAGTATTGTTAGAGGAAGAACGTGGTTTTTTGTGATGTTTATCTTTGATGTTGCATGTAGTCTGTTTTTTGCGGTTTCCTGTCACTTCCTGTTCTTGGCAGCTTCATAGCCATGCCCCGTGTTTAAGTGATGCTACTTTTTGGAGGGGATAGTGACTAGGCGATTCTCCTAAACTGATTTGTTGTGCAACAGTGTCAAATAGTCGCTCTTTATAAGATTTAGCACATCATAATGACAATTTGTAAATGCACTTACAAGGAAAGACAAAGACATTTGTAGTGTTAAGTAAAAGAGCTCAATAATGCAATAGAAACAGAAGTCTGTAATCTACAGCTCTTAGCTTGTAGGTTAATGCTTTAAAGGAACCGTGTGAGAAGCTGATTCTAGAAGGGGGTAAAAGCTCACTCCTGAAAATGTTGCACCTTTGTAAGCACATCGTTATTATAATACCCAATCAGTATAGGAATTATAAACCCATCTGTTTAGGAAAACACTCTCAAATGATAAGGCCTTATCATATATTTTTTACAAAACTTCCAAGCAACTGACAAACCTCAACACTCCTGAAAATGTTGCACCTTTGTAAGCACATCGTTATTATAATACCCAATCAGTATAGGAATTATAATACCCAATCAGTATAGGAATTATAAACCCAGCTGATTCTAGAAGGGAGTAGAAGTCTGTAATAAATTTGAACCTCTTTCGAGTTTTCTATATCACCCAACACAACAATCCATTGGAGTTGTCTAACACCATAAACAGCCTACCTTGCAAATTATGGTACCAAGTCACCAACACACATGAATTACAGTTTAATAAGTTTATAATATTTCCTGTGGTTTTTAAGTATGAAATCTTCATGCCAAGTAGAGGTGGAAATGGTTGGTGTGCGGTAATACAAAGAAATATGTTTTTAACATTTGGGATGAAGTAATGCCCTATTCCGTGGTATTGAAGTGAAGCAAGGTATATTTTTGTCAAAATAAATATTCTCAAGTTATTCTGAAGAAGTTCAAGATGGAATCCTGCAACCTGGTATCAACCCAAGTTAAATAATGGTTAAAGATTTGTAAGATTGATTAATATTTGGTGAATGCAACCAGTTTCAGGAAGCTTAACACACTTTTACAGCCACAAGAGGTGACTTTGTTGATGAAGTTGGACTTGTGAGCTGATTCGTGGAAGCACCATATGTATCACATAGGGACATTAGATTATGGTATTCTCTACGCAAACTATTCGAACACTGACATGAAAGAGTACTTGAGGTTTCGTTTTGAATCTAATGTTAAGATTGAGATAGGAAGGAGTATGTATAGTGTCGAAACAACTGTAGCAAGTTGTAATGGTTTAGAATGCTAATCTTATGTGTATTGCATAAGAGGGTTCAATGAAGCCTTGATTTCTTAGAGAGTTTATCAGATGATACTATGGATGCCTCATTTTGAATCTAATGTTAAGACAACTCCAGTATACGGTATTGTTTTAGAATACAAATCTTATGAGTTTTACAAGTGTGTTGGTGTATTGTATAGGCCTTGCTTTTTGGAGAGTTCATTAGATAATATTCAGGATGTTTCGTTTTCAATCAAATCTTAAGATTGAGAGAGGGAAGAGCATAGTAATAAACAACTCTAGTAAATTGTATTGATTTAGAATGCAAATCTTATGGACTTTCAAGTGTTATTAGTGTATTGCATAAGAGGATTCAATGAGGCCTTGCTTTCTTAGAGAATTTATAAGATTATTTTCAGGTTTGTTATTAAGTTGTATCCACACACTTATTAATTATTGTATGCTCAAAATGCCCTGGGATTGACACGAGGGGCTAAGGTGGGTGTTACTTAGTTTTTAAGCTTAGGGAAGGAGCAATTAGGATTCAGATCAGTGTGGATAATGACTTTGGTGCTAGTATATTCAATGTATCTGTCTGTAGGTAAACTTTGTACACTTTCTGGATCCCATTGGTATTTGATATGAGATGGGTTTTGGGTTTAGTAATTTCACTTGCCTTCCCTTGGGTATGTAGTTGGTGCTTCAAATGGCGTTTCTCATTATTTAGTTGTTAGTTGGGCGTTGTTATGATGTGATATCAAGACAAGATCAATCCAGTCGTTTTGTCTATAAATTTAAATCTAATATCTTTGTATGGAACGGAAGTCTGGGATGGCCATGCCATTATCTATTATTGCTTGGATGTAATATAAACATCAACTTTATTCATCGATGGGCTTTTTTTACATTAATATGCAGCTTGTAGTGCTTGTTATCGGGTGAATGGTCTTATTTTCAGACGTGTTTTTAATTCCTTTTGACAATATCCTAGTAACAAGATGCATACTTTACTTTTCTAGATCTCACCTATAGAAAAGGAAAAAAGGAATTGTATTGAAGATGGTTTTTTCATCTTAAACACATGCTTCTCTTTTTTTTTTTTAATGTGGAAATTAACAATTCATTCTTCTCCTGCTTTGAGTATGACATGTCACATAGGATCAACTTCAGGAGTCTGTTAATTCTTTTAGCTTGAGAATTTCCTAATCATGGTGGCTGGTTCTTTTTTTAGGGGCTACAAACGCTTCTTCAAGAGGGTACCTTTAGAGACATCTGACTACCTCAAAGATGATTGCCTAATAATCAGAGGTGTTGTTGGAGTTGTGAAGTCCCAAATAGAGGGACCAAAAGTCTACAACATCCCTGTACCACCTTCTGATATGGGTTTGCAAATTGGTAAAAAATTAGAAAGTAACAAGGGAACCGATGTTAGTTTTAAAGTTGATGGAGAGGTGTTTGCAGCACACAAGGTGGTACTCGCAGCACGGTCACCTGTCTTCAAGGCACAACTATTTGGTCCGATGAAAGAAAAAAACATGAGATGTATAAAGGTGGATGATATGGAGGCTCCCGTTTTCAAGGTATTGTGCATTGAGTACCATGCTTTACATGCTTTTTCTTAAGATTTCCTACATTCTGTGTTTCATCCTTGGTAACCTCTCTGGTGACTTGTTTGAAAAGAATTCTTATCTGGTTAACTTAACCTAAAGTAAACACGTATGTCCATCTTCTCACATTAGTGGGATTTGTTTTGGAAAAGAACGATGGGATTGATTCTTCAAGGCACTTTGTAGGTTTCTGAAACCAAGATGAATCTTTTGTTTTGGAAAGGTGCATCTTTTGACTACCATTATTTCTAAATAATTCCTTTACTGCAATATGATTTTTGAGCTGCTTAATTTCCACTTGCATAAGCTTTTTCTTCAGGCATAATATTACTCAGTATGTTGCAGCACAAAAGCTTATTTTGATTTCTTAAGTCTTACATAAACATAACAGAGAATGTGAATGCAATATATGCATTTTCCTGAGTAGATTGTGCTATGAAAAGAGTAATGTGGTGGCTTGAGGTTTTTTATGCAAAGCTCAAAGGAGTGCTTGAGAGGGTAGTTATGAGCAAGAAGAAGAAAGCTATGATCCTGCATATGAGTGTGGCTGCAATTATTGTTGCACCCCCAAAAATTGTTACATGCTAACAAGTTTCCTTTCAAATGGTGGGCATGCTAGGGTCTTTAAAATCTTGTAATGCAAATATGACACCTGAAGAATGCGTTATAATATGATTTGCCACTAAAAATGGTATATAGGTGACTAACAGCCATAGAAACAAGGTTCGAACCTTGATCACGTGTCGTATGAGTCTAGTATATCTTGTCCTTAGTTTGTCCTTAGTTTTAAAGGGTGCCAGGTGCAAAAACATGGTTCCCCCTTGGGAATTTTAGCACCTTTAGCTCATCGTGTCCTATGAGTCTAGTATATCATGTCCTTAGTTTTATTTTTTCCTGAATCTCTCATCCTGTCGTATAATTTGGCACTTAAAATGGTCTATAGGTGGCTAACAGCCATATGAACAAGGTTGAAGCACGCGCCTCATGTAGATTTAGGTTGAAACACTTACAAAACAAAAAAAAAAAATACATATAATAGTCTAAAAATGCTTCAAGCTAAACATTAATAGTTCAAGGAATGCAAGCAAGAGAAAGAAGAATGAAGCTGCAGAAGAGAAACAGAGGAGGGGCTGCTAAAACGGCACCAGAAACAAACCAGAAGAAAGAAGATTCAGAAGAGAAACAGAGAAGGAGAGGTTGTAGGGAGAAAAAGACGTTGCTGCACTTCCCGCTAGATTAGAAAGGAAAAAATGGTTTCAGAAGTCAGAAAGCAGCATCTTTCAGCCCAGGAAAAAAAATTGGCCTAGAAAGCCTACAAAATAGCCCAATCGGTAATCGCATACACGGAAAAAAGTCTCAGTTTCAGACTCCTACTTAAGGGCTCTGCGCCTCGCCGGAGGCACGCGCCTCAGAGCGCTTCACATTCAATATTGCACCCACATGTCATGGGGTGCAGTGGCTCGCGCCTAGGTGTGCCTCGCGCCTTTCTGCGCCTGAGGCGCACTTTTGAAAACTAAGATCCTGTCAGGCTGTGAAGTATGGACGTGTGATATGGGGTGTCGTTTCATGTTTCTAAAAAGGAAAGGGGCTAGAAATTGGAGCACTTTTTGCTCAGTTGGTCATAGAAAGTAGAAACGATGAGATTCAGGAAAAAAAACATGGGTTCACCTTGGGATTTTTTTATATTATTGGATCTTAGCACACAAATCAAGCTACCAAAACCTACTAGTCCCGAACGGACTCGAGATACAAACACCATCAAGGCACTCTTTGGTGGCTTCTCTCGACCAAAGTCTTCTTTTTGGTGGTTTTGTTTGTTGTGTCTTTTTCTGTCTGAAACAAGCAACGATTTATTTCTTTTGAGTGGACCTTTTCTTGGGTTTGCTGGGAATTAGGCGGAGGTTGGGTAGGAGCAAGGGCGGAGACAAGGGGAGTAAAGGGAGGGAAGGTGCCCCGGCTACCAGCAACATTATTTCTTCTTAGGCGGAAATGACACATACTGCTTTGCTAGTTTATGGTTTTTATTTTAAGCAAATATACATATATTTAGATGGAGATTCAGTGAAGTTTATTATTAAGTTCACTCTTAGTTAATCTAATGTAATCAATACAATATAATTTCAAATACAATAATTCGTCAACCACTGCCTAATTTATTTGACAATTTATTTATAAAACAAACTAAATATAGAACATTAATTTAATTATCATCTGAATAAAAAAAATATACAACGAAAATTCTAATTTATAGTACGAAAACTTTAATATATTTTTTTATTTAATTTATAGATTTTGGTGTTTAATTTTTAACTTAATATGCGAAATATGTTATACAATATTTTTATTGCCCCCTAATAAAATTGTCTAGCTCCGCCACTGGGTAGGTGCTAGAAGCTGTTTTAGCTCTCTTTTCTTAAACCCCGGACTACATGGTTCTAGGATTTGGGTCAAGTTCTGTGCTTTGTTATTTCGGGTTGGTAGGGGTGGCATAAGGTCGAGAATGAGATTCTATTTCATTTTTCTATTTTATCAACTCACGTTAATTGTTATTAGAATTGGGTCCTAAACCTAAACCTAAACCGGGAAAAACCAAATCGGCGACCTAAACCGCCGGTTTGGCTGGCGGTTTAGGCGGTTTAAAAAAAAAAAAAAAGAGAACTGGACCAAACCGGCGTTTAAAGTTTTGAGGACCAAACCGGCCGGTTTGGTTCATTAAAAAAACAAAAAACCAAACCAGCGGTTAAACCGCCGATTTGGGGTAAACCGTCGTTTGGCGGTTTGGCCCAAACCAGACCCATGTCTAGTTATAATTATATGATTATACTCCTAAATCCTAATAGTAATTCTACTGCTGTGTTGTGCCAGGATTCATGTCCTAGGTGTCATGCATAGTTTTTTTTTGTTTGTCTAGTGATTGTATATGTTCTATAGCAATGACAGCCACAGGTTCCAATTTTTCAAGAAGGTTTTATTCTTATTCTATACAAACATACTGCTGGGCTGTGCCAGGTTCTGTGTCCTAGCTGTCAGTATCTTTTTCACTATTGGTCCATGCCTTCTATAATGAGAATTCGATGCAAATGACATCTGTCTTGCTTTCGGAGAATAATCTAGTTACTTAATAATGCCTTTCTGGCTTCCTCTAGTGGGAGGATGGACTTATTGATCTGCCGATTTTGTGCATGATTTTTGGTTAAATGTTTTTCAATTGCAAATATGCTAGTTTCCATCTTATAGTATGCCTTGCTTGCAGGATCTTCGGACATGAATGCTTGTCCTTTTGCCTTTTGCTTGGGTAAACTCCAGCTTATCTCTACCCCTTTGCTTGTCCTTTTGCCTTTTGCTTAGATTGTTTGAAAATAGTGCTAAATGTTCTGTATTTGTTTCAAAATAGTCCTTGATCTTTTTGCCCAGGAGCTCGCTCTGCTACAGTCCAAGCCATTTTTCCTCTCTGAAGTTGATCCCGCACGTCTTTCTTGTGTTATATTTAATACTTGCAATTGGTTATAATTTGCAGGCTTTATTGCATTTCATATATTGTGATGATCTACCTGATATGCAAGAGTTTGCTGGCCTTAATACAAAAGGGGCATTTACAATTATGGCTCAGCACTTGTTGGCTGCCGCTGACAGATACGGCCTAGAGAGGTTAAGACTTTTATGTGAGGCTAAACTCTGTGAAGATGTCGCTATAAACACCGTCGCTACTACGCTAGCGTTGGCAGAGCAGCATCACTGTTTCCAGTTGAAGGCTGTTTGCCTCAAGTTCATTGCATCACGAGATAATCTTAGAGGTCAGTCTAAACCTAATTTGTCTCTCTCTGTGCACAATTTCGTAAGTGCTGATGGGTCACTAGTTTCTTAAAATTGAATAGCCTTCACTGACTGTAGATGTGGTTATGTTTTCCCTTCAGCTGTAATGCAAACAGAAGGATTCGAGTACTTGAAAGAGAGCTGCCCCGAGGTTATCACTGAACTACTGGAATGTGTGGCAAGGGTCACTGAGCATTCTATTCCACTTCTTGGGTATGGAGATGAACCCGTTCTTGATGGTGCCGATGTTAACGGAAGGCGGGTGAAGCAGAGGATGTTCTAAGAGAACCATCATGTATCCCTCAACTTTTTTTACCAGGTTGTTATTGTAAGAAGTGGTTATAGTTGGTTCACAGAGTTGTCATGTAAAACTTTGTGAATTCAAGCGACTGTTGGTTCTATTAATGGGTATCGTATGATAAAACCAGCTCTTTCTAGTTGCTTTGATTTGGAGGAACATGTGACACTATAAGAAGATTCAGATTTGTGGTTTCTGCTACAGATTTACAGTTGTAGAATTCAATATTTTAACCTAAAATATTTCAAGTCAATATTACAGTTTTTCTATAATAATTTAAAATCACTAGACGATTATATTAATACTCTGTACAAATTATGAGCATCTTGTAAGAATCATTGCACATTTTCGGATTATTTTGAGGGGTTATTCTGTCGATTTTAAGTTTTTACAATCCAATTTATCTTTCATTATTGAGATTATTGTCGAATAAATCCAATTTATCTTGGATTATTATTGTCGAACAATCCCGTTTTCTACTGAAAGAAAACACCATACCTACATTTTCTGCTGAATGAAAACACCATACCTACATTAGATCTGAAAACACCATACCTACATTAGATCTTACATCTAGGGTTTTATAAAGATCAAAACGTGGATTTTATCATAAGATGGAAGGTTAAGTATCAACTATCAACTTCAGCAAACACATGAACCTATAAAAAAAACTATACTAGCACATAAGTTTTTTTTATTACAAATTTCAGGATCAATCTGAGAAAGTTCAGAGGATAAAATCTCACACAATTTAGTAGCGTTACTCTTGGAGAAAAGAGGGCTGAGGTTTCCAACATTCAGTGACAGAAAGAAAGTTAAAGCTTGTTTTAAGCAACTACTCATGATGTCACAAATCTCCTTCAAACAAAGCCAATTTAAGTTTGATATGCAGAGAGACCGAATCAGCACTTATACTTACTGCCCTATGATCCTCCTCAAAGCATACATTGTGAAGAAACTTTGTACTGGCTAAATTGAAGATGTCCAGCCTTTTGGCTTAGGTTTGTCCATCAAGAACTACCCAGAGCTAATGCTTACTGTCAGCTCTCGACTGCTAAACGCGTTTGCAGAGACCTTGCTGTGCCATTCTGTGAGGCAGAAAGACACGCACAGTGTAATCAATACCAGTGACTTCCTGTGCCATTTTGTCCGGCAGCAGCAACCTTCCTGGCCAAGTACTGAGGCTTGGGTTGCAACCCATTAGATCCATCCACGCCGTCATCTTCTCCCCTTTCGTTTTTACATCCAGGGTTTCGTTTTGGATATGCACAGCTTGAAGTTGGATATTGAGTTGGCATACCGGGATTCCTTACCATTCTTCGCTGTTGCTCCAGAACCTCAGCTGTAGCTACAGCACCACAGTTGTTGTAGCGCAGTAGAGATCCAACAACTTTCCCTGGTCTTGCTGCTGATCCTGCAACTAAAAAGAGAAACGAAAAAGCATCATGATCCATAGAATTATTACTAGTTGAGTGTTAGAAAAATAATTTATAGCAACACAAGCTACACTTTTCAGATTGGTTCTTGATGGTTGACTTCAAACTTTCTTTCCAATTTTCTGCACAGAATTACTAGTTGAATGCTTGAACAATATTTTCTACCTAGCTAAACTCATTAAGGAGTAATTGCTATTAAGGAATAAGTTAAAAAAGCTCAAGGCCAGAAGTTTAATGAAGAAACATCAGGACACCTTGGATATTTTGAGGAACCTGTAGAGGATGCCTTGTCATAGAGACTGCACCATTTTTGTCCACGTGCAGCTTATCAACTTCCTTAATCCGGCATTTTGAAAGGTCTTCGGTCACATCTACCGAACTGTGCGCTGAGTTATCTGAATATAATACAGAGGGCCTGCACTTTTCATAGAATTATGATCATGACATAAGAACAGAAGACTTAATGCTCCTCAAGGATGCTAAAACCAATTACAAAAATACCTTGGTAAAGAAGCATGTTGCCTCTCAGGAGGGGTACCAGTCGATCCATTTTTGTAGTGCTCCTCAAGGTATGCAAATTGCTTCTTGAAATGGTCAACGGCACTGCAAACATTAAGCAAGACGATTAGGACCTAAATTTTGCATATAGGCTAGCCAGAAGGATCCAGTGTTCTCAAGTGCTATGACAATTTCAGAGGATATTACGATCATTTCTTCTTAGTTTTCTTACAATAAAAAGACACATCTTTTGTCGGAAAGAAGATAGGATTTTAAATTATGCTTCAATCTTTGCCTCAGTGTAAAAACCACCTTTTGACGTCATAAATTCCTGAAAAGCTACAATGTGAGAAACATCAGGTATCTAGATCACCCGTAAGAGCATATTTATCTAAGAGTATGGCAAGCGGATCCTCTACTTGATAGCATACAGAATCTCAATAGCTAGCGTAACCATGAGTAGTTTGACATATTGATACCTTGGATACATGAAGCTGGTTGGTTCGGCTCCTTCAATAAACTCTTTCAACATCTTTGGATGATACTCCAAGATCTCTCGGTATATAAGCTCTCTAACATCTTCCTTAGTCACCCTTCTTCTCTCAAATTCAAACTCCATTTTCGTGACAGGTTGAGCAGAAGGCTCTCTCTCAACCTTGGCCAAGCCTTTGAAGTATGGATCTGCAAGAGCCTGGTACACGAGCAAAATAAGCCTATCAGATAGAATACAAGCATTCTAGCAAAAATTGTTTTGGTTAATAAGATATATGGCAGCACTAAATTTTCAAGTTCTACCTCCTCTGCAGTGGGCCTGTCCTTCGGTTCAAATGCTAGCATTCTCTCCAGCAAACGAAGTGCAAGAGGATCGGCATTTGGGAACTTATGGGTGAAGGGGATGGTTTTCTTCTTACGCATGCTACTTAAATACCTCCTAGCCTTTTCATTTCGGATCTGCAAGCATAATATATGAAAATCTTGAACATAATATAAGGTTGCAAGATAACTAAGCAAAAAAGGTGAATGTTTGTAGCTTCAATTGGAGGGTATGTATGATTTTTGGAAGCATACCCTAGCAATAGCTTCAGCAGATGGTGTACCCAGCAGATCCGTCATGAGATCAAGCTGATGTACTACATTTTTTCCAGGAAAAAGTGGTTTTCCAGTGAGTAGTTCTGCGAAAATGCATCCAATGCTCCAGATATCTATGGCAGGTGTGTACTGGAAAAAGGGAACATGAAAGAGACATTCAACCTACAATAGGACTCTTATTGCAAGAACAGAACAAATCTGTGCATAGCAAAAATGAAATGTCTAACGAAAGCAACAATATTGAGAGAAAAAACCGTAAATAAGCTTCACGGGTCACAGCCACAAATTACACTAGCAAATTTGGAAGTGAAAGCAACAAAAAAATTAACAAGTTTATAGCATAATAACGAAATAAACTAAGTTGACATTCACAATATGAAAAGGCTAGTGACTTCAATTACATTTCGATATTTCATAAGCTCGCCCAACTTTCGACTTTGAAATAAAAATAAACAACAAACCACAATACCGAATAACTTATTACAACAGATTTAAGTAAGCAAGGGCCACATTATAAGTTTACGCTCCTGATGTACAATACCTGTTTTCCCTTTTGTGCCCCTTTCTCTTATAGTCGACTAACAAATGACAAGAGGAAACTACTTTACCAATAACTAATAAATATACCAACTCATGCATCACAGAATATGACACTGCATTCAAACATGACAGAAGGGAAATTTCTAGATGAGCCGTTGAAGTGCACTACAGAAAATCAGTATTTTTCACGATTCGAAAATTGCATTTTTATTCTCTATTTTATACCATGGCGAGAATTATATATGACACCGTATCGGTTCATTTGTATATTTGATGCATGTGTAGAAATGCAATAGAATAGGATATGTATAGAATTACAATAAGCTGATTTTATTCATGCAGGACCAAAATAATAATATCCAAAGTGGAAGAAAAAACACCTACAGAAACTGATAAATTAAATGATGAATCTACCTTTGAGAAAAAGGACCCACACAGTTCAGGAGCCCTGTACCACCTTGTTGCAACATAGTCCTATAGCATATACAGTAGAACAATTGTCAGATGGCAGTACTATTTAATATAAACAATCATAAAAAGTGCAAGGAAAACTTGCAATTTGCCTCTTTTGAGTAAACTTAATTCCAGCCATACATATTACACTGTGAAGCAAACTTAACCAATATTAATACCATGTTAATAGGAATTGACTTAGAGAGAATTCTGCCAACTCAAACCTTAAACTTAAAATGTCACTGGTAATTTTAATTTGAATAAGACAGTGTTGACAGGGACTGCATAAGTTAGTTGCCATAGCACTAGAAAACAGGCATTTCATCGTGTTCTGGAAAATGGACAAAAATACCAGTTTCTTCCACAAATTTAAGGTGGATGAACTGGTCAAGTTAGTCATAGTCAAAGATGGGATTCAACATATGAATACGATTCAAATAAGAGAATCCTAAATTGCTAGCAAAACAAGAAATCTCACTACAGTAAGACCATCAGAAGAAATGTGAGGACAGAGGCAGAAGGATGACAACAACAAAAAGAAATCAGTAAAGGCAGGAGTCATAATACTTACAGTCCAAAATATTGCAGTTGGAGTGTCATTGAAAGCCACACGAGCAAGACCAAAATCACAGATCTTAAGCTTGCAGTCAGCATTGGCTAAGATATTCTTCGGTTTCAGGTCTCGATGGAAAACATTTGCTAATAGCCACAACAAATTTCCATATGAGAAATTTGTAACAGAAATCAGCAAACCAATAACAGAACACCTTAAACCAGTTATATTGAACATGTTATACCTGTGTGTATGTATTTTAGGCCTCGAAGGAGCTGGTACAGAAAAAACTGATAATGCTCAGGAGTCAAGTCATCATTAGCTTTGATAACCTGATGTAAATCAGATTCCATGAGCTCAAACACAACATAGATGTCCTTAAATTCCCTTCTTGAAGGAGGCAACAATATGTGCTTGATTTCTACAATATCAGGATGACGCAAGAGACGGAGAAGTTTGATCTCTCTAAGGATACGTGTGGCATCAGAAACATGCTCAAAAATATCGTTGATCTTCTTGATTGCAACTTTCTCTCCAAGATGGGTGTCATATGCAGAGCAAACAACACCATAACTTCCTTTACCAATCACTTCCTCGATCTTATACCTGCTTCCCTCACCATATTCTGTAAAGAAGTCTACGTCCACAGATGCCTGCATAACAATAATATTCAGACACCATATCATAATCTGATCTCATTAAATTAATATCCTTTTGAACAGGTCTGAATAAACAACATTACCAGAAATATGACCATCAGAAAACAACCTTAGTGAAAACATAAAACAAACACCAGACAGTAAGTACAGGTTGTGTTGGGTAATATGGATGGGGATATTGATTTTTTTACAAAGCAGTTTCTCACAACAGACTTCAAACGTCTGTTTCTTTGACTAAAGAGGACGTTTTGTCCTCAACAACTAAATTAGAATAAACAAGAACACTTGTAAATATAAACGAGGTTAAAAGGATTACCTTTCTCCTCTGATCAGGTTGCATTTTCGCCACAGCGCATCAAAATCTCTATGATCCAGGGAGTCGATGTTGCTGAAACCGCAGTTTCTAGCTAGTCTAACTATGTACTTTACAAACAAATCGCTTATGCGTGATCCTAAAATCGTGAACGGTGAATAAGGAAGCCAACTACAAGGGCAATCAAAAATCTGGTAAGTGGTGCTATAAAGGTAACGCAAACCCTAATTTTTGCTAGATCTAAGGAATCACCAAACAAAGTTGATGGATCAAGAAATTATTGATCTCAAGCTGAACCCTTTACTTATTAGAACTCCGAGAGTGATTGGATCAAGGAAAAAACTGATACCCAGATTGGATTAGAGCACATGTAACTCAAAAAGTGTGCTCGACAAATGACTTGAGTTTCGATGCCAAGAAAAGGTAAGCCCTAAATCAGGGAAATGAAAGATTGGAAGATGCGAGACGACGAGAATCAAAGTATCGCTACCAGATTCAAAACCCAGATGAAATATGTAAGAAAAGAAGTGCCCTTGAGGTTGCTTTGATTGTCAACAAAAGCGAAAGTGACTATAAAGCAAACAAGCTTCTATTAAGCAAGTATGAAAGTCCAAAGGAGGGCGGTTGATTTGGAGCTTTCAGTAACGAGAATGAGTGAACAGTAGGGAAAATGCTCCTTGAGGTGGGATGCTTGGCTGGAAATGGAGATAGATAAGCACGGATCCACAGAAGAAAGAGAAGGTGTAATATAAGGTTGTGAAATTAGGCTTTTTTTGCATTGAAATTTTGTTAATGAGTTAATAGGCAACAGTGCTCCACATGTTCTTGTGAGATATAAAGACAGCTAAGAAACACCTTCCGAGTTGGGACAGTGTTTTTTTTTTTTTTTTTTATACAAGTTAAGCAGAATAGGTAGATCAGTTTCTAGAAACCGATCGACCTACAGCATCCTTATGGATGAGTAGAACCACATCTTTTGGAAGACCTTCGTCATCCGCTAGCGGGGAGTGTCCGTGCATTGCTAGCTTGTCTGCAACCGTGTTGATTTCCCTAAAGATGTGGGTAATACTGGACTGGGGGAAGCCCGCGATTAAGGCGGAAATATCTTAGATGATCATGTCCGTCTCCCATGGGGGTTTCCAAGTCCTGTTAATTGAGTTGATCAGCGTCAAATTGTCCCCCTCAATCTCGATAGCTGAAAACCCTAAGAGTATGGCCTTTTGAAGGCCCTCCCGCAGAGCGAAAGCTTCTGCTTCAAGAATTGATTCCGCATTGCATTTCCCTTTTCCAAAAGCCAGAGGATGACCTTGGTTATCACGAATGATGAAACCATAAGCGAAATGATTTGTGTTGTTTGTTGACGCGTCAAAATTGAGTTTGACATAGTTTCCTTTAGGTTTTTGCCATCTGATGTTCTTGGTTTTCCGTCTACTTCGGGTTTGATTATTGGTCTTATGTTTAGTGTTGGCTTGTTCCCATTCATCTATTTGTTTCAAGGCAACTTGTTTCAGATTCGACGTTGGTTTTTTGTTGTTAAAGATAATTTGGTTCCTATCCAACCAAATGTTCCACCATATCATAACTATTTGTCTAAACTCTGTCGGTGATGTTTTCTCCTTCAGGAATAGTAAAGTATCATAGATTGTGTTGTTATATGTATCGATATCTCTCAGGATTGCGGATATTTTGGTATTATCCAGAACACGGTGAGTGCATTGACAATCAAAGAACAGATGTTGAGCACTCTCAGTGTGATGATTGCAGAATTCACAGTGCATTACCACCGGGATCTTTTGTTTGTCAAGGTTTTCCTTTGTTGGGAGCCCATTTAGAGTCAATTTCCATAGGAAATTTTTTACTTTTGGCATGATGTTCATTTTCCATAGCCAAGTTTTGTCTTCTGAGACTCCTATTTTCCGTTGTTGAATCATCATCATGGCCGATTTGGTGGAATACCAACCCTCATCATTATTTGACCAGTATATTCTATCTCTAATGTCAGTTGCAGGGAGGTTATAATTCTTGATTTTATTGATAATGCCGGTCGGAAGGATGGCGCCCAATTGATCAAGAAGGGGTTCGTTCCACTTTTTGTCCAAAATAAGTGAACACACAGTTTCAGATGGTTTTATTAGGGTTTGATCAGAAATTATAGAGCTTAGTGGTTCCTCCATTAGCCACCTGTCTTTTTAGAACTTTATTGTCTTTCCGTCTCCCACCCGCCATCGAAGGCCTTTGTTAAATTCGTCTTTCAATTTAATCAACTTTTTCCATTGCCAAGACGTGTTTTTTCCACACTCGTAGTTCCATAAGCATTGCCCACGAAGATATTTTTCTTCTATAATTTTAACCCATATATTATCAGGTTCTGCCATGGTCTTCCACAAGAGTTTCATTTGTAACGCTTTGTTCATATCTTCGGCCTTCCTTATACCTGTGCCTCCTAGGGATTTTGGTTTGCAGATTTTGTCCCAACTGATTAGTGGGTGGTAGTTTGGTCCTTTATTCCAGAAGAAATTTCTATTGATCTTATCTAGTTCATTATGTATGCTAGTGGATAGCATGAAGGCTTGCATGAGATAACTTGGTTTGGCATTGAGATTTGCTTTGATTAATGTTGTTCTTCCCTCCTGTGAGAGAGATGTTGCTTTCCATTTAGTAAGTTGTTGTTTGGATTTCTGAATGACTGTATTGAAAATTTCTTTATTAGCCCTTCCATTGATAATAGGACATCCTAGGTACAACTCTAAGTTTGTAGATGAGGATATACCAAGGTGAGCTTGGATTCTCCTTTTGTTTGATGGGTCTACATTGTTAGATGTTTGGAATGAGGATTTATGGTAGTTAATTACTTGGCCGGAAGTTTGGCAGTAATCTCTTAGTACCGATAGGATTTTGTTACTTGCTTCAGTAGTTGCCTTAGAAAAAATAATGATGTCATCCGCAAAGGCGAGGAAAGGTATTATTGTTCCGTTTCTTGTCATAGGGAAGCCTATTGAACTCGGGTTATCTCTACTTATTTTTTGAATATTTCTTGCTAGTATTTCAGCTCCTATGTTAAAGAGGAGCGGGGACAATGGGTCTCCTTGTCTAATTCCTCTTCGAGGGACAAAAAGGGTTGTTGGTGAGTCATTAATCAATAAAGAGTAAGAGACAGTTGTTATACATTCGTAGATCCAATTTCTAAATTTCTCACTGAAGCCAAATTGTTGTAGGACCAACATTAAGAAATTCCATTCTAGCTTGTCATAAGCTTTTTCCATGTCCAATTTAATGGCCATGTATCCCTCTTTTCCTTTTTTTGATCTAAACCCGTGGAATATTTCATGGGCTATAAGAACATTATCATGGATTGCTCTATTTTTTGTGAAAGCACTTTGTAAAGGATGAATTAGTTTAGGCAAGACTAATCCTAATCTTCTTGCTAGAATCTTGGCTATTATTTTATAGACTGTTGAGCAGAGGCTAATTGGTCTCTAATTGGCCGTTGTTGTTGGGTTATCAACCTTTGGCAGGAGGGCGATAAATGTATGGTTTAGCTGTTTAAGGATTTTTCCGGTTCTATAAAAACTTTTCACTGCTCTAGTGACGGCTGGACCGATAATGTGCCAGTACTTCTGGTAGAAGCCAGCAGTCATTCCATCTGGCCCGGGCGATTTCTCACTGCCGATGTCAAACAAGGCAGATTTAATTTCACTAGTAGAGAAAGGTTTCCCTAGCTCTAAGTTATCATCGTTGGTGATCTCTGGTTGTATTATTTCCAATAGTTTATGAAGTTTCTGGGTGTCGATTGTTGAAGCTTGGAACCGGATTTTGTAATCGTTAAGGAACTCCTCATTTATTTCATTATCTTTGAATAGGATAGTTCCATCATTTCTTGTTATATTTGAAATCATCTTTTTATTCCTTCTTCCAGTAGCTTTCCTATGGTGGAAACTCGTGTTTTTATCCCCTAGACGCAGGTTTGCTGTTTTTGCTCGCTGTATCCAATACTTATGTTGGTATTCTAGTATGCACTCTCTTTTCTTGCATAACCTAATAATTTTATCATTTATTTGTTGATTAAAAGAGGAGTGTAGTTTCACTTGAAGGTCTTCTATTTGTTCATCGACAGTCTTTAATTGCGTATTGATATTGCCGAATTTCGCGCGACTCCAATCTTTCAATTTTTGTTTAAGGAGGTTAGTTTTTTTCACAAGATTGAACATGTGTGTTCCTGGGAATTGAGTTCTCCACGTTTGTCTGATTAGGTGTTCACAGTCTTGCCGTTGCATCCACATAGATTCGAAACGAAAAGGCTTGTTTCTATATGTTATTTGTTGATTTTGAAGATTAACCGAAATCATGCAATGATCCGAGGTAGTAAAAGCGTGGTTTCTTGTATGTATACTTGGATACTCTTGTAAGACTTCAATAGTTGTCATTGTTCTATCCAATTTTTCATACGTATTATCATCTCCTTCCTTCCTTTTTTTCCACGTATATTCATTTCCTTTAATCGGAAGGTCAATGAGCCCACATTGATCAGTTATGTCTTGTAGTCTGTCAAATTTATTATTTGCAATGGGAGCTCCTCCCTTTTTATCGGAGGGTGTCCTTATTTCATTGTAGTCTCCCATGACTATAGTCGGTTTCGTCGAGGTTTTAAATTCCGTAGTAAATTGTGACCAAAATTCGTTTTTGTTTTGTTCGTTGGGTGGTGCATAAATCCCGAAGATCCTTGTTTCAAAAGCAGAGTTTATGTTTCTATGGTTTAGAAGGATGTACCTACTATGGGTTCTGATGACCTCAATCTTTTCTTGTCTAAGTTGATATTCCTTCCATAGCATGCATAGGCCTCCCGAGAAACCAACTGCTGGTATGAAAAGAATTTTGTCGAAACCTGCGCTTTTCCATAATGACTCGTCAGGTTCGGAACTTGTTTTTGTTTCTGCCAGGATCAGGACTTGTATGCATTCATTTTTACATATAATATTTAAGTTAGTCCAGAAGTTTTTCTTACGCATTCCCCGACAATTCCAGAACGCTATTTTCATTTATATTTATTTCTTAATTTGGGCGGTAGTAACCCCACTATTCCTACCCTGTTATTTATAACAAACTGATTGTTATTTCTGTATTCAAAATCTCCCTTTCTAACACAAAACCAAGTGTTATAAAAATGTAGGACCTTCAATCTGTTAAAACACTCACAGCAGTTGTAATAAGTACTTTTTTGAAGCAATCGAGGTGATTGATACCCGGTAAGGGTGATTTCTAGATGGGATTTTTTGCTCCAAATGAAAAAACTGATTCTTATTCTAATATCATGAAAGATTCTGGAAAAAGATCTTGTACATCTTGTGTTTTTCACGGTTATTCTCCTGTTGAAATACTTGTTCGTTTTCTTAATTAGTCTTGGTTCCTCATACTTCTTGGGCATCCATTCTTGCACAACTCTTGTCCCGAAAGCAGTTGTAGCCATTTCTTGGTACTTGCTAGGCTTATATTGTGTTTTTCTCTCCATAAAAAGTCTTTTGTTTATCCATTCATTGTCACTGTTGCTCCAGTACGTAGTTGAGCCTGCATAGCACAAAATAACAAGGCACGAAACACACGACAAGCAATTTGAAACCAGCAGGCACAATAACATGTAATGTTTGATGGTCCCTATTTGCTCATTATTCTCTATCTGGCAAGCATTATCGAGGAGCTTAGAACTGCAAGCCTCACACAACAACAAATGCCAATTGAATAAGCATAAGGTTGAGGGGCTTATATTACTAGGAGCAGCACAAGCTGGAATACAATTAAGAAAAAGTGATCTCATATATTGGTAATTGTTCCTATACTTTTGTCTCAACTGTTTAACGTTCCAGTCATTATTGTGGTTGTAGGACTTCACTATTGGTCTGTATTTACTCCTTTGTTGGATCTGGAAGGTACAAAGCTGATCAAAATCAAAGTAATTCATAAATTTTAAGGAAATAAAGACATAATATAAGTCACACCATGTTCCTTCTTCTCTTAGCTTAAACTGATAGTTATTCTGGAAATTAATTTGGTACTGGTTAGTATCAACCGCCTTCAAGAAATTCTGAAAAAGACTTAAATCCGAACAAAAAACAGAAAACATGGCAAGGAAGTTGCACATCGAAGCCACACTAGTGCAAAACCATAGCTTGCTGGTTGTTATATTTTTCAAGATGGTTCTTAGCAAGATCCTACAAGTCAACATAGGAAACAATACAAAACTTTGTTTTTTTAGTAGTAAAAAGAAACTTGACAAACTTCGATCAGAGTTCATACCTAGACCAATATACAACTTACTCCCTGAACGATTTCTATGGTAGTAGGTTATGTTCCTGAACATATAGTTGTTCAGCAATTTCATTTTCTCAACTTTAAGACCAACATCCATTTGTTCTTTCAAAGGTTCCAACAACCATTTGTTCTTCACTGTAGGGACTTGACTCCTATAAGTCAAACTATTTCCATCTACTATCTGATTCGTCATAAAAAACAATTCAGTCATTTTTATAGATTCTTTAGTCTTCACAAAACCGTAGAACTCATATACATTCTTCATAGATCTATGACAGTAAGAGGAATTACGAGTCATAAGACCATGGGGGTAATGGTTAGAAAAGTTACCTGATATTGGATCCCACCAATCTAGAGTCAGGGAGCCTGGATTACTTGTTCGGATTGTGGTTGACGGCCACATGAAGGTAAGGAAACTATCAGAAATAGCCCCATCATTCCGGGCGGTAAGGCGACGGTCCGGAGAGCCCGAGTAAGAGACGATGGATCTGTGACCCGATACAAAGAAGATTTTGCTTCTTCCTCTTCGTCGAGAGAGACTTCGTGTACAGAGTTTCTGCCTTCCTTTCTTTTTGACGGGTGTGAGCCAATAGAGCATCCAAAGCCAGCACAAGCAGTAGAGATCACTTAACCTCGAATCGCCATGGAAAAGCTGCACGAACTTGGGAGTTATCTTCTCTCTTCTCCATTTCTTCTTGGCCTTCCTTTTTTATTTGCTGCTGTTTGTCGTTGAATGTTGTTTTGCTTGTTTTTTTCCTCTCTCAAGCTTAGCGCAGGATCTTTGTCTCCCCTCAATTGAAACTAACTTTGAGTCTTGCTTCAATTTCTCAAATTTTCAAACAGAAAGGCTTGTTTCTTGATTTGGGGGCTAGGGTTTCCATGGAATCGTGAAGGAGAAGAGCCGTATTTCACCGCGAGTGAAAGCGCGTACTTCTGTGGGTTGAGGGGTTTCATTTTTGAGTTGGGACAGTGTTGTTTTGGGGAAAAGTATATGATTTGATGAGTATTGGTAAAAAAAAAAATTATTCTTTATGCGTGATTGAGATTTTTTTTTAACTGCGTATGTGGGATGCGTAGTTGGAGTGTAATAAAAAAAATACTTCAACTACGCACCCCATATGTGTAGTTGATTTTCATCCAGCTACGCACGCGAAGTGCTGGTGAAGAATATAGATTTTTATCGGAACATTTAGATAAGCATGTTCACGGGTCACCGACTCGGCGGGTACGGGTTCCCCCGGGTCGCGGGTACGGGTAAGGGTCATGAGATCCTTACCCGCCGATCCGGGTAACGGTCAATTTTTTATTTTTATTAAAAAAATCCCAACGGCTATATAGCCGTTGGGTTAGCCGCTGTAACGGCTATATTTTAAAAAAAATTAAACAATAATAAACTATAATAAATCTAACCCAAAAACATTTCTATAAATACCTCAAACCCAATTCATTTCATCTCACACCAATTCTCATTCAATCATCTATTCACTCTCTCAATCTCTCCATAATTTCCAACTCTTAGATTCAATTACTCTCCTAATCTCATATTCTCATTCTCTTATTTTGTTATTAATTATTCATTTTACTACTCTTACTACTACATTCTATTATTAAAAAAAATGGCTAGCCGAGGAAGACGTTCCGTTAGAGGTGCCGGTCCTTCATCCGGCGGAGGTGTTAGCCGAGGACGTCATTCCGTTAGCGGTCCTCCAACCGGTTCAGATTTAAGGTGGGGCTTATTAAGTGGAAATCACGAGATCCTCGAGGAGGAGGATATCAACATGTAATCACCTCCTTTCCCCAACACCCAAGAATCTGAGACCCAATTCCCGGAGGAGCCGGAGGAGCCGTTGAACAACACTCAACTATCGGCGGCGATCTTCCGATTTTGGTTCACAAAAGGTGCTCCCGATGCCAACGGGATTTACTATGCCAAATGCAATTTTTGTTCGGCACAATACAAGCACAAAAAGGGAGAAGACTACGAGAACTACAAGAGACATATTCGGAATAAGCATCCCGAAAAAATGGGATTGGCACGAGGGCAAACACAACTAACCGGGTACGCATCTACCTCTAACCACCCTCCTTCTTTATTTACATATGATCATGCTTCGTCTATGGATGCATTTTCGAAAATGTTAGCCGTAGATTCTTTGACATTTAGTTTTGCACAAAATGTTGGTTTTAATGATTGGATGCAAAATCATGCTCAACCCACATATAAACCGATTTCTCGTCAAACCGCTAAAAGAAAAATGATGCATAAATATAAAATTCGTAAAGAATGATTGATTAAATATTTTATGGAAAACGGTGATATTCAAGTTTCTATTTGTAGTGATATTTGGACCGACGGTTTTCAAAAAAATTCATATATGGGTAATACTTGTCATTTTGTTGATAAATTTTGGATTTTAAACAAAAGAGTTTTAGCATTACGAGTTTTCAGCGAACAACACACCGCCCAAAACATTGCTCGTTTGATTGCAAATGTTTTGGAAGAATATAGATTACTTTCACGAGTTTTTTCAATCGGTTTTGACAACGCCTCCGCTAACACGGCTTCCATTAGAGATTTAACCAACTATTGTAAGCCGACGATTGGAGGTAAATTTTTTACATTAGGTGTGTCGCTCATATTTTAAACTTGTGTGTTCAAGAAGGTTTAACATATGTTGGAGATTTAGTACAACCTATTCGAAAAATTCTTAATGAACTTTGGTCTAAAAAAAGTATACGTACTAAATGGTATGCATATTGTAAACAAAATAACGTTTATCCTCAAAAAATTTCAAAAGATGTTTGTACAAGATGGAACTCTACTTACAAAATGATTTCCGAATCATATGAATATCGAGATCTTTTAAGTGGTTTAGCCGCACAAGATATTGACGGTGTGATTTTGTTTTCGGTGAATGTTGGGTTTTAGCAAGAGATGTAATGGAGGTTTTTAAATATTTTTATGATGCTACTAATACTTTTAGTTATGTTTATACACCAACTTCAAACATATTTTGTTATGTAGCAATTAATATTGCATTTGCACTTCAACAAGGTCTTTTAATTGATAATATTTCACAAGCTATTTATACAATACGAACTAAATGGTTAGATTATTATACAACTATTCCCGATATTTTTCTTGTTGCATTTGTGTTAGATCCTAGACGTAAAATGGATGGTTTAAAACAATTTTTAGAAAGTTATTATGAATTTTTAAAATTGCAACAAAATCCCGATTGTCATGTTTCTACCATAATTGCTAGAGTTAGAAAATTATTTGATGAATTATTGGTTCAATATCGTGTTTCCGATCAAGGTCAATCTTCTCAACTCCCTCCTCGTCCTTCATCTTCAACTTCATTTAAATTTAAATCAATTGCTAGAGATTTGTTTGGCCCGAAAAGGGCAAAAACCACGTCGAGTTCCCATTCAGAACTCGACAAATATCTAACCATTTCTTTTGAGTTTGCCAATGATGAAGAAGAGGATTTCAACATATTAGAATGGTGGAGCCGACCGGAGAGAATGAGGTTCCCTACCTTCTCAAGGATCGCGACACAAATTCTCGCCGTTCCCGCCTCAACGGTAGCGGTTGAGCAAACCTTTAGCTGGAGTGGAAAGGTGCTCGATCCAATGAGATCAAAATGTTGCCCGAGACGTTGGAGGCACAAGTCCTACTAGCCGATTGGAGGAAAGCGGAAATGCGAACACAAAAAAACAACCTCTTGGCGGAGGAAGGCGACGAAGATGACGACGAGCGACAACAAACGCCATGGGATGTATCGGCGGAAGAGTCCGACGACTAAGGTAAGGGTCAATCGGGGATATAAACAAAGGTAAGAGAACTACGTGGGCTTTGATTTCTCCTCCCCGAGAGGATACGTAGGCAACCGGGATTCCGGTTCAAGCCCAATTCTTCCCTTTTTTTTTTTAAGTTCAAGCACAATAACAAATTAACAATTCTCCTCTTTCTATTTTTTTTAAGTTCAAGTCCAATTATTTTTTTTGTTTTTTTAAGTTGAGTTGGCCAACCCGTCGACCCGCCGGGTCTGACCCGTGACCCGTTGAGTTGACCATTTATACGGGTCCGGGTCCGGGTCACCCTTTCCTGACCCGTCGACCGGGCGGGTCCGACCCGTGGACATGCTTACTTTAGAAACCACATATTTGATTACACCAAATTGAATTGATCCAGAAAAATTTAAAAGATCCAAACTATAGGGGCATTTTTTCCTCTCTTTTCTACTTTTATTTATTAAAAAAGTAGAAATAATAAGGATGATTTTTGTAAGTATGTAAATTTTTTTTAATGAGTAGAAAGTATGCAATTTTGTAAATGAGCGAGGTTGTTAAATAATTTAGGAAAATAGATCAAGGGAAAAAAAAAAGATTAGTTTAGTTAAATCATATTTTGTAATAATACTAGGAAGAAGGAAAAAATGGCATAACCAACTTTCACATATTCAATTTTTACATACTGCAACTTCACGTATACAACTTTCATGGAATCAACCTCACATACGTAACCTTACATACCCAATTTTCACATACTCAACTTCACTCACGTATCCAACTTCACATACTCAACTTCACTCACGTACCCAACTTGACTCATATACTCAACTTCACGTATTCAGCTTCACTCACGTACCCATCTTTCACATACCCAACCTCACGTAACCAACCTTCACGTACTCAACTTCACTCACTTATCCAATGTTAGTTACCCGATTTTACATACCTAATTTATTCTTTGGGGGCAAATTATGGAATTTCAAATTTTGGGTTATTTCCTGCAATTATAACTTTCGGTATCTTTTTGTAATTATCTTTTTTGGGACAAAATTTGTAGATTTGGAAAGTTGGCCTATTAACGCAATTACAAAGTATGGGGTGAAATGTGTAATTATACCCAAAATGGGAGAATGCCGATTAGGGTTTCTCCACAAATTTGCATGTGAGGGTGGCTGGTCTCCGGCGATGGCAACTCAAGAAGGCGAGGGTGGCACGGAAGGGGCGACCGGTCTTAGGTGATGCTCGGGCAGGCGAGGGCGGCAACGACAGATGACGATGACAATGAGAGAAGACGCCACATTTTGGCAAAAGAGATTTACTTGTGCAAGAGAGAAGATCCGTTGATTTTTGTTTAATAAATGTGCATACTTTGTCAACAAGATCAGGAAAAAAAAAAACTAAGACTTAAAACACTCTCTATTGTTCACAAATCTCAAAGGCGCTCGCCTCCTCTCCTAAACCAAAGACATTTATAATGTTAGAGCATCAATGCATGGACCATGGGTAAACCCTAACGCCGCTGCCGTCAACGTTGGGTCCGCAACCACTGTATTTGACTACATCAATCATCCTTCCTCTTGCCAAGAAAGCTTATACGACTCTCAAACCAAGTTTGGACCCTTTGCCTCGCTTGATTTGTCTCGAGCTTTTACTGATGCGCTATTCCCACCCACTATCTCAACTTTTGTTTCTGCTGATTTCCTAAAGTTTTCCAAGCCCAAACCCCGATTTTTGTTGAACTTGGGGCTAATGTGGGGACGGATCTCACCGAAGAAGATTATGCTTACCGATTGTTCAAGCGTCAATCGGGCTTTGCCTCTCCCTGGTGTAAAGCGGGAGGCTGATTTGCCAATCTCTCCCACATCAAGCAATTCTACCGCAGTCGAATGGTACATGATTTGCTCTCGAAGGCCTCTTCCGTGGTCTGACGGATTTTCCGGTGTAGGGAATTCCCTCTCTATCTTCTCTGGATGGATGAGTTTCGAAGATCTACGGTTGGGTAGTTGTCTTTCTTTGTTCTTATTGTTTACTACTTGTCCCTATGCATGCTTCTATTGGATAAATTATGCTTTAGGGCTTGTTTGGTATTAGTTAGAAGGAGATTCATTTAGATTCTTTTTCACGGGATTCTTCGGAATGGAAAAAATGTAACCGTGTGGTATGAGTTGCAGCTTCTGTATCGTATTATTTTATGAGATTCTTTTAGCAAAAGAATCCCGAAAAAAGAAGTTTGACCTCCCAAGCTTCTTGAGGATTCTTTATGTTAGATTATTTATTTTTTCAGCCCATACCCTCATTCTTCTCTCTGTCGATTTTTCTTGAGGAGCCGATACTCAAAAATCGCCCTTCGCTCTCCCTTCTCTTGCCGGAAGAACTTGCTCCTTTGCTCTCCCTTCTCAATCTTTCCTTCGGGTCTCCATTTGGAGGAGGGTGCAACTATGTGTAACTTCAGCTGCAGTGTATCCTACTTTGATTGCTTGTTCTACAGGATGATATAGCAGATGAATTGACATCTACGCCTGCTATTTTGTTTTATCTAATGTAATGGTGTAACAGATTCCTCTCTTCTTACTTATTATTCTTAACAGATAACTTTTTTCGTTGCAGTTCAACTTCTATTGATCTTCACCCAATAGAAAAATATCTAGATGAACCTCCACTGCTTAATGTGAAAAGATTGGCTGAACTTTTTTTCATCATCATCATCATAAAGAAAAATCATGTTCGTTTCAATTGGAAGTAATCAACTGATGCAGTGCAATTTATGGTCATGAAAGCTTCCCTTTTTAGCACCTTGCAATCTGGATAATTCTTTAGATTACATATTTGTTTATACATATGTTCATTATGTTAGATGGACACATATGAGGAAAAACACACACGGAAACGTCATAGTTGTCATAATGTTACTTCAAGATTTGTGTTTCCGAGTTTCCCTGTTGCCTGTTTGGAGTTCATGTGCTACATAGTCTATATACTCGCAGCGCGATATATGTTTTAAGATCCTTATCATGGAAGGAGATGATCCCTCATACGAAGATGCTCCGACATCGTCTCCTTTTCTTCATACGCATAAAGATATCCTGTTGAGTTGATTTTGCTGCATTTTTGCTTTTGTTGCATTTTTGGATTGAAAACTCGGGAGTTTCCCTGCTGCCTGTTTGGAGTTCCTGTGTTGCATAGTCTATATACTCGCAACACGATATATGTTTTAAGACCCTTATCATGGAAGACGATGATCCCTCATACGAAGATGCTCCGACATCGTATCCTTCTTCTTCGTACGCATAAAAGATATCCTGTTGAGTTGATTTTGCTGCATTTTTGCTTCTGTTGCATTTTTGGATTGAAAACTTGGGAGTTATAATTAGTAAAACTATTGAGTTGATTTTGTTTTTGCTGAAGTTTCCCGTTATTAATGTTGATTGCTACTGAAATGGGAGTGTTGTGCTAAGGATTAAGGGCATTTTTTGGATCGAACTGCTTACTGATCTCTCGTGTCAAGGATTAAGAGCATTATCGTAATCTTCCGGTAAACAATCTCTATCAACAATCTGATACCAAACACATTAAAATTACGCAAAAAATAATTTCTAACAATACCCATCCCCAAGAATATCAAAAATCTCCATCCTAAAGAATCTAAAAAAAGAATACCCATACGATACAAAACATGCCCTTCATATTGTTATAGGAGTATCGTTGTGTTCTTACGGTCATTCTCTTGGTCGTGTTGACTTTCCTTTGCCCTCTATTACAAAAATCTTTGTGTTAACAAATTACTATACAAATATCGATCAAGAGGATTATTTTTTCTCCCACGCTGAAAAGCACAAAATCAAGGCCTTAAATCCATTCCAATCTAACTGCATATAAACGGATTTAATTTTGGATCAAGATCTAGATCTTAAAAAAATCAACTATTTAAGATACGTTGATTTTTTGACAAAAGTACACGTTGATGCTCTGGTGGGAATTGATCGCATCGTTATGTACTTAATCGAATTTACCAAGTGTGATAACAAGATTTTTATGTGGCTTACCTAGAGTGTTGAATCCAATTTGAGAAACGCTACTCGACACACTAATATTGTCGACAAAAAACAAGATTTTTCCAATACTATCCACAAAAATCGCAATTTGAGCAACCCTACTCGCGGACTTCGTGTAGTAGTTCCTCATTCATATGGATCTTCTCTTCAGTTCTGACTTCAGGGAGGATGCAATATTGGCACATTTGATGTCATAAATGTCTTAAACACATAAAAGTCAAGGTAGATACCGAAATACATAAAGTGGAAGCTTTCCGTACAAATATACATATATGAGATGGAAAAGAGGGTAGGATATGCATGAAAACAAGGTATAATAAGTATAACATTTGACACTCATTAAAATAACTCATACTTAAACCTTTCTCATCCTCGAGTAAGATCATGTCATATGCATGTTATGTGTAAAAACAAATGGGTGTCTCGTCTAAGAGGAACACATACAACTCAAAGCATATCATCATAGCATCAATCATAGTAAGAGGATAAATAAATAATCATAGCTATCCAAACCGTTCAAAGGTAATGCGTTTGCTCTCAATCTCACAAGTTGTGTTTAGGGATGTTGCAATAAAATCTCAAACTCAACAGACATGAATAGATCTTACCATAGGCATGTCAAACAATTCTCTGACTCCATCACCTTGCAAAGTGTATCCGGGGCATCGAATATTTTTAACTCAAAACTCCTTCAAGACATTGTCACTTCACACTTTTCTTCATAATTTGTACTTCTTCATGAACCTTAACATTTTAAACTTTGTAGCACTTGATATTTCTTTCAAGATAAGCTTTCGCTTTACTTTTGAATCAATCACTATTTGTTTGTTGTTGCATATTTGTAGCACTTGATATCCTCTTATTTCCATCACAACCCCGGATAGGGTCGAATGAGGCTATACGACTGTGAGCCATTTTTAAGGAGCACCAAAGAAGGGGGAATAAAGGTAAGAAGTGGCTAATAGAGGGGAAACATATATAAATGTGAAAAGGGTCACATAGGCTTATTAAAGAGGTCCTCAATCATTTAAATATCAATGTATATGTAATCAAATGAGCGTGTAGTTATGAAAGAGAGTCAATCACAAGTTCTAGAAGAAACTAAACATGTTGGAGATCTCTCAATAATAAGAAAGAAAGAACACATGAAAATGCATGTTCAAAGGCTAGGGCGCTTATAAGAGTTATGTTTGGGCAAGCTAATCATCAATAATCATCCAAAAACTCATTTGCATAAACAATAATAAGAATGATAAGAGTCAACTCAATCTATGGTAAATACAATATTTTTGTGGTTTTGTGTTTATGAATCCACACGGAAAGGGGGAAAGATCCAATAATAAGGGGAAATGCAAAATATGAAACGTTTGACATGATATGTGAATGTGAGTAAAGCACCCCATACTTAAACTACACATCGTTCTCAATGTGAAAAAGTAGTAAAAAGAAGAAGGTACTCACAAACCAATGCAAAGCATATGGTGGTAAGGATGGAAGGTGATAGAAGGTGGAGTGAGACGTAGGCTTTTTTAAGTCCACATGTGTAATAAGAGGGTCCTCAAACATCCTTACATAAGACATAAACAATAGTCGTCATCTAAAAAAGGAAAATAACAAGGAAATGACAAAAAGGGAAAGAGAAAATCCAAACCTATGGGTTGTCTCCCATTCAGCACTTGTTTTAGGTCATTAGCTCGACCCATATGTATTACTCTATAGGAGAAAATCCTTCACCAATATGAATGGAGGTGTATGCAAGATGTGCATCAATAGAACATGGGAAGTGACAAGGACTAACAAGAGTCTCTATTAACGTCGGGGGCAGGTAGAACGATGCTCTGAAGGTGGGGTGAAATAGGGTGTTTGTGGAGAGGAAAGGTGAGGGTGGTGTGGTTTATTTGACAGAGGAAGGGATAATTGTGAGTGTAGGGGAAGAAGTTGGTTTGGTGGGGGTAGAAGATGGTGGTGGTTTAGAATTTATGAAAGGTATGGGAGAAGGTTGGCGTTTTGAGGTAATAAAGGGTGATGAAGAGCGGGAGTTTTAGGATTGGGTGTTGTGGAAAGTTCTTATGTGAATGTAGGGATCGGAATGAGAAGAAGGTGAGGTAGGGTTGAAAGGGATCTTACTTTCACTTCCAGATGGTATAGTGATATACGGAATTTCCGAATGAGGCGTTTGGGGCATGAAACGGGCACCGGGATGGGTGGCCTATGGTTGCCAAACGGGTTGTATGGTCGTGTACTGGTTGTTTCCTAACCGTCTGACTCTGAAATTCTGAAATTCGAGAATTAATGAAACGGTCTCCCTATAGTGGACCATACGGCCGTGGGCTTGGACGTTGATGGTCATTTCTTGCCCGTCTCTTGTTCATTGAAGCTCTCAACTTTTTGTAGTTGATTCCGCCGAGTTATTTGATGTAACACCCAAGTTCTGGGATCTCGAAGCGCTACGGGCTAGGACCTCACAATGGGTCCCGACCCTCAGAACAGCAACAACAAACGGATCTTACAACAAGGCACAGACAAATGAAAACCAAAACTCAATATAAAACCAAAGGTTCAAACAAAGAAAAACGTAAAAGACTCGCAGCCGAGTTCAAAACAAAAGGGAAACAACGAAAGAAACAAAAACCCGATCCCGTACTATAATGTACGAGAACCCCGGCTGACCACACCATCCGGATCACTCAGTAGCATCCTGAACTTGTGGAACATCTACAACGACGGTATAAACCGTTAGCTAACATTCTAGATACTAGCAAGAGCGTAAAGACACAAACACACATAAGGTAAAAGGAAACATATAGCATGCTTGCACACAACTAGTTATTATCTTCATTAAGGTTATCCATTACTAATTCAACTTCTTTTGTCATACGAGAATCTTCCGAAACTCTCCTCCGCTTCCATATACCAATAGGAATAGATCAGTACTATCCGTTACCTACGGGCCTGTGTTGCAAGAGCACATTCTAGTCTCCTGTAGAACTAGACAATGGTCACTGCCCGATTATCATACACTTGGTCCAACTAAGGTTATAAAGGGTAAATCCTATTCCGGTAATCCGTTATACAATAACAATAAACAACACAAACAAACCAATACAATCCAACTAGTACGCGGAATGAAGCTAAGTAAGTCCAAGGGACTTACCGTACTTGAAGGTAACTCAAAAGCTCAGCAACAACTCAAAGAACACTCAGTTTCCCTCAAGAAAGGAGCAAGAAAAGCCTATTCACACAAGCAACACGAATCAGGAACGAAACGGTTGCTAGAAGTCTATAACTTCTAGTCTCAATGATCTCTAAGAGATCTCCACAAGCTAAGAGCTCAACCTTAGTCTAACAACATACTCAGGAAACAAGGAACATCCAAGGATCAAGTAAAGGAACGAGGAAATCAAGGAAGGAAGCAACTCACAAGAACGGGAGTTACTGCAGAGGAAACCGCAGGGGTGTCTGGACGAGGCGCAGGGGCGGTTTACAGTGCAGAAGCGCTGTCGAATCCTTTGACAACAAGGAACACAGCAAGGGCCAAAGCTTGCTCTTCTCAGTGCACAACCACGTCACAACTCAACCAAGAGAGCATGTGAACATCAAAGGATCAACAACTATAAGAACGCGAAGAAGAAACTAGAAGAGACGTTTAGCAAGGTCACAGGAAGCAAAGGAACGGCTGCAACTCTTAGGGTTGAAGACGAAAGCAAGAAACGGGAAAAAGGAGGAAAAGACGGGAATATATAGAGACTGGCTGAAAAGATAGAAGGAAGGACTTATAGGGTTAGAAAGAAGATAAGGAAACCGGCCCATAAGATAGAATATCGGATATCCTATCTATGAAAGGAAGATAAAACGAAAGAAAGAAAGATCGGGTGCGATCTGTCGTCAGCCGCAGGGGCGGCTGATCCTGCCACGGGTGCGGCCTGCCGCAGGGGCGGCACCCTTCACCGCGGGGGCGGTGAAGGCAAAAGACTAGGGTTTTACATTTGAATTCAGCCCAACTTTAAAACTTTCTCCATCAAGGGTTGTGGCTCCTAGTCTTGCAATAGTATCTTCTAACATGTATCAATGTTATTGATGTGGGTAATAATCTCGTGATGCTCATATTCCAAAGACTCTACTCGGTGTTCCATGAATTTATGGAGATCACGGAGAACGTCGAGTTTCTTGATCAACTTGAAGTTGCGCTACACAAGATCCTTCACTGTTGCATTAAGCTTATGAATAGTAGTTCTCATCTCCATTTGGCCTCTTAGACCTTAACTCAAGAGTAATATCGAAAGGTTATTCTTTGGAGTTTTCTGCAAAGCAAAGACATCTAAAGAGAGAGTATCCTCAATGATATTGCAACCATAATTAACAATGGAATTATTTATAGCACATATATCATCATCAAGCATAACACGTTCAGGGATATTAGAAAGAGTAAACTTCATTGTTTTCATCAAATCGAAAGATGATGAATCCCTCTCTAACAATAATAAGAGCACCTATGATAGCAAAGAATGGCCGTCCAACAATGACAAAGACGTTAGTACCTACATCAACATCAAGAACCAAAAAGTTTACAAGCATCTTATGCTTGTCAATCCTCACAACAATATTCTCAAGCATTTCAGTAGGTTTAATGACAGATTTATTAGGTGGATTTAGGGTGAACTTCACCGGTGATAATTCTTCAAGTTCTAAATCTTTGCACGACTTGAGTGAAATCACACTCACACTAGCTCCGAGATCACAAAGACAAGAGTGCTTCTTTCCACCAAAGGTCAATGGGATCCAAAAGCTTCTTGAATATCCCTTCTTGGGTGTTTTGTACTAAGTAGAGGTAGGGATAAATCCCGGTTAATCCCGTCTCTTTCCGATCCTGGCGGGATTTGGAAAAAAAATGTGTATCCCGTGCCGTGACAAATTTGCAGGACGGGACGCGGGACGGAAACTTCTCATCCCGGTTAATTTTGCCCCGTCCCGCATATATAAAAATAATATTTTTACTTTTAAAAAAAATTATATAGATAAATAATATATATATATATATTATAATTTTATATTGATAAGAATTATAAAAGTAATAAAATATTAAAAGATAACCTCTTTTACCTATTGTGATTCACAAAATGTAAAATAATGTTATTTTTTTTTGTAAACTATCATTAGTGTAGTGTAATGCTAGATTTTTTGAATGTGAATTGGTAACAGACACTTTAATGTAACTTGTATTCCTTTTGAAGGTACTAACTACTAATGTAGGTCTTTTGAATCGGTAATTTGTTGTCGAGTTTTTTTTTATCATTTGTGTCTTCAAAATGAGAGATAGTGAATACAAATGTGGAATATAATCAGTGCATAATTCTTGCGAGATTAGAAGTTTTACAATTTAAAACTACAAGTATTTAAAAAGTTTGATTCCAGTTTATAAAATATGTTAAAAAAGCAAACCATAGACTAAGTACTATGGCTGTGTTTGGCATGTTACCTGTTAAGCTAGTGCAAAGTGTTTACTAGTGTATGCAAGTAGTGTTTTGGTGAAACACTTGTTTTTAGTGTTGAGAAACACTAAACAGTGTTTGGCATTTTGAACTCGTAAAACACTAGTGTACGGACAGTAGTGGGGTAAGGGTTACCGATTTTCCTCAAAAAACTCATCGCTCTTTTCTTTCTTCTGGTGTGTTGGGCGACAGGGCGACTCGAAGCCAACCATCGCCGGATTATCTCGCTTCTCTTCTTCTTCAGATTCGTCTTCTCCAGGTTAGTCAATACTAGTGTACGGACAATAGTGGGGTAAGGGTTACCGATTTTCCTCAAAAAACTCATCGCTCTTTTCTTTCTTCTGGTGTGTTGGGCGACAGGGGGACTCGAAGCCAACCATCGCCGGATTATCTCGCTTCTCTTCTTCTTCTTCAGATTCGTCTTCTCCAGGTTAGTCAATAACCTCTCGCTTCTCCTCATCTCCAGGTTAGTCAATAACCATCGCCGGATTAGAGTTTTGTTCTGTCAATTTAGGGATTCTTCATGTCTGATCGTTCACTCATCATTTCCCTCTCCATTTGACAAGGTTTATTCTTCACCAATTTATTAGTCAATAACCTCTCGCTTCTCCTTTTCTATAGGTTTTAGTGAATTTAGGGATTTATTACAGTATTTGTTATGTCAAGGATTGTTAAGTTTGATGATCAAAGAAGGGACTTTTATGCTTGCAGTTCATGATAAAATTAGTTGAGTTTTATGGTTGCAGTTGGTAATTCTGAACATTCTGCTCTTAACTACACAATTTGATAGTTCATAGTTGATAAAATTATAGGAGTTTCATTACCAAGTGTATTATGGATAGGCAATATTTTTATGATAGTACAATTTATGACAAGATATGTTGTTACTTTTATATGGCTGTGTTGGTGGTTGCATTTGACAGAATAGTCAATTTTTTTATGGATAGGCAATTGTTGGTGACATTTTATGACAGGATTTTTATTGTTGTGTTGCTAGTTCGGGTTATGCAATAGAGGAGAATATTTGAAAAGTGTCAGAATAGTCAATTTTAACATAATAGGCAATATTATGACATTTTTTGACAGAATATATGACAGTAATAGAGGAGAATCCATTTGACAAGGCTCATTGACTGGATGTTATGATAATTTATGATAGATTACAATCTGTCACAATACGCCTGTTGTGTGTGTGACATTATAAATACAGGATGTTGGTAGTGCATTTCTCATATGTCAATTTATGACAAAATACTGACATTTTATGCAAGGCAAAACATATTACAATTTGTTGACAGAATGTATGACAATAATGAATGATGATTACAATCTTGTGTGTTTTTGATAGGTAACAATGGACGAGGATTCAAGTTATGACAGCGGTGATCCCGAGTACTACAACTGGGGAGAGGGGATATATATGGAAGATCCTGATCCCATCGAAGATGAGATGTTAGCATACGCCTTTGATGATTGTGGGGCGTCAAAAAATTTTAAGGGACTTTGTGGAAGGGCTACGTGCAGACAAGAGAAGATTGAGATACGAATGTCGATTGTTACGCGTGAGGGAAAGGGAGAGTGATGCTACTGTTGAGTCATTGAGAGATCAACTTACTGAACAGAAAGAAATGACCAAGATGATTAAGAGGGAAAATTGTGTTAAAGCATTTGTTTGGGGCTTAGTTACCGGAATGACACTTGTTTCTTATGTAATGTACTATTAGCTACCAGATTAGTACCTATTTCGTACGCAATGTATTATTGTTGTTCTATTTTAAGATTGACAATGTACCAGTTTGGATATGTATTGCAATGATCTTTTCTTTACGTTTCCTTTCATATGTCATAATATGAATCATTTCCAAAACACCAACATGAAACACACTGACATTGATGTCTTCCACTTCTTCTAATAAAAGTTTACACATTCCTTGTTGCATTACTAATAAAAGTTTACACCAACAGAAAGAAATGACCAACTGTCTCGAAAGTAAAACTTACATATAATAGTGGGAAACAATAATGTCAATTACTAATAAAAGTTTACACATTCCTTGTTGCATTCCAAATAGCCGAAGCAAGACGGTCTCGAATGGAGCTCATTCCTCTACCACTGACATTGATGTCCTCCACTTCCTCTACGTTGTTATGGCTCGTGCTTGCCAACTCCTCGTCATCTTCTGATAAGTCATCATAGCCTAAGTATAATCGAATGAAATTATACAAGGCAAAACAAGCAAGATGGATGCCAACTTGTGTGTAGTCCGGATAACATGGCATAGCAGATAACAACTTCCATCTCTTCTTTAAGATTCCAAAACATCGTTCGATACAGCTTCTTAGAGAAGAGTGTGCCTGGTTAAATGCTTCCTTTTTGTTGCTTGGTGGCTCGGTGTCAAATTGGTTTAGGTGATAGCGTACCTTCGAATACGGCACTAGAAATCCCGGTCTATCTGGATAACCCTTGTCACATAGATAATACTTCTCTGGTGGTGGATGTGGAAAGTTGAGATTGGGGTTGCATATGGCATTATCGAGAACATTTGTATCATGAGCGGACCCTTCCCATCCAGACAACACAAAAGTGAACAACATATTAAAATCACACACAACAAGGACATTGAAAGTGACTACATGTTTCCGGCCGACATAAGGAACTTGCGAGACTTCTTCTATGCATGCACTTATATGAGTACCATCAAGGCACCCAATGCAATCCTGAGAATAATGTATGTTTAGTATTCATTAGTGTAAAATTAATGTAAAAAGTGTTGATATGTTTACCTTAAAGTAATCCCTGTATCTCGGGTCAACAACAATGTGCGTAGGGGTTCTTGGAAAATTTGGATTTCGTGGTCGGATAATATCTCCTGCAAGTCCGCACCCTTCATGTCCACGACCATTAATAGAATTTAGAACGCTGTGGAATGCACGATGGACAGTCTCGGTGGACCTTTGAAAGTGCTCAGCGACAACACGAACAGAACACCCTTGTGCAAGAGTGTATAAGAACAACCCAACTTTTTCAATGACCGATACCTCTCTAGATGGTGTTAGGCCGTAACTATGCTCTAAATCGTTGCACAGACGCAAGAAAACCTCGGCATCTATTCGGAACATATTCACTGGCGAATGTGATGACCACTTAAGATCTCCTCCATCCATAATCTTCCTCGGTCATACCCAGTGTAACAAGGCTCCTTATACATGTGCTTGTAGAAGTGATCAGCTGCAGCTGCGTACTGTCTTTGCAACTGTTGGTGAGCTGATAATAATTTTAGAGCACGTGTCTGTCCAGAACTCAAGTCCTTGTCACTACCATCACTATTACTACTACTTGTTGAACTTGACATTTTTGAACTTGATAATGTAAACCTGTAAATATATACCAACCAAACAAAAAATTCATTGCATAGAAAATAATATCCTTAACAATAACATCCGGACACTGAAATTACCAAGCACACAAGAGAAATTAAGTGCATAAAAACATTAAAATCCTTAAGGTTAGAATCTGAAAACAACATATAAAGTACATCACATTAAACTCTGCTCATGCTCCCATTTCAACCAATTGTATCTTTTCTGATCATCCCCCATGTTCACGATTAACTGCATAGCTTTCCATGAGTTGGTCTTTGACATTGTGAAACACCACAACGGACTTCCATCCACGATCAAGTTGTTCTGCACCATCCTATCAACAATTCCCAATACCTTCTGAAGCATTATCTCGTTCTCTTTCGCCTTAGAGTTAACCTCGGCCTGAAAGAGGGTCATCAACCTATCACTGGTCTCCTGTGACCGGTCTAGAAATGCTTGCAACTTGGATGACCCTATAGACTGTCTTCGTTTTCTCTTCAACGGACCCTTGTCTTTCTTACCCTTACTTGGCGACAGAGGTTCTGTTGAATGTTCCGGCTCAACATTCACGTCAGCTGCAATTCCAGAGTAGCTAGATCCTCCACCTTCATTAACCGTACCAACAAAATTACGGAAAAATTCATCACCATCTCCTTCCCCTTCACCTAAAGCGACATCATCATCATCTGCAAGCGACAAACGCTCCGGACTTGGCTCACAAACCATTCCAGATGACATGGCCAGACGACCAGTTGCTACACTTCCAGCAAAAAGGGAACTCAATAACTCTTCATAATCCGCATCCATTCCCTTATTCCTGTATTTCTTACAGTTTACATCTTCCTACAACACATAAAAACACATCAACTTATTACTAAATATTCACATGTCAATTTATGAGAAAAAAATATATAAATACAAACCAATTACGTTTATCTTCCTTTCCCACCATTCATTGGAAGCAGAGATCATTCAAGTATTTTCGTCCCAACCTAGACCCGTCTCTGATTTCCTAAGCGTTTTCCACGCCTTGTATTCTTTTTTCATTGACTCGAATTTATTCCTACAAAAATCTTTGCCTCCATTCTTCCCACACTTACTGATAAATGTGGGAGTAATAACCTTCCAATTGTACGTTTGTTTGCTTCCGTTTTTCTTTTGGTATTCAAGTAAAATCGTCACTAGGAGTCTCAAAAGCTCATCGGTCCAGTTAAAATTTGGACCCCTAGTTCGACTTTGGAAACGTTATTGTCATCCATGTAGACTCTACAATAGATTCATCATTTAGTTTATGTTCATCAAATCCAGATTTATTAAATAACTTAAAATATTATTACACTGTCATAAGAAGATAATAGCCACTGTGAAAAGGATTTTTCAAGCATCTCACAATCTGTAACAAAGATTTTAAAACATTTCTACACTGTCATAAGATAATAGCCACACTTACTGTCATTACAAATTTACCATGACTTGGCAAGTTGACAAGTAAATTGTCTTAAGATTCTATTGTCAATAATCTCACAATATACATATCACACATTTCAAGCATCTCACAATCTGCATAATATTTACATATGCGCTTCATTTGAATCCTAGGGTCAACTGGAAGACAACCATGCTACTTAATTGTAGCCTATTGAATTTAAGCATCTCACGACTGTCATACTATAACTGTCATTTGCATTCACAAGCATCTCACAACTGTCATAATCTCACAATATACATATCACACATTTCAGAAGTGAAGACAATCTGCATAATATTTATATGATTGAATTCTAGGGTTGATCACTTAAATTACAAATAAGCATAATCAAATTTAATTGTAGCCTCAAATTGAAACATTCTCACAGTCCCAAAATAAGCATTAAAACCACAATTGACATAAATGAAAGACAGTGAAGAACCCATCATATTCATTGAGCTTTCTCACAACCTGCATAAGAACCCTAGAATTTGATGAGCAATCGAGTATATGAGATTCCTCAAATTGACATAATCGAAACATTACTACAATTTGATTATGTCTCACAATTGCATAAGAACCCTCAAACCTGCATAAGAATAGCCTAATCGAAACATTCCCTCAATGGAACCCTCAAACCTACATAAGAGTAGCCTAATCCATACATCCTTACAGTCAAACATTCCCTCAAACCTGCATAATAGTAGCCTAATTGAAACATTCACATGCATAAGAACCACACATAACGAAGAAAAGACAGTGACGAATCGATTGCTCACCAACCGTAGCATCAACAAAAAGCCAAAAATCAGGAAGAACCCTAACCCTAAATTCTTAGCTTTTTGTCAAGAACTTGACGAAAAACACATACAAAAATTATGAGACAGACGACAAACCTAGACAATAGACCACTTCGGTGTTCTTCTAACTGTGGCTCTCGTTCTTTGCCGGTCGACCTTCTCTCTCAACCTCCGACGGCTCTGGATTACGTTGAGAGGTGAGAGAATGTTTCTATTATACCCGGTAAAAATTGTAAATATCGTTAAATGATAGGGGCAATATTGTACTTTTGAATACCAAAAACTAGTGAAACAGCCCAAAACCCTCCTCAGATAAGGGTTTTAAAAACACTTTCAGAAACACTAAAAACTAGTGTTTTATTACATGCCAAACACCTTTTAAATATCAAAACACTCGTATACACTCTTATAAACTAGTTTAATTGACATGCCAAACACAGCCTAGGACCGTCCGTCCCACGTGGGACAGAGCCATCGCGGGACGAAGAAAAAAATTGTATATCCCGTCCCGGTTATAATTTACGGGACGGGACGCGGAAAGCCCTAATCCCGTCTCGTTCTGTCTCATGCCCACCCCTAGTACTAAGCATGACACTACATTCTTTAATGACATCAATAGAACCTTCTTAGTTCCTTAGCTTCTTGTTTGATAACAATTCCTTCATAAACTTGGAATGCTTAGGCATTGGTTCAATGTCTCGACTAGTAGGATCTCCAAGTATAACTTGTTCATCTTTTCCAAGAATTTGCCAAAATCATCATCCAACTTCTTCATGTTATGAGCTTGAGGAAAAAGAATATGAGATCTATATAGTTTAGGAGGTGTAGGACTAGTTACTTCTTCCGGAGTAGCTTTCTCCTTGACAATCTTCTTTGTAGTCGTCTCAGGAATTACGGTCCCGCTCCTCAAGGTGATATCACAAACTCCTCTTGGATTAGTTTTTGTTGTTGAGAGTTCACTTTGAGCTTTCTCAAAGTGTTGACTCAGTTGAGCAACCTAAGTTTCCAACATCTTGTGACTCTTCCCAAGCACCTCAACAATTGTTTCCATCCTTTTAAATCTCTCTTCTATACTCATGACCATGCTCCTTATATAACCGATGAAACCGCTGAGTGCTTGTTGTCCATTGATGAGCCTCTCTAATATCTTATCTTGTGTGGTAGGGGCGAGGTCGGCTTATCCAACAGCGGGAGCTTGATTAGGGATGGGATCACGGGGTGAAAAATTCCTTCTTACAAATTAGGGAAACTTCCTTTGAGGGATGGAGGTCTTGGGTAAGCATTGTCCCTATGATGGCCTCTTTGATTGCTAAGATAATTAACTTGCTCCAAAGGTTCATAGTAGTTCATGTGTTCATTGAAGTTAGAACAATCATCTATCTTATATCCTGTACCTTTGCAAAATTGATTATTAATATCCAAAATAGCAATTGATGAAGTAGAGTACCATCAACAAGCTTCATCGAGACTTGCACATTCTCAAATAGCTTCTTGATCTTGACATCATCATTGGCATTATAGGCACCTCGTGTCTTGTTGCAAATCTTGGTGTACTTCAATGTATATTCAACAATAGCTACAAGGTAGTCCCAAGCTTTATCTCCATTTATTCTTGTGAATCCATGGCATTTGGTGGTGTCCACCAAAATCCTTGTGGTGTCATTTAATCCATAATTAAAGTATTCGAGAAGTGATACTTTCTCGAGTCCATGGTGAGGGCACGAATGCAACAATTTACTAAACATTTCTCATACAGAGTGAATGTTCTCTCCATATTCCACATCAAAGTGTGATATCTTCTCCCTAATCTCAATAGTTTTGTGGGGAGGAAGATATTTGCTCAGAAAAACTGTTGTTAATCCTTCCCACGTAGCAAAAGTACTCAAGGGATGATTTTGCAGCCAATTTGCAGTCTTTCTTATCAAAGAAAAATAAACGTCCGCATTCTCAAAGCATCAGGGTAATATTCTCATAGTTTAGCGTATTCATAAAATTTTCAAAATTCCGCAGATATTGATGCGGGTTCTCGTTCAAAACTCATGAGAATTGATCATTTTGGATCAATCTGATTGTGCCTATGCGGAGGTTGAAGTCTCTTCCTTCAAGTGCAGGTAACACAAAAGCATAGTTGGGAACCCTTTGTCTATGATTCATCCTAGCGTCTAGTGTTTGAGGGTAACGAGCCCCCTTTCAACAACAAGCGCGACATTGAGCCTAACAATTTCAGCTTGCGGATCAGCAGCAGGGAGTTGATCGTTCTGCTTCTCCATTGTATGACTAGTAGCAACTTTCTTGGCATATTTTTGTGTGCGGAGAGTGCGTTCAATCTCGTTGTCTAGAGGGACAAGTTTGTCTGAATTGCGGATCTTTCGCATTCAACAACCTAACTTGATGATCAAAAACAATAATAAAAAAACAGCAAACACAACAACTTAAAATAACCAAGAATATCAACCAATTCTATCAACAATACCCGACAACGGCGTCAAAAACTTGATCGTGAAAGTTTTACCGACGCACAAACAACCTCTCTCACAAAGATACGGGATCAGATGTAGTATAACCGGGTAGAAAATTCACATGTATTGTATTTGATTTGGATAACAATAATAATTATTTAATTTTAAGTAGAAAGCAAGCAATAAGGTAGTAAAGTAACAAGCAAGAACAATTATGATAGTATCAAATATGAATGAAGCCGATCTAAGGAAATTGAAATCCTCACTATAATAAATTAAGATATTGATGCATATATATTTTTCATGAACATTGATATATGATAATTATAGATAACCATCTAAAATAGTCTTGGGCATAGACAAACCAAGACCGTGCTTTCCAAATCACTTAACTCTCAATCCAGTTGTTTAGCGAGTATAGGAAAACCCATGAAGCATTTAGAAATCCGGAAAAAGACCAAGAAAAGCTTTCACTTCTGGCCCTTCGGTGTAAAAAGATACAATGACCGGAACTTTCTATGATGACTAGAAATCCTCGAAGCTTTGATAAACTAGTACTCTTAAAACCAAGTTCTTTTCAATAAATCCAATAAAACAAACTTTGATTTTGGCCCTTAACTTGTTTTTCCTAAACCAATTAAAACATCACTTCTTTCGAAGGTAATTAAAGGTAGGAATAAAGCACTTTGAAAAGAAGCAATATCAAAATCTCAATTCATAAAGATATATGAGAATAATAAATTAAACCATTATAGAGGATCATCCAATCTTTAGATCAGGAGGAAGCTTAGCCATACATGATAAAATATAAAGCAAAAACAATGTATTAAATCAAGAAAGACAAAAACTTACAATTGTTTGCAACAGGCTAAACCTTTAGAGCAAAGCTAATAACTACTTGACGGCTAGAATAAGGAGGAATCAAAAGACTACTAAATTCAGGAGATCAACGTATCTAACCATAAGACTGAGTTATGCTTATATAGGGGGAGAAACTGGTCTAGGGTTACATAGAGTAATAGAGTATATGTTTGCTAAAGATAAAAGTAAAGTTTTGAAAACCCTTCGTAGCAGCGCTGAAACGGCCAACCAAACGGCAACACTAAAATCACCCTACGACCTTATACATCTTGTTTGGTAGGTGTTTCGCTAGTTTGTTGTGGAGATCTTTGGTTGAGCTTCGAAGATGGGCTTTGGCACCGAAGTCTCGATCCAAACGGTCATCCTACGGCCGTCTAGCCGCTCATCTTGGCCGTTTCACCTTTTGATACTTCTAATCTTGACTCTTTCACTTCAGATCTAACCATGCGAACTTGGTGTTGTAGTTTCTTAATCATATGGATCTTCTCTTCAGTACTGACTTAAGGGAGGATGAAATCTTGGCACATTTGATGTCGTAGATGCCTGAAACACATAAAAGTCAAGGTAGATAAAGAAACATAGAAAGTGGATGTTTTTCGTACAAATAGGCATATATGAGATGAAAAGGAGGGTAGGATATGCATAAAAACAAGGTGTAAAAAGTGTTACATTTGACATTTATCGCATATCTAGTCTTGCAAGACTATAACTCTCACTCAAATTTTGGCAATCTCAATCACTGCCTTTATAATTGCCTGTTACGGTCAGCGTTTGACAATGTCAAAGATATACCATCACTTTTATGATAACTATATCCCGCTCATGTCTTAGGAATTTACTAGTCATGAATATATTTATGATTACTCAGTGCTATCAAGTGAAGTCATGAGATTGGTTTGTCCGATATGTATCGTCATACACGTCTATCTAATTGATTAGACATATCTGGGTCCCTACAACACATGAAACTTGCATTTATCAACCGATCTTACAATATAGTCCTGTATATACTAAGGTTAATGACTCAGACTATGGACGAAAAACAATTTTATAATTTTAGTTTACTTAATGGAGATAATTCATCAAAATTGTTTCGATGAGCCCATTTGTTAACTATAAAACTGATTGTATGCTTTATTTAATATTCAAAAAATATTCATATAAAATATTAATAACCTATATAACTCAAAACATAATGTCACAAAAACTAATAAACAAGAATTATCCACCAAACATTTATTGTTATTCGTATCACATTAACTATGCTATACATACCCCTTCTACGGCTACGCATTGCACAGCTGTAGTAAGGTAATTTTTTTTACCTTACTATGCCTACCCACTGCGTAGGCGTAGTCATTTTACTTAGTTTTTGACCGAAATGTTTTGATATAGACTACTACGCATCTGGCATGCGTAGTCGTAGTCATACTACGCATACGGCAGGCGTAGTCGTAGTCCTATTACGTATACGACATGCGTCATGGCCATTTTCCTTTATTTTTCGAACGAAATGAACTTGTTGCTACGGCTCCGCGGTGCATAGGCGGACAAGCGGTACAAATAGTATGTTTCATGTAGTACGAATAGCAAAGAGGCCGTCAAACACATTATTCTCAAAAGCACTCTCTAGTGTGCTTGAGCCTTTTAGTTTACATAATGGAGCTTCCCTATGTTTTATAAGGAAAAGCAAAAAAGAATGGTTCAATATATATTTTTTTTTGAAAAAAATATATAAAAGAGCGGAAATAGGAAGTAAATTTTAATCGCTTTTAACTTAAAATATTATTTTTAGGGGAAAAAGTTAAACAAACGAGAAAATAAAAATTAAATGTAAGATACGTGTAGAAAAATAAAATTGAAAAATATCATTTGAACTCGTGACCATTTGAACCTAATATTGAGTGATAACCACTATGACAAGCACTCATTTGCTAAACAAATCAATTAAAAAATAAATATTAGGACACCCAAAAAAAATTGGGGGCCTTGTGTTGTTGGGTTGAATGACACATGTTGTTGGACGAGTCTGATCATACTTGAACCTACTAATGAGTTTCGTCAATGGATCTGCAATGTTATCACTTGTGTGCACTTTGCACATCCTCACATCACCTCTATCAACATAGTGTTGTATAATGTGATATTTTCGCGAAATATATGAGCTTGACGCTAGAGCTAGGTTTCTTGACTTAAGTAATTGCGTCATTGTTGTCACAATAGTCAACTGCTTTAGAAGTGCTAGGTTCCTTGGCTTGAGCACTTTGCATGATGAAGTTTGGTTTTAAAGGTAAAATTTGATTAGAACTATTCTACCTTTGGAGCGCGAGACCGCTTTCTATCTGGTTAGTTGTTCTAGTGACCTAACAATAATATCATCAAGCACACTTTTAATCATCCTGCCATTAATAGTCGGATAACCTAGATTTTTTTTCTAGGCTAGTGGTTGTCGAGATGCCCAAGTTTTTATACAACATCCTTTTGATTAAATTTTCAGTATTTTTAGTGGTTTAAAATTCCAATTTGTGATAGTTAATTTACTTTTGATCTAGAAACTTTATAGTAGTCGGACCAAATATTGAGACCCTAATTATGTTGTGATCTAGGTTTCAACAAAAGTTATTATACCATCTACAAAGATAAGAAAAACAGATAGTTCTCTAGATAGGGAATTCGATTATTTTTTGATTTTTATTGCTCTATTTTTAGCTAGTTCTTCTTTTAAATTAAATAAGAGCGGAAACAAAGGATTGTCGGGTCTTCTTACGGTAAAGAATCGTTTCGTAAGGTTGTTATTAATTAAGATAAAATGATAAAAAAAAATATCATTATAGTTGAATTTGTAGAAATATTACTAGCTATGTTGGACTAATTTGAGATATAATATCGAAAATTATGTAAAAGAATGCAAGTCGCGAGTAGGGTTGAGATCTGAGGAGGTATGGAAGCTGCGATGTTGTGGAAATTGTGTTTCAACTTGTTAATTGCAAAACATTTAATAATTTCAATATCCTATTCCTTCTCCCAATGCATGTGCTGCACATGGCTTCAGCTCCAATCAAGAATCAACCACAAATTTATAATATAAATGTATTATTTATACTACAAGTGATGATGATAAATTAAAAATAATGCATATATTCATAAAATATCAATGTATATTATATTAATAACAAAGAATTCTAATCTTCAATTATATACAAAATATGAATTGCAAAACTAATTAGTGTTTGTATTATACGATATGTTAAATATTTGTAAAGATGATAATTTAATAATATTCATCTGAATATGGTTTAATACAGTCATCAAATTCTAATAGTTCTAATAACTTATATATATTAAATATAATTCATGTAAAACTCTAAGTAAACATATGTATTTTGTACATATTTGGTAATTGGTACCCTCATTAGACAAGACAACTATTGCGCTATCATCGAACCCACTTACAGCCTATAATTAGGGTTACATGTCAAGTATGATACGTTAAGGGCCCGTTTGGTTTTAACTCCGGAATCGGAAACAGAATGAAAACGAATCTAGTCAATACGTATACCCTTGTTCATAAAAGTTTTTAAAATCATTCCTTTTGGTTTGAAGTAATTGGGCTAGAGTTTGATTACTTTTGATCGGTCCTATTTCCCTAGAGTTATAAAAAAACTCTAGGGATAGAATTCATTAAATCTCAGCCCTTAATCTAATTCAACGGATAAGATTCACTCTAACCTATAATTTATTAAAAAAAATTCTAAAATAACAATTACCCCATTTTTCTATCGATTTTATTTTATAGATCCTCTCTCTTTTACAGATCCTCTCTCCATGAACTTCTCCTTCTACAGAGAGATATCTCTATTTGTTGTGTTAGCGATTGAAGATCAAGATCATTGACGATTTTCTTGGTTTGGTCTTCTGCGACAAAATTAGGGCTTTTGCAAGGGGATCTTCAGCGATCGATTGTGCCGGTGAAGGAGCGACGGAGGTTTTGAAAAATTGATTTCGGTGGTCGTTTGGGCGAGCTTTGATTCTGAAGTTTCTAGCAATTGAGAATTGTTCAATTTGGATTCTTTGTTCTTTTTGGGCCTTTGAAATTGTCGTTGGAGAATTGTTCGATTGTCGTCTGCTCTGTTCACAGTTTTTAGAAATTGAGAATTGATTTCGGTGGTCGATTGGTGTCTGTTCACAGTTGGGGATTTTTCAGAACGACATTGTTCTTGTTTTCTGGCAATTTGAGAGGTTGTTCGAAGTGATAGTGTGACATTCAGATTTGTTCTCAACTTGGAGGTAGATTCTTTCTACTATTGAAGGGTCATCTTCTCTAATTTGGAGTATAATTTACTGTAAGTTTTCAAATCTCTCTCTCTCTCTCTCTCTCTCTCGCGTTTGGCTCAGGGTGGACCTGAGTGCTGTTCTGTTCGTTTACCTGGGACTGGAACCAGGAGTAGTTTGTTTTACATATGCCTGAATTGGTTTGCTATCTGTTATATACAATAATTTGGCAGGTTCTATTTTGAAAGCAAATGGTTATATGATGAGTTATACACTTGGATGAAAGCTGAATGTAGTTGACAAAGACTAGCGGTGTTGATTACATTGCCTTGTATTTGTCGTTGAGTTTCAAGCCTGAGAAGATTTAAAGAAGGTTAATGGCAACATGAAAGGATTATGCAAAAATGGACACACCATCTATGAGACAGAGGACTCCGTTATTAAATATCAGTCTGAGCTACCGCTACCTCATGTGTATGTGCACAAGATTACATGAAGACCCGTCTACAAAGTTATATGCTCAAGAACTAGAGAAATGTGTAGGATTTAGTTAGGATTTAATTGTACTATGTATAAGTCATTAAGTTGACGGTTTTTGCTTAGTTATTTTTGCCTCTCTTTATATGTATAAATAGAGGCATTCTACTATTGTAAAATTTTGTCAAATCAATAAAAGTTCAGTTATTTGCTTTCTCTTATTTTATAAGCTTCTTTGTTTGTTCTCAAATTGAATTTTTTTTGAACCATTATTTTGCTGAAACAAAGAAGAAGAAAACTACGGATAAATTGCCCTCAGATTGATGCCAATTATTTGCATTTTCCAAACACCAAAAGTATTCAGTAAAACTAGTAAACCAGTAACATTTGCATTTTTCAAACACCAAAAGTGTTCAACAAAATCATTTAACCAAGCTAATCAGTAAACCAGTAACATTACATAAAATGAATTTGCTGTAAATTTAAACAGTGCAAAGCCTGCATTTGAGAAATTTGTGTTTTCTAAAACACAAAAGTCCAATGCTCGAAGTGAAGGTACTAGTTAGGTGTTGTGCTGGAGCACTTTTGCTGTTCACTTCCTGTTGTTATTAATCTCAACATTCTTATATACACTAATATGGTTTCTGCAGGAACAATATTGACAAGTATGACTAGTAAACCAAGTGAATCAAGCTAATCAAGCTAACTAGTAAACCAAGTTAATCAAGCTAACTAGTAAACCAACCAAGATAATCAATTGTTCTCCATATGAGTAAGAAAAAACAACTACAAGGTACTGTGAAACAAAAAACAGTAAACGAGTAACACTGCTGACAATTTTTTTGTTTCTAAAACAAACTAGTGTCATGTGAAACAAAAATACTGTAAATTCTAAATGAATTCTTCTTCTTCTATGCCATTCTTCTTATACGTCTTGTTGATGCATTACAAGCTTCTTCTTTACTACTCTATTTGGATTAACGATCATAGACCTGCATTTACAAACTTATCACATTATTTGAAAATCAACTAACCAAAATGAAAAATAGAACAATTATAATACATACCAAGGTTAAGATCGGATAAATCATTGGAAAACATTTCATTGAACCGAACAACCTCTACATTCATATCCTATAAGCAAGAAATCTTGTCACACGCATTGTATGAATTTTCATATTAAATATAAAATAAATTATTTTGAAGATATACATGAGGTAAAAGTAGTATCTCATTGGTTGGATGAATAGAGGGCGTCACTTGAATTTCACTGATTGGTTCCTAATAAAAAAAATCAGAATTTCGATTAAATAATTCTAATATGAAAATAGGTAGAATTTTTTTCATATCTAGATGTCTGATTGTACCTCTACCGGCTGATTGTTTTGATTTTGCTGAACTTGCTTCTTCTTTCTTTGACTTGCCGTAGACGGTTGATCTTTAAGACTAAGATCAATCATCTTTCTCTTCCTTCGACGAAATTTCTCGGTCCAGCTTGTTAATCGTTTTCCTCCTTTTCGGCCCTCTTTTTTCTTCAAAACAACATTGCAGGGGACAAATACATCGTTTGGTTTGACACTTTCATTAAGATCAGGAACCAACAAATCAGTATGCTCTTGCAATCGCATGTTTGACAACATCTTATCAACCTCATCAATAATCGTGTTCACCTTGTTTTCCAGAAACAAGGAGGATTCCTCAGATATAGATGCTCGAGAAGCTAGACTGACAAACTTGCGACATAAAGACCTATACCTCCGTGTAGTATTCAGCTGAGGATCCTCAACAACAACTATCCCACTAACATCTCTCACAATACCACTTCGTGCTTCTCTAGTCCATCGCTTCAAAATGTACTTCTCGGGAACTAATTTAATGTTCATCGTATCAAGCACCTTTAAAGCATGAGCACATAATATTCCCAACCTCTCAAACATTTTACAACTACAAACGACTGTTTGAGTCACAGGATCAGCAAAAACTATATATTGCATGTCAAAAGAACTATCATCATCAAAACTAGAAATCACAACTACATACTCGTTACTTGGTTGTCCTTCAATTGGAGGCTTGATGTATGCGGCTGTGGACCAATCATACTCGTCTTGGAAGGCTTCAAAAATCTTCGGAGTGTATATCTGACCAGCTTGTTTAAGTAGCGGTGTTCTTCTCATCTTCATTCTAGGCAATTTCTCCTGAGAAGCAAATTCAGATTGTATCTCGTTTTGACGTTTTTGCCTAACAACACGCTCAAAGTGTTTAAAAAATCGCATTATGTCCATTTTACAATGTAAGTAGTCTTTCAAATCCCTATTGAAACTCTCACTTAGTTGCGTGCTTCGCATCCCCAAAGAAAATACATCCTTCATATAACATTCAGCCCACTTTTCTCTTAAGGCATATATACCATCCAACCAAGCAACTTTTGTCACTTTTTTCCGCAACGCACTGAAAGCTTTCTCAAATTCAGCTATTTCATTACATTCACACATACAAGCCTTAAAATCTTGAAGAACACTTGAGTCATCATGAATCAAGTGCTTCAATGCATTTTCCATAATATGCCATGTACATAATCCGTGTGAAGTCTGTGGCATAACCTCACCTATAGCCTTTCCCATAGCAATGTCTTGATCGGTGAAAATGGTCTTCGGATACTTATTGTCATGTGTTGCAAGAAAGGTTTCAAACAACCATCGAAAAGATTCAGCAGTTTCATCATACAACAATGTGGCTCCAAAGATAACAAGTTCTCTGAAATGATTAAAACCGACAAAAACACCAAGAGGTCTATGTTCCTTGTTCGTACCAAATGTAGTGTCAAAGACAACTACATCTCCAAATGATGCATAATCTATAAGCATTTTTGCATCTGCCCAAAATACATTAGTCATTTGCTCTTCACTATCTAGCTGAATGGAATACTGAAACGAAGGATTATCTACCGTTTGCATATGAAAGTATTTCAATAAACTTCCAGCTTCCCCATATAACAAACTCCGTTGACGCTTTCTTTGTAGATAATTTCTATGATCTTGATGTGTGTACCCTAGATTAGTTGATCCCCCAACATGTGCACCTATAAACTCGTGAGCTTTTCTAGGCTTAATTCCAAAGTCATCTGCAAGATCAATTTCAGTTGCTTGAGCTTCGGATATTTTCCTTTGTGATGTCAATAGGTGACTTGTTTCTGGTGAATGGAGAAGATGGTTATGCTCAGATACGAAATCATGTATTTTGTATCTTTTCGTTATCTTGTTCAATGAACATCCAATTCGTGCTTGACAACCCGTTCTAGTTTCAGCCCGACAACGCTTACCTAAGTTGCCTCTCTTATCAATCAAGCGATGACCCTGTTTCGCACATAAAAATCTTCGCGAAGTTACCTCACCGGTTTTCTTGCTCTTGTTCTCGAAATGCTTACGAACATTAAAACCCATCTTTCCTCCATATTCTACCCAAAAATTCCATACATCATCAACTGAATCAAATTCCATACCTATTTGTGGGATCCAATCTGTAGATACATCCATCATGAAACGAGCAGGGAAGTAGCAGACTGGAAATGTTTAGAACAACAACAAGCAGGAAAGTAGCAAAATCTAGTAGAATAGTTTAGAACATCAACAAGCAGGGACGTAGCAGAATCGTTTACAACAGGAACAAGCAGGGAAGTACTCTAGCAGACGATCTTAACCTTGCAAGACCTCTGTCAATCGCCAAAACCTCGTCGCTCCTTCACCGTCACAATCGATCGCTGAAAAAACCCAAAATAGAATCAAAGAAGATCCCCCTTGCAAAAGCTCTAATTTTATCGCAGCAAACAGAGAGATCTCTCTGTAGAAGGAGAAGTTCGTGGAGAGAGGATCTGTAAAAGAGAGAGGATCTGTAAAATAAAATCGATAGAAAAATGGGGTAATTGTTATTTTAGAATTTTTTTTAATAAATTATAGGTTAGAGTGAATCTTATCCGTTGAATTAGATTAAGGGCTGAGATTTAACGAATTCTATCCCTAGAGTTTTTTTATAACTCTAGGGAAACAGGACCGACTTTTGATACTCTATAGGGTAACAAATTGTTGGAATCAAGTGCATTTTACATTAAATTACAAGGAAAGATTTCATACAATTTCATGAATAAGGATATAGATATGGATTAAATACGTTTTCATTCCGTTTCCGTTTTCAGAGTTGGAAACAAACGGGCCCTAAAAGTATTGTTAAAGTTATGTGTTGATAAATAACATTTAGTTAATTGATTAGAAATTGAGCGTATTTCATGATAGTTACAGTTTGTGACATATTATAATACAAAGGAAAATTCCGTCATTTATGGTATAGCCACATAAATATATATATAAGTGGTTCGTTAATAACAGCCAATCACAGACAATGCTGAACTAAGCTGTCAAATCTACAAAAAAGTAGCCCACATAATGACATACCTGTATAATCAAGATCGGTCCACGTCCACCTATAAAGGCGCTCAATTTTAAAGTAAATTTAGAATTATGAAATAGAAGATAAGGAGGTATTAGAGGTAAATAGGGACGTGTTATATATGCAACGTTTAAATTTACAACAACCAACAAAACTCACAAGGCGATGTGCAGCGTCTGTTTTGAGCACTGACGGATGGCGCCGACGCCTATTTTTTTTCAATCTGAAGATCAGCCGCCCAAAGTATTTAGTTTTATTTTCTAGAAAAAAATAGCAATAATTTAGACACCGGCGTCAAATTTTATTTTTCAAAAAAAAAAAGGAGTACCAAGAAAGCGCTAGCAAATTGGAATTTATTTTTCCGTTAGTAAATCAATGTCCGAGTATTTAGCTTTTTTTGTTTTAATTTTAATGATTAATTGAAAATTAAATGTCACCTACCAAAAGAGGATACTTATTAGTGATTACAGTCAAATTTATTAGAATTTTGTAACTAACAAAAAATTTTAGATTTTTTAATACAAAAATGCAAAATTTATAACATGTTTTTTCAAAAATTTATCCTTTTTTTCATACCATTTTATTTTACTTGTTCCACTGAGCTGAATGAACATGTACCTAGACAAACCTATATATATCCTTTGTTCTGGATCTCAGTGCAATTTGCAAAACAAGTGAATAAGATAAGTGCAATCATCTCCAAAAGATAATACTCCGTACATATCAAATGAAAGCTTGCGTAAAAACCCACATGATTCATATTCACAAAAATCACGGGTTTGAAAACTGTGGCATGAAGAGAAGAAAAGGTTTACAGCAGGGCGAGGGCATACAGAAGAAACAGACCCCACATGAATTTCCACCATTTCTATTTCTATGTACCAAAACTTAGGACACTGTCACCAAATATAGACCTCATGTTGACACCACAAATATCTGCTCACCTCTGTGGCTGTGGCTCACATATACATATATTATCATACATGTATAATCACAGCTGCCCAGTGAATTAAAATATAGATTCAGACTGTAAACACAACTACGAAGATTTTGAAGTAGAGAAATTCAGTTTAGCAAACCAATAGCAGCATACAATCTAGTGATGACATAATATTACAGTAGAAGCTCATGCATGATTATATCACTCCACACCAAATACAAGGCTTATATATCACATATGTAAGTTTTTGTTTATTCATTCATGCCACACTAAACGCATGATGATGGAAATGCGAAACCAGCTAGGTCGATGATAGTTCGTAGTAGTAGTAGTAGTAGTAGTAGTAGTAGTAGGATATTCTTATCTGCAAGACATCTGTCTTAAGATGCCTACTGAAGGTGCTTAGAGAACCAGGCTAGCATATCTTCATGAGCCTCTTCTGCAGACTTCACAGCTGCTGCATCTTCCGTGTCATATCGTACAGTCCATCCGTGTGCAGTTCCTGGGAATATCTTGGTGAAACTCTCAACCTGCAAAGCAGAGAAGAAAATAGGATATTATAGGCAGAAATAACCCAAAGATTTACTAAGTAGAAACCGTAGAATACTAAACCATCAAAATACCCAACAGGGTCTGAGAAATGAAAATTCCTAAACTCTTCCTGACACGTCTGCCCAAGGTTTGAGTAGAACTTATGAACTAATAAATACAGACAAAAAAGGTGTCTAGCTATGGAAGAGAAACTTGCAATACATAATGGATGTTACGTCGTGTTCGCCTACAAAAAGTTAGCTGCACAAGATTCATAGTTTCATACCTCAGGCTTTGAATTCAAGACCTCGCCAAACTGTTTTACGAGCTCAGGTGGAGACATTTGATCATTTTCAGCACCAAGAATGGAAACAGGAGCCTTAACACCTGCCAAATTTCCAATCACAACAATATTAAACATCGACTAGAAATGGAAGTACATTTTTTCTATCCAGCAAAGTTTCAGGTTACCACAGAGAATAAAACCAGGTTAGGCAAAACAACAACCTTTCAGTTTCCGCAAAATAAAATAGGCAATGTAAAACTAAACAAAAATAAATCAATTGCTCTTAGAGTTAACCAAGCACACACCTTTTATGTCATCAACTGAAACAAAAGAAGGATGCAAAAGCACTGCAGCCTGAATATAGTCAGATTGTGCTAACTGCACAACCACCTTAGCTGAAAAGAAGCACCATATGCAAAATCAGTAACATCTAAATAGAACAAGCTGCTGGTGAACAATAAACTACAAGTAGGATAATATCAGTAATACGTTGAACCCGCTGTCCTCAAATCTGTTGAGAGTCAGTAGAAGATTCTTACCGCCCCAACAGAAGCCAGCTGATCCAATTTTAGATACTCCCTTCTCTTTTAGAGCTCGAATCACTGGCTTCGCCTCTTCATATCCCTTATCCTACAAGAATGAAGACCAAAATTTTTTCAATAAACATGCATATTATGGAGATAATATTATATACTAAGAACATGAAACAAATTATAAGTCGTTTTAACTTTTAACAACTGATCAGATGATATTCAAGTATAGGATAAAATATTATGCAATTCAAAGACAAGCCAGGAGTCACAGAAATGCATAGGCAATCCACTCACGTGCAACGTCAAGAATTTTAAAATCAGAAATCGACTTGTGAAGCCTGATTTGACCAAAATCTCATTCCACATAAACATAGCTCAACTAACACACGGGTCATGCATACTTTCAACTGAGTCAAGGATTGAACAGTAGTCTTAAACAGAAATGCAAACTACAGATGCAAGTCTGCAACATTATATATTTCTATCACTGCACAATTTAGAAACCCACCGCTCCATGATCCTTCAACCAGATGGGGAGTGGCCTATCAGCATTAGAAAATGAGAAATAATCTCCATGGAAGAAGTCAGGAACAACTACATAGAATCCTGCAGAAGCTACTTTGTCTGCAAGCTTCCTTCAATTGAGAAAAAGAGCCACAGCATTAGTATTTGAAATGTCTAGTTATGCTTTAAAGCATTAAAGATTCCCTATAACATATATCATAATTTAAATTATCCCACTCTTCATTTTGCAGCTTAGAAGGTGCAAGATTTTTTGTACCCTTTCAAGTTTCAACAAAGAATGAGAATCAAACAAAATACAATTCAAAGAGCACATACCTCAAATTTGGTGCTTCATATCCTGCACAAATTAAAACAAAGGCAAAATGTGGTGAGCACACAAGACACTAGTATATGCTGATAAATTAGTCAAAACAGTCATCTATGTAACGGTAATACAAGAAAGGATACCTATACGATACAAACACTAGGAAAATCAATTTCAATTGCAGTAACAAAAGTTCTACATTAGGAAGTGTTTGTGTTACGGGTTTCCACTTTCCAGTACTGGAGACAGTCACAAGAGTGAAGGCTTAACAATTAGAATCAAGTTCATATGTTAGAGGAGTTCATTTCCTCACCTTGACCTCCAGCATATATACAGCATCTCTGGGTTCTTTCTGGCTTATTAGAGCGAAAATTACAACTCTTACTTATAATAACAGCAACAATCATATAGAAAGATGCTATACAACTTTTTAAGAGGAATCTAGAAAAAGTCAACGCACTCATGATTTGAATATTGAATAGTGACCATGAACTGAAAAGGTTTTTATAATTACAGATTCTGCACTCATAAACTAAAGAAAATCTTGCTTGCAGGTTAAGCAGTTGATAGCAGCCTTGAAGAAAACAGCGAAATTAACAGAAGAGAGCGAGAGAGGAGATGAAGGACCAAAGATATCGGAGATGAGGAGAACAGCGAGCTTGGAGTCAGAAGGACCGGAAACGTAGCAGCTGAGGCCACCGATTTCCTGAACGTGTCCACCGCCACAGCTAGGGTTTAGCGCCGGCGGGTTGATACAGCACTGTGGTCCTGACATTTTCTCTTTTACCTTGACTTGATTATGGAAGGTTTATGAGGTTGTTGGAGTGCTATAACCAGAGTACGGATTGGGAGCCTTTTTTAGTCTTCAACCAATATAGATTGGGACAAATGATCATAATTAGTCTTTGACCTAGGATAAATGATCATACTTAATTGGATGAGACGTACTCAACAGTAAATTTTGTTTAATTACAAGATTTTTATTTAATTCTTATATATAAATTTCAAGTAGAAAAAATAATCAAATTATTTGTGTATAATAAAAATAATCTAATAATATTTTTAATAAGATAACATCTATCTAAATTACCAAAACTATCTCTAGTGGATAACTATAAATCAAAAATGTCTAACTGGACGGGCTAGAAGTCCAATCCAAGCAAAAGATACAAAAAAGAGAAGGTTAAATGTCGTCGAAGTGAGCTCGTCGTCCTATAGGGCCGATCGGCCTTACTAGACCAAGTTGGTGGGTCTGACCCAAAACTTGGTCTTATCGTTACCTCTTCAACTGGAGATCATTTGGAGGTCACATGTAGGGAGGATCAACACAAGGTTGGTCGGCTTTACTACATGTAAATCACTCATGTACACTTTTGGATGTTGTCTTTTTCACGATCGGGTCTTAGTCATTTCAGTCTTAATCTTGACTTCTTCAACAACAGGGAGATCTTTAGTGTGTATGAGGGCATTTTGTCGTAGCTAGCTCTTTTAAGCGTCACAACCGCTAGAATGCCTACAATTACGTAAAATAACCGGTAGATCTCTGAAACACTAATAGGAAGGAAATTGACCGATAATGCCAAAAAGAGTAAGAGAATAAAATGATGATGGAAAATGCACTAATTTGAGTGCTATCAGTAGCCTCCGATATCTGACTTTCACTCGCTCGGACATCTCCTTTGTAGTAAATTGAGTATGTCAATCAATGTAGAATCCCCCAATAAGATCACCTGCAAGCAGTAAAATTTATAACTCATTGTCTTCATCACACTACTCATCTAAAATTCCACAGTGATTCTTCCTTTGAATCCCTTATTTTTACCTTCTCTATTTCCAACTAGACGGATGATCAATGGACAAAAGGTCAACATGTGTTTATTGTATATACTTGGGTTCCAATCTTATATCTTGGCAATCAAAGAAGAAAGACACCGTTGCGAGATCATCCATAGAAGCATAACATCGATCACTTGCTAATACAACTTGTGAAACTCTATGGATTCAAATTCTTTTGGTGGATATGATCATTAATCTTTTTGAAGCTCTCATTACTTGATCTAACGATTTGGGCATCACATATCGTTCCCACCATCGAATCAAGCATGTCTCACTGCACTAACACTTCGTACGAGAAAAAGTGCAGAACAATTCGTTACGAGTAGCTTTCCTCTCCTCCAAGGACTATATTGTTGATCTACTCACCAAACCCTTGTCCACTTCTTAATTTCTCCTTCTCTAATCCAAACCAAACCTTCCACAACTTGGATATAGAGGATATCCAACCACAAATACCGTTAGAATTGGATAAGAATGAGAAAGGACAAAATATATAGAATATGCTTTCAATCATTCCTCCTATTCTAAGATGGAGACACTTGTCAATATCCTAGCATATGCATATATACCCTATGGGCTTGTTTGGTATGCCGCGACTGAAACTGAAACTCAATGAAACTAAGGGCCTGTTTGGTATGCCCGCGATTGAAACTGAAACTAAAATTGAAAAATGTGACTGAAGCTTAATGGAATGAATATAATTAATTTGTTTCTATGTTCGTTTAAGATGAGAATGAATGGATTGAATGAGGTATTAATAGACCAAAAATCCCTTACATAAATATACCCAACACATGTCACATAAATATACCAAACACATTTAGAGGTATTTGATGTACAATGCCGAGACCTTGATACACTACCAAACAAGCCCCATAGTGGATTTATTATACAATACATATACATTTCATCTTCACTTCAAACCACGATCATTTTCATTAGAAGCATAATCATTAATCAAATTTTATTTAGAACACACTAGAGAGGGTTAACAACTGGATTAGAACACACAAGAGAGGGTTAACAACTGGATTAGAAGTGGAATGCTGCAAGCTATTGGATTGGTGGTAGTGTTGGGTCTGCTTGTCGGCTAATCCGCCTCTCGGAATCACCAAAGGCGATGGTGGTGTAAGCTTGGTGACGGTTGATTTGGTGGATGCATTACCTTGGCATTCCACTGGGCTCAGGATCAGTGTTGTTTAAATATCCAAAGAAAGGACTGCACCCCACTAAACCACTATATTTTAACTTCATTATAGGTAAAAAAAAAATCAAGTTCCTCAATCAAGAAACAGAAATGAAGATTGCCAGAAAAATGAAGGAGTTACAAGGAGGCGGCCTCAAAGTTCCACCATTTGACCCAAACAAACCAATAAGTTCAAGGGCTTTTTTTTATGGGTATGATTAGATGAGTTGTTATAGGCTCATTGGTTGTGAGATACTTATAGATCAAGGCTTTTTGCTCCAAGTCAAACCACTGAGATTGTGTAAATGGACCTCTAACTACATTCAGTACAAACATACCAACTGAAGTACTCAAGGCCCCGGAATAATAGCCTGTTAGACAGTAAATAAGAAGAAAAACAGGAGGAAAAATATCTCATGATTTCAACATGTCCATTATAATGAAACAAAGAAAGGTAAAGTGAAAAATAACACCCTCCATTAAAGTAGGACAGCAAACCAGTGACAAAAATCAACGACCGTACAAAAACGCAAGCAAAGAAGATATGTTTATAAACAACTCAATAACAGTCAATTTCTCAAACAATTGGTGTGCAAGAGAGTGAAAACCCTACATTTTTAGAGAGAACACTAGCCATTTATTGAAAGTGAGGAAATGTAGAAGTGTCTGACTTAGAGAAAGAAGAGAAGCTCAGCATATTAGCACAAGAAGAAATATATTTAACAAGAGAGTTGAAAGATCGGGAAAATATTCAATACCTCTTGCCTAGGGTTGAAGGGTACAAATGCTATCCACAATCGATTCAACCTCATGGGGGCAGTTGAATGATTCAATCAATTCAGTTGATTCATTCGACTGAATTTCTGTGTGATTTTGCTACCGAACAGGTTGAATAGGGATTTATTCGATTCAGCCGAATGAATCGACGCTACCGAACGAGGCCAAAACTGAAAAATGTGATTGAAACTGAATGGAATGAATCGAATTAATTTGTTTATATGTTCGTTTAAGATTAGAATGAATGGATTAAATGAGGTGTTAATTGACAAAAAACCCTTACATAATGCCCCTACAATTTTAATTATTTTTTTAAAACTTTTGTAAAGTAAAAATGAAGAGTGGTGAGTGGAGACTCGACCTCATTTCCCTTCACTCACCTTCCTGTCTTCAACCCTAATGCAGGCGAAGTCGAAACCTCCATTGTGCGTCCTAACTCCGCCTACACCTCGAGCATTGGGCCGTCCAACTTCCTTGTGCCGAGACATGTAATCCATCCTACAAAACATGAAAATAAAACCGAATTTCGCCACTGTAACTCCAAATTTAGACGACGACTTAGAAATTGACTTATAATCCACTTCTGTTTGTACGAATCCAACAGTCTCAACTCTCAATCCGACATGAATCAAACAACAAAACAGGAATATCGAGAGCTGATGATTCGAATTGACTTTGTATATGAAAAGTGTAGCTCTAGAGATTAAATAATCCAATGTGAAAAATTGAGTTGCAGAGAGCAGAAATGAAGGAGTTGAGATACTAAAAGCCATCAATTTCTCATTTAATTGATTCAACTAGTGGAGGGTGGTTGATGGATAACAAAATAATTGATAATTCCATTCTGATTTCATTGATAGGATACATGTCCTTATATAGTATCATCTGTACAATAGTAGGATGACACGTGGTCATAGTAACTCTAGTATGGTTATCATGTATTAACCCTAGTATCCCCCCTCGAACCAAGCTGGAGTAAGCAAAGCTTGGATCATAGTAAGGTGAAATGAGCTGTGGGCAGCGGTTTTGTAAGAGCATCAGCTAGCTGATCTTGTGATGGAATGAACGCGACTTGAAGGGCCTTGATCCGAACACGCTCCCGAACAAAATGGTAGTCGAGAGAGATATGCTTGATGCGATGATGAAGCACAAGATTCACAGCCAGATAAGTAGCGCCCAAGTTATCACACCATAATGTTGGTGGGGATTGGAGGAAGAGCTGTAGTTCAGCCATGACAGATTGTATCCATAAAGTCTCACAGGTTGCTAGTCCCAGGGCTCTATACTCTGCCTCAGTGGATGATCTGGCTACAGTGTTTTGCTTCTTTGATGACCATGAGATTAGATTGTTGCCATGGTAGATACAGTAGGCACTTGTGGAGCGTCTATCAGAGGGATCACCAGCCCAATCAGCATCACAAAATGCCGATAATGTGTTGGAGGTCTTGGAGGATATGTGAAATTGTAGATCCAGGGTGGCATTGAGATAGCGCAGGATACGCTTGACCCCTTGCCAATGAACAAGAAGAGGTGTGTGCATATATTGGCATACCTTGTTTACTGCAAAGGAGATGTCTGGTCTTGTGAACGACAAGTACTGGAGGCTCCCGACTGTGCTGCGGTAAAGGAGGGGATCAGTGAAGGGTGGAGAGTCATGAGGTAAGGAGAGGAAGTTTGAAGCCATTGGGGTGGAAATGGGTTTGGATTGGAGCATGTTGGTTCTTGTAAGGAGGTCACGTATGTATTGAGACTGAGAGAGGTAGAAGCCATCTTTGGTATGAGTAACTGAGATCCCAAGAAAAAATTGAGATCACCTAATGGTTTGACAGGGAATTGCTTGAAGAGAGAGGCGTAAAAGGTCTTTGAAAGGGAGGGGGAGGATCTGACAACAAGGAGGTTATCAACATAGATTAGAACAAACACGCAATTTGAATTTTGACGAAAATAGAAAAGTGAATTGTCGGAGGTGGTGGCAGAGAAGCCCATGGAAAGCAGGGCAGAAGTCAATTTTAAAAACCAAGCTCTGGGAGCTTGTTTTAACCCATACAGAGACTTGTGAAGCTTATAGATGTGATGAGGGAACTGAGGATGGATGAAGCCTTGTGGTTGCTGGATGTAGACGTCCTCTTCGAGATCCCCGTGCAAGAAGGCGTTCTGTATCTCCAATTGAGTCACAGACCAGTTGTGGAGGGCAGCAAGGGAAAGAAGAAGGCGTATGGTGGAGGGTTTGGCAACTGGACTGAATGTTTCATCAAAGTCGATGCCATGGAGTTGGTTGAAGCCCTTTGCAACCAACTTGGCTTTACGGCGTTCAATCTGGCCAGAGGAATGACGTTTTGTTTTGTAAATCCATTTGACTCCCAAAGTATTGATGGAGGAAGATGGGGGAACCAATGTCCAGGTTTTGGTTTGAAGCAATGCTTGAAATTCGAGGTTCATGGCTTGACGCCATTCATTGTGTTTGGATGCCTCTGTGAAAGAGGTGGGTTCGTCTGGAACGACAGAAGAGGAGGATAAGGATGGTTTAGAGGGCCAGGGAACAGTTCCATCTGAATGAAGGAGAGGTTTGAGGGTTTGTGTTTTGGATCGTGTCACCATGGGATGATGAGAGGGTGGGCTGGTGAGAATTGGGTTTAGTATGGAGGAGGGTAAAGGTCCAGGAGGAGAATTGGGCTCAGGGTCTGTGGGTGAGGAAGAGTCCTCAGGTTGGGCCGATGGAATAGAAGAAGAAAGTGGGCTGGTGGGGAAAGTAGAGGGCTGCGTAGTGGACTCAGGAGGGATAGGTGGGGCAGCAAGCAATAATGGGCCAGAATGTGGGCCTGATTGTAACAAATCCGGAAAGGGTAAAGCAACGTACTCAGGGGTTGAGGACGATGTAGGTGAGGTAGAATTGGAGAATGGAAATGTAGATTCATGAAAGATCACATCCCTGGATACATAAGTTTTATTTTTGGTCCAATCAAAGCAAATGTAGCCACAATGGTTTGGGCTATAGCCAAGGAAGATTGTAGGTGTAGAGCGGAAAGATAGTTTGTGATTGTTGTAGGGACGGAGGTTGGGGAAGCAAAGGCTACCAAAAACCCGAAGGAATTTGTAGTCGGGAGGTTTGGCAAATAGCTTCTCAAAGGGGGATATATTTTGGAGAATGGGTGTAGGTAGACGATTAATTAGGTATGTGGAGGCTTCAAAGGCATAATCCCAAAACTTTAGAGGTAGAGAGGCTTGTTTAAGTAAGGTGAGACCGGTGTCCACAATTCGTCGATGACGAGACTCAACACTTCCATTTTGAGCATGGGCATAGGGACAAGTAAGACGATGGTTTATACCAAGGGTTTGAAAAAGATGTCGAAGAGGTTGAAACTCCGTTTCGCCATCGGTTTGAATGGATATGACTTTAGTACTTAAAAAATTTGTGATGAGTTTGAGAAAATTGGTGGTAATTGTGGTCACAACATTTTTTGTTGGTATTGAAAATATCCAAATAAATTTGGAAAAGTCATCAATAATGAACAAGTAATATTTGCAACCTTTCATTGACAAAATGTGAGTTGGACCCCATACATCCATAAAAAGGAGTTCCAAAGGCTTAGTGGAGGTGGATGGGGAAGGTGGATGGGGAAGAGCATGGGCTTTAGCCCAAGAACAAGAGTCACATGGGTCAGAGGTACGTGGGCCTTTGGGGAGAGAGGAGATCCGCTGGGTTATTGGACCTGAAGGGTGCCCTAATCGGCGGTGCCATAGCTGGAAAGAAGGAACAACGGCAGAAGATTGTAGCGACGGTAGGCTGGAGCAATTGGCCGGTGACAAGAGGACATACAGGCCTTTATCCATGGTTCCTCGAAGAAGAAGAGCTTGCGTCCGAGCATCCTTCACCACAAAGAAAGAGTCATGGAATTCAAAGAAAACGTGATTGTCAATACAGAAGCGATTAACAGAAAGAAGTTTTTATTAAGAGAAGGAGTATGAAGAAGAGATGTTAATAGAAAAAGATGAGAAGCAGAGGGAATAGAGGAAGAACCCTGGTGATGAATTGGGACAGTGGAGCCATCCCCTAGAGAGACCTGATCGGTTCCAGAGTAGGGATAATTGTTGAGGCGAAGGTTGGACAGATCAGGGGTGAAGTGATGGCTAGCAGCAGTGTCGGGATACCAGGTTGTGTTCACTTGACGAGAGGGTGGTGGTGGTGCTTGATAGGAGAGATTGAAGAGATGATAGCATGCCAAAGCAGAGTGCCCTGGTTTGCTGCATACTTGACAAATAGGTCGGTTGCCAGGCTCACCAGTGAAGTTTTGACGACCTCTGTTGTTGGGTGCTGGTGCATTGTAGCCTTGAGGAGGTTGAGAGGTGTTGTTGTTGTTTCGGCCACGACCTCGCCCACGAGATGCGTTGCGACCCCTGTTTGTGTAGTTGGTAGAGGCTTGGGAAGCATTATCTGATGACTGAGTGTTGTTAGCAGTATATTGTCCTTGATTAGAGGAGTTGGAGATGTGGGACAATCTTGATTCGTGAACCAAGAGATGGGAAAGAACCTGAGTTGGTGTGAGACAGGTTGCTTGTGCGGAAATAGAAGTAACCATGGATTCATACTCAGGGCCGAGGCCAGCCAAGAGGTAGACGATAAACTCTTGGTCAGAGATGTGTTGACCAACAAGGTAAAGCGAGTTTTTGAGAGCCTTGGCTTTGTGGAAGAAGACAGTAATGTTGTATGAGCCTTTCTTCAGGGTTACGAGCTGAAGGCGAAGCTGAACCACCTGGGCACTAGAACTCGCAGAGAAGAGTTCTTGGAGATGAGACCAAATGGCAAAGGAGGAGTTGCAATCAAGGACCTGAACAAGGATTTGCTCCGTGAGGGAAGAAGTGAGGACTGTCATGACCAGGTGGTCAGTAGTGACCCATTTCTTATACTCATCAGAGTTTTGAGAAGAAGGGCAGATGGAGTTCTTGGAGATGAGACCAAATGGCAGAGGAGGAGTTGCAATCAAGGACCTGAACAAGGATTTGCTCCGTGAGGGAAGAAGTGAGGACTGTCATGACCAGGTGGTCAGTAGTGACCCATTTCTTATACTCATCAGAGTTTTGAGAAGAAGGGCAGATGGAGGTTCTATTAACAAATTCAAACAGATTTAGAGCTTTGAGGTAAGAAGTGATTTGTTTGTTCCAAAGAGAAAAAGTTTCTGGGGAGAGCTTGACTGTGATGAAGCTGGAGAGGGAAGAAAGGGAGATAGAGGTTGAAAAAGAGGGTGTAGGAAGAATACCAGCGCTGGTGTCGCCATTATCTTTGGCAGTTGGAGAGGATTTGGTTTGGGAAGAATCCTCAGAGTCAGCCATTTTGTGGTGATGGTGGGAGTCGTTTGTCTCTTTTCAGGCTCTTGATACCATGATGGATAACAGAATAATTGATAATTTCATTCTGATTTCATTGATAGGATACATGTCCTTATATAGTATCATGTGTACAATAGTAGGATGACACGTGGTCATAGTAACTCTAGTATGGTTATCATGTATTAACCCTAGTAGTGGTTGAATGAGTCAAACAATTCAACCCCATTTTTCAACCGATTAATACACTTGACTTAATGGTACAAATGAGTATGAGAAAATCCATTCAATCGATTGAATGGTGAGTACCGAACGGCCCCTATAATGTTAAGGCATTAATGTCAAGCACAAATCATTTCCATTTACCTCTGTATGAATCACTAGTTATAATGTTCCTGGTTTTCAAATTCCATTGATTTCCAATTTCACCCATTTTCAATTACTAGTTATAATGTTCCTGGTTTTCAAATTCCATTGATTTCCAATTTCACCCATTTTCAATTGTGTTTTCCTAAATCCCTACAAAATATGTTTAATTGATATATTGTTTTATTAATCAATTAAATATTATGCTAATTATTAATTAGTGAGGAGCCTAGTTTGTTTCTGATAAAGAAAAATACCCTATTACACAGCTACTAAGATTCTGAAGTAGAGAAATTCAGTTTAGCAAACCCATAGCAGCATTACAATCTATCTAGTGATGAAATTGTCATCTTGAGGATTTCATCAGGAAACATAAATAATATTACAGTAGGAGCTCATACATGAGACTCTTTATTATACAAGACTCATATCACATACATAATTTTCGTTTATTCGTTCATGCCATACTATGAGCATGATAATGGAAATGCGAAACCAGGCTAGCATATCAGCGAGACATCCATCTGCCTACTGAAGGTGCTTGGAGAACCAGGCTAGCATATCCTCATGAGCCTCTTCAGCAGACTTCACAGCTGCTGCATCTTCCGTGTCATATCGTACAGTCCATCCATGTGCAGTTCCTGGGAATATCTTGATGAAACTCTCAACCTGCAAAACAGAGAGGAAAAAAGGATATTATAAGCAGAAAGCTATGACAAAATCACAAACTATTTTTTAAGACTTGAGGCTCATGGATAAATAGACAAATTTACAGATCCAAAAATAACCCAAAGATTTACTAAGTAGAAGCCGTAGAATACTAAACCATCAAAATACACAAGCGGGACTGAACAATGAAAATTCCTAAACTCTTCCTGACACGTCTGCCCGAGGTTTGAGTAGTATTTAACTAGAACCCCATACTAATGACCTGAGTATCTAATGTTCTATTGATCATGGCATTAGGCCCTTGCCAGAGTCATCCAATTTTTTTTGTTAGCCACAATTCTGTAAGGTTTTGTCTTGGCCAGATGTTTCCCTCTACTGGTAGTTATTAGAGTTTACTCCAGTAGCATTCCGTGTCTGTGTATCTTCTGATTTGTGAGTTTTTATCTTGTCCCAATTCTAAGCCCTATCATAAACTCTTTGTTTGCAATTTGCAATACATAATGGATGATACATCATGTTCACTTACAATAGGAAAGCTGCACAAGATTCATAGTTTCATACCTCAGGCTTTGAATTCAAGACCTCGCCAAACTGTTTTACAAGCTCAGGTGGAGACATTTGATCAACTTCGGCACCAAGAATGGAAATAGGAGCCTTAACACCTGCCAAATTTCCAATCAAAACAATATTAAACATCGACTAGAAATGGAAGTGTTTTTTTTGGATCCAGAAGTAACATTTCAAAGAATCCAGCAAAGTTTCAGGTTTCCACAGAGAATAAAACCAAGTTATGCAAAACAACAACCTTTCAGTTTCCACAAAATAAAATAGGCGATGTAAAACTAAACAAATATAAATCAATTGCTCTTAGAGTTAACCAAGCGCAGACCTTTTATATCATCCACAGAAACAAAAGAAGGATGCAAAAGCACTGCAGCTTGAATATAGTCAGATTGCGCTAGGTGCACAACCACCTTAGCTGAAAAGAAGCACCATATGCAAAATCAGCAACATCTAAATAGAACCAGCTGCTTGTGAACAATAAACCCAAGTAGGAGAAGATAGTGATAAGTTGAACGCCCGGCCCTTGATTTTGAGAGTCGGTAGAAGATTCTTACCGCCCCAACAGAAGCCAGCTGATCCAATTTTAGATACTCCCTTCTTTTTTAGAGCTTGAATCACTGGCTTCGCTTCTTCAAATCCCTTATCCTACAAGATCGAAGACCAAATTATTTTCAATTAACATGCATATAATGTAGATCAAATGATACACTCAGAGCATAAAACTATTTATAAGTTGTTTTAACAAGTGATCAAATGATATTCAAGCATAGGATACAATAGTATGCAATTTAAAGACAAGCCAGGAGTCATAGAAATGCATAGGCTATCCACTCACGTCAAGAACTTTAAAATCAGAAATTGACTTGTGAAGCCTGATTAGAATATCATCGCATTCCACATAAACATAGCTCAATTAACACACAGATTATGCATACACTTTCGAGTGAGTCAAGGATTGGACAGTAATCTTAAACAGAAATTCAAGCTATAACTGCAAGTCTGCAACAGTATCTTTATGTATCACTGTACAATTCAGAAACCCACCGTTCCATGATCCTTTATCCAGATGGCGATTGGCCTATCAGCATTAGAACGTGAGAAGTAATCTCCATGGAAGAAGTCGGGAACAACTACATAGTATCCTGCAGAAGCTACTTTGTCTGCAAGCTTCCTTCAATAGAGAAAAGGGCCACAACATTAGTATTTGCAGCTTAGAAGATGCAACATTTTTGTACTCTTTCAAGTTTCAACAAAGAATGAGAGATTAAACAAAATATAATTCAAAGAGCACATACCTCAAAATTGGGGCTTCATATCCTGCACAAACAAATTAAAACAAAGGTAAAGTGTAGTAAGCACACAAGACACTAATATATGCTGCTGAATTAGTCAAAACTGTCATCCATGTAACACAAGAAAGGATGCGTAAACAAAACAAACACATTCCAGTACTGGAGACGGTCAAAAGAGTGAAGACTTAACAATTAGAAATTAAGTTCATATGTTAAAGGAGTTCATTTCCTCACCTTAAACCTCAAGCAAATATACAGCATCTTTCTTAGAAAAAACAGCCTTTTAGATGTAAACAGGCAATATAAAATTGTTAGTTAGGTTCCTTTTTCTGCCCAAACTTGGTCTCTTTCTTGCTTATTTAACAAAAATTACAGCTTTCACTTGTCATAATCTCAATAATCATAGAAAGCTGCTGTATAACTTCAGTTTAGAGGAATCTAGAAAAAGTCAACGCACTAATGAATTGTATACTGAATAAATAATGATTGTGCACAAATCTACAGATTCTGCACTCATAAACTAAAGAAAACCTGCTTGCAGGTTAAGCAGTTCATAGCAGCCTTGAAGCAAGCAAACAACGAAGTTAACAAAATCAAACACTTCAAACAACAGAAGGGAGAGAGAGATGAAGGACCAAAAACATCGGCGATGAGAAGGACGGCGAGCTTAGATTCGGAAGGTCCGGAGATGTAGCAGCTGAGGCCACCAAGTTCCTCAACGTGCCCAGCGCCACAGCTAGGGTTTAGCACAGGCGGGTTGGTGCAGCATTGTGGTCCTGCCATTTTTCTTCTGCTTCGATTTGAAAGGTAATGAATAGATAGGTGGGAATACTTGCCGACGTCCCAATTTTAAAGCTCGTTCACAGTATTAAATTTGTTCTCCGCTCGAATTACACCCTAATGGCTGTTAGACTCCTTTAAGTATTTAATAAAATATTATATTTAATAAAAATGATATGAAATAATCCAATATTATAAAAAAATCTAAGAATTGGGAAATAAAAAATACCGAAATCACCCATATAGTTAATTTCCTTTTTTAAATATCAAACACTAGCCGAGAAAAACTATATTTAAAAAAATGAGGTGAAAGAATCCAAATTTATAAAAATTTAGGAATTAGGAAATAAAAAAAATACTGAAATCACCCACAGTCAATTCCGATTTTTTATTTATTTTTTATATCAAACACTAAAATCTATTCCTGAAATAAATAAAAAAATCATACCAAACGGGACTCAAGGTTCCAATAATAAGGGGAAATCCGTTTTTTTTTCCAAAGCGAAGATTTGTGGTCGAACAAGTCAAACGTACTACAACGGTACAACCTACATTGCTACTTTTGTAGATAAAGTATGGGATGAAATATTATGCAATTTAAAGACAAGCCCGGAGCAACAAAAAATGCATGGACAATCCATTCACGTCAAAATCAGAAATTGGCTTGATTTGAACACCATTCATTCCACATAAACATAGCTCAATCAACATATATTAGTGCATACTTTCGATTGAGTCAAGGATTGAACAATAATCTTAAACATAAATTCAAACTATGGGTCCGTTCGGATGCACAAAAACAAGGGTTGAAGTTGAAGTTGATACTTCTGAACTTGCTTTATTCTGTTAGGTGACGCAAGTGAGGGGAGTTGAAGTTGAAGATGAACTGGTTGAATCTGATTGATAATTTGGGGGAACTTTCAACCGATGGATGCAAGCTTGTCAAGGTTGAAGGGATTATTTCACATTTCTACCCTCAAATTTCAACCCACTGTTCTTTAGAGAAGTGCTCTCATCGATCGGTCTCAGGTAAATGTCTTCTTCTTCTCTACTTCTTCTTCTCTTCGCTACTTCTTCGTAGCTCATCGATCGGTGTCTGAGGTTAAAATGTCTTCTTCTTCTTCTCTACTTCTGCTTCTCTTCGCTATTTCTTCGTCTGTGCCGCCATCGATCGGTCTCTTTAATGTTGTCTTCTTCTCTTGCCTCAACCCTAGAATTTTTTCTCATTTCTTGTCATCTTTGTTGTAGGTAAATTATTAGGTGGAGCTGAACGGAACCCTAACCCCAACTCAGGTAACATTGTTCTTCAAAAATTGTTGATCCAATCATATCCAGTTTAGATTTGTCAACTGATTTTTCTATGGTTTAAGATATGATTCCAATTTTAGCAAATTTAGGTTTGTCTCATTGCTTGCTTGTGTTGTGCTCGTAGCTTATTTGTTGGCCTTCTTCTGCTTGCTTATCAGTAGTGCTTGTATGACAAACCAATTTTTTGTTGAAGATATTCTTCCAATTTTAGCCAATTTTATGTTTGTCTCATTTCTTGCTTGTGTTGTGCTGGTATGGCAGTAGCTTTTTTGTTGGGCTTCTTTTGTTTGCTTGTGTTGTGATGCTTGCTTGTGTTGTGCTATTTATGATTGCATGACAGTGAGCGATGGTGGTTCAAATGTGTTTGCTTGTGTTGTGCTATTTATGTTCGTCTCATTGCTTATTGCTTGCTTGACAGAGTGACATTCTATTATGGTTCAAATGTGCTTGCTTGACCATCACCACAGAGTGTTTACCTGTCATTTAATTTTATGTATGTGCTTGATTGACCATGACCACAGAGTTTTGACATTTTTTTTGGCTTGACAGTGAGATATATACATGGGTTTTAAATGTGCTTATGCTTGTCCCATGTGCTACTTGTTATGGTTTTAATTCTTCTTGGTTGATAGTTAGATAAAACTTTGTCCCTTGTGTTAGTTGTGCTCAAGCACATTTGACTATCATCACATACTTGACATTTTTTTATGCTTAAATGTTTGCTTGACAGTTTCATTTTATTTATTATGTGCTTGATTGACCATCACCATAGACTTGACAAATGGGTTCTTATGCTTATGTTCATTTTTTTCTTTCTCTATTTGTCCTTTCAATTCCTAGCGCGATGTTCTCTGCATCTGGAAATCACTTCTCCTTGCCGTATGATGCCTCCTTTCCATATGAATTTGACCCCGATGTATTGGACGACCTGCCGTCGCCTGATCCAGGTCTTGTGGTAACTACAATGAGCTTTGGTCCATATTATTATTGTCCCTAAATTTGCATTATTACTCTAAACATATAAAAGTTGTTTATTTATAAGGAGGATATCTAATATGCCCTTCCTATGGTCCGAGGTTCATCATACTAAGTCCTATCTATAAGGAATAAAATAATAAAAAAAAAAAACAAATTCTATCTTGTGACCAACATTATCTATTATAATATACATGATTAAAAAAAAGAATGATAGATCATGTAATCCGACATTGATGGTATGACTAGCCTAAAACCCTATGAGGATTAGGTTAGATATTTTGCTTATAAATAAGGCTTTGCAACCACAAATCGGTCCGATCTAGTACTATTTATCGTCATAATAACGTTATAATTTTGTAAGTTTATGTCTTGCTAATTTCTTGTTTTAGGGTCTAGAGAGCCCAAATTTGCCGAAAATCTATATGATGTTCATTATGATTTTTATTCCTTTGATTATATCTCTTAATTCGGGTGTTATGGTAGTTCATGTTTGTCTATTCCAAGATGCAAGAGCTACACATATACATGCTTTTATTGTATATGTGCTTCAAGGTGTTAACAACAAGATGCGAGTGTTGAGTAATTGATACTTTTATATCTTGCAAGATGCGAGAGTTGTAAAAATTTGTTTCCTACACATCATGATCTATATGATGTTTTAGTATGGTTGTTATCATTTGAGATTAGCAATGCATCGTTGTGGTGATTTGAGTTTTAGAATGCCTATGATTATTGAATTACAGTTTTTGTTATTCTTGATTTTCACATGATTGGATGATCTGATACACGCCCATTTCTCTCGCTTATTGCTATTGGTATACGGTCGATTGCATGTCGAACTAATCGGCCGGTTCGTTAGGACCGAGTTTTATGTTTTTAAATATTTTTTAAATTTTTTTTTATCATCTTATTCCATTTGTAACTTTTCTATTCCTCGATCGACCCAACTTTACTTCTCTATCAAACCAATCCCTATCTTCTATCTCCTGTTTGTGTGTTTTTGTTTACGGGCTTTAGTTTTTAAATCATTACACTTTTTCCTTGTCTTGGATCATGGTCCTTTAATACAACTAGATCTTGTTATTATTTACGAGATATAAGACTCACTTGTCATCCCTCGTCATGAGGTCCGTACGATCGAGTGATGAGGAGAGGCGGCTATACAAACTTCTTTCTAGTTCAAAGTTTGTTGGGACGAGTGGCTTCTCGAACTTCTTTCTAGTCATGCTATGAAGAAGACAACCCTAACTCTCGCATCTCATAGGATATGAAAAGTATAAATTCACACACAACTCCCACATTTTGCAATGAATACTTTGAAGAACAAATATATACAAAGAATGTATATGCGCAACTTTCACATCGTGCATTAGACAAACTCTAGACTATCATAACACATACATTATGACATGCAATCAAGGATATAAACCATCATCAACATCATGTATAAATAAAGAAAAGTCGGACTCTTTAGAATCTATACCAGAGAAATTAAACAACTCATACCTTATAGAAATTCTCATTTATTAATCAATTAAAATAGTGTCGATAAAGTAGAATGACAACTTATGCCTCTCAAGGTTGCTAACTAGAATTTGATGTGAAATTGGATAATAAAGTTATATGTTTTTTTTGGTAAGATGGACTTTTTTTTTTTTTTTTATAGAGAGAAGGCTAATCTTACTCAAACTATCATTTAAGGTTAACTCTAGTTTAAAAGAACATTAAATCTTTTAAGTCGAACAATATCTTTCAACTAACAATATCTCTAAGAGAGATATGAGGATATAATAGAAGGATAATTCTTCCAATCCAACTCAAGCATTGTGGCAGTTGCCTCGATCAACAATGTGTTTTGACTCAACTTAGTGCAAAAAGTAGCGTTTGCCGTTTGGACGATATAGTCACGTGCTCGTAAAAAAGGATCAATAAACTCGACCAAGTATGATGATCAACTCGACCGTAGGTGAAACATCATACATTTCTTCAATTATTCGCTCTTGACTCTCAATCAATTTAGTCTTGATTTGGGTTTTTTTGACCGTAAAGAGAACCTTAACTTGTTCTACATTACTCTAACACTAACTCCATTTTAGCTTTAGAAGGACTAAAATGCTTACAATAATATGAAAGCACTAGTAGATCACCAAAACAATAAAGTGAAGAAAATATATTATAATATAATGCAAATTTAACCTATACACTCAAGAGATGAATAAAAATGATGGTGAAAAAAACGGTAAAATGAACGTTATTGAATCAACAGATCATGTTTTCTAAACAATTAGTAAAACACAAGCATAGGAAAATTTTAAATTTTGTGCAAAGGAACGCAAATCGAATTAAAAATTACGAATAATTCCTTTTTAGGTCATTTTGGATTCGAATCGGAAAATTTACATTCAAATCACAAGTGTACGTTAGGTTTTGGAATTGGGTCATGTTTTACCGCCTCTACAACATTGTCAAGTTATGTGTCTTATATGTAATGATATTTTTCCTTTTTTGATAATGTGATTATCGAAAACAACCCAAACTGAGTAAAAAAATGACACAAACCAAATCGACTTACAGCATTGCAAATCACTATTTTAGGATATTTAGGATTCGAATAAAAACTTTCGTGCAAAAATCTTGTTCAATATAATTTAGACTCGGTATCGGGTCATTTTTTGACAGCTCTAAAATATCGTCCAACTTTTTTGATTAATAGGTGAAGGATTCTTGTTATTTTATGTTCAAAAGTATATTCTAATAGAAAAATCAGAAAACAGTATAATGTTGAAAACGGAAAGAAACCTACCAAATTGTACAAAATCAATCGCAAGAAAAGCGTTCGTTCTCAGTTCTCTTCTGGCACCCACAAATGGGATATAAAAGGCCGGAGAAGACAAACTGAGGTTTTGTGAAACAAGCTGTGAGTTTCAGTTGGGAACGGAACTATCAATTCTTCCTTCGTTGGAGACTGCTTCAAAGAGGAATATTCGCCTTTCTGCGCTACCTAGGGTTTCTAATGGTTCATTGAGGTGGGTATAATTTGCTTTTCTGCAATCCTGTTGTATTGTGCTTTCGTATCGTCCACATTTTGAACTTCGGTTTGTTACTCTGAATCATTGTCGTTGTAATTGATTTTACTGATCCCGATCTGAATTATGTCTAATTATACTTTGTGACTATGCGAGATATCGTTTCTCATGGCTTCTCTGTTTCTCAAATTCAAACTGGTAGAGCGGTTAAAATTTGAGCCTTTTGCGATGTGCTTGCCCGTTATATAGTTGTTTGTTTCAATAAGTTAAGCTACTTTTTCCATCGATATCTGACCATAATATAGTTGTTTGTTTTGAGAAGTTGAGCTACTTTTGCTATCCATATGTGACTCGTCGGTGAATTAGTGTATTAGCAATTGAATACTTGTGTTGCAATTAATGATTTCAGAATGTTGCCAACAGTTGACAAAATATAAATAAATTTCCCCCATTCTTGTAGTATGATATATTATATCCTCGTTCACCTTGGACGGACTTGGATTCTTTAGTATTCAAGCTCTAGTAATCAATTTTTTCTTTTTAGTGTCAAAGTGGAGGATAGTTGTAACCCTTTAGGGCCAGTTAACCAGACGGTTTTTCATCTGATTAGTTTGCTTAGCAGGTATATTTTGTGCTCTGGTTGTGAAAGTGCTTTGTTAAGTCTCTTTGTAAGTCGTCTATATCCTCATGTACTGTAACGTTCCTCCACTTTTTTAATAATTTAGCTTCCCGTCTTTAACTTGTAAAATGATGTTAGAATTCTACCTGAATCGCCTACCGGCCGGGAAGCCGTTTTCCCTTTTTTAGGCAGCATAGAAGAAGAAATTCTAATTCTTACCATTTAAATGGGCCTTTTCAAAAATGTATATTTGAGATTCACGGGGTTTGGTAATTCAGCTCCATCCATGTTGGTAAAAGGGCAGCTCCTGAAAAGGCTCTCTTAACGACGTACGGACCTTCATAATATAATCTCGTCCAGAAATATAATTACAACTTCCTTATAGGTAATATTTGTATATTTTATTTTTTAGAAGTCTTTTACTCTTGCCAAAATGAGCAACAATCTTTCTGTAACAGCATAATGTGTGCATTGCCTTTATTGCTGCTAGTTATTAGAAACACATTTCAGGCTCTATTTGTTGTTTATCATGCCATCATGTTCCTGAGAAGCAATGATGTATAGCCTCCAAAAACGTGAGATGTAACCTAGGTGTATGGATTTTCATGGATGCTGTAAGATGAAATGGCAAAGCCCAAGTTTGAATTTGTATCACATAGACTGTCATATGATGTGCTTCCAAGCATGCTTATAATGAATAGGTGCTCATAAGGTAGTTCATAAGGATTGATAAGTGAACTGCTGAGGTGGTTACCGTGGTTTTTTAATGAAACGATAATTTTAGAATGTAATTTGCATCTTGCCAAAGATAACCTAATTACTAAATGAGAAGAGGTCATCACATTTGTATTGCTCAGATTGTTTGTAAATGCTATATATTTCTCCAAAGACAAACTGATGAGGAAATAGGGGTTTCTTAGAATGATATTCTGCTCTTTTAAGAGTTTCACTTGTCCATTTGTTCTTTATCCATCACGTGATGTATGATGTGTTCAATGATGTTTTCGACTGAATTTTTATTTCCCATGGCAACCTCTATCGATTCTGATCTTGATTTAAGCGCTTATTTGTTCCACTTTCTTATACTTTTTTCAGCAAATTCTATAGCAACATTGCCTCCTTTCAAATTGAATGAGATGAAAGAAATATCTTCAAAGTTTGATACGGTCTGATTGGCATGACGAACATAATGACTCTTGAGGACTTCTTTACCCTGGTTGAGATGAAAGAGGGGCTTACAGTCACAGCACGTGTTGAAGAATTGGTTGCTGCAATGGAGAAGGAACAAGATTGTCTTGTGAATAATGCTGGTGATGCTATGAGGCAGTGGTCTAATGTTGCAAGCGTGATAGCATTGACAGATAACAAAGATTGTCTCGATCTCTTTATCCAATTAGATGGGTTGTTATTTATTGATAGGTGGCTGAAGGATGCTCAAACATTTTCCGCTGATGCAGATGATTGCTTTGTAGAAGATTCAATTTTGGCATCATTACAAGCACTTGAAAAACTTCAGATAGATGATGATAAGCTAACTTCATCAGGTATCTGTCTTACCGTAAGGGATCTGCTGAGTCACAAAAACATCAAGATCCAAGACAAGGCTAAGGAGTTTCTTGGGAATTTGAAGCCACCCAACGTGAGTGGCACACTTAAATTGGATCCTGAGGAGCCAGATGAGGTTCAACTTGTTCAAAGTGTCACCCATATATCCTCTTCTTTTACTAGACCAGATCAAGAGGCAGATATTGACCAACGTGTGCATCTACTTGTTGGGGATAACGTTGCATCATCAAGATGCGATGTTAACAAAGATTCTGAAGGAGTTGAATCAGTGGTGAAAGAATCTGACAATCTAATCAGCCGCTTTTCAGATTCGGATCTCAAAGAATTGAACGATAGTGGCGAATGCTTTGTCAGAGAAGAAGCACGGCTCTCAGAACAGAAACCAACAAGTATATTACCAGACACAGAGCAAGGGACTGATTTCAGGAGAGAAGTTATAAGATTGGGATCTCCAAATGTAAATACAGAAACCCCTGATGAAAACTTGCCCAAGAAGTTGGGTAAAGTTGAAATTTATCCTGTCTCTATCACGCAAAAGCCTCTGGAAGAATCATTAACCCTTGCTAAAAGTTTTGTTACAGGGACTGATGGAATAGCTGCTATGTGCACAGATGACCTTATTGATAGTTCAACTGTGAAAAGCATGTCAGCTGAACTGCCAGCAGGTGGGACTTGGACCAGTCCTGATGATAGAGGAGCTCTAATGAATTGTACAGCTATGCTGGCACAGAAAACACCAAGCGGAGGTGATGAGACTAGCTGTAATGCTTCCCAAGATTCACCTGTTGATTCACCTGTTGATGGGAGAAAATCAGAGGATCTGGATAATACATATTCTCAAACTGACAACGAAAGCCTTTCAGATGAATCTGTGGAGCACGTCAAATATGATCCAAGTCATTTCAGAGATCCTCGCGGGTTTGAACCATCAAGAGACTGCAGAATTATTGATGTTACTAGTAAAACATCAGCTATGGACCTTGAAAATGGCATGCTTGATGCTCTAGAAGTAGCTTGTCTAGTTGCAAAAGAAGTGGAGATGCAAGTGAATGAGGATCATGAGGAGCACTTTGGTACTTTTACTAAGAAAAGCTCAAGAGTTGAACCCCTGCATCATCATGCAAGTGCCCCCGACTCTCTCAATTGTGAAAAAGATCAACAAGCAGATGGTAGCTCCTTTAACGAGTCACCTGTTGAAAAAGCGTCTGACGCGGATTCCTCTGCGGAAGATGAACCTTCAATGAGTTCCGATAATGTGGATGCTGAACAAGTAAATTGCTTGAACGTTGCAGAATCATCTAAAGTGACTGACAAAGGTACTTCTGAAATTGATCTTAACTTTGAAATCTGTTCAGAAGATGCATCTGAAGTGACCGAAAAAGTTAATGCTGATAATTCTGTATCAAAACCCGTCTCCGTTACTTCTGTCTCAAAAGCCCTGTCAGCTCCAGGATTGGCTGCATCTACTTTCAAATTTGAAGGTGCTCTTGGATGGAAAGGATCTGCTACAAGTAGTGCTTGCCGGCCTGCATCTCCTCGCAAAACTATTGCTGATAGTACCGGTCCTTCAAGGCATGGGCAGGATTTTGTTTTCGATCTCAACTTTTCTGAAGATGGCGTTAGTGTTCCCTCTGGCGAGGCTTTGGTTAAACCAAGTCCAAGAAGTTCTGAGAAGGTTACTTTTGATCTAAACCTGAAGAGTGAAGATAGAGATGCTCCATTCAGTCCAAGCCTGAAGCCTGTCATGTGGGACTTTGATCTAAACGACAAACCCGTCTCTGACCTATTACCTATTTTGGGTACAACGTCTTCTCATCAGCTGAATTCCTATAAAGAGCCATTTGATGATTCTGTTGTTTCCATCATGGGTGCTAAGGTGAAGAAAAACACACCCATCCAACAGGCTCCGATACCGTTCCTGAGTGGAGGGAGAGTTCCCGTGGCCATGGTTGACGCCAACTTGGCCAGATCAGGACCACATTTGCTTCAGTACCCTCCATCATTCTATAGCTATAACGGAAACGCAGTGAGGCCTGCCATGTCATTCTCCTCGCCCGTATATGAACAACGTGGCACTCCTGCTTACATGATGGATCCAAGAGCAGTTTCTCTAGTCCCTCAACTAATGTCAGCCTCTCCATTTGCTCATCGTCCTGCATTTACACCAAACATGATGGTCCAAGTACCCGGTCCGAACGGGGTCAACTCTTTGCGCCCTCATGTCGGTTTCAACCCAGGGTTCGTAGTCGAGGAGAATAATCGAATCAATGCCGGTGGCTTCAGGCAATTTTTCCCTGCCCAGGGGAGACCAGCAGAAGTTCAGCAGCAGCAGCAACAACAAACCTTGTTTCCGGGGATTGTAGGCGGGAAACGGAAGGAGCCAGATGGACGATGGGAAGTTCACCAGACACCACCACCACCACCACCCTACTTGTAGAAAGCTTTCTCACTTCTTGCTTCATACTGACAGCAGACAACAACAAATAGAAGCATTCAGGAGGATGAATGATGATGGGACTAGGTGGATTGCTGGTTAGGTTTTTCTAATAAAGGAGGCAACACATAGGATAAATCAATAGAGTTGTTATTTTAAGTCTATAGACCTCAAATTTCACTCATTTTATAATAGTTTTTATTGGATATCTTGTGTTAGTTTTGGAACTCCTATAGTTTGTTTTAATATGATATTCTAATTTATTGCTCCAAGCTTCTCTGCTTTGAATTCAAAAGTGAAAATGCAAGTTCATTCGGAGTTGGACTTTGAAAAGTTTACTTGCCATTGTATAACCGGATACCTCTATTACGAGTTGCTCGCGGCTCGAAAAAAGCTCGTTCTAAACTTGTCCATTCACCAAACAGGTTGAGTTTGAACATTTAATCTCGATTAAAATTTAGGCACGGTCTGACCTGACTTGATTCTAAACATTCTGAACACGAGCGTCGTAAAATCCTAGAGGAGTCAATCTTTTGTACGGTTGGTAGCTTGACTTGGCTTGAAAAAAGCTCATTTTTTTGGACTTGTGCAGTTGACTAGTCGTAAAACCCTAGAGGAGTCAATCTTTTGTACGGTTGGTAGCTTGGCTTGGCTTGAAAAAAGCTCATTTGGACTCGTTCAGTTGACTAGGCAAAGCTCGTTTGGGCTAGTTCACCCGACTAAACAAGGTGTAAATGCATTTTGGGGTTGTTCCGTGTTAATTGGTTAATTACATTTGTATAATTTGGGATAATATCGGGATTAGATTGTTTGGTATATTTAGGAACAAATGTCATAAATCTTTCAAAGGATGTTTACAAAAGACACCCTCCATTAGTACTGCGAGCCAACATTCCTCAAGTTTTACTTTTGTAGGAATTTCATATTTATCTAATTTTTCACATAAAGTTTTTAATCATTGAGGCAATGTCTAATTTACAAATTCAATTGCATTCAACATACTTTATGCACTTGTTTGCATTGATCATTTCCACGACAGATTTGGCTGAGAACCAACCATGTTTATTAAGGGACCAATATAGTCTATTAGTAATGTCACGGGTTAGGATCCTGATAGATTTGAATCGTTCAAGGATCGAGTTAGAGATAAAATTTTGAAATATGTTTTTTTTAAAAAAAATTAATTTTCTCTATTCTCCATGTTTTATCACGAGTAATGAACTCACATGCACACAAATTAGGGTCGTAGTCGATTTGGGCTTCAACGCACAATTTTAGTGGTTCTGAAGTGATCCAATTATCCGTCCTGATTTTATTTGTTTTTCCATTACCAACTTGTCATCTAAAACAATTTTGTAAAGATCTCTCTCACAAGCTAAGTATTTTTTTTCATTGCTATGCTCTATTTCCTTTAAGAGCATAACTTAGGATGCATAGGTATTTTTCAGAGGTAACACATACCCAAATGTTATCAGGTTCAGATAGAATTTTCCAAAGGAGTTTTATTTGTAATGCTATATTGGAGTATTTGGATTTTATAATTCCAAGACCTCTTTTATCTTTGAGTTTAGAAAATTCATCCGAACTAATAATAGGTATACTTTGGGAGTCTTTATTCTAGGAAAAATTGTATGTTCACCTTGTCAAGTTCGTTATGAATGTATACAAGAGATATCCACAAGCGAAGGTCTCAACCTTAGCCTTATAGATCACCAAGGGTCAACAACATCCACAAAAGTCAAGGAAAGAAACGAGGGAAGGAAGGAAGGAAGCAACTCACCAAAGACGGGGAGTCTGCAGGACAAACCGCAGGGGAGGCTGGATAGACCGTGGGGGCGGCGCTGGGCAAATCCCGCGGTGGCGGCACAACAGCGGCTCGGGGCGGTTTTTGTGATAGCAACGTCGTTTCCTCCTTCAACAGCAAGGAACTTCACAAAGGCCAAAGTTTTGTTCTTTCACTTTTCATACACGTCACAACTCAACTCAGGGAGTCTGAGAACAACCATGAATCAACAACGGGAAGGCCAACAAGAATCAAGACTCAAACTTGATTCTTGGAGAAGAAGAAAAGGAAGAACGGAAGAAGAAAACGAAACAGAAGGGAAAGACATACAACAACTCATGAACATGATGAAGAACAAGGAGGGAGAAGACTTACACGTTTGGCAAGAGATCACAAGGCAAGAAGGCTATAGCTTTCGAGGTTGAGGAAGAACATAAAGCAAGAAACGGGAAAAAGGGAAGAAGGAAGAATTTATAGGAAAGGGATGAAAGGATATAAGGAAGGACGTTCTAGGATTAAGAACATCATAGAAAAGCCGACCCATAAGATAGAAGATCGGATCTTCTATCTATGGAAGGAAATAAAAATGAACGAAAAACAGTATCCCGATCTGGGGTAAAACCACAGGGGCGGTTTGTCCTGTCGCAGGGGCGGCTCCCTTCACCGCGGGGGTGGTGAAGGTAAAAACAAGATCTTAAATGATAGTGGTGTGTGCTAGATGTTTTATGATTAAGAACATGATAGGACGACCTTATATGATAATTGACCCAAGTGTATGATAACCAGGCGGTGACAACTTGTCCAGTTCTACAAGAGACTGGGAGGTTCTCTACGACTAGTCCAGGCAAGTAAACGGTGAGATGCATCGGATCCATTCATGTTGGTATAAGGGGACATAGGCGAGTTTCGGGAGATTCTTGTGTCACAAAAGAAGTTGAACTAGAAAAGTGTATGACCTAATGAAAGATAATAAAGGGAATTATGGGACAACATGTTGTGTGATTTACTTACTTATGTGTGTATGTGATGTTATATCTATTTTGATGCTTAGAATGCTAGCTAACAGTTTATCCGTTCTGTAGATGCCTTGCAGGTTATGGATGCTTTTGAGTGATCCGGTCGGAGTGGTCAATCGGGGGGGGGGGGGGGAGGGGGGTCCCGTACATTATAGGACGGGATATGGGTTTTTTCCTGTTGTCAATTCAGTTATCGTTTTAGAACTCAGCTGAGAGTCTGTTGTTTCATATTGTTAAAGCCCTTTGGATATTTTATTGATTTTGAGTTCTCGTTTATTTGTTCCTTGTTGCAAGACCGATGAAATTATTGTCAAGCTAAGAGTCAGGACCCATTATGAGGTCCTAGCCCGTAGCATCCCGAGTTTCTAGAAATTGGGGTGTTACAGATATACCACCATTGATAGTAATGTTTTTATGGAGATTCTACTCTTTCTACCATAAGCTACCCTATGGTGGTATTTTGTATTTTTTTATCAACAAGTCAAATACGAGTGGTTTTGGCTCGTTGGCTCCAAAACCACATTTGAAAGTCAATGAGTGCATTTCTTTTTTAGATAAGTCGGTCTTCTTTCTTCTTACTGTTGTTATCAAATCTATGTAGAAGTTTCAGTTGGATATTCATAAGGTTTTAGCCAATCATTTTGCTTTGCCAAAAGAGATTACCAAAAGTAGATTTGTTCGTGATTTTTGGTTTATTTTTTAGTACTTGGTTTTTTGGTCAAATTGTACATGTGGTTCCCGGGATATTGAACTCTCCATGTTTGTTTCACCAATTGTTCAAAATCCTTTCGTTTTGTCCACATCATTTCAGATTTCAATGTTTGGGCATAACACTCCTGATTATTATTTATGTCAATATTTAGACGAGTATGGTTTGAATTTGTGATTGATTTTTGGTAAGCAGTGGAGGGTATTGATCTAACACTTGTTGTTGTGCAAAAACTCAATCTAGTTTTTCGTTAGTGTTATCGGAACGATCTTTCTTCCTTCTCCAAGTGAATTTCATTCTTTGGGTAGGGAGGTTATGGAAGAGACAATTATCTCTAAAGTTGTTCAATCAATTGAATCGGTTAGGTAGGGGAGTGCTCCCTCCTAATTTTTCAGCCGACTAATTAATCTCGTTAAGGTCTCTTATTAGTGGACATGGTATAGGAAATTGATGAGCTCCAAATATAATATCATACAACATTTAGAATAAGGCATTTCATACATCATATGCTCTCTTATATGTCACATATAGTATATAAACTTTCCTCTTTCCACATTTTGGTATCTACCTTGACTATTTTGCGTCTTAGCCACTTCCGGCATCAATTGTAAGGAAATTACATTCCTCCTTGAAGTCAGAGCCACAAAGAAACTATCATAGATGATTGAGTAATGAAGAGCCAAAGTGTGATACAAGTCCGCTGAAGAAGCCCAAACTACAAGATCAAATATCGTAACAAAGATTGTAGCTTGATCGCACACCAGACGGCTTGTTATGCCGTCTTGAGCCCAACTTCTACACAGTGCAGCCCAACACTAATCCAGTCCAGATCTTGGCTCACACAACTTGTGAGACGAGGAGCCAGACGACATCCATGTCGTCTCCATGCCATTCATATGTCGCTACACTACGTTGTTGATCTCAAATCATATCTTTCCATCTTATCTTTGGAAGGATATGTTTTGTAACCCTAGATACTCCGATTTGAAGTCCTATATAAGAATGTATCAGCCTTATGTTTAAGTATCTCTTTCTATCTTAAATACCCCGAGTCTCGTAGCCGTGGAATAGTTTTAGAGTAGACTTTAATTCCCGTGAAGTCTCACCTCGTTGTGCCGGACATAAACAATTATGAGTTTGTCTATGCTAATTATATATATATATATATATATATATATATATATATATATATATATATATATATTATGTTTTATATTCAATCATGTTTATAATCTTCCTCTTAATATAAGGATTGTATGACTCTCATAATAGTTTGATTTATTATTGCATATATGAATTATTGAATTGAGATTGTGAATTTGCTTTTTTCAAAGTACTTCGTTTTCATCTTTTATTTACCTTTGAAAGAAGTGACGTTTATAAAGGATTTAGATAAAACTCTTACACAATGCCCAACGATGTTGTTTTATTGGAAATATTAAAAATAACTTTGTTTTTTGGATTAAATCCTACATTTTAATTCGGAATTTTTAACTATCAAAGAAAGTTCTTGTTTTGTATCTTTTCTAGCTCATACGCCACAAACGAGGCTTTTCTTGTTCTTTTCTAGATTTCTAAGTTTTAAAGGGTTTTCCTAGATAAAATTGTTGAAAGATCACACTTAGGTTAGTTAACACGGTCTTTGTTTGTCTGTAGCAAATGCTATATCTAATGTTTACCTACAATATTCACATGCCAATGCTAATGATATTCATACATGTGGGCTTACTTTAATTCATTATAGTGGTGATTCATGTTTTCTTAGATTGTCTCCCTCCATTATTTGTCTACAATCAATCATTGTTTTCTCTTGTTTTTCCCCTTTATTATAATCTCTAAAAGATATATTTTTCTTCTCCCTTAAAATTTTCTTTCCTCTCCTTTTACTTATAATAGTTATTACATAGTATTTTCTAACTCAGATGTAACCGACATGAATTCGATACTTGATTTACCACAATTGACTCCGTAATTCTTAGGGGTAGGTTTTAGGACCATCAAGTTTTTGACGTCGTTGTCGGGGACTACTGATAAATTTGGTTTATTTTTAACTTTTGGTCATTCTAAGTTTATTTTTCGTCTCCCCTTTTGTCGTTACCTTGTATGCTAGATTGGTGAATGTGAAGAGTTCTAGACCCAAGCAAACTTTTCCATCTAGAGAACGAGCTTGATCGCACCCTCCACGAGAAAAAATCTACCAAGAAAGCTTTTTCATGTCAAATGGTGGAAGAGCAAGACAGAGAGAATCAGAGACGGGATCCGAACAATAACCCACTTCTTGTGCTGAATCAAGAAGCTGAAATTGATACATTTAGTACTGCACTTGTCGTTGAGATAGTTCGTCACCCATAGACGTTGGACGTTAGGATGAATCCTAAACAAATGATTCTGAACCATGCTTTCATCCTTCTCGCGCTAGGAGCATGAGATTTCAACCTCAAGACGGACGCGATAAAGCTCATTCAAAATGATTAATTTTCAGGCCCGTTGAACGAGAATCCACACCAACATTTGCAGAATTTTGAAATATAACGAATGCCCTTAATTAAGAAAATATTTTTATTGATGCTTTAAGGATGAGGTTTTTTTCTTTGACAAGAAAAGTTGTTATTTGGCTTCAAAATCACAATGCATGTACTTTCACCACTTGGGAGGAATTAACCATTGTTTTTCTCAAAAAGTACTTCCCTCTACAAAAAACTACTAAAATTAAGGATAAAATATCTCACTTTGACATGGAGGATGGTGAGAATATACATTTTGCATGGAAAAGGTATAATGATTTATTGCATTCTAGAGATATTGCTGATGAGATTTGCGGGCGCATGAGCTTTCCGGGTTGTGAACGTGTTGAAGCACAAGGGCAGAAGGGTGGTATAAGGTTACTTTGGCACCCTTCTACCTATAACCTCAACATTCTTTTTCAAGCATGAACAATTCATACTTGCCACCATAGGTGATGGAGCTAATGCTACTCATCTATTTGCAATTTATGTGGCTTTGGAGTTACGCACACAAGGAGCACTATGGCCCCTGCTTTCTAATCATTTGAATGGCGTTCAAGGTCCTGGTATATTGGGAGGAGACTTTAATGTGATTTGTTCATTAGAGGAGAGAATGAAAGGATCAGGGGGCTTGCACATAGACTTTGGAGTCTTCTTAGACTAGATAAATAGAAACCAATTAGTTGATATGGATTACGCAGGCTCAAAGTTCACCTATACTAGGGGCAAATCATTTAGAACTCTTCAACTCAAAAGGTTGGGCATGGTCTTGATGTCAATGTCAACTAGATTGAAATGGCTTGAGGCTTTGGTGCGTCACCTAAAGCGCTTGACCTCTAACCATAATGCTTTATTGATAAATCTGGATGTGAACCGGATTGAAGATTACTCGAGACGTCCATTCCAAGTCCAAACTGCATGGCTTACTCATCCAAAGTTCAAGAATATTATTGAGGCGGCTTGGAAATTAGATGTGACTCATCCGATAGCGTTGGGGAAAATTAGGCCGGTCATTACAAGATGGAACAAAGATGTCTTTGGCAAATCCACGTTAGAAAAAACCAGCTTTCTAGACAATTGGAAGAGGTCCGGTTACAACTCAAACGAGGTCCAACAAAATCATAACTGATGGAAGAGGATAATGTGAGACATAATTTAAATGATCTCCTTGAGCAAGAGGAACTCTTGTGGTTTCAGAAGTCCCGCCAACAAAGGCTTTCTTGTTGTGACCGGAACACTACTTTATTGCACCTCTACATGTTCATTAGGCGCAAAAGGAACAATATCTTAACACTCAAGACGATAGTCAATAACTAGTGTAGTGCTCGCGTCCAGCTTGAATCCTATACAATCTCCTTTTTTAAGGATCTATATAGCCCCATGTATTTGGAGGAATTAGTTGAGCTCCCAAGAAGAGGAGGGAGATTTCCAACCCTTCTTCCAACCTACAAGGAGGAATTGTGTTGACCTTTCAGCTCGGAGGACATAAAAAAGGCCCTCTTCCAAATGGGTATGTACAAAGCGTCAAGGTTAGACGGCTTTCAACCAGTGTTCTACAAGAGCCTATGGGATATAGTGGGTGGTTCCCTTGTTCAAGCAGTGGAGGAACTTTTTCGGAGTAAAGACCTCTCTACAACCGTGAATGATACTCTCCTTGTCTTGATCCAGTAGATTGAGAAACGGAACTAATCTCGCAATATTGCCCCATCAACTTGTGTAATGTCTTTAGTAAGACTATCACAAAGGCCATGGTTAATTGGCTCAAAGGTTTCATTGGCAAGATTGTCGGCCCCATGCAAAATAGTTTGATTCCATGACACCTCATATAAGATAATGTGGTATTTGTTCAAGAGGTAGTGCCTTGCATCAAAAGCAAGGGCGAAAGGGGTGGATGGTACTAAATTGGACCTTAAAAAAGCATATAATAGACTCCGTTGGGAGTTTGTTGTAGATACACTCAGGGATCTAGGTTTTCTAGCCGCTTGGGTCCAATGGGTTGAAAAGTGTATCTCTACTACAAATATGAGACTATTGTGGAACGGTGAGACAACTGAAGCTTTCAATTGAAGAGAGGAGTCAAACAAGGTAATCCGATATCACAGTATCTTTTTGTCCTTTGCCTTGAACAGTTCAAACATATCATTAGTAAGGCTGTTGGTGATGGATCTTGGAAGCCAATCCAACTCTCTCGGGGTGACCCTAAGCTCTCGCATCTTTTCTTCAACGATGATATATTACTCTTTGCAGAGCCTTCAATTAGCCAACTACTTGTCGTGAAATAGTGCTTAGAGAGGGTTTGTGCAGCATCAGGACAACGCTTCAGCCTTTCAAAATCCAAGATCTTTGTGTTTGATAATGTGAGAGGGGAATTAGAGCAACAACTTAGTCGACTAAGTAGAATTCCAACCACCAGAACCCTTGGAACATACCTAGGAATCTTGATTTTCCATGGAGTTGTTTCACAAGAGGATTTCCTTCCTTCACTTACCAAAGCTCAACAATGACTGTCGGGGTGGAAACATCAAACATTAATCATGGCAAGGTGGGTCACACTTGTAAGATCGGTCTTCACGGATCTTCCTATATATTCCATGTAGACTATATCTCTCCCTACATCGACATGTGAGATGTTGGATCGATTGTGCAAAGACTTCATATGGGGCAACACGGAGGATAAGAAACGGATACATCTAGTAGCTTGGAAGGACGTATGCACTCATAAGGACAAATGGGGTCTGGGCATATGCACAATGAAGGATTCAAATGTTGTAATCCTGAGAAAGCTTGCATGGCGCCTCTTTACCGGGACTGAGAAGCTTTGGGTTAAGGTGATCAAACATAAGTATCGTTCGATCAACTTCAGTTGGCCGGGAAGTATAACAAGTCTTCAGGGCTCTTCATTTATTTTTTGGGGAATCGTGAAAAGCTATAACGAGGTTATAAACAAGAGTATTACATGGAGAGTCCATAAGTATCGTTTGCTCGACGAGCCTACGATTTTGCATGCTGTGTCGAACGTCCCAGAATTGGAGCTGGATTCCAAGGTCTGAGACTACTGAACTCTTGAGAATGGGTGGGATCGGTAGAGACTTACAGGGAGAATCTCCTTAACCTGCACCTTACGACTAGCTGCGGTTGTACTCTCGGAAGATTGGGAACGGGGAGACACCATAGCCTAGAATGGCTCTCAGAATGGGAACTTTACCTCACGTTCGGCATATGTTATGGTTCATGATAAGAACGGTTTGACCTACTGGGATACTAAGTTATTCGAAGGCAAATGGAGGTTGAAAGTTCAAGAGAGAATTTGTTATTTAATGTGGCAAGTCGGCCGAAAGTGTATTCTCACTAATTTTGAGAGGAGCCGCATGCATATGGCGACTAGTGATAAGTGTAGTGTGTGTCTGACGAAAGCTGAGACCTTACTGCATCTGCTCTGAGATTGCACTCTAGCGTAACCTATTTGGGTAGCCATCGTACCTCTAAGGAACCGTGCTATTTTCTTTTCACTGGGCTGGATTGAATGGTTATACATCAACCTAATTCAGGGGAAGTGTGAAGAGATGAATATTACATGGCCATAAGTCTTTGCTACTACCATATGGTGTCTATGAAAATGGATAAACGAGCATGTGTTCTGTAATGGGACGACAAACACTATTGATCGACATGGGTTCATTGACGAGCAGGTTAGGACTACTTTAGTTACTTTAGCTACTGTTGCAAAGCGAGAAGAAAAGAGGTATAAGGAGAGGTCTTTGTTGGATAGAGTAGGCCGAGGGAGTCTTGGGTCAAGGTGGACACGAATTGGGCAGCAAGAGGGAACCTGGGCATGGTCGTGGCCGACGGGGTGATTCGTAATGAATATGGTGAGTGGGTGAGTGGTTTTATGGCTAATATAGGTCACGGAACAACCATGATGGCGGAACTGTGGGGATTTATTTATGGACTTGAATTTACTTAGGACACGGGATGGAGGCGGTTTCACGTGGAGTTAGACTTGAAGCTTGTGTTGCAACTCATGGAGACCGGTGTGGATTCGCTGCATCCACTTTTCAGCCTAGTGGTCAGATGCCAATGGTTAATTTCTAGAGACTGGATCGTCAGATTCGGCCATGCATTTTGCGAAGGCAATAGAGCGGTGGATGCGCTTGCTAATATTGCCTTTACTTTTGAACTAGGTTTGCATATTTGTAATAACCCTCCGATGCTAGTTCGGAGTTTTTTGTCAGATGATTACCGGGGAACTCATTTCTCCCGGATGACTTTGTGCATAAGTTTTATTATATCTTATTTTGTAAATTTTTTTAAAGATACTCTCAAGGTTTTATTTAACCCCTAGAAAGAAAATTCTCGTAACCAATTATTCTCAGAAGGTAAATCACAAAACCGCCCTAATAACCTAATTTATTTTAGAGACATTTCGGTTTCTACCCTATAGTTTGAGGTTTTACAAAATTTGTCCAACACTTTTTTCTTGTTCGGTTCATGCCCTTATGTTTTCCTCTTTTCCGGAATTTGCCCTATTTTGTCAAAAGAGTAAAAAGATGTTGGAGAGCCGTTAGCTCACAAAAAAAAAGAAACTAAAAATAAAAAGAGATAGAGAAAATGAAAGCCCTTGTATTCTCGATGCCACTAAAGTAGATCGATCATGTCTTCTCGAGTCCCGTTGTATTTCCGATATTTGATATCCGATTTTTGAATGATTTTTTTTCCTAATATCAAATTTGTATCCCAGTTCGTTCTCCTCGATCGACGATATGTTCGATTCACAAACTATAGTTATTGTTGTTTGCTCCAAACGGTGTATGCAAGCTTTAAATTTATATCCCAAGAAATACGCTTAAAACAAGGATGCGAACCCCCAGTGTACGGATCAATTATAGTAAAAAGCAAGAATTCCAGGGGTCGATCTCAAGGACTTAGGTGAAACTAAGTCACTAGAGGTTTATTTCTATGGTCGTCTATACCCTATCAAAATATAATCCCGGTAGCACTAAAACAAATATAGTGGTTAAATAAGGGTCGAACCCAAGAGAGTTAAGGTATTTTATTAAATGCGATTATTGATTATAAGAACAAGTAACAAAAGGGGGGGGGGTTTGGTTGAATTGATGCACACAAAAACTTATGAAAACAAATAACGCAGCAAGAAAGACAATAATGGATGAATCTACACTAGGTTGATTCTTAGCATGCAATTTCTACTTTGGTGAGTTCCTTTTACAAGTTTTCAAGTAATCTCCCGTCTCGATCATATATATGTGTTGAGCCAACCGGCATCAACACAACTTAACAAGTTAGTGTTCCGTAAACCTACAAGAACAATTAACAAGTTAGCTTTCAAATAAACACTAAGGGATATACAGAATAGATTAAAACCGTTAACCTTATCTTTAAATTTGTGTTCCTTTTTTTTAAGTAATTACAACCCGTTATTACTTAAAGTTTACTACTAGATTAAAGACCCGAACCCGGAACCTATTAATCCTAGTTCTTTGCATGCACTTTAGAACCTAAGGTGATCAATCTCAAGTAATAGTAAAACATGCAATTAGACAATGGAGATCAAGGAAACACAAAGCATTACTGAATGAAAACTTATATTAAAGAAAACTTACAACCAAGGTAACAATGCAGCTTCAAACCAACCCAATGTAGCAAGGGAGTTAGCAACTCATTACAATGGAAATGATGAGAAAATTGGATTCTAAGTGGATAATGATGGGTGATAAGTTGGATGATTTTAGCAATCAACCAAGGACTATTTATACTACAAAAGACACTAAATAGGAGTAAATGGCCGGCCCAAAACAGCCACCTTTAATGCCATAAAGGTGGTGTAAACAGCCGGAGTAAAGCTTCTGTCATTGAACCGCAGGGGTGGCCTTTAGCTCCGCAGGGGCGGTGAAGGCAAAAACGCTTGATTTTCTTCATGGCCGCAGGGGCGGCTAGGCAATTCCACAGGGGCGGATCTTTAATGCTCTTCAAACGTCTGACTCTTCAACTTCTTGCCGTTTTTGATGCCAAGCCGCCGGGGCGTCCCAATGTCAACGCAGAGGCGGTGACACAGACTCTTCATCTTCCAGCTCCCAGGTTGAGGCGCAGGCAGAGGCGCAGGGGAAGGTGCAGGGGCGCCGGTCTTCGCTTCTTCAGGGCAAGTCACCGCAGGGGCGCCAGGGGTTGATGCAGGTGCGGTGACAGTCTTCATGGCTGGCGCTGGCGAAGGCGCAGGGAGCGCTCTAGAGTAAGGCGTCACCCGCAGGGGCGGTGACAAGGCTCCGCGGGGCGGTGAAGCAACAAAAAGCTTTGCTTCGTGAACGATCTTCACTCCTAAGTGCTTATAACTCCTTCCTTAGCTTCTTTTAGTCTTCTTTTTCTTGACCAAGGAGTTAGTAGCATAAACCAACACAAATGCAATAAAAAGACTCTAAAAACTATCCTAAATGATAGTGATTCCATCACCTATCAAACTCCCCTATACTTAGACCTTTTACTCGTCCCGGGTAAAATAAATGACAACAACTAGACTCAAAGGCCTCAGGAAGCATGGGCAAGAAGAAAAGACTATGAAAACAAAAGAAAAGCCAAGAAAGAAAGAAGGAGAAGAGAGGAAATGTGAGAAAAACGTGAGAAGCTACCATCCTTATTACTCCAAGAGTGGCCTACCCGGACAACCTCCTTATGACTCCCCTTCTTATGTCGCCAAACGCCGGAATGGAAACCTACACTCGGTGTCGCTCATTTTGCCAAGGTGCCCTTTCGGGTTTTCACCTTGCCACTCTTCTTCTTTTCTTTGATGATCTCACTTTAATCTCACATCCCTCAAGCCCAAATTTGCACTAACCTAAGGTTGGTCGGACTAACTTCTTTTTGCCTAAACCGCCCTTTCGGATTTTTGGTTTATCCAAGGATTTTTCATGCCTTTTTCATTTTCTTTGGCTTTTTCTTTTTCTTTTTTTTATATGAATTTCAAACTTCATAAGATTCAATGCAAAACAACTCAAAAGAACCTGTACATGCAATGATATGTCCCTCCCCCATACTTGAAGTACACTTTGCCCTCAAAGTGGAAATGAAGCAAAGATAAATGTGGAAAAGGGAAGAGAAAGATAACACTAGTGGGATAGTCCGGATGGACCACCCGGACCCTCCTCCGTGGGTATGGAAAGTGGCTGAAGAAGTGCTCCTGCCGACGGTAGATGTCATTGATGCGGTCCTGCTGAGCATCCAACCTCTCTCTAAATGAAGTCTCGTAGCTAGCTTGCCAAGCCAGCTGCTGAGTCTCTAATTGCTACTGATGAGCCGCCTACCAAGCATCCTGCCGGCGGTCAAAATGGGTGCTCATGGAGGAGGCGAAGCTGGACTGCCACGCTTGCTGCTGCTCAAGCATGGACCGCTGGTATTCGGTCTGCCATGCCTGATGCTGGGTGGTCAGGGCGGCCATCTAAGCCTGAAGGCTCTCCATGGACGGACTGTCGTCCGGTGTTGCAGTAGGCATCTCCTCATCAGCAGCAGGAACCCGGCTGGAGCCCGCAGCATATCTCTCAACAATGTCCCCTTGAGGCCGTCTCGGAGCAAAGGGGTCAACGGGTACGTACAACTCGGAGAGCTCGTCTCCAAGTGGAAGTGGTCGGGGGAGGTATGTGATTTGACTCCCATCTGCCAATGAGAGCCAAAAGAGGTTCTCCCCGTCTCTCCTGAGGAGCCTGCACCTCCTCAGCATCCCTTTCGTATACAATGGGGCCTCTAGACCTTCCTCCAAGTTAGGGAGATCCATCACCTGTGCAGCTAACAAGGAGATCACCCCACCTCCTACAATGTCTCGTGGCTCATTCTTCCTAATCCACTTCAAAGTGGTAAGGAAGAGGTATGGCCAATCTGGTGCCCAGTCGTTTGTGGGGAGGCAGGCATATAGCAGTGGAAGGTCTTTGAGGGCGACCTTGTTCTCCTCCTTGTGTCCACAGAAAGCACTCATGAAGATCTTCGAGATGAGCCTCAAACAGGGGTGAGTGAATTTGTTGGAATACTCACCCCTTGCATGAAACTCAGATCTGGTGGCGGCCTGCCAAAACTCCATCAAGTCGGGTGTCGGGATGGGTTCCCACCAGTCTTCGGAGGCGGCAATAGTCACCCCTAATGCCTCCTGCAGTTGGGTGTAGTCCAATGTATACTTTCTTTTGTTGAACTTGAATGAAAGTCCAACACATATGTGGTCCACTGTTTCCATTTTGAATGTGCCGATGAATTGGCGGCTGAGCTCGGGGTGTGTTGGAGCACTCATTATCAGAAAATCACCGAGCCTAGTATTGTTGAGGAATGTCTGCATGCTCTCCAGCATGCCCAAATTTTCCAAAGTAGGAACGTCAAGAAATCGAGTTGCATACACATCCCGACCTTGCACAATCCTATACCGCTCTTTCTCAGATTCCGACAACTTGTATTTCTTCTGGTTTTCCATCTCTTGCAGTTGAACAAGCAAAGGAATTAGAAAGTTCAGAAATTAGAGTAAGAGACGAACCCTCTGTTGTGTTTTCCGCAGGGGCGGCTTGGCGCAGGGGCGGCAACTTGCAGGCGTAGGGGCGGGAGAAGAGTAGAGGGCGATTCTGGGAGCCTACGAAGGTGGTGGTGCCGGGGTTGTTCCGGCTACTTCTTTGTCGGTGTAAATGTCGCCGGTGATGATGAGCGAGAGTGTGAGGGGCGAGGGCGTTGTAGAGTGAGAGGTTTGAGAGTATGTAGGGTGTGTGTGGTAGTGGTGAGGGCCGGTATCGCAGGGGAGGTTGTGGCTAGGTCGCCGGAGGTGGCGCAGGAGCGTTTGCACAAGGTGGCATGTGAGAGCTTCCGGAGGGCGCAGGGGCGTGGGACGCGAGGCGGTGTAGGGTTCGAAGAGTGAATGGGGAGGGAGGGGAAGGCGTGGTAGTTGTAGGTTATTTTTGGGAAGTGTATTTTTTTCTTTCCTTAATAAGACCGCAGGGGCGGCGTTTGTCACCGCGGGGGCGGGTAACAAGGAAGAGGGGGCCGCAGCCTCAGCGCCGGGGGCGGCACTGAGGATGTGTGTCAAGGATGGCCGTCGTAGGGGCGTGGGTGTCACCGCGGGGGCGGTGACAATTATGTTGCAGACGCTGGCCCAGCGCCGGGGGCGGCGCTGGCCATGGGTGTCACCGTAGGGGCGGGGTCACTGAGCCGCAGGGACGGTTTTCTTGACAGAGGCTCCTCTTCTTATTCCCTCGGGTTGCCTCCCGAGCAGCGCCTTTGTTTTACGTCGTTGGCTCGACGTAAGGACTCTTCCTTTATGATTGAGCCTCCTCCTGCATCACCTTGGGGTTTATAACAGTCTATGAAGGTAATCTTCCGGAAGACCTAGTCTCAATCCTTGTAATGGCTTCCGCCATTTGACCAACCTGTTTTTCAAGGTTCTTGATGTTGGATTCTGTTTTTTGAACATGAGTAGCAAAGTGTTTAGTCAAAACCTGCAACATATCTTCAGTTGAATGATACTTACCTTGTCGGGGCTGCTGTTGTTGGTTTTGTTGGTCCCTCCAACGGAAATTCTGTTGGTAACGCCAATTTGGCATGAAATTCTGCGCATAGGGATCGTTTCTAGGCCTTTAGTGTTGTGGTTGTCCATAGCCCATTGCATTCACCTCAGCATCATCATCCTGGACTTGGGGACACATGTCCGTTGGATGGTATGGGTCAGCATACACTCCACAAGCTTTGAGCTGCTGTGGGGTTCCCATAAGTGTTAGTCTCTTCACCATTTCCTTCAGTTCCGTGAGCTCAGTGGAGATCTCACTCTTCCCGGAGTTCACAACATGAACACCTCTTTGGGAAGGAGTCCTTCCAAAGTTCCGGGTCCCTTCAGCTAGTTCTTGTATTTTTTCAAAGGTAAGGTCAGGGGTAGAGTTAAGAATGTTACCTCCACTAGCCGAATCGATGATCCTCCTTTCATTATCTAGCAAGTCATTGTACAAGCACAAGACTAGATCTTGAGTCAAATATCCGTGGAAAGGACAGCTGGATCGGAGGCGTGCGAATCTTTCGAAGTATTCATAGAGTGTTTCGTCCGCCTCTTGCTCGATGTTGCTTATAGCTTTCTTCAAGCTATTCGCCTTCTTGGCTGGGAAGTATTTCTCCAGAAACGCCTTGTGGAGGTTCCGTAAACCTAGAAGAACAATTAACAAGTTAGCTTTCAAATAAAGACTAAGGGATATAAAGAATAAATTAAAACCGTTAACCTTATCTTTAAATTTGTGTTCCTTTTCTTTAAGTAATTACAACCCGTTATTACTTAAAGTTTACTACTAGATTAAAGGCCCGAACCCGGAACATATTAATCCTAGTTCTTTGCATGCACTTTAGAACCTAAGGTGATCAATCTCAAGTAATAGTAAAACATGCAATTAGACAATGAAGATCAAGGAAACACAAAGCATTACTGAATGAAAACTTATATTAAAGAAAACTTATAACCAAGGTAACAATGCAACTTCAAACCAACCCAATGTAGCAAGGGAGTTAGCAACTCATTACAATGGAAATGATGAGAAAATTGGATTCTAAGTGGATAGTGATGGGTGATAAGTTGGATAATTCTAGCAATCAACCAAGGACTATTTATACTACAAAAGACACTAAATAGGAGTAAATGGCCGGCCCAAAACAGCCACCTTTAATGCCACAAAGGTGGTGTAAACAGCCGGAGTAAAGCTTCTGTCGTTGAACCGCAAAGGCGGCCTTCAGCTCCGCAGGGACGGTGAAGGCAAAAACGCTTGATCTTCTTCATGGCCGCAGGGGCGGCTAGGCAATTCCGCAGGGGCGGATCTTTAATGCTCTTCAAACGTCTGACTCTTCAACATCCTGCCGTTTCTGATGCCAAGCCGCCGGGGCGTCCCAATGTCAACGCAGGGGCGGTGACACAGACTCTTCATCTTCCAGCTCCCAGGTTGAGGCGCAGACAGAGGCGCAGGGGAAGGTGCAGGGGCGCTGGTCTTCGCTTCTTCAGGGCAAGTCACCGCAGGGGCGCCAGGGGTTAACGCAGGTGCGGTGACAGTCTTCATGGCTGGCGTTGACGAAGGCGCAGGGAGCACTCCGGAGTAAGGCGTCACCTGCAGGGGCGGTGACAAGGCTCCGCGGGGGTGGTGAAGCAACATAAGCTTTGCTTCGTGAACGATCTTCACTCCTAAGTGCTTATAACTCCTTCCTTAGCTTCTTTTAGTCTTCTTCTTCTGGACCAAGGAGTTAGTAGCATAAACCGACACAAATGCAATAAAAAGACTCTAAAAACTATCCTAAATGATAGTGATTCCATCACCTATCAAACTCCCCCATACTTAGACCTTTTACTCATCCCGAGTAAAACAAATGGCAGCAACTAGACTCAAAGGCCTGAGGAAGCATGGGCAAGCAGAAAAGACTATAAAAACAAAAGAAAAGCCAAGAAAGAAAGAAGGAGAAGAGAGGAAATGTGAGAAAAAGGTGAGAAACTACCATCCTTATTGCTCCAAGAGTGGCCTACCCGGACAACCTCCTTATGACTCCCCTTCTTATTTCGCCAAATGCCGGAAAAGGTCACCTCGTTCAGTCAAGTTCCTTATGACTGCCCTTCTTATGTCGCCAAACGCCAAACGCCAGAAAAGACTAGAACTCTTTAAGTCTCAGTTTCGGATCAGAAAAGGTCACCTCATTCAGTCAAGTTCCACCCAGGCCGAGATGTTCATCGACTGAGCGAGGTACTCTAGGGTTAAGGTTAAAGCCTTGAGCTTTCAGGGTCCTGCTGGGATTAAGATTATTCTATTATCGTCTTTCCCACAACTTTCAGTCAGTCACCCTAGAATCGCACAAGAAATTTAGCCACTCATCATCATGAAGACAATAATCAAATATATGGTGAAGGAATGAATATTCGAACAAGTAAACCTTTAAGAAAAAGGCTTCAATAATTGAATCAAATAATAACAAATCAGCGTTCCTTAGATCACAAATCAAACAAGACAACAAACCAAAAGGAATCTAAGAAAATCTTACAAACTTCTTCTAAAGCTAACTCCAAACTATCAATCCTTCCTTGATTGATCTTCAATCTTCCTTCCTTCCTTCAAAACTTCCAGAAAATCTCCTAACTGTTGCGTGTAGAATATGTTGTAGAGGATGGCTGAATTGTGGAAAATCCAACCCTTTATATAGGAGAATTATCTTCCAAAGATAATAATATCTTAAAAAGATAATTTCCTATACAAAATACATCATTTCTCTAAAATAGATCTCCCAAATATAAGATCTTCCTTCCAGAAATCCAGCCCAAAAATATAAGATATCTTCTTTCCAAAAATAAAAGATCTTAGCCAAAAAATATGATCTCACCGGCGACAAGGTGTTCGCCTCGGTCGGGGCGCTCCTCAAGATCACCTCGGTCGAGGTGACACTGTAGCTGACCGAGGTGAATCTAAACTGAATGTGAAATCTCTCAAATATGGTCCAAAGTCATCTTCTTTATTAATTCCATGCTTCCTAAGTTTTTCTTCAAGCTCCAAAATGTAGCTTCTATGACTCCTTAGCTCCATTTCGATCCAAAACGTGCCATTTTACCTACGATTACAACGAAACTTGGTGTAGACCTCGATTCCCGTAAAGGTAGATGAAACAACAATATAATCACATAATATACATCCATACATGCAGATTATTGAAGATAAAACGTCTAAACAAGTCCCAAAATATAGACCATAATACATGCTATCAATTGTGTTGATTTTCTAGTGTGATTGTTGTTGAATTGGTGAAGATGACGTCATAAACTCAATTTGTATGCCGTGTCTCGATTCAATTGAAAAATTTTCTTCTATATTATTATTCGATTATAGTATTTGTAATTGTGTCTTGAATATATTTTGTTAAGGTTTGATTTACATTGATGATGAAATTCTGATTTGTATGGTTTGATGGCACATTCAGTACAATTGACTAATTATTTGATGAATGAGGCTCGCAACAAATGGTCGTGAGCATTTAATAGTATTTTCAACATTTGTTTGCAAAAGTTTTGTGTTTATCTTGATTTTCAAAAACTTAGTGAAAAGGGTATCATTACCACAAGAGTAAATTGGTTGTCCATATGAAGCAAGACCCCTTCCCTAAGTTGAATGGCAAGTCAGTCGGTTCGTAGCTAAAAACTCAAAGGTGTTCGTTCATGTCCCCGCATGATAAGTCTGGGAAGCTAAGTTCATTCTTGATGTTATACTGATGAAACTCGGTGAGGCAAGAAAAAGATGATCACATTTCCAGTTGCCCATTGTCAAGAATCATTGTTCATGAACTTAAATAATCTAAGTATTGCACTTAAAGTTTATGGTAGCTTACTAACTAGTTTGCATTTTCCTCAAGAATTATTTTACACTTCCTTGCATTTTTTAGCAGTTACATTAACAACTTCTCAATGCTTATGTTTTGTGTGAAACCTTATAATTTAGGATATGCTGTAATCTATGGTCTTTGAATAAAATAAGCATGAGCAATTGCACATTTAAACCCATTATGGCCAAGATTTATCAAAACCTGATGAATGAAGTGTTGTGAAATATAAGGAACAAAGAATATGACGAATGATGAGTATATTAATGTTAAAATGTAACCGGAAACCTAAACCGTCGGTCTATTCAAACCGTCGATTTGGGACGGTTTAGGTGTAACCGGACCCAACACTAGTATTATAATGAACATTTGTATATTTAAACCAATTGTGGCCAAGACAAATGAAAGTTCTAGACAACTGAATTAATTAACTTCTAAACTATTACTAAAGCATGCATTAATAAGAAGATACAAGAAACATATCACTAAATTTTACCATGATTCAATACTCTTAAAGCTAAACACCCTCCTGATGATAATTGAGCACAAACATTCAATGTGAACATCTTAAACTAGCTCATTTGTTAGACTGCCGGATATACTCCGTTCTTTAGTTCTCCTCGTAAAACAAGAGAAGTCAATTCCGGATCTCCATATCCGAGCTAGGGTCTTGGAGATGACAATGAGTATCAAAGAGTCTCATCTTATTCCATTTATGTTGCCTTGTAGTGTTTAACCAATGTGCTTTTGACAATAAACCTGCAATGAGCCGTCTTTCATAAGCAACAACACAATTAGGGTAGCAAATCAACATCACCAACAAGGAAAACACGCCACAGGTGGTAAAACATTATGAATAGGGACACCAACTTTCATATATACAAATTAATAATCAAGTTTTCCACAATTGTTCTTCATTCAGTCTACTCTTACAAAACAATTTTTTGTCTCCAGATTTCTTTATCATGGATATTGTTGTCTAGATTAGACACAGTCGTTCTTGTGTTATAAAAATTAGGGTTTGTTTGATAAACAAAAAACATAATACAACATAGCAAACGTAAGCAAAATATGAAAGGAAAAAAATCAAATCAAAGAGAAGAAACGGGGGGTAATCGATTTACTTGGGCTTTCTCTAGTGGTTATGTTCTGCAATAAATAGACATCCGGTTTGTTTTTAAAAGGTAAGGTTTTGTCATCCAAAAAGGGGTAGCGGCGCAACTTGTTGCTCACTTACGTTCTACTTCTATGTAAATAGTTATACCATATAAATAAATATAAGTTAAACAGAATACAACATAGCATACGTAAGCACAATATGAAAGGAAAAAAAATCCAATCAAAGAGAAGAAACAGGGGGGGTAATTGATTTACTTGGGCTTTCTCTAGTGGTTCAGTCACATTTGTAGAGGGACTTGATATGGTTAGAGGTAGATATCCGGTTTCTGGACTCGGACACCCACTTGTCCGCTTTAGAGGTGATACTTGATATGTCGGGAGGGATCGGACGGAAGCAAAAGAGTTGTCCCGTTATGATGAGGATCCGAGATCGGATGTCCCGAGGAGAGACACCCCAGTTTACCGTGGGTAGGGACAGTTTAATGAGATGCCCGGAGCGTATATGCGTACCTTCGAATAGGGACTTGAGACATTGGATATTACACGAGGCCCATTCTACACCTTACTCCATGCACCCAGGCACGAGTAAGATGTAATAGGACATCCGACGATTTTATTAGTGGGGCGGGCTTAAGCCCAATGTGGCTAGATACGTAGCCCAATGTGCGACCTTCCAATAAGTCAAGGTTGAGTACCACAGGTCCGGAGGAGAGCTTCACCCACTACCGGTCCCACAATGGAAGTGGGAGGACGTTTTCATGGATTTCGTTACTGACTTGAGGCCGAGTAGGAGCTTTGACGCGATATGGGTAGTAGTAGATTGACTAACGAAGACTACACGTTTCATCCCTATTCGGGAAATGTGGCCAGTGATTCATTTAGTCGAGGAGTTCACCCGACAAATTATGAGACTCCATGGAATGCCGAGGACCATTATCTCGGATAGGAACGGACGTTTTACCTCGAGGTTCTAGAAGCATGTACACGTCGCCCTAGGAACAATCCTCCAATTCACGACCGCGTATCATTCTCAGACAGACGGCCATTCGGAAAGGACTATACAGACAATAGAGGACATGTTACGAGCCTGCGTGCTAGATTGGGGGCGGGTGTGGCCAAACCACCTTCCGTTGGTGGAGTTTTTGTACAACAACAACTGATATGCGTTGACCGGGATGGCTCCGTACAAGGCGTTATAAGGACGGAGGTGTCGTACGCCTTTGTGCTGGGAGGAGTTGGGGAAGAATAGTGGAGTAGCACCCGAGCAGGTGCCGGACGACATGGCTCGGATAGCGATGATTGAAGAGCAGATGTTGGCCGCACAGAGTCGTTAGAGGTCTTATGCAGATAAGAGACGCATACCTCTAAAGTTTAGAGTGGCATCTCAGGTCTGGCTAAGGGTATCACCGACGCGAGACGTCAGACGTTTTGACATTAAGGGGAAATTGAGCCCTCGATATGTCGGACCATTTAAGATCTTAGAGCGGGTTGGAGAGGCGGCTTATAAGTTGGCGCTGCCACCGAGGTTAGAGGGTATTCACCCAGTCTTTCATGTGTCTCAGCTGATAGAGTACATACATGACCCGAGACACATCGTTAGTCACGACGACCTAGTGGTCGAGCCGGACCATACGCAGAGCACGCGATAGCTATATTGGAGAGAGGTGCAAGACGCCTTTGGTCAAAGGAAATACCAATTGTGAGGGTGCAGTGGTCGAGACGAGGAGCTGACGAGGCTACCTGGGAGTCGGAGGATAGTGTCCGGAGGAACTATCCAGAGTTTTACGTTGATCTAGCGGTGTCTACAAGACCGTCGGGTTAGTCTCGAGTTCTCTACTTGTTTATATTATGAGGTTATGTGTGGTGTGATGCTATTTTTGTTCCATGCAAGTATATGTGTATGCCTTGCGAGGTCTAGATGTGGTACATGACTAGGCATAGTTGTAGAGTTGATAGTTGGCATGTGCGTGTTTTCTGCGTTCTTACCCGAGAGTTTAGCGTTTGGCAAGTTTCGGGACAAAACGTTTTTTAGATGGATCTGTTGTAAAACCTGGATTTCCGTTCCCGGGAAACACCCTTGCGCCTACATAGCGGGATATGTCGGAGCGGGGATGTATGCCTAGGATTAGCCTTCTCCCTTGCGGAGAGCTAGCCGGCCGAGGGTATGTGCCGCTGCCCGCGCGAATAGTGTTAGCCGCATGCGCGGTATGTCACTGCCCTCACGGGTTTGTTCAGCCGCGGGTGCGGCTATCTGACAGACGGGATGATAATCCCGCCTATTTTCTGACCTTTCACTCCTTCCGACCTTTCATTCCCGACCCCCTCGCTTCTATGTCCAACCCTTGGGTGTTGCAGCTGTTTTGTTCCCTTATGACAACCCTTGTTCCATTCTCTCACTCTTCTACTTATCTTTCCTCTTTCCTTCCCTTCTCTTCTTTTCCCTTCCATTTCTTCTTCCAACTCTCTCCTTGAACTCCCTTGCTAGTTGTGAAAGGAAGATTGTGAGTTGGATGTTGCAAGCCTTGATATTAAGTTCTTCCCTTCCCTTCCCTTCTTCTCTTTATTCTCTCAAGTGAGCCTAAGGATTGAACTCTCTCTTAGTGTTCCTTGTGTGTGGGTTCATGATGATAGCCTTGTCCAGAGGTGAACAACTTTGTAGTGGTGGTGTGCACGGATTTGGACAACAAATAAGTGCAGTGAGTAGAGTTCTCCCTTCCTTCTCCTTCCTCCCTTCCTTCCCTTTTCCCTTTTGAAGTCTCGGTCAAGCCTCACTCTTGTATGCTTGTTCTTGTGGGTGTGGCTTGCTGAGAAGATCGAATCGACGAGTAGAAGATTGGTGGAAGCAAGCCTTGGACGAAGGAATCAAGTTGGAACAATTAAAGAACACGAAGACCTTTGAGAATCGCCTATGTTGTTCGCCCGCCCCCGCTCCGATTCCCAATTGCAGTCGCACCTTCCCGCCCCCGCGCCTACACCAGCCGCGGTCGCGCCTTCTCCGCCCCCGCGGCCTTCTTTCCCCGCGGTCGTGTCCCTTATCTAGTAAGTGTCTGAATCCTTCATTTTGGACATTCTTCATATCCTAGTTTGATCTAGTGTTAGTATCATGATTATGATGGCTTAGTGGAATATAATGTGAATGTCATTTAGTGGCTTGGACCTTATGAGCATGTGGTGGTTAGGTTAAAGGTTTGCTTATAGTCGTTTGACCTTTTGTGTGGATCCTCTAAGTTGCATTCTAGCATGGTTGTTGAGTGTGACCTTGTAGGATAATGGGTTGGTGTGGTAACCTAGCATACCTATGTTGAGCTTATAGGATCATGGAGACTAGGAGTACTGCCCTAAAGCATTGGGTTTGTGGGATCTTGTATAGATCTTTAGAACTAGAAGTCTTTGGGCTTCTAGCTCATGAGAGCGATGTTGATTACGTGTCTTGTTGTGAATAGACGCTGAGTATCTTCCTTCGGGAAGCGAGAGCGGTATTGTCGGTTTAGCTTTGAGATGAGTTCAGTCCCTGGACTTACTTAGCTAGCTTCCTTATATTAGTACCGATGTGTGATGGATGCATGTGTTTACGTTCCGTTATAAAAATTATATCAGACTAGGACGACTTTATGTTATACCCTTATATTGGCTCAAGTGTATGATAACGGGCGGTGACATCATTGCCTAGCTCTTGCAAGAACTAGGAGGTTCTCTGCGACTAGCCCAGGCATATGTAGACGGTTGGATGCATCAATATCATTCCTTGTTGGTAAACGCAGACAAAGGCGAGTTTCAGGGATTCTCGTGTAACAAACCAAAGTTGAATTAGTAATGAAATAACGTAAATGAAGAGATAATAACCGGCTTGTGTGATATCGTGTAATGTGTTTTCGCTATTATATGTGTATGTGTCATTACCATCTTTCTAATGTTTTGAATATTAGCTAACGGTTTTATACCGCTTTGTAGATGCCTTGCAGGTTAGGGATGCCGCCGAGTGGCTCGGAGGAGTGGACAACCGGGGTTCTCGTACATGATAGAACGGGGGATTGGGGTTTTTTTTATATTCCGTTGTTGTTCGTACTTTAGTCGTTATGATTGTATGTTGTTTTGAGGACTCGGATGGAGTTTCCACTTTGTATCGTATTTCAGTTTTTGTCACATTGCATTCAAACTATTTGGTTTTACCCCTTTTATTTTTTCCTTGTTGGAAAGATCTGGTGAAACAGGCTAAGAGTTGCAACCCATTGTGAGGTCTCCGCCCGTAGCGCCCCGAGTCCCGCGGATTTGGGGTGTTGTATTAGAGTTGATCAAGAATTTTGACCTTGAGATTCTCTACCACCCTGGGAAGGCAAATGTAGTTGTTGATGCTCTTAGTTGGAAGACACTTCAGGCAAAGGCGATAGCCCGATTGGCTGTACAATCTCAGTTACAGAGATATTTAGCATGGCAAGAGGTTGAGATTCAGTTTCCGGATTCAGACAGACTCCTGGCTACTTTGGAGTTACTACCCGACCTGTTGGAAGAAATCCGACAAAAGCAGGAGATCTGCCCGAATCTAACTAGGATCTAAGACAAGATGTCTCAAGGTGAGACACCACAGTCTAACATAGGCGTTGATGGAGTGATGAGGCGCCAGAAACCTATTTATGGACCATCAAACAACGAGTTGAGAAAGAGGATATTAGGTGAGGCTCACGCTACCCCATACTCAGTGCACCTTGAAGCGATTAAGATGTATAAGGACGTGAGACGTTCCTTCATGTGGGGTGGTTTGAAGCCCGACGTGGCTCGGTATGTAGCTCAGTGTGCGACCTGCTAGTAGGTCAAGACTGAGCATCGTCGGTCCAGATGAGAGCTCCACCCACTATTAGTGCCGCAATGAAAGTGAGAGGACATCTCTATGGACTTTGTCACGAGATTGAGACCCGGTAGGAGTTTTGATGCTATTTGGGTAGTGGTTGATCAACTGACAAAGACCGCGTGTTGCATTCCGATCAAGAAAACGTGGTTGGTGAGTCGTTTAGTTGAGAAGTTCATCAAACATATTGTGAGACTCCATGGAGTACCGAGGACTATTGTTTCCGATAGAGACGGACGGTTCACCTCGAGGTTTTGGCAATAGGTACATTCAACTCTAGGGACGAGTCTCCATTTTACCACTACTTACTACCTGCAGACTGACAGTAAGTCTAAGAGGACCATCCATACACTAGAAGATATGCTAGAAGCTAGTGTGCTAGATTTGGGATAGGTATGGCTGGATCATCTCCCCCTTGTGGAGTTTTCGCATAATAACAGTTGTCATGCGCCTATTGGAATGTCTCCTTATGAGGCATTGTACGGATGGAGATTGTGTCCACCTTTGTGTTGGGATGAGCCTAACATAGCTAATGGAGTAACTCCGGAGTAGATACAGGACGACATCGCTCGAGTCTCTCTAGTCAAGGAGCGGATGTTGGCATCAAAAAGTCTTCAGAAATCCTACGCCGATAAGAGGCGTCAACCTTTGGAGTTTAGAGTAGGTAAACAGGTGTGGTTGAGAGTGTCACCGACGAGAGGTGTCGGACATTTCGGCATTAAGGGGAAGCTGAGTCCCCGATATGTCGGACCTTTTGAGATCTTGGAGCTAGTTGAAGAGGTCGCATATTGAATAGATTTGCCCCCGAGATTGGAAGGTGTCCATCCGGTCTTCCACGTATCTCAGTTGAGAGAGTACATATCGGATCAAGGACGCGTCATCATCCATGATGATCTGATAGTCGAGCCAGATCATACTTTTCTGAAATATCCAATAGTCGTCTTGGAGCGTAGTACTGGACGTCTACGGTCTAAGGATATACCAATGCTGCACATCTAGTGGTCTAGACGAGGAGCCGATGAGGCTACCTAAGAGATGGAGGAGAGTATTAGGAGTAGTTATCCCAAGTTCTTAGCTGAGTTAGCCGCCACCTGTGTACCAACGAGTTAGTGCTCGGACTTCAAGATGTGTAACCTTTTGACTGCATATTTGATTTTCATGATTGAGTAGTAGTTTCATGTCTTGATTGCCTATGAAATTTGAGTGGTATGTGCATGTTAGAAAGTTAGAATGAAGATTCTTTAGAAGAAGAGTTAGATACTCCGGTTCTATTTATAGAAAGTTATTTGAGTGATGTTTCTTATTCTAAGTTTTGGGACAAAACTTATTTTAAGGGGGAACTGATGTAATACCCGGAAATTTAATTTCCGTTAATTCCAAGTCAACACAAAAATTCTATGATTTTATGTGATCTTACCACTCACATAAAATGATAAAAATTCTTCTCTTGCAAGACTAGGAGACCAATGTCATTTGACAAGCTTTTGACAAAGCCCATGACAAGGCCTTTAAAAGATCCTCCAGTCCACCTCCTTCCTCCATGTTGCGGCCCATGTATTCCATGCCTGATCCATCCACCACTGTACCTTGCTTGTGGGTCGTTCACCGTATCCTGTCATACACGTGGCCTCTACGTCACCAGCCCAACAAGGAGGAGATGCCTATGCACCTGGAATTCCTTACATCCACATGTAGCGGCTGCTCTTCACACGTACAACAACTTCAACCTCCGCCATCAATGGTAAGTGTAGCAGCCTTAACTTCCTTCCTTTCTAGCTTTATTCCTTCCTTCTTTTGCGTTGAGAAGATCAATACCATGGCCTAGAATCACATACACTCCCACGTCCACATTCATGCTATCTAGAACCCACAAAAGACACGTTTGCCCTTGATGATCGATAATAGTCACATCCACTCAGCCACTTTCCCTAGCTTCCTTCTCCTTTGATTTCCTTCCTTTAATGAGTAGATCGTGACCTTGTCGCTGACTTCATCTCTCACACCTTCATGTCCTAATTCAATTGACACCATCCTAATCCACGCAGCGATACATTCCTACCTCTCCTATGAGAACACTAAAGACAGTAGATCTCTTCTACCTGCACAACAACTTTTCCTTGCCTCCCGGGTTTTCATTGAGAAGAAGCAGCAATCGCCAACCCTAACCGGCTCATGTTCTCACTCTTCTTCCCATCATACAAGCAACAAAGTGGACATATAGTGGTCTCCAAGCTTCCGCCATCGCTCTCCTGCATACTCAACAATAACCAGAACGTTTTATCGACCGGGTGAGCCATTGTCATTCTTTCCCTTTCACTTTTCTTCAGTTGAACACAAGGACCCTTGCATGAGTGAGTAGTTGTTGTTATCTTGTCTTGTGCAGTCGCCATCATCCAAGTCTCTTCACCATCTCTCTAGGCGTAGCAATAGACGTACGGGCATCCTTTTGCCGGCGACCAACCACCAGTACGGCTGCCTCCTTTTGGTTGCAGAAGGGTAAGCATCCTTCGATCTTCTTTATCTATTGGATTACTGAGAAAGATGTTAACATGCGCATGCTACCCATAGGTTTTGAAGCCTTGACCTTGTGCATAACAATGGAGACACCACCTTTGGCGGTTGGTGAGACTCGAACACTAGATGTCTTGTAGATCTTATTATCCACCGTTCAAATCTTAATATGTTGTATAGGGATATGTATACTTGGATTTATCAAAATATGGGATCGATCCAACGATTGGATATAGGGTTATATCGTCTCAAAGTAGACTAATAAGGCAATTATGTGTTGAGGAGTCCATTTGGGAATTTTGTGTAAGAGTTGTAGATAGTTTTTTTCATTTATTTGTTCTTATGAGTAGGGTGTATAGCATAGAAGGTCTAGACATTTTCTTGAGAATTTCAAATTTTTGTATGAGGGTTATATACTAGGTCAAAGTTGGACCTTAGTAACTTATCGTAAAAATTAAGAAGTTGGATAAAATCTTCTAACTTCAACAAAACTTTCTTTTGAGGGATAGATTGGGGTTTTGGGTTCCAAAGGATAGTTTGGAACCATTATATGGAAATTTCTAGGATTTTGAAGCATAGGGGTAAAATAGTCATTTACCCTTATAAGGGTAATTGGTAATTTCCTTATGATAAACTTGAGTATCTTAGAACTTCTAAGAGAGTTGGAGACTTCTAAGAGAGTTGAATACATTATTGATCCACTTGCCTTTTATATTAGGCAGTTGAGTTCCTACGGTTGCGGGTTGAGTTTTGAGATAACGAGAATTGTGACTCGATTCAAGTAAGTCCTTTGGGCTTACTTAGTTGGCTTCTAGATGTTAGTTGAATGATGATAGTGGTGTGTGTTTATGTGTTTAATAATTATAACTTGCATAGGACGACCCTTATGGCTATATGGCCTAAGTGTGTGTATAACGGACGGTGACATCACTGCCCAGCTCTGATAGGAGTCTGAGAGGTTCTCTCAGGTCATGCCATACATGTACACGGTGAGGTGCATCGGATCCATTTATGTTGGTACACGATAACAGAGGCAAGGTTTGAGAATCCCTCGTGTTACAAAATAAGTTGAATTAGTAAAGTGGATGACTTAAACTAAGATAATAAATGAAATGTTGTGAAAGCATGTGTGTATGTGCTATTATTAGTCTTCTAACTTTTGGATAGCTAGCTAACAATTGATTATTTTATTGTTTAGACATAACACATGTTAGACCTGCGGCCGAGTGATCCGAAAGGTAGTGGGCAACCAAGGTAGTGGGCAACCGGGTCTGCTTACTCCATAAGATGGGTTTTGGTTGTTATTTTTATTAGAATTCCTTCTTAGCATGTTATCTTTAGAGATTGTGATCTTATACTATATTATTGAATGACAGTATCAAGTTGTTGCATTCATAACATTAAACGTTGTTTTATGATTTCCAGTTTCCTTATTTGTGCCTTGTTGTAAGATCCAGTGAAAGCATTGCCAAACTAGGGTCGGAACTCATTGTGAGGTCCTAACCCGTAACTCAATGAGTTTTGAGAATTTAGGGTGTTACAAATAACATTAAGCATGATTTACACATCACATCATCATGTTTATCATAAAATACACCAAGCATGCTTCACACGTAACACATCACAATGCATAACAACATTCACAATTCAACACAACAAGCTATAAGTCTCTCAGGCACGATTTTCTGCATATCAAAACTAAGTAAGTCCGAAGACTTACTTGAATACGCTCACAAAACACTAAGCTATAATTAGACCAAAGCCTTCAACAACACATGTTGAGAATATCATATTCCTCGTATTAAACTTATCGCATCAAACATCAATTAAATTGATTCCTTTTATTTAATTAGCTTTTTGACATTTCCTGAATTCTAATTTAATTAATTAATCCATTAATTAATTAATTAAATTCCGATAACATAACATTCTGCCTGAAGGCAATTTGGAAACCACCTGTTGTTAGATCTTGTCATTCAAACAACATAGATCATCAGAATAATTAAAAGAAAATAATGGAACTTCCATTTATCCATTTTGACAAACCTAAGGTCAATTTAGGCCAAATCACGATACATAAAACGAATAAATTTCATAATTTATTTGTGACTAATCTCATTGACGAACCGAAAGAAGATTTTGAATCACAATGCTGAAGGCTACGCTTAGACACCACCAAATTCACCGGAATTTGAGCGATGTGACCGACCAATTAATGAGCATTCTAGAGATAACCTTAATCTCGTCGTAAATGTGAAAACTCGCTATCAAATGAAGAGAACGAAGAGAGAAATCCGAAAACTCAAACGGATTTGAAATCGGATTACAAACGAAGAGTAGATATGAATTTGAAGGTTGAGAAAAATCAAAACTTTTACGATGAAATGTTAAAGGTATTGAATTAATAAATTAATTTTCACTATTTATAGCGAAGACGATAATTATCTTTTGTCAAAGTCGATAATTATCCTTTAACAAAGTCGATAATTATCATTTTATCGATTCAAAGGCTGTTTGAACCCCTTTTCCAAACTTTTCGAAATTGGAATAATAAATCTAGAATCTTGTGTGGATAATTATTCAGGAACATTCTCATAAAACGTGTATTCCTAAACTGTTTTCTTAACCGTTAAGACACAAAATAACGACTATTTTGACCATTTTGCCTTTTCATGCTATTTTACATCTAGGACATATCTGATGTCTTGATCATTTTTCTCAACTGTAAATTTATTTATTGGAGCTCCCAAATACTCCAAATAACACAGTGAGTAAAAACTATTCATCGGAGGAAAAATTAAATTTCTTTCCCACAAGGTCAATCCAACCGAGAAACACAAAAGTGAGATTCATGTTCGTCAATTCCACCACGTTCTCAATTTAACCCAATATCACTATCAGTAATTATGTTTAATTGACTAACTTGATCATCATTATTTAAGATTCGAAAAATCTAGCTTTTACAATAATGATGTCTATGCGTATATCTTATTTCTTCCACAGTATGGTACCGCCAAATTCACACCAAAAATCATAGTTAAAAAGCTTGTATAAAGAATACAAGGAGACATGAATACAATTTTCATAAAATAATTGCAACAAAGAAGACGTAAATGGGTATGTATTTATGGCTGAACTATAAGGGGAATAGTTTGTGATATAATTGTCATAAGATGTTAAATTTCAATTTGTAAAGTAATTACGTTTTGTCATTCAATGAGCCTAAAACTCAATTAAAGACACTAATTAAACCTAAAAAACCGATCAATTCCACACAACTAAACATAGAAACCTAATTAATGAAAATTAATAAAAACTGGAAAAAGATGGATAAGAGAATTAAGGTTTTCAAAGTAGAGATGGACAAGAGACTATCGTGTTCTTGTGATGTTGATGATGGAGAAGAGGAAGATTTTCGTTCAAGAGGGTTTGGAGATCGATTTGGTTCGAGAGGAGAATAGTGGAGAGGCAAATTGTGTTTGACAAGAGAAGATTTTCTTTGTGTTTTCTCTTTCATTTATTTAAGGGATTTTCCGGATGGTACCCCTGTGGTTTGGGGTTTTCCGGTTTTTGCCCAAAGGTTTTCTGTAGTCCGGATGGTACCCTTAAGCTTTAAACAATTCCGGATTTTGGGCAGTTTTATTAAACTTCCCAAACACTTTTTTATCTTTATTTAATAAAAATAAAAAAATTAAAAAAACTGAAAAAAGAAAGAATCTATTAAAAATGAAATAAAAGAAAGATACAATATCATTCTCCTCTGCGAAGAGAGACTTTAGAAACGAAGAAGTATTTTACAACCTGAATATTTCTTCACCGGTGGTTGCACAAATCGACATCGTTTCTGGACCGACGACGGCGGGCACTTCTTTGACCGGCGACGGTGTCCTAAAAATTTTCTTCACAATTGTCCCCATATCACTCGTTTTGGAGTTTCTCAACCTGCATATTTCTTCACAATTTTCCCAAAATCAATTTACTTGCTTTGCCGATGCATAATTTTCAGACCCACTTCATCATCATCACCCTCTCAGTTGGACACTTCTTTGACCGACGACGGTGATTGGAAAATGAAATTAAAGGTCTCACATTACCTCTCAATCGGGCAAACGAGGGACTCAAACGAGAGGAAGACGAATCGGGTATCTCCATCCACTTAAAATTTATACTCACGTTTGAAGCACTGTCAATGTTTTTCCAATCTTGGAAGAGAATTTTGGGGTTTTCAAACTTGAAACCGAAACTAAAATTTTACTAGTAACCTCTAGAATATGTGGTGGTGGGTTTCTCATGTTGAAGGATGCCCGTCTATGGAACTACATGTGCTTGGTTTGTTGAATGTGTTTTACAAATTAAGCAGTTTTTAGAGTAATTAGAAGAGGATTATAGAAAGGATAATACAAAAATCATAATCTAGTTAGTAGGCAATTGGTAGCAGAAGTCACTCAACATCATATTTATACCTTCAAAAAAAGATAGAAGTACAGCAATTAATGATTGGTTGGACGGGGAAGAAACTCAAATCAAAATTTGCAACAAATCTCAAAACAAGAAGCTTCTCTCTATAGAACTTTAATGGCTGAATTAATTCAAATCTAAGCAGAAACTGTAAGGGATAACAAGACTAATTGTCGTCAGTCCGGCGAGATGGTCATACCGGGAGAACTAGAGCCTGTAGGAAGGAAGCCATTCAAAGATCGGGATGAGGTATTGCAGTATCAACTTGGCTTTGTGGAGAGGAGGGTGACCGGAGAAGTGGTTGATAGGGTAGTCGGGGAAGCAACCGCCGCCGCCGGTCTTTGCAACCACCGGTCTCCTCAGGTTTCTGAAACCTTCTTCTTCGTTCCTGAAACCACTTTAAACCAGAGGGTGAACTAAAAAGAACGTATTATCTATCTTTTAATTCATTTTTCTTTTTCCAGTTTTTTTGTTATTAGTCAAAGATAAGGGGGTGTTTGGTTGGTTTAATAAAAATGAGCAAAATCCGGAATTGTTTAAAACTGAGGGTACCATCCGGACTAAAGAAAAACTTTTGGACAAAATCCGGAAAATCCCAAACCATAGGGTTACCATCAGGAAAATCCTTTTTTTAATTTATTTTCATTTTAAAAACTTTTTTTTGTGAACTAATGACTCTGTAAAATCTGTTTATTCCAGAAAAGAGTTGAATATTCCGAAAAACTTCGAACAAGTACCAACAGGAATTTCCCTTTATTTTATTCTACCACTTTATTCTCTCCTATCGCCTTGCAAAAAAAATCGACTAACCTAGCGCGAGTGTTGTGCACAGTAGAGCGGGAAGGGGGTTTTCATTGTCGTCTCTAATCTTGATTCTTTCGGTACGAAACGTCGAAACTTCTCTCCCGAGCTGGAATTCCTTCAAACAACAGCGTATAGAGACCTCTTTCAGCCGCCTGATTCCTTCGAGCATCAACGCATCTTCAGCAGCAACGAGTTGACATTCTTCAAGAAGCAACAAGGTGTCGCCTACTGGATTCTTGAGGTAATAAACAATTCAAGCCTCTTCTCTCAACGGATCGACTTTCGTTCAATTGGTGTATGATTCTCTCTTTTCTTCATTGTCTAGTTCCTTGCAATTATGTTGTACAGAATAGGATTAGGGATTCTCGATTTTGGATTCTTTTTCATTCTTGCTCTTGGCCTACACTTGCTATTCATACATCTTTGGAGATTGTGTATCCTTCTGTTACTTCTCTGGATAAAATCACTCGTGCTAAACTGATCCGAAAGTAACTTTCCTACTCAGACACGACACTTTAGGTGTAAAATCAGCAGAATAGGAATTGCTCTAACTACCAAAACTAAGAACTCATTCTTTTCATCATGCATATTTATCCAAGACTCACTTGAAAGTGCATCAGGCATCAAACTTCAGTGCTACCATTTGATTTTCATATGACCTATATATATTTAGTTGTACTTAAACCATGTCTCCCTTTCCATTTTTTGTCCCTCTTTATTCAAACTTGTTCATAGAGATCTTAATCTATTACAAAAATCAATTATTTGCAGCATCAGACATCAAGCTCTTATTAAGCACACATTCTTGATTGTTTCAGGAGCAGTTTTTTTGGCAGCTTTATCATCCAAGTCAGTTTTCTAGGGTGAGATCTTGGTCTAGTTCTTTGGAAAGGTATCGAGGCAGTACTTATTGTTTCAATTCAGTTTCAAGATTTATTCTTAATTTTCCTTTTGTCTTGAATCAGACATCAAACATCAAACTCTTATTAAACAACTCTAAAATATTGTCAACCTTTTGATAAATAGGTTAAGGATTCTTGTTATTTCATGTTCAAAAGTCTATTCCAATATAAAAATCAGAAAACAGTATAATGTTGAAAACGGAAAGAAACCTACCAAATTGTACAAAATCAATTGCAAGAAAAGCGTCCATTTTCACTTCTTTTACAATTGGGCTATAAAAGGCCTGAGAAGACAAACTGAGGTTTTGTGACACAAGCTGTGGGTTTCAGTTGGGAACGGAACTATCAATTCTTCCTTCGTCGGATCAACTCGGAGACTGCTTCAAAGAGGAATATTCGCCTTTCTGCGCTACCTAGGGTTTCCAATGGTTCATTGAGGTGGGTATAATTTGCTTTTCTGCAATCCTGTTGTATTGTGCTTTTGTATAATCCACATTTTGAATGCCATTTTCTTATACTGAATCATTGTCATTGTAATTGATTTTACTGATCCCGATTGGAATTATGACTAATTATACTTTGTGACTATGCGAGATATCATTTCTCATGGCTTCTCTGTTTCTCAGATTCAAACACATAATGCGGCTAAAATTTGAGTCTTTTGCGATGTGCTTGCCCATTGTATCGTAGTTTGTTTCAATAAGTTAAGCTACTTTATCCATCAATATCTGACCATAATATAGTTGTTTGTTTTAAGGAAGTTGAATACTTGTGTTGCAATTAATGATTTTAAAATGTTGCCTACAGTTGACAAAATATAAATAAATTTCCTCCATTTTTGTAGTATGATACAATATATCCTCGTTTACCTTAGACTGACTTGGATTCTTTAGTATTCAAGCTCTAGTAATTAATTTTTTCCTTTTAGTGTCAAAGTGGAGGATAATTGTATCTTTAGGGCCAGTTAAGCTGACGGTTTTTCAACTGATTAGTTTGCTAAGCAGGTATATTTTGTGTTCCGGTTGTGAAACTGCTTTGTTTAGTCTGTAAGTCGTCTATATCCTCATATACTTTACTGTTCCTCCAATTTTTTTTAAATAATTTAGCTTCCTGTCTTTAAATTGTATAATGATGTTACAATATAATCTCGTCCAGAAATACAATTACAACTTCCTTATAAGTAATTGTTGTATATTGCATTTAGTAGAAGTCTTTTACTCTTGCCAAAATGAGCAACATTCTTTCTGTAATAGCATAATATGTGCATTGCCTTTGGTTCCATATAGTATACTTCATTTCTGATAGTTATTATAAACGTATTTCAGGCTCTATTTGTTCTTTATCATGTCATCATGTTCCTGAGAATTAATGATGTATAGCCTCCAAAAACGTGAGATGTAGCCTAGGTGTAAGGATTTTGATGGATGCTGTAAGATAAAATGGCAAAGCCCAACTTTGAATTTGTATTACATAGACTGTCTTATGATGCGTTTCCTAGCATGCTTATGATGAATAGATGCTCATACGGTAGTTGATAAGGATTTATAAGTGAACTGATGAGATGAGGTGTTATTTTATTGAAACGGAATTTTAGAATGTAAATTGTATCTTGCCAATAAGAAAAGGTCATCACATTTGTATTGCTCAGGTTGTTTGTAAATGCTATATATTTCTCCAAAGAAAAATTGATGAGGAAATAGGGGTCCTTAGGATTATATTCTGCTCTTTTAAGAGTTTCACTTGTCCATTTGTTATTTATCCATCATGTGATTAATGATGTGTTCAATGCTGTTTTTGACTGAATTTTTATTTCCTTTGGTGACCTCTATGGATTCTGATCTTGATATAAGCACTTATTTGTTCCACTTTCTTTTACTCTTTTTCAGAAAATTCTTCTTTAGCAATATTGCCTCCTTTCAATTGAATGAGATGAAAGAAAGATCTTCAAAGTTTGATACGGTCTGATTGGCATGTCAAATATAATGACTCTTGAGGACTTCTTTACCCTGGTTGAGATGAAAGAGGGGCTTACAGTCACAGCACGTGTTGAAGAATTGGTTGCAGCAATGAAGAAGGAACAAGATTGTCTTGCAAATAATGCTGGTGATGCTATGAGACAGTGGTCTAATGTTGCAAACGTGATAGCATTGACAGATAACAAAGATTGTCTCGATCTTTTTATCCAATTAGGTGGGTTGTTGTTTGTTGATAGGTGGCTGAAGGATGCTCAAACATTTTCTGCTGATGCAGATTATTGCTTTGTAGAAGATTCAATCTTGGCATCATTACAAGCACTTGAAAAACTTCAGATAGATGACGATAAGCTAACTTCATCAGGCATCTGTCTTACCGTAAGGGATCTGCTCAGTCACAAAAACATCAAGATCCATGACAAGGCTAAGGAGTTTCTTGGGAATTTGAAACCACCCAACGTGAGTGGCACACTTAAAAAATTAGATCCTAAGGAGCCAGATGAGGCTCAACCTGTTCAAAGTGTTACACATATATCCTCTTCATTTACTAGATCAGATCAAGATGCAGATATTGACCAACATGTGCATCTACTTGTTGGGGATAACGTTGCATCACCAGGATGCGGTGTTAACAAAGATTCTGAAGGAGTTGAATCAGTGGTGAAAGAATCTGACAGTCTAATCAGCCGCTTTTCAGATTTTGATCTCAAAGTAGTGAACGATAGTGGTGAATGCTTTGTCAGAGAAAAAGCACGGCCCTTAGAACAGATATCAACAAGTGAATTATCAGACACAGAACAGAAATCAGGTGGGACTTGGACCAGTCCTGATGATAGAGGAGCTCTAATAAATTGTAAATCTATGCTGGCACAGAAAACACCAAGCCGAGGTGATGAGACTAGCTGTAGTGCTTCACAAGATTCGCCTGTTGATGGGAGGAAATCAGAGGATCTGGATAATACATATTCTCAAACTGACAACGAAAGCCTTTCAAATGAATCTGTGGAGCGCGTCAAATATGATCCAAGCCATTTCAGAGATTCTCGTGGGTTTGAACCGTCAAGAGACTGCAGAAGTATCGATGTTACTAGTAAAACATCAGCTATGGACCTTGAAAATGGCATGTTTGATGCTCTAGAAGTTGCTTGTCTAGTTGCAAAAGAAGTGGAGATGCAAGTGAATGAAGATGATGAGGAGCACTTTGGTACTTTTACTAAGAAAAGCTCAACAGTTGAACCCCTGCATAATCATGCAAGTGCCCCCGACTCTCTCAATTGTGAAAAAGATCAACAAGCAGATGGTAGCTCCTTGAACGAGGCACCTGTTGAAAAAGCGTCTGACGCGGATTCCTCTGTGGAAGATGAACCTTCAATGAGTTCCGATAATGGGGATGCTGAACAAGTAAATTGCTTGAACGTTGCAGAATCATCCAAAGTGACTGACAAAGGTACTTCTGAAATTGATCTTAACTTTGAAATCTGTCCAGAAGATGCATCCAAAGTGACTGAAAAAGTTAATGCTGATAATTCTGTATCAAAACCAGTCTCCGTTACTTCTGTCTCAAAAGCCCTGTCAGCTCCAGGATGGAAAGGATCTGCTACAAGTAGTGCTTTCCAGCCTGCATCTCCTCGCAAAACTAATGCTGATAGTACCGATCCTTCAAGGCATGGGCAGGATTTTGTTTTCGATCTTAATTTTTCTGAAGATGGCGGTAGTGTTCCCTCTGTCGAGGCTTTGGTTAAACCAAGTTCAAGAAGTTCTGAGAAGCTTAGTTTTGATCTAAACCTGAAGAGTGAAGATAGAGATGCTCCATTGAGTCCATGCCCGAAGCCTTCCATGAGGGACTTTGATCTAAACGACAAACCTGTATCTGACCTAGGGAGCACAACGTCTTCTCATCAGCTGAATTCCTATAAAGAGCCATTTGATGATTCTGTTGTTTCCATCATGGGTGCTAAGGTGAAGAAAAACACACCCATCCAACAGGCTCCGATACCGTTTCTGAGTGGAGGGAGAGTTCCCGTGGCCAGATCAGGGCCACATTTGCTTCATTACCCTCCATCATTCTACAGCTATAAAGGAATTGTGAGCCCCCCAATATCGTTCTCCCGGCCCGTATATTATGAACAATGTGGCACTCCTGCTTACATGATGGATTCAAGAGGAGTTCCTCTAGTTCCTCAACTAATGTCAGCCTCTCCATTTGCTCATCGTCCTGCATTTACACCAAACATGGTGGTCCAATTAACCGGTCCGAACAGGGTCAACTCTTTCCGCCCTCACGTCAGTTTCAACCCAGGGTTCGTAGTTGAGGGGAATAATCGAATCAATGCAGGTGGCTTCAGGCAATTTTCCCCTGCCCAGTGGAGACCAGCACATGTTCAGCAGCAGCAGCAGCAACCCTTGTTTCAGGGGATTGTAGGCGGGAAACGGAAGGAGCCAGATGGACGACGGGAAGTTTATCAGCAGCCACCACCACCACCTCCACCACCCTACTTGTAGAAAGCTTTCTCACTTCTTGGTTCATACTGACAGCAGACAACAGCAAATAGAAGCATTCATGAGGATGAATGATCACGAGACTAGGTAGGTGGACTGCTGGTTAGGGTTTTTAATAAAAGGAGGCGACACATAGGATAAATCAATAGAGTGCTGCTTTGAATTCAAAAGTGAAAATGCAAGTTCATTCGGAGGCTGGACTATGAAAAGTTTACTTGTCAATGTATAACCCGATATCTCATCTCGAAAAAAAACTCGTTCTAAGCTCGTCCACTTACTAAACAAGTTGAGTATGAATATTTTAATGTTGATTAAAATTTAGGTTCCGGTTGCTCGATTCTAAATATTCTGAATACGAGTGTCTTAAAACCCTAGAGAAGTCAATCTTTTGTACGGTTGGTAGCTCAGATCGGAAAAAGCTAGCTTGGGCTCGTTCACCCCTGAGTCCCTGACTAGACAAAGATTGTTTGGGCTAGTTCACCCGATTAGAGTAAGATTGTTTGGGCTAGTTCACCCGATTGACCAAGGTATGAATGCATTTTCAAATTTAATTGAAGTTGAGGTTTGACTTAATCCTAATTGAGTCACCACATTTCTTCTCTCCGGTTTATTTTATATCCCCTATCGACCTTCCAACTCGATTCTAAATGAACTTTCATGCTTTCAACAAGATCGTTACTCAACAACAATTATGGGAAATCTTATTGTGTTTTACACCCTAAACAGTAAACATTGATAATATCATACAATATAAAAAAAATAAATAAATAATTTTTTTTTACACCCTAAACATTGTTTTTTTTTTGTAAAAGGAAAGCAATTTGAGGCACGAGACATCTCTAAGTCAAATGTTTTTTAGGATTGTATGATCATTGTAACTGTTTCATTTATTATTGCATATTTGAAATATTGAATTAAGATTTTGGTTTTTCTTCTTTTCAAGGTATTTCGTTTTCATCTTTTATTTACCTTCAAATTAAATGACGTTTATAAAGGATTTAGATAAAACTCTTACGCAACGCTCAACGATGTTGGTTTCTTGAAAAGATTGAAAAGAACTTGGTTTTAAGGATTGAATCATACCTTTTACTTCGAGGATTTCTAACTATCATAGAAAGTTCTGGTCTTTGTACCTTTTCTAGCTCATACTCCAAAAACAAGACTTTTCTTGGTCTTTTTAGGATTTCTATGTTTTTAAAGGGTATTCCTATACTTGATACAATTCTGAAAGAGCACACTCAAGTTGGTTAACACGGTTGTTATTGTTTGTAACAAAGGCTATATTTGATGGTTACATGCAATATTCACATGTCAATGTTCATGATATTCATATATGTGGTTTTACATTAATTCATTATAGTGGTGGTTCATATTTCCTTAGTTCGTCTTCCCAACAATCAATCATTGTTTTCTCTTATTTCCCTTTTACTATAATCTGCAAAAGACATATTTTTCTTCGCCCCTTACTTCTTCTTTTCCCCCCTTTTACTTATAGTAATTACTAAATTGTATTTTCCAACTCATACGTAATTCATGTGAATTCAACACTTGATTTACTACAATTGACTCCGTAATCCTTACGGGTAGGTTTTAGGACCATCAAGTTTTTGACGTCGTTGTCGGGACCTACTGATAGATTTGGTTTATTTCTAATTTTTGGTTGTTCTAAGTTTCTTTGATTGCTGATTTTTGTCTCCCCTTTTGTCTTTACCTCGTAGGCTAGATTGGTGAATGCAAAGAGTTCGAGATCCAAGCAAACTTGTCCCTCTATACAACGAGCTTGAGCACACCCTCCGCAAGAAAAAATCTACCAAGAAAGCTTTTGCAGGTCAAACGATGGAAAAGCAAGACGAAGAGAATCAGAGACGGGATCCGAACAATAATTCGCTTCTTGTGCTGAATCGACAAGATGAAGTCGCCAGAGTAACTACGACACTTGTCGATGAAAGGGCTTGTCACCCACGAACGTTGAACGGTAAGATGAATCCTAGACAAAAGATTTTGAACCATGCTTTCATCTTTTCCGTGCTAGGAGCCTAAAATTTCAACCTCATGACGGACATGATAAGACTCATTCAAAATGATCAATTTTCAAGCTTGTTGAACGAGAATCCACACCAACATTTGCGGAATTTTGAGAACAATATGAATACCCTTAATTATAAAAATATTTATGTTGATGCTTGTGATTAAGGGCTTTCTTTTTTTCTTTGACAAGAAAAGTTGCTATTTGGCTTATCACCCTACATGTAATTTCACCACTTGGAAGGAATTAACTCCCGCTTTCCTCAAAAAGTACTTCCCTCTCCAAAAGATGCTTAAATTAGTGATAAAATATCTTACTTTAACATGGAGGATGATGAGAATATACATTCCACATGGAAAATATTTAATGATTTATTACATTCTTGTCCTCATCATGGTTTTGAGAAAAGCATTAATTGAATATTTTATAGCGGTTTGAATGATACAAGTAAGAATCTTGTTGATAATGCTATCTCCCATGATTTTATTAGATTAAATGAGGAAGATGCCTCAGGTTATCTTGTGACTGATGCAGAACATACAAGGAAGTACGCTAAGAAGGGTAATAGATCTATTAGTCAATTGCATTGAATATGTCATCCAACCACACAAATAAAAACCTCAACTTTAATTAAATTAAAAAAATGCATTCATACCTTGTTCAATCGGGTGAACTAACCCAAACGAGCCTTGTCTAGTCAGGGACTCAAGGGTGAACGATCCCAAACTAGCTTTTTCAAGCCGAGCTACCAACCGTACAAAAGGTTGACTCCTCTAGGGTTTTAGGACACTCGTATTCAGAATATTTAGAATCGAGTTGGGACGCGGAGCCTAAATTTTAAACAAGATTGAAATATTCATACTCAACTTGTTTAGTAAATGGATGAGCTTAGAACGAGCTTTTTTTCGAGATAAGGTATCGGGTTATACATAGAAAAGTAAAGTTTTCATAGTCCAACATCCGAATGAACTTGCATTTTCACTTTTGAATTCAAAGCAGCACTCTATTGATTTATCATATGTGTCGCCTCCTTTTATTAAAAAACCTAACCGGCAATCCACCTAGTCCCATGATCATTCACCCTTATGAATGCTTCTATTTGTTGTTGTCTGATGGCAGTATGAACCAAGAAGTGAGAAAGCTTTCTACAAGTAGGGTGGTGGAGGTGGCTGCTGATAAACTTTTCGTCGTCCATCTGGCTCCTTCCGTTTCCCGCCTACAATCCCCGGAAACAAGGGTTGTTGTTGTTGCTGAACTTCTGCTGGTCTCCATTGGGCAGGGAAAATTTGCCTGAAGCCACTGGCATTGATTCGATTATTCCCCTCGACTACGAACCTTGGGTTGGAATCGACGTGAGGGCGCAAATGGAGAGGCTGGCATTAGTTGAGGAACTAGAGAAACTCCTCTTGAATCCATCATGTAAGCAGGAGTGCAACATGGTTCATGCCTTCAGTTTTTTTTGTGGTTGTATTCTAGCCGGACTAGGAACCATCCTTGTGAGTTTCATAGACTAATGGTAAACAAATTCCCTTCTCCTTTTACCAAACTCGAAGTGGACGACCAAAAGAAGAACCGCAATCAAAAGGAGTACGAACGTCTTTTTGGGCTTCTCCCACGATCGCGCCTACACCTTGCCGCGGTCGTTCCCTCACCCCAATTCTACAATCGCGGCCGTTTGTCACTATGGTCGCGGCGTCTTGGACCTTGTCTCCATGGCCGAGCCTTCATGCTTCCGTGGTCGTGTCATCTCACCAGTGGATACCAATTGTCGGTACGTTGATCCTTCCTCTTTGTCTTAGTTGGTTTAAGAATAGTATCATGCTAGGTTGGAACCTAGCAGAACTAGTGTGAATGTTAGTTAGTGGTGATGAAATGTTTTCTTGTGGAATGAACGCTTTAGGCAGTTTTGAGGACATTGTTGTGATACGATAAAAGTAGGAAAATCCGTTTGATACAATTTTCGGAACTATGGATAGAGTTGGACTGTTGATGTTATGAATGAGGATTGTAAATGGGATAGACTTGTGATAGTCATGATTGACCTAGGAGTTAGAGACTTCAAGTGTCGGACAGTTGATTGATCCACATGTCCTTGTGATCAGGCGGTGGAGTGTATTCTTGCGGGAATTGAGAGTGGTTGATAGCTGGGATTACCTTGATATAGGTAAGTCTCTTGGGCTTACTTAGCTGACATTCTGTGTGTTAACATGATTGTAATAGTGGTGTTTTCTTGAGTGGTTAATAATAACTTGAGTATGACGACCTTTATCGTTATATGACCCAAGTAGTAACGGGTGGTGACATCATTGCCCAACTCTGACATGAGACTGAGAGGTTCTCTACGACTAGCCTAAACAGGTACATGATAAGGTGCACCGGATCTAGTCATGTTGGTATACGGGAACGGAGGCGAGGTTCGGGAGATCCTTGTGTCACAAAATAAGTTGAATTAGAAAGTGAATCACTTATATAAGATAATAACCGGATTGATGTGTAAGCATGATTTGTGTTTATTCTGCTTATGTGTGTATGTGACTATGGGTTATTTCAATTATTCTAATATGTAGGATGTTAGCTAACAGTTGTATCCATTGTTGTAGATGGCCTGCATGATAGGGATGATGCCGAGTGATTTGATTGGAGTGGTCAGGTGGGTTCCCGTGCATTATAGGACAAATTGTTTGGGTTTCTTATTTCTTGCATTTCAGTTTGACATTATAGATTATAGTACTCGGCTGAGAGTCTAGTCCTTGGTTTTGTTTTGACATTATTTTTGCATTATTAGATATTTCGGTTTTATTTTATTTATGCCTTGTTGTAACATCCAGTGAACTTGTTGTCAGGCTAGGGTCAGGACCCATAGTGAGGTCCTAACTAGTTAGCATCCCGAGTTTTGAGAATTTGGGGTGTTATAGTTGGTATGATGTTATTTTGAAGTATATCCATGTTTGACAAGAGTTAGAGAAGACCGAAGTTTTCGAGGTTATAAAGTTGGTACGTGACGTGCAAGAAGTATATGAAAGGTTGATGATAAAACCTTCGTTTGTCGGATCGACATTGCATAAGGAAATGAAGTATATAGTTTCTACACCCACATGAAGAAGAAATGCCCATGGTGCATGATAAATGCAAAGTAGAACGAGCTTCTCCCATACATTGGGGATATCGTGGAAACTAAAGAAGATAAGATTGATTACTTGGAGACATGGGTGGGTCCATTAGTTAGTACCCTTATGGATGAACACAAGTGTGTGACCTTAGAAGAATATTACAACTATGCACTCACGGTGTAAAAAGGGGATTAAGCTGAAAGATTGCTTAACAAAGGCCCCAAGAGTTAGAAGTCTTAAATGAATTCTGTGAATTCTAGAGATGATGGATTCAAGAGGCCTCCACCTATTGATAGGTCGAGGTAGATGTCGGAATTTCAAAGATCTAGTGTTTCCCGTGGAACCTTACTAGGAGGGTATTTGTTGTCACAGTTGTAACAGTGACCGCCACTACAAGTCGGCTTGTCTAAGAGACTCACATATATGCTTCAAGAGTGGTAAACCCAAGCTTTTAGTACACCAAAGTATAAGAGACGTGTTTATGAGATAAGGGTCGATGAACGCAATACACCAATGACAACATGTATGATCTTGATTTGATCTCATCTTGTATGTATTTTATTTGGCGCCGGAGCTACACATTCATTTATATCGGAGACATGTGTAACTAGACTTGACTTGTCTTGTCCTTGTGGTTGTGAATCTTTCATTATTGGACTACCTGACGGTAGTCAACTAGTTGGACACCGAGAGCTATGATATTGTCCTATGCGCATTGGAGATCGTGGATGGTTAGTCAACTTGATCATGATAGACATATGACATTAATGTGTGATATTGGGTATGAATTGGCTTGTTTATCATGGAGCGGTGAAGAATCTTCAAAAGAGAACGGTCAACGTCATAGATGAGGATGGAGCAACACATGTGTTTGATGGTCATCACCCCAACAGATCAGTTATTAGTGCCATGACCGTCAGTCGATTGCTGAGACAAGGATGTGATGACTACTTATGTTATGTGACAGGAGAAGAAAAGAAGGATCCCGAGTTGTCCTAGATTCCCGTTGTTTGTGAGTTTCCCTAATGTCTTTCTTGACGACTTGCCAAGACTTCCACCACATCGGGATATGGATTTTTCATTGAGGTTGAGCCTGGCTCGGCTCCAATCTCCAAGATGTCGTATAAATGGCACCGGTAGAGATGCATGAATTAAAGAAGCAATTGTAGGAATTTGCTGATAAGGGTTTTATTAGACCCGTTGCATTGCCATGGGGAGATTTGTAGGACCTGAGATCTTGCAACACACTCAAGATAAGATTCCCTGATTAGAAAATGCTTATTGATTGCGCAAAGTCGCAAAAAGTTGTATACCGATGCTCATCGTCGACCCATTCAGCTTAGTATAGGTGAACACGTATTTTTGCGTGTTTCATCAACTAAAGACGTATTTCATATTTGACAAGAGAAAAAAATTTGAGCCCTCCTTACGTGGGACTCTTTGAGATTATAGAGAGGATTGGACCTTCGGCATATCGAGTGACATTGTCCCAATCCATGAGTCAAGTGCATAATGTCTTTCATGTATCTCAGTTGAGGAAGTATGTTCCGGATCCCAAGCATGTGCTCAGGCAAGATGATATCTTAAAGAAGATGGCACTTATGAGTAGGGCTCTGCAAAATCGGACCGGACCGGAATTTACGGTCCGGTCTACGGTCCATGTTTTTTTGAAAACCCGAAGTCATCTAGAAGCGCTGGAAGAGCTGGAGGAGGGTTACGGTCCGGGTTCAGTTTTGGACCGTATTAAACCGTAACCCGGGTTGGACTGTAAAGTGCAAATATACGGTCCGGTCAAGCCTAGTCCGAGTCCGGTTTTGGACCGGAAAACCTCACCAAAATTGTACATTTTAGGTACAAACCAGTCCGGTCTAAAGTATTCAAAATTGCACAATTTAGGTACAAGCCGGTCCTACCCGGAACCGGACCAATACGGACAGGATCGTAATGGTCCGGTCCCGATCTAGTCTACGGTCTAGGGTGTTATCAATTCTGTTTATCCAAATAAGCAAGTTCAATTCTATATATACATCGATTTGTGTGGGCAGACACAATTGAACCTATATATAAATGACTGTAATACGTAGATGAACAAAACCTGAACTTGCTTATTTGGATAAACAAATTTGAACTTGCTTATTTGGATTCACATAATTATACATGAACCTATATATTTCTAATTTTTAGGCAAACAGAATTGTGTGTGAACCTAAACATGATTGAACTTTAACCTATATCTTATGTATTTCGCTTTGATTTGTGTATGTATTCTTTGATGTGAATCTAAATGCCGTAATTTCTATTTTCAAACTTATTTATTGTCGTTATTGGGTTTCTTATCTGTTTATTATATTGTGCATTCGTCCAGAACAAAATATGGATGAGAATATTAGTAAAACATTATACAAGAATAAGGAAAAGTGTTTTATATGGACTGATGCTCTCACTAGAGTCTTGTTGGACTTGCTGAGTGATTACCAACAAAAAATGGGAAGAATGGATTCAATTGGAAACACTTGACAGATTCGTGTGAGCAGAAAACAAACACGAAATGCAAGAAAGACACATTGAAGAACAAGTGTAATAGTTTGAGAACGGTTTGGAAGTTATGGTTGAATCTGAAGCATGGTGAGACTGAATTGGGATGGGACTATGAGAAACAATGCAATTTTGTAACTCCGGAATGGTGGTCAAAAAATCTGCAGGTACGGGTCTAATGTTGTGATTTGTTTATTTATACCTTTGATTAACAAATTTTATAATGAATGATTTTTGTTTTGAATTGACTACACAGGAGAATGAAGAATATAGGATTTTCAAGAAGAATGCTTTCAATCCCGAGATGGAGTCGATAATGAAATTACTGTTCCATGGGACTATTGCCACGGGTTCTCATTGTGTTGCCCCCTCTATGGCTCCGACTGTAGTTATTCCGGACGCTGTTATCCAGGATTTAACAGGTCAAGATGATGATACAGTTCCAACAGAGTACATAGGTGAGTTGTAAAGAGATGCCACTATTGACGAGTTTGAGACGCTAGTTGGAGGCTTTTCTATAAATGGGAATTTTATCTCCTACTAACTTCCATCGCATGGGAAAGGGAAAAAAAGGTTTGGAAATTGTTCTTCACCCGGAGTTGGAAAGCGAAATATCCGGAAGAGTACTGGATCTAGTTTGTACCAAGACAAATTGGTTACGTCTTTACTAGTTAATAAGACAATGGCGACAGTGTTGAAGGCAGATGCAAACTCAACAACTAAAGGGGCATCAAACAACGTTGATGGTTGAAGAAGGTTTTATTTCACAAGGATCTTCTCTTTTGTGTTTTGCTGTTTTATTTGTGGGCTCAGTAGAAAGTCAGCGTGCCTTGTTCACCCAACTACCTAACAACGAGGGATGACTGCCATGACTTCAGTGGGAGTTTAGGAAAGATGCAAAAGAAGGGTCTCTTGCCCAATGATTAGGAGACGATTGTCATGGCTTCACATGGGCAATGTTTTACCTTAGTTTTTTGTGTTGAACATTAGTTTCATTTGAGTGTCTTTTATTTCAGTTTATGTTTCTTGAGTGAACCCTATTTCATCTTTCCAATGAATGTGTTGAACATGTTTGTACCGCTTTCTACATTATGTTTTACTATTGACAATGTTTATATTGTGGTATTACTTTAATTGAATGTTATTTTTCCATAATGTACATTACACCAAGTTAAGGTACTTACTATTCATGTACCTATGTGCAGGTGTCATGCATTTTACATCAAAATATTTGTTGATGAGTCACGGCGTGCTCGGCAGCGGAGCCGTGCACTGTTCACGGCTCATCTTCAGATGCAACAAGAACTTCATTCAGAATACTATCACAAACACGTCTATAAGATACGTGTCTATGATTCATCATTCACCGGTTCACGGTGGATGGATTCAGTTCTAAATTCTAACACTGATATGAGGTGCATGAACGCCTTTCGAATGGAAAGACGTGTCTTTTATGAACTGTGTAGGAACCTAACCATTAAGTATCGCCTTCAAGCCTCCAAAAGAATGCATGTTATCAAAAAAGTAGGGATCGTTATGTACACAGTTGCACAGGGTTTGACATATCGAACTGTAGCTGAGAGATTTCAAAGATCAACTACAACGGTATCTACCGTTTTCCATGAGGTGTTAGAGGCCATAGTTGGGCGGAAATATGGATTCAATGGCATGACACATGATCGCATAAAACCAAAGGACCCTTTATTCGGAGGTGTCGAAAATAAAAAGAGATGGTAGTTGGTACTCGACGTACTTTAAGGGGAAAATAGATTTCATAGACGGGACTCACATAAACACATGTATTCCAAAGGCTGACCAGATACCTTACCGCGGCCGCAAAGGTATATGCACCTTCAACATAATGGCGGCATGTGACTTTGATATGAAATTTACTTCCGTGTCTGCTGGTTGGGAGGGTTTGGCCCATGACGCAAAAGTGTTCGAGCATGCCATTTCGACGCCGTCAATGGGGTTCCCGCACTCACCAACTGGTAAGAATCCGTAAGACAACATACTAATATAACTACTACATCCTTTGTTCGGCGAGGTGTCGAAAATAAAGAAGGTTACATGGTTCTTTACAGTAGGACTCGGTATCATTTGTCACAGTTTGAGAATTTGGTTTCAACGAACTCAAAGGAAGCGTTCAACAAGTTACGCTCGTCCCTTCGTAGCTGCATAGAGAGATCATTTGGGGTCTTGTAGGTTTGTTGGAAAATTTTACGAGTTATGCCAAGTTACAGCGTGGACACACAAATGGACATAATTTTGGCATGTTTTACATTGCATAATTATGTAATGAGATCCCAAACAGAATCATCAACAGTAGATTACTCTGCCCATAACATGGATTTTGAAAAGGAAGATGCCAATGAAGAGCAAGATGCTAACAGCGAAGACGGTTCAAAGAGTGATGAGGAGGAAGAAGATCTAACTATTGTTGGTGCAACAAGACAAATACGGGATAATATTGATGCGATGTTATGGAGTGGGTTATGAGTAGATAGTATTGTGTGCTAGTTATCAATTTTTTGTAGAAAAATATGATGTGTGGAGGTTGTCATTTGTATGCAAGTTAACCTTTTGTAGCTAATGACTACAACACTTCTAATCACAATATCTTTCAGTTAAGATATTGTGATTAAGGAAGTGTTGTATAAAAGTCATTAATCTTTTGTCGTGTAATGCAACATGTATGTAGGTTGCTACTAAGATTTTGTAAGAACTACAATTATCAGAAGAAATGTCAAAACAGACTCAACATGTATGTTGGCTCCGCAACTGTTTGTAAAGAAACTTTTTACATCAATAACTCTAAAAATGTATGTTTTATTACTATTGATGAAAAACAACTTGATTTGTTGCTTGCCCCCCTGTTGGTCTATGGAAAAATTAATTTGATTTGGTCTTTTTGGTTGAGATCTACTTATATGAAGAGTTGATTGTTTTATGCTTTACAAGTACTTCAACGGTGTTAAAATGTGGTTGTAAACTATGTGGCAATGTGATTGAAGTTGTTGTATATGTAAGTTAGAGGTCTTTCTAGAACTATTTCATGTGAATTAGTGTGTGCTTTTGGATTAGGATGAATTGCACAAAATTCCAAGTGTAGGAGAAATGAGCATGTTGTGTAAGTTCATTTTTCATAGCGGAAGACTAAAAGGCAAGATTTTCCTAGTAAAAAGCAAATAGAAATAGGTGAGCAAAGTTTTATTTTACCATTTACTTTCCTCCCTTCTATGAACTTTGAGACAAATTCTTGGTGCCTATAATTAGAAAGCTTGCTAAAGGCTGCTGCAAATATGGATTTAAAGAATTTAATACTCTTTCACTAGCATAAGTTGCTTTTCAAGTAGGAACATCACATAATCTCATGGAAGAGGAGGGGAATACCTTGCTTAAAATTCTTAGTGATGAAGTAACTATGATTCATAGGCTTCCCTATAGTAAATTAAGGGACTTTGAAAAATGATTTACTGGTAACTTTTTGGTGGTAAAACTCGATCCAAACTGAAAACTGTGTGAATTGCCTTAGCTCTTGACATCATTTTATATTCCTTAACTTGTTAATCCTTGTATTTTTGTAGTTCCCTACTTCTTCTCCTAAGTCCCTGGATGAAGATGATTATAGATGTATAATTCTTTGTAGGACGAGTTTTGTTTACTCACCATTGGAATCATTAAACCCATCAAAAGAAGCTTTGAAAAATTAATTTTGATCCCTACAGTGTCATCATGATTCATGATCATGATTATTGGATACTTAAAACTGGATAAAACATGAACCTCAAAATAAATAAACTAGAAAATATATCTCAATTAGGGTTGACCTTTATAGTGTTTTTCCTTGGAGGGATAAATCATTACATAATTGTCATAAAGTTGCTTAAAATGTCAAGATGAGTGTTTTGCATTACAAAGTTTAGTAATTCAGATAATTTGGATATTCAATTTTGATAAGGTATCTTGATTTCGTAAAGAAAAAAAACCAATGCCCTTAAACAACAATAAAATGAGAACTTACTAATCAGCTTGTGCATCTTGTGATAGTGGTAAATAAAACTGATACTTGCCCAAAAGTTGAACCATTGATGGATGAGTGGCGAAGGGCCTCTGATCCGCCCTCCTACTTTCTCTGTTGCGCATTTAGAGACGTCTGGAATAGCCTGCAAAGTATGATGATACATAGAGTGACAACATATCAAATCTTCACAATGCTTATTGGTGCATAATACACAATTTTTATAATGCAATGGTTTGGGTCTATAGTACATTTCAGTGGAAGTGGTGTTTATGTAGCCAGTAGCAATGTTGCTTTTGTGAACCTGGAAGAAGCAGTCACTCAACTAAAAATATGCACAAAGTTTTTGTCTACTATCTCAGTAGAGATGAAGAGTTCAATAGATTAAAACACTATGACATAACCAATTTTCACATCAAATGACTTGAGCAGTCTTTTCAAGTTATTATATCTTGAATGAGAGCAGGATCATAACGTCCTTCACATACTCGCAATCTGACAATACAAAATTCATAAGTGATAGGATGAAATATGACGTAGTTTAGATGTGCATATAGGTAGCTTTTCCCTTTCTTTTGAGTACATAGACATTTTTTCAAAGCATTTATTGAGCATATTCACCTATTATCTTGGAATCGAGATCTACACAAGCTTTGTTGTGATTTTAGGTGAATTGGCGCTAAATTGGAGTGGAAAAGGAGCATTTACAGAGTATTGGTCGATGTGGAGTTCATTAGGAAGAATTTGAGAATCATAGGAAGGAGTATGAAGTGAAGCAAAGGAGAAAAACATTGAAAAGGAGGAACCACGGCCCAAGAAGGAACTTCCACAACCGGGGTTTTTGGTATTTACTTGATTTTCACACGTGGAAAGGAAGGTCGGGAGTCATCACGGGACAAACCACGGCCTTGATTTTGATGACATCACCCGTGATTTTCTTCGAAAAAGACCGTTCCGTTATTGCCACGTCAGCAACAAAAGAAGGAATCATTTAGACCTAATTTTATTTTGTAAAAGGAGGTCGATGAATGCATTTTTGAAGGACGGCTTATACACTATACACTTGGATTCACTTCCATACTTAGGATTTCTCCACGTTTGAGATTCTAATGCTTCATCATCGGAAAAGATTGAAGAGCATTCTTGATCCCGACATGGAGATTGGAGATTTTGTGAGATTTTCTTAGGTTATTCGATTATTGTCTTTGAGAACACATATTCTGGGATTACTTGTTGTTTGATTCAGCTATTGATATTTGAAGATTGAATTTTGAGATATCATTGTTCTTCATTGTATCTTTCTTGGTTAGATACCATTCTTGATTTCTTCTTTTAATCTTGAATTGAATATGATGATGATTGTTGGCTAAACCCTCCTGCGACTCTAGGGAGAAGGGTTGATGGTTGTGGTGTTGATGATGATATATTGAGCCTTAATATATCGGACCCTGAGAGTTTGAGTTGAAACCCTCGAACGAGGTTTTTCACGGCCTGTTCTTCAGGAACCACGCCCGTGGTTTCCCAGGATCCATCTGTGGTTTTCTCTGTTTTGCACGTTTCACTTTTACCTTTATCCAAAGTTAAAGATTGCCTAAACCCTAACCTTGTTGAACCTTTCTAACCCATAGCCTTGCTTGTTTGTAAGCTTCTATGAGTTATAGGTAATAGAGGATCCAAACCTCTCTAGTAAGGTGGAGAGTGTCATAGCTTGTACCTTTGTGATTCCTTTTTAATTCCTTGGGATTAGCGCTTGGTATTGAGAGTGTAATCCTATCCTTAGATCCTCTATATAACGAGACTCAACATCCGGTGTTAGAGAACCTTTGGGTGAGACAAAAGGGTGTTGGAACTTCACCGTACGATATCCTACCGTAGATCATATATCTTTGCTATCCAACTTTGTCCGTACGTATCCTTAGACATCTTGAATCGAACGCCACAACTGGATACTTGGATCTTTGGAATCCGCATTCCCAATTCTTCTTACATCTTATTCATCACATTGATCATTATTTTGCTTGATATACAAGTTAGATTGCTTTTACTGCTTTGTTTTCACCGATTGCCTAAGATCGACTCCGGAATATCAGCCAATATTACGATTAATCCGTACATTGCGGGTTCGGTATCGTTAGGCATTATTCTTGGATATAAATTTAAAACTTATTTGCGTACACACCTTTTGGAGCGAACAAGTTTTTGGCGCCGTTGCCGGGGAATTGCTCAAGACCAATCCAGTGTACGGTTGTCTAGCTTGGTAGCTTCTTGCTTTACTACTGATCATTCTTGCTGAGTGTTCTTGTAGGATCTTTCCTTCAGTTTATGTGAAGAATGCGAACCGGTAAACAAATCGTTCCTTACGATCCTGAACCGGAAAAGACTTACATGAAAAAGTTGAGAGAAGCTAAGAAATTGGCCGCTGCGAATGATAAAGAAGTAGAGGATCTTAGAGCTGAATTAGTTGCAGTCCGAGATCAAATGAGGTTACAAGAAGAATCTCTAGGGAAAGAAACAACTGACCAACTTACTCAAGAGGAACAACTTCGAGTCGACACGGCCGAATTGAGAGAGCAGATTCGACTAGTGAATCTGGAAAGAGATAGGGATGCTAGAGTTGAGATCAATCCACCTCCATCAGCACCCGTCAATGTATTACCAACGCCGGTTTATGCGCCGCCACCACCTCCACCAAGAGTGGAGCTAGCTGATCCGTTTGTGGGTGTTCCACAAATACTTGGGCAATGGATGGATCCAGTCTAGCAAACGCCCCGTCCGGGTGTGCACTTGGGACATCCGGCTGACCGCGAATATGAGTTTAGTCCTCAAGTGATTACTATGATTCAGTAGAACCGCTTTGGGGGAATGGAGAGAGAGTCACCACACCAACATCTACAAAACTATGAGATCTTGATGGAAACTTTGAGACCTTCTAGATGTGAGAATAACAATTATAAACTGCGTGTTTTCTTTTTCTCTTTGAAGGATAAAGAACTTGCGTGGTACCAATTGCTTCCCATCGGAAGAGTGAACACATGGGAGGAGATGACTGCGGAGTTTCTCACCAAATTCTTTCTGCGATTAAAGACGGCGGTTAGAGCAAAGATGAATGCATTTGTGATGAAGGATGGTGAAAGCCTCTTCAAATCATGGGAAAGGCTCAAGGACCTTTTATTGGATTCCCCACATCATGGGATTCCGAAGATTGATCTACTAGTGGTCTACTTCAAGGGTTTGGATGTGGAAACACAATTCAAGCTTCAATCACTTTCAGCTGGAACGTTAATGGACAAACCGGTTGATGAAGCGTGGGATTTTGTTGAAAAACAAGCTCTCACCATTGAAAAGTACTCCCATCGAAGTGCTGAAACAGGAAGTCAAAGCTCGAAAATCCGGGGCTGAATCTTACCGCTCCAACGTCAATCAGGTGAATGCTCTCAACAGCGAGATGAAGGCTTTGAAAGACCTCTTGCCAACACATATACAACAGCCCAAGGAGCAAGATGTGGGCTATGTAGGAAGGGGAAATCAGCAAGGGAATATGAACAACAACAATTACAACAACAACAACAACCGGAACTACAATAATTGGAGATCCAATCAACAAAATTCCGGTAATCCTTATTCTCATGCTAAAAATGCACTAACCCCTTCTTCTTCTTCTTCTTCTTCTTCTTCTTCTATTCCTTTGAAAAGTCAGGGAGAAGCTTCATCAAGTTCGAGCCAACCAGCAAAGGACAAGCTTGAAGCTATGACGGGGAAGATGAATGGATTAGAGAGTTGCATTGCTTCGATTTCTAAGGCACAAAAAGCCTTGAAAAATCAAGTGTTTAGTAAGGCCGGAGAAGTTCTTCGAGATCAAGGAAGACTTCCCGGAAAAACGGAGGATAATCCGAAGGGGCAAGTAATGTCAATCACCACAAGAAGCGGTGTAACGATGACCGATCCTGCACCGAAAGTGGACAAAGAGGGCAAACAACCCATGTCACCGAGGTTTCGGCTGAGAAGGAAAAGGAGAAAACCGATGTCTATGTACCTTCTCAAGCCTACAAGCCTCCACTAACATTCCTGTAGTCTAGAGAGAGAGTGCGTCTAGACAAGCATTTTGGTAAGTTTCTCGGCCTCATGAGCAAACTGCATATTAACATACCTTTTATTGATATAAATCTAGGTATTCCGGCTTACGGAAAATTCTTGAAGGAGATCCTCTCTAACAAGAGGAAACTCTAAGATTTCGGTGAGGTGAAATTGACTTCCGAGTCATCGGAACTCATAAGAATCACGTTGGAGAAGATGTCACCCAAGCTGAGAGATCCGGGATCCTTCTGTGTTCCCATTGGGGTTGGAGAAGGCACGTACAATGCACTTTGCAATCTTGGGACAAGCGTGAGCATTATCCCGCTTGCATTGTGTGAGAAGGTTGGGTTAGTAGAACCTAAACCGGTGAAGATGACATTGCACGTGGCGGATCGATCTACCACTTGACCCGTCGGCATATTGGAAGACATTCCCATAAGACTTGGTAATTTTTATGTTCCTATAGACTTTGTGGTTTTGGATATTCCTGCGGATTATCCAACGCTGATCATTCTTGGGAGACCGTTTCTAGCAACGTCCGATTGCTTGGTGAATGCAAAAATGCCAAGTTGTCTTTCAATATAAGAGAGGAAGATGTGGAATTTCCACTCCAAGAGGAAGAATCAAGGGAGACATTAAATTCTATATTACTCAACGACCCAACATAGAAACTCATGAGAATGAGCATTGTGAAGGAAGAGCAAGAGAAGGAATTTGTAGCATTGCAAAATAACCCGAAAACTAGTCAAAACCACGGGCAAAAACAAGTTTCCACGGGCGTGGTTTTAGTTAATACAACCGTGGAAACATATGTCGAGAGCCACCCCGGCAGAAACCACGGTCGTGGAACTGCTAGTGTATCCGTGGGATCTGAAAATCTCAAGACTTCTCCCTCTTTTCTCAAAAATATTTTTGAACATTCTCCTACCTCTTCTCCACCCTTACAAGAATCTAAGGATAGTTTGAAAGGTGATAACACCTGAAAAAAAGTATTCGGGAAGGAGCAAGTTCACAAGGAAAGGTGGAAACAGTGGCGCGATAGACATTGGATTCCTAAGGATTTGAAAGAAGGAGATCTTGTCCTTCTCTTCAATTCCCGACTTCGTCTATTTCCCGGAAAGTTGAAGTCTCGTTTGACTGGACCGTTTGTAATTAAACATGTTTTTCTCCATGGTGTAGTTGAAGTATGGGGTGAACAATGTGGAGTTTTCAAGGTCAATGACCAACGACTCAAGAAGTACACATCGAGAGTCCGATTGAGGGGATTGCACCTATCGTCCTCACTTGAGCTGCAAAAAGGATTGGTCTAGCTACGTACCTTAAACAAAGTGCTTCTTGGGAGGCAACCCAAGGTATTGCTTTCTTTCCCTTTTTCCAAATATTAGAGTAGTTAGTTAGTTTTGTTGTTTTCGTTGGTCCGTTCCCGGTTTTTCTTGTGTCTATGGATGACATGAACTAGGAAATCTCCAAAAAGATGCAAGAATGCAAGAACAAAGTCGGAATTGTCAATTAAGGACGTAAAAGGAGATTCCACGGGTAAAAATAGGATTTCACGGCCGTGGTTTGATAATTTAGCCCGTGGAAAACCATGTCGAGAGCAAAAATAAAAAGAACCATGGCCAGCCCAGATTCCATGGCCAAAACCACGCCCGTGGTTTTCGAAATTTTTGCGAGAGTATATAAGGAACACTTCGTCTTCAAGCTGCACAAAATTTTCCCCCAAAATCACGCCCTCTACCGTAAAATGGCGAGTTCGCTTCCCCGGTGCCCAATTCCTCGTTCATTGATCGTTTTGAGTGATTCTTTAATCAAAAGGCAAGGAAATCCATCCCTCTTGAAGATCCAGTACTCAGACAACACAGAACTACAGAGAATTGACGGACATTTGGATTTCTCAATCCAAACCCTAGGTTTTCTCTTCTCCCTTGATCTTGGGTTGATTTCTTCAGTTTTGCTAAAGATTTTGCTAGAGAAGTGACGAATTGGAACTTAGAAATAGTCTAGGACTGTTATGTGTGAAGGAATTTGCTGAATTTTGTGATTTGAGGGAAATCGATAGATTCCACGGGTTGATCTTGATTTCCACGGCCGTGATTTTGTATTATCCACTAGTTGTTTTGCCAGTGATGGATGGTCTTCGTCGTAGTGCCCGTAATTTGTTTAGGAAAGGAAAAGGCTCTTCCTCCCAACCTCCACAACTACCCCCACAACTACCACCACCTCCTCCTAGACTTCCTAGCATCTTGGATAATCATAAGGAAGCTTATAACACCATCCAAACCAGCACCATAGTTGCACCTAGGTACCTAGTGCTTGAAGAGCTTGAATGCATGAATGTCCTGGATGATTTGAACATGATGATTGATAGAGTTGGGCTTAGGAATTTCATTAACGTTAGAGAGCATGCTTACGACGAGTTGACTATGGAGTTTCTTAGCTCATTTGACCACAATGCGAGGGAGAGGACCGTGAAGTTCCGAATGATGAGCCGGAACTATAACATGTTGATTGGGAGGTTTGCTAGGCTATTCGGATTCAGGGAGACTACTCATGGGACCTTTCCTAGGAGTACGACGCCTAGTGCCTTTTGGGAGAGTATAGCCATGGTTGTGAGTTCAGCGGATAGATGGCATCCGGCCGACTCGAAGGAAAGTTTGATCTACAACTTGTCCTTCAACCTTGCACACCGGATCATGTCCGAATTGCTATTCCCTAAGACCGAGACCCCCCAACGGCTTAACGCCGATGAGCTCTTCATTCTATTTTGCATGGCCACCGGCACTACTCCTGATTGTGCCACCTTATTAGCTGAAAGTTTGAGGAAGATAAGGAACAAAGCGAGGGGTGACATTTGTGTTGGTGAGATAGTGACCCACATTGCTCATCTGTTGGAGGTGGATTATTCTACATGTGAGTTAGCCGTTGAGGCTAGACCTCTTGGTCTCGAGAGATTCATGGCTAGGGGTATTCTGATCCCCCGTCATAGAGGTCCACCACATGTTTCTATGCCCTGGGAGGGCAAAGGTGGGAGAGGGATCCCGTGGAGGTCGGATTACTCTATTTGGAACCCTCATAACTAGAAGTTGACCTTCGAGCCAATGTATGCTGAGTTGGGAGGTCCTGAGGTTGAGGAGGATGATGCTGCAGCTGAGACGGTTGGAGGACAAGGTCTAGAGGATATGAACACTGGACGGATACCGGTCCTAGTGAGTTTAGAGCTGAGGGAGACTTTGACATCTTTCCGGAGCCGCCACCTGAGTTTCCATCCATGGGAGAGTACTGTGAGCCTCCTAGGAGTTCTACAGCTCGTCGACCACGAGCCAGCCCTTCCCAGCGCCACTCTTGCACATCCGAGCCAGCCCTTCCCAGCGCCGCGCTTCCCAGGCCTTCCCAGCCAGCCCTTCCCAGCGCCGCGCTCGGCACCATTCACATAGCTGGGTGTTTGTGTCTTGCCAAAGTCAAATTGAGCAATATTCCTAACGAGTCATTGTATGTGCATTACAGTTTGAGGCAACTCAAAAAATAGAGTTAATGCTGATTTCCTAAGTTTCGGTTATTGTGCACCTCTGTCCTTGATCTCAAAAAGTAAAGTAAAAAAAATATTTGTGCTGAAAAAAAACAAAAGAAGAGCAAAGCTCTCATTGGTGGGTGTTGAAGTGTGCTTAAAGAAGTTGTGATGTTATTGTCTTCTTTCCCGGATTTTGCACCACATATCCTATACATATCCCACTCTAACACGTTTCTTGACCTTCATTTGAAAGACCTTAAGATCTTTGAGATTGTTGTTTGGCTTTGTAGTCTAAATTGGATTTTTCCCATGATTGATTTTGATTTTCCTCCAGGTTATGATGCTTGTTTTGAAAACTTTTGCAAGATGCGATTGATCTTTTAAGGACATGAGTCTTTTTTCTCACATAGCAGTTTTCGGAAAGCTATGAAAGAAGTGTAGAGAGCGATCTATGAATAGAAGCACAAGTCCAAAAATATTGTGTTTTTCCTTGTCTTTGCATTCAAATTTCATACATCTATGTATTCTAGATTTGAACCTTGCTTGGGGACAAGCAAGAAGCAAGTATGGGCTATTTTGATAGCATGAAATATGACGTAGTTTAGATGTACATATAAGTAGCTTTTCCCTTTCTTTTGAGTACATAGACATGTTTTCATAGCATTCATTAAGCATATTCACCTATTATCTTGGAATCAAGATCTACACAAGCTTTGTTGTGATTTTAGGTGAATTGGCGTTGAATTGGAGTGGAAAAGGAGCATTTACAGAGTATTGTTCAATGTGGAGTTCATCAGGAAGCATTAGAGAATCATAGGAAGGAGTATGAAGTGAAGGAAAGGAGAAAAACATCGAAAAGGAGGAACCACAACCCAAAAAGGAACTTCCACGGTCGGGGTTTTTGGTATTTCTTTGATTTTTACACGTGGAAAGGAAGGTCGATAGTCATCACGGGACAAACCACGTGTAACACCCCGAATCCGCGGGACTCGGAGTGTCAATTGGGCTAGGATCTCACAATGGATCCTGACCCTACCCTAACAACAAGTTCACTGGATCTTACAACAATGCACAGATAAGTTAAAACCAAATACATAAAGCTGTATAATATACATCAAAAGGGTTGTACAACATCAAAGCCGAGTACAAAATAACATTCACAACATCCAAATACAAAATCCAATATCCCACGAGCATCCTAATGTACAGAAGTCCTCGGCTGGTCACCTTGTCTGTCTCACTCTGCTATCTTCCTAACCTGCAGATCATCTACAACACGGTATACACCGTTAGCTATAGCAATGAATAAGAATGAAGTAACAACACAAACTCATATCCACACATCACACATACAATGCCACACATATACATTTATTATCTTCAATTACGTTATTCCATTTCTAATTCAACTTATTTTGTAACACGAGGAGCCTAAAGAACCTCGTCTCTTCCCCCGTTAGCACAGGGGTTTTGCATGGGGGTGATCATCACTCGTCCCCCCTGTGTTACTGGCTTCCGGGCACCTCCTCCTACCCGCAGACGGCGGCAAGTGGTCATGACCCGTTATAATGCATTTGGGCCATTTAAAGTAATAAATGGTCATCCTAGTCCGGTTTAGGTTATAAATGCACAACCATATAAACACACACAACCATCACAATCACGCAAATCCACAACTGAACGCTAAGTAAGTCCTATGGACTTACTTGTAATACTCGTAATCAGTACCACATCACAGCTTCCCCTTGGGGAAGTAATCAACGCCTGCAATAGCAAGGCACACACATCATCACATACTACAAAGGTTAGGAGACTCGTCTCTATAACCACAACCAACCTATGACCTAGATCTAAACCTCGAGATCATATCATACTCACCAATGCCTAGGGCATATCCTCAACATAAACACAAGTGCCTAAGGCACATATCCATCATATAACTCCTCATGCTCAACCTATCCATACTAGCCTAGCCATCAACTAAAGCCAAGGCCAAAGGAAAGGGAAGAAGGAACCATACCAACTAGGTATGCCCTGGACGCACCAGCGGAAACAAGAGGTGCCAGGCTCAGCAACAGTGAGGCGTAGGGGAAGCTCACTCATGGTGCAGGGGCTGCTCATAGGCAGGTGCAGGGGCAGCCTAGCTCAGGCGTAGGTGCGACTGGACAGCAGTGAGCTGATCCCGACTTCTCTTTGTTCCTTCTCTCGACTCTCTTCACTTCTCCACCACACAAAAACATACCACATACATATACACACATGTATGAACATCAAAACGTCCAGGAAAGGATCTCACACAAGCCTAGCTTGTGATCCTAAGCTAAAGAAGAATAGAATAAAAGTAAGGAAGGAAGAAAGAAAGAAGATGAAGGTCTTACGACAACAAAACCCTAAGTAGCAAGGGAGAATAACACCAACATCACCCTACAACACTTCAGCAGATCAGTAACAACACTCATCATCAAGCTAATCATCAGAATCTCATCAGCACAAGCCTAAATCAAGATCCACTCTTGATTCCAACAAGAACAAGATCAAAGGGAGAAGGAGAGAAGAAGATGAACGTGAGGAGGAAGAAAGGAGTTGGAGAGATGAAGAAACCCTTCATCTGAAGGAATAGGATGGCTTATAAAGGAAGCCAGCCGCAAAGCACGAGTCAAGGTCAACGAAGACGGTTGAAGCCACACAGGCCGTAGACACGGCCAGCCGTTGGTGCGGCCCTCTGGGTCCACAGGGGTGGCTCTTTGGGTCATCTAGACTCAGCAAGGGCTCCTAATATAAGGTTCTTACACCACGGCCGTGGTGTTGATGACGTCACCCATGGTTTTCTTCAAAAAAGACCGTTCCGTTATTGCCACGTCAGCAATGAAAGAATGAAGCCTTTAGACCTAATTCTATTCTATAAAAGGAGGTCGACGGCTGCTTTTTTAGAGGACGGCTTATACACTACACACTTGGATTCACTTCCATACTTAGGATTTCTCCAAATTAGAGATTCTATTGCTTCATCATCGGAAAAGATTGAAGAGCTTTCTTGATCCCGACTTGGAGATTTTGTGAGATTTTCTTAGGTTCTTTGATTATTGCCTTTGAGAACACATATTTTGGGATTAATTGTTGTTTGATTCAGTTATTGATATTTGAAGATTGAATTTTGAGGTATTATTGTTCTTCTTTATGTCTTTCTTGGTTGGATGCAATTCTTGATTTCTTCTTTTAATCTTGAATTGAATATGATGATGATTGTTGGCTAAACCTCCCCTGCGATTCTAGGGTAAAGGGTTGATGGTTGTGGAGTTGACGATGATAGATTGAGCCTTAACAGATCGGGCCCTGAGATATGTGACTTGAAACCCTCAAAAGAGGTTTTCCACGGCCTGTTCTTCAGTTTCCCAAGATCCAACCGTGTTTTCCTCTGTTTTACACGTTTCACTTTTACTTTTACCCAAAGTTAAAGATTGCCTAAACCCCAACCTTGTCGAACCTTTCTAACTCATAGCCTTGCTTGGTTGTAAGCTTCTAAGAGTTCTAGGTAATAGAGGATTCAAACCCCTCTATTAAGGTGGAGAGTGTCACAGCCTCTAACTTTGTGCTTCCTTTTGACTTCCTTGGGATTGATGCTTGATATTGAGAGTGTAATACTATCCTTAGATCCTCTATATAACGAGACTCAACATCCGGTGTTAGAGAACCTTTGGGTGAGTCAAAAGGGTGTTGGAAATTCACCGTACGATATCCTACCGTCACTAGTCAAAGAGGGGATGTAGACCCCGTTTTTTTTGTACATGAGACCCCGGTTTTCAAACGTGGCTAACGGAAGCGAGGTAATACACTCGGACCTCGCTAATTGTCACCGAGGTAAAAAAAATTCGGACCACGGTTATTTTTAAATAACCGTGGTCCCAATTCTATTTAATTTTTAAAAATACAGGATTCGGACCACGGTTATTTGAAATAACCGTGGTCCCAGTTCTTTTTTATTTATTTTTTTTAACAGATTTTGGACCACGGTTGTTTAAAATAACCGTGGTCCCAATTCAATACTTTTTTAAAAAAACACCATGGTTTTTTTAAGAACCATGGTGTTTAAAAAAACTACCAGTTCACAAAACCGTGGTGTTTAAAAAAACTACAAGTTCACTTCAGCTTTGGCTACACCAATTCTGATTCTAAACGCATACAACAATAATAATCACTTCAGCTTTGGCTACTGCTGCTTAGCCTCTTCTTCAAGTGAGTATGATACGTTCTTGATTTTGTTATGTGTTTTTCAAGTAAGTATGCACCTTTTCCTGGCTAAGTTCAGTCTCTCTGTATATCCTTAATAAAGCTTCGTAACCTGATTTGATTTGGTGACTTTCCGCATTACAGCCACATATGATGCCTGTGAAACATAGTAGTTAACAAAGAGAGATGCTAGAACTCATAAACATTCAAAATTTTATGACAAATGAAGCTTTGGCTAATGCTGCTTACGGATTGATAAATGAAGCTTCAAAAACATTCAAAATTTTATGCAATTGCTCCTTCTAACTCCTCTACAGTCTGCAGAAACAATTAGCAGAAATACAAGAATCTAGCTTTACGTGCACTGAATGCAATCTAGCTTTACTTGTACTGAATGCAATTAGCAGAAACCACAGAGTGCAAATCATATGACTAGAACCATAATAAAAGAGAGTTGTAAGAACTCATAGATACCTTGACTTTTCAATAATAAACAGTGGCCCAGCAACTCCAGAAACAGTTCTATACTCTATTAAGCACATAGGTTGAAACAAGAATGTTATAAATAACCAAATACACATAAAAACAATTCATTGCCTACAAACATTTTCATCCAAATATTATTCACAGAATTTAAGTCTATGATGGGTAAAGAGAGATAGGTAGAAGAAATGACTAATGATTAAGAAAGATGGGATGCTAAAGTATTGCATTTCATAGCTTGTTCATATACATTTGGGATGTGAAAGGTATTAACAATCACATCAACACTCAAGAAAGCAATCAACAACACAAAACTACATACGAAAATGAAGCAAAACAAATCCAAATTACATACGAAAATAAAGCAAAACAGAAGCAAATATGCAAAAACAGTTGCAAAATAGAAGCAAAGTTCAATTCAAACTGGAAACTATCAAGCTTTCGAGCTATGAAGACGAAGAGTATGGCTGGCACTCACCTATGATTCTGTGATGAAATATATTTGAGAAGTTAAAAATCCAAAACTCATCTGAAGCCCATAAGGCCCACACTTCACTGAGCGTGTCAAGCAAGGGCTCATACAGATGGTCGTGCTAAACTATGTCGGAACCTAGGATAAGATCGAAGTCTCTACCGTTGGTCTCCATATGGTCCTTAATCCCCCATACGAGCTCTGCGACCTCGACTCTTCTGCCATTAGATGCCACAATATTGGCATTCGCATCCACATTGTACTGGATATTGGGGATTAGATGCCCTAGATCCGTGACTGTAACGTCGGCGCCGAGAACAGAGACTACGGCTGTCCCGACGAGTTCGGTGCCGGATCCGAGCTCGAGGATGCAGCGAGGGGTGGAAGAGAGAGGGATGTTGGGGAGGAGCGAAACGAGGGTGGAAGTGGCAGGCCAAATCTGGTAAGAAAGGCTGAGGGAGGGAAGTTTCCGGATGGAGAGGGTGGCATTAATGGAAGGGACGAAGTGGCTGTGGATTAGGTCGTGGATTCTAGGTCGACGACGGCGGAGGAAGACGTAGGAACCTGGATTAGACTCTCCTTCAGGGCCAAAGCAAACATCTATGAGAGAAGCGCCAAAGGAGAATCGCCCGCTCGCAGTTGAAGGAGAGTGAAAATCGATGGTTAGGGTTGGCCAAACCTAATTGCGCACACAACTGCCTAATTAGGGCTTAAAACGACGTCGTTCAATGAGGATTGGTTTACCACGGTTATTTTATGACTGGGGTCCGAAATCATTTTGTGATCACGGTTGGTAATATAACCTGGGTCCAAGTTTTAACACCCCGATTAAATCATATAACCGGGGTTTAAATTTAAAAAAAATCAATTAACCTCGGTTATACATATAACCGTGGTCCGAAAATACTTTTGATCACGGTTCTTTCAAACCGCTCCAACATAAGTGAGGTCTGGGGGGGATTTTGTACTAGTGCGTAGATCATATATCTTTGCTATCTAGCTCTGTCTTTACGTATCCTTAGACATCTTGAATCGAACGCCACAACCGGATACTTGGATCTTTAGAATCCTCATTCCCAATTATTCTTACATCTTATTCATCACATTGATCATGCTTTGCTTGCTATACAAGTTAGATTATTTTTACTGCTTTGTTTTCACCTATTTTCCTGAGATCGATTCCGGAATATCAGCCCATACTACGATTGATCCGTTCACTGCGGGTTCACTATCGTTAGACATTATTCTTTGATATAAATTTAAAGCTTATTTGCGCACATACATTTTGGAGTGAACAATAAGAAATCAAACACATTGCTTAAGCCTGCAAAAAGTTCAACACAGAGGCAGTAATAACACTTTGAGCACACTGTGAAGTGGTTGTGTGACACCACATTTGAAGTAAACAGATTGAAACTATACATCATTTCATGAGCCAAGCTTGACCACACGACTTGTCTCTGAACAATCATTTCTGCAAAGAAACTTCAGCAGTGGAGTTTCATATGCTTCTCTAATGCAGGAATAATTTAAATATTGTACCTGAAAATAATCGAACAAATATGTATATAGAGGAACTGCATTTCAACTTCGATGAATAGTTGATTAGCTACCTTTATTACTGGAAGTAAAGCTGCAACATGTGAAATCGATCACAAGAAGAAGATAAATAGCCTTAACATAACATGGAAACAGCAACAATATATTAAAAATACAACCATGGTTTTTTAAGGAAAAACAGCAATATATCCGCCAAATGTTTTACCTAATAGAGATATTACAAAAGTCATCCACGCATCAGCAAAATACAAAAAAATTGTCCTAAGGTTGGTACATAACCGGAGTCAAAAGACACTACAATTCCTTACATATTGCCACATTACAAACATCACATAAGCAAAACGATCAGTATTGTTAACACCTAACCATTACAAGTTAATTCTAACCCTTATGCATATAATCAGACATCACATACATGAAGGCAATCAAGATAATACAAACTATGATGCAAATCAGTCTCTTGTTAAGGGCCTTTGAAGCTGAATGCTCCACACCCAGCATGCAGTACTTGGTTGTAATATATGCAACTTGGTCAACCAAGGCATTGTTGCAGGATTCAATGGCATCAATCTTTATCTCGTGACGTTTATTGATAGCTACCAAGCATACTGCATGTTCACAATTTTCATAGGTCCCCACAGACCCACTTGATTGCCCATGGTACATAGTTGTCACTTCTTTGACTGTAGGATTCTACATATTAAAACAAAGTTGTCATTATGCAATCCAAACCGAAGAAAATAACATCACATACACATGAGAAGCTCATTACATGTGGAAGTTTTTGCACAAAAGGTGAGTTAGAGTCCCAAACCCATTCATATTTTGTAGGTGGTTCTACATCCCATATAGACTTCTCTATCAACTCGAAATTTTTTAGTTTACTAGATGACCAAATTCACACAAGTCTAATAGCAAAAGGCTCCAGATAAAAGTTCAACAATCAACTAAGCAACAAGGAGACGTCAAAAGATTACCATAACAATGTTATGAGTGTTGTTAAAATGTATAGTTTTATATACACCATATTACAAAATATTATGATTGAGGGTCTTTTTTGTGTTATCAAATACACTAATCTCTTAAGTTTTGAGTTTCAAGCATTAGCAATATGTTTTTTCCACTCCTCCATGATATATCAAAGACAGATGTAACAAAAAAAATCAGCAAAAAGCTAATATTTACAGACAAGATGAAGTTTACACAACACAAGATGGATAATACATTACAATCTGATATATAATATATTAAATTACAACCTAATGCTAAATCATGAGGAAAAAATTAACATTTCAATCAACAATCAAATCTTGTACAAATTGTAAGTTGTTCTCCAAAGAGAGTGTGAGCACAAAAGAACACATCTTTCGCAACTCAACTAAACAGATACTATTAACTAAACATGCCCAAAGAATATCAACTAAACATAAATCTGTTGATGATAGAAATTTCCCATGCTAAACACGCTTATATCATTAGAATGCATACCTCCAATTCCCCTAATCAAAATAAGCATCAAATTCATTTAATTTATGGATACTAATACAAATTCAATCAATTAACTAAAGCTCCTGCATAATCTCTAACAAGTTAGAGTTTAAAACCTCAAAAAAGTAACAACATTTTAAAAAAATTGATAGAAGATGCCCATAATCACTGTAAGTTGTTGTTCTCAAAAGATTGATAACAATGTGTTTGAAGGACTCTTGGTGCTACCAATTTTGTTATCTATGAAACAAAAATTAAGTGCAGTAATTGTTGACAGAAGATGCCCATAATCACTATAAATTTTGACCCTCTACTAACCTGGATCATGAAAAAGAGCAGTATTTTTGGATGTGTACTGGATAAGAGAAGATGAACTTGAGAAGAGCCCTAACCTGAGTGAACGCATGATTTCGGGAGTAGCTTTGAAGATCATCGACGAGGTAGATTTTCCTGGGCTCCGTCCACTGCTCTTTACAATCGTCATTTTCGTCAAACCTTAGCAGTCACTTGCTGGGAGAAGAATCGCCAAGTTGTGCGAAAGACTTGTGGAGATGTGAAGATTTGAGAAGGGCATTGGTGAAGATTTGAGAAGGACATGAATGGAATATGATGGAAAAAACTCTCGATGAAACTCCCCAAATCTTCAATGACCAGTTTCTCGAATTGGAGGTTTCAAACGTAGTTAACCACAACTACAAATGCTAAAGTAATTTGAAAAAACTGTTACTAAATGCTTCACTTCTTTTGTTTTTTAAGAAACTGAATCTAAATGATTTGGAGAAAAGTCTAACTAAACACGGAAGTGGAGGAACAAAGAGATACATTTAGTGAAAGTTCAATGATCTCGGCATGGTACCAATGCATCTACTTGGGATTTTTTTTCTTCGTATTTTCATTATTATTTTAACGTAAAAATATATTTTAAGAGAGTATTTTATATCGTAAAAGATATTTTACAAATATATATTTTATGTATATTTTCCGTGATTATCTTTACAGAAAACTTTGGAAAATTTTTCAATCCAAAACAATCGTTAAGGATTTTTTTTATTATTGAGTTTTATCTAATTTCTTTCTTCCCTTTTCATTTCTTTTTTTCCTTCATCTTCCTCCCTTACCACCCGGCAACGATACCAGCCATGCCATCTAGTGCCACGTGGCACCATCGCTTCTCCACCACGCCATCTAGTGTCACATGGCACCATCGCTTATCCACCATGCCATTTGGTGCCGCCAGATTCCAGGGCCCTCTTCCCCGATACCCTCGACACACTACATGATGCGGCGTTGATGCCGCAGTTCCCGATTTAGATTGAAAGTCCTCGGCTGAAGCAAATCTCGGTTGGGTAATGAAGATCACGGGCGAGATTTTGGAAAGAACATATCGATATTTAGTGAAACTCAAAATGCAGAATTATTGAATGATATGGAAAGATAAGAAGATGAATAATAAAATGATATATGATAAGTAGAGGAAGATATGAACCAAGATATTCCCGCAAAGAACCTTGACCAATGATGTGTCAAAACCCCTTAATAAAGAGCTTACCTTAACCCTCATTTCTTTAACCTTACACAAGTCTTCTAAGTAAAACAAGCACAAGGAGGGACTAGTACTGACCATGAGCACCAACCTTCAAAAAGATTAACACACACAAGCACAATCTAGCAAGAACTTCGCACCGATTCAATCAAGACTCTCTCTTTGATTGAATAGGAATGAATAAAACACAAACTTCATAAGCGAAGCTGCGAGTTCATACAATATTGTGGAAAATAATCAAATCAAATCTATCTAGAAATCTCCCCTTCTGAGGCTGAGATTCCTGTAGGATGGCCGAGATTTCTTCTCTGAGGCTCTTTCTTCGTCCTAGCCAACTTTTATGCTTGTTGGCTCTTCATGGTCGTGGTTTGACTCTTCTATAACAACCTACAATGTCAGCAAAGGATTCCTAAGAGTAAGGTCTCCTTGAGTGTATAAGTTGTTAACATGCTTGTAACTTCATCTTCAATGGTCTTTTCTCTTGTCCTTGTGATTGCTCCTTCCATGATGGGATTTGAAGAAGGTGTAGCTAGATTGTCCTTCAATGCCTTAGCCCTTGATCTAGTGATTGGTCGTTGAGGTAGTGTGGGAATGGTCCCTCATCACTACATGGTGCCTCCTGGCGCCATCGCTTCACTCCCCGGCACCCTCGATAGGCCACATGGCACCGCTTAACACCAGTGTCTTCTTCCCCGGCACCCTCAACACCGCCTGACGCCATCTGCCCCAAATCTTTCTCTAGACACCCATGCTCCTCACCCTCTTCTTTGCTCCTCTACTCCTAGCTGTAACAACTTCTCTTCTAGCCCCATGCACCTAGCCTGCTAGATCTCTACTGCCTTAGCCGTCCCGACCTCTCGTTCCACCCTTCACCTACAACCTACCTCCTATATATAGTTTTCCTTCTCTCAAACAACAACAACCTAAATCCTGTAGACTGTTTTCCTTCTCTCCCACCACAGCAACAACTTACGCTCCTCAATAATGACTCCTCCATCGAACCTCTGTCTCTCCTACATCTCTCTTTTCACCTCTCCTTCTCCGTCGAACTCATCTCTCTTGTCTCCCCTTCACTCAAACACACCAGCATCCATCTCCTCTCCTCCCTTCTGTGACATTCTTCTCCCAGTCTCTCTTCACACAACTCCCCTTGTCACCTCTTCTACAACTCTCTTCATATCTTCACCCTTCTCCTCCACCATTTTCCACCTACAACTCTCCTTTTCACCTCCGGTGCTCACCACTCTCCTTCTACAGCTCCCATCCTCCACTATCTCGAGCCTCTCCACCTCTTCCTTGCACCACCTTCAAACTACCCTCCGTCTAGAGCTTTTGCAACCTTTACCTCAACCATTCTCTTCTTTGGAACAACACTAGCACTTGATCTCCCCCTCCATCTTTATGGCGCCTTCTGTTGCAACATACCACTAGAAAACACCATTGCCACATTGTTAGAAGAGGAGCGAACTCACTGCTGCCAGAAGACCACCTCGCCACCGCCGGGAAGCTTTTTTCCGCATGAATCGCCGCCAAAGAAGCCTCTCCAAAGCATTTCCGATTAATTATTACAAACCGGGCCTCCTTGGATTAGGATATAATTACAACAACCACCCAAACTTTTAATTACAGTTATGACCCATATTTGTGTTTTTTGTAATTTTGCCCTCTGTTTTATATTTACAGAAAATGGCCTAAAATTTTATTTCAAAAATGACCCAGGTTTTCTATTTTTGCAAAAATACCCCTAGGAAGAGTATTTACAGATTTTAGCCAAACTTTATATTTTAAGAAAGGGCCTAATCTTCTAGTTTTGCAATATTTACCCCGTGAAAATACATTTAAGGATTTTGACCAAAATTTTTAATTACGGGAATTAAAATATATTTATATATAATACATTTATGACCAAAGTTTATCTTATAGAAACACCTTCGGAGAAGGTTTAGCTCAAGTCGAAGTACAACAACCGTCGATCAAATTTCGTTTCATCGACGCTTCGTGAGTATTCTTAAAATCTCTTGACGTTATGGAACATCTTTTGAAATTTAGTTTTTATTGTTGGCAAGTTATGCCTTCGCGTTTTATTTATATATCTTTATCCTTTTTATTTAGGCCTTAGAGAGTCCTTGTCCGGGGATCCTGGCATTGTAGCATTTTATCCCGTTTTGGGGGCTCTACAAAAGTTAGTATCAGAGATATGGTTCGGATTTTGGTTTGGTTCGGGTTTTGGTTGAGTCGAGTTTTTGGTTGAGTTGGTTTTGAGTTAGGATCACCAGTCTCTCTCTCTCTCTCTCTCTCTCTCTCTCTCTCTCTCTCTCTCTCTCTCTCGTACTTGTTCTTATTGAATGGTTGGTATTAAGTTATCTAAAGTATATCATTGGATGACAAGAGTTAGAGAAGACCGAAGTTTTCGAGGTTATGAAGTTGACACGTGATGTGCAAGAAGTATACGAAAGTTGATGATAAAACCTTCGTTTGTCGGATTGATGTTGCATAAGAAAATGAAGTATAATGTTTCTACACCCAACTGAAGAAGGAATGCCCGTGGTGCAAGATTAATCCAAAGTACAATGAGCTCCTCTCATATGTTGGGGATATCGTGAAAAGCGAAGGAGATAAGATCGATTACTTAGAGGCATGGTTGAGTCCTTCAGTTAGGACCCTTATGGATGGACACAAGTAAGAGACCTTAAAAAGAATATTACAACCATGCACTCATGGTGGAAAAAAGGAATTAAGTTGAAATATTGCTTAAATAAGGCCCAAGAGTTAGATGTCTCAAATGGATTCTTCGAGTTCTATAGATGATGGATTCAAGATGCCTCTACCTATCGATAGGTCGAGGTAGATGTCGGGATCTCAGAGATCTAGTGTTTCCCGCGGAACCTTACCAGGAGGGTATCGTTGCCATAATTGTAATAGTGACCGCTATACAAGTCGGCTTGTCCAAGAGACAAAGATCCTTGTAGTGTGGTAAACCCAAGCTTCTAGTGCACTCAAGGATAAGGGACGTGTTTATGAGATGAGGTTTGATGAACCCAATGCACTAGTGACGACATGTATGATATTTATTCAATCTCAGCATGTATGTATTTTATTTGACACCGGAGTTATGCATTTATTTATATTAGAGGTATGTGTAACTAGACTTGACTTGTCTTGTGCTTGTGATTATCAGATGTCAACTAGTTAGAAACCGAGAGATCCGAGATTTTTCTATCCGCATAGGAAAACACTATATCACAATATATTAAAAAAAAATCAAACGCAATGTTCACCTATCATCGATAACCAAATCTACATAACTTTATTCTAAAAACATAATCATTCGTACTTTTTTGAGATAAAATATATAATGAATAGTAATTTATTGTTTAAACTTATTTATATATTTCTTCTTTTTTTTGAAAATGGAAAGTGGATCGAAAGGCCGAAAGGAACGGCAGACGGACTAACCGTCAATAAAGGACACCAACAAAGGAGAAAAGAAGTACACAAAAATACATAAAAATAAATCGAAAGCACAAAGGTCTTCAAGGGAAAGTAGGATGATCCAGCTAATCGGAGGCAACAAGCATAAACGTTCATCTTCGAAGGAAGAACACAGGTAGGGAAGCTTGGGGAACAACTATGGACACCTCAGATTTGGACTGCAATAGAGCCATCAGGAATCGATCACAAATCCACGCGCCCTACTCGACAAACGCTCAGAACCACCAACAAAAGACAACATTAAACCTCTAAAGACAAAATTGCATCTGAGCACGGAAACATGATGTACATATGTGTAAAACTTAATGGTTACAAGAATAACGATTTGTAGGGATAAATTTGTATACAAAGGGTTGATTTTAGCATTTCCTTATTGGCCCGTCAGTCCGGGATCGAAACGACCTTCATTTTTAATATTTCATCTTTGGTGTTTTTGGGACCGTTAGGCCGTGATCGGTGCCGTTAGGCCGTGAGAAAAGATCCCTTGGAACGAAGTTAACCAAAAGATTGTGACCATTATTTTTCTTGAAGAAAGAAAAATAATATAGATTTATTATGATTATTGTAATATAAAATAATAATTTTCAAAAAAGACAAAGTTTACAATTGTAACATAACAAAATTGGGCCAATAAGCCCAACTAATGCAACGTGGATGAGAGGTGGCAGCAATAAAAGACCCTAGTCTACAGCCGCACACAACCGCTGAAAGAGGAAAGAGGCCATGGTGACGGCGGTAGGTACACAACAAAGAAGTTGGGTATCACCAGTCAGAGAGGTCAAGGTGGTGGCGGGCAAGAGACCATGGAGGCGGTGGCAAGAGGCTTATGAAGACACACAAAAAAAATCGGGAAAAACCTGTATAAGGGATGGGTTTGTGTGGTGGTGGATTTCACCGGTCTTCGAATACACCGAATAGGAGGTGGAGAGCTGAGATAGACCATGGAGGGTTGGCTGCGTAGGGATTCGAGGGTGGTGGACCGGAAGATGAAAGGAAGCCATAAAGTTTCCCCTTTGACTTGAAAGTGTTTCATCAAAGTAAGAGGGTGGTGGCACAGTGGTTAAAAGGAGACCTGATGGAGAAGCGACGGTCAAAAGGTATTGAAAAGACGGTGGTGATGCCACAAAACACGGCGGTGAAGCCACATAACACGGCGGTGAACCCATTAGAGGGTGGGGTTGCATCCAAAGAAGGAGGCGACGGCTGATGTAAGGATTCGGGTTAGCTAAATCCTTCAGCAAAGAGAGCTCCTTTCTTCAACGATGAAGAGACGCAAATGGGATCCATCAGCCACCAACACAAAGAGATTGAGATCTAGAGGGGTTTCTCTTTGTTGAATCTTGATTGCAGACCATTAGGGCATCTTCATCCCAGATATTTTGAGTTTTTTCACTTATATAAGAAACAATTTTATTATTGAAATGTCAGATTTGGGGAGAGAACCAAGGTGATGAATAGAGAGAAGTTTCTCTTTAGAGAAACTAAATCTGACTCTAACAATAAAGCAAAAAAATCAGTAAAAAAATCAAAATTAGATTTCTGGGATGAAGAAGGCCTTAATGTGTAGAGGGCTAGAGGGCTAGAGGACTTATATTTGACTATCCTACCCGCTACTATAGACATCTAACAAATGTTTAGAAAACCCATTTTATACATTATGGGCCCGTTTGGTTCCAACTCCGAAAACGAAAACGGAATGGAAACGAATTTAGTCCATATGTATATCCATATTCGTGAAATTTTATGGAATCATTCCCCATGATTTAATGAAAAATGCACTTGTTTCCTCACATTTTGTTACCCTATAGGGTATCAAAAGTAATCAAACTCTCATTCAATTACCACAAACCACAAGGAATGATTCCAAAAATTTTAATGAACAATGGTATACATATTGACTAGATTCGTTTCCATTCCAATTCCGATTCCGGAGTTAAAACCAAACGGGCCCTATATGTATTTAACATTTACTGAATCGAAATCAAAATAGAGTTTAAAAAAGTATATACAATACTTTAATATACGTATAAATAAAGAACATAATAATTGACAATATATAACATTTACAAAATTTGCACTAGATTATTGTATTACAATCAATTTATCAATAGTCAAATGACTCAAATATAAGTCACATAAAAAGCCTTTAGCTTAGGTTGTAGGAATGTAGATGAATTGCAGTTGCAGGCCTACTTACGTTAGGTTATATATATGTAAATAAATGGAAAAAAAAGTCAAAAGTAAAAAAGTCCTTAGAGTCCATTTTTTCAAATAAAGTAAATGCTCACAACCATTTGTTTTTTTTTGGTACGAAGGACGGGGAAAGCGTGCTCTCACCCATATTATTAAGAAATTAAAGTGTAGCTAACATCTAACAAGCCTTTGGTTCGCTACGCCTCGGGCATCGTTTTTCAGCAAAGGAATAACAGAGCTAGGTGCATGATTTAACATAAAATAACCTAGGGGAAAAGCATGAGCTAAAGAAGCAAGATGATCCGCTACCATATTAGCCTCACGATAAATGTGACGGAACCGGAAAATTCAGTCCCTACGGACGAAGTCTTGGCACCGTGATACCAGACTGAATAGGGGATGAGACAACGAGACATTGTTACTAACGAGTCTAAAGACAAGATCCGAGTCAACCTCTACCTCCACATTTCGATACCCCTTCTCCTAGGCAAGGTAGAGGCCAGCAATAAGCCCCCATAGCTCCGCTGCCGGAACTCTGCATTCACCAATATTCATCACAAAACCAGCCCTCCATTGGCCATGTGAGTCGCGAAGCGCGCCACCCGCAGAAGCACCACCTACGTTGGATCGAACAGACCCATCGGTGTTAAGCTTGATCCAATCTGCCGCCGGAGCTTCCCATCGCACCTCCATCATTCTTTTAGAACAAAGAGCGAACCTACTCACCAAAAATTTCATGTGCGCCGCTGCTATATCCTTCGTATAATCCACAATACTAACAGCGAGATTCGGTGGATGAGGGCTACGTCTGAAAACATCATCATTTCTCCACTTCCAGAGCTTCCACAAAGCAATTGCAAAGCAGGAGGCCCAAGGAACATTCCGCTCGATCAAATCTGGCCTTGACAGATTTTGAAGCAACTACAACTTGAAATCTGAATTATAAAAATACCCCACATCCTCTATAGATAATAAACTGCACCAAAGCGAAGAGATAGAAGGACAATCTTTGAACAGATGTAAAAGAGATTCCGTGTTGTTAGTACACAAAGGGCAACTAGGGTTCAAAGCAAAATGACGTTGGAAACGTTTGGCGTTGGTCATCAACATGCCCTTCGCTACTATCCACATAAAGCATCGCACACGCTTAGGGACTTTGAGCTTCCCAATAGCCTGAAATAGATTCGCCCAAGGCTCAGGTTCCAGATTCCGAGTGATCAGAGCACGATAAGCTGAAGACGAAGAAAACAATCCATCTGAGGACAGACGCCACGCCACCGAATCCTGGACATCATCAGACTCATTGAGCAACACCGAAGCAATTTTGAGCAATTTACTAGGGGAAAGGAAAGGAGAGATAACAGACCAGTCCCAACCCGATCCGTTAACCCAGTAATTGAAGACAGTTGCTTCCATAGCATTAGCCGGTAAGGACTGTAGAAGGGAGTCCGATAGAGGAAGGTCATCACACCAACTATCTTGCCATAACCTTGCCCCCCTACCATTAGCAGTAACCCATTTCATTCCAAGGTTCAGTATATTGCATTTAGCCCAAACAATACCTTTCATAACGTAGGAACCCTTATCGAGTCGCTGACAATCTAGAAAAGAACGAAGATCACCCAATCTGTATTTAGAAGCTAGAAGATTAGCCCATGGCTCAGTAGGAGAATGCAGAAACCGCCAGGCTAGCTTACCGAGAGCCACAGCATTAACCTCCGCACAAGACCGAAGACCCAGCCCTCCAAACTCAAGTGGCAAACAGACGTCCCTCCAAGCCACAAGATGTATAGACTTACGTAGCTCAGATCCATTGCAGAGAAAGGATCGGCATAAGTAATCCAAATCCTCGCATATCTTAGCTTGAAGTTTTACAACACGCATAATATAAGTCGGGAAAGAACACAATACCCGACTTAACCAGGGTGAGCCTACCAGCAAAACTGAGAAGACGCCCTTTCCAGGAGGAGAGCCGAGCTCTGGTTCTCTCAATCAGAAACTGAAAATCTCCATTCTTCATCCTCGAGTGGAGAATCGGAAAGCCGAGATACTTACCGAAATCAGACACAATGGGGAATCCCATACAATTTTGAATATCCTCCCTAAGTAATCCCGTCACATTGGGAGACACCAAAATTTGAGATTTTTGAATATTAATTTTGAGCCCCGATGCCATGCAAAAATGATCAAGACAATCCCGTTTAACCTTAGCATTCTCGACGGACGCTTCCGCAAATAGGACGATATTATCTGCAAAAAAAATGTGAGAAATCGAGGGGCAACCACGCTTGATAGTCACAGGAACCCATGCGCCCAAATCCACCAGCCCAGTAATAGCATGACCAAGTCTCTCGAGCGAAAGTACGAAGAGATTTGGGGAAAGCGGATCACCCTGCCGAACACCTCTAGTAGGGGTGAAGCAATCAGACAGCTCCCCATTCCAAAGAACAACCATCGATTGAGACCTAATACAACCGGAAATCCATCTACACCACGACTCTGGCAAGCCAATCTGCCTACATGTATCCTTGACAAAAACCCAAGACAGTCTATCGTAGGCTTTATCAAGATCGATCTTAACTGACATCCATCTCTTGCCGGTTTTTTTCCGAACCAGTGAGTGTATAGCTTCTTGAACAATAATCACATTATCTTCTATCCTTCTTCCCGGAATGAAGCTACTTTGAAACAGGCTAACGAGATCCCCCATCGCCGGCTGTAAACGAGTAACCATTAGTTTAGAAATGAGTTTATAACTGACATTACATAAACCTATAGGCCTAAATTTAGACATATGGTTCGGCTTGTTGAGTTTGGGGATAAGGGAGATAACTGTATCATTAATACCCGCAGCCATCACACCCGACTCAAAAAACTCATTGATGAACCGTAAGACATTAGGAGCCACCGTAGTCCATGACTTTTGATAGAATATAGCTCTAAACCCGTCCGAGCCTAAAGCTTTGAGGGGCCCCATAGAAAAAAGGCATTGCTTTATTTCCTGTTCAGTGAGAGACAAGCACATCCTAGTAAAATCAATGTGGGCACCAGTTGGAAAACTCGCAACAAACGTACTATTGAGACCATTCGCGCTCAACACATCAGACGACGGAGCAAAGAGATTTTGAAAATATTCCAGCGCATTGTTACGAAGGAGTGTCTGATCCGAAATCCAAACACCCGCATCGTTCTTAATAGCATCCACTCGATTATACCTACGCCGAATAATCGTACTTATATGAAAATAAGTAGTGTTACGATCACCTTCCAATATGAACTTATCCCTTGACTTCTGTAGCCCCAAAGTTTCCTCCTGGTCAAGGACCTCCTCCAACTCAGTCTGGATAGTAGCATGCAGCTCAATGAGGCCAACATCAAAATTAGCCTCGATATCCTTCTGAATAACGGCCAGACGGTCAAAAATTGCATTCTTTCTGATCTCAATCCTCCCGAACGTCGCCTTATTCCACCTTTGTAACCTCGTCCTGAGAGTTGACAGAGCACTTCGTAACCCGTTAGTACCATTCTCGACGCACACAGATTCCACAACAGGTAAGAAACCGGGGTAAGAAACCCAGGCTACTTCAAACCGGAAGGGACGACGAGAGGGATCAATCTTCCTCGGCGGGTAGAACTGAAGTAGTAAAGGGTTATGGTCCGAAGACAAGGAAGGCAGATGACGGACAGTAGCTTCGGCCCATGTAGTTCTCGCCAAACCACACATAAAAACCCTATCAAGCCGCTTAGAGCATCTATTAGCTGGCGACAAACCTTTGTTCCACGTAAACCTTGGACCGCTGAATCCCATGTCAATAATATTTGCAGCATCAACCCATTGTTGAAAATAAGCAGAATCCGGAGATAGAGAACTCGAGACACCACCAACCTCATTGTAAGCCAAAACACAGTTAAAGTCTCCACCCACCACAATAGGACCAAAGCACGCCTGAATAGCAGATAATAGTGAACTCCACCCTTCAGAGCGTTGGGACGGGGTAGGAGGATTGTACACTGCAAAGAAATTCAGAGTACGGCTATCAATCAATATCTTCGCGTGCATGAAGCTAGGCGCCTTCTGTATAATAGTAGTCTTAATGTGTGCGGAATTCCATAGCAACCAAATTCCGACTTCGAAGCCGGTCACTTCCACTCTTTCATGGTCGGTAAATTTTGTCCGACGACAAACATCAGTAGCCTTGTCACCTGAGATCTTTGTTTCTAACAACACTAACATGTCTATTTTATGACAGTTTAACATGTAACTAAGGGCCTTACGGAACCGTCTATTCTCCGCGCCCCGACAGTTCCAAATTAGTGTATTCATTTGGAAACATCAACACCAAGGAGATGGGTCGACTCGCAGGTAGCTTTAGATATAGACTCATCTCCCATAATAACGTCGGCACCATCTGGCGGTTGAGCATCAGTCTCACAGCCTGGGCTAACTGAGTCAACATCCATCTCGGATCGGCCATCAGTGGAAAAATGTTGAGGGGAGAGATCGGGGACTTGGAGCGAAGAAGAGGCACCATTAGGGTTTAAAGAGGATGTACTAGGCGACGTGATAATTGGTTGGGACGAAGTAGTAGGCACGTTACTGGGTTGTACGGAAGCTACCACTGTTTGACAGACAGGTAATGTTCTTGGGCCCATTACTTTGGCCCGTTTTGGACTTTTCTGTTGATTGCTAGGGTTAGAAATTGTTGAACAGTTGAGCGCCAAATTTGCCGTAACTCCATGCTCATGATTACGGGCCATTGATGATACAATAATGGGGGCATTAACTCTCGTCATTACTTCGTTAACGTAACCGACTTTTTCGGATTCTAGTGGCCGGTCAGATTGATTGTGAGAATCCAAAGCGGCAAAACCATTGTCGGTGGATTGACCGGCCTTGGAGTTCTTCGTTCCCGAGTGTTTCGAAGACCGTCGGGGTTTCTTGACGACGGTCATCCAGGGTCCCAGAAAGTCCTCGTCCTTACCTGATGATGCTTCTGCCTTACCATGGTCAATGCTCATACCAACCACAACAGGGGGGTACCGGCTAATTTGTAGTGTTTGTATCCTCCGACACAGCATCAGTGACCACAACAGGGGTCTGTGGGCATCGCTCAACACCATGACCATATAATCCACATCGGTGACAGATAGAATTCAATCCTTCATACTCCACAACCATTTGTTGTGAGCCTCATTCATCACATTTTTAGTCAATTGCATTAAATATACCGTCCATTCATACAAATCATAATTTCATCATCAATGTAAACCCTAACAGATCTATTCTAGGCACAATTGCAAATACAATAATCGAACAATAATATAGAAGAAACATTTTCCATTGAATCGAGCAAGAACGGGATACAAATCGAGTTTATGACACCATCTTCACCAATTCAACAACAATCAAACTAGCAAATCAGCACAATAACAACAGTTTTTAAGCGAACTTATTTTCGATGGAGGAGAACAAATTAGGATACAAATCAGATATCACAAGTAAAAGAAATGTTCAAAATTCGTAAATAGGATCCACAATCGGTTTGGAGAAGAAAATATCGAGCTACTTTAGTGGCATGGAGATGACAAGAGCTTTCGTTTTCTTTATCTCTTTCAATTTGTAGTTTCTTTTAGTTTCTTTTTTAAAAAATTTTTGTGAACTAACGGCTCTCCAACATCCGTTTATTCTTTTGACAAACAACGCAAATTCCGAAAGAGAGGAAAATATAAGGCATGATCCGAACTAGATAAAAGTGTTGGAAAATTTTTGTACACACCAAACCACATCGGTACCAACCAAAATTTTCCTAAAATAAATTAGTTATCATGACGGTTTTGTAATTTACCTTTCAGGAATAACAAGTTATGAGATTCGATTTAAGTTTTAACAAGATTTTTTCTAGGGGTTAAATGAAACCTTAGAGTATATTTAAAAAAGTTAAATAAGATGTTATATATTCTCAGGGGTTATATTAAAAACTCCCTAAAGTGTTTTCAATTTACAAGGATTTTTATTGATCTTTGAGAAATGACCCCCGAGAGAGCCTATCGTTGCACTTCATTTTCTTAGTTAGTTGGACAGAGAAGGAGAGGTGGGGAAAGATGTTTGAGGATGAGAGATGTATAAGGAGGGTGCTTCGAGGGTTGTGCAAGGAAGAGGTGGGTAGGTTCGAGATGGTGAAGGATGAGAGTTGTAGAAGGAGAGTGGAGATTGCCGGAGGTGAAGATGAGAGATACAAGTGGGAAACAGTGAAGGAGAAGGGGGAAGAGATGAAGAGAGTTGGCATAAGAGGTGATGTTCGCTCCAAACGGTGTGTGCAAGCTTTAAATTTATAACCCTAGATGTAAGCTTAAAACAAGGATGCGAACCCGCAGTGTACGGGTCAATCGTAGTAAAAAGCAAGGAATTCCAGGGGTCGATCACAGGGACTTAGTGAAACAAAGTCCAATTACGGTATGCTTATGTAAATACTAACCACAAGAGGTGATCAAAACAATCAAAGATGATATAGAAGTCAATAAAGGAAACATGCAATTCTAGGGATTAAAGCATCTAGTTGTGGTTCCAACTCAAGATCTAAAGATAAGCGGACAAAGCTGAGGTTTTTGCATAGGGAAGGTGTTACTAAAGTGGAGTAGATCACCGGGTAAGTCTCACTACTCACTAATCCTAAACCGTAACTCCTATTACCGGGTAAGTCTCAAAGAATCAAGATAAAGAACTATAGCCTCAAACTAATGCACTATCTAAGGGAATAGAATCAACCTTTACCGGGTAAGTCTCAGGCTAACTCACAAAGATGGGATGAAAGCACACTCAAACCCCAATAAAGGATAAACCTTTATTACCTACACTTATGATCTTAGGTAAACAAACTAAGGAATTACCGGGTAAGTCTCATCCAAATCTTGCATTGAACCAGGAAAGGTGTAATAAGAATAGGATTTGGCAAACTCTAACACTTAACTCTCAGTTTTGGATCAGATAAGTCACCTCGGTCAGCCAAATTCCACCCCGGCCGAGATGTTCATTGACTAAGCGAGATGCTTAGGGTTAAGGTTAAAGACTCGAACTTTCAGGGTCCTACTGAAATCTAAGATTATTCTATCATTGTTTTTCCCACAACCTTCAGCCAATCACCCTAGAATCACAAAAAGAAATTAGTCACTCATCATCATGAAAGCAATAATCAAATATATGGGAAGAAGGTGAATATTTGAACAAGAAGAATTTAATGAAAAGACTTCGGTAACTGAATCAAATATCACAACAAAAGCGTTCCTTGGATAGAAATCCAATAAAGGAAGACAACAAGGAAGGGAATCTAAGATAATCTTACAAAACCCTTCAAAAGTGAATCTCTAATCTGGTCCAAAGTGAATCTCTAATCCATGGCTATGCTTCCTGGATAGTTCCTTATGTTCCTGAATGTAGCTCCAATGACTCCATAGTTCCTTTTGCTCCTTTTTTATGCAAAACGTGCCATTTTACCTACGATTACAACAAAACTAGGTGTAGACCTCGATTCCCGCAAAGGTAGATGAAATGGTAATATAATCACATATTATACATACAAACATGCAGATTATTGAAGATAAAACGTCCAAACAAACCCCAAAATATAGACTATAATTCATGCTATCAAAATACCCCATACTTAGCCCTTGCTTGTCTCCAAGCAAGTTCCGCATATAAAAGACAAGATAGAATGGATTAATAGTCAAGAAAATCAATGAAAAGTCTTTCAAAACATTTTTATAGTGTGCAACAATCAAAGATCACTCTAAGAGAATACTTCATGGAATTTAAAATCAATGTATGATCAAAACATTTTATAAGTATAAGAAAGTTGTTCATCTTTGCATAAAATCATAGAATGCATAATAAGTCATAATTATCGAAATTAATCATGTATAATCCAGTTTAAACCGCTAAGTCAATCAACAAGCTCGAGGTCTCAAGGGCTTCCCAAAAGAAAGGTCAAGAAACGTGTAGGGTAGGGATGTATGTAAGGTAATGTGGTGCTAGAATCCGGGAAAAGGATATACTTCACTTTCACTTCGACTTGCAACATCTTCCACCAATAAGCTTTGCTTATTTCACACTTTTTCTTTTTACTTTACTTTTTGGGATGCATGGACAGAGGTGCACAATAACCGAAGCCTAGGAATTCAACAATCATCAATTTCTTGAGATGCATCAAACCCTTGATGCACATACCATGACCCGTTAGGAATATCGCTCAATCCGACTTTGGCAAGACACAAACACCCGGCTATGTGAATGGTGCCGAGTTACTCATCTTCATGATTGACTTCCCCAAACCTATTATTACTTTCTAACACTTTCACTTCCAGCCAACTTCTCAACTTTACTTCACTTGCTTTCACCGCTTCGCTTGCTTCCAAATTACCGGATAGGTAAAGGGAGGCAAATGTATATGAGGGGCTAAGCATGATTAAGAAGAAGAAGAGAGAAGAATGAATTGCCTTGGTCCTTCCAGGAAGAAAGTGAAAAAACTTATCTTGCGGTGTCAACCTTCAAATTCAACATAATTTGGATAAAAACAAAGTATTAAACATGCCAATAATTTCAAACAAAGCATTTAGCAACTTAAACATATTATAAAACCTTTCAAACACATAAAGATTTCAAAACCAATCAGTAAGCAAGATCTTCACTGAGATCATATCCAGATAAGGAGCACAAAAATCGTTTCGAAAACTCTCAGTTAACACACCTCGGTCGAGGTGTTCTTAGGTCAACCGAGGTGAAACACCTCGTTCGGCCAGAACTCCACCGGTCGAGGTTAAAAAAATTTTTTTTTTAAAAACAGTTTTCTTTCAGTTTCGACGTTTTTCTCAATCAAATAACCTGTAAGTATGCATGTAGTCTCAGATAAACACATAGATGCAAAAGTGAAGCATAAATATGAATATCCGGTCAAATAGAGTCATACATCACATAAGTGTCAAATAATACATCAAATACACACCCCATACTTAGGACACACTGTCCCAGTGGGTCAAAATAAGTCTAAGGAATAAAATACTCACCGGATAATAAGCTGAACTGCATAAAAATAAGAAAGAAAATCCTGCAGCTCTCAATAATCCTGATCCGGTGGTGGTGGTGGTGGCACATATGGATACTGGGATGGGTCAAATGGATAACCCATAGCCTGCTGGAACTGGATCTCCATCATCCTGCGCTGATAGTTCTGTCCCTCGAGCATCTGATGAGTCCAGCTGTCAATCTGTTGGTGCTGGGCAGCAAATCTCTCATGCATGTCCACAGTAAGGGTAGCATAAGAGTCGATCATCTGATCCGTCAGATCATCGATCCAACGGTAAGCCTTTGGATCTCTGTGTCGGCGTGCTCTATGCCTAGCAGGTCTCAATGGTGATGCAGCAGGTGCAGGCTCAGTATCCTCATCATCCAGATCTATAACCGGTGCACTAGTCCCTGCAGTATTTGTCCCTGTATCCATCGAGACTCCACCATCTCTGTCATCAGCAGTCTCCTCATCATCTACCTCCTCCTCAGCTGGGGCAGCTGCTGCCTCTCTATAATCCTCCATCAGTGGGGCCCAAGCGGTCTGCCAATAATGAGGGTCATAAACAGTAAACTATGCTGACCACCTGATCCCCTGCGGTGCAGTCAGCTCCCATGGCATAGCCACGTACGGTGTAGTCAAACCTCGGGGAACCAGAATCCGCCGAGTAATCATCTCCTATAGCCCAAGCAGCTTGGCAGCCGCCACCATAGTGCAAGCGCTGAGATCCATGTCCTGATAGCTGACAATGTGGGTGACGAGTCCTCCGCAGCAGATGTCCCCCTTCGCCTTGGCCTTGATCCTGTGCAGATCCTCTGCCAACATCAAGCCAAAGTCCGGGATACCTCCGGTCACCATGCAGTATAGACTAAAAATCTCCCCCTGTCGGATCTTCTGGGGCGTCTCAGTACGCGCCAGAAGTGTCTCACTGAAGATCCGGTGGGCTAACCTAAAGGCTAAGTGGAAGATGACCTTCTCCCTGGAATCTCCAGGGCGCCATCTATCTGCGTGCTCAACCACGTGAGCAATCTGTCCCCAAAACTCCCTAGCTACAGATCGGGAAGGGAAGTCAACAGTTGTCGGCTCAAGAAAACCAAAAATCTCTCTCCAGTACTCTAGTGGAACTATGAAGTTCCGGTTCATCAACCGGTACTTCACAGAACGCTCTGTGGGGAGGTAGGTGAAGGAGCTAACGAACACCAGGGTGGGCTCCAAACAGGCTGGGGCTCGGATATCAGTGAACTGATCTAGCCCTACAGTAGATATCATCCGTCTAAGGTCTCCATCCACATGGAGACAGTCAAAGGCTGACACGTCCAGGAAGCGAGGTGCAATCACTAGACGGCCGGAAATACGCTCATAATCTACCTGGTGTCGCTTGTGGATCACCGGGCGATAGGGTCGGGAAGAAGAGGAAGAAGGGGAAGGGGAGGATCTATCCCTAAGGGCAACGCGTCTGTCAGAACTCATTTAAGAAATCCCACTGTCAGGTCACCTCGGTCGACTGACAACACTCAAGAATCACCTCGGCCGAGGCACAGCTCGTCTGGACCGAGGCGGAAAACTGGATTCTAATTTCTTCAGAAAATTCAGTTCTTTTCCCCCAAAATCACTACAACTGCTTCCTATGGGGTACTTAATCCTTTCCTCAGCAAATGCAAGGGCAACCAAAGCCCAAATCGAGGCAAAATTAGCGAGTTAGGGTTTCGGTTTTATTTAACCTCGTTCGGCCGAATCGGTTCGATTTCTTCGTAGATCGACGTTGCACTGGGATCCTCTTCGGTTTAATCGCAGTTTGGAAGCGAAAATCTTTGAAAATGAGAGAGATTCGAGGGAGCGAGGTGAAAACTGTCGCCGCGGTCGAGGGAGAGGGTAAAGTGAGGAGAGAGAAATCTTCAGCCCTTTTTATACCCTTTTCTGGAACTGCTGTCACCTCGGTCGAGATGGTCTCGACTGGACCGAGGGGGTTCTTCAGAAACCCTAGTCGCCTCGGTTGCTCAACAATCATCTCGGTCGAGGTGCTCTGATAGCAACCGAGATGCCTCAGTCAAACTTCGTCTTCTCAAACTCTCGATCTTCTGTCCTTCCAGTTATGCTCCTTCCTTAGATGTCTCCTGTTATCTGTCTAGAACGCCAAAAACAAAACAAAGCAAAGCAAAAGCAAAAACTATCTAAACTAGACTAGAAAAAGGGAAAAGAAAGCAATACCTTGGGTTGCCTCCCAAGAAGCGCTTGGTTTAAGGTCGCTAGTTGGACCAATGATGCGTCTCAAACGAGGTATATTGGTGCAACCTCCTCAACCGGAAATTCCGGTTTGTACTTCTTAAGTCTATGACCGTTGACCTTGAAGCTTCCGCTAGTTTCGCCCCATATCTCAACTGCACCATGAGGAAAAACATGTTTCACAACATAAGGTCCGGTCCATCTAGATTTTAACTTACCTGGAAAGAGGCGGAGGCGGGAGTTGAAGAGTAGAACTAAGTCTCCTTCGTTAAGCTCCTTTGGGACGGTACGCTTGTCATGCCATCTCTTCGTCCTCTCCTTATAGATTTTGGCATTCTCATAAGCGTTCAAACGCAGCTCCTCCAGCTCGTTGATTTCCAATAGCCGCTTCTCGCCGGCCTCCTTAATGTCGAATTTCAACCATTTGATCGACCAATATGCTTTATGTTCTAATTCAACGGGCAAATGGCAAGACTTCCCATATACCAAATTATAAGGGGTGGTACCTATGGGAGTCTTAAATGCGGTCCTGTACACCCAAAGAGCATCGTCCAATTTCATGGACCAATCCTTCCTCGTCCTAGAGACGGTTTTCTCCAAAATTGCTTTGATTTCTCTATTCGAGATCTCGACCTGTCCACTATTTTGAGGGTGATAAGGGGTTGATACCTTGTGGGTTACCCCATACTTCGATAGAAGTGCTTTGAACTTCCGGTTGATGAAATGCGTTCCTCCATCGCTGATGATGATGCGTGGAGTTCCAAACCGTGAAAAGATAGTTCTGTTTAAGAACTTCACAACCACCTTGGCGTCGTTAGTGGGAGAAGCAATGGCTTCAACCCATCTAGAGACGTAATCAACTGCAAGAAGAATATAGAGGTTTCCTCCGGAGGATGGGAAAGGTCCCATGAAGTCTATCCCCCATACATCAAAGATTTCCACCTCTTGAATGTTATTAAGTGGCATCTCGTTCCTCCTTGATAAATTTCCTGTTCTTTGGCATGCATCACAAGAGACAAGAAACGATTGCACATCCTTAAATAATGTAGGCCAAAAGAAACCAGAACGTAATACTTTAGCGCATGTTTTATCGGTGCTGGCATGTCCTCCACAAGGAAGTGAATGACAATGCCGTATGACGCTATTAACTTCATCTTCCGGAATGCATCTTCGAAGCATCCCATCCGGCCCGCGCTTGAATAGCAGCGGTTCATCCCAGTAGTAATGGCGTACTTCCTTGAAGAATCTCTTCTTTTGAGAGTACGTCAATCCGGGCGGTACTTCTTAGCAAACAAGATAATTCACAATATCAGCATACCAAGGTCCTTTATTATCAGAAAGTTGGTGGATAGAATGTTCCACCAACTGAGGATGAATGTCAGAGAAGGGAGTAAGAAGTTTGTTATTCTCAGCAGTCTCAGTTGACATCATCTCGCCATCGACCTCGGTCGAGGCGCAGAGGCGTTGACCGAGAAGTTCTTCAGTCGCCTCGCTCAGTCCACAAAGTGCCTCGGTCGAGGTACTGCAACTGGAACCGAAACTGGAGATCTTCGTCTCCTGGGTTAGCTTCTCAGTTTTAGCTCCTGGATCTTCTTCCATTGCTTTTAAGCTCCATATATCTGCATCACAAGAAGCATCTATACCTTCCTCCATTAAACTGAAACTAATAACTCTTTCGAGTGGATCGTTAATAAGGATAGAGCTCACCAATTCTCTTGATTCTTCTTCATCGTAGATGTTGAAGATATCATCGCTTAGTTGCTCCCCTTTCATGGCTGCAAGTAATGCGAACTCCACCTCATCACCACCAATGTTGAATTTCAACTTGGCGTTTTTGCAATCCACGTTGCAACCCGAAGTTGCTAGAAATGGCCTCCCGAGAATGATAGGAACAGGATAATCTGTGGGAATGTCAAGTACAACAAAATCTATTGGTAAATAGAAGTTAGCTAACTTGACCGGAACGTCCTCCAAGATTCCCACGGGATGGGTGATGGAGCGATCCGCCATATAAAGTCGAATCTTGATCGACTTGGGCTCTCCAAGTCCGATCTTCACACATAGCTCCAGCGGGATGATGCTCACGCTGGCTCCTAGATCACAAAGGGCTTCACAAGTGACATCCCCAACTTGAATGGGAATGCAAAATGAGCCGAGATCTCTCAATTTAGGTGGCATCTTCTCCTTCATGATTTGAATAAGCTCCGAGGATTTAGATGTCATCCTAACTTCACCAAAATCTTCCAGTTTCCTTTTCCTTAATAGGATCTCCTTCAAGAACTTCCCATAGGCGGGCATCCCTAGAATAGCATCAAGGAAAGGAATGTTAATGTGCAGTTTATTCATCAAGTCAAGGAACTTACCAAAGTGCTTGTCTAGATGTGCTTTGGCCCTTGACTGGGGAAATGGAAGTGGTGGTTTGTATGCAGGAGGTGGAACATAAACTTCAGTTTTCCCCTCCGCTTTCTGTGGCTCCACCTCGGTTGGCATCTCGGTCGAAGTGTTCTTCGACTGCATCTGGACCGAGGTGGTCTTCGTCGGTACTGGCACCAACCGAGGCGCTGGATCTACAGTTTTCAGTCCACTCCTCGTAGTTATGGCCATGATCTGGCCCTTAGGGTTGCTCTCCGTCCTTGCTGGAAGCTTCCCTGGATCTCTTGGCGCTTCATTTGCCCTACTTGCAAGTTGTTGTTCAAAGGCTTCTTGGGCCTTCGAAAATGAAGTCATAGAAGTCTCCATAGCATTAAGCTTGATCAAGATAGCCTCCAGAACTGCGTCTTTCTTTTCCGGCTGAGACGAACTTGATCCTTGCCCCTGGCTCTTTAATGGAGTAGAAGAAGAAGAAGAAGGGGAAGAGAGGAAAGGGTTAGAGGAATCGTTAGAGTTGGAGTTTGAATGATTGTTACCAGAATTTTGGTTGTTCGCCCTCCAATTGTTGCTATTGGATCCTCTATTGTTGTTGTTGTAGTTGTTGTTCTGGGAACCATTGTTGTTGTTATGGTATCCATTGTTGTTGTTCCTTTGTCCTTGTTCCGGGAACCGTTGTTGTTGTTAATCAAGAGTTCCTTCAATTGGTTAACGTCATTCTTCAAAGACGTGAGTTGATTGTTGTTGGGCTGAGTTTCTTGGAAGTTAACTCTTTTAACTCCACCTTCAGCTCCTTGATGGGTGTACTTCTCCATATGCAAAGCTTGCTTCTCGATGAAGTCCCAAGATTCGTCAATCGCCATGTCCATAAAGGTACCGGCGGAGAGTAGTTGGAGGTTGAACTGGGTGCTTCGATCCAATCCCTTGAAGTATATCTCCAATAACTCTAACTTTGGAATCCCATGATGTGGGCAATCCAAAATAATGTCCTTGAACCGCTCCCGTCACTTGGACAAGCTCTCCTTGTCCTTCATAATGAAAGCATTGATCTTCTCTCTCATTTCAGCTGTCTTAGAGGGGGGAAAGAATTTGGTCAAGAATTCCGTCGTCATCTCCTCCCATGTGCTAATTTTTCCTGGAGGAAGAGATTGATACCAAGTAAGAGCTCTATCTTTTAAAGAAAAGTAAAAAGGTCTTAGCTTGTAGTTGTTATTTTCAATCCTCGAAGGTCTCAAGGTCTCCATCAAGATCTCATAGTTTTGAAGATGTTGATGTGGCGATTCCTTCTCTAGCCCTCCGAACTGGCATTGGCGAATCATGGCTAGAACTTGCGGTCGAAGTTCGTAATCATGGTCCGCTGGATCTCCTAGGTTAACTCCTGGACGCCTCAGTTGTTGATTGGGGTCCATCCTTTGACCTAGAGTTTGTGGGATTCCTGCAAGAAGAACACCTCGGACTGGCATCTGAGGTGGAAGTATCTCGGCCGGGGCGTCAGGTACTGGAACCTGCCTCGGTCGAGGGTCAGCAACTGGGACCTGCATCGGTCCAGCATCGGGAACTGGGTCTTCCCTCGGTCGAAGTAGAATTTTGTCTCGTATGACTGCCATATCTGCTTCAATTGCTTCAGTCTTGGTGCGAGTTTCTTCCTTCTCTCGCCTTAGCTCTTCCCTGCTGAGGCGTAGCTGCTCTAGCGCCTCTTTCAACTTGGCCTCAAGATTGCGATTGTCTTGGTGGGCCATCTTCGCTTCTCTTAAGCGTCGTTTGTATGTCTTTTCTAGTTCGGGATCGTAAGGAACGATTTCCTTCCCAGTGCGGGTTCTTCGCATAAACCTAAGAAAGAACCTGCAAAAGTCACTCAAGTAGAGTGGTTAGAAGACACGGGGGCAAGTCCCCCAAAAGCAAACCGTAACCGGCTCGGTCTAGACCAAGTCCCCGGCAACGGCAGCAAAAACTTGTTCGCTCCAAACGGTGTGTGCAAGCTTTAAATTTATAACCCTAGATGTAAGCTTAAAACAAGGATGCGAACCCGCGGTGTACGGGTCAATCGTAGTAAAAAGCAAGGAATTCCAGGGGTCGATCACAGGGACTTAGTGAAACAAAGTCCAATTACGGTATGCTTATGTAAATACTAACCACAAGAGGTGATCAAAACAATCAAAGATGATATAGAAGTCAATAAAGGAAACATGCAATTCTAGGGATTAAAGCATCTAGTTGTGGTTCCAACTCAAGATCTAAAGATAAGCGGACAAAGCTGAGGTTTTTGCATAGGGATGGTGTTACTAAAGTGGAGTAGATCACCGGGTAAGTCTCACTACTCACTAATCCTAAACCGTAACTCCTATTACCGGGTAAGTCTCAAGGAATCAAGATAAAGAACTATAGCCTCAAACTAACGCACCATCTAAGGGAATAGAATCAACCTTTACCGGGTAAGTCTCAGGCTAACTCACAAAGATGGGATGAAAGCACACTCAAACCCCAATAAAGGATAAACCTTTATTACCTACACTTATGATCTTAGGTAAACAAACTAAGGAATTACCGGGTAAGTCTCATCCTAAGCTTGCATTGAACCAGGAAAGGTGTAATAAGAATAGGATTTGGCAAACTCTAACACTTAACTCTCAGTTTTGGATCAGATAAGTCACCTCGGTCAGCCAAATTCCACCCCGGCCGAGATGTTCATGGACTGAGCGAGATGCTTAGGGTTAAGGTTAAAGACTCGAACTTTCAGGGTCCTACTGGAATCTAAGATTATTCTATCATTGTTTTTCCCAGAACCTTCAGCCAATCACCCTAGAATCACAAAAAGAAATTAGTCACTCATCATCATGAAAGCAATAATCAAATATATGGGAAGAAGGTGAATATTTGAACAAGAAGAATTTAATGAAAAGACTTCGGTAACTGAATCAAATATCACAACAAAAGCGTTCCTTGGATAGAAATCCAATAAAGGAAGACAACAAGGAAGGGAATCTAAGATAATCTTACAAAACCCTTCAAAAGCTATAAAAGCTAAAATCTTCCTTCTTCAACCTTCAAAAAGGTTCTTCAAATCTCCCAACTGGGGTATGGCTGCTGCGTATGCGGGGTTTCCAACTGTATGCGGATGTCGGATTTGTGGGAAATCCGACCCTTTTTATAGGAAAATAACTCTCCAAAGATAAGATATCTTAGAAAGATCTCTTCCCATAAAAATAGGTAAAATATATGATCTAGTATATCTTCTTCCTTCCAAGAGCCAAGCCCAAAAATATAAGATCTCTTTCCAAAGATAAAAGATCTCAGCCAAGAATAAAATATTCTCGCCGCGTCCCAGGTGTTCGCCTCGGTCGAGTCGACTTCTCTGGATCACCTCGGTCGAGGTGAATCTGTGGTCAACCGAGGTGAGTCACAACTGAATGTGAAATCTCTAAAATCTGGTTCAAAGTGAATCTCTAATCCATGGCTATGCTTCCTGGATAGTTCCTTATGTTCCTGAATGTAGCTCAAATGACTCCATAGTTCCTTTTACTCCTTTTTGATGCAAAACGTGCCATTTTACCTACGATTACAACAAAACTAGGTGTAGACCTCGATTCCCGCAAAGGTAGATGAAATGGTAATATAATCACATATTATACATACAAACATGCAGATTATTGAAGATAAAACGTCCAAACAAACCCCAAAATATAGACTATAATTCATGCTATCAGGTGACGAGGGGAATTGTGTGAAGAGAGACCGGGAAAAGGTTGACACGAAAGGGAGGAGAGGAGAAGAGGATATGGTTGGTGGTGTGTGAAAGTAAAGGGGAGACGAGGGAGATGAGTTTGACAAAGAAGGAGATGTGAGAAGAGAGATGCAAGAGAGGCATAGGTTCAATGGAGGAGTCGTTGAGGAGGGTGAGTTGTTGCTTGTGGGAGAGAAGGAAAACAATATGTAGGAGGTAGGTTGCATGTGAAGGGTGGACGAGGGGTTCGGCTGTAACACCCCAAATCCACGGGACTCGGGGTGCTACGGGTTAGGATCACACAATGGATCCTGATCCTAGCCAGACAATAAGTTAACTGGATCTTACAACAAGGCACAAATAAATATAAAACCAAATTCATAAAACTGCATAATCATATATCAAAACAAATACAAAACTACAACCGAGTACAAATGGAAACAACATACATATGTATACAACAACATCCCCAAAACCCGTACACGTCCTAATGTACAGAAGTGTTCAGCTGATCACCCCACCGGATTACTCTGCAGTCTTCCTATCCTGCAAAGCATCTACAACACGGTATAAAACCGTTAGCTAACAATTAATAAATAAGAATAATAGTAATAGCACATATAAATACGTAATCACATCACAATATGCAATGATCACACATCAACCTTTTTATTATCTTCATTACGTTATTCCATTACTAATTCATTCGGTATGATACGAGGAGTAAAACAACCTCGCCTCTGTCCCCTTTCACCACACAGGGTTGGAATCAGTGCCAATCATCACCACCTGGTGAAATGGTCGTAGAGAACACCCTAGCTGCCCCATTTTGAGCTAGGCAAGTTATCATCGCCAGTGATAATATACTTGGGCCAATTAAATACATATATAGTCGTCCTAGTCCGGTTAGGTTATCAGTGCAACATTCATATGCACACACACCACTATCACAATCACTCAAACCCATAAACACCAGCTAAGTAAGAACAAAGGACTTACCTGTCACAAGGTAGTCCTATACAGCCGTGGTCACAGTTTTCCCTCAAGGAAACGATCAGTGCCTGCATAAGCAAAGCACACAACATCAAACGCTATCAAGGCTAGGATATTCCACCTCCTAGACCCCGAGACCATACTAGATCATAACCCATAAACTAAACCTCGATATCTCATCACAACTCACAAATGCCTAAGGCATTCCTCAACATGCAACATCATCAAACTCATCAAATACAATACTAACAAGCTCTCACAACTCAACTATAACACAAGGGAAAGGAAGGACACATACCACACTTGATATGCCCTGGACAAAGATGCACCTGCGAAAACAGAAAGGCACATGAGCAATGACAAGCCGCGACAACGGTGGCTCAGAGCCGTAGGGAAGGTGACAAGCCTCAGCCGCGGAAGCGGCGCTGACAGGGTGCGGGGCGGCCAACACAGCAGAGGGGCGATCCGTCTGCTTTCCTTCGATCTCTCGTTCGATCTCCTCTCTTCTTCTGGTGCCAAAGGCAACGAGAATCATATACATACATATATACATCATCAATGTCCAGGAATATCACACACAAGATCAACTTCTGGGAATTCAAAACTAAAGAAGAGAAGAGGAAGGGAGGAAGAATAAAGGAGAAGAAAGGGAAGAAACCTACCTCTGTAGAACTAGGCAAAGCAGGATACCCTCTCAACTATAAACTCACACCACATCACAAAAACAACAACAACATCATCTCAGCCATCAACTCACACACAAAGCTTCACTAGAATATGATCAAAGAAGAAACCAAGAAGTGAAACCAATGAAAGAAGAGGAAGAAAGGAAGAACGTAAGGAGAAGAAGATGAAGGATGAAGAGAAAGTCTGGAGCAAAGCCTCTCATAGGAGACAGAAGACGAGACTTATAGGAGAAGAAAGGAAAAAGCAAGATGGCTAAAAAGGCGGCGCCCGACATGAAAACCGCGGGGGCGGATGATCATGACCGCGGGGCGGCTCCGGACCTATGGCCAAGCTACGGCGTAAGGGTGGGGTCCTTAAAAGACTAAGGCTCTTACATTGGCTTTGGAGAAAAAAATTAGGAGATGATGTATCACCCCCGTTTCATACTTCATACTAATCAATGACTCCCCAGCAACAATATTCTCCTCATAAAGAGGTTTACGCCAAGGAGACCCTCTGTCACCATTACTCTTTAACCTAGGTGCGGAGATCTTGATAAAAAAAATATACAAAAAGTTAGCAACAATAATCCTAAAACTATTGGGTTTTCCATCACAAAAAAGGTTCAAATATACCATTACTAGCCTTTGCGGACGATATAATAATTTTTACGAAGGCATCATCAGATGCAAGCAACAATATATTATCGGTCTTAATAGATAATTGTACAGTACTTGGTCAAGCGATTAACTAACACAAACTTGCTTTCCAAACAACCGCAAATGTTGACTCTACCAACAAAAGAAAAAGCTTATTGCAAATGGGCATAATATCCTCCAAAAAATCTAGAACAATACTTTGGATGTCCAATAATAAATGGAAGACTAAATAAAAACCTCTTTAATATTGTTATTATGAAATCAAAATAACAACTTACAAAATGGAAAGTGTCGCCTCCATCACAAGAAAGAAGAACAACATTAATAAAAGCTAATCTCAATGTTAAACCAAGCTACCTAATGCAAGCATTTATGTTTCCATCCAACATCCATAAAGAGTTGGACTAGATCAATAGAAATTTTTCTTCTAGAATAAGGGGCCAAATTTTAACCCACTTATTAGTTGGGACAAAATTTATAAACATAGATCTCTTGGAGGATTTGAAATTAGGAATGTAGAAGACATGAATGAAACGGTCAAAGTGAAACTCTTTTGGAAGATAATGATTGAACCAAACAATATTTGGGTCAAAGTTATAGAAGAAAAATACCTAAAAGCTTAAGCCTTTGGAGTTATAATTGTGGAAAAACTACATCATGACAATGGAAGAAGTTAATTAAACTAAGAGAAGAATTAGACAAAAGACTCATATGGTGTGTGGGTGATGAAAAAACATTAATATTTTGGAAAGACCAATGAATTACCGAACAACCACTTCAAGACCTCATAAGTAACAAAATCTTGATTAACTTTACATATCTAGTTTGTAGCTCCACCACAAACATTCAATGAACCACCAACTATTAAACTAAAGAGATACACTTCTACCAAAAGACATTGTCAAAAAAAATTAAAAACTATAATCCACCTAAGAATCAAATACAAGATATACTTTATTGGGGGCTAATAAAGAAGGTTGTTTCTCTACCAGATCTGCTATGAAAAATGATTAAACAACGTAAGGTCGGGTAGTTGTTCGCTCCAAAAGGTGTGTCCGTAAAAAGCTTTAAATTTATATCCAAGAATAATGTCTAACGATAACGAGCCCGCAATGTACGGATCAATCGTAGTAAGGGTTGATATTTCGGAGACGATCTCAGGGAATTAGTGAGAACAAAGCAGCGAAGCAATCTAACTTGTAAAGCAAGCAAAGTAATGAAGTGTAATGAATAAGATGTAAGAATGTTTGGGAATGCGGATTCTAAAGATCCAAGTATCCGATTGTCGTTTTCGATTCAAGATGTCTAAAGATGTGTAAAGGGCAGAGTTGGATAGCAAAGGTATATGATCTAAGGTGGGATACCGTACGGTGAAGTTACAACACCCTTTTGTCTCACCCAAAGTTTCTACTTAACGGATGTTGAGTCCCGTCAAGAAGAGGTTCTAAGGATAGGATTGTACTCTCAATACCAAACACCAAACCTAGGGAAGTCAAAAGGAAGCACAAGGTAAAGGTTATGACACTCTCCACCATAAAGGGTTTTGAGTTCTCTATTACCTAGAACTCGTAAACGCTTACAACCAAGCGGGGCTATGGGTAAGAAAGGTTCAACAAGGTTAGGGTTTAGGCAATCTTTAATTTTGGGTAAAGGTAAAAGCAAAACATGCAAAACAGAGGAAACCACGGTTGGATCTTGGGAAACCACGGGCGTGATTCCTTAAGAACATGCCGTGGAAAACCTTTTGCGAGGGTTTTACTCACAACTCTCAGGGTCCAATCTGTGTACAAGGTTCAATCTATCATCATCAATACCACAACCATCAACCCTTCACCCTAGAATCGCAGGGGGTTTAACCAACAATCATCATCATATTCAATTCAAGATTAAAGGAAGAATTCAAGAATGGCATGCAACCAAGAAAGACAAAAAGACGAATAATGATATCTCAACAATCAATCTCCAAATCTCAATAACTGAATCAAAAAACAAGTAATCTCAATATTTGTGTTCTCAAAAGACAATAACCAAAACCTAAGAAAATCACACAATTGTCTTCAATCTCCAAGTCGTAATTCCAAATCTCTTCAATCTCCTTCCAATGATGAAGCAAGAGAATCTCGAATGTGGAGTAATCCGTCAAACCTAAGTGTGGAAGTGAATCCAAGGGTGTAGCGTCCAAGCATCCCCTTGAAATGCAGTCGTCGACCTTCTTTTATAGAATAAAATTAGGTCTAAAGGCTCCCTCATTTGTGTTGCTAACGTGGCAATAATGGAACGGCTTTTCCCGAAGAAAACCACGGGTGACGTCATCAAAACCACGGCCGTGGTTTATCCCGTGATGACTCTCGACCTTCCTTTCCACGTGTGGAGATCAAAAAATTACCAAAACCTCGGCCGTGGAAGCATGTTCTTGGCCGTGGTTCTTCTTTTTCGATGCCTTTCTTCTTTGCTTCACTTCATACTACTTCCTAGACTTCTCCAATGCTTCCTAATGAACTCCATATCGATCAATACTCCATGAATGCTCCTTTTCCACTCCAATTTAGCGTCAATTCACCTAAAATCACAACAAAGCTTGCGTAGATCTCGATTCTAACATAATTGGTGAATATGCTCAATAAATGCTATGAAAACATGTTCATGTACTCAAAAGAAAGGGAACAACTACCTATATGCACATCTAAACTAACGTCATATTTCATGCTATCAGTAACCCCGACAAAACATGGATCAAGGAGATCAACATAATGCCTAAAGTTTAAAACTTCCTATGGAAACTGTCTCTTGATGGAATTTCAACAAAAGAAAATCAGGCAAGCAAATGGTTTTAGTCCTAATGTAGTGTGAACTCTATAATCATCCTACAAAAAGTGTTAAACACATCTTCTTTGTGTGTCCATATACAATCCAAAATATCGATAATGATAAAACTAAAACATGACTCTTAAATTATGATATAACAAGTCATATAATAATTTACGGACATAAAAGAGAACACTTTTCCAACAAAACTAGACAACTAGTGGTTATATGGTGGAACATTTGGCTAAATAGATACCACATAATCTTTAACAAACAAAAAAAAACCACAAAACTGAAGTAGATAATCCGAAATTAAATTAATGAATGGGATGCGGCTAACTCTAAAGTAACTAATATAAACACAAAACCCCTAAAACAGAGAAGGAAAACAAAAAACATTACATGGCAGAGACCTAATGTGGGATTTGTCAAGATCAACTATGATGCTTCAAGAAACTCGTCTGGTAAGTATGCCTTTGGCGATATTATTCGGAATAATCTTGCGCTTCCCATTGTTTCAAGTAAAGAAAGATGTGAGATACAAAAAAATTCTATTGGAAAAAGCTTCCACTCTTCGAGACGGTCTTCAAAAAGGCCACAAGTTTAGGTTTTTCTTCCATTGAGGCCGAAGAAGACAATCTCGTGTTCATCATGTAACGTCCCAAAAAAGTGGGTCAGACGTTGCATCGTCAGGGGACCCGGATGGGGGCCCCAAAGGCTTTAGAGAAATAAAAGAAAGGATAAAGACGTAAATAAATAAATTACAACACGAGTGGCCTTGACTTGCCAAATAATGAACGACGTGAAATCCGAAAGACGTCTTGTGACGTCAACCACAAAGGCTCCAAAAACCCAATAATAAAATAACCATAAACGGTCAACAACAACCGGACTTATAAAATCAAACCATCCCAAAGAAACACTCAAACTTAGGAATAAGTCCTAGCGAAACAAGACCGTCGCAAACTCAACCGACATGACTCACCCTAGGGTACATGACCTCCATGCTCTTGAAATGGTCTAGTACCAGATTATGTTAAAAACATAACCAACCCCGCTGTAGTGGGGTTAGTCTTCCACATAGACTAGGCCCATACATAAGGGGTGTAATTATATATACAAGAGATAGTATAAGCATATATGATATCACATGATATTTAGAAGAATATTCAAGGAATCTAAATAGTCAATCATGCTTTTAAAATCATCAATATCTCATAATCTCATGATAACATATCTTTGAAATTTCAAATATTCACAATCAAATCTATACTCATGATCAAGTCCAAATTCTCATAATTAACATACTTCATAATCAATTTACTTATAAGTGATCGGGCGATCACTGAAAACCCTCAACAAAACTGTAGTAGTAGCCCGCTAGACCTAGGAAACTACGTACCTCCTTGACATTCCTAGGAGACGGCCACGATGCAGTGGACTCAAGTTTCGCCGGATAAACGTTGATCCCCTCGGCAGAAACTATGTGACCAAGGAAGGCCACCTCAAGCATCCAAAACTCACACTTAGAGAGCTTATCGTAAAGCTCTCTATTCTATAGGACTCGGAGTACAGTCCTCAAGTGCCCTGCATGCTCCTCTCTGCTATGAGAGTACACTAGAATATCGTCGATGAAGACCACAATAAAGTGGTATAGGAAGTTGATAAAGATGTCGATCACCGGTGGTTTGAGAAACAAACTAGATCATTCAGAAAGAGAGTTATAGCATTTCTAGGATTAGAATACGTTCCTATTGATTCAATCTTTATGCTTGGCACTGAACTCTTGTTTCGAGTGAAGGGGAGAGCAGTGGCCCGCATCAACTCCATGAAGTCGGCGGGAGCATTCATTATCCCGAATGGCATCACTACAAACTCGTAGTGTCCATACCTGGTCTGAAATGCCGTCTTAGGCACATCCTGCTCTCTCACCATCAGTTGGTGATATCTTGACCTCAAATCTATCCGTAAAAACAATGTAGCTCCATGTAGTTGGTCTAGCAAATCTTTGATACGGGGCAACAAATAATTATTCTTGATAGTCACCTTGTTAAGCTCTCAGTACACTAGTACAAATACCCCCCTAGACCACGGTTATTTTGTACATGGGAACCCGGTTATGGAAGCGTGGTTAACGGGAGCGAGGTCCGGGCGTTCGCACCACGGAAAATGTCACCGGGTTAATTTTTTCGGACCCCGGTTTTTTAATAACCGGGGTAATTTTCGGACCCCGGTTATTATAAAAAAACCGGGGTCCGAAAAATACCCCGGTTATTTTATAATAACCGGGGTAATTTTCGGACCCCGGTTATTATAAAAAAACTGGGGTCAGAAAATTACCCCGGTTATTATAAAATAACCGGGGTCCCACTTCAAAAAAATTTAAAAAAAAACACCACGGTTCTTAAAGAACCGTGGCTGCAAGGGTTGAATAAAAAAAAACTCCACGCTCGAGATAAATTCAACAGAACAATATCTGTAATAAACCTAGCATTTGAGATCATTTAATTCACTATTTAAAGATTGTGGATCATTTCCTGCATCACTCTGCAGTATACGAGGTCCTGCATTCCCATATAGAAATGATATCAGGCATCGACGCCTTAATCATGTATGAACTTGTATGAATCTATTAGTACAAACACACAAAAGTTAAATATCATATAGATCATTCCTGGAATATTCTAGGTCATTTACTCATAACTGAACGGGTAAAAACGAGTTTCCTTCATTGCTTGGGCTGAAAGAGTTCTGGTGAAAGTCTGAGGATACCATTTGAAGTGATGGCAACGGCCTGTGCAGTACTTTCTTCTATCTCTTCTGCTTGGGGACCGCTGTCATCTAATCTCTGTGTGCATGGAAATAGTGAAATATTAGTAGTGAGAATAAGATCAAGTCGGCTATATTTCTACTCTTCAGATAGGAAAATCCATACACGAAAGATCCTCTGTTAATATCAGTGGTGAAGCTTCAGACTCGGTTAGAGGCTCAAGATCTTCTTGATCATCCTCGAATTCTGTCTCCTCAACATCAGGTTGCTTTGTGACCTCTTTAGGGTTTTCTTCATGTATCTTGATCAAATAAGGTTGTCAAAAAAACACGGAGTTGGGGATGATAATAATAATAAGCCTCAAGCAACAGGTTTCCAAACGAAAATAAATTCTACACAAATATAGAAAATTTAAAATCCTCACCGGCTGTCTTTGCGCCACTGATCTTGTTTGTGGCGCTTCTTTTAGATACTCTTCCATGGTTTCACAAAATGAAGGGGGTGGCTGTTAAGAGAAAAGGAGCAGGTAACTGTTCTAACTGAAAAAGAAGATAAACTTTGCTTTAACTTAAAAAGAAAATATATGGAGATATTTGGAGTTAAATTGCAGCTCAGCTGTAATATGGGAAAATTATATGGAAAAGGTGTGTAACTAGGCAGAATTGGAAATGCTACTGCAGAACAAGAGGATTTGATTGCATACCATAGCTAAAGAATATTGTATGAGATAATTGTTGCAAGCCCTTCCATCTGGCTGCATTTGATTAACATGTTAGAAGACTCTTTAGTGGTGTTAAACAGACAAAACAACCACATGAATTGAAAACTTGGTATCATTATCAACATTACCTGACAACCAACAAGGCGGTAAATAAGATGTTGTAATGCAGGTAACTGTTCTAACAACTCCTTGGCAGTCAACAAGTGAGACCTACTAGGATTAACATTTTCACGACAGAACAAAGTCGGATATCAGTTTCACCCAGTTATTGGACCGCTTTGAAGGCTCACAGGTAGCATCTTTGTTCAGAGTTTTAATCAGCAAACCCTTGCAACTGCAAAAAGAATTAATAAGCCTCACATTCATTTGAAAAAAAAAACTAAGGGAATAGGTTCGAAATCAATCTCAAACCACCTAACTAGCAAAATAATGATTACAGAAGACACAAAAAACAACAGCAGTGAAAAAAAAATTGAAGGAAAAAGAAAAGCAGAATAGGAATAGAAGTTGCTTGCAATTTTTCTGTATGAATGTGTCCCTTATATATCAGAGCCTAATATAGATTGGTGAACATAAAGCTTGAAAAACATAATTTGTATGCAAGTTTTTTTCATAAGTTTTAACTTTAGAACCAAGTGGCAAGAAGTATACCCGTCATCAACAGATGCTTGAAGGAACTTCTCTATATCGTTAGCATCACTAGATGTGAAAGCTTTTGCAAATTTAAAAAATCCAGATTCTTCCACGAAAGATTCATACAGAGTGCATCATATCACAAGTAGTTCAAATTAATGATAATGCTTGAGTGGTGCAACGAAAATGTTTCTATCAAATACTAGAGCCTCAAAACATCTTGACTTGAGAGTAATGAACCAAACGTACCCATCCAATTACCTCATCACACCTGTCACCAATAAGGGCTATGCTATCTTCAACAACCAAGATTGGCTTCTTCTCAGTATAGATCTAATTGTGTGAGCGAAGGAGAAAACACAGTTTTGTAAAGGAACAAGTAAGCGAAAACTCACAACCAAAAATAAATAAAAGTACATATGTATATATATATATATATATATATATATATATATATATATATATATGTATATATAGTTTTGTACCTCGATCCTACAATCTTGTTCTGTCAAAAGATTGATCCAACGGGTACCCAATAAGTGTTTAGTTGTAATTATGTATTTTCCACTGGGATTGAATACCTATGTAGAAATGGGCTTCACCATTAGAGATTCTCGCAAGGTCTAGTGAAACTTGGGAGTGTGAGTGACACCAAAATGTCATCTTCTTCTTATCATTTGACTTTTTCCGTACTTGTCAATAAACTTCATCACAACAATTTGAGCTTATGGATGGCTTTGAACAAGTGAAGCCTCTCTTTGGCTCCTTCAAGTTTCGGCAAGTGGTATGTCTTCTTCGGATCATCTGCAATCGATCATCAGTCATCACAAGATTAATCATTAATTAAGAGCTTGATTAGGAAAATGAATGAAAGCTAGGTAGAGAGATTTTAATAAACTAATAGTGGTATCTCATTTAGTAAATATATTATGAACTAAAAGGGAAGTTTGTTTACTCCTCTATTTTATAGTTTGATAGTACACAACACTCGAAGATACCTATGATATGATAATGAAAGCGGTATGTAGCTTATACTATTTTGTGTGAGTAATTATGTTATAGATGTATTTTTCTTATACTATTTTAGCTTAAAATCCACGAATTGAAGAACTGAAGTTTGTTTAACGCCTTTGATGAAATTTCAGTGTGAACTTTACTTTTTAGAAGTATGTTGGAACTGTATACCTTTGTACTACAAAGACCTGCATATATCGGAGCTTGCAGATAAAGTTTTTAGCATAAGGGAATGGGCATGATAACATGATGAAGTGCTAGTTTTATTAATACCTCCATTTATAACTGTAGACTTTAAGATAAGTGGTTCTTGGTAAGACTGTCTTTGAGAGCATAATGAAGGCTCTAGGCAATGCTAAGTTTAGGAGTTGATCATATCCTATAAGTATGAATTTAGAAGGAAAATAGGATTTTAAAACAGTTGCATACTGGTACTTACAGTTACAGTTGACTAAGTTTTATAACCATGATTCATGAGTGGGGACTGGTGGGGTCTTAGATAGGTTTTATGAGGGAGACTATTACAGAAGACATCTGAAACAAGGAACAACAAGTATAAAGCAAGAATCAGGCATGCTACTCTACAAGGTATGGAAGAGTGGGTCTTAGATAGGTCCTTTGCATATGTAGATTTGCAGCAGAGGTTTTTCATGGCCTGCAAGAAGATATCACAACTACCGCTTCTAGAAGTCGAAAGTTGATGACTCGTGTGAAGCATATTGAAACTGCACTTCCTCCCCTTGAAAAGGCCATGTTATCCCAAACCAGCCATATACATTTTGCCTACACGCCTGGTAAAGTCATGCACTATTAATGCTTAACCTTACACCTTTAATTTTGGAGAGATGATTCAAGAGAACCTTTTATTTGGTTTTGGGTTGCCATAAATTTAGAGTTGGTATAAATTGAGGGTTGCCTAACAAAAATCACAATAAAGGTTCATTTAAATGCTCAGTAACTCAGCAATTTGCCCCATCAATAGTTAGGTTAGCTTTGAAATTCACTAACCAGAAATTCAATCACAAATAGGTTGCTCCTTCAAACTGGCATGATTTTACAAAAACAGAAGTAAGACAGTAGCACATCCTACATTTAACAGAACCTAAAGCTCCTCTTGTTGTGAATCAGATTCATGAACTACTTTTGGTTGATTCATATTTTGTAGGTCAAGATTTCGTTTTCTACCTGATATTAAAGCAACATTCACATAGCAAACATGAACCTAAAGCTCCTCTTAATGAATCAAACAAGGCAAGATATCCAAGTAGGGATTTCATACCGTACGTCTTCAATGTGCTTCAGTTCATAGCAGCTCGCAGTCGCCAGTATCTGTTGGAGAGTCGGGGTCGAGGTGGAGAATCGGGGTCAAGGTGGAGAATCGCCTGCCACTCGAAGTCGCCAGTCACCGCCACCAGTCGCACGCAGTCGCCAGTCACCGCTCGTAGTCGGGGTTGAGATGGTTGGAATCGATGTCGTCGGCCCTTGAACACGAAGGAGAGTCTGGATCGATATGTTAGGGCACAGGTGTTTGTTTTCCTAATTGTGCTCGAAACGACGTCGTGCAAGGGTAACCTTTTTACCACGGTTATTTAAAAGTCGGGGTCCGGGCTTGTTTGTCACCACGGTTAATATTATAACCGGGGTCCGGACTCGTTTGTCACCACGGTTAATATTATAACCGGGTTCCGAAATTTTAATACCCCAGTTAAATCATATAACCGGGGTCTAAAATTTTAAAAAAAAAAATTAAACTCGGTTATACATATAACCGTGGTCCGAAAATATCTTTGATCACGGTTCTTTCAAACCGCTCCAACATAAGCGAGGTCTAGGTGGTATATTTGTACTAGTGGTAGTCGATGCATAACCTCATAGATCCTTCCTTCTTCCTAACGAAGAGTGTTGGTGCGCCCCAAGGAGATACATTAGGGCGAATGAAGCCATTCTCAGCTAGCTCCTTGAGTTGGTTCTTCAGCTCAAGCATCTCAATAGGCGCCATATGGCATGGTGCCTTTGAGATTAGTGTCATTCCGGGATCTAACTCAATGTCAAAGTCCACACTCATCTGCGGTGACAACCCTGGTGGCTCACTGAATACATTTGTGAACTCACTCACCACCGGAATATCCTCTAGCGCCTGACTTGTAGTATCCTTCATGACATAACACCAGAAGGCCTCACAACCCTGTCTAATAAGTCTCGCAACCAGCGGATAATTATTCTGAGGTCCCACCCTCGAAAAATCTCCACATGTCTTGTCTTCGTGGTGACTGTCACAGTCCTCTTACCAATATCTAGCACTTCTCGGTATTTTTCCATCCAGTACATACCCAAAATGATTTCTTCATGTACCAGGTACATGACAAAAAATCAGCTAACCAATCGTGACTTCAACTTGATGGGACAATCGTGAACTTCCCGAGCACCTCTGATCTTACCCCGTCGGGTAATCCTATAATGAAGGGTCTCCCCTCTACTGTATCTAAGGTCAGTCTATCCACACATGCATCATATATAAAAGAGTGTGTAGCACCCGTATCAAAAAGTACTCTAACAGGAAAACTATTAATATAAACGGTACATGGGGTTGCCGGTGCTGTTGGCTCCTCTACACTCCTCAGCTCAAAGACTTTGGCTTGAGCACCTCTCGTGTCCGTGGTACCTCCACCATGTTCTCTACTCCTACCTTGTCCTGAGCGGAACCCTATGGAACGGGGTAACCCTTGGTCCTCTGTTGTTGAGCTTGTGACTGATACTGGGGCGACCTCTGCCCGCCTCCTACAACGCTAGCAGGCAAAGAACCTTGTTGTGATAGCGCTTTCCTCTAATGGCAATATATTTCTCTATGTCCTAGCTTGCCGCATGTAAAGCAATTCACTAGTGTCATCTTACACTCAGATCTCATCTGACCAACACCTCCGCAGTTATGACACTACCATCCTCTATCAAGCCCTTGTGTTGACTGTTGGAAGACAGTCCTTGTGTCTAACTACACCCAAATCTTGCGGCTCTAGCTCTTGTACTGGCTGGTTTAGTCCCTTGACTCTTCGCAGGTCCTCCTGCCTGAGTAGCTCTCCTCTGACCCTGTCGGTCCCTCTCGTATGTTAAGGCTCGATAATCCATCAGGGAGTCACAACGAAATCTCGCAAGGTAAGAACGGGTAGTCTCTCTCAGCCTCTGGGAAAATAGATCCATGTGCTGGTCCTCAAAAAGTGCAGAAGGACCCAAAAAAGTCAGCTCCTCTTGGAACTTCCTGATCGTCTCCGCAATGGGAACATCCTCAAACCCGGCCTCAAGGAAATCCTACAGTTTATCTGTCCTCAAAGTTGTAGAGCATTAGCGCTCTTTGATGAGCTCCAACATCTGATCAAACCCTATGACCTTGCTACGAATCGTCCTCCACCAATAGTGCGTCTGGTCTCGGAACAAGGTTTGTACCAACTCAACTCATCGATCCTCCGGGCAGCGGATCGACTCTAGTGTCGTCTACATATGACCTAGCCACTACTCTACCTCTAGCCCCGCCTTTCCTTCGAAAGGGGGTACCTTCAACTAGTTTAAAGCCTTCACTTATGAAGTTTGTGTTTTATTCATTAAATCATTCAATCAATAAAGAGAGCTTTTGATTGAATTGTTTGTGAAGTCCTTGCTAGATTGTGCTTGTGTGTGTTAATCTTATTGAAGGTTGGTGCTCCTGGTCAATAATAGTCCTTCCTTGTGCTTGTCTTAATTAGAAGACTTGTGTAAGGTTAAAGAAGTGCGGGTTAAGGTAATCTTCTCGTTTAAGGATTTTGACACATCATTGGCCAAGGTTCTTTTGCGTAACTATCTTAGTTCATATTTTCCTATATCTCTCTCATATATCATTCCATATTCATCTTCTTTTATTTCTATATCATTCACTAATCCGTATTCTGTGTTTGTTGAAAAATCAACCTATTCTTGAGGAAAATCGGGCGATTTTCTTTATAGAACAACCCCATTTTTATCCCAGTTAAGGACTTTCAATCTAGATCGGGAACTACGGCTTATCCTCGCATCACAATTGTTGCTAACTCTTTGCATATCATCATTTTTGGCTTCTCAATTTGGATTTACATAGTAGCAACAACAAACAACCAATATAATCTAATAGTATGCTAAATCTACTTAGATATGATAGTGATTTCATCACCTATCAGTTCGCCAGTGATATCATTCAATCTTTAATATGTTTAGGTTCAATTGTGTACGAGTAATCTTTATCTTTTTATAAGCTAATGTAATTATAATAGCCGTGCTTAGTTCCTTATATTTGGTGTGCACGTTTAGGTTTTGATTTGCACGTTTAGTTCAATTTAGATTCAATTTGTTATTGGGCAATTTTGGTAACTAGACCTTTTTGAAAAACTATAGTAGTAACTAGGCTTTTTAATATTTCAATTAAGTAAATATACCCTAACCTTTTGTATTTATTCTCAAACTCTACACATTCTTCTCTCAAGGGGTACATTTACCAAACACAAAATTAGAAAAAGTCTAATAAACCAAATTGTTTCTTGATTTTTTCATATTTAGATTCAACTTGCAAGTTTAGGTCAATTTAGGTTCAATTTTCTTTGCACGTTTATGTGCCTTGTTTTCGGGTTCGGTTTTCTTTGCACATTTACGTGCCTTGTTTTTTTTAGTTTACATGGAACGATCTACATGTTTATTTTCATGTTCAATCATGTTTAGCTTCAATGGTGCAGTCTTTTAAGGTTAAATTTGGTATTGGGCCTTTTTTTAGGTTAAATTTGGTAATTGGGCCTTTTTTTTAGTTTTTCCTGTAGTAACTAGGCTCATCTTATCAATTCATTAAGTAAATATACCCCGTTTTATTTTTACCGTTCCAACCCTAAATCTTACCTTTCTTCTCTCACGCCACTGCTTTACCCTCTCGCTCCCTTTTCTTCACCATTCCTGTCATCTTCTCTGTTGTTTGTATAGTCAATCATCTACAACTCCATCTTCTACTCCATGGGTGTGAGAAAAATTTGCCGATAAGTTTCGCAGCACCACCACCCTCGGCTATCTCTGCTTCATCTCCATCTTCTACTCCATTGCTGTAGCTTTTCCGTTAGGATTGTAAAGTCTATTGGAAGTATCTTTGAAATGAAAATAGTAAGGAGGCGTGGACTATTATTGGAAGCGGGTAGGCAATAATGGGGTTTTCTACCTAGGGCAGCATTTCCGTGTAACAAAGGTGCTTGAAGCATCCCGAAAATCTCTTTTGTAAAGGCTTTGCCTCTTGAATCCGTTGGCCGAAGGATAGTAGGTTTTTGTGTGTCCATATGAATCTCCCTTTTGGTAAAGAAGATTGATAAAGTTGATGAATTTGCTTTGTACAGATAATGGAGGGAGATTCTAGTAGTGAACTGAAGATTATCCAGCGAGGGTGTCAAAAATACGACACAGCCCTGCAGCGGCAAGGTTTGGTTATGGAGTTCAAAAATCACCTGAGGCGGCTGCACGGAAGACTTTTTACAGAGGAGACTACTTGCATTGCTCTTGCTGGATGTAGTGTGGGTTGGCTCTGAACACGGTGATTAATCCTGACCCATTTAGTATATGCTTACTCTCATTATATTGATGTAAGTAGGTGCATACAAATACCAGTTTTTGGAAGCGACGAGGCTTGTATATGAGATCATCCCCTGTAAGTAGGTACTTACAAATATCAGTTGGAGTCTCTCAAATGTATGTATATTTGGTATGAAAAATTTTGGTAAGAATTTCTTATATGAAAAATTTTGGTAAGAATTTCTGGTATAAAAAATTCTGGTACGAAATTTTGGTATGAAAATTTATGGTATATAAATATCTGGTACGAACTTCTGGTATGAAAATTTCTGTTACGAACTTTTGATATGAAAATTTTTGGTATGAATTTCTGGTATGTAAGTTTCTGGCATGAAAATTTCTGGCATGAAAATTTCTGGCATGAAAATTTCTGGTATGAAAATTTTCAGTATGAATTTTATACCAGAAAAGCATACCAGAATATAAAAACAAAATAAAAAGGACAAAAAAACAAAAGAAAATTTAAAAAAAAACAAATTTAGTAATTAATTTTACATTAAAAATTCATGTTGTTTCTTTTTTAAAAAAATAGAATGGTTATTATTTTTATTTACCATTAATGAAAGTGGTAAAAAAATAATAGAATATAGAAATCAAAAAAAAATATAAAAGGGCATATTTAGCCAAACTCTTTCTTCTTTTAATATGTGTATATATGACATCTTAATCGTGTAAATTTGTAAAACATAGATGAATTTGTCTTACGATGTAAATCATAGATGTGCATGTATAGGATTGAGGTTCATGTTATAATAAGATAACAATTCTATCTAATGATAAATTAAGAAAATAAGTATATTACTTGACTCATAAGAAAATGGTAAATATATCATCAATTACTATCATTATATACTAACGAGTTATATCTGTCAAATGAATTAGATCGTGCGGTCTATAATTGTTCTCATTTTTTACCGTAGTTCATGTTATCAATAGATCATTTTCATATATATATATATATATATATATATATATATATATATATATATACAAAGAGAGAGAGAGTAAGTATAGATCCTATGAGAACACCCCCTAACGTGAGAACATGAGAACAGATTCGTAATTATTATTAGTTTTGTTACGAATGTGTCATATCGTTTAATGTATTATTCGTAGTTATTGTTGGTTGAGTGGATTATTCGTAGTTATTGTTGGATTCCTAATTATTATTATTCGTAGTTATTATTATTTTTGATATCTACTCTAAATCTCAACCATTAATACTCACATCCAACGGTGTACGATTGTTCTCATGTTCTCACGTTAGGGTGTTCTCATGGGAACCACACCCTATATATATATATATATATATATATATATATATATATATATATATATATATATATATATATATATATATATATATATATATATATATATATATACTCGTAAAAATTGGTGAGGAGAACCCTTGCAGATAGGAATGAGGAGAGTCGGGGTGGTGACATGTGGCATGCCACATCACCAGTATTTTTTTTCCAGATTTTCTTTTTGTAAATAAAAATTGGTGTTCATATTTTTATAAGTACGTGTTCATTTTTAAAAGAGTCATTGTTCATATTTTATCAATAAATGTTCATTTTTTTCAACACTAACTATTCATTTTTTAACATTAATTGTTCATTTTTGTATTTTTTAAAAACATTTTTCGGATTTTTTTTGAAAATTATGCTATTCTTTCAAATCGTGTTAATAAAATATGGGCTAATTTGGTTAATAGGCTAATTTGAGTTTTAAGTTTATTAAGTAGGCTTTTTGTTTTTCGTTTAGGTAAATATACCCCAATTCTTTTCTTTTACCGTGAAACCCTATTTTTCTTCCCGCAGCCGTTCGCTTCTCTTCAACGACCGCTCTCTCCCTTCTTCCTATTCTCCATTCCCCATTTTGCAATTAGCTCTAACCTACAATGCCATGGCGTTGTTCTCATCTCCTCGAACCTCAACTCTATCTCCTACGTCCTCATCCTCATCCTCAGATCCAGATCTAGATCTGAGTGGAGCGGAAGGAGAGTGTGATTGGTGCAGTGCCTAAGCCCGCGGTGGATACCTTCGACGAGCCAACAGGGACTGCTCGAACTCCCTGGTGAGTAGATCCGGACCTCGCAGACGCAGCTCACTCCTCCTCCCCTTCTCACTCCCTCTCCTCCTCCGGTTTTGATTCTCACAATCGCATCTCCCGCTCTCGCTCTGTATCCACCTCTTCTTCCCCTTCTCTCAGCGTTAGCTCGCGTAGTCTCTCTATGACTTCCGTAATTAAAACCTCATATGCATACTTTTACTCGTCTTTCCTGGGCTTTATCGTTCCTGTTTGCATTTGCCTCTATTGATCAATGTTTCAAATCTCTTTTGTCTTCTCGATCTTCCTTTGTACATGCTGGATCTAGAAATGACAGATGCTCTTAACATGTTTCCTGCTCGTGTACAATGGTAGTTGTCCCTTGTTATATTAAGAAAGGCGTTAACAAAATATTAGTAGATCTCCAGCCTCTTGTTTCACTTTTCCGCCCTATATTTTTCAAACTATGATTAGAAGGTTTTGCTATCCTACTGAACTTTGATCCTCACATCCTTTCTCATTATTGAAACAATATCTCTGCACACCCTTTTTAACTTTTATGCTCTACAATTTCTATCCATTGACATGGTTTGATATTGTAATGCTTACATCATAGTTTACAACTGTTAGTGTTAATTCCCTTTTAAAATCAGCAATTTGGGTTGGGTTTTTTTTTGGTAAAGAGCAATTTGGGTTGGTAATGAAGATGATTAATGACGTTGTTCGAGCACTAGTGCACCAACAAATTATGGTATTATGAAATATTCTGGTATTATGAAAAATTATGGTATGATAAAATTCTGGTATTATGAAACTCTAGTATTATAAAATTCTGGTATTATAAAAATCTAGTATGATAAAATTCTGGTATGGAAAATTCTAGTATGTAAAATTCTAGTATGTAATTCTGGTATATAAAATTCAAGTATATAAAATTCTGGTATGTAAATTTTGGTATGTAAAATTCTGGTATGAGTTATGGTATGAAAAATTATGGTATGAAAAATTTCATACCAGAAATTTATTTCAGGAAATAAAAAAATAAAAAAGAAAATAAGAAGAATAAATAAATAAATTCAGTAATAATAATTACAACTTAACACTAACTAATGTCTATTATTCTTTTTTTATTAAAATAAAGGGGTTAATTATTTTTACCTACCATTAAATGAAAGTGGTAAAAAATTATGGGGTACATTTACTAAATCATATTCTCAAAAATGCCTAGTATGTCAAATTCTCCCATAAAATATGATGTTCATTTTTTTCCAAGTATGTATTCATTTTTTTTACAGTTATGGTGTTTATAATATGATGTTCATTTTTTTTGAAAATTATATTTTTCTTTAAAATCGTGTTTATAATACTTAGAGATCAATTACATAAAAAAAATTGTGAAATCAAAGAGAATACAAGACGATTCAGGTTTTGGTTCTTCGAATACATGTATATACATATGTTTTTTTATATATATATATATAACACACTTCAACCTTCAATAGAATCAACATCCAACAAGTTACAAAGTTCAGCAGACAGGCCAACAATAGAAGAAGAGCAGAAAGGGGAACTAGGTCGAGTCGACGCCAGGAAATACGCCGGTTTATTACCCTCTCTACGACATGAACCCAATGACAAGTTAAGAAACCCCCAGCCTCCTTCTTAATAGAACTAATGATACTCCCTAATAGCCCTCTAGACCTCTCCGTCGAAAGAAGTTCTTTGATAACACGAGCTGAATCAGACTCGCATATAACTTCAGCCCACCCCCTAAATTTTGCCATCGGAACAGCCCATCTAATAGCCTCCCCTTCAGCTGCATCCACCGTCCATATCCCATCGAGTTTCATTGCTCCCGCAAGCACCACAAATCCCAAACAGTTACGGGCAATAACACCAATGCCGCTCCCTCCAAAACCATCCACTAATGCATCGCAATTGAATTTTATCAAACCGGCGGCGGGTCTGATCCACCTAGGAACACCGCCCGTCATAAAAGGAGGACCAGCCTTGGAAGAGGAGTAAGCATTATAGTCACCCACGAGTGTCAAAGCTTCCGCTAGAATTACTTGTGTTGGAGAATGACAACCCTCAAAAACCCGTAAGTTCAGGATGTGTGTGTGATACGCAATAGGTTTTAAATTTATACTCGTTATATTTCTCCTAACTCCTAGCGAACCCGTAGTGTACGGGACGTTTGTAGTAGGGATAGTATTCCGAGGTCGAACACAAAGACTAAGGTGAGATTAATTCGATTTGTGATTAAGTTTAGTGAAGATCTAGTTAAGAAAAGAGAAGGAATAAAGAAATGAAAATCTAAATGTTTTTGGTGGGTTTTTAGGTGATCAACCAAGGATCACAATTCATGCAAAACGAACAATCAACTATGCTAACAAATCAACGAAAACAAACAAGTAACACAAGCACAAACTATGTGATAAAAGAGAGAGAGATGGATTCTAGAGGTCAAGATTTCCGGTTATGGCATTGGACTCAAGCTCCTAAAGATTCTAAGGACAAAGCTGCGGTGTTGGGAAAGGGTGTTTCACTAATGGAAGCAATTACCGGGTAGGTCTCTCACTTCACTAGTCCCGCATCAAACTCCTATTACCGGGTAGGTCTCAAGGGGTTAAAGTAAGGAATTCTACACAAACCGGATACAACTTAAGGGGCAACCCTCTCCTTACCGGGTAAGTCTCGAAATAGGGAAGTCTCAAGCAACAATCCTAGCACACTCGATCCAATAGCGGCTTATGAGGCTCACTACTACCTAGAATTCATCATCTTAGGTATCTAAGATCGGAAATCATCGGGTAGATCTCTTCCCTCACTTAGGTTGATAGCATTAGGTGATCCTAAGCTAAATTAGGCTAAATAAACACTAGGATTTCAACACCCTAACACCCTAACATACAGATTCATCAATTAAAGAGCAACAGAAGGAAAAATCGGGTGGATCATGGCCTAAATCGACCGATCTGGCTGAAGAACAGCCCGATTTTTCTCTCTAGGTTAGGTTTTGTGCAATCAAATCATCCTAAACCAACATATAAGTCCATTCTATCATCACCCAAGTCATAACCATCAATCCATCACTCCAGAATCACAATAAACTAGCCAAATATATGCATATCAAGATCCAAAATCATCACACAAGCATACATGGTTTTCATAGATGGTTGATGAAAGATAGGCAAGTAAAAACAATAAATCTCAGCTGAATCTAAGTTTTAGCAAGACTTACAACCCTTCAAATGAAGTTCCAAAACGTTCCTAACAATCCTTGCAATAGTTCTTCAATCAAAGACTCCGAAAATCACTCAAAATCTCTCAAAACCTCACTATCACTCTAAGTTTGGTGTTCTTCTTCTTCCTTCAATTTTAGAGAGTTTTTCTTCTCCTCCAAGTCTATCCCAATCCAATGAGCTGTGAATGAGAATGTGGGAGAGGAGAGATGCCCAGCAACAGCTTGCAAGCCCACTTATATTCTCCACCAAGAGCAAGGCCGGATCAAGAGATCGTGGGACACGTGGCTTAAGCTGTTGAAGGCTTAAAAATTGACCTACTCAGGAAAATCGGCCGATTTTCCTGGCAGTTGGTCCGATTTTCTTCAACAGAAGCATGCTATGATCGTCTAGCCATGAGTTGCTCCATTGCTTGCACCAATAGTGGCCTTTGTGTCCTTTGTTGCTCCAATTATGCTCCTTCAAAGCTTTGGGTGTGTACCACCATGAGGCTTGACCCTCGAATGCATCGGTTAATGTCCAAAAGATCCCCGAAATACCTACAACACCGACAAAAGCTCGTGTAGACGTCTTTTCTAGGAATATGCACGAAATGAGTGTAAACGTCGTGAGCTAGTGCCAAAACGTGCATGAATAACGGAGAAAACTATCTAAATGTATGCCTATACTAATGTCATAAATCACGTTATCAACAACCCTCAAAAACCCGTAAGTTCCTAGCCTTCCATAACGACCAAATCAAACAAGCCCATAATTGCACATCAGCAAGAGAGGCATCAATCCTTGCCAACTCAAACCATTGAAGAAGAGAGGAGGCCGAAACCCGAGCATTCTCCAAACATGAAAACTTCTCCCAAACACTGGATGTGCAACTGCATTGAGCAAAAAGATGCATTTCCGTCTCGAGTTGGCCACAGAGAAGACACCAGGGTTCGATCGGGATCTTACGTTGAACTAAGTTAGCCTTGCATGGAATAACACCTCGACGCGCACGCCATACTAGATTTTTAACCTTTGGTGTGATCTTAATTCTCTAAATGTGACTCCAGATCGTATTGCTAGGCACACCTGAAGAAGATCAGCCCCGCTCCAACATGGATTCCTTCTTCGCCATGATAGCATGGTAAGCGGACTTAACACTATAAACCCCGTTGTTAAAATGGAACCAATAAGGTTCATCAGCCAGATCATGGCTAATTAGCGGCAAGTTCAGAACCACCTCACCGTCAACCTCCCCGGGAGCCTCCAGAACCTCCTCCCTCCTCCTGGAACCCCGGGACCAATCGATAAGCTCAATGACCCTCAAGTTTGACGTAGCATTTCTTGCATAAAATAAAGGACGGAAAGACATCGGCCTCGGGATTCAATGATTGTGCCAAACGCGGAGAGATTCACCATTACCCACATGCCAGCACAAACCCATTTCAAGAACTTCCCTGCCTTTAAGTATACTTCTCCACGTGTAGCTTGGGCGATAACCAACTTGAGCATTCAGAAACGAGTCGGATGGATAGTAGCGCGCCTTCAATAGCCTAGCCAAAAGAGAATTGTTATCTATGACAAGTCGCCAACTCTGCTTTCCGAGCATGGCCAAATTAAAAGCCTTCATATCCCGAAAGCCCATACCGCCCGCCCCTTTACCATGACACATCTTATTCCAGCTGATCAAGTGAATCTTGCGTTTTGTCACCAGAGGAACCCCACCAAAACTGATTCATCATTCTTCCGATATCATCACACACTCCTTGGGGCATTTCAAAAAAAGTCATAGTATAGGACGGAATAGCTTGCGCCACCGCTTTAAGGAGAACTTCCTTACCCGCTCTACTAAGTAACTTCTCTTTCCAACCCTTTATTTTCTTGCACACTCTCTCCCGCACACTATTGAAGATAACTTTCTTAGAGCGCCCAACCATAGTTGGCAGTCCCAAATACTTCTCATGTTTGCTGACTTCCCGAATCCCCACAGTATTAAGAATAACATTTCTCCTCTCCCTGATAACATTGGTGCTAAAAGAAATTTCCGATTTTGCAAAGTTAACTTGTTGACCTGAAGCTACTCCATATTCACGGAGGATAGAAACGATCTCATTGCTCTGTTGACAAGAAGCTTTTGCAAACATAACACTATCATCAGCAAAGAAAAGATGAGAGATTCTGGGTGCCGACCTTGCTATCCGAATTCCTTGGATTCTACCACTAGCCTCCCTACTCCGAATGATGCTAGAGAGCCCTTCCGCACAAATAAGAAAAAGGAAAGGTGAAAGTGGGTCCCCTTGACATAGTCCCCGACCCGGCAAGAAAGTAGGAGAAGGGCATCCCTCCATAAGCACAGAGAAGGATACCGTTGAGACGCACTTCATCACCAAATCCACCCAAGATTCGCAGAAACCCATAGCTCTCATACACGCTCCCAAATAGCTCCACTCCACCCGATCATAAGCCTTTTCCATATCCAATTTTAGAGCCATGAAACCCTGTTTTCCTTCCCTAGTCTTCATGAAGTGAAATAACTCAAAAGCAGCAATAACATTATCAGTAATGAGACGTCCTGGAATAAAAGCACTCTGAGTGGGAGAAATAACCTTCCCAAGATAACCCTTCAACCTATTAGCTAACACTTTGGCAAAAATTTTATAAATAACATTGCACAAACTAATAGGACGAAGATCTTTCATGCATAGGGGATTATTCACCTTTGGGATGAGTGAGATAAAAGTGTGATTGAAATTTGAAGGAAACGGATCCCCATTAAAAAGACTAATGATAAGTTGCGATACCTCGGGACCAACAACATACCAATTTTGTTGAAAGAAAAGCGCAGGAAGACCATCCGGGCCCGGAGCCTTGGTTGGATGCATGTCAAATAATGCGGCACGTACCTCTTCGATCGAACAAGGTTTCATTAGCTCAAGATTATCCTCACGGCTCAACTGTTCCATTGGTGGAAGATTCGCTGCATCAAAGTAATCAAACTCTGATGAGAAAATCTTCGAGAAATAATCCATAGCCACTTGCGTTTTCCCCTTCCCCGAACGCCAGGAAAGGCCTTCGTCATCAACAATGCGAGATATCCGATTTCGCCTTCTTCTTCCATTTGCCTTTTGGTGAAAAAAGGCAGTGTTACGATCTCCACTACGAAACTCGTTTTCCCGTGCCCTCTTATACCAATAAATTTCTTCTTTGTCCAGGAGATCCCTTTCCTTGGCCTCGAGAAGACGGCGCCGTTGAACGGAGGATCCGTCCACTCCTCTCAAGTGAATCCTCTTTAGCTCACATCTTACCTTTGCAAGCTCCTGACCGACATTCCCAAACGCATTATGGCTCCAATCGTCCAAATCAGTACGTCATCTATTCAGCCTTCCAATTATCCCCCCTTCTGCTGAGTTGCTACCCGGATTGAGCCATGCATTGCGAATAACCTCCGCACAGTTTTCATCTTTAGTCCAAAAAGCTTCAAACCGAAAAAGCTTTGGGCGTTTCGGTCCAAGCAAATCATCTTCAAAAGTGTTAGTGTTCAAAAAAAGAGGGGCATGGTCCGACGAGACTCTTCGCAGATGAAAGACCTTTGAGTGTGGGAATTTTTTGATCCAATCCGACGTAGCAAAACTCAGATCAATTCTTTCTTTGATTAAGCCCTCCCCAACTTGACCGTTGTCCCATGTATGTCTAGGACCTTCGAAAGGAAGCTCATTGAGATTGCAGAATTGAATCGCACTTCGAAACTCCCATATCTGAGAGAAAGAAGGAGTCGACCCCCCAACCTTGTCCTCCGAGGAAAGAAGGAGGTTGAAATCTCCCATAACCAACCATGGCTCCTCAAGATGCTCTTTAATTCTTTTGAGTAGATCAACCGTAAATCTTTTCTCACTGGATTTAGGCCATCCGTAAATTCCCGTAAAACGCCAATCATCGACAACCGAGTCAATATGGTGTTGTGTATAAGAATGTATGGATACACTCACCCTGGATGACCACATCAGACACAAACCCCCCGCCGACTTGACACTATCCACCATAAAACAGCCCTCAAATTGCATTCTAGATCGAAGAAATTCCATCTTCTTCCTATCGCTCTTCGTTTCACATAAAAACAATAGGTCAGGCTCCTTTTCCTTGACTAGACTAGCTAGTTGTGTAATTGCCGGGCCTTTGCCCAATCCCCGGCAATTAAAACTGAGTATATTCATTGTTCCCGGCAAGAGAGACTCTCCGTCTCTCCTGCCGATCCCAAATTTTCAGAAACAAACTTCACACGTTTAGGTAAAGCATCCTCCGTGTCAGTCTTCCCCTTCTCAACATCTACCCGGTCTCTTTTTCCACCAATCAAAAGGTTTGAGGTGTCAACTTCAGCAGTTAACCTAGGGATTCGTGCCTATCTCTTCCACGTTTTTCTTGACATATCAATTCCTATGTTAATGTCTTCACTTTCTGTTACATCAACTATGGTTGTGTCAGGTTTGTCGGTTGTTGTCTTCCCCATGATCCCTCCTATTTCTTGGCCTATAGAGACCCCACCCACTATCTGATTAAGTGCGCACTCCTCCTGTGGTGATATTGAGATTTCTATCCCTTCATTTTCCATCAACACTTTCCCCAGTCCTCTAACCCGTCGGCCGTTCCTCTCTTTTATCTGATTGCCATCTTGGTTATTCGTTCCGACACCACTCATAGTGTCGCCATTGAGTATCTCGTCTTCCTGTAGATCCTGCTTGAGTCGTGGCTGTTTAAGGTTTGGGGTCTCAACTCGTCATTATACTCATTCTTGTACTCTTTTGCTTCCTCGTCGGTACACTCAATCTCGACATGCCCAATCCTTCCGCAGACATAGCAAAAATTGGGTAACCTTTCATATTGAATAGGTAACCAGACTTTTCCGTCTTCGTTCTTCATGATTATCCCTCTTCTGAGTGGTTTAGTAATATCGATGTTCACTCTGACTCTGAGGAAGAGACTAGTTGGACTTGCGCTGTTCCCATCCAACCCAATGAAACCTCCACACATCTCCCCAACTGCTTGGCCTAGTTTCACAGTTGTTGTTCCAATCGGAAAATCGTGTATTCTAATCCAAAAGGGGACATGAGAGAAGGTAATCTTTGAAGGTTGTTCATTACCCGGGTCTCTCAATGCCAGTAGGGCCTTATCAAAACTCCAAGCCCATTTTCCATAATCTGATTTTTATCTTCAATGGAGGCAAACTGGAAGATAAATAGGTTCTTCTGCAACTCTCTAAAGTTGAACCCTTTTTTGAGTCTCCACGCTCCTTTCATTGTTGCTTTTAGTGCAAACTGATTGAAAGACCTCTCGGTAATCACCTTTCCAATTAGCACTGGTGTTGCATTCTCCTCAGACTCGCTCCTAACTGTATATACATATGTTGAGTTGGTCTAATAGATCCAATTGAATAATCTATATGCTCCTTTTAGTGTGCACGCAAACTGTTCGGCAAAATGCCTTATAGAAAAATAGTTTATAGTATTTACAGGAACAATGACATAAAAAGTATGAACATTGGCGAATAAAAACATGAACAATGACGTATAAAAGTATGAACACCGATGAGTTATCTATAACTTTGACACATACATATCATATTATGATCATCTTTTAACGTTTTGTAATGAGTTTTTTATTTTTTGTGGTTATATATTGTAAATGAACATCTATGCATTATAAAATGAACACAAAATAATAAATGGACATGACACTTTCATGAATAAAATACTATGAACACCGATGTATAAAAACATGAACAATGACGTATAAAAGTATGAACACTGATGACTATTTTGAACGTAAGAGTATTTTTCCAGATTTTAAGTTAATTTACAAAAATGCCATTAATGATGAGCGTGTGAGAACCCTTGATTTAAATCCATCCAATGGCTTACAGCCCTCCTAATTCCTATCTACAATATATCTCCTCACTTGAATAAAAATCTATATATATATATATATATATACTCGTAAAAATTAAATTTATGACGTAAAGTATTCTTTAAAAATATTTCTGATACTAAAATATTAATAAAAATACGAAAAATATTTATCTAAAGCACGCCTTATTTTGGGTCTTTCACATCAACTTGATCACGCAAGGATGGAAACCACCTTGGGAGACAGACATCATTATCTCGGATATCTTCTCCATGATCTAGAGCTTCAGGCACTTTAGTGTTCATCATGTTTTTAGAAAAATCAACATTGTTGTAGACATATTAGCGTGACTCGAACATTCCTCGGGCGCAGATGATGAGTCCTTTCCACTAGAAGTTAAAGAACTCGTCAGTAAGGATGATTTAGAGCGGGTCGTTTCTAGGAACTAACCCCTTTCTCTTACCCTTGTATAAAGATATATACACCAATTCCATTTATAAGGAGATATGTGTATACATTGCATTTATATTCCATTCAAAGTCTCCTGTCACATAGAGTAGAAGTATAGTGGATGTCCATATGATGTACATTGAATTTACATAGTAACCTCATCTTATACGTGTATAAGAGTAAATATATTTTCACAAACAACTATTTTCTTAAAATTATTTTGATTTCCAAGGAGTCTTGTGCATTGAATTAATATCCCAATTCCACGGAATAAATGTATACATTGATTTTATATTTCCATTCAAAGTGTCCTCACATAGAGTAGTATTTGCATTCAAAGTCTACTCAAATAGAGTAGTAGTATAGTTATTATGACACCTCTATCACCGATGCATCTTGCGATTACCATATAAGAAGACATCTCCATCCTTTTGGAAGAGAAAGTAGCAAAAAAATGGAGGTTTTGAGCATAGACAATAACATGTTTAGCGCTGGAGTACTAGCAACGTGTTTGGGGTTACTAGGGTTTCTCTGGTTCGTAATCACCCAATTTTACAAGTACAACTTAGGCTATGCCAAGTTGATTCAGATTAGCCAGATGAGGAAGCTGAGGAAGCAGGGAATCAACGGCCCTCGACCTTCCTTTTTACATGGGAATGGACCTGAGTTGCAGAAGATCGTCGCCCGATCGATGGAACAGAAAGTGAACTTGAACCCTCAAGGTGAATTCAACCACAACTTCGTTCCCTCCATCTTCCCGTTTTTCCATCAATGGGCTAAAGAGTACGGTAAGTTAATTTTTGTAAATATATAGAATCTTGTATTTGCTTATTCATATGGAGATCTAAAGATTAAGGTCATGAATGATTGTTAGGGAGAGTGTATACGTACACAGAGAGAAACACACAACATTTGTACGTTGGGAGCCCGGAGTTGATAAAGGAATTGAACACAATTATATCGACTGAGGCATTGGGTAGGCCTACATACATAACAAAGCAACTCTCTCCTTTGTTGGGCGATGGAGTTATCAATGCAAATGGACATCTTTGGTCTCGGCAAAGGAAGATTGTTGCCCCGGAGTTCTACAATGACAAGATCAAGGTAATTTTGATAGAATTTGGTGGAGAAAACCATAAATGGGGGAGGTAACCACAGTTTTATTAATATAATCAGTAATCACTAACAATATATAGGAAACTAAATAATAAAGATATTATCACGATCACCATTACAATCTTGTCATGTTCATAATCTTGATCTTATCCCGCCTCCTCAAGCCGGTGGTGGGTGAAGCATAACATCGAGTTTGGACTTGAGAAATTGATACTCGGACCATAAAGTGGTAGGTGGAACGTGTAAAGCTAGTGCGAGGGTGTTTTTTCTGACGCTCCTTTTGACTTGTCTTTGAATATAGTTTATTCAATTTGAGGCAATTAGTCTTGAGCAAAAGTGGTTGGGGTTCCGTTTTGTTTTATGATGCCGGTAGGTATAGGATCACTGCTCTAATACCTTGATAGATGTTATGTTTGATAATCCATACAAATGGTGGGAAGAACCACAAATTTGTATAAAGATCTATATATGTGATTAATATATGTATGTAATATTGTATGTGGAAATGGAACGTATGTTTAGGGTTTCATGAGGATGATGAGAGAGTCGGCAGAGACGACGATAACGAAATGGAAGGCGCAGGTAAATGGCGGGGGAGGAGATGAGGTGGAGGTTCGGGTGGACGAGGATCTGAGAGTCTTCTCAGCGGATGTGATTGCAAAGGCTTGCTTTGGAAGCTCATTTGAAAAAGGGAAAGATATTTTCTTCAAGCTTAGGACACTTCAGAAGCTATTGGCAACTCATGACTACTTGATTAAGGGATACAATTCTGAGAGAGCAAGGGAAATCAAGAGGACTCAGGATGAAGCTAATAACTTGATATGGGACACTGTTCAAGAGAGAGTCAAGGAAGGGCATCCTGATAAGGATTTGCTGCAGTTGCTGCTGGATAATGATGTTCTTGATAAGGATATGAGGAGGGAGTTGATCATAGACAATTGTAAGAGTATTTACTTTGCTGGACATGAGACTACTGCTATCTCCGCCGCTTGGTGCTTGCTGTTGTTCGCGCTACACCCCGAGTGGCAACGCCGTGTCCGGGAAGAGGTGCTAGAGGTGTTCAATGCAGCCCCTACCTTTGATACGCTCAACACCATGAAATGGGTATGCTTCCTCCTTACTTTAACACCGTTTGCTTGATTTTGATTAATTTTGGATATCTTAAAGAGAAACGAAACGAATGAGAAAAGCAATAAGGGTTGTTCGTTTCCATAGATATTGATATGAGTATGAATATCACATTATCATATATCCGATATCATATTTGGTAAGTGGGTATATGGATATCAAAGTGATAGATTTATATATCAATATTTTACATATTTATCGATTTTGATATTCCTAGAAATCGGCCGATATCACGTTCTTTTTGTCCATGTCTCCCTCTTCGGATCTCCTCATCAAGTCTTTTTTTTGAATATCAGTTTCCTGCATAATAGAGAAGAATTGTCCGTCTCCCTTCACTGCTGGTTTTTTTGTGTGAATTATTGCTGTCACTTGTTGGTTCTAGTAAAACTAGGTATTGTGAGTTAACGTTGATTCACTGTTTTTTTTTTGTTAATTGTTATGATATATTCTCGGTCTTCCTCAAATAACTCTATTGCAATCCTGTTCCTGCTCTTCGTTGTAGCTTTATAAAATATCAACTTTGATATCAGATATCAATTTCATACCCGTGTTCTTGATATTGATCCTGATATTGATACTGATACGGATATATGATATACTGATATTAGGATATGCGAAATATGCCTAACACTTATAAAGATAGTGTGCTTACTTTTACTTGAACCTGACTTTATATGTATATATAGCTCAACATGTTCCTGAGAGAAGCTATGAGGCTATACTCACCGGGAGCAATAGTGAGTCGACAAGCCCTGAAGGAGTTGAAGCTAGGAGACCTTGTGATCCCGAAGGGAGTGCTGATGTGGGTCCTGACTCCAGCTCTCCACAGGGACCCGGAGATATGGGGGCCGGATGCGCACGAGTTTAAGCCGGAGAGGTTTGAAAATGGGGTGTTGAACGCATGCAAAGTCCCACAAGCCTACATTCCCTTTGGGATTGGACCAAGGTACTGTTTGGGAAAGAACTTTGCCATGCTTGGGCTGAAGCTTGTTCTATGTGATGTTCTCACCAACTTCAGCTTCTCTTTGTCTCCAAAGTATCAGCACTCCCCTTGCTTCACCATGGTTGTTGAGCCTGCTCATGGTGTTTACCTTATGATGAAAAAAATTGAATGATCATATTGCTTGCTTCTTTAGTTTTGGGACTAAACACATGATTTGCAATGCATGTAATAAATTCTGTGTCATTGGACTCGGTGTGCAATCAAAACTGAAGGTTATTCAGTCTTTTAATTGGATAGCATTTGCTTTCTGTTTGGTGTTCAATCAAAGTTGAAGGAGATTTTCTTCAAAATGACTCCCATTGATATGATGGAAACGGTAGAAGGCAAGAGCGGCATATATATGCTGGATAGAGGAAGGAGAAACAGGTATAACATGTTAGATGCCACTTGACGTGAATAGGGTTGGGTTTAATGATAAGTTTAAATAGGTAAACTAGTGTATTACCGCACTTTGTGCGGGTTCAGTTTTAATAAATATTTTATACTTAAAATTTTATATGTATATTTTTGTAAAATAAAAATCCGAAAAATAAAATTATAATCAAATATTATGATTTTTAATTCTCTTTTAAGTATTAATCTCTTCTAATTAATTATATTTTTAAATTGATTTGTTAATATATGTTTGTTGGTAAAAAAAAATTAGTAAAAGTTTAAAAACTATTTTTATAAAAATATTTATTTAAATATTTTTTAAAGAATTTAAAAATCACTTTTTAAAATAATTTTTGAGACAATTTGGTTTACTAGGCTTTTTCTAATTTTGTGTTTAGTTTTTTTTTTTTTGGTAAAAGAAAATTCCATTATAAACACAAAACGGATTACAACGGAACCAAGCGAGGATAACAAACTCCTCTCAAGTCATCAAGGATAATATTCCTAGAGCAAAGAGGAGGGTCATCCTTGAGAGAAGAGTGTGTAGAGTTTGAAAATAAATACAAAAGGTTAGGGTACTTTTAGTTAATTGAAACATTAAAAAGCCTAATTACTACTCTAGTTTTTCAAAAAGGCCTCGTTACCAAAATTGTCCATAATTTTTTAGGTTTCGAGAAATCTGGCGTTGACACGTGGCAATAGAGGCTCCTAGTTTAATAGATACAAGATTACTTTGTGGTAGTACTACTTTGTATCCTAAATATAAAATAGGTCTTATTCGGACAATATTCTCTAACGGTTTCATATCGTGAAATTTAGTTTAGAAAATGCCCGTAGGTGATGAAGCAACATCTCTTTCATATTCCGAAATATATCAAAGGCGAAATTGGACCATAGGCTCCGTTATTTGGAGCGAAATAGAAGATGGGGATCTGGAAGGACTAAGCCAAGTTGAGTAATCATTGCAATGAACAAGAAACATGTTTCTTATATGCGACGTCCATTGGTGTATTCCTATGGAGGTGGCAATCTTGGTGATATGTTTAACCAGTGTATATATGCCGCTCTTGCCTTCAAACTGGAAGGAGAAATCGCAATCGTACTTCGCGTTGGAAAATAACCTATAAATATAATTTTCGTAATTTCTTCCTTCTCATAATTCCGAAATCTTATTACATGTAACAAAATGTATTCAGACGAAAATAAAAAGGAAATTAGTCATTTGCCCGACAATTAATTACAGTGATCTAGACAAACTTTTTACTCGCGTTGTCATAAGTTTTGAAATATTTTTTTTGTTTTTAACCTTATGTTCTTTTTAATATGTTGTTATGCGTATTTTTATATGGTAGTATGTGTATTTGTTACGTTGTTATTAGGTGATTTTGACGTTATTAGAAATGATCAATTTAATGCATTTTGAAAATATTTAGAGGTAATCAGATCATCCACGCTCTGTTGGCGCAAACTATTAGTTTATGTTTGAGTAAAAGAGGTAAGTATGTTTTAATTGTATAAATGGAGATTAAGTAGGTCATTATGTTTCGATGTGAATTACCATATAAAAATAGCATAACAACATATTATTCAAAAGTAAAAAAAAGGAAAATGAGAGTGGTCCCCTACAATTAAGGAATTAGTTTTAAGATTAGAAAGATTTTCTCCGTTAATTAATATGGTTTTCGTTTAATTAAATAAGGAAAATGAGAGTGGTCCCCCACAAATTCTGTACATAATTTCACACGCACTATATGTACAATATTTCACACGCAAATTATGTACATAATTTCACACGCAAATTATGTACATAATTTGTGTTGTTGTGAAAATTAGCTACATAATTTGTGTTATGTGTGAAAATTATGTACATAATTTGCGTGTAAATTTATGCACATAATTTGCTTGTGAAATTATGTACAGAATTTGTGGGGATCACTCTCATTTTCCTTATTTAATTAAAAAACATCAATATTAATTAAGGGAGAGAATCTTTTTAATTAGAGTGGTCCCCACAATTAATATTCAGTTATTTTTTAATTTAGTTTATCCTTTTAATTTTTAATAGTTATTGAATTCTTCGCCATTATAAACGAAACTATGAAAGTTTTTCCGAAACTAGGTTCGGATGAAACTTTATTCCGAGAATACACAACGGAGTCAGGTTAGGAAATAAAACGTGGTGAGTCACCGCGTTTCTTCTGTAAAGAAACGCGGTAAATAACCACATCAGACAAAAATTTAAAAAAAATTTTAAAGGAAAGAAACGCGGTGACTCACCGCGTTTCTTTCAATAAAAAAAATAAAATAGAGAAACGCGGTGGCTCACCGCGTTTCTCTTATTAATTTTTTTTAAAAAAAAAATACTTGCACTAGTATATAAGTACGCGAAAATATGTATTTACGTATTCATTTGATACACTTGTTAATCTAACACCACAACAATGAGGAACCTAATTTAATTTGTTTCTCAAATATAAAACGGCACGTTATAATTTTCTATTTATTTCCGAAACTTTTATTTTTTTTTGTTTTACTAGTTATTGTTATTAAAATAAAAATAATTGTTCTCTCCACTAGTATTTTTTAATAGTGAAACAATAAATGAAAATAAAAAACATAAATATTAAAACAAGTACAATAAACACATGGATCATTCATTAGTTTATCAAAAATATAACTACATCATTCATTAGTTTATCAAAAAAAAACAAATGCATCATTCATCTTCATCACTTTCATAGATAACTGACATGTTTTCGGCTTGATAGTCTGTAGACGGACCAATGTGCCTGATAGGGTCTATATATGAAGACCGACGAGGAAGAGGGGGAGATATGAAAGGCTGTGGGATCGTCCCAAACTGCGACATGCTCCCAGATGGATATGAATATGGCATGCTCTCCATAAGGCTAACAAATCCTGAGCCGGTGAAGTATCCCGACGGCCCTAGCATAGCACCCGAACCCGAAGCACCTCCATATGATGTAAAATCTGGTTGGGTCTGGGGCTGAGCATGGGGAGGTGTCGCATGTGGATAATGTGTCGCCTGTGGAGGTGTCCCCTGTGACGTACCAGCGCCCTGTGAACTCGGATGCTGGTAGTAAGACGGATGAAAGGGTAGGTGATTAAGTATATTTGCGCCTTGTGAACTCACGTAGTCATGGTACCCTGAAACTCCACTCATCATGTCCCCATATTGTTGTTGTGAGTGCAACTGTGAAGCTTGGTCAATAGTTTCTCTTCCTCTGCTTGTTACGTCAGAAATATATTGACCCTGAAAAAAAAATCATTATACCAAGAACTAATTGATTAACTATATGTTTATTAGTAAAGTACTCACGCTGGCATAAAGATCAAGAGCGAGAAGCTGATAATGGGCAAGTGATGTCTGTCTTGAAGGGTTGATCAAAATACGCGTCCTACTCGTGTACCAAGTCATATAGTCATGTAAGAAGTTTGGCACACTTTCAGGTGGGTAAGAATGTGCTATAGTTTCCGCGCGCCTCTCCCACTCAGCGATGTAGGTGCTATGAAAAATTGCCCAGTCAGTATGATGTTGGCCCCTTCTATCAACAGCGTGCAACTCCTTGTTGTAAGCACATGAGATAGGTGGGATTTGCACTTGTCCAAACTGTCTCAAAACACGCTCAGGCCGATGATGCTCCACTATATCAAAACATATCATGGGTGTCTCACTCCTCCAAATATGTCGACCCTGACAACAAAGAGGAGCAAGGGCATTCAAAATGTCGTTTGTATATGCCTCCCATACAAAACTACAAAAACATTTTGGTGAGAAAAACATGTATAATTTAAAAGATTATGTCGTTAAAGAATATTAGATCTAACCTCATCGGACCTCTGACTATCTAGGGCATCCCGATAATACGCCAGATTTTTAGGGGCGTGCTCATATGAGAATACGTGGCCTACCCATCTATAATATTTTAAAAATAGAAAAAAAAAATTTATCATTGATATAAACGTATATATACAACCAAAAAATTATCAATTTATATACCTCATAGCCAACGCATCTACTCTGCGAAGAAAGTGATCACCAAGTGGAGGTGGGTGTAGATCTGCTACTGGATGCCTCTGTCTCCTATGTCTTCTCGCAGCATTCCAGCGATCTGCTTTAGTACCCTGAGTCGGGTAAAACGAGCATTGGGGTCTTCCTATGGTGCTCCTCTCCCACGACCATAACTACAATTGCTTAATGAATATTAGAATGCGAAATAAGTTAATTTATTTACCGAAAGATGTTCAATATTTAGGGTTTACCTGCAATAAGATCAATGATCCTGTAATCTCATATTTTTCTTTATGGGCCGCTTTACATAGTTGTCTGTACAGAAAAGCCAATCGCAGAACCCCAACTGTATCGACCAACTGCCTCTAGATCCCGCAACAATGGGAGGTACAAAAGCTGTATAGAGCCACCACTGGTATCTGCAAACATCACTGCGCCCATGAGCAACAATATATATGCTCGAGCATGACGCCGCACTATATCCTCATCAACATCCTCTAGGAGACCTCGTGCAATGAACCTTCGTAGCCACGAAAATTTTAAAGATGAACCCTTAATTTCACTCGGCTCCGGGCGCTCTCCAAGAAGCAACTCAACGACTCTCCCCTATTGGTAGTCTACACTACCAGTCACAACAGGTCCATCTATGGTAAGACCCAACAATACTGCGGCGTCCTGAAATGTGATCGTCGCCTCACCGACACCTAGGTGAAAAGTATGTGTCTCAGGTCTCCATCTCTCAACTAATGCTGTGATCAACTCAGCATCTAACTGAAAGGAAGATCCAAGACGATATATCCCATAAAATCCAGCCAGCTTAAGATAATGAATTACCCTCTCATATGGTGGGAGGCATGAAACAATGTTTCTAAGATGCATTCTAGCAGTCAATGGCTGCTGAGTCTGCAAATGATTAAGCATATTGTTAAGATTAAGAAATCAACACCAAATTATAAAAATTATCAATTTTAGTTTAGAGTTGTTCTTACACAAGGAACACGCGACCACACATCATCACTACGATGCTCAGCCTGACGCCTAAGCAAATCTGGTACACGGGGGCCAGGATCCATCTACATGTGGTAAAGAACTTTAAGTTTGATTGACTACACAATATCACAACAAACAAACACAACTTCATATTTCATTGATAAAACAACTTAATATAAAAACAAACAACTTCATATTTCATTGATAGCTAACCTTAATACAAAAAACAAACAACTTCTAATCTTTGCTTGATGACCCAACTTGAGAACGACAACTCCTTCTATTATGACCAAGTTTTCCACAACTTCCGCAACGACTTTTTCCTCTTTCACTTTGATCCATTTCATTTCTGATTCTCGAGTTTCTTTGTCTTCCACTTGGGCGCTTAGAACTTGGATCCGGGACTATTAACGGCCCATGTACTATTGACTATTCTATTTGATCACCAACAGGTTGGAAGTATGGCTTGTACGTCTCAAGATATGAATGTGTGGTGAAAAATCCATCAACAAAGGGCTCAAAGGACCACTTGTGATAATAACAAACAGCAAGTACGTGGGGGCACGGAAACTTCAGCAACTGCCAGGTATGACAACTACATTGACGTTGTTGTAAACGAACGGTAAAGTTGCGGCGACCGCCCCGGTCTACTCTAGGGACCTGGACTTGATATATTCCTTGCTCAATGTTAAATGGACTCACTGTTGCTGTCATGGCTACCTCCTTAAAGTTTTCAATTTTTTGATCTATATGTTGAGATAAGGTTAAGCCGTCTTGTATGCGTTTAATAGCTCGACCACGCCTTGTAACAAAATAACTGTTCAAACGGGCGAACGTTGCTTGCACAATGCCAGTGACTGGAAGAGATCTTGTGCCTTTCATTACCCCGTTGAAACACTCAGACATTTTTGTGGTCATGCATCCATATCGTAAACCACCGTCATGATGTAGAGACCATTTCTCGAGGCCAATTTCTTGGAGAAACACACGACATTCACGGTTTTTTCACCAATTTGGTCAAACCCGGAGGAAAAAGGACGTTGCTCACGAACGTATGCAGTCACACCCACTAGGAATTTGAGTTGCGAATCTTTATAACGAGTTTGAACATTAGACTTAAGATGGCGGATGCAAAACCTATGATATGCATTTGGTGGACTCCATCTTGGATCCGTCATTGCCCTACTTATCCTTGCGTGTCTATCAAAAATTACACACAAGCCGACTCTATCTGTCACATGTTCGCGAATGCAACTCATAAACCATAGCCAACTTTCTGTATTCTCCGCTTCCACAAGGGCAAATGCAAGAGGAAAAAGTTGTTCATTTGCATCAACAGCCATAACAATTAGCAGGACGTGCTTGTACTTTCCGTATAAGTGGGTTCCATCAATTGATATCACAGGATGGCAATGCTTGAAACCAGCAATAGAAGGTCCAAATGCCCAAAAGACGCGTTGAAACATCCTCACTGACCGATCACTTGTTTCTGTTGTGACCCAGTCAACCACTGTACCCGGGTTTGATTGTTGTAGGGCTTCCATATATCGCGGTAAATCAGCGTACGACTGCTTCCAATCTCCATAGATATCAGCAATTGCTTTTTGTTTGCCCTCCCATGCTTTCTTGTAACTTGGAATCACTTTGTATTTCATGTTTATAACTTCTATAATGATTCGCGGTTTGATTGTCAAGTCTTGGCGAACAAGGTTATGAATCTCATTGTTGATGAATCTGGAAGTTGCATTATGGTTATCGAGTTCTCGCGAATGAGAGACACAAGCAGGGATATGAGGCCCGTTATGCCGGTACACAGACCACAAATCTAGCGCTTGATCAACCCGATAAGCAGAAACTAGCCATGTGCATCCGGTTTCGCTTTTTCTAGCACAATAGACGGTGTAATAATCTGCATCTGCTCTACCTGTCTTGTAAGGGTATCCACTTCTTAGGAAATAACTTCCAAGCTGCGTTTTCAAATCGCTCAATGAGTTGAAACATTGACCTATATAAAATCCATCAACGTCGTGCATTTGAATGGAAGCATAAGGATCCTCCCATGAATTCATCTGTGTTGATACTGGTTCGACGACGTTGTTCCAGTTTGGGTTGATGGCTTGAGCTCTTATTATTCGGTCCGCTTCTGCTACGACTTGGTCATAATCTGGTGCTGCAGGGCCATCTTCAACGTGACGATCTTCTTCAGTTTCAAGAATCTCATCATCAGTCTCAACACCATTCTGATCAACATGTATATCATCGTCATCAACTTCATTTCCATCTTCATGGCTTGAGGACGCATGTGATGTCGATGGTGCCATGGTGAGATGAGTTGTATGCATGGGAATATTTTCATACCCGACCATCACAGTTTGCGCGTACTCATTATCCGTCAGCAATCTCGTGTACGTTTCCATGTTTTGCCATAGGGGGTAGTTATTGTTGTCATCCATCTATTTTACATTACGTTAAATTATTTTACTTAATCTAAATAAAATATTGTCTACTCAATATTCATAGTTACTATATAAAATTTATATAGTAATCTTAATAATGATTAACAATTATACTAATGATTAACAATTTTTTAGAGATAAACTATTATCCTAATGACAAAATCATATTAATACTAATCTATTTAGACATTTCTTAATAAAGATATCTAGACTAACATTTTTTACCTATTCTAAAAAATTATTTTACTTAAATTATTTTACTTAATCTAAATAAAAGATTGTCTACTCAATATTCATAGTAAATCTATAAAACTTATATAGTAATCTTAATAATGATTAACAATTATACTAATGATTAACAATTTTTTAGTGATAAACTATTATAGTAATGACAAAATCATATTAATACTAATCTATTTAGACATTTCTTAATAAATATATTTAGACTAACATTTTTTACCTATTCTACAAAAATATTTTACTTAAATTATTATACTTTATCTACATAAAATATTTCCTACTCAATATTCATAGTAAATCTATAAAATTTATATAGTAATCTTAATAAAATGTTTCATATTCAATATTTTTCGTTTAACTAGTGATTAACAATTTTTTAGTGATAAACTATTATACTAATAACAAAGTCATATTAATACTAATCTATTTAGACATTTCTACAAAAATATATTTAGACTAACATTTTTTACCTATTCTAAAAAAATATTTTACTTAAATCTATTTACACATTTCATATTGACATTTTAAAAAAAATATAATAACGTTTTTTTTTCCAATTCTTTAACTTATTTATTTAGACTAATTTGTTTATACAATTTCTATTTAATACTAATCTTAACTAAGTTGACGATGTTTTCTTAACTAAATATATTGCAAGCCTAAACTAATTTAACTAAACTAATAACATTTATTAACCCTAAACTAACTTTTTTATACTAACAAAATCTTTCATATTATTAAATTTTTAACATTATGTTTTTATATTACACAAAATTACATGACTAAATACAATGATCTAATCTAAGTATATACTAACAAAATATGTAAACTTAAACTAAGTTAACTAAACTACTAACACGTCTTAACCTAAACTAACAATTTTATACTAACAAAATATGTAAATTTAAATAATTTGTTTAATATTCTGTTTTTTTTATATTATACAAATTTAAATAACTAATTATAATTATCTAATTACTAACAAAACCCTAACCCTAAATATGATAATACAAAATTAACAAATATTAAGAAAGAATCACTTACTTGGAGAAAGGCTGCGGTACAGAGGTATAAGGGTGATCCGGCGGTTTCACTAGTGGTCCGTCTGCGGTGTAGAGGTGGTCCAGCGGTGGTCCAGTGATCGGATAGTCTCCTACGAGGTAACTTCTACTATCTTATTGGAGAAAAAACAAGAAAGAAAGGAGATAGAAGAAGGTAGATGTAAAAAATATGAAGAAGAAGTGAGGATTTATAGGAGAAGGAAGCAGTTTACAAACCTTCGTCTTCAATGCCTTTCGTCGTCTTCAATGCCGTTCAACGCTCAACGCCCCAATAATGGTGCTGAGTTATTTTTTGGGCAGGAGCATAGACACGCGGTCAGCCACCGCGTTTTTAACCAATAAAGACGCGGTGGCCCACCGCTTTTTCTGCCACGCGCAGAAAAAGAAAAAATTAATAAGAGAAACGCGGTGAGCCACCGCGTTTCTCTATTTTATTTATTTTTTTATTGAAAGAAACGCGGTGAGTCACCGCGTTTCTTTCCTTTAAATTTTTTTTAAAAAATTTTTGTCTGACGTGGTTATTCACCGCGTTTCTTTACAAAAGAAACGCGGTGACTCACCGCATTTTATTTCCTAACCTGACTCCGTCGTGTATTCTCGGAATAAAGTTTCATCCGAACCTAGTTTCGGAAAAACTTTCATAGTTTCGTTTATAATGGCGAAGAATTCATAGTTTTTTATCCTCCTTAATAAAAGGCCCTTAAATAGATTCTTTTATTTAAGAAATTTTTTATTTCATTTACTTTTATTTTTTGGATAAAAAATGGAGGGACATAGATTGTATCTATGATAAAAAAAAAGCTTCCCTACATCAATGTTCTCTTTATGTTTAAGACTCGCGTAAGTTGCCCCTTTTTCATGGAAATTTACCCATCACAAAGATGCACAAAGGAACGAACTTCATATACCCCCTTCACTTCTAGATAAACGGAGTATCGCAGGAAAGCTGAGATTGTCGTGGGGAAGGAGCTCGTTATCGTCCAGGCGGCGGGTGCGCCGGTAGACTTCTTCTAGTGACCTAAGTTTTTCCACCAGGGCACGGGAACAGGGGCAAGAGGAGTCGAGAGTTGGGTTTCACGTCCGGTTTTGGAGGGAGATCTTATAGTATAGGATCTCATCCCAATTTTGCTCGAAAAGGGCAGACCTGTTCTCTATGTCAGTGGTCGGCTTCGATACGGCTTTCTTTACCTTTCTTGGGCTATAAAGTTTATTCCCGGGCCATGGATGCGCTAGCGATCGGCACATAGGGGAGTGATTGCTTGCTTACAAGCCTGGTATCTTGCACCCTGCGCACTTCGGCTCAAATTTAGGCGTCAACCTTTGATTTTAAAAACATTTTAGGCCACCGATCGACCTACAAATTTCATGGAGATGTGCTTGATTTATGGGACGAGCAAAAAATATGGTGTTAATCACTAATGACTCGTGATCAAACGGTGTTGGATTTCATATAATTAGTGTGTGAACGATATGGAAAAATGAGGAAGAAGAAAGATAGGGATCCGAGGATGTGACTTTTAAGTAGTTGAGAGAAGAGGTCTAAGAAAGACATATATGTTTGAGTTCGACGTGACATAAAAAATATTTAAAAAATAGACGGTGAGAATCACATGTGAAGTGCACAATCACGCATTTTTGCTAAAACGAAGAAATACACCGATTGATTAACACCCACACGTAGCAAAAAAATTGAGCGTGAAATAGACGCCGGTATTAAACCTCTAACCGGGCTTTTATTTTTGAATTTCAAGCCTCAATGAAATAGTAACATGAGTGTATGCATTCAATTTATATTTCCATTCAAATCTCTTGACATAAGAACAAGAATATAGTGATTATCGTATCGCGTACATTGAATTTACATAGTACAAGTAACAAAGTGTTTTAACAAAGTGCATAATGGAGGTTTTGAGCAGAGACGATTTGTTTAGCGCAAGAGTAGTAGCAACTGTGTTAGGGTTAGCTGGGTTGCTTTGGTTCGTAATCACCCATTTTCACAAGTACAACTTGCGCTACGACAAGTTGATTCAAATTAGACAGAGGAGGAAGTTGAACAAGCAGGGGATCAATGGCCCTCGACCTTCCTTCTTACATGGGAATACACCTGAGATACAGAGGATCACCGCGAAATCGAAGAATCTCAACCCGTCACTCATCCACAACTTCGTCCCTACCGTCTTCCCTTATTTTCATCAGTGGGCTAAGGAGTACGGTGAGTTGATTTTCAATTTTAATCTTTGAATCTGTGTTTGCTGATGTCTAAGGAGTAAAGTAATTTGATGACAGGGAGAGTGTATACCTACACTGTCTTAAACAAACAGTATTTGTATGTGGGGAACCCAGAATTGATCAAGGAATTGAACCAGAATATATCAGCTGATGAATTGGGTAAGCCCACCTACATGACAAAGCCACTCTTTCCTTTGTTGGGTAACGGAATTATGAGATCCAATGGACAGATTTGGTCTCGCCAACGGAGGATCATTGCCCCCGAGTTCTACAATAACAAAATCAAGGTAATTCACTAATTTGTATGCTCAATTTGGGGCTAGGGTTTTATATACATTTATACATGCGTGTGTTGTGTTTGATGATTAGAGTATGGTGGGGTTGATTGGAGAGGCATCGAAGGCAGTGATGAGGAAATGGGAAGAGGAGATCAGTGCAGGAGGGGGGAATGAGGTGGAGATTCAGGTTGATGAGGATCTAAGAAGCTTCTCAGCTGATGTGATTGCGAGGGCTTGCTTTGGAAGCTCTTTTGCAAAAGGGAAGGATATTTTCTGCAAGCTTAGGGTTCTTCAGAAGCTATTGTCCTCTCATGGCTTCCTCTTTAAATCCTCTTCTTTGGAGAAAGAAAGGGAGATGAAGAGGTTAAAGAAGGAAGTGGACACTTTGATATGGGATACTGTTCAAGAGAGAGCCCAGCAAGGAAACTCGGGTAATGACAAGGATTTGATGCAGCTGCTGCTGGATAATGATCTTGTTGACGCGGATAAGAGGAAGGATTTGATAATAGATAACTGCAAGAGTATTTACTTTGCTGGACATGAGACGACTGCTGTGTCTACTGCCTGGTGTCTGGTGTTGTTCGCGCTTCATCCAGAGTGGCAGCAACGTGTCCGGCAGGAGGTGATGGATGTGTTCAACGCGTCCCCTACCTTTGATTCGCTCAACAAGATGAACTGCGTATGTCTCTGCTGACCGAAAGAAAGTTATATCATACTCTTATATCTAAATATATGTATATATGGATGCAATGCAGCTAAATATGTTCTTGCAAGAAGCGCTGAGGCTATACACGCCGGGAGGACTAGTGACCCGAGAAGCCCTAAAGGAGATGAGATTGGGAGAGCTTGTGATCCCCAAGGGAGTGCTGATATGGGTCCTGATCCCGGCACTCCACAGGGATCCGGAGATCTGGGGGCAGGATGTGAACGAGTTTAAGCCGGAGAGGTTTGCTGATGGGGTCTCCAACGCATGTAAGGTACCGCAAGCTTACATCCCATTCGGGCTGGGACCCAGGTACTGCTTGGGGAAGAACTTTGCAATGCTCGAGTTGAAGCTCATCCTGTGTCATATCCTCTCCAACTTCAGCTTCTCTTTGTCTCCAAAGTATGAGCATTCCCCTTGTTTCACCATGGTTGTTGAGCCTGCTCATGGTGTTTACCTTTTGATGAACAAAATCAATCAAATTAAAGCTCAATAGGAATAGGATGAACGAATTTTGTTGATCTTTTCTTCAGACGTTGTGGGAAGATATAGTGAAAGACTATCAAAATTAATCAAATTATAATTCAGTTATTTTAAATCACAAAAAAATAATTTTTAAACTTTCATATTTAACATTTTATACATTGACTAAATTTTTTTTATTCGGTTTCTCAAAATGCAAATAAACAGAGTCAAAGTATTTTCATGAACAACTATTTAAAAAATATATCTCTAATTTCCAACGAATCTTGTGCATTGATTTGACATACCAATTCCAAGTATCTAGGAGATATGAACATGACATGTATACATTGTATTTATATTTCCATTCAAAGTCTTTTGACACGAAGAGTAGTAATATAGTGATTGTCCCTACAATGTACATTGAATTTACATAGTAACCCTCACCTTATAAGGGCCCTTTGGTTTTAACTCCGAAATCGGAAATAACATGGAATCGAATCTAGTCCATACATATACTCCGTTCATGAAAGTTTTTGGAATCATTCTTTGTGGTTTGAAATAATTGGAGTAGTATTTGATTATTTTTGATACCCTATAGAGAAACAAAATGTGTGAAAGTAAAGTGTATTTTGCATGAAATCATAAGGAATGATTCCATAAAATTTCATGAATAATGATATATATATATGAACTAAATTCGTTCTTAAATGTATAAGAGTAAATGTATTTTCATAGACAACTTGCATTGATTTTATAGTAACAATGAATCAATATATACATTAAATTCATATTTCCATTCAAAGACACCTAATAAAAGAGTCCAATTCATGTACATTAGATTTACATAATAACCTCACCTTATATGTGTATAAGAACACAACTCCATCCTTTGGAAGAGAAAGTATCAAAAAATGGAGGTTTTGAGCAGAGACAATAACGTGTTTAGCGCAGGAGTACTAGCAATGTTTTTAGGGTTACTAGGGTTTCTCTGGTTCGTAATCGCCCATTTTTACAAGTACGATTTAGGGTACGCCAAGTTGATTCAGATTAGGCAGAGGAGGAAGCTGAGGAAGCAGGGAATCAACGGCCCTCGACCTTCCTTCTTACATGGGAATGCACCTGAGTTGCAGAAGATCATCGCCCAATCCATGGAACTGAAGCTGAACCAAAACCCTAAAGGTGACTTCACCCACGACTACGTTCCGGCCAACTTCCCGTATTTCCATCAATGGGCTAAAGAGTACGGTAAGTTATTTATTGAGTATATACGTACATTCTTGTGTTTGTTGATACATATGGAGATCTAAAGAGTAAAGTGATGAATGATTGACAGGGAAAGTGTATACTTACACAGAGAGAAACAAACAACATATGTACATTGGGAGCGCGGAATTGGTAAAAGAAATGAACACAATCATATCGGCTGAGACATTGGGTAGGCCTACTTACATGATAAATCAATTAATTCCTTTGTTGGGCAATGGAGTTATCAATTCGAATGGACATCTTTGGTCTCTACAAAGGAAGATCGTTACCCCGGAGTTCTTCAATGACAAGATTAAGGTAATTTCTGTAAAGATCTATGGGCATGTTCATTTCCGATATACTGATATGGGATATGGGTATAAATATCATCGGATATTCATGTTCGATAATTGAGTATATGGGTATCAAAGTGATATAGGCAGTATCACGAACTTTTACTCGCATGCTCCCACTCACGTCTCCCTCCCAAGTCTTCCTCTATATACCTCACCATCTTGCAAAACACAGCTATCAAATATCAAACTCATATTTATCTCCCTGATTTCTATACCGATACCGATTTCTGATACATTGATATCAATATGTTTGTGGAAATGGAACGTGTGTTTAGGGTATGGCTGGGTTGATGACAGATGCGTCGGAGGTGGTGATAAAGAAATGGAAGGCGGTGATAAACGCTGCGGGAGGAGATGATGTTGAGGTTCAGGTGGACGAGGATCTTAGAGGCTTCTCAGCTGATGTGATTGCGAGGGCTTGCTTTGGAAGCTCTTATGCGAAAGGAAAGGATATCTTTTCCAAGCTTAGGGCAGTTCAGAAGCTATTGGCGACTCCTGACTACATGTTTAAATCATACTCGTCGGAGAGAGCAAGGGAGATCAAGAGGATGCAGAAGGAGGTTGATGACTTGATATGGGATACTGTTCAAGAGAGAGCCAAGCAAGGGAGTGCTGACAAGGATTTGTTGCAGTCGTTGCTGGATAACAATCCTCTTGATGTGGATAAGAGGAAGGATATAATAATAGACAATTGTAAGAGTATTTATTTTGCTGGACATGAGACGACTGCTGTCTCTTCCTCTTGGTGCTTGGTGTTGTTCTCGCTCTACCCAGAGTGGCAGCACCGTGTCCGGCAAGAGGTGCTAGAGGTGTTCAATGCTTCCCCTACCTTTGAGTCACTCAACAAGATGAAATGGGTATGTTTTTTCTTACACAAGACTTTCGGAGTTCCATCTTAAAATCAATTGTCAATAGGAGGAGTAATTTATATGTTAATCAGTAGTATCATATCTTCACACATCAACATTGACTAAACATGCCCTAACACTTAAAAAGATATATGCTCTTACTTGAGCCTGATCCTGTATGTTTATGTATAGCTCAACATGTTCGTCCAAGAAGTATTGAGGCTGTACTCACCTGGAGCAATAGTGAACCGAGAAGTCCTGAAGGATGTGAAAATAGGAGAGCTTGTGATCCCGAAGGGAGTGCTGATGTGGGTCCTGACTCCGGCCCTCCACAGGGACCCGGAGATGTGGGGGCCGGATGTGAACGAGTTTAAGCCGGAGAGGTTTGCCGAGGGGGTCTCCAACGCATGCAAAGTCCCACAAGCCTACCTTCCCTTTGGGATTGGATCTAGGTACTGCTTGGGGAAGAACTTTGCTTTGCTTGAGTTGAAGCTCATCCTATGTCATATTCTCTCCAACTTCAGCTTCTCTTTGTCTCCAAAGTATCAACACTCTCCTTCTTTTGTCATGATACTTGAGCCTGCTCATGGAGTTCACCTTTTGATGAACAAAATTGGATGATCCAATTCTATTTCTTGTTTCTTTAGTTTTGGGACCCAACACATGATTGCAATGCGTGTAATAACTTCCGTATCATTTGACTCATTGTGCAATCAAAGTTGAAGCTAATTCAGTCTTTTCTTTGGATAACATATTGCTTTATGTTTTGAGGAATCTAGATAGTAGATATATACACTAGAAAGGTCATAGAAACTTGTATATTCAAAACCTATCTCATTGTGCATTGTCGAAACCAAAATCATTTGACGGGAAGTAACCCGACAACTCAAAGTAATCCGAAAAAAATAGTTAAAACCTGAAATTACCCGACCCAAAATGATCTCTATATCCAAAGTATTTTGGTCCTATTATATACCTATATATATTAAAGTAGTACATGAACTTACACACATCATTCAAAATACAAATGTCGATCATTCGCTCATTCTCGTTTATGAAGACACCGTCTATTATTTGTACTATATACTAAAACAAAGTTTGTTGCGGTAAAGTACAACCACGTCATATAAGTCGTATATGTCGGTCATTTGTGAAACCACATTTCTCTTGCCCTCGAAACCCGTGATGAGAAGAGGGTTATGTCTAATGATAAGAATAAATTGGTAAATTACTCGATCCATGGTTGTACTATTCATTTGCTAGGCTATATACAAAATTAAGAACACCACTAATTTATATAATAATTTGGTTAGTTTATTGTTTATCAACTACTATCAAAGAAATCGAGGCACATAACCAATGGTGGAGACAGGTGGGGTAAGGGGAAGGTGTCCATGCATGCAACGTTTAGGGGTAAACAAAAAATCTGATCCGTCTAATTCAAAGATCCTATCCAAAAATATCTAAATTCGAAATATTCAGTAGTTGGTAATTCGAGTCCAATCTGATCAAAAAGTATTTTTCGGATCATCAAATGGATACTAATCGAGGTTTTGAGGAAAAAAATAGTCGGATTTGATTGGATCTTATATATCCGACTAGTCTAGTAATAAATATTCAGATTGGATCATATATCCGGATCGGATATTGGATTTGAACCGAATAAAAGTGTCGGATATTCGGGTACTCTCTTCAAATCGGACTTTTATAAAATTGTCGGATAGGATATTTGGAAATGATCACCCCTAGGTTAAGATTATTTTGCCTCATAAAAACACAAAAACAAGAGAAGAAAATTCCTCAAAACTGAATATGACATATTTTACTCTACAAGTTCATCTACTACATGGAAAGAAGGTATGGGTATAATATATACATGTCAAAAGTATAGGATATATTGTATAGATAAAGGACATAAAGGAGAATAAGAAGATTGTACACGTACCCCCTTTGTAACAGATTTCTGTTATGACTGAATATCAGAATCTCTTTGCTCTATCTCTATCTTGAAATGGTATCAGAGCAACGGAGATTTTTCTGAAAAATTTCTAAACACATTTCTTCAGACTGTTCCATTGATCATCTATGGATGATCATAGTGATACGCATGATGAGGATCCTCTAGATCCGAATCCAATTCAACCGAATCATCGATACAAAAATACTTCGTCTATATCAGGATGTATTCTACCTGGAAATTCCATCGATCCACTCTATTTGGCACCTTCTGATAATCCTGGCATGCAGCTGGTTTCAACGATGTTTGATGGCTCGAATTTTTCGTCCTGGAAAAGGGGGATTCATATGGCACTTGGTGCGAAGCTGAAACTAGGATTCATTATTGGATCTTGTGTGAAGGAAGGTGAAGATATGAAGAAAGCTGCTCGCTGGATTAGAGTTGATTACATGATTCGATGCTGGTTGATTCACTCAATGGAAAGAGAAGTTGTAGAACAATTCTCTTATGTCGAGTTTGCCAAAGAGTTATGGGATGAAGTCTTGGATAGGTATCAAACATCTAATGCTCCCTTGATCTATCAAATTCATAAAAATCTCACCTCTATGAAACAAGAAAATGCTACGGTTTCAGTTTATTATGAAAAATTGAAACGTCTTTGGGATGAATTGCAAGCACGTGATGCTTTGCCAATTTGCTGTTGTGTTGGAATTGTCCACTATAAATGTGAGATCTGATAACACGATTTATGATCTAGATTTAGACACTCATTTAGATAGATTTTCCGCTCATTCATGCATGGTTTAGCATTAGTTCACGGCGTTTGCACTCAAATCACGTATTTTGTCGAGATAGACGTCTACTCGGGCTTTTGCGTGCTTTGTAGGTATTTTGGGAGATTTAAGAGCCTAATCGATACATCCGAGGATCATTCCTCGAGATGACACACTTCCGGACTCATTGGAATGCAAGCTAAGAGCTAAGGAGGACTCATGGAACCTTGCCAACACAAGCCATGCACCAAATCATGGCTTAACGAGCCTAGAAGCAACCTCTGGAACAAACCACGGTCTAGACCACTTCCACGGCCGTGGTTTTGCCCGTGATTCTTGCCAGGACCACATCGACAGCTGGCCACGATCTCTTCCATTGCTCTTGCATCCTAGTGGGTATTTAAAGGATTTTGCAGGCTGTAATTGGGGATCTTCTCCTCTCTTTTGACCTACCTTTCTTCCCCAAAACACTTCTCCATTGTTGCCTCTCTTCCAAGCACCCATTAGGGGTGTTCTTGGAAGAGATTAGTGTAGATTCTCGTTTTAGAGTGAGATTAGAGTGGATTCGAGTGAAGCTTCCATTGTTGTCAAGTTGGATTTGCTCTTGGAGCCTTGTAAGGATTTGGTAATTTCTATTCTATGCTTTTAATGTCTTTTCTTTGGATTGTTCTTCATCATTTGACCATGACTTGCAAGCATGATTTATTTGTGGAGATTGATCTTGAAATGAATGTTGTTGGCTAGATAGGTTGCGATTCTAGAGTAAGGAAAGAAGGGCTATGGCTAGAAGCATGATAGGATGAACTTAGATTTTTACCCTTGGATGACTTGTGTTGTTGAAATCCTAGTGTTTGTTGAGTTTAATTTAGCTTAGGATCACCTAATGCTATCAACCTAAGTGAGGGAAGAGATCTACCCGATGATTTCCGATCTTAGATACCTAAGATGACAAACCCTAGGTAGTGGTGAGCCTCACAAGCCGCCATTGGATTAGATGTGCTAGGATAGTTGTTTAGGACTTCCCCTTCCAAGACTTACCCGGTGATGAGACCTTAGGGATGGACTAGTGGACCATGAGACCTACCCGGTAATTGATCCCAATTTAGAAACGCTTAATCCCAACATATCATAGTTAACCCGAGGAATGAATAGATAGCTTGAGTCTATACCATGCCCGGACTTCCAAACTCTAGAATCCGCTTTGTTACTTCCATTCTCATATCTTTTGTGTTAGTGTGTGTTTGTGTTGCTTGACTGTGTTCATATACTTGTGATCTTTGTTTGATCACCGAAAAAACCTCCAAAAACATTGTGTTTTCCATTTTCTTTATTCCTCATCTTATCTTAGTCTAGATTCACACTATTTTCGATCATTGAATGACTTAGTTTCACCTCAGTCCTTGTGTTCGACCTCGGAATACTTTCCTTTCTACAAAACGACCCGTACACTACGGGTTTCGCTAGGTAGTTTAGGATTTAGTTCGAGTTATAAATGTAAAGCTTTTTGTGCTATTTCCTAGCGTAACAAGTTTTTGGCGCCGTTGCCGGGGACTAGGTTAAGATTAAGTCATTTGCCTTTGATTGTTTTTAGTGTTTATCTTTCTTGTTACTTTTGATCTTGTGTTGTTTTTGTCTTTGCCTTTTCATGTTTGCCATGGACGGATTGTACCTCCAAGACGACCTTGACAACATGGAGTATGAGGAGTGGATGGAAGGCCAAGATCTAGGACCTCTCCATGATGAGTTTGAGTATTGGGAGGAGTTCAATGTCTATCATGAGTCCCATGATCAAGCTCACATGATTACATTACCTCATGAGGAACCTCACCATCAACCTCATGAAGATCGATTGGAATCAATGCTAGAAAAAATGTTGAGGAAGATGGATGATCTAGAAAGCAACCTTGCTTCCATTTCTAGTTCCCACATGGAGCTTGAAGCGGAAGTATGTCATCAAGAGGAGGTTCACTATGAGGAGATCCAAGGATTGCCCGATTCAACCATAACCAATAGAAGCCTTGAGGAAGAGTTGAATGAAGCTCGGGAGCAATTGTGGCTAAGGGATTTGGCCCTGAAGGAAGCAAGGAGATTGAATACCGAGAGAGAAGAACAAATGAGGAGGGAGATCGAGGAGATTAGGAATGCTCTTGTGCTAGGAGATCCTACCATTCTTCAAGATTCACCTCCATCTCCTTCACCTTTAGAGGAGTGCAATGAAGTATTCTCATCCCCGGACATCCTTGCCATCAACCCCGGAACCATACATGAAGAGCTCACTTGGAACGGATGCGACAGAGTGAACCACGGCCGTGGAGGACAAACCACGACCGTGGGAGGCTACAGAGGAAACCACGGCCGTGGAGTACAAACCACGACCGTGGAAGGGTCTGTGGTGGTCCATCCTAAGCCAATCTCAGCTCCCTCTGACCCTTTCTTGCTTGTCCGGAGTACACACGAAGATTGGAGCCCCTTTCCTAAGGATTCTCCATCATTGAATGATGGAGGCAAGCATGATGGATCCATGATGGTTATGAAGTACTTCAATGAAGGATTCTTCCCAAGAATCGGCTTTCCTCGGATCATAGAGGATGAGGATGACAAGCATCTCACCGGTGTGACCGCGGAGTACAAATTGCCTAAGTATGGGGTGACGCCTATGGTTGCTACTCTATACTATCATCAAGGAAGCGGTGATGAAGGAGTCTACTACTCACCGGTGAAGAGAGAACTTAAAGCTTATTTGGGCATCAAGTGGCCCTTGCTTGTCATCATGGATTCCGGGAAAAGATGGTTGCTTGGACTCCTCAAGCAAACCATGGTATTCGAGGTGGATTAACATATCCACGGAGTTTGGTCAAGCTAATGACCTAAAAGAAGCGCTTAATGGGAGGCAACCCATTGGTACAACTCTTTCCCTTTTCTCTTTTGTTTTTGCTTTTCTTTTTGCTTTTGTGTGTTTTTGTGTTTTGTGTTTGTGGTAGATTTTAGGTAATGAGGAAGCCTTGCAAGGCGAGTTGATGACGATGATTCCGTTTTCAAACATGGGTGGAGCGGACGTGAGGCTTGGACGGCATGAGGTGTCTTGTTAGATGGAAGAGCTCCCATCTCACATATACCTTAGCGCGGGTCTCGACGCCGGAATGATTATGAAGAGCTCTCTACCATGCTTGATCGATCATCCATCACCACCACTCCACACGAGTTCATCCCAAATACCGAAGCAAACCATTTTACATTGTGAGAACCTTCTTTCACTCTCTTTACTTGAATACCACATTGGGGACAATGTGTTTCTAAGTATGGGGTGGGGTTTGCATGATCCTTTGCATGATGAGCATCTAGGGTAGTTTAATATTTTCACATGTCTTGCATTGTACATACATATTCCGAAAATTCCAAAAAAATCAGAAAATTTAAAAATTTTCGTGCTTTCTAGGCTTGGATATGGCCCTAATGATGAACTTTGTCTTGTGGATTGGCTATGGATGGCCTTGTGTGTTTAATTGATGATGCATATGTGGACTTGAAATACTTATCTTGAATTCCATGAATGGCTTGTGATTATGATGCTTGCCTTGATTTAATTGAGGATTGAAAGTCGAAATTGCATGCTAGTTCTTGCACATCAATTAGGAGTGATTAAGGCAATTCATCTTCCTCTATTTCTCATCTTGATCATGTTGCTTGAGCACCTCAATTGAGATAAATTTGACCTCTTTTGACCCATCCGGGAATAGGAGCATGTTAGTGCGTTGATGTGTGTGAAAAGCAAGTGTGGGGTGAAGTTGTTGATGAAAGGAATGTCATGAATGAAGTGCTGAAATTGTTTTGAAAGTGTAGCCAAAAATATAGGTTTGGGGACGTTGGTTTAAATGACAAGTAACTCGGTACACTTCACATGATCGGGTGTTGGTGCCTTGCCAAAGTCAAATAAACCAATAGTCCTAACGAGCTTTGGTATGTGTGCCCGGTGTGGATGCACCTCGAAAAATAGAAAAAGCCCGAGGATGGCTAATCACCAAGGTTTCGGCTTTTGTACACCAATGCCATTGTCTCAAAAATAAAAGAAAAGAAAGAAAAGAAAATGAGAAAAATATACACTTGAGGGAAGTTGATAAGAAATGTGAAGTTGTGGTTGTTTAGTTTCTTTCCCGGATTAGCATCACATAGCCTAGAAAATTTCCACCTAATCACAACGTTTCTTGGCCTTCTATTTTACAAGTCCTTTTGACCTACTTGCATGTGTGTAAGACTAAGTCATTTAGATTGGATATACTCATGATCATCTTGACTTCTTCATCTTTACATTTCATTGCATGCTATCAAGTTAAGTGTAATTGTCTTTCCATGCTTTCATTTATTTGATACATAATTACTTGTCCATTGCCATGAAACATGACTATGAAGGTGATCCAATATTAGAAGCACAACTCCAAAAAGATTTTGCCATTTTTCTGCATGCATAAATCATGTTATCTTGTAGTCTATAGTTGAGAATTTGCTCGGGGACGAGCAAACCTTAAGTATGGGGTATTTTGATAACACGATTTAGGATCTAGATTTAGACACTCATTTAGATAGATTTTCCGCTCATTCATGCATGGTTTAGCATTAGTTCACGGCGTTTGCACTCAAATCACGTATTTTGTCGAGATAGACGTCTACTCGGGCTTTTGCGTGCTTTGTAGGTATTTTGGGAGATTTAAGAGCCTAATCGATACATCCGAGGATCATTCCTCGAGATGACACACTTCCGGACTCATTGGAATGCAAGCTAAGAGCTAAGGAGGACTCATGGAACCTTGCCAACACAAGCCATGCACCAAATCATGGCTTAACGAGCCTAGAAGCAACCTCTGGAACAAACCACGGTCTAGACCACTTCCACGGCCGTGGTTTTGCCCGTGATTCTTGCCAGGACCACATCGACAGCTGGCCACGATCTCTTCCATTGCTCTTGCATCCTAGTGGGTATTTAAAGGATTTTGCAGGCTGTAATTGGGGATCTTCTCCTCTCTTTTGACCTACCTTTCTTCCCCAAAACACTTCTCCATTGTTGCCTCTCTTCCAAGCACCCATTAGGGGTGTTCTTGGAAGAGATTAGTGTAGATTCTCGTTTTAGAGTGAGATTAGAGTGGATTCGAGTGAAGCTTCCATTGTTGTCAAGTTGGATTTGCTCTTGGAGCCTTGTAAGGATTTGGTAATTTCTATTCTATGCTTTTAATGTCTTTTCTTTGGATTGTTCTTCATCATTTGACCATGACTTGCAAGCATGATTTATTTGTGGAGATTGATCTTGAAATGAATGTTTTTGGCTAGATAGGTTGCGATTCTAGAGTAAGGAAAGAAGGGCTATGGCTAGAAGCATGATAGGATGAACTTAGATTTTTACCCTTGGATGACTTGTGTTGTTGAAATCCTAGTGTTTGTTGAGTTTAATTTAGCTTAGGATCACCTAATGCTATCAACCTAAGTGAGGGAAGAGATCTACCCGATGATTTCCGATCTTAGATACCTAAGATGACAAACCCTAGGTAGTGGTGAGCCTCACAAGCCGCCATTGGATTAGATGTGCTAGGATAGTTGTTTAGGACTTCCCCTTCCAAGACTTACCCGGTGATGAGACCTTAGGAATGGACTAGTGGACCATGAGACCTACCCGGTAATTGATCCCAATTTAGAAACGCTTAATCCCAACATATCATAGTTAACCCGAGGAATGAATAGATAGTTTGAGTCTATACCATGCCCGGACTTCCAAACTCTAGAATCCGCTTTGTTACTTCCATTCTCATATCTTTTGTGTTAGTGTGTGTTTGTGTTGCTTGACTGTGTTCATATACTTGTGATCTTTGTTTGATCACCGAAAAAAACCTCCAAAAACATTGTGTTTTCCATTTTCTTTATTCCTCATCTTATCTTAGTCTAGATTCACACTATTTTCGATCATTGAATGACTTAGTTTCACCTCAGTCCTTGTGTTCGACCTCGGAATACTTTCCTTTCTACAAAACGACCCGTACACTGCGGGTTTCGCTAGGTAGTTTAGGATTTAGTTCGAGTTATAAATGTAAAGCTTTTTGTGCTATTTCCTAGCGTAACAAGATCCCCTACACTTTTGGTTGAAAGAGAAGCTAAAACTTGACTTATTCAATTCCTTATAGGACTTAATGATCAATTTGATCATGTAAGATCCACTATTCTATCTTTAGAAGTATTACCTTCTTTGAATCGTGCCTTTCACATGGTTCTCCAAGTGGAGAAGCAAAGAGAGGTCACCTCTACACTGGTTATCCCTCATGAAGCATTAGCTGCTGAACGTCAACCTCCTCATCGACAAGCAGGTGATAGTAGGCAAGATTTTCGCAAAGAAAAATGGGATAGAAAATGTGATTACTGCAAGGAAAAAGGACACTTGAAGGAGAGTTGCTTCAAGCTCTATGAATTTCCTGATTGATATAAAGGTCCTAGAACTCCTGTTAATGACAAAAATACAGGTTCTGGTAGAAATCCCTCTTTGGCAGCCAATGCATCTACCAGTTCACTGTTGCATACTCCTTTGGATGATCCAAAAACTAAAATCATGGATCCTAATACTGTCTCCGTGGTTTTTCAAGAAATGTTAAAGATCCTCAATGCCAAGTCAGGAAGCACTGGAACATCAGGTTCTATTAATTTCACAGGTATTACATATTCTTTTCTGGCTAATGCATCTTCACCACCACATGTTTGGATTGTTGACTCTGGAGCAACTGATCACATATGCTATTGTCGAGAGTTATTTTCCAATTTAACTCTCTCATCCAAGTCTATTCAGATAGCTCTTCCTGATCGATGGTTCTATGAAGATTGTGACTCATTCTAGAGTAGTTCCTATTTCTGTCAATCTCACTTTGGACAATGTCTTGTTCATGCCTAATTTTAAGCACAATCTACTTTCTGTTCATCGGATTATTGTCCAGACTTCTTGCAAGATAGTGTTTAATTCTGGTCATTGCTTCTTTCAAGACCATACTACTGAGAATATCTTGGCTCAAGGATATTTGGATGGTGGATTATACAAGCTTGATAGCTATGCTCTTTTTCCAGCTTTTAATAACATAGCTGCTTGTAATAACATTGATAAACCTTCTATTCATATTTTTCATGCTCGTTTAGGTCATTCTTCATTACCTAAACTACAACACACAACTGCTTGTCCATCTACATCTCTTTCTACTTTACAATGTGATGTATGTGTTCTTGCTAAACAACACAAATCACCATTTCCTAGAAGTACTTATACTGCTCATTCTTTTGCTCTGTTGCACATGGATATTTGGGGCCCTTACCATACTTGATCTGCTTGTGGTGCAAGATATTTTCTCACAATTTTGGATGATTATAGTCGATGTACATGGACATTTCTCATGGATGATAAGTTGCAGGTACTTCGAATAGTTACTGATTTCTTGGCATATGTCAAGACACAATTTAATGGCATAGTCAAGATCATTCGATCTAGCAATAGATCTGAATTCATTCAAACTGCTTTGTAATCTCTTCTTCAATCTCAAGTAATTCTCCATCATAAATCTTGTCCATATACGCCTCAGCAAAATGGCAGGGTTGAGAGAAAACATCGTCACCTATTAGCTACTGCTCGAGCCATTCGTCTTCAAGGTCATTGACCTTTGAGGTTTTGGGGAGAGTGCATACTGTCGGCTACTTATCTCATCAATCTCATGCCATCTTTTGTCACAGATTGGAAGGTACCATCTGAAGTTCTTCATAACAAAGCAGTGTCATATGATCATCTCAGGATTATTGGTTGTTTATGTTATTGCTTGAATCCTATGAAAGACAAACTTGAAGCAGTGTCACGACCATGTGTCTTTCTTGGATATCCACCAGGATAGAAGGGCTATAAGGTTTATGATTTACACAATCACAAAACCTTTGTTACTCGAAATATATCATTCAGGGAGGATGTTTTCCATTCAAACCTATGTCCTCACCAGAATTCAGTTCTCCTTCTCACCAATTTCCTTTGGTATCACCTTCATGTGATTCTCTTGATATTTCCCAGCCTAATTTATTTTATCCTTCCATTTCATCATCTATGTCAGAACCATCTCCTACATTGCCTCCACCTACAGATTCACCTGTTTTTCCTTCATCTACTTCATTTCATACTTCTTCCACACCTTCTTTTTCTTAGTCTATGCCTGTACATTTTCATTCTTCTTCATCATCTACTGATTCCCCTCCAGAACCATCTTTGTCTTCTTTACCAGTAGTCTCTCGACCACAAAGAATCACTCATAAACCTGCTCATTTACATGATTACATTTGCTTATCTATTACTTCTTCTTCTACCCCTTTTATCTCTCAGCTCCATGCTTTTGATATCGACCCTTCTTATTTGCATTCTCTTTGCAATGTCATCTTTACCTTTGAACCAACTTATTATGCTCAGGCTAAGCAACATCAGGTTTGGCTTGATGCTATGAAGAAAGAGTTAAATGCTCTTGAGGCTAACAATACATGGAACTCACTAAATTACCATCAAATATGAAAGCTATAGGCTCCAAATGGGTCTATAAGGTGAACTACAAACAAGATGGTTTTGTGGAGCGACATAAGGCCAGGTTGGTAGCTAAAGGGTACAATCAAGTCAAGGACAAAGACTACAAACATACCTTCTCTCCAATAGCCAAATTCACCACTGTACGTGTTCTTTTGGCTCTTGCTTCTACCAAGGCATGGCCATTGCATCAGCTCGATATCAATAATGCTTTCCCAACATGTTTTTTTAGATGAAGAAGTGTATATGATGCCTCCTCGGGGATATTCCAAAGCTTTGTCAGGTCAAGTATGTCGCCTTAAACGCTCTCTGTATGGATTGAAACAGGCTAGCAAACAGTGGAACATGGAGCTTACCAAGTTATTACTTCAACTTGGTTTTATTCAATCCAAACATGACTACTCACTCTTTGTGAAATCAAACTCTTTTGGCATCATTGTGATCCTTGTTTATGTTGACGATCTCTTAATCACTGGTGATGTTCCATCTATGATTACTCAAACCAAACATGCTCTTCACCATGCCTTCACTATTAAGGATATGGGTCTTACTCATTTCTTTCTGGGCATGGAAATTTCTCGCACTTCCACTGTTCAATTTTTAAACTAAAGAAAGTATACTATGGATATTTTACATGATACCAACATGAGTTCATGCAAGCCTAGTGCCTTTGCTATGCAACGGAACTTGAAACTTACACTAGATGATGGAGAGCTATACTCTGATCCTAAATCATATCGCAGGCTCATTGGCCGTCTTTTATATTTGACTCTCACTCGACCAGACATCACATTCACAGTTCATCAGCTAAGTCAGTTCTTAGCATGTCCTCGCTTACCACATTGGAATGCTGCCATTCACCTTCTTAGATATTTGAATGGGATAGTACATCTTGCTTTCTTTTACCCGGTGGATTCTAATTTATCTATTACAGCATACAATGATGTTGACTGGGATTCGTGTGCTTTTACATGTAAGTCCATTACAGGATATTGCTTATTTTTGGGATCTTCTCTTGTTTCATGGAAGAGTAAGAAACAAAAAACCGTGTCCAAATAATCTGTTGAGAGTGAGTATAGGGCAATGTCTGCTACTGCATCTGAAATTGTATGGCTTGAAGGCTTAATTTCTTATTTTCAGCTCGAAATTCCTCTCCCAGTTCTCATGCATTGTGATAATAAAGCTTCCCAACATTTGGCTGCTAATACTGTCTTCCATGAGCGGACCAAACACCTTCGACTTGACTGCCATTATGTCCGAGATGAAGTCCAGAAAGGTTTTATTTCAACCGTTCATGTACGTTCTTCATTACAGCTTCTTATGTGTTCAATAAAGCATTAGGATAACATCAACATCACTTCTTATCTGCCAAGCTTGGATTGGTTTCTCCAGATCCAGCTTGAGGGGGGTCTATGAGTATAATATATACATGTCAAAAGTGATATATTGTATAGATAAAGGACATATAAGGGAGAATATAAGGGAGAATAAGAAGATTGTACACGTGGGTATATATACCCCCTTTGTAACAGATTTCTGTTATGACTGAATATCAGAATCTCTTTGTTCTATCTCTATCTTGAAAGAAGGATGTATTTTTGTGATTTCTTTTTCTCTTTTGTCGTGATCTGTTATGACGGTTAGTCCGTCTGCCGATTATTTTTTACCTTTCGATCCAATAGTTGGTGCGTCGGCTATGAGATCGAACCGCTTTCCTTTATCAAAAATTAAAGAAAAGATGTAGTTGTAGTTAATTTTAAACAATATAATATATTTAGATGAAGATTAAGTGAAATTTATTATGGCCAAATTAGCTAAATAAGTCTTTTTGAGATTTCTCAAAAAAGTAATTATGTCCATAACATAAATATGTTTAGTAAATGTACCCCTAATCAAACATCTTACCTTCCAACTTCAATTTAATGAAAGGGGTAAAATTTGAGGATCGTTTGCCTTACTAAACGAAAATTGAAAAAAATTTCTACTTTTAGGCTCGGATTGAAATAATTCACGAATATACACGAGATTGGAGGTCTGGAGTAGAAGCGCGGTCTATGACCGCGCCTATAGGGCAATTTTTTTTTTACACTAGAGGCGCGGCCCTAGACCGCGCCTCTAGTGTAATTTTTTTTTAAAAATAAATTTTGTTTTTCTTTAGGGCGGTTCTTTTTTTTTAAAAAAAAAACTGCCCTAGAGGCGCGGTCATCTTTATCTTTTATTTTTTTTAAAAACGTTACATTAGAGGCGCGGGATGGGACCACGCCTCTTTTTATCTTTTTTTTTAAAAAAAAAAACGTTACACTAGAGGCGCGTCCGCGCCTCTATTTGTATTTTTATTCCAAACCACGAATCTCGTGTATTTTGGTAAATTATTTTGCTCCAAGCCTAAAATTTTTTCGAATTTAGTTTAGTAAGGCAAAAGATCTAAAAATTGAAGGGGTATACAAACTTGGAAATAGAAAATGACCTATTTGTCCAAATTCTTTTATTTATTATTACATGAACTTTTAATTAATATAATTAATTTAATATAAATTTAATACACTATTTTATCACCGTCAATTACCTTTATTTAACAATTTACTTATAAAAATATAATTTAAAATTAATATATAAAACAAATCTTCATATATATATATATATATATGGAGATTAAGTAAAATTTATCTAACCAACACAATATATTTCTAGATACAATAATTCAACAAAAGACCATCTAATTTACTGTTCAGATATGCATAGTAGCTATCGGTTACACATTTTGACTTTTTAGATTTTGAAAAATATAACTAAATTAAGACACAACCTGCCAAACTTTAGTTTGATCAAAGGGGACAAAATGGATTTTTAAAGAAAAAAAAAAGTATTTAATTTTGTTACTACTTGTCTACTGACTCCTTGACTAATAGGTGTGTGCAATGGATTGATATTCAAATAGGATTATTACGGAATATCTCAAACTCTATCTATCTAAAAATCTGACGAATGAATTGGTTAAATAGGTATTTACGTATCTTTGTGTATAAAATAGATACCTTTTATTTTTAATTAATAAAGTAGGCACCTTAATTTATGTAGAAAAAGATCAAATAGAAAATAATAAATGATGTTACCATATAAGTGAATATTCTCTCTCCTATAATAAATAACTAATTTTCCTAATTAGACAATAAAAAAGTTATGTTGCTACGTCAAATAAGGAAATATATACTAACACTCCTAAAATATCTCAATATTAATTACGGTCATTTAACAATATTCATCCTTTTTATTCTATTCTCCATTGCTCAGCGTAAAAGAACTCGGATCTTCAGTTTGAGAGCATCAATGGAGGGTTAACTCAGCAAAATTATGTAGTAAATATGTATTCCTTGTGAATTCGTTATGAATACATATTTTTGTGCCTTTTTACATAATTGTAACAATTATGTAGTAAACGTGTATTCCTTATGGATGACATACCTCGGAGTGTAGAATATGTATGTCTAATGCATTTTATGTAGTTGATATTTGTGTTTTATGTATTAACATTGTGTAATTGAAATTGTGTACGGACATTGTGTAATTGAAATTATGTATTAAAACTGTTTATTAAATATTGTGTATTGATTAGTCTAATTGGTATAAAGGCGGGGGTTACTCGTATAGAGTTCGAATCCTACCTTTGACACAATTTTTTTAATTATAATGTGAGAAGAATCTTTGAATTTCCATATTTTTGGTAATATCCACTCAAATTTATCTTTATTTTTTAGTTATAAAAATAGGGTATCTAATTAGTGTACAAGTTATAAAAAGTGTCTTGGATACATTTTAAGTTTAAGATTGTTTTGGTCCAATAAGTTATATATTTTTATGTATGTTGAGTATATAGTTTATTTCGGTTTAAATTAATTTTATAAAAATGTATATTTGTTGGATTACAGTCCAATAACATTCTTGAATCGTAACCCAAAAAATCAAGAAATGTAGATTGGACCGTATATGTATCAAGACCGTAATCGAAAAGCTATCGGACCTATGAAAACCTAGACCGAACCGACCACAAAATCTGAACCAAACCGGTCCAATTGTAGGATACGGGTCAATTTTTCGCATCCCTAATCCAGCAGCCGCCTAACAGGAATAAACGAACTATCTTGCTCGTGTTCCAATTCAATTTGACAATTCAATAAAATGGTCAAACTATACACGTGTAAACATCTCCAGGACGCCGTAACTCTAACTTTGACTTTTATAACCCCACTTTTATTTATATTTGCGAATCAAAAAGAAAAGTTTAAATTAACCACCGAAGAATTGCTTGTCGCAAATATTTCAATTTTGATTTTTTTCATCATAATATTTTTAAATGTTCTAAACACGACTGCTTTATAATCACTTTATTCGACCAAAAAATCATATTAAAGCATTATAATAATATATTAAATCAACCGGCCAGTATTTAAATCAACTTTATTTTTATAAATAATATACAGGATATTAAAACGTGGTTGTTGATAAATTTGCGGATAAGACATCCAAATCAAAACAAAAACATCCGTAGAAAAGTATTATTTTTTCCACATCAATCTACTAGCTTATTAGGCTATATATATCCAATTCAAATCCAAATTTCAACAGATCGAGCTAGCATTAAGTCACAGCAAAGCAAAGCTAGCATTAAGTCACAGGATAATATTAAGATGCCGGGGGGAGGATTTGCAGCCCCGTCAAGTGGGGTGGAGTTTGAGGCAAAGATAACGCCGGTGGTCATCATCTCTTGTATCATGGCTGCCACCGGCGGTCTCATGTTCGGCTATGACGTCGGCGTTTCAGGTTCGTTGATTTATAACAGCTAGGCTTGATATAACAAATTCTGTTTTCCGGTGTGGGATAAACTAATTTTGTGTCGGCGTACATTTCAGGGGGAGTAACGTCGATGAAGCCGTTTCTGAAGAAGTTTTTCCCGACGGTGTACCGGAGGACGTTGGAAGACAGCGACCAGAGCAGCAACTACTGCAAGTACGACAACCAGGGACTTCAGCTCTTTACGTCGTCACTCTACCTTGCAGGGCTGACCGCCACGTTTTTCGCGTCGTATACCACCAGGAAGCTGGGGAGGAAGTTGACGATGCTTATCGCAGGAATCTTCTTTATTATTGGAGTCATCTTCAATGCTGCAGCTCAGGACCTCGCCATGCTCATCGTTGGCCGTATCCTTCTTGGTTGCGGTGTTGGTTTTGCTAATCAGGTACTTACACAAACTTGGAAAGCCCTATGTTGGATCTCACTTCGATCGATAATATGATAATACGTGAACCTAACATGGATAGGATCCGGCTGACAATATGATAATATGTGAAGCTAACATATAAGTTATAAAATTACTTCTCTTACTGTCAATTGATTTTATAATAGAAGACGAAAAGCGAAATAAAACTATCCGACCGCTTGTAGGTATGTGATTTCATTCTAAAACTAATTATCAATATTATATAACTTCCGTACTAACTCGCATGGGGTGTCTTAAGGTTGTTCAACGCGTCCAACATTTAAAAACTAATATTATTAATTTTTGGTTTGATCAAAATCATTGGTTTTTATTCGATCTTGAACCGAAATATGATATAATCTTACATTAAGGTGGTCCACCGGACTGTAACAAACCGATCCGGTCCGATTGAAAAATGCAATACCCAGCATATGTATCCACACGGGACAGCTTAATATTTTAAAAACAAATTACATAAATATTTTATAATGAAAAACGAATTATAATTGCATTTATATTTGTCACATTTTTTTCATATGTACGTCTACCAAAGATGTAGGAGTCTACTTAGTCGGATTACGTTCATCATCTAAAATCAATTAATCTGTGCCCAATTTGACTGGAATAAAAGGCAGCGAATATTAAATTGTTTAAATTTGATTTCTTGTTTCTTTTATGGATATATATATCCATATTGTTCTTTGCTATATATATAAAGTCAAATAAGCGTTTCTTTTTTCTTTTCCGACTATTTTTGTTATATAATCATTTAAGAAGAATAGTAGAAAGCTGAACTGGGGAGCCAACATTTCTACAATCAACGTCATCCATGAGCCAATATTTCTCTATTTATTTTATTTTTTTTGGTGGAGCTATATTTATTTATTGTGTACACAATAAACTAAGATTTAACATCGTAACGTACAGGCAGTGCCGTTGTTCCTATCGGAGATCGCGCCGACGAGAATAAGAGGAGGGTTAAACATCCTCTTCCAACTCAACGTCACCATTGGCATTCTCTTCGCCAACCTCGTCAACTACGGAACCAACAAGTACGTCATTTCGGGTTTGGTTTCGGGTTTTCTCAACCACGTACAGTTTCTTAGCTCTTATTATACGTATGCAGAATAAAAGGAGGATGGGGATGGAGGCTTTCATTGGGACTCGCCGGCATCCCGGCGGTGTTGCTCACTTTGGGCGCCTTGCTAGTCGTCGACACCCCCAACAGTCTCATCGAGCGTGGCCGTCTTGATGAAGGCAAAGCCGTTCTACGTAAGATCAGAGGAACCGACAATGTTGAACCGGAGTTCTTAGAGCTGGTCGAGGCCAGCCGGGTTGCTAAGCTCGTTAAACACCCCTTCCGCAACCTCCTACGACGCCGTAACCGCCCTCAGCTTGTTATCGCCATTTTCTTGCAGGTATTATTCGTGTAAATCATTTCCCACATCGATTATAAAACAATGACGACTAGTGTATAAACTTGATTGTATTATCGATTCGCAGATATTCCAGCAATTCACAGGAATCAACGCGATTATGTTCTACGCGCCGGTGCTCTTCAGCACCCTTGGCTTCGGAGGCAACGCCTCCTTATACTCCGCCGTGATAACCGGCGCAGTCAATGTACTCTCAACAATCGTCTCCATCTACTCCGTCGACAAAGTTGGCCGGCGTCTTCTCCTCCTCGAAGCCGGCGTCCAAATGTTCCTCTCACAAGTAGCAATCGCCGTAATCCTTGCAATCAAGCTAAACTCCGATTCATCTCACGAACTCTCGCACTCAATCGGAATCTTAGTGGTGGTCCTAATCTGCACCTTCGTCTCTTCCTTCGCGTGGTCGTGGGGCCCGCTTGGGTGGCTCATTCCTAGCGAGACTTTCCCGCTAGAAACACGATCGGCCGGCCAGAGTGTCACCGTATGCACTAACTTGCTGTTCACGTTCGTGATCGCGCAGGCGTTCTTGTCGATGTTGTGTCATTTCAGATGGGGGATTTTCTTGTTCTTTTCCGGCTGGGTTCTGATCATGTCGGTGTTTGTGATGTTTCTGTTGCCGGAGACTAAGAATATTCCGATCGAGGAGATGACAGAGAGGGTTTGGATGAAGCATTGGTTTTGGAGGAGGTTTATGGATGGGGATGATGTTCATGATGATTACGGTGTTGAGGTTAACGGTGTCAAGAAGATCAATGGCTCGTCGTCTTACCCTTCTGCTTAGTTATAATTATTAAAAAAAAATAGTAAGAAAATCAAAAATATTTTTTTTAGGTAGACAAGTATATCTTCGGAAGAAAGTTATTACAATTCGTAAGTTGTTTAATACTAATGTAACGAGTTGATAACACAATAAGAGTGAGGAAAGGAGAAACAAGAAATTAATGGCAAGTTTGTATATGCATGGAGTTTATTTTGTATAATTCTGTTGGATTATGTACTTGCAGCTTTTAGTGATATTTATAGAAAATATATATTAATCAATACAATTACGCACTTCACGTAACTACTTAATAGGGTAAACATAGAGTAAAAAAAATTGGGACTAGTACTACAATTAAAAATTTTAAACTTTATTCATGGCCTTCAACTCCACATCATATGTATAGATAGAAACCACTCAACTACGTACGCACATAAATAATTGTATTGGTAGATATAGATTTTCACCGGTACGTCTAATAATACCTATTTTTATGAAAAAAAATGTGATATTGATCCAATGCTTTAATTACTAATGTTTTCCTTTAACTCAATTTTGAGTTTCGGTCCTGATCTAATACCGTATAATACCGGTGGACCGGAAATATATTAAAAAGAATTATACATAATTGAAAATCAAAAACCAAAATCTACGGTGTTTCGGTTCACTTTCTCCTTTTCTTATCGTGACTTTCAACGTTGTCGACAACCTCTTTGAGTGATGTTTCTTCTCGTCATATTGTCGGGGACATTGCGACGTTGATAACCGCTCCCGTAACCAGAAACCCTGCACAATACTACCAATTTCCTCTCCAACCTCCTCTTTGAGTTCGAGTGTCACCGTCAGCGTGCAACCGGGACTTGGGAGCGCTTTCGTCCGTTTTGGGTTGTCTTGTCTAGACTGAGTTTATGATTCGGAGTTAGCCGATTTCCTCTTCAAGGTCAAGTCTGTGTTTTTAAAGTCTGACAAAACAGACCGTAAAATCCAACACATAAGCCCATGTGATTTCATTCTCAAACCGGTTAACAATAAGAATAGCAATCCACCCACCGTAGATGTATCATTTCAACACATCTATCGACCAATTTCTAGTCCACTCTTACGGTTTGCTTCCACAATCCACTCTTCATTCTTCTAAGAGCTAAACTATTCAGGTCTGTTTATTTTAATCTCGAATTGTCAACAATAATCTTTACGGTTTGCTTCTTCTTTATACATTTCTTCTCTTTAGTCTATCTTCACAATTGAATACCATATGTTTCTTTACTTTATGTTTTCTAGATTTTTGGCAAAAATGGCATAATCATCTTGTTCCTTTGGACTTCTAGTGGCAAAATGGCATATAATTAATCACATGTATGAACTATATACGCGTGAAGGTGATGTTTATAATTTATAATTTTTATTGACACTACAAATTAATTCACCAAATTTAACTTAGTGGTGAATTCACAAAATTTAAGTATGAATTATGAAGAGCAGATTTTGACGGTGAACTCAGAAAATTTCATATTTTCAATTTTATATGCTTGATATGTATGTATCTGGACAGTGAACATTGAACAAAATCTGTTATTTGTTTATTGATTTGTTGGTTGAATATATTACATTTGTTATGCTCGAAATCGAATAACTGAAATATGTTTTGTCGAGGCGGACAATTGTTATATTTTCGCTATATTTGGATGGTGTTATTATAGTCATAGAATCGTTCGAGTTTTACTATTTCAATATTACTTAGGATGATTGTTTTGATAAAATTCACAAGATTTGATGTTAATTTGAATAATGTTGTTCACTTGGACTAAAATTTGATGGTGAAGCAAACAAAAATATGACTAAATCAATATCGATGAAATTATACGCGAAATTTTCATGCAACGTAAGTTGGTGGTGGAGGTTAAGTTACACATTGAAATTGTATGATTTTGTTTTGCCGAATTTTTTTTTATTAATGATTTGTATTATTGTCTTATTAACAAAAGTGTAATATGAGTAAGCTAAGTCTCCTATGACTATTGATCAGTCTCATTACTCTCTAGAACATGTTGAGCAACTTAGTAATGATGATCGCCCGTGGAGACACAATCGATTGGGTGCATGGTGGTTGAAAAGAGAAGATCAACATCAAGGAAGAAATATTGGGACGAATATGATGAGTTTCTTGATGAGAATAAGTGTTGCAAGGCTAAATGCATGTTTGGATGACCTATGCTTTGATTCAAACTTGAATGACACAAAAAATGTACGCCAATATTTTTGTTGTTGTGAAAAGAATCCGGCTAACAAGGGCAAAGGTAAACAAATATTAACTTCTTCTTGAATACGTGAATGGTAGTAGTGTAAGAATGAAAATTTGGTTATTTGATGCAAAGAATGTTAGGGAAAAAGTGATGCAGATGATAATAAAAGATGAGATGTATTTTAGATCCGCAGAGAAAGAAGGCTTAAAAAAAAATTTCTTTTTTTTTGCCAATTGTCCTTCGTTTGTTATGCCTTCACGCACATTATATCTCGTGATTGTTCTCAACTCTTTTACAAAGAAAGAGAGATAATTAAAGAGTTTCCAAGTAATCCATCCTAGAGTTTGTGTTTGACTATCGATACATGGACACTAGTGTTGTTGTGTAAAAGACAACTATATGCGTGTTATTATTCATTTTATTGAGAGGAATGTAACTTACAAAAGAGAAGTATCAAATTTTGTCTCATTGCTTATTATAAGGGAGAGGTCGTTGGTAAGATATTTAAGGATTGTTTGAGCTATTGGAGGTTTGTCAAGTAAGCTTCTTACCGTGATTGTTGAATATGCAATTTGATGTTGTTTGTGCTTACCTCGTGGGTGTTTCTAGAGGCAGTGGTTGCATTCTTAAAGACAAATATATGCATATGAGGTGTATGACACATATTATTAACTTGATTGTTCAGGATGAGATCAATGAATGTGATAACTCCATGAAAAAGGTATGAAGTGCTATTATGTATTTTAAGGGTTCATGTCCTAGATTATCGGTCTTTCCCTACAGTTAAGAGTCACAATTCAACATCATATGTGATTGAGGATTGACTGCTCGAGAAGGCTAAAGTATCATCTTGGATGCAAGTCAAGGACCTGTTTACAAAGGAGCATAAAATCATACAAGACGGCAAGCCCAAACGATGTGAGACGGCATCCATACCGTCTTCATGCCATTTCACCAAGCCGTTTGGATTGTCCTACATCTCTCACACCAGACCTGACCCATACGATGTGAGACGGCTTGCCAGATGGCATTCATGCCATCTCGTGGCCGTTTAATGGTCGTTTCCCCCATGTCGTATGGACTTCGGCGACAAAATTTATCTATATTCTTCTCATTTTAATGGGCCGTTTTGTATACATTTTGGCACGAGACTTTCTCTCTATATTTCCCGTTTTTAGACTTCTAGGGTATCGCGGATGATCACAAACCATACAATCAGAGTTCACCCTCTAGCCACGGTTAGACGTTATTGGTCGCAGTGTCGCACTGACTATTTTCCTGTTTTGAGTTTTATTATATGCAAAGATTGTTTCTTTCATCTGATTTCTCTCATGTTATATGTTTGGCTAAGTCTCTTTCGATCTAAGGGGTTTGTGGAACCCTATGATGGATCAATGATGACTATTTATGTGAATTATTGAATGATGTCAGCATGTTTATGTTTCTTTTCCAAGTGCTTCGTTTTCACCTTTTATTCACCTTCGAAAGTAGTAGTGTTTGTAATTGGTTTAGATAAAACAATTGAAGGGCCTCAAGCCAAGGTTGTAATATTGGTTTTATTGGAAATAACTTGGTTTTGAGAGAATCGCTTTATCATTACCTCAAGGATTTCTAACTACCATAGAAAGTTCTAGTATTTGTACCTTTTCTAATTGATGGGCCAAAAGCGAATGTTTTTCTTGGTCTTTTCTGGAGTTCTAAGTTCTTAAAGGATTTTCATATACTTGTGAGGGTTATTTTAGATGTCAAATGCTATTTTAGATGGTTACCTACATTATTATTGATTGAAGTTCATGTTATTCACATATGTGGTTACTATTTGTTTCATTATAGAGGGGATACTCATTTTATTAGATCATCCATCCAAAGATATCATCTCACAACTTGTTACCAATTGCTTTATGATCACATATTGATTCCCACAATACCTGATTTTATCTCTTCATTGTCCGTTTTTGCTTAGTGTATTTTTTTATTTGATCCAATCAATACAAAAGTGGTCCTTGAGAATTTGATACCCGAATATACTACATCCGATCTCGTATCATTGTGGAGGAGGTTGTTGTTAACTATTTGGTTAAAACTTTCACGGTCAAGTTTTTTGCGTTGTTGTCGGGACTATAAAAAATTCGGTCATCTCTAATGGACCTATTTTCTAAGTTTTCTTGTTAATTGATTTTGCGGTTTTGTTATTGTCTTTGTTCCATAGTTTTGAATCTTGAAAGGCAAAGATGGATGACGTTGATCCACTACGCACGCTAGAAGCAGGATGGACCCTAAACAATCCACCCATACCCACACTTGGGTATTCCCAAACAACGAAACTGGAGAATTTATCTTGAGAGCTTCCACTATAGAACTGATTCGAGAAAGTAATTCAATGGTGATGAAGCTAAAAGCCCTCACTGTCACTTGAAGAATTTTAAAGATATAATGAATACGATCAAATTTCGCAATGTGTCAAATTTTTCCATGAAAATGGGAGAAGTTGTATTTTCTCTGGGTGTCAAAGCTCGCAAATGGTTTGAAAAGAAACCAGCAAGTAAGTACGTTACTTGGGATCACTGTTGAGTTTCTGAGTGTTTTCTTTCCCCTAGCAGAACCGTATTTGCAGAAAAAATCTTATCAACTTTGAGATGGAGGATAACGAAGATATCCACCATGATTAGAAAAGATTCACATGAATGATTAATATTGTCCACATCACAATTTCGAAAAGTGTGCTCTATAAATATTTTTTTTACATCGGCTTAAATGATGTGACAAAAGAAACAATAGGCGTTAATTGTTACAAGTTCACCAAGTTACATGTAGATGACACTTCGTTGAGGCGGCTAACCATGTGGGAAAGTTTCCCTCGCGACAAAGAAATCAAGAGACAAAGACTTGTGATGAAGAAAGTAATTCTCAAAGTCAAGATCTTGCAACTGCTATACTAACTAGTTTATGTCAAATGTGTAGTAAAGCATGACACAAAACCCCTCATGACTAGTTGAAGTAATGAGTCCCCCAATATGAATATCCTACTCTCACTTACCAGAACAACGCATCTTCGCCAAAGGTTGACCCTCTGCAAGTGGCACAATCCCCACCGATGAAGACTCATATGGAGACCATGATGGACGTCGTGATACTCAAAATGGACACCTTATCATCGGATTACGCATCAAATAAAACTAAAGTCAAGATGTAGATAAAAGAGTTGACAGAGCAAGTGGTGTCTCCCGCCACTCGAATCAACCCAAAAGAAGTTGACGATATCACCTTAAGGAGCGGGAAGGTAACTGAAGAGCCAACTGTTATCAACTCTTCTTCGTCTAAATTGCAAACCTGAGGAGAAACCAGCTGAGAAAGAAACACCTTACATCCCTCCTCCATCATACAAACGTCCTCTTCCTTTTCCACAAAGAAGGAATAAGGTTATCCTGGATTAACGATTTAAGAAGTTTCTTAAATTAATGAATAAACTTTATGTGAACGTTCCTTTCAAAATGAAAACTTATCACAACTTATGTAGATGTGAGAAACAAACTCATCAGGTTGCTGTATATGTAACTGTCGAACGAAAACGTGATTTCGTCTTTACTTTTTGCCATCTTCACTCATGTTAATCGAAACTTGGCTATATTTTGAACTTCAACACAGTCGACATACGTTGAAGTTTAAGATTTAAACGCAATTGACCTACGTTGAGTTTCAAATTTAGACCGTGAATAGAATAAGAACATGAAGCTGGAAATGCAGCATTCTATGTTTTAACATGAAAATAAACAATAAAAGGAATACTCCGTAGTAAATAAGTTAGAAAATATGTGATAATGAGATTCTCCATATCATACCAACTTAAACATATCGAAAGAGTAGAGAATGGAGATGTACCATCCTCCAACAAATCAAACATGCTTTCCTTTCAAGCATCTCACTTAGCTAACTGCACTACCTGCCTTTTTTTCCCTTACGAAGTCACAAAAATTGTTATTTCTTTCATTATATAATAACAAAATATGTATTTATCCATTTATATATTCCACCTTTTAATACATTGAATATGTGCAATACACGAGTAATAATGATAGTTTCTCAACGGATAGTTCCATTGAAAGCATTAGTATATAAAATTACGTATAATTTGAGTCTCTCTTTCTACTAACAATTTCAGATTAAACAAATTTGACTACTTTTTCCACATGTAAATTAAAATATACATTATGTCATGCTTAGAAGAAGAATGAGTTGAGCTATAGAGTAATCATTCCCTACAACGTTCAACTCAAACCATCCCCCATTATATATACACCCAATACACGAACAAAAGCTTACCCAATACAAATAAAAACCAAATACTCCACCCGTCCATCATCCATGGCTTTTCTGGGTTCAAACTCTTTTGTGAGCGTAGCGTTGCTGGTGGTTTGGGGTTCTGTATTGCTTGCAAACACTTGCAATGGCAAAGTTTACAAGGTTGGGGATAAGTCTGGTTGGACTATCATTGGCAATGTCGATTACAAGCAATGGTCTGCTACTAAGACCTTTAAGGTTGGCGATGTTATCGGTATGTTTGCTTTGCTTCTTGCTGGTGCTTCAATGCTTATCTTACTGTGTTCTACCTTGCATATTTTTCTGCTTACTAGCATTTTTTTTGTACCTGTATGAGAAAAATCAATTCAATAAAGACCATTTTCAGTTTTTTTTTTCTCATAGTCCATAGCAATGTGCAAAATAAACAAAATTTCCCTATTTTTTGGTTAAAATAAACAATATTTTTTACTTTTTTATGTTGTAAATTTGGTTTTTTTCATGGCTTTTACTGCTTTAGGCTTAAATTTATTGTTTTTTGATTTGTGCTTGAAACTTTGTTTTCTTACATATTTAATACTTTAGTTGATTTTATGGCACTATGAGTCTGCGAATATGGTTTTATTAGTTATTTAAAGTATTATTGACAAGATTTTTAGGTAATTTTTGGAGTAAAAAAATTTACTATAAAGGACACGTCCAACAATTATAACAAATACCTTCTAATATAAATAAGGGTAAAATAGTCAAAATTAGAAAGATAATGAAAAATATATGAAAAGATATCAATTGAAGCTTTCATAAAACCTCCAAAAAATCACTTTAATAAACTACCAAAAAATTAAAACTAATAAAAAAAAACTTACGAGAAACTATCATAAAAACCATGTCACACCGGGTCCAACATTTTTACAACTCTTCTATTAAAGCGGTCGCCTTTTGTCTCTCGGGTGCGCCTAGGCGGTCGGCATACCCATTGCCTTGTGTTGCCTTTAGCCTTTTCAAACACTGGTCCAAAGAATCCTACTACAACAAGAAAGGGGGGTTGAATTTGTAAATATACATAATTTTAAAATAGGTACATTGTTCCTAGAGTATTTCTTGATTCGAGAGGATATAATATTCAATGGTGATTGTAATTATGTGTACCATGTTACAAGGAATGTCATAATGTGGTTGTAGCATGAATCCTACTCTTTCTTTCTTACCACTATCTCACGCGTGCTTCTATTTGGTATAAATTGTCACCAAAGTCTTTTTTGCCTTTCACTTTCAAATGATATAAAACTGCACCAAAGTCTTTTGGATGTAATTGTTATCAGTTTATGGCTTGTGGGTAATCTGAAAATCTAATGATAAATGATGGGTTTTTTGTTACAAGTCCAGTTTTCAACTACAACCCTCAGTTCCACAATGTGATACAAGTGACCCATGCCGAATACAAGGCGTGCAACGCGTCGAAACCCATCGCTACCTACATTACCGGGAACGACACCATCACGATCGCCAACCACGGCCATCACTTCTTCATCTGTGGCATACCTGGACACTGCCAGTCTGGCCAGAAAGTCGATATTAACGTTATTCGTGTTTCTTCTCTGCTCGCCCCGACTCCTTCTGTGGAATCCACACCTGCCACCCGAGCTGCTTCAACCAGTGACTCGCCAGCTCCTTCTCCAAATGAAGCTCGTGCTTCCCTGTTATTCGCTCCGACCAAGTTTGCATTAGCTATGGCTGTGTTTGGAGTTCTTGTTAGCTGGTTTAGTTAATTGGCATGGGTTGTATTGATTACTTTTGTTTCATTGAGTTTGTTGCATGTATTGGCTAATTTGAAGATTGTTTATTACTCTATCCCTAGCATATATATATTGTGTTGGTAGACTTAGTACATGTATTCTGTTAAATCTCATGTATTCAAAGCAGGATGTTCTGTTGAATATCACATGGGCTCTAGTCACCTTTCGAAATGGGTCGGGTGGGGTCAAATTGGGGGTTCATGGTTGTGTATTTTGGAAAATGTTCAGTTCTGGGTTCTGGGTTCGGGTTGGTCAGTGTTTCAAGTCGGGTCAGCTTTTGACAGCTCGGTAGATTATATTCCAGTACAAGAAGATTAGTCTTACAACTATAAACAATAATACAGTCATCAACGTTTAAACCGCAAACTTGCTAAATGATGGAATTGACAAGACAAAAAAGCAATGATGTTGCAAAAAAATTGCAAGATTCAAAAGTTTAACTAGCAATTCTTCAAAAAACCACAAATTCGCTTATTTGATTTCTCTGACAAATCTTAACACATCAGATTTCACTAGCAGTTCTTCAAATGTCATATCCAAGGAGCTGCCTATGTTTCCTGATTTGTCATCCTAAGGATATTAGATAGAAAATGATAATACAGCATAGAGGGCTCGGACGGAAGTAGATATCATCTGTACCTAGTATTCAGATTTATAAGTCTTCCTATTCTATGGTTGTACACTGTGCAATATGAGTCAAATCTAGTGTAACTAACTAGACGTGGAGGACTATTCCATCACTGCATACAGCCTACAAACTTCTATAGAGAAAGAATAATGCTCACAAATAACATTTTGAGGATGGCAAAGAATCATACAAGGAAATGCCAGTTTAGCTACTGATGTTGCCTAATAAGACCGTTGAGAAGCGGTTGTTCTGTATCTGCAATCCTAGTGGATAGTCTCCGGTTAAGGCGATCCCCTCTGCGCCACAAGTGAAGAAACTGTTATTATCCAATGTAAAATAATCAGTTTAGGAGACAACTAGGTTTAAAATGCAGTGAGAGAACAAACCCCATCCATACCATCTGTTAATAATAATCTGTGGTATATTGGAAACAAAATAGGAGGAAATTTTTCAGACATAATTTATAATTCCCTACAATTGAGATTAAACAGCTCAAACATATCTTCAGTTTTTCGACTGAAGAAACACCACAAGAAACAAAATGAATGAAGGTTCAAAAACTGTAGAGAAATTTCAAACCAATATACTAACTAATAGGAACGACAGATAGCATAGTCAAACTCAGAGACATTTTCCAGCTACAGCTTCCACAAGTTCACGTGACCTACCTTATGGTAAAAAACGAGAAGTTGGCTTGCCAATAAACTTGAATAATGAACTATAACTATGCAACAAGAGAGAAAGCACGTTGGTAAGAGACCTTACACTAGTCGACTGCAATTCAACTGTCGTCAAATCCTCACCATCCTGTCGGGCAAATCATAGAAATAAGAAAGGACATACTGATTAATTCGTACCAGAAGGCAGCAAATAAAACCATCACCCTACCTCAATTAATAAATCTTTTCTGGTGATTAGACCTACAACACGTGAAGGCCGAGGAACCACAAGTAGATGTCTCAGTCCTAGTTGTCGGAAAATATTATATGCCTGGATAAGCAGCAAAACATCACGATTTAATCAGATCAATATGTACAAAGAATCTTAGGTTTTTGATAAAAAAAATTAACAAGAAGCAGAATTGAGAACCCACTTTTGTCAAAGACATATCTTCAGGGACAACGTACGGCGATGGGTTCAAAAACGGAGCAAGATCTATGTACATATCCAAGTCATCTGGGCTTAGTCGGATATCACCTAGAGTAAGCCCTGAGGTTGAAACTGGCTTTATAAACTCAATATTATTGTGCCTGAAAAGCAGAATATTCATTCATTAGTATCATCACCATGACATGTAAGAATGAAGAAATGTGACAAAAGCTACCTAATAGGAAAGGATCCAGCTCTAGAATCACTTGGCAAAGAGCTATGCTGGAAGTCAACCTTGGATTGCAGGAGTACCAACAAATGACTGCATGTACACACATTCAACCGAACATGCTTCAAAACCCACAATCATCGTCCAGAATATAGTAACAAGTAGTTCCTTTGCTTTAAAACATATCAGGATAAGAGAATAACATCCGCTCATACCTGCGAAGCATAAGACCAATGACTAGTGTATCTCCTCCCCTTGTATGTTCTATAACCTGATGGGAATGGAAAGGATGAACACAACACATTCAAATTTATCAATATTTTACGGATTAGATAAAGACAAGCTCCATCAACTTACAGGGAAGCCATTGTGCTCATTGCCTCTCAAAATAGACACAAGATCCATAACCTTGACGATACGGGGCAAACTGACAACCTTCAAGAAATAGAAAGTCAAGCATAACATCAAGAAAAGCAAAATGCTCTACACAGCAATGCAGCCAACACTACAGTACATATAAATGTAGCAAATTCTAGAAAAAAATTAAGAGCCACAACATTCAGAATAATATTGCCAAAGGTCAATTCCTTTTGTTTGAACGACCCTTGTTTAGACTCCGGAAGTAATGATCTTATCTCCCCCAATCTCCATCTATCACTAACCCTGTATTACTCTCTCAGAACAGTTAAGCTTAAAGAGGCAAATAACTTCAATGGATAGCAAGGGAAGTGAGGAAAAACTGAAGTAATGCATCAGATCCCTTTTCTTCTTCTAAGTGAGCTTCACACTATTCATTCCACAGAGATGAGGCAGTGCGTAACACATGTAAGCTTGCAACAATCTAAAAGCATCACGGATTGAAATCCATCCTCAACTTGATTCAAAGAATTCAAGCTTCTATATGACCAAACCAGATGTCTACTTAACTTCTCAATAGCAGTAATACTTGCAAGATAGTATCTTCATGCTGCATTTTCTATTGATTAAAAAAGATAAAAGCTATTATATCAAGAAATTACTAACCTGTCGGTTACCACAAGCATCTTTTACTGTTATTTTTCTCATTTCAAATTTAGGTCTCGACTCAAGTAATGGGATACCCTTCAAACGTGCCTGTTCTTCATATAATCCCTCATTAAAAGCATCACCCACAGCCTGCGATTATTTTCAAAGTTGTTTAATGTTCTTCTGTCAGCATAATTACATATTTACATACAGTTGTCACCAATTGCTGGAGTATCAGATCCATCGTGATGAATAATTTAGATTCATACCTTTGATATAAGAAGGACTAACATTATTAGCGGTAGGAACTTGAGATTGTTTGTGATTTCAACCATGATCACACAAAGTGACACTGTAATTCTCATTGAACCACCCAAGAAAGAAGCAGCCCCCAGGAGAGCATACCTGTAGAACATACATATCTTATTTAAATCAAAACATTTATCACATTGCATTTTGATGTTCATCCTCAAAACCGAAGATGTAAACCATCTATCAAGATGACAATGCCAGCCAAACTCATCAAATCTACTCTGATTCTAAAGACATCTTTTCTTGTAAGTTGTCTTATGGACATGTGGTCTATTTAACCACTGCACTAGCATCACACGTATCAAATCATGAAACTGAATAAAATAATGCACACTTGAAAAGAGGCAATCCTTGTCACAAGCAAAAGTACGTTCTTCAGTTTTAGAGGTGAACCACCAAACATCCAAATAAATAAATAAACTCAAAGAGAAACAATACAAGACTGTAACAATAAACTAGTGTAGTGCCCGACTGCCTGTGCTATGCACAGATATGATATAATTGAATTTCAATTTTAACAAACGTAGATAATTAAACTTTAATTCATATAATTGATCATTTTAAAAATGATATATATATATATATATAGAGTATAGATCCTAATTATTATTCTTAGTTATTATTATTTTTGATATCTACTCTAAATCTCAACCCTTAATACTCACATCCAACGGTGTACGATTGTTCTCATGTTCTCACGTTAGAGGTTGTTCTCATGGGAACCACACCCTATATAGAGTATAGATCCTATGAGAACACCCCCTAACGTGAGAACATGAGAACAGATTCGTAATTATTATCAGTTTTGTTACGAATGTGTCATATCGTTTAATGTATTATTCGTAGTTATTGTTGGTTGAGTGGATTATTCGTAGTTATTGTTGGATTCCTAATTATTATTATTCGTAGTTATTATTATTTTTGATATCTACTCTAAATCTCAACCCTTAATACTCACATCCAACGGTGTACGATTGTTCTCATGTTCTCACGTTAGAGGTTGTTCTCATGGGAACCACACCCTATATATATATATATATATATATATATATATATATATATAAAGGTGAGGAGAAATTTGGTTCATTTTTTTGTATTATAAGTTCAGTTTTAATGCACTAAAGAATATTTAAAAAAATATGCGCTTATTCTGACAAGATGAACACTTATTTTGTTCATAATTAGAAAATATGAACACTAGTATTCAAAAATAAATTTGAACAGCTAATGTAAGAAAATGAACTGGTGGTATAAAAATAATGACCAAATTGCTCCTCTCCATGAGGAGTCTCACCGGAACCAAAATTTATATATCTATAACTCTATACATCTAGATCGAACGTTTCTAAAATGAGGATGCGTACAAAATGAGATGTGGCGAAATGCACGAGAGAATGACACGTGGTTGCAAGGACTTCTTCCATAATATAAGTATATAGATAAAAAAAAAAAAAAGATATGCCGATGCAAATGGAAAGTATTGACCCCAAGATATTCTTGTATTTCTTTCGATCATCCTAGAGAACATGAGGGAGAAGGGAGAGAGAGACAAAGAGCACTCACGTTCCCTCTTCAATGTTGAGCTTTTTGTAGAAGTTAACAACAAACATGCCAACAAGGCGACCATAAGTTGATCCTATCATTATCCCAGGTACAAACTGACCAGCAGGAACAGCAGTGCCAAAGGTCACTACTGCTAAAGAATAAAACATAACCTGAAAATGACAGCAAATTAATGACAAAATAAGCAAAGCATAAAATGTCAATAAAACTTTAAAATTCTATTCGACCTTCATATATCCAGTATTCTATTCCACTTCATGACTTGCAATAATGTCATGTGCCACTGAGTATCCAGGTCATGCACAGATAAATCCAAAATACAGGGACCCAAAGAAAGCTTACAGCAAAAGCACCAGTTGGACAAAGAAAAAACATATCATGGACACTACTGAAAGCATTTAAATTTAAATAACCAGGTCAGAATGTCAGATGAAATAAAAGCCGGCATCAGAACTAAAATCAAGGAGTAGATCCCCCTGGCTCCCCAAATATGAGACCACAAATATTAAATATAGCTATTGTTCTCTATGCAGAAAGAGTTCCTTTCTTGTCACCATTGTCATTGTTTCTAGCACGACGCATTGAAAAACACAGAAATTCAAGAGACTAGAAGGGCAAGGAAATGACATACAGAACACAGAAGGCAAACAGAAATGACATACAGAAGGCAAAACATCAGAACAATCAAATCTTGGAGGCATATGTTCAAGAACTTCAATTAAACACTCTTCTCAAAATTTGTTACTCTTTTTAAAACAAACTGAATCATGATTCATCAGCCAAAATGTATTCTTACGATGTCCCCAAACATCAAACTAGGGCTTACCAAAAAGGTCAACAGGCTTTGAGCACTAAATTCATGAATTGTTTTTGCACTGAACAAATTTCTTATGGCATCATCCTGCAGTAAGGAAAAAGCAATTACAAGAAAACTTGGAGCAGTGAGAACAAATAGGCCCACTACCAACGAAATTCTGGCTAAAACATAAAAAGGGAATAATGCAGCCTGGTCTGTTCACCTGAGTATTGAAGAAAATGGTTGCAAGATCATTGTATTGCTTCTCACCATGACAGTAAAACTGCACGTTAACAAAACTATGTCAGAACAAGCCTAGTGGGGAGGGCTATAGCAGGTATTAATGTAAAAACCAAAATCGCAAGTTCCTCATTTAAGAAAACCCCTTGCATCTTTACCCATACGGCTGACACAAAAATAGAAGACAATGCAGCATATAAAAGCAAAAGGAAGATCATAGGAGAAACAGATAATATTAAAACCACTTTATTTACCACAATCTGGTTCTACCTACAGAATGTCTAGCTCACTCCAATAAGTGTAGGTATATCTGCCTGCAGAAGCCATACAGAGGCAAAAACATACTAACCAAACAAAAAACTAGCCTGAGGACTATTTCACAAGGAATAACTTCTACCAACTTCGCTTTACAGAACTCAAAAGAAAGACACAACGTAGAATAGTAGCAAGTGTCATATTACAGATATAATTAGCAAGGTCCCATACAAAATTTTTGCTCATGTTTACAGCAAATATCAGAAATGTCACATGGCAACTAGCCACCCATGCAATATAATGAAGCACACGTGATTTTTAGCAAATTCCCTAAAGCTTAGAAAGCTATAAGCTACATGAAAAAAGATATTAACAGACTAAGTAACTTACGTTAACATAATTCCCATACATTCCTGGAGGATTTGGACATTCAGCATCTGATTCAGGACATGATCTGCATTTTCTAAGTAGTGGTAGTCCAAATGAAATAGTAGAAGTTATCACAGAAATAAGACAAACTTCAATCATCTGTTGCAGAAGAAGTCAAATAGAATTAGAACAGTGGAAATAAGTTGCCAATAGATGGGAATTGGAGGTAATACTGATATCATGACAGCAATCCCAGACATACTTTGACACGTGCTCCTTTTTTATGTAGATAATTTCGACGCCAATATGTGATGTATCTTGTGAGTTGATTGAACAAAGCACCTAAAAAATGAAACAGAATTATATCACTATACAGAGTCTCTATAAACACATTCAACAAAAAGAACGGAGTTCTAATGGCAGCAGCACTACCAAGAAGACCTCCTATGACCCCGATAATTGCCATTGGCAGTAGCTCAGCAAAGGAGTAATCCTCTTGGCCACTGTTAAGAAAAGCAACAATTAGAGGTAATAGTATATAAAGAACTGTTTATCTGTGAATCATGATGAGAAGATCTCAACTCAGATATATCCCATATTATAAAGCCACCAGCACCAAAATGCCCACAGTTTCCACTCTTACACCATCCCAAAGCAGTTCGCACAACAACAGCAACAATTGCAGAAGTAAAGAAAACACGCCACATAACATGACTTCTCCACCTTCAAGACAGAATTAGAACATCAAAACACTTGAGTAGTGAATACATATTTTAATACAACAAAACAATGAAAAGATCCTAAAAATGCAATAACAAGCATATATGTCTTACCAGGATGTAACCTCCTCCAGAGCAAATAAGACGCCACCAACTGGAGCTCTAAAAGCAGCAGCAACTCCAGCTGCACAGCCACATGTCACCTTTTCAAATATTACATCAACTATAATGAGCAAAGTTTATGGGCGAAGTATGGTTGATAAAAACTAATTAATGCTGTACAAAGAACCAAGAGAAATATCATCAGAACCTCTTATGATTATGACATAATATAACATATGTATTTCCCCATATACACAACTTTGATTCAAAGAAAACAGATAGAATCACGGAGGCAACGGAACGCAACTACTGTGTGACACAATTGACATGTAGAATAGTTTTTGGTTTCACTTCTTGCATTTTCATCTGCTTTCATCTTTTTGACACAAAATGTATTTTTGAGATGCTCTTCATTTTGCATAATGAAAGAGAAAACAACACCGGTCACCAATCATCATTTTCCATCATACATGGAAAAACCATCACTCTATCGGTAGTGTGATATTCAAGGCAACAGTGATTTAAGTGGCAATGGAACTAGTGGCACTACTAATCTTACACTAATTTAGCGAGAAAAAGTATATCTATAGTTCAGTGTAGCCTGCTATTCTTTAGGTGGATGGGTTTATATATTTATTTTTTTTGGAGGGGGTGTGGAGGTTTTTAAAAGAGTAGTTGTACTGCTCGACAGTTGACAGTCAATACGATAACAGTCGCGATGAAGAATTTGCCTGTTGCAAACATGATTTTAGGGGCTTTCATGTCAGTGGCAAAAAACAAGCTCAACTGCTTGTAGCACGTAGATACCAACCAGACACCAGGAAGGCAAGAACAAGGCTGAAATACTAATTTTAATTAATAATAATCCTTCAACGGGCTGCATTTGTCATTGATATTGATTAAATGAAGATTCAGGTTTATCAAAATTGAAATCATCTGAAGCTAGTACCACTGCACAAGCTTGGCATAGAACAGATATTCTAATCCCTCTTTAATTATTTTTTTTCCTATCTAAGTCGGAAATATCCTGACATAAGACAGTAGATGCTTATTTGTAACACTATAGAAAACATTCATAGACATGCTGCATGATAATCAACAGAAATCAAATCATTTAAAATGACATCTGAATAGTATTTTCCAGAATTGAATCCTAAAATAGCTTACAAGATCACGGCGATCCCGATCATTATTGAAAACTTGAAGCCACCTTGGACTTAAATGATATTTTGTTGATCCACCCTGCATATACACATCAATTATAGTAATCTGTCAAGGAACATAGAATCTTTACTCCAACCGAAAATGAATTTTTTAAATCAGAATCTTCTTTAGATTGCCAACAATAAGAATAAGACATGAGAGCAAGAGATGTCTCATGCATTACAGCAGACAAAATATGAAACATTGAATAGAATGATTGCAATTGTGCAGAAATACCATCAAGGAAAAAATCTTATTTAGTTTATAGTGCTTAGTCCACATTTGTTTGGTTAGTCCGGAAGATTTCACAACACGACTAATTCGCTGTTATTTATAAATAAAAAGGGAACAACCAAACCAAAGTTGCACAAGCAACAACTAACTATTAATGATACCATGCTTGTTCATGTTTCTGAGAACAAAAGAACAATATCTTCATTGATGGCAGTGTATACAGCTCTTACGGTTACATACTTGTCCAAGCAGAGAAGCTATACAAGCACCAGTGTGAACAAGGGGACCTTCTTTGCCAAGGGCCAAACCTCCTCCAACTGAACCTATGGTGCCAAATATCTTCAAAAGAAGAAAAGAAAAATGTCATTCTGATCTGAAATATGACCAGAACATGTACATAGCTGATATTATTCTCACCTTTCCTATTAAGGTTCTTAAGAGGAGAATTCCATGGATATCAACACCTGAAGTACAAAGACTATTTTAGTTCCATCAAACAGAAAAAATAATAAGCAATGGCCTTAAGTAGTGAAACTAAACAAGGATAGTTACCATTCAAATAACCCTTTATCTCTGGAATACCAGATCCGGCCGCAGCTGGAGCAAATTTCGTAACAATATACACGGAGGAAAATACTAGGGCCAAGTTAATCAATACATATACTAAAAATCCAGCGAAATATGATTTCTGAATTATAGCAAAAGTCAATGAGTATTTCCACCCAGCAAAGTTCTCAACGGAAATATTTATGAAAATGGCAGCAAGCCCGGTACCTGAACAGAACAAGAAACAAGTCAATAAATATATAATGCATAGATTTATGCAAACATATTGAATAAGGTGAAAAGAAAGACTACTGTGATTGCACAAGACTTGAGCAGTCCAAATAAACAGCAAGTTCTCAAGTGATTATGCCAATTTTGAACTGGCCTCATCCCCAACTTCATAAATTATTTTGTAGCAGGGACATGACTATGAGAAGTGAAGATGTAAAAAAAAAAAGGAAGTTTCGATAAGGTTATGCCACTAATGTGCCTTCAACACTTGGTTTAAATTGCATCCAAGGCATTTCCCCTTCCCTTTCCCCTTCTTGATCTTCTCTATGTCTCAAAAGAGTTGCACAATATTAACCAGCCATGTCCGGTAACCTTAGAAAAATACAAATCCTCTCTTCCCCTTTCAACCAGGATATTTCCCCCAAAAGCAAAAAGTCCAAATTCACAAATTTGAGCTTTTTGAAATGTTTTTTGTAGCTGTCATGAGTTCACCCGTTTAAAAGTGAATATAGTTTTGAGGAGCTAAATTTTGCTAGAGAGACCAATAGTTTTCTAAAATCAGGTTCTACTTAATTCAGTAAAAGCAAGTAGTAGCAACCACTTGTATAGCCAAAGAATTCCCCAAATTTCATCATCCTCTGTAGTCTCTATATTTTCTTCTCTAAGCTACAATTCTCTTTGTAAAAAAACAGCACTTGCTGAAACGTAATTTCAATGGGTTACAAAGAAAGAAGTGAAATTGTACAAGTAGCATTCAAAAGAACTCACCAACTCCAATCAATAGAGCAAGGAACCACTTCAAAAACACTTGATACCCGACAAACAACTTCCCCCTCTTTTCCTACATGTATACGTAGGCAAACAGAGCATTAAAGACACAAATCCAACATACAGAAATAAAATATAGAAATTAATAAGAAAAACACCTACTTGTTCTTCTCGATAAGCATAGTTCTCGATGACTTCATAGTCAAGGCTCTCATTGACGGTGGAATCGGTCTTCTTAGAGACACCAACAGAGTCCAAGTCACCGTCCTCAGTATGAGGCAACCGAGACCACACCATCTTCGCGGTGTCAATCCCATTCTGTAAGTGATTCGACAACATCGTCAACTATTGGAACGCTTAGCAGGAACCCAAAAATCCAAAAAGGCCAGATTAGCATATGAAACCCCCAGAATTCCCTAAGTTGCGAATCCGATTCTCAAACTTGAACGGCGGTAATGGAGATTTAGATGTACAGTTTGAGAGAGATGGAGATGGAGATCGGAATAGAGATTTAATATTCAAATAATTAAAGGTAGCATGCGCGTCGTGGATCTGTCCCTTTATCGACTGTGTGAAGCAGTAGCTGAGGATCGTGGGGATGGAGGGACAACAGAGGAATTAATGACGGTATGCGGGAAGATTCGCGCTAGGTTTCATCATCACCGAGTCCTCTGCAGAGGAGAGATGTCCCAATCCTGGCAAACGTCGAATTAAAAAAAATGTATTCTCGCATGCTTTTTTTTTTTTTTGAAAGGGTATTCTCGCATGCTTAGCTAAATATGTATGTATGTAGGTTAATGTTCAGGGGCTCGTACCGCAGGGCGACACGTGTCCCGAAAAATTTTTTTTTTTTTTTTTTTTTTTTTTTTTTTTTTTTCTTTTCTGAAACGATTTTTTTTTTTTTTTTTTACGGAAACTAATGAAAATTTATTTGAACTACCATGTTATAATTTATGCACTATTATCCTATAAACTTTGAACTATTCCTATATAATCCATGAACTATTACTTTTTAATATAATCCATGAACTATTCTATTTATAATTCATGAACTATCCCATAATAAGTTTTGAACTATTACTTTCACTCCTTTATAAATTTTTGCACTTTAAACTATTCTATTATAATTCATGAACTATTCTATTATAATTCATGAACTATCCCATAATAAGTTTTGAACTATTACTTTCACTCCTTTATAAATTTTGCACTATGAACTATTCTATTATAATTCATGAACTATCCTTTTAGAAGTTATGAACTATTACTTAATAAGTTTTGAACTATTACTTTCAATCCTTTATAAATTTTACACTATGAACTATTCTATTATAATTCATGAACTATCCTTTTATAAGTTATGAACTATTCCATATTAAGTTTTGAACTATTACTTTTACTCGTTTTTTTTTTTTAAAAAAAAAAAAAAAAAAAAAAAAAAAATTTTTTTTTTTCGGGACACGTGTCGCCCTGCGGTACGGCCGCACGGCCGTACCGCAACAATGGGCCGTACCTGAATAATACCCTATGTATGTATGTAATTTTTTTATTTTTTTTATTTTTTTTTTTAAAGAGAAAATTGTCTAAACATAAACTTTAATACTCCATCGTTTAAACAACGAGAACAGTATCTCACCTATTGAGTCCGACCAAAGATTAGTACCTGGATCACTGTTCACATGTTAAGTTTACATATCGGTATTGAATATCAAGGGCAAAATTGTCCACCTACCTTATACATAAAGCTTATAGTACTGCAGATTTTCAACACCGACCTGTTAAATTGATGTATGAACAGTAATCTAGATACTAATCTTTGGTCGGGCTCAATAGGTAAGGTGTTGTTCTAATGGTTTAAACGACGGGGTACTAAAGTTTAGTCAGCCTAAAAGATGGGATTGCTTAGCCAATTTTCTTTTTTTAAAAACTAGTTAAATATTGCGTCGGAATTTTTAAAGCGAATTGGTCCGCACTTGAAATTGTGTGTCAGTTATATTCTTTTACACGAGAATGGTCATTGACGCGCACTGCGACTGCGCCTCAAATTGGAATTTTGACCATTGTAAATTAGATCATCTGAATTTGACCGTTGATTTTTGAACATTGGAATTTCCGGATAAATATATACACCTTCTAAACATGCTAATGCAAACACAATTTTCCAAAACATTTATGGGGTGAAGCGAATCTTTCTTCTATGCTTCTAAGAATTTCTTCTTGTCATACCCATTGATGGATTTGGGTAGTGTATATCTCTGGTTGAGTATCGTTTGGTACTTAAGTATCGTCTCATGATTCCTCTATACACGATTGATGAGATTTGTTCTATGTCCATTTGTTGATGGGTTTGGATGCTTTTGGAGAGCATGATGTTCATTGTAAAGAGTTACATGACTTCAAATATAGGACTGATTTGGTAAGTGATGTTTTGTGTGACGTGTTTAGGAGAGCGAAAATTTCGGTTAAGAAGGATGCACATGTGACTTTCTTAAATGATCCACGTGACGGAAAGTTTATGTTGAGGCAGGAGGATATCTTAGTGTTTGGATGAGTGGGTGAAAAACATGGTTGTATTGATTTGACAGGTTCTCACCACTACTTTGTTTGGGTAGTGGGGCTTATGTGGTGGGTAAGGTGACAATTAATGTGGTCTTTGCTAAGGTGGCTAAACATGAGGAAGCTTGTATCGAAAATCAGTATTTGTTTCGTCCATCCGCTTTTGACACTTTTAGTTTTTTTGCGCACGATGCCGCTGAGAATCTCAAGAGTGTGCAACGGGTCTTGCATGATAATGTTATGTCTCATATGTCTTCAGATGTTGTTTTTAGAAGGATCGGGTTTGCTTTTCAAAAGGGTTGACTTGATGTAAATAATAATATTTATAAAAATTTAAAAACATATCATGTTATAACCATTTCTAATAAACCATCTTTCTTCCAAATTTCTAAATTGTCTTCAAAATACCTATCCGGTTTACACAATTTCTAATAACCGTCCTTTCAGTTGTTTTGTTGCACTATTTTTGTGTATGTTCATGGACACAAAAGAGGGAAACTTAACACATGTGCCGTTAAATGTTATTCATCGGTTATTGATGAGAGTTGAAACGTGAGTCCCGAATCTCGCAAATAGTACAAGACATGATTGTAGTAAAATGGTCAAGATCGAACACTGCGAAAACAGAGTAATGATTTGATTGTTTACTCATAAACTAAATAACAAACACATACAATAATGATATAGAAGATAGGGGATTGACCAACAAAAAAAAAGGGAAATCAGTCGGTCAAGGTAGAAGATGGAAGAATCGATGTAAGCAAATAACAAAAATCACGTCAAGGGAAAATCACACTCAAATCGGCCAATTGGTGTAAATAGCAACAACCGAATATGTAGCAATAAGGGGGAGAAAGGGGTTGGTAATGTTTGATTTATAATGAGAAGATTGATCTAGTAAAACCTTCTTTTATCATTGATCCAAACTACAATACTACACCACTCTATTTATCTAATAAATTTTTAATTCTAAAATTAGTTAATGAAAGGGGTATAATGGTAAGTTAAAAATAAAAAACCTATAAATCACCTTGCGCCAGTTGGGGTTTGCTCGTCTCCTGCGTTTGTCCATGCCGCCAGTTAGAGTTTCCAGATCCCGACGAAGTAGTTGGAAGAAGTTGGCATTGCTATTACCGTCATCGTCGGAGACTCCCTCTGTTGATGGGCTTGTTCTGGGGATTTTAGTGGGGCAAAGATCGGGGAGGTTTTTGGCTCTGTTGCAGAAATCTACCAGAGTAACCTGCTGGGAACAAAAGACTGTCAAGCATCTTATCTCTCTCACCACCCACCAGAGTAACTGCTTGGAAATCTCGATCACATCGATGGCAGACTGGGCGCCTGTGCTAGTCGAAGTAGTGCTATTCGTTCTTCTTCAACCATGTCTTCTTTTCCAGATCCCTGGATACAACCCTAGACCGGTGAGACGCCGCCTAGTCCAACTCCACCACTTGCTTCCATTTTCTACAATTATTCGATGCATGGTTGCCCGCTTGTCTGGCCTGGCCGCCCGACTGCCTGGCCTGCAGATCCGGCACAATAGCCTATTCGCAAATTAGGAAACCCTAGATTGTAGAAATTTGGGTAAATTACATAAAAGCTCTCATATTCTTAGTTTGCATTTATGACCCGACTTAATAATTACATAAAACCGCCCAAAATTTACATGAATGTCTAAAATTTGTGGAAAAGCATCAAATGCCCTAGATTGAATGGCTGCAAAATGTCATGGATTGAATAATTACAAGATATGGTTTAAATTTATAAATGCACAAAATGTACCAAACATTTAAGAAAAAATTACACAAAACCACCCTTATAATATTTTTGTACATAAAACCACCCTTAATTTGTAAACATTAGCAATTAACCACCCTATACTACTTAAAATTAAATCAAATAATTTAAAGTTGAAGCATAGACAAGATAAATTTACATTATTAATATTTATATCATTAATAATTTCGATAATTTGATTAAATATTATAATTTATAATTAGGAATATAACCAAAAAAAGAAGTTATTACCTATTTACAAAAAATAATTTAAATTTAAAATTATTAAACTACATAACAACTATCACATAGAAAATAATTTATATTACAACCTCAATTCCGACTAAATTGACGACTTGGTTGTCGGATTTAATTTATTTTTTAAAAAATCACTTGTTTAGTTGAACAATAATCACGTTATTAGCATTATTTTTATTTTAAAAAACTAAAAAAAATTATGAGTTAAAAATTTGTCAAAATAGTAATGAGAAATTTACAATAAAAAGGTTTAAACTATTAGAAGTTTGAAAATAATTATGATATTAATATTAATTTAAAATAATAATGAAAATTTACATTGTCCATGCTTCAGTTTTTAAATTATTTGAGGCAATTTAAAACAATATAGGGTGGTTAGTTGCAAACTTGTAAAATTAAAGGTGGTTTAATGTCAAAAAATTTATAAGAGGTGGTTTATTGCAAACATATGAATGTTAAGGTTGGTTTTATGCTAAATTTTTTATAAAGGGTGGTTCTTTGCAAAAGAGTGATTATTAAGGGTGGTTTTGTGTAATTTCCTCAACATTTAATTGTGTATTCGACGGACATTTGGGCTTGTGTAACTTGATGGACTTGAGCTTGTGTAAATGATGGACTTTTGGACTTGTGTAACTCGTTTGAGCTTGTGTAACTCAACCTTAATTTCAACAAACGGACTTGTGTAATTGATAAATGACCGATTTTGTTAATTACGCAATTTAACATAGTAATTGTGTAATAACACTATGTATCAACAACAAAATATACAAGTTCAATTAGTCCATCTAGTATATGGGTGGGAGGGACAACCTTTTATCCAGAGTTCGAACTCACTAGCTACAAAAAAGGCCTACTTAACCAACTTTCACTTGATATCCTCTTATTTTGAAAAGTTTCATTTCTATATTTTTTATTATACATATATAACGTTTTAGAATTTTATAGAGAAAAATCCAAATTTTAACCTATTTTTTTAAGAGGTCAAAATTAAAATAAATTGAATCTCTTATGACCGAAATAAAGAAGGTTTGAAATCATCATTGGTGTAGTAGGTCACCTCCGGATTTGCTTCGCTCTCTCAAATTATGTTCGACCAAATTCGCTCTCTGGTTGTATGAACTAAGTCTATATTGTTATTCATGTGTCTATTTAAAGAGGGCTTTTTTATAATGGAAAGTGATTCGATCCCATAGACGGTGTTCCGACTATTAGATCGAAAGGACGAAAAGGATCGGCAGACGGACTAACCGTCATGATGGACCACACCACAAGAGAAAAAGAAGACACAAAAATACATCATAAACACCCGAAAGCAGAGACGTCATCAAGGGAAAGCAGAATTATTCAGTTAGTCGGAAACAACGAGCATGAACGTTCATCTTCGAAGGAAGTACACAAGCAAAAAACTAGGGGAACAACTGTGGACACCTCAGATTTGGACTGCAACAGAGCCGTCAAGAATCGATCACACATTCACGCTCCCTTTTCGACAAACACTCGAAACGCCACAAAAGACAACATCAAAACAGAGAGACTAAGCTACAACACACGGGTATCGTGATAGAAAACTGTGTAAAACTTTGATGGTTTAAAGAGTAGCGAATTGTAAGGGGAACATTGTTCAAAAGAAGTTGATTAACAACACTGTATCTTTGGTGGTTTTTGTGATTTTGAGTCATAATTCACTCGATCTTGAATTTAAAAATTCTAATCAATTCGTTCCGTTAGTTTTGTTTTGATTTTGTTTTGTTTTTTTTTTTTATTTTAAATTCTTTAATTGTCTTGAATAATAAAGATTTGAGCATTAATTCAAACAAACTAAATTTTTCCTTTTTTCTTTTTATTTTTAGGTGTTTTTGGGGCCGTTAGGCCGAGATCGTTGCAATCATCGTAAAACATTTCATAGAGAAAGACAGAATCAAAGTGGTACCTTTGTTTAAGGGATTAGAATGAAATTTTGTAAGCAAGTGTAATCTAATTTTTATTTCAAAACTTCCCATTAAAGAAAGAGAATTGAGCAATTTTAACTGTTCTATTTGTTTGAGCCTTAACTCATTCGAACTTATTATTCAATTTTGGTTTTCATTTTTAGTGTATTTGGTGCTGTTAGACAGAAATCGGTGCCGTTAGGTAGCAAAATTGGTGTCCTTAGGTCGAGATAGAACCTCATCTTTCGACGTATAAATTTTAATTTTTTTATTTAATTGTTCTAAGCAGATTTGAGATTTTTATAGACTTTTTGAATTTTTTTAATTTGAATCAGAGAGGAGGCAAAAGAAATAAAAAAAAGCTACCTCAGTAAACGCTAGATAAAAGAAATGTGGACACCGGCCACACCGCCGCTAAAGGAAACGAATGGGGGTGAGGAAAAATCGCCGCCAAAAGGTAGAAGTCGAAAATAATACTTCAAGATTTTGGAGAGATAACAAACCCTTCCTTCTAGTGAAATTCGTCGTGAGATTCAACGACATTGAAATTAATCGGTTTGGAAATTTGGACATTTATTCTTCGATCGGAAATCTTTGGCTCTTGTAATTCCTATAGTGGTTCCCTAGTATTATTTGGGTATCGAACAAAATTTTATGGAGGTGAACCATAATATTGAGAAAATCAACGAATGATATTCATGAAACTCGTTATTACCATGGATGTTCACTCGTCAAGCATCGCATCAGTAAAGGAAAGAAAGCATCATGATGAAGGTGGTGATGGGATTACTTGCGACTTGGGAATTTGTTGTCTAAGATGGATAACCATAAAGATGGAGTTTGGTTCAACCGGAAGAGATAGAGGGTTTCACCTTAGGAAGGAAGGAGCCAAAAGTCGGAAAAGTGAACACTCCCAGCAGCCATAAAAAGCAACAAGCTTTTGCTTGAATTTAAATCTTAATTCTTTTTTGGCATAGGAAAGGCTATTGATGATAGAAGATTAAGGTTGCTATGATGATGGCAGAGATCTACTTTTGGGTGTTTACCCTCAAGAACAGAGTATTTCTCATGTGTCTTGGTGTTGATTGTTAAGAGAACTAGGGTCTGTTTAGTTGTGTTGTTTGAGGATTTTTTTTAGTTTAGGGTTATAAGGAGTTATATATTAGTGGTGTTTAGTTGAAGCTTTGTAGTTTTTATGAGTTTTACGGGATATGGTTTTTGGGTTGAAAAAATTGGGTTTTGAGAACCTTCTACCTCAAGGTTTTCCAAGGTTTTCTGAGATTATTCAAAGGTTCTTAAATATGTATACCGTCGATGCCCCTCGAGCTTCTCCTCTCATCATTCATCGATACACCACACATCAGTGCTAGGGTTTGGTGAAAAATGGTGACAACACCAACGCCGAAAGGAAAGAAGCGAGCTTCTGCTAGCCGGGCCGGAAGTTCTCTTAGGTTAGGATAAACCGTAATTTCACCTATCTGTTTTCAATTTCTCAGGTTAGAAACCCCATTTGTGCTTTGTTTCCTCATCTGCTTTTCATTATCCGTCTATGATGCTTGTGATTCATTTTTTGAGGGATGGTTGGATTTGGCGTTTGTATTGCTTGTGCTTCATCCCTTTGGTAGTGTAGATTTTGTTTCCTATAAGCTTGTGATGGTTCATCATATCCCATGACTGCTTTGTTTCCTTGAATGCCATCAATACATTATGATGTCCTACTTTGATGGTTGGTCGCAATTGTTTTTTACTAGTGGAAGGATGATCTGAGAAATGGTTGGATAGGCCTTCTTTTACTGCCTGTAAATTTGATATACGATGGTGAGTAATAATAGTTCACGTAAAGTAAACTGAATATGATCTGAGAAATGGTATGAGTGGAAGGATGAGATATCTGATGGTGTCATTCATATTTTAGTTATGCCAGTTTGTTAAACCATAGAGTGTTCATCTGTCACTGCAATGTATATAATTATGCAGTTTGCGGGTTATCAAGTCCATATAACTAAGAATGAAAATCTTTAATTGATGCTAACTAATGAGTTCTTGAATTAATTGAAGTGAAAGTTCAAGTATTAGTTGGGATTTTAGTTATGCATTTTGCTAGTTATGCACAAATTTAAATTTTGACTAATGTGGTATAGTGGCGTTTAGTTATGCAGTTTGCTAGGTGGTATTTGGTGAAAGTTCAGGTATCAGTTGGGATTTTCATCCTCTCCCACTCACATTCATGTGTTAGGGTGTGTAGTTGACTGCTAGGGTTAATCAATGTTTTTTTTTGCTAGTTATTATTCAGCTATGTTTTTGGGTTAAGCTGTATATATTTTGAATGCCTATAAAATCATGAAATTTTCTTTAATAAAAATGTTACCACAAATAACCTTAGTTATTCTGAAATTTTCTTTAATTAAAATTTTACCATGGTTTTAATACATATTTACAAAATTCATTTTTAGAAGCAAGATATTTGCTAATAAGAAGGGTACCTAAGCTTTTATGGCATTATGAAATAATATCATATCCATATTAGTATCAATAAGTCTGATTATTGTCATTACTTATATTTCATATGAAATATTGATCTTTTCAATGTGTTTGATGATAACAAGGGTACCTAAGCTTCATATAGTTGAGCCATCTACAATACATGAATGGGTTTGAGACTCGAGCTTACCTTTCGTTGAAAAACTACCATAGATATGTTGTCCTTTATAATGCTCTATTGTGTCATTTTTTTGGTTTAAATTTTATAATGACAATTTTCTTGTATTATATATAATAGACTTCTACAGAAGATGAGGGGACAATTAGGAAGACGGAAGATCAATCATTTTCGGTATGTCAAGTCTTTTGGGAACTATGAAGTCGCACAACGCTTGGTAGCTATCAATAAGCGACAAGAGGTTAAAATTGATGCCCTAGAAGTGTGCAACAACGCCTTGATTGATAAGCTTGCAGATGTGGCGACCAAATATTGCGTCCTCGGCGTCGAGAACTCAGCTCCAAAGTCCCAAAAACAAGCAGCTAAAGATCGTCATCATTTGTATGATCTTGTGTGGCTTCATGTACTTCATGTCGGAGTACATGTGTCAGGGTTAGAATGTACTTGTAATGCTTGGTAGTTATTAACATTTTGAATTCTTTTGTAATGGTTATAATGTACTTGTAATGCTAGCTAACATAAGTGTTTGAAGTCTTTTGTAAATCCCGTTAGTAACAATGGAAGAACCGTAACTTTTCTAGTATGTTGATGTTGATGTACGTACAACTACTTTTGTAAGTCATGACATGACTTGTAACTCGGGGATGATTGTAATATTTATGGCATTATGAATGTATGTTTACCATCTGCTCAGGAACTTTGTGTTTACCATATGTATGTTGAACTGTGTTTACCATATGCTTGAAGTCTTTTGTAAGGGTTATAATGCAGCTTGCTTGACTTCATGTAGTTGAACCGTGTTGTTTATGGATTACTCAGGAACTTCTCAGGAACTGTTGCTTTGGTGTTTAATATATGTGAATGTATGCCGCTCATAAACTATTTGTTTGGTCTGTTTTGTGTTTTTACCATCTGCTCAGCACACAATGTATATGTTGAACTGTTTGTTTAGACAGTTATTAACATTTTTGGTTTGTTTTGCTTGAAGTCTTTTTGGTCTGTCGTGTACTAGTTTTTTGGTCTTTTTTTTGGGTCTGTTTTGCTATGTTTTTTGGTATGTTTTTTTTTTCCCTGCTGGTTCTGTATGGCACAGAAGAAGTCTGTTGCGTAATTGTGCAAATCACAACTATGATTGTAAAGAAGGCCTACCATAGAAGAAGTCCCTTCAATGTTGTCTGCTGCGTAAAATGACACTTTTTTGTGAGATAAGAATTTTTTGGGTCTGTTCTGATATTGAATTGTGCTCACAACAGCAAACGATGAAGAGTAAATTTCATTATCAAAGTCACAGTAATTGAAGAAGTCCCTGCAAACACAGTAATTTTTACATATAGGTGCTCCATTTGAATATGAAGTTACATGGATAAATATCCAGGTTGGTTGTCCCGTAAAGTAGAAGAGCGGGATAACATGAGGTGGCAAAGATGACGCTTCTGACTCCACTTGAACTGAAGTGCTGAACTGTTTATTTCATTTTCAAAGTTCAACTATATAACCAATAAAACAATTGATTTCATATTAAAAGGCTACAAAACTATCAGGAAAGGATAAGAACACCCAGAAAGAAAAGAATAAAAGAGTCAGCGCATCTGTAAGACATTGACATTCATTCTTTTTTAGAAGAAGAAAGCCTTTGTAGAAGATTTAGGTTGCAACAGAGGTAAAAACTAATTCACCTACTAACTGATGAAACAATTACCAATCTGTTATACATGCAATTAATAAACTGGCCCCGGAAATTATGTATGAAGAAGAATATTCATCAATTCAACATCTTTGCAAAAATTCCAACCCTTGTGGACATCACTAGCAAGTTCTTGGGATTAGGAGACACATTCCTAACAAGATTGCATAATACCTCCTCCACGTCTATCTTGAAGCAGTAAACAAATAGTAATGTAACCCAAATGTTTTATATCAGATTTATATAAATAAACAAAAAAGTTAAAATAAAGATACACCACATATTAAGATCATTAACCTTTAGGGGTTTTTTCGTCATGATCCTTAAACTATAATGTTACAAACTTGGCTATTATGAGTGAGAACCATCACCTGGAAGACACTTAACTTTGATGAAAAGTAGAGACAATATCCATTTTTAACAGATTTTTCATAGATTTGGGACTTTAATAGAACAAAATAAAGAACGAGGACTAGAAATAAATGATGGACTAATCCCTAAAAGAGGGAAAATATGCACCCATCAAGATATTATGTATACATATCAAGTTAGCAGCAATACCAAATGTTGATATCATGTGCATCCTCATGAATTCCAAAAACATTTAGTAGTTTTCCAGCATTCATTATTGAAAAACAAATGCTCTGTCATGTAACAAGCAAAATTTGGTGTTAATGACTAATATAGAGTTTAATCATCAGTAGGTTAGTGTAAACTGTTTATTTATTTAAGGCAAATTCCATTTTGACAATAAAAAATCAACTAAAATTGAATTGATATCATTTAAAATATTAAAAAAGAGAAACAATTGACATGAGATCATAAAAACAGTAAACTTATATTTCAGAAAGTCATGTTACATAAATGATAAATTAGATACAGAAACTTTTTGTAAGATACACATCTTGCAAAACATAAGAGGCTATGAAAAGGACTTCGGGAGCAAATTACCATATTAAATGATGCCAATCGAGAGAACAGATCAAGAATGACAAGGGTCTCATCATCAATGTCAAAATTGTGCTTTTGTGCCAAAGATAGAAGCAAGACCAGCACTCCAGACTGCTTGTACTACTCAAATGAATTGCAACCACATTATAAAGAGACTTTTTTTTCTTGATATATGAACCAAAATAGAGGATATTATCAAAATAAATAGATTAGATAAATTTCAACTAAAAAGGAAGCCACAATTCAGTTACATCACCAAAATAGAGGATATTATCAAAATAGAGGATCTTATCAAAAAATTTCCCCATAACTTTGTGAGTAAATACATATGATAGCTGCATCAAATCATATGATAGTGCTCACAAATATGTTCAAAAAATCATGAGGACCAAAATATTTCCCGTAACTAAAATTACTTGCTTATGCTTTTCTTTCCCATATCATCTTAGCTATTTGATCTCGAATGTGTTTCGTTTTACATCCAAGACTTGTATCCTCCTCTTTGTCATCCCCGTCATCCCCATCACTTTCTGAAGGGCTGTCATTGTCATTTATTTGTTGGTCATCTACTTCATCTTCATATTCATCTTTAAAAATCACGTCTTTATGTCCATCACTTCCTGATGGTTCATTCCTAGCTTTAATTACATAGTTATGTAAAGCGAAGCATGCTAGTATTATGTCAACTTGAGTGTCCACTTTGTAAGAGGGCATCACATGTAGAATCTTTCAACGAGCTTTGAAAACCCCAAATGACCTCTCAATGCAACTACGCAGAGATGAATGCAACTTGTTGAACGCTTCCTTTGAGTTCTCTGGCTCAACGTTCTCAAATTGTGACAAATGGTACCGAGTCCTGAAATATGGAACCATGTAACCTTCTTTGTTTGGATGATTTTGGAAACATACTTGTAGGCGGGTGTGAGAATGCCATAGATGGGGTTGTAATCGCATGCTCAAACACCTTCGCATCATGTGTTGATCCCTCTCAACCAGCAGACACGAATGTGAAAAGCATATCAAAATCACATACCACCATCACATTGAAGGTGCATATCCCTTTCTGCCCACGGTAAGCTATCAAATCAACTTCAGGAATACATGCGTTTATGTGAGTACCGTCAATGCAACCGATTGCTTCCAAGAAAAAAGGATTATACCGACTATCATTACTAATGTGTGTAGGAACTTGAGTGAAAGAAGGGTCACTTGGTTTAATGATGTCTTTTTCGATGCCATTGAAACCATCTTCACAGCCAACTAAGGCGCTTAAAACATCATGAATGACAGTAGAAACTGTTGCACTCGACCGTTGGAATCTCTCGCAATAGTTTGATAGGACAATCCTTGAGCTACTGTGTACAAGAAGATGCCCACTTTTTCAACACCTGCATCCTAGGGGACCCTTGTAATCCGTATTAATCTGTTAGATCTTCACATAGTTTCCTGAACACACGCCGCTCCATCCGGAAGACATTAACACACCTTGCCTCTGTCTTTGAATTTAGAATTGAATCCATCCGACGTGAACCGGTAAAAGTTGAATCAAAGACACGTGTTTTGTGGACATGCTTGTAGTAGTGCTCATATAAAAGGTTTTTTTTTTTGCATCCGTAGACATGCCGCCGCACGTAAGTTACGTTTCCTCCTCATACGAGACACTTCATTAGACATTTTCAACTTGTCACTATGTTTGAAATTGAAGAGCTACACCTGCATACATGAACATGAAAACAATAGTAAATTTCCTACATGCCTATATTCAACCATCAACAAATATTATGAGAATTGAAGAGACAAACAAGTATTCAAAGAAACTTAAACTTCGCATAATTAGAAAGTATCCATTTTCAAAGTGAAAAGACAAACAAGTGTTCAAAGTGATACAACCATGTTCAAACACTTAATGAAAACATAGAAGTTGACAACATTGTCACCCTTTAGACCAAGTTTGCAAATAAACAGTAGCGTCTCTAATCATGTTTTTTCGGAGGAATAAGGCCTTTCATTCCTTTTTTGCTGAACACCCACTCAAGCCAAGTCAACCTCACATCATGGGATGAGAGGCATGTAAATAGCATACGTTTGTAGTCATTCTCCGTCATAGACAACGCAAAACACCATAATGGTGAACCTAGGATAAGGAAGCCTTCATCAACCATTCCCTCAATAACCTTCAATGCTTCAAGACAAGTACTTTTTGGTTGATTTGAAGCCACAATTGTAGCTGAATTTGCTTGTGTTGTAGAGTCTTTTTCGGCCTCCCACATTTCTGCCATTGCATCATTAGCTCTCAGTGTAGCATTTAGAGTTTTTTGTTACAAGTTGGAATCGCCACTCTTTCGTTCCTCCGGATGATGAGGCGGCTCCAAACCTCTTCTTTGGTTGCCCACAAGAAGGAAGTGGGCAACTAAAAGGGAGGTCAACACCATCCAATGGTACCCCATGAGTGGCATCTTCAACGACAAACCCATCACCAATTAACTCGTCCACTGGTAAGTGAGCAGCATATGCAGAATCGTCTTCATCAGTATATGGAAGTTGAGGCAACATTGTGTTGCACGGCACATTGGTCACATTGGCCCTTGTGACCATAGAAGGGGCAACACAATGAGAACCTGCTGCAAATGTTCCTTGGAAAAGTGACTCCATCATTGACTCAACCTCCGGACAGAACGGATTCTTCCTGAAAACCTGATACTCTTCATTCTCCTGTTCAATTGAGACAAACAAAATAAATGGGTAATTTTCCAAATGATTTGACACTTAAAAGGAAGATTATTTATTGTTCATCATACTTGTAACTTTTGTGCCCACCACTCTAGAGTCGCATCAATACATTGTTTCTGAGGATCCCAACCTAATCCAATTTCTCCATGCTTTAAGGATGTCCAAAGATTCCATGATCCTCTCATGTTATTGTAATTATTCTTCAATGTTTCTTTCTTACACTTCATGTTGGTTTTCTGCTCAAATGTCTTTGTCAACTGAATCCAACTAAATTCATTCTTCCCATTCTGCCTTTGATATTCAGTGACTATTTCTAGAAGAGTTCTAGTCAGAGCATCCGCCCACACAAACAACTTATCTTTCCCCTTAGCACCCGAGCTACCAATATTCTTACCAATATTCTCAGCCATGATTACAAACTGAAACTTGATAGACTAAAATGAAAAAGTGACAAAATATGGACGACAAAAAAAACGCTAACAAAAGTTCTGCATACTACACATCAATCAAATATAAAAAGGAATGTAAACATGTAGACGAACACTACACAATAGACAAAAATGTGGATTATATATGTGCATCCTAATACGTTATCATCAATAGAGGATTGTATATTCATAAGTTTCTTCTTCTTTTGTCTGCTTCAGCAACACTATCTTAATGCATTTCCCCCTTCAATTGTTATAATTATCAACATATTTGATTGAAAAATTGGTGTCTAAAGAGAAACAACCAGCAAATTGCATAACTAAAATCCCTTGAATTTTCATTTTGAGCCCTACTAAAAAACTCAGTAGTTAGCATAACTAGCAAACTGCGTAACTAAAATCTTTGCATAACTAATTTAAAAATGTAATTGCATAATTAAAATCACTTGAATTTCCATTTTTTAAAGAGAAACGGACAACATTTCTTCAAACCCTAGAAAATCGAACAAGGACCCTAGGTTTGTAGTTCTACATTTCTTCAAACCCTAGAAAATAATGGATAGCAGATTGAACGAGACTAGAGAAGAGAGTAAGGGGGAAAAAACGAACAAGACCTTAGATGTGCCTTCTCTTCTTCGTGCGAATCGTTCCAAGGTGTGGCTGCCAGAATTCGACCTTCTCCTTTCTTCGATTGTACAAGGGCAGTCGTTCGAACACTTCTCCTTGTGCCTTCTCTGCTGAGAACGAAAGATGGTGACAACACAAGCTTTTGTCCTCACTACCCATTGTGCCTCTCACATGACTTATTACAAGGGCAATAATGTCATTTTCACACTTCGTATCTAATTAAAAAAAACTCTAACTAAACACATATAACCAGTTTTTTAAAATAAACTAACCGTCTAATAAGCTCGAAATAAACCGCAACCACAACTACAACCACAAATAAAGGGTATTATAACAAAAACTATAACTAAACACACCCCTATAACTAAACACACCCCTAGTATTGGGTGTTCTCTTTAAAGAGAGTATTGAATTGCAAGAATAATAGTTTTGTTCCTCTTCTCTTTTTTTCTTTTGTTATTATTTGATATTTGTTGTGAATCATTTGATGAAGTGTTATTTGCTATCAATCTTTGATATTTGTTGTGAATCACTAAACCCTTATATATTGAACTCAAATTCAATCAGTAGAACCTTGAACTGGGATACCAGCCAGACTCAAAACTATTAAGTTTAAATAGGAAGAATTGTAACAAATGCCTTAGCACAAGGTTTTATAGGCTCTAATAGTGAACATACATAAGCATTTGATGCACCATTCTTATCTTACAGCGAAACAACACTAATATAAGAAATAAAAAAAAAACATTATGCAAAGATTGAACAATACCCAATTTTATCCTCCTGGTCTCTGCCAAATTATTCTTTCCACAATACTAGTACATTTGTCTTGTGGCTGAGGGCCGTTGTCCCATGAACACATGTAGAGGCTATGGATCTCAAGGCCTCCAAGATATCTAACAAAGTGAGATAACAAAAGGCGTCTCATTCAGAACAATTGGCATCTAGCACTTTAGCCCGGCGTTCACCAACATACTACCGGAGCTGAGACCAAACATTTTTTCTTTGGTGAAATTTGCATTCTAAAACAACTCCTTCAACTGTTCAGCGACGTCTGCAAAACGGGATTACACACATTGAGTGACAGATACATGCAACAAAGTTAGCTATTTCTTTACTCCTCCTGTCTCTGACAGAATGATATGCATATGGGAAGGGCAATGCTGAATGAATTGGGATCAAACTAGAAGACTTCACACGAATGATCTGGTTGTTTGGAGTTACGACAGTGAGAGTGATCTGCTAAACTCGCATCGTATTTGTTAAGACTGGATTCTCAAGTTGTGACAATTTAAGCGCCTCTCTCTGTCTGTATTGATTCCTGATTATCTATCTCTATCATAGTGTACGCAAAAAGGATATGTTGCATATATTTGTACAGGACTCAAGACGGTCGGATTAAGTGAAATAAACAAGCCCTTTTTGGTATAAAAGGGAAATAACTAAACATGCCATTATGTTGGAATCTAAAAGCTCAATACGATGATTAGGAAAGGCAGTAATTGTTGGGAGAGATTACCATGAAGAACATTTTGTGGTGCTTCAAATTCCCGCCAAATGTTCTGACAAGAACTATGATCCATACTAAGCATCTTCCCGGCCAGGTATACAGCACCGGCTGCAATATGCTGGGGTTTAAATTGAAGCCAAAGAGAGCTCCTAAGCCTGCAAAAGAACCCACATTCAGCTCCAAGAAACAAACAACTGAATAACAACTAGGCGGTGATATTGACTGCATACATGCAAAGAAAACATGTGAACCAAACCCCAGAAAATGAAAAGACAGATACCTACAAATCTGAACCAAAATTCTATCAAAATAGACATAACTTACAAATACCAAAATTATCAAACCTAAATGCACGTACATAAAGCTTATTAGCAGCATGAGAGATCAAGATATACATCTCGCTTACCAAATAAAACTGTTGATATGTTGGGCATGGTAATTATAGTAAACATCTCAAATCATCCAGCTTGGCACGAGAAGATTCAACTCCATTTCATACTCCAAAGAAAATTGAAAAAGGCAAACATCACTTGTTGCCAAATTAGATCATACTCTCATCCATGATTCAGATCAAAGGTACCAATAGGAACATCTCTTATTACCCACATACCCAACTGAATGTTAAGGTCTGTTTTAGTATCCAGCTAACTGTCCCAGGCAACCTTCGAGAATCCCAGCACCACTTATGGCTAGTAATGATACTCCTTATACAAGATATTCTCATTTTCCCCTACTTATTATAGCATAGCATGAGATTATTGTCTTACTGCATGGCACATTGGCAAGCTACTGAAAAACTGGTTTACCTTCATAGGGGAAGAAAAATAAAGGAAAATAATTTATGATGCAAAATAAGAGTATGATAAAATATAAACCCCAACTCCCTGATAGGAGAAATAGAGAAGAGGAAGAAAAAAAGATTTATAAATCTTAAATGTACTCATTCTCGAAAACTGATTAGTTGATCATAGGCCCAAAAGCTCTTGTAAAGGTGATATTCAACATATTTTAATGGTGCGTGACAGGTGAAGCTTGAACAAAAATATTTTCTCCTATAAAGGGTAAATCATTTGAAGCAAAAAGAGCAAGAATTATAAACGATAAAAGATTCATATAAGAAAAGTCAATAATGGCAAGGACATAACTGAAGCGAAAGTGAGTTTTGCACACAGACAACAGAAAAGGATAAAAAAAAACAAATACAGTTTCCAAGTTCCAGTCATCATAAACTGAAAATAATCATTACAAATAGGGAAGTTCCTTTCCAGAATTTAGAAATCAGGAACCAGTAAAGTGAGCATATCATATTAACTTCTCCGAATAAGGAGCATAGAAAACAATTTATAGCTAATACGACAGAATGAATATATTAGAAAAGTTAAAAAACAATCATATAAGTGTAGTTGCTTGGTAAACATATTTTTCCCTGGAAAGGATTTTAACTAACGGATCCAAAAAAAATAAAGGCTAAGGAAATGATTGGAGAAAAATACACCCTTGTCTTTAATTTCCATTTCAACACCAAGCCATGCTTCTAAAACTACACCAACCTATTGTGCGCCTTAGCAATTAAAAGACTCAAAAATAAAAATCATCAATATATAGTAGACTAGTATAGAATAATACATTACCACAAAAGCTATTTAAAACACCCACCCAGTGGCACACCAGTTCTCACGTGTCACACAAATATAAACATATTTCAACTATGAAAGAAAAACTTCATATCTATCCAGACACTAACTTGTTTTTTAAAACTCATAATTAAACTGCTACAAATGAGACAGAATGCTATACATACCAGCAGCAGCATTATACACAGAATTCCAAATACCAAATATATCTTTGAAACTCGTTAAACAGAGAATATTAAAATGTACGTGAAAGAATTATCATTTACAAAGCTGAAATATAAGTGCAGAAAAATATTGTAAGTGTGGAACTTTTGGTCATAAATCATAAGTCATGCACGAAATATTTGTGGTTGTAAAAAGAATTTTTTTATAAGAAATACTGGACAACTTTTTGAAGAAAGCAACTGATAATATTCAGTATTATGCTACTACAATACAACTGGACAACTTTTTGAAGAAAGCAACTGATAATATTCAGTATTATGCTACTACAATACACTTAACACAATCACTGACTTTCTTAGCATGAGCAGATTATATCCCGAACATGGAAATGTGATTTACCAAGAAATGTATTGCAGCAAGAAATTTCAAGGGTTTATCTCTAACATGCAAATGTTCTTTTTAGCCATGAACTTTCCCTTAGCATGAGCAGATCATGCAAATATGATATACCAAGAAATGTTCTGCATCAAGGAATCTCAAGGGTTTATCTCTAACATTCAAATGTTTTTTTTTAGTCATGGACTTTCCGTTAGCATGAGCAGAACACCTTCACATCTCTCAGTGAACAGTTTGAGTCCCTGTAATTAATTTTATTTTCTCACGTTCAACACCAGGATATCAAATACCAGAGAACATTTTCCCTCTGAGACAATTGCAACTTCGCTCACATGCTGAGGGGTAAGACTGAAAAGAATAGGGAGCCAGCCACCAACAAACCTGTGTAATACTACTTTCTGCTTGAAAATATCTACAACCAAACTAGAACTGCAAATAAAAAGTTCACCTACTCCAGATCTCCATCTTTCTATAAATTTATTTTTCCCTTTTACTGTTTCCTCCTCTCTTTTCCTATCTCCCTTCCTAATTGTCTCTCAGCCAGTGAAATGACGATAGCAGACTTGGATTATAAACTACACCGGATCACCTGGATACCCTAAATAAACACCCGACCTGCTTCATACCTCTCTAGGCCTTTTAAAAAGTTAGTGTCAAGCAAAAATAGCTACAGAGAATTTATGGGCCTCAGATCTATTACTTTGCTCATTCACTATAACCATATACTTGTAGTCAACTCTTTTATTAACAATAATTTGTCACCTCTGCTTTTCTTCTCCCTCCCTGTCTTGAACATCAAATCACCATGACAACAGAGAGAGATACCTCATATTTACAACCTACAAGTTACCACAGACTGGTCAGCCCCCCTGCTTCAGTGAAGATACCATGAGGGCCAAACAAGTAGTGAAATTGGTAGATGTGTAACAGGGCAAACTTCTATGGCCAAAGGCGCAACTTTACAGGGTAAATTCAAGGTTAGGGAATTGACAACACATCATCAATTCAACTTCAGATGTAAAATACAACTTCATGACAGCATATCCGCCAGCTAAAGCATATCAAACAGGCGAGCATCTAATCTTGTGCATACCCTGCAATTATTCGTCATGCCAAATAATCAATATTCCTTCCTAACATGACATGTAAATAGCAAGTTCAAACCATCATATAGTGAGTTTTTATACAGAACAAGACATTGAAGGAAGAAATAAGACCCAGAAGATTCTCCTTCATTAAACAATACCAATGCTTGAAGCAATCTGCAATGCAAGTTAAGAGCAAACATCCAGCACTCAAACTTTTATGAGAAGGATCACATGCTATGTTGGTGTTTAAAGCACCATTACTCTCGGAACAATCGAGAGAATATTACAGATTGCAAAATTTTTTGACCCACAAAAATTAATTTAAACATAGAAAGATACATTGCATAAGCAGTAAATTGACAAACTTACCCTTCACTAATTAAGCTCAGCGCCAGGTTTACCAACATGGATTGTGAAAGGCCTACTTTGTCCAAAATGGATGTAAGAGGATCGAAAGGATGCTCCACTTCAAGCTCAAAGTTCAATGTAGTCAATATCAATTGCTCAGCCTCAAGAACCCTCTCTCGATATTGTTCAAACCATCCCTACATACAAATAGAAGTTAATCATCTACATTGAAAACAACCATAGACCAAAAGAATGCAGCATAAAGTCATGTCTGAAAGTTCCTCAAAGTTTAGCAGGTGAGGAAAGGCACTTAGTTACCAATAAGAAACAATGAAAAATAAAATATAATTAAATAGCCTTTCTATACCAACTGAAAAAAATCCAATTATGATAATAAAAATATATAAACAAAACTGCCATGGTGTAGTTTAACTGACTTATATTAGCAAAAACCTTGATGGTGAAGAGCCAGGATTGAAAATAACGGAAGAAACAACATAGTACATACAAATTTCATCAATGAAGCATCCCAAAGAATAAGGGAGAGGGAAAGAGCACCACACTCACAATTGGAAACAAGCGTGTCAAGCTGCTCACGTCCAGCCTATAAATAATTTCACAAGATGCAGACAACACATTGTTCAAAGGGCGTCCTGTCTCCTCTGACTTTGCAGTAAGAAAGAGTGAAGCTGTAGCAATTAACTGCAACACAAAGAAATATAAGTACTTAATTTACCAACCACATTTAAATCATATAGGTATAGTATCATACAGCGACCTTGTCAGAGGTCCAAACAAAAAGCTATTGGCACAAGATTACAAACTGCTTCCCCCAAAATTTGAAACACTTCTAAATTCAAGACCTTCGTTCATTTTGCTTTCAGGATTCAATATTCATATTCTGAGTGCACGGGCAGCATTCACAAATGAACACTATTCCAAAATGTTGCGATGAAGAGAATTTTGAAACAACTATTCCGCAGAATATCTACAATATATCAAATCACTTTCTTTTTTATATATATATAAAAAAACACGGCATCAAGTACAATAAGACCGTACAAAAGAATTCAGCATGAGTTGAATATCAAAAAGACCAAGCACAATTGCAACCATAGAGAAAATTTATTCCCATATCAATCACAACAACCATCAATCCACAACAAAGATCTAGTGAATACAAGAAGAATAACATGTCACCAGTCTGCAAAAAAGATCTAGACAGATAACTTACAAATCTATCATGAGAAGCATGTGAACTATAGCAGAATTAATCCCAACTTCCCATTATCAATCAATGATCTTAACAACCACCAGCCTGCAAAAAAGATCTAGACAGATAACTTACAAATCTATCATGAGAAGCATGTGAACGCCGAACAAAGAAGCGGTGGCATAAGACCATGGCAGTTCCAATTGTTGTTTGTGGCCTGCAAAAGTAAGAGAAGAAGCCTGTTAAATGAGGAAGAAAGGGCACCTGAACTTATACAAAATTATGGGCAAGAATATAAAATCACAAATAATGTAAGCCCCAACATGGCGTTCAAAAATGGAAAGAGATTCTCATTTAACAACACTTAAGATAGCACAGATATTTAATATAAGCATATCACTCACAATTCGAGTCGCGTCCCAAGATTCTGAATGAAGGCACAATACGAGTAGCGCAACCCCTTTTCATGCACAGCATCAATGCCATCCTTCCTCGACGGTGAGCAGCTCTCTATTTCCTCCTTTGACATAAATACTGCATCATTACTATTTTCCAGTTCTGACCTGCCACGTTTTCCTGATGTATAAGCTTGTCCACTTGCACTAGGTCTAGCAGAAGCTGGAATATTGCTGTAATTTGCAGCAAGTCCATATATAGTGGGCTGATAAAAGTATTTTGCACTCTTGTCCAAACTTGAATCTGAAACTTTCCTCCTTTTATAACATGGTGAGTTACGCGAATCGTGATAACTGCAGTCAAAATTGTGCTCTTTATAAACCCTGGAGGCTTCATGGTAATTTATGCGGCTTCTAGTACCACCGGGCATCTGATTAGGGTCATGGTTGTAATTATGATCACGGCTGTAGTAATTGTAGTCAAAAGAGGCATTCTGCTGATAATGGCGCTGTTGGTCATGGTATACAGGAAAAGCTGGCCATAACCTATCATGTAGACTTCGCCCATTTGATGAGTAATCCCGCAGAAAAGACATGGTTCCTGGTAAACAAATTTTTATGACAGTTTTAAATGAGTTGAGCAAAATCACAAGTGAAGTTAAAGAAGCTACAACAACTGGACACAAAGATGTTTAATATCTGTAAAATAGGAAGAAAACATAAGCTTCAACTCATATATAAAAATAGAGAGACTATTAGAAACTAATATATAACATCCAAAGCTGACATTGGAGGATGCAAAAGGGTAGGGACGAGGGAAAATCAGATGCAGTCATTTTGTCATTCACAAGCTAATATCCGAACAGTATGTTTATGCCTAGGCTCTAGACGCTGAGGGGGCATGCAAAACCTAAATTTATTCATCATGAGAAGTGAAGACAAAAATATTTCCACATTTAGCCTACAAATCAAATGGGACAAGAAATGCTTTTCGAAAGGGGGAAACGTCATTTTGGGGTTTCTATTTTTGCATTGCACAAAAAATAACTAACCTACTCTTCAATTCTTCATCCCTCTATTCCCGTCTCTCCATTTGACCTCCTTTCAATTCTCCATCCCTCTCAGAAAACCGGAGGGCCGTTGTTGTCAGCACACCGCACCGTCTCTCTCAGTTTCACTTTCTTCCTCTTTGTACCCCATCGACTAAGATTCATAGTTCACACCATTGATTTTATTTCTCAAATGTAGTTCTTTTTACTAGTTACTTCTGATATTATATATGTTTATCTAATTTAGACTTTTAGAACAACATGTATGTTGACATCTACTCAACATTTCATTTTCTAAAATATTTATGATTGTTCCCTGTTTCCGGGTAACACAGCTCAAATTCGCCACCATCAAACCTTGAAATTTGCACATCATAGGCAATGAAAATAAGCTGAGCAAGGAATAAATCAAACAGTCATAAGAAGCATGTTTACTGGGTCTAAGTCTGACCTGAGCAATACATGTTTTGATATTCTAAATATTAATTTTCTGTGCAATATTTAGTTGACTGGTAAACACTTTGTTAATCTGAGAAAACATTTATTCAGTTGATTTCTAGAGTGATACTAAAACAACACATGCATATAACACGCAACATCATTTAACTTTGGAGGAAAAGGGATGGAAACAGCTCAAAAGACGTCTGTTTCGGCAATTTGTTATGCTTATAATAGGAAACGTATAATTTTATTTTCTGCCACAATATACATAAACTCGTCGACGTTCAATCTAAATATAAACAAAACCATCAAGAAACGCAAGGAACAACGAGATCAAGCTAATCATGAAAATGATGCAAAGATTTACAATCAAAACTAAGGGATGAAGCATTGATTAATCAAACTTCACATTTCAAGTCTATAAACAGAAACACGACTTTAGATCCACTGCAAATTAGGATTAAAAAAACACTCATAAAAATACAACAGGATGATACGAAGTCGAGCAAACAAGGTTTAGTAGTCGAAGAGATTACTCGAAACGAGAAGACGAAAGATGTGGATCGATATTATGAAATTGAAAGAGATTCCAGTGCCACGCGATAGGGAAATGTAGGGGGAGGAGATGTATGTAAAGAATGAGGGATAGGGTTTGATCAATTTTGGTAGAAGGGGAAAGGTAAAGAAAGGAGAAGCACCGTAGGATGGTGGAAGAAGAGGTTTTCAAGCATATTGATTACGAATAAAGTGAAGGTTCTTCTAATATGCCGTAGAATTCGAGGGAGAAGAAGATATATTGGGTCGCTAAAGAGGCCGGCCCATTACACGTATAACTAGGATAGTTCATCCACTCTGGACAATGAAAATTTGTTATTGGGTCGGAACTGGACCTGGATCAAATATTCTGGTTCGATCCAGGTCCGGACTGGTTGGGTTAAGTCTTTATATTTTTGTTGGGCCCAAATTAGGTCTTTAAAAAATTTGATGAACCGGATTTGAACATTCGGTCCAGGTCTGGCAGGTCAGGTATAATAACAAGTTTCTGGTTCAAACCGGTTCGATCCAAAATTCCGGTCCATACCGGATTTGAACAGTCCTACGGATTACTTCCCACTTGGTGAAAGGTTTTCGAAATGTAAAAACAAAAAGAGATAATATACAACTACTGTAATTACGGAGTTTTACACGGGTATTTTACAAAAATAATTAACATAAAATACATATGGGTAAAGAAAATACAGCTCATGTAGCATAAACAAAACAAACTCGTGTAATTCCCTTGTTTTGATAGATATTTGTTAAAATAATAGTAAAGTAAAATACATTATAATTATATTTTTCTTACTATTATAATTAAAGAGGGCATGCTTCTTTAGATTATTTTTGGTGGGAGTTTCTTTAGTTTATTGTAAACGTGTTATATTGTAATGTTTGATAATTTAAATTTTAAGTTTGAAAGAAATATTAAAAAACATATAAACCGTCAAGAAAAAAATATAACAAGTGACCATACATTATAAAGAGGAGTGATAATAAATAAAACCATAAACGTCGGTGAAGCGAAACAAGGGAAGCACTAAGACCACCCACAATGGTGGTATTTAAACAATATAATACTATAAATATGCTAAGAATAGTACACTTTGCCCTTCAAAACTTTTCTGAGAAATAGAAGTAAGAGACCCGGTTTATATTTAGAGAGAAGAGATTCTTTTCATTTTTCTTTTATTTTTTTCCAAAACAACCTTGTTCTTTTTTTTTATCTTTTAAGTGGTGGAACATGCAATTTTTTTGATCCATTGGATCTAAACAAGATCAAAGGTTCAAACTTTTTCATATTTATAATAATGTCATTATTTATTTGTGATAGCTTTTTGTTTAAATAAATATATTTTGATAATTTTTATTTTATAAATATTATTATTTTATTTTTATCTACCCATAGAGTTCAATATTGAATATATTTAGAAGAATAAAAAATATATTTTTTTTAATCTATTGTAGAGTCCAAAGACTTTTTTTCTATCTATAAAATCTAATATTGGGTATCTTTAGAATAATTATTTTTTTTGAATTAAAAATAACATTATAAATGATATTTATTTTATAACTACATAATAAGGATATTTTTATTATAAAGATTATAACTTCTAACTTTACCCACAAAAATCAATATATTACATGACATCATACATAGACTATATATTACAAGACATTTTTTTCACATAAAATTTAATACATTTCAATACATTACACATAAAATTGGCAATACTCATGTTGGAAATTAGTATTTTATGTATGATTTAATATGTAGTAGGTTATTTTATATTCATGTTTTGCATCTTAACTTTGTGATTATTATTTTAATGTCTTTGTGTGTTTTAATTTTTAATGAAGTGTTTATTGAAAATCTCATTTTTATTAATTGTTTATACCTTTATTATTTTATTTATTTTTACAATAAAATTAATACTATCAACAACTTTAAAATTGTATATAAATATGGTGGATAAATAAATATAGAGTTAAGAGATTGAGAGTTAATATACCATGAATGTGGAGAAAAAGAAGATTGAGTTTTTAAAGCTGACGTGGCGGAGAGAGGGTGTTAAGAGATTTTGGTAATATATTTACCATTGTGGATGGTCTAAGGGATAGAAAGGTGACTGGAATAAGGAGCTTTGGTGAGGACTTGCAGCCGAAGAAAGTGCACATGGAAACTCCTTATTGACAATATAAATAGAAAGGCAATATTCGATCACATCCACAATTCTCTCTAAATGAAAAACTCAGTTCGTTGTCCACAAAAGACTTCCCAACAACAGTATAATGGGAAACAAAAACATGACGGATATGAAAATCCAACTCTAAATTTTGGTCATTTGATCAAGGTCCCTTAAACATGTTCAAACTAACGAGATAAATGTGTGTTAGTTACATAGTATAAACCATAATAAGCTCCATGCTATCATACTAGATAGTTGACATTTTTCCCTTTTGTTTCTTTTTAAAATAAAGGAATTAGGAGTAGTTACTTTCGACAAGTAGTTCATACTTGATCATGCTTACAAATGAACGTTAAGTTCAAAATATAAATAAATATTAATGTGGAGGAAGATGCCCCATATGGAAATGCATTTTAGCAGCATCGTTGATTTCTCTAAATATATGCACAATAAACTTCTTTGAACTTTTGAAGTTACATTCCAGCTTTGCAACTTCACACTTGCCCATGTTTATAGCCAATTAATGCTTCAACTTCACCCGTATTGGTAATACTTATATAATGGTCGCTCGTTCGGTGGTCGATTAGCGACGGGGCTTGTAACTTTTTAGAGTTTATCGTTTCAATAGAGACTAATCTAGCGACAACCTTGTTATTTGTAGCGGATATAGCGACGCCATTGCATAGGTCGCTACCATAGTTGCTATCAGCGACTACGTAGGCAACTATTTATGTTCTCCGTAGCTATTAGCGACCGGTGAGGTGACGGAGTTTAAGTAGATGTTAACAACGACGGTTGTGGAGACTACTAATGATTAGGTTGCTAAATTAGCTACGCATAGCATTGTGATCCCAATTTCAGTCGTTGTTAGCGACCATGACAAAGACAACTTTTTGCCGTCGCTAAAGTGTGTCACTAGTTCCACTTAATCTAGTAGTGCTAGTTGTCTGACAGGCTACTGGTTTGTTACTCCAAGGTTGAGAATCAACTAGATTATGACATGTTTGATTACCGGGGTGATGGTGAAAACATAGTCGATACCCGGATGTTAGTGAAAGCCTTTGGCAACGAGTTTGGCTTTGTGTATTTCTATTGATCCATTAGCTATGTGCTTATAACACTTACTTGCAACCTACAACATTGGAGGCATTGAAAGACAGGACATATATCAACATGTTATTAAATATTGTTTTGAGAAACCATGGCACTGTGCTACTGAAGAGATCATTGTGCTTGATTAACGGTTATCGGTTCAATGTGAATGGAAGATGAGAGAGTGATGGCTAGGTTGAGTTTTGAATGGGTCGGATGATATTGTTATGGGATCAAGTAACCATAGTACGTATGAGTGATGGATTTTTAGTAGGAAGGGTAGGTGACGATGGAAAAGTATGTAGGAGATGGTAAGGATATGTGAGTAGTGGGTGAGGTTATTAGTTTTGACGGAAGAGAGATATGGGATAGAGAAGTTAGGGGAAATGTGAAGATGTTAGAAAGTGATAGCATGTTTTTGTGATTAGCTTTTAGATACATTTAACATTAGTTTAGTCTTAGATTTTTCATGATTTAGGCATCCTACTTTCATTCATTATGTTCTTTTATTGCCTATTGGATGTCTAATTCCCTTACATTTATCTTGTAGGTGCACTTTAGCTAAAATGATCATATCTTAAACAAGAGATGGATGAGAAGTCAAGATGATATTTAGAGATGTCAAGTAAGTATGCTTGGAAGTTTCATAAAAGAGTCATGTAGCAAACAATGAAGGCTTGCATGCACAAGAAGACCAAGCTAACACTTTTGCACACTTTTGGTAAAAACAAAGATATATGAGGCCTCATTTTGAATTAGAAGACCCACATAAACTTGTTTTAAACGTACTTCGAAGAGGGTATAACTTTATAGTTTATACTAAGAGCACAATTTAAAAGGCAGACCTTCAAAAAAGTCCAATAGTACAAGAACAATCTCAGGAACAAACACCATGAACGAGCATTGCCCGTTTTTTCTCTTTCTGAGCCAAATAACGGTCTTTGGAACAGACACATCGTCCATTCCAACATTGTTCACCGTCCATTCTTTATCAACTGAATCCAATAGCAACCTTTGCAATTGGAAAAATCACATGTTCCAACACTATTTACATCCTGTTTTTACTGTCAGGCTTTTCTCCTAGGTTTTTACCTTACTTTTAACTTGGAATATACATAGATATATGAAAGTAAAAAACAAGGATATCTTACCCTTTTTCATCCCTATAGAATAAGAATGAAAAAATATTAGAGTAAGATTCGAGAGAGTTTGTGTAAATATTATATGATTATTGAAGTTTATTTCAAGGTGTCCAATTAAAAATTGATTTACGCTGTTTCCATTGTGAATATGTTTGGTTTATCATTCATTTCTTCTTCTCTTATGTTTTGCTAGATATTTTCTCCAGGTTTGAGGGGGTGAAAGTTCTAATCTATGACGATGTGAATTGATTGTAATTATGTATGCTTGATATGAGTCAAACTCTAATGGATTGAATTTAGGGTATATTATGTTGTGAACTGCTTAAGTATGTCGTCCAATTCTCAACCAATATATAAACACTTAAATGAGCTGTAAATGTTAGATGCTAAAGTATTTCGTCCAATTCTTAGTGCCTTAGGCTTTGCATTACCGCGATAGTGCACGTGTTGTTTAATTTGAGTCATTCCATACACTAAAAATGTGTATAAAATCTGTAGATGAAATCACTCTTATATGCATTAGTTTGTTGTATTGTATTTGTATTGATTAATTGTATTTATTGAGATATATGTTCAACTAGATTGGAAGTTCTAACTCTCAATCTTAGATCCTTTATCATCCTATTTTACAATATTTTTTTCCCTTACTTTTGATTGATATATCCACGCTACAATTTTGTTTATGGTTTGGTTAGAATGTTGAGTACAATTGACAACCACTCAAATCACATTCCTTGTAGATACGACACTTAATAATATCATATACTACAACTACACATTTGCGCATTTGTGGAATCATGTTGGTTAGTTTAATCCACATCCAAAGTGTGGGGAAACGGGAGAGGGAGATGCCAAATGTGTTACGCTATTGACACTTGTCAAGGTAAGGATGAGAATGTACAATTAGGGTTTTTTTCCCGAAATAATAAGAAAATGAAAATATTTTCTAAGATTAGGTACGGAATAAAACATATTCCGAGTATAGGAAGATTTTTTGGTCGGAGTAGACCCGTCATTTGAAAATGCGGGCTAACATGAATAACCCACAGTTTTAAATTACGAGTTTATATATATATATATATATAAGGTCCAGTTCCGGTGAGGAGGACCCTTGTAGATAGGAATGAGGAGAGCTGGGGTGGTGACATGTGGCATTGCATGCCACTTCTTTTTTTTTCCAGATTTTCTTTTTGTAAATAAAAATTGGTGTTCATATTTTTATAAGTATGTGTTCATTTTTAAAAGAGTCATTGTTCATATTTTATCAATAAATGTTCATTTTTTACCAACACTAACTGTTCATTTTTTAACATTAATTGTTCATTTTTGTATTTTTTTTGAAAATTATACTATTATTTCAAATCGTGTTAATAAAATATGATGCTCATTTTTTTACAAGTATGTATTCATTTTTTTTACAGTTATGGTGCTTATAATATGATGTTCATTTTTTTTGAAAATTATACTTTTCTTTAAAATCATGTTTATAATATTCAGAGATCGATCACATAAAAAATTGTGAAATCAAAGAGAATACAAGACGATTCAGATTTTGTTTCTTCGAATTTCTACTCTCACTATTTAGATTTCCATTCTTAAGGTTTAGGTTTCATTATGACTGATGTTTGTGTTCGAAATCAAATTTGTTTGAATCATTTTGTGTTTGATAAGTTTGATTGAGAAAATACATGTATATACATATGTTGAATTGGTCTAATAGCTCCAATCGAATAATCTATATGCTCATTTTAGTGTGCACTCAAACTGTTCGGCAAAATGCCTTATAGAAAAATAGTTTATAATATTCATAGGAACAATGACATAAAAGTATGTACACTGACGAATAAAAACATGAACAATGACGTATAAAAGTATGAACATCAATGACTTATCTATAACTTTACACATACATAACATATTATGATCATCTTTTTACGTTTTGTGATGAATTTTTTTTATTTTTTGTGGTTATATACTGTAAATGAACTTTTGTGCATTATAAAATGAACACAAAAAAATAAATGGACATGACACTTTGATGAATAAAAATACTATGAACACCGATGTATAAAAACATGAACAATGACATACAAAAGTATGAACACCGATAACTATTTTGAACGTAAGAGTATTTTTCCACATTTTAAGTCAATTTACAAAAATATCATTAATGATGAGCGTGTGAGAGCCCTTGATTTAAATCCATCAAATGGCTTACATCCCTCCTAATTCCTATCTACAAGCTCTCTCCTCACTTGAACTAAAATCTATATATATATATATATATATATATATATATATAGAGAGAGAGAGAGAGAGTTGTGAGCAATCGGATGAATTCTAAATCAAGGGGTCTCAACTTATTCAAAGATGTCGATGTTTCTATCTCTCACCAACTCTTCAGTTGTTGCTCTCCCTTTGCAAATGTTACCCTGCTCAGCTTATCTCCATCTCTTTCACCAAGTAGCAGCTCTTAACTCCAACTCTTTGTTTCTCTCTTCACACAACCCTCGTGGCTTCTGCAATGCTCTTCTTCCTCCCCTCCATCTTCTTTCTCTCTCTTCTCTGCACCTCCCTAACATCCCTCTGCACCTCCCTTTCCTCCACTCTTTGACCTCATTCTTACCTCGGCCTTCATGCACACCTCTCGACCTCACTCTCTCACTACACATTTTCTCTCCCCATCACTATATCCCTTCCCAAACTCTTACCTCTTCGAGCGTGTCGCTAGAACCAGTGGAGAAACAACCCTTCCACCGGAGGCTTCGAGCCTGTCTTCAGGTTTTCTCGGGGTTATGTTGAAGCCGGAACACATACTTTTAATGTCAAGAATGAGAATGCTATTATTGAGTACAGTTAATAGGTTTGATGAGAAAATACATGTAAACATATATGATGAGTTGGTATAATAGCTTCAATTGAACAATCTATATGCTCCTTTTATTGTCACGTAAACTGTTTGACAAAATCCCTCATTGAAAAATAGTCAATAATATTTACATGAACAATGACACAAAAAAGTATGTACACCGATGAATAAAAATATGAACAATGACGTATAAAAGTATGAACACCGTTAACTTATCTATAACTTTTACACATACATAACATATAATGATCATCTTTTAACGTTTGTGATGAGTTTTTTTTAAAATTTTTGTGGTTATATATTGTAAATGAACATCTATACATTCTAAAATGAACACAAAAGAATAAATGAACATGACACTTTGATGAATAAAAACACTATGAACACCGATGCATAAAAAGAAATGAACAATGACGTATAAAAGTATGGACACTGATGACTATTTTTGAACGTAAGGGTATTTTTTCAAATTTTAAGACAAATTACAAAAATGTCATTAATGATGAGCGTGTGGGAGCCCTTGATTTAGAATTCATCCAATGGCTTACAACCCTCCTAATTCCTATTTACAAGCTCTCCTTACTTGAACTAAAATATGTATATAAATTAAACTATGGGTTTTATTATTACTATTATTATTATTTATTAAATTTTTATTTGGGTTGTAGGTATTAAATGGGCTAGCAGAAACCTACAGTTTCAAACTGTAGGTTTCTAATTGAAAAAAAAGAAAGAAACTCGTAGTTTGAAACTACATGTTAACCCGCCGTTTCAAACGACGGGTCTACTCCGACCCGAAAAGTCTTCCTATACTCGAAATATGTTTTATACCGTATGATGTCAGACCATCTTTAACATCTCCTGCATTACGTGGAGAAATCACTAATCCAAGAGTAGGAGACACTCAAGGGGAGGTTTCTAGCAAGATCCAAGTATGATGTCATGTTATCTTTATTACGTCATACATTTTCAAATTCAAGTTAGGTTGTAACACGAGTATCTCCCAAACCTCGCCTTAGTCCCCGTATTCAACAAGACTAGATCTGATGCACCTCACCGTGTACCTGTTTGGGCTAGTCGCAAAGAACCTCCCAGTCTCATGTCAGAGTTTGGCAGTGTTGTCACCGTTCATTAATCATACACTTGGGCCACATTATAAATAAGGTCATCCTATCAGGTCATGGCTATTAAACAATTAAAGTACACACCACTATCACCATTCATGCTAACACATAAGAGCCAACTAAGTAAGTCCAGTGGACTTACCTGAATCAAGTCAATGTCCTAACAATGCTACTACTCGATTCCGCAAGAATACGTTCTTAAACACCTGGTTATAACAGGAAAACATGGATCATTCTCATATCCATACTCTTAGAAGTTTCCACTTCTAAGTTAATCATACAATGTAAGAGAAGAACACCCAATAGCCCCATTGGTGTAAAAAGTCTCATACTTAGTCAAAAATCCAACTTTATATATGCTCAACTTGGATCGTTGCCGCCAATCGTGCAGAGAGAGAGAGAGATCCGTTCTTGTTGAGATTCGCGAGAAGAACGTGGTTGTTACGGTTGTTGGTGCTCCTGCGTTGAAGAAGAAGAAGCAGACTGAGCCCGCCTCACCGGCTAAGGAGAGATGTTGTTGTGCCTGTCCGGCCAGTTTGGGAAATAAAAGAATTGGGCCCATCAGGCCGGGTAAAGGAAAGAAAGGGGTTAGGGGTTAGGCCCGCGAGGCCGGCTAAGGAAGAAAATGAAGATGGGCTGAGGTCCGAAATTGTTCAATTAAGTCCGATAATTGTAATTCGGTTCGGGATTCCAAAATGATAAAATATTCCGGGTGTTACACTCATTGCTTCGCTTACGAAAGCTGTGTTTTATTCATTTCTATTCAATCAAAAGAGAGAGTCTTTGATTGAATCGTTATGAGTTCTTGATAGGTTGTGTTTGTGTGTGTTAATCTTCTTAAAGGTTGGTGTTCTTAGTCAACTCTTAGCCCCTCCTTGTGCTTGTCTTAGAAGGATTGTGTAAGGTTAAAGAAGTGAGAGTTAAGGTAAGCTCTTCGTTAAGGGGTTTTGACACATAATTGATCAAAGTTTTTTGCGGTAATATCTTGATTCATATATTCCTATATTTTCACTTATATCATTCCATACAATCATCTTCTTATCTTTACATTATCAATCCATCAAACTCACGTTCTTTGGGTTCGAAGTTACATAAATCTCAGCCAACACCGTAATCTCGATCGAGATTCCTTCTTTGAGAATATTCGTGGACTTTCAATCTAAATCAGACAATCGTGGCTTCAACCCCGCTTCACTGTACCTAATTTTAGAAAATATATTCAATATTTTTATACCATTATATATAATAATCTTTTACTTTTGATCATATTTGAGATATATAAGAACATGTATCACGACAAATAAACATTTTTTTCCCTTGAAATACTACAATTTTATATTATTGTAATACCACTTTCTAAAATATGAAATTGATACGAAAACAATGTTGTAGCTACCATATAACTTCTTATTTATACGAATTTATTTGAAAATCGACAAGAAAGAATTTGGTTAAATTGACCATTTTTTATTTTTATTAGGTTTGTGTACCCTTATTTTTTACCATTGGAATGTTAGGGGTACAATGGTATTGTGATAGTCCTAATCTGTGTGCAATTTATGCACTTTAATTGAATGGAAAAGGATAATAACGTCAAATATAATACAATTGAACATCCATTATAATTTTGCAGTTATATTTAGCAAATATGTATATAGATAAAACATTAGGGTAGCTTATAAATAAATAGATCTTTTGCTCATAAATAACAATTTTCTGAGTCTATGATACCAAATTGACTTTACAATATTAAGTTATTAATGCATACAAACATAAAATTACAAAATGAAAACATTGGGGCGTGACCATTATATATTTAAAATTTTCTTACAAAATAAAATAATTCCATTTTATTTATATTGATTAATTTATTATTAAATCCTGCACCGAGTTTTGTTGCATACTGTAGTCTGTAGTGTATTTATATTCTAAACATAATGGGAGTAGTTAATCCAAAAAAAATTTGGGAATTCGTAAGCCCTCTGCCATTCTTTTGTTTTCCCAAAAATTAATTGGATTAGAATGTTAATTAATTGGGTGGGCATTGCAATTTGAATTTTGAACTCAAAATTTTGTAACACTTTACCACACCAAACCACATCAAAATATTTTATCATATAATATCTTTACATTAAGTCATTTCATATCTTTTTACGTGTTATTTTAAGAATGTGTCACTTAATTAATTTTATTTTAAAAAATTACATTGTTATTAATGAAGATACTATATGTAAAATGTTTTTAAATTTTTTTATGTTATTATATATTCAGAAAAGTAAAATTACAAACAATATTAAATAGTATAATAGACACAAATTTACGAAAGATAAAAATTTGAACAATCATATTTTATCATGCATGTTAAGATATTCATAAAAATAATAAAATTATTTGTTAAATTTTAAACGTTCATCTACAACTTTTCGCATATTACGGAAAATCAAATAGAAACTGATAAGAACGTATTTAATATCTTGTACACATATTAAGATAAATTTAAATAAAAAGGAAAACAATAGTTATAAATTCCATTTTTCAAGAAGAGTAAGTGTACAATCGTCATTTTTCAAAAGTTTTGACATTAAATATATTTTAATGACCAATTATTTTGACAAATATTTTTAAGGTTAGACTGACAATTAAAATGAAACGAGTTTCACACTCACAATCATATTATTCTTTTTATTCTACTTACAAAAATGGTTGATTTTATTAAGTCGGCACTTTTTTATATTGAGGTACAAATTATGCACTTTTTTAATAGATAGTGTTTTTTTGCTAATCTTAAGAAGAAGCAAAAAAAAATAACGTACCCAAATTCATATAAATAACTTCACCAATACACACAACTTTATGTACCTAATTTCACACGCTCAACTTTCAACGCACAATTTTACGTACCCAACTTCATTCACTTATTCAATTTTACATACTCAATTTATTGTTTTGGGGCAAGTTATGAAATTTCAGAAATTTGAGTCATTCCTATAATTATAATTTTGGTTAGTTTTCTATAATTATCTTTTCGGGGACAAAATCCGCAAATTCGAAGGTTGAAATATTAACACAATTACAAGGAGTCTTGTTATAATTTAACAAAAGAATTTATCTTCCCAATCGATCAGGGTGTTTGGTGGATGGAGAAAACAATATAACTCCGGCTATGGGCGAGGTCGACAACATGCGGTGGAGGGGATCTCAAGCGTGAGTGGCAACATGCGAGGAGGTCTAGCTCCAACTTTCCGGCGGTGGCTCCAGAACTGGAGTGGGTTGGGCGGATCTGGTTCGAGAGATGGACACTCGATATGTGCAAGCTTCCTTCCATTCGAACCAGCAACAAGCAGGCTCCGACGACTTGAGCGGTGGACGGGAATTAAGGCAGACTCCGGTGGCGCATGAGAGGAGAAATCCGGGGAGTTGAGCGGTGCGAAAACCTAAGCGACGGCAGTGGACAAGAAGCAAATTGCGACTATGCTGGAGAATCCGACGAGTTGGAAGTAAAATAAAAGTGCATATTGTATACACAATAAAACTCAAAATTGCATGCTAGTTAGTATATGTTGTAAAACTAATTCTTATTGTGTAAACAAGACTATGAACACTATACTTGCAAATGTTGTAATAAAGTCTAGGTAGAGATAGTGGCGGAACTATGATACACAATCTGCCATATTATTAAGTAACATATGATGTTATCTAAAGTTGCCACTTAATCTATATGATTAAGTTGGGTAGCCTAGGTAACAACTATGTGAACAATAATATAAGGTAGAATGTGTATTATATAGAGAAGGAAGGAAGCTTTGGATCGTACTGTTCTTATTATCTTCATCTGATATGTGGGATAATTGGGCTTTGCATGATCCAAGTCATTTAGGCCCAAATACAGAACAAGCTAGGTCATCTGATGGAGATATGAAATGAAACGTTGCGTTTCATGTTCGTAGAGAGCTGCAGAAATTAGGTTAAGAGCTCATTCTGAATTTGGACTGGCTGCGATATAGTTTCTACAGAGAGAGAAAACGATAGAGAAAAAAGAGAGAACAGAGAAGAACGAATCATCAAAATCTTGTTCTGAACAAGAAGGATTCGTAACAAATGAAGAAGAAGAATACAACGCTTAGAGATTTGTAATCTCTAAGGTTTCTCACCATCAGATCGTTGGCTTCTGGTTGAGTTGTGAAAATCGATCTCAGATTCTTCACCGGTGCCTTTGAGGGGGCTTTTCTTCGATCTTTCTTCCTCTTCCTTTCGCCAGTGTTTTTGCTTTCTTTGCCAGACTTTGGTACTCTTGCAAGTAGTGTGTCCTCTGTCTTGTATAGCGCTGTTAGGATACCTAGTGAATCTGGGACCGGATCTCCCCTCTTGAGATCCCGCAGACTAGGAGATTATCTCCGAACTGCGTCAACATATTCTTGCGTGAATCTTTGTGTGATCTTCAGTCGATTCTACGACTGAAACGTTTTGAAACTCTTGAGAACTGTTTTTACAAATTGGTATCAGAGCTTTCTCTTTGTAAAAGTTTTTAGATCTGAGTTTCTGAGGAATGTTTTTGCTTATTGGTTTAAACTTCCTTTTTTGCTTCCGCTGTTTATGATGAGTTTCTGGATCTTCTTGCACGTTAATAATACTGCTTAAGATCTATATACGTTGTTGTTTGCATATTCTTCCTGTGTATAGTCTTTATCTCAGGAAAAGAAATTTACATAACACTTCTAACTTGCTTTCTTGTGTGACTGCAGGAGATGTCTGACAGTATAGTTAGACTAAAGCCTTTCGATGGTGTGTCTGACTTTGCCATGTGGCAGGTCAAGATGAAGGCTGTACTGACGAAGGAGAAGTGTCTACGAGCCATTACAGGGAACTACTTAGCAGAAACCTCTGCTTCGAGGAAGGAGGAGATGGAAGAACAGGCTCACGCAGAAATAATGATTAGGCTAACTGACGACGTGGCTCGTCAGGTGGTAAGCTACAAATCTGCTAAACCTCTCTGGGAAGCGTTAGAAAATCTTTATAATAAGAAATCTTTGCCTTCTAGAATCTCCACTCTGCATAGGTTATTCACCTTTAAAATGGACATAAATCTGACTTTAAATGATAATCTGGATAGATTCTTAAAGTTAGAAATGGACTTAGAAAGATGTGATGATCCCATAAAGGATACTCACCTGGCTGTATTGTTACTTGGTTCTTTACCTGCTCAATTTGACATATTGAAAGATGTAATCCAGTATAGTAATAAGTCCTTAACAAAAGAGGCTATAATTGAAGCTATTACTGAGAAAAATGAGACCTTGAAAGTCTTTAAAACTAAACCTGGTGATAAAAAGACTGACAATAGACAAGAGGTCCTCATGGCTAAGGGAAAGAACAGAAAAAACAACAAGAATTCTAAGAAAGATAAAAAGAATGACACTGAGAAATCTACTAGCAGTGATTCTGAGAAAAAGACTAAGAAATGTTTTTACTGTCAAAAAGTAGGGCACTACATTAATGAATGTAGGAAGAAGAAGAGAGATGAGGCTAATAAGAACTCTGAGAACAATGTTTCTTTATTTGAAAGCATGAATAATCAATATCCTTGTGAATTGCTTATGTGTTCTGCTCCTTTTTCTTGCAAAACTGATGACTGGATCTTAGATTCAGGATGTACTATGCATGCTTGTCCTGATAAATCTCTATTCTGTTATATAAAACCTTTTAATGGTGGTGATGTCATGTTGGGTGATAACACTGCCTTAGATATTAAAGGAATAGGAAATATACCTATGTGCATGTATGATGGAAAGATAAGAGTGATACAAAATGTTAGATATGTACCTGGCCTTAGAAGAAATCTACTTTCTGAATCTGTGTTTGATGACTTAGGGTGTCAGATTAATACTAGTAATGGAATAAGGGAAGTTGTCAAGAATGGTCTTACCCTTATAAAGAGTATCAATAAAGGTGGCTTATACTATGTTATTCAATCACCTGAATTAAATCTCTCCAACATCAATAAAAATGATAACCAAAGTAAATCTGAAATATGGCACAGTAGGTTGGGACATATAGGGAATTCAGGTCTTAATAATCTGTTTAAACAAGGCTTAATCAAAGAGAAACCCAATGACATAAGTTTCTGTGAGAATTGTATTCTAGGAAAAAAGGTCAAACACAGTTTTAATAAGTCAACTTTTAGAGCTGAAAAACCTCTAGAATATATACACTCAGACCTTTGGGGACCTGCTAAGGTTGAAACTGTAGGGGGAAAAAATTACTTCATTTCATTCATAGATGACTTTTCCAGGAAAGTTTGGGTTTATCTTCTTAAGACTAAAAATGAAGCCTTTACAATTTTTAAAGAATGGAAAATTTCTGTTGAAAATGAATCAAATCAAAAGATTAAGTGTCTTAAAACAGATAATGGCCTAGAATTTTGTAACACATCCTTTAATGATTTTTGCAAGAATAATGGGATAAAAAGAAACTTGACTGTTCCTGGTACACCTCAACAGAATGGAACAGCTGAAAGGATGAATAGAACCTTACTAGAAAAAGCAAGATGCATGTTAATAAGTGCTGGCCTAAAACACAGTTTATGGGGGGAAGCTATTGTAACAGCAGCCTACTTAATAAATAGGTCACCATCCTCTGTAATAAACTTTAAAACACCTCAAGAACAATGGACTGGCAGGAAGCCAGATATTACATATTTGAAGCCCTTTGGGTGCACAGCATATTCTCATATAAACCAAGGGAAGTTGCATCCAAGAGCTCAAAAATGTGTAATGCTTGGTTATCCTGAAGGGGTAAAAGGCTATAAGCTTCTTCTAGTACAACCTGGGGGTTATAAGGTGATAACATCTAGAAGTGTAACATTCAATGAAAAAGATTTTCACTTCAAAACAGCTAAGGACACGTCTGAGAAAACTGTTGAGGATAAAGAATCAGAACCTGAATATGAAACTCTAAGCTCAACTCACTTCTTCACCCCAGAAAACACTAGTCTTGAAAATCAAAACATTGATGAGGAGTTTGATATAGGATATTATCAAACTCCCACCACTAGTAATGAAACTGAAAATAACCTCCAAACTGAAAGTGTTGGGGAAGGATCACAAGGGGATACTACCTCAGGAAATGAAAACAATACACCAGACTCAAGGGGGGTAACAATTCCTACTCAAATCAGTGAACATAGTAATCAAAATCAAAATAATTCGGAAGAAAATGCCACTGTTGAAACTAATAATGATGATTATCTGGTTAACAATGATGATGAAAACTATCAACTGACTAGAGATAGGAACCCTAGAGTTAGAATTCCTAGTAGGAAATATTCTGAGTCTGAGTATGTTTTATTCACCACTGAACTGAACTTAGTTGATTATGCCTTCATAGCTGCTGATGAAATTGATAACACATACACACCTGATACTTATAAACAAGCCACGAGCTGTCCTAAATCTAAAAATTGGAACATGGCTATGAAAGAAGAACTTGATTCTATGCTTGTTAATAAAACTTGGGTGCTAGTAGAAAAACCTAGTAATGCTAAACTAGTACCTTGCAAATGGATCTATAAACTGAAAGAAGGCACAAAAATTGGTGAACCTCCTAGGTACAAAGCCAGGCTTGTAGCCAAAGGCTTCACCCAAAGAGAGGGCATAGACTATAATGAAATCTTTGCTCCTGTGGTTAGATATAAAACAATGAGATTACTACTTGCTGTTGCTACTGTCTATGATTGGGAAATTGAGCAAATGGATGTTAAAACTGCATTTTTACATGGTAATCTTGATGAGACTATATATATGACTCAACCTGAGGGCTTTGCTGATAAGTCCAAACCTGACCATGTTTGTCTTTTAAAGAAGTCCATATACGGCCTAAAACAATCACCTAGGCAATGGAATTTGAAATTTGATGCTTGCATGAAAAATTTAGGTTTTCATAGAAGTGACTATGATTATTGTCTTTACTTTAAAGGAGTTGCTACCTTATCTCCTCTATTTGTACTTTTGTATGTAGATGACATACTTCTCATAAGTAAATCTACTATACTAATTGCTGGTGCAAAAAGAGATCTAAAAGCAAACTTTGAAATGAAAGACTTAGGGCCTGCTCAGAAAATCCTAGGTGTAAAAATCATAAGGAATAGAAAGAAAAAGAAAATGTGGCTATCACAGTTAGACTATATTCAGAAAGTTCTTGATAGGTTTAACATGGACAATTCTAAGCCCACATCTATACCCTTAGGAGGGCATCTAGACCTAACAAAGCAACACTGTCCCAGTAGTAAATCTGAAATTGAGAAAATGGCTAAAGTACCTTATGATGTTGCTGTGGGTTCCATAATGTATGCTATGCTTTGTACTAGACCTGACCTAGCTTTTGGCATAAGTGTTTTAAGTAGGTTCATGTCTAATCCTGGAGAATTACACTGGTCTGCTATGAAATATATTCTTAGATATATATGTGGCACAAAAGGGCTCTGCTTAATGTTTTCTGAACAAACACCTACAGGAGAAGTTTTAGGTTATGTAGATTCTGATTATGCTAGCAATAAAGATAATAGAAAGTCTACTACTGCCTATTTTTATACTTTTTCTGGTAATTGTGTTTCTTGGAAGTCTCAACAACAGTCTATAGTTGCATTATCATCTACTGAAGCAGAATATATAGCAGTTGTTGAAGCCTCAAAAGAGGCTATATGGCTAAAGGGCATTGTCAGTGAAATCATGCATAAACCTTGTACACCAGTTATTCACATGGATAGTCAAAGTGCATTGTATCTATGTAAGGATCCTGTATATCATGAAAGGTCTAAGCACATTGATGTGAGAAATCACTTCATACGGGACATGGTAAAGAAGAAACACTTCTTGGTAAAGAAGATTAAGGGTGAGTTGAACCCTGCTGATTTTGGCACTAAAATTGTTACAGCTGACAAGTTTGCCTTCTGCAGGAATGCCTTGCAGATCTTTGAAGTTCCTTAGCACACCTATTACCATGGATCGATGACGGACGGTTGAGAAGGGACTAAATTCACTGTCGGGGCACAACAGCGCTATAACTCATACAAGAATTAGGAGGGCAATTGTTGTAAAACTAATTCTTATTGTGTAAACAAGACTATGAACACTATACTTGCAAATGTTGTAATAAAGTCTAGGTAGAGATAGTGGCGGAACTATGATACACAATCTGCCATATTATTAAGTAACATATGATGTTATCTAAAGTTGCCACTTAATCTATATGATTAAGTTGGGTAGCCTAGGTAACAACTATGTGAACAATAATATAAGGTAGAATGTGTATTATATAGAGAAGGAAGGAAGCTTTGGATCGTACTGTTCTTATTATCTTCATCTGATATGTGGGATAATTGGGCTTTGCATGATCCAAGTCATTTAGGCCCAAATACAGAACAAGCTAGGTCATCTGATGGAGATATGAAATGAAACGTTGCGTTTCATGTTCGTAGAGAGCTGCAGAAATTAGGTTAAGAGCTCATTCTGAATTTGGACTGGCTGCGATATAGTTTCTACAGAGAGAGAAAACGATAGAGAAAAAAGAGAGAACAGAGAAGAACGAATCATCAAAATCTTGTTCTGAACAAGAAGGATTCGTAACAAATGAAGAAGAAGAATACAACGCTTAGAGATCTGTAATCTCTAAGGTTTCTCACCATCAGATCGTTGGCTTCTGGTTGAGTTGTGAAAATCGATCTCAGATTCTTCACCGGTGCCTTTGAGGGGGCTTTTCTTCGATCTTTCTTCCTCTTCCTTTCGCCAGTGTTTTTGCTTTCTTTGCCAGACTTTGGTACTCTTGCAAGTAGTGTGTCCTCTGTCTTGTATAGCGCTGTTAGGATACCTAGTGAATCTGGGACCGGATCTCCCCTCTTGAGATCCCGCAGACTAGGAGATTATCTCCGAACTGCGTCAACATATTCTTGCGTGAATCTTTGTGTGATCTTCAGTCGATTCTACGACTGAAACGTTTTGAAACTCTTGAGAACTGTTTTTACAGTATACATTATAAAAAAAATGTATTGGTTTAATTCAATTCTTTAAAAAAATATATGTATATTTATTATTAAGTTTTTTTACATTATTATCTCTAAAAATTAAATCTTAAACATAATATATTTAATTTTAATAGAATCCGCAGAAGTATGGTAGTTGACTCTAAACTACATTGAAAAACATGTTGTTCCTAGTCTTAAGCAGCATTCAAACAAGTTTGTATACTCTATACATAGAACCCAAAACATGGAACTGTGATTGCATGCAATAATATTGACTCAATGAGACAAAAATCCCCCACAAATCCAAATACGAAGGCCCCTCTATCTTTCCTGAAGATGAGATAATACCAACCAAGTACACCTCTTCGTACACTTCCTTCTTCCTTCCTCCTCGCGTCTTCTACACTTCCCTCAAGGCGCGTCGATACTCAACCACTACTATAAATATCCCCCGCTGAGCGAGCTCACTCATCCAATCCAAATCTTCAACCTCTGGCCTTCAAATGGGGAAGCGCCACCATCTAACGGACACAAATAGATCCAAAACCCTACCGTCCTCCCCTACGCACTCCTCCTCCTCGTCGGAGTTTGAGTTCGCCGTCTCCCCACGCAAATCCTGCCCCGCCGACGAGCTATTTTATAAAGGACAGCTTCTCCCTCTCCATATCCCTCCTCGCATCTCCATGGTCCGATCCCTCCTTCTATCCTCGTCGTCCACCGCCCGTGACTCCAACGGCTCTTCCTCTTCCGGTGATTCCTTCTCCTCCGACCTTTCCTTCCTCGCCGCCGGCATCGATTCCGCCCGGCGTAGCTCCACCGCCGATGAAGACTCCTCTTCTGGCGACCTCCTCATAAGACAAAAATCAACCCCTGCATCCAACAGTACTTACTTCTCACTCTCCAGATTCTCCAACGTTTTCAAGAAGGATAATCCGAATTCGGTCCCGGATCAGTCCGGATCCAAGCCGGTCAACCGGTTGTCGGCGAAGGAGGTGATCAGAAAATACTTGAGGAAAATGAAGCCATTTTATCAGAAACTCTCTCAACACAAACAGCAGAGTAGCACTAAAACGACGTCGCTTTGGGTTGGGGTAGACCATGAAATCACCGCTCCTTCCAATTTGAGCTACCTGAGAAAGTCGACACGAAGGAGTTACGTGGCCAGCTGTCCCTCGTCAATCGGATCGTCTCCGACACGCTCATTTAGCAGATCCGGGTTATCGGTTCGAGGCGGGAGTAGTGCAACGACGTCGTCTGGAAGTTACAGCTACTCGGATCATTCGACGATGGAGGAGCTTCAAAGTGCAATACAGGGTGCCATTGCCCATTGCAAGAACTCCTTGCGCTAGCGTCACGATGCTGTTATTTTTCTTTAACTGTGGGGATAAATTCGATTAGCAATAAAATTTTAACTGAATGGATAATTATCCGTAAAAAAATACAATTCTCATGTAGTCATGTGCATAACTTGCATCCCTTTCTGTCCAATAATATATATTATATTCGATGTCCACTATTATTTAGCATTTTCTGTCCTTTTTTATATAATTATTTCGTTATCCTGCTCTATAAAAATTAGAGTTTATGAATTTTGCTGTTGCCGTTTGTTAAAAAAATTGATTGTTGTTGGTTGTTGAATTGAGGTCCAAATTTTGCACAACCCTACTTACCTGTTTGTTTTATGTTTTTTTTTTAAATCTTTTTTTTGGTCAATATTACCTATTCCACTCAGAAGTAAATCTCACCAATTTGACTGCCATACCGATAAAATGCAAATTATTTGGTAAGTTTGAACCAAACGAAAACTAAGTTAAGTAAGTTGATAATTAAGTGTTGTTTAGACATATATACTTTAGCTTAGGTCCATTTGTTATACGTGAGGATGAAGCTAAGCCAATTATTATACTTTTGGTGTACAGAATAGTCTTATAGCGATATGCGTATGAAGGCTAACAATTGTTTGACTCACTATAGTCAATGAATACTCTAAGAAGGTGTAAATGGACACTTAAATATATGTAAAATCTATAAGTTTGGTAATTAGTAGTGTATGGTGAACCAAACCCAATTTAAAGCTATTCAGTTATTTGATTTGTTTTTTTTTGGAAATGAAAATTGGTTTGGTTTGAATCCTACATTCGGTCAAATAAATCTTCGATCATATTGCTAAGATATTGAGAAATTAGCCGAATAACAGTAAATGGACAAGTGGATTGGATAGGTTTGACAAAATTGATATATCTTAATCAAGAACCTTATTTTCCGTCAATTGTACTTTTTTTTTTTTTATATTAAAAGTTTATTTTAAATTAATCTAGTTGCATCCTTGTTCCCGGGTACGTACTCCCGTATAAAAGCTAAAGAGTTTTTGAAAAATTCTAATTAATCAATGAATGTTGTTAATATCTATTAAAATCTAGTCATTAATCATAACTGAAAATATAACTCGTAAATAGTGCGTAATGACGAATATTAATTTATGTTATTGACATAATTTTGGACTTATGAAAAAAAAAATCACTTTTTTTCTAGAAAATAATTTATTCATAAATGTTTCGTAGAGTTGATCCCAAATGGTGATAGAGTTAGCATTTAGAGAACGATGTCAATCAGTTGTATTCTTGCTAAAGAAAATTTGAAGGTGGTTAGTCTAACAATGTTTCTAGAAATCTGGTGCATTTTTAATGGTGTTCATAAGATCGAGGAAGTAACATGTTTAATGGGATTTTCGGATGGAGCCTAAATAAATCATAAGAGGAATATAAGTTAATTAAGCCGACCTGCTCTCGAAATCCATGTTTACCTCAAGAATCACTACCCCACTTGCATGCCTGAATTGGATATGCTCCGAGAGTGGAGGGGTTGTCCCTCTCATTTTGAGCTCGGATGGCAGCAACAACATTACAAGCTCGTTGTTTTCTCAACCTTGCGTACCTAATTACTTATTGAAGATTGTTTATTTGTTATCGCATATCAATAAGGTTAGGTTCCACCATGGTATCTTTATGATGAAAGGATAAAATATATGAAATAGACTAATGTTTCAAGATTAATAAGTCAAACAAATGGAATGCCTTCCCTAACAACGATGTCAATTGACGAGGATTGAATCTAACAACGATGTCAATTGACGAGCATTGAATGTAAGCCTCAATCTTGTATATAATTACGGTTTCGATTGTAGTAAAGGGGTCAGGATCGAGCAAAAGGAAGACGATGCTTTGATTTGACAATTTAATAATGAAACAACAAAACATATAAATTGAAGTATTTATAGAAAAAAATAATATTAAAAAGACGAAAACAAGTGTCAATCGATCGATTGATGTCATTGTGGATTGGTATCAAACACCAGACACACACAAGTAGGTAAAACAAAAAACAGAAGCAACGGGAAAAACAAAGAGGTAGTCAACGACCTAGAGGGACTCAGTCGATTGGCTTACATATAAAATCTCGTAAAACAGTAGAAGGGAGAGGAAAATATTGAGTATTGGCTTGATTCAAAATCAAAGAATTTGGCAATAACTCGACAAGAGAGTATATCAATAATTAATAAGAGTTATAGGATTAAGACCAGCACAACATGCATATAAATAGATATAATTTGATGTACCAAAATAGAATATAAATCATGTTGTGAAGGAAACAACCTCACTTGTATTGTCCCATGCATAAGATATTGGCTTGTCATACATCGAACGGGATTGTCACGTACACAAGATGTTCGTTTATCTCATATCTAAAGAAGTCTCAAGGGCATGAGTGACTAAACTCTTGCATTTTCAATGAACACCTTGAAACACATATAGAGAATGAAGTTTCCAAACCCGACTCACACATTTTGCATGGAACAATCCAAATACTACCATAATTATCATAAATATAATAAATGTAAACTTTATTAATCGTAGAATTGGAAAGCGGTCGACCGGCCTAGCGGTGCATATAAACCGGACGATGCTACAGTCACGTCATCGGGAATCTCGAATTGAAAATTGAATAGTGAATGTAAAACTCTAAGGCTAAATGCCTTATTTACAGGGATAATATCTAACTTGTTCCTCTTAGGATTGACTAAGATCTATCAAATCTACAAATCATATCTTCTAATAAGATATAATTTGTCCATAGTGGATAGCTACAAAACAAAAACGTCCAATGGACTGGCCAAAATATGGCTCAAAGTAAAAGGAATGAAGTAAGGAAGATAGACGTCAAAGAGCGTCTTCCATGGGCTTGACGGGGTTAGTCGATCGGCATATCTAATAAAACTTTTTGAAATGCTTGTTGTTGACTAGTGGCCATAAGCAGTCATTTACCAGATGATCGGAGCTCAATTGGATGGCCTAGTTGGACCCTATCGATCGGCTGACACACTTTTCGTTGAATTCTTCGTCTTCACTCTCAGATCTCAGTCATTTCCGTCTTGACCTCGACCTCTTTGACCGCGGGGAGACCCTTAGTGTGTATGATGCCATTCCGTCACAAATAGCTCCATTTTAGCTCTGCAAACGCCTAAAATGTCTACAATATCATAAACTAACTAGTAGGTCTTCAAAACAAAACAAGGAAGGAAATAAGCTGATAAGCTATGCAATTATGCTCAATAGAGTGAAGGGATGAATAAGAATGAGGGCAAAAAAAATTTAAAATGAGTGTTATCAATCATCCATGGGAGGAACACAACCAAGAAGAAGAGAATTAAGGAGAACCACCAAGGAGGAGTTATATCTATAAGTGCATCATTGATTTCAATGATCCTTAGCCTTATTATATGCTTCTCAATGCTTTGACATTGATCCGGTTTTTATTCAAGGACTCGTTTTAGATTTTTTAATTTATTTTCATGGATGTTTCAAATCACACCTACAAGACACCATAAAAGAAGTAGACATCCAATATACAAATATAGATCATGATGGAATACTTGTATGCCTAATTCAGGCAATTCTAAGCTTAAACTAAGAGTAAATGCATCTAAAAACTAAGCATGAAAACATACTATCACAAGACATCAAGTGCTCTCTAAGTTCTTGATTTAATCTTTAAATCCGCCAAAACCCTTGTTGGGAGCAAGGTTTGACTTTTGCTTGGTTTGATCTTACTGGATCGAATTAAGTCGGTAATTCTCTATTTTTTTTCTTTAGTCAATTTGTTTTCATTCTAATGTCCGTTCCATATAGTTATAGATTACCAAAACCATCACATGCTTCCCCTCTTGCTCGACTTTTCTCTCTTTCAACCTGATGTGATCCTTCTAGAATATGAAATTGTTGTCATCATTCTAGAACCTTTTGTTTCGCCGTCAATCGCCCAAAATCATAAAACTATATAAGATTGGTCAAGACATCATGACTTAGCAACCATTGGAGGCATCATTTGGTGAAATAGAAAACACTTTTATCTTGGTATTCTTTCCTAAAACTAATGCAACAATGCTCAAAGTCAAGGCGACAACACTCGTTCCGAGTATGTCCAAGTTGTGCAAACTTCCCCTCGTTCCAACTAATATGTCAAGTTTGTGCACTTTTAGTAAATTGTCTATAACTGTGGACATATTTGGATTTAGTAGACTCGTGAATACTACTTTAAAAGACATTCTCAATCTCTACAACTTTGTAGCTTACTTGAACTCAAGATTCCAAGAGGAAGAGGCAATAAATGATCCAACATTACAATAACTACGATACTTGTATGGGCTTTGACCATGATCATGCATGAAGGCATGAAAGATGGATATGCAAGACATGAGATATGAACATCCAATCTAAGCATATATCATGCAATATTTCATGGACATATCATATATAATTGTGGCAAAAAGACAAGAATCAACAAGTCAACACTCTTCAAGAATTGAAGACTTCTGTCCTTTTGTGTGGAATGAAGCCAATATGGTCTAATGGACTCTTTTCTCCTCCGTATAACCAGCCAAACTAGCTCCCTTCTTCTACTTATGTTTCCTTCCAAATACATGAATGAGGAATTCCATGAGTCATCTAAAAATAAAGCCAAATGTGGTTATTGATGGCTTTGAAATTTAAATCTACTAGTTAGAAACTCTTTTATTTCTTGCATTTTTTTGATAAATCTTTAATATTTGTAGCACTTAATTGGGAGTTTTCAAGGCTGTTTTCGTAGGCTATATAAATCACTTATGCCACCCCATTCTCGGATAATCCAAGCTCAAATAATTTAGTTTAACCTTTGTGCTTTCATATATAGTTGTTGTATGCTAAAAAAATAATAACTGAATTATAGGTGCGATGTTTAGTTTTTACCCTTCTAGGTAAGAGACTTAGACGTGTTCATGAGGTGAGAGACTTCAAGAATAAAGGAGATCTCAATTCCAAAGTGAGATTCTTAGGGAGATTCTCGAGTTGAGGAGATCTAAGGTGTGAGGTCAAACGATCTTGCTCTTCAGATCCAAATCGATTATCTAATTCATCTTTTTCCACATATAAAATCATCCCATCCATACCATCTTTAAACAATAAAAACGTCCTAAAAAAAAGAATAATGTAAGAAAGTTGGTGGATCCTCGTGTTCGAAGCAAGTTCGACCACATCAAGTGGTATCAAAGCCCAACGACGTAAATTCCTCAAAACCCCGGGGATGGACGAGAAATCGTTTGCTCCTCGTTCAAATTTTTGATGAGCATTTACCTCCAAAAAGAGCTCCTCCAAAACAATGGAATTCGACTATAAAGAGTCAAATCAAACTGAAACTCAAATGGACGAGTTGATTAGTTGTAGGAACATTTACCTCTAAGGAAACCTCCTCCAAACCAAAAAGTTGAACACACATCTCCACCTAAAAAGTCATTACAAATCTTTTATTAATTGAAAAAGGTTGTATAAATAAATAAATAAATAAATAAATAAATAAATAAATAAATCCAACCCTTCTTATAAATACCCAACCCCTCCCACACCAATTTCAACCCTCTCTAGTCTCTACTACTCTCAAGTCTCAATCTCGTATTCTCGAATTCTCGTCTTTCACGAATTCATCTCTTAATCTCGTAATGGCAAACCCGAGTGACAACATTCCTTCTCAATTCTTCCCTAGCACCCAAGAAAGCAAAACTCAAATGCTCGAAATTTCATAAGGGGCATTTCGACAAGTACCTCCACCAAAAATGCTTACATCCGACATTTTTACAAAGCATTACACGAAAGGTGAGCCGGTGAGTGAGTATTGTCAAGTTTCATGCAACTATTGTCCAAAGGTGTACAAGTGGAGGGCGAAGGGCAACTACGAGACTTTGCAAACACACGTGCAAAAAATCTTTCCCGAGAAGCTAGGGATATCAGGGGGACAATCACAATTGTCCCACGGGTTTACATTTTCTTCCTCTCAATCTCCTTTATTTATGTATGACCATAGTGAAGAAAGTTTAAAATTAGTCAACGTTATATGTTCTCATGCGTTTCCATTTTCTTATGCGGAATATGGAAGTTCGAGCATATAACACTAAATATCTTCAACCTTCTTTAAAACCAACTTCAAGCAACCGTAGTGAAGAAAATTTAGGATAGAATTGACATCTTTTTTCACATCAAGTTTCTATTTGTAGTGATATTTGGAGTACACAATTGCAAAAAATATTTTTACAATGGCATTACTTTACATTTTATTGATAACGATATCTTTTTGCATAAATATGTTATTGCATTTAGCCATTTCAACCAACAACATGATGTCGCAAACATTGCAAACTTGATAAAAACGGTTTTACAAAAATTTAATTTAAATGGTCGAGTTTTTTCATATTCTTTTGATAATGCATCTTAACACTACCGCGGCAACCATTTGGTCGAAGAGGCGGGACAATATTTGCGAACTCCTTTTACTCATCAAAGATGTGCATGTTATATTTTAAACTTATGTGTTCAAGATGAACTTAAGATTTTAGCATTTATGCTAACCCCCATTACCGACGTTATTGATCATATTGTAACAACCCGAATCCGCGGGACTCGGGGCGCTACGAGTTAGGACCTCACAATGGGTCCTGACCCTTAGCCTGACAACAATTTCACCGGATCTTGCAACAAGGCACAAATAAAGGTCAAAACCGAAATACATATTTAGGCAATGAAAGGAAACCCGAAAGAAAACAAACAACGGACTTGAGCCGAGATACAAAACCAAAGACCAAACGCCATACAATGATACAATAAACGAAGAACAAAAAACACAACCCGACTCGAACCAAAACCCACTCCTAAAATGTACGGAACCCCGGCTGCCCACTCTTCCGGATCTCTCGGCCGCATTCCTAACCTGCAAGGCAATCTACAATAATCGGTATAAAATCGTTAGCTAATATTCGAGGCATTAGAATCAAGGTGAAAGGCACAAACACAAGCCATTCATCATAAACACCCAATACACTTTAAAACACACAAGTCCCGTTTATTATCTTATTATTATTAAGTCATATCCCGTTCTAATTCAACTTAGTTTGTGACACGAGAATCACCGAAACTCGCCTCGGTCCCTACTTACCGGCATGGAATGGTACTCATGCATCCGACCGTCTACCAACATGTGATAGTCGCCAAGAACCTCCTAGCTCTCGCGGGAGCTAGACAAGTTGTCACCGACCGTTATCATACACTTGAGCCAAATAATATATAAAGGTCGGTAATCCTATTTCCGGTTTAGTTGTTATAAAGTAAACGATAAACACACATGTTAGCATGAAATATTGTGATATTTTAGGCACATTTTCTAAACGTATTTGATTCATATTGATAGTCTTTGATTGAACTTTGTGCATATGTGAGCTAGTATTACCTATATTGTCGATATGGATGTCTACACTAGTTCTATGTTGATTATAGGTGATTTGGAGTTATTTCCGAACGGAATCGAGCAAAGGAGAGTTGATTTGATATGTCCATAGATTGAGGACATTCTTTGGAAGCAAATTGGAGTTTTAGCTTGAGGAATGCACGAGGCTAGGGAAGAATCACGTTCTTGCCCTAAACCACGCTCTAAAATACGGCCGTACTACGAACCACGTTCAGTTCCACGGCCGTGGAACTTTGCAAGAGAGGTGTGATGCATTCCAGTAACTATTACGGCCGTGGAATATATGGTACAAACCGTGACCTAATCCACGCCCTAAATTACGGTCGTGAAAACTTCCACGACCGTGATCTTGGTGAATCTTTTCGCCACACTTTGAAGCCACGATCTTTTGAAGATTAGGCCGGACCGATATTTTATCTTGCCCTATAAAAAGACGGACGAAGCAAGATTCCGTCATCTTCGCTTAGCGGAATTTATCGACGCTTAGGATCGTTCATCTCCGCTTAGAGAATTTCAACGTCGTTTGGCCTTCGCTTGGAAGTATTGATCATCTCATTGGAGATTGAAGTTCGCATCTAGGAATTGTCCTAATCTCGCACTTTTGGTGGAGATTGCTGTTGAGATCTCCAGATTGGCGGAAGATCGAAGCTTTTGGAAGATTTTGCAAGAAGATCTCTCTTCTTGTTTAGGTTTGATTTGGAAAACGGATTGACAAACCGTTTTCCCTTCTTTCCTAAGGTTGTGATTGTTTACTTTATTTTGAATCCTTGACAACATTCGCTCTTGATTGTGACTTTGAGATTGGTTTGAAGATTATTGAAAGTTCTTGAAAGTTTTCATCTTTTTATCTTTTAATTCTTGAATTGATATCAACATGACTGTTATTGGCTAAAAACCCTTAACAATTCTAAGGTGAAGGGTTGATAGTTGTGGCTTAGATGATGATAGATCGATCGCAAACAAATTAGACCCTGAGAGTTAGAGAGAATCGCCGACAACCCTAAATTACGGCCTGTTCTTGAAGTCCACGGCCGTGGAACCTCAAGAACTAACCGTGATTTCCCTTAAGTCCACGAACTTGCTTTTACTTTAATCCAAAGTTAAAGATTTGCTTTAACTTAGTTTAGACTTGTCTTTTCTAGGTGGTAGTGAAGCCTCAACAACCTCTACCTCGATTGTGAGTGTCACAACCTCAATCGGTTAAGTTAGTCTTGATCTTTGGGTTGTAAGTTTGGGTATTTGACATAAATTCTCATCTTTAGAATCTTTCTATATTGAGCCTCAACAACCTGTATAGAGAGTGCCTTGTAAGTGAGTTACATAAGGTTTTTGGAACTTCACCGTACGATTACCTTACATTAGTATACCTTTGCATATCTCAACTCTGTCTTTATATCATTAAGTATATCTTGAATCGATTGCCACAGCTAGATACTTGGATCTTTAGGATTGTTGTTTTCCCAATATTTGCAAAACTCTCATATTTACTCGCTTGATAATCTGCAATCGAATTTGTTCCCACCCAAATCCCTATGTTCGATACTCTGGAATTCTTGCTTAGCTACGTCGATCCGTACACTGCGGGTTCGCTGCTTGATTCTAGTTTTATAAATTTAAAGCTTATTTGCACACACCTTTAGGGGCGAACAACACACCACCAAACACGCATCGAAACACTAGTAAGAACACTAGTAAGATTTTTTTTAAAAAAATGGAAAGCAGTTCGAACCATTAGACGGGGCACCGTCTAGTGGATCAAAAGGCCAAAAAAGATCGGCAGACGGACTACCCGTCATGGGAGCCACACAAAAAAGAAGAAAATAAACACTCAAAAATATATCAAAAGAAACCCGAAAGCGAAAAAGTCTTCAAGGGATAGTAGGATGATCCAGCCATAGGAAGCAATGAGCATAACCGTTCGTCAACAAAGGAAGTACACATGAAGAAAAGATGATGAATAACTATTAACACCTCAGATTTGGACTACACCAGAACCATCAAGAGTCGATCACAAATTCACATCCCCTTCTCGACAAATTGCTCGAACCGCCACCAAAACACAATATCAAACCTCAAAAGACAAATTGGTGAGAACGAATATCATGACATATAAGAGAGTAAAACTTGATGGTTTAAAGATTAACCGATTTGCAACAAGAACATGATGAGAATGTATATGCTCAATGGATGTATATACAAGAGCAACTATTCGTACAAATAAGCGTAAATATACACTAGAATATAAATAGTTAAAAATAAAGTTTTATGAAAAAAAATCTATATACTATACTAAAACTGAAGACACTAAAGCTGACGTGTCATTCTCGCAAATTTTGTAGGTTTAAATCTTTTTTAACTAACTTATTAACCATAAAATCTTTTTTATTAATCCAAAAATAAAACAAAATTTTGTAAAATTAACTAACAAGATCTCCTAAATATTTTAAAAATAATTTGGTTTACGTATTTCTTTTATTTTTAAGCCGTCGAAATTGAAGTAATTTATTTATTGGGAAGATTTTTATTTTTTTCCTTAATTTATTTTTGAAGGATTACAAGCTCAATCTATTTACATTAAAAATTTCACGGAATTCCCTATCTCACATCGATTATAAGTAAGACTGATAGTTTGATAACTTATATAAATAAATAGAGGGTTTGAAGATTAAACAAATCACACATTTTTATTGGTCTTTTGGCTAAGTTATGTATTATTTTTATTCATGACGGATTAATATATGTTTTGTGGATCGTTGACCAACTGTTTTGTGGATCGTTGACTTACTATTTTGTGGGTTGTTGACCTATTGTTTTGTGGGTCGTCGTTGGCCTACTGTTTTGTGGGTCGTTGGCCTACTGTTTTGTGGGTCGTTGACCTACTGTTTTGTGGGTCGCTAAGTATTTTCAGCGATTTTCAGCTATCCCACATTGGTTTTCACTTGTATAAATAGAGGGTTTAATATAGATTGTTTAGATTTTTGGCTAAGTTGAAGTAGAATTTTTACTAATAAATTAATATTCGTTATATGGGTCGTTGGCCTACTAAAATTGATGGACTGATGGTTTGAGAACTTGTATACGTAGAGGTTAATAACGGATATTGAAGATTAAACAAATGATACATTTCTTGGTATTTTAGCTAAGTTGAGCTATAATTTTTATTCATAACGGATTAATATATGTTTTATGGGTTGTTTACTTACTGTTTTCATCGAATTTGCTATCCCACATCAATTGTCAAGTAAGACCGATGATTTGAGAACTTGAAAAGCGTTTATAATTTTCTCCATAAATTAATATTAATTTATCTGTCATTGTACGAGATTTTGTTTAATTTTATATTATAGAATTTTTTATCGTCATATATAAATTGTTTTTTAATTTAAAAATTTTCAGATTTTGATTTTTTAAATATAAATGATTTATTGAAAATGTATGTTTTTTAAATAAAAATATTACTCTATGGGTATTCTTTTTTTATCTAAGTATTTTGTTGTCCTATTATGTTTTTTAATCATAAAATACGGGTATTCTTTTTATATTACGTCGGTCGTTACAAAAATAAAGTTCTAGATTTTAAATTTCGTTCATACAATAATTTGTTTTTGCTTTTGTTTGTATTTTTAAACTTTATTTCAATTTTTTGTGTATTTTTTTTAAAAAACTTTCAATTTTTTTTATTTATTACACATTTCGTTTCAAATTCTTTTTTTACAAAATTATATTTTGGGTTCTATTTAGATAATTATAATATATTAAAGTAATTTAATTACAAGTCTATAACAGATATGTGCATTGTAATTTTTTTTAAAAAAATTGTGCGCTGTATAAGGATTAAATTTATAAAGTGTAGAATAATAAGAAGTTCTTTATTTGTGACTATTTTTTCGTTTTGAGAATAATTAAATCCGAATTATTATTATAAAATTTCGTAAATATATATTTAGTTCGCACAACTAATATTATACAGATAGCCGCACAAGGTGCGGGCTAGTGTGACACTAGTGTGTTTTAACATGTAACTGACATATAAATATATTATAAGGTATGAGGTATCTCCGTCCCTCGTCCTCTATAAAAATCACTTATTATAGTTTTTTTGTACAATTTATGAAATTTATAAGAATTAGTCTCTTATAAAATAAATATTTTTATTTATTGTCTCTATTTTCACCCTAAATTTTCACATTTATATTTACTTCTAAATTTTTTATAGAAATGTTACAACTCATCGTTTAAGCTAACTTAATCATCGGTTAGTTGTTGCAGTTATTGAGTATTTTCCTACTGATTTTCTTCTATTTAGTTGTATCATTTGATCACAATATATTTTATGGTTTTTTTAATAAAATAAAAAGCTTAAATTACGATAACACATAAAATTATCAGAAAAAGTTTGGCTATTCGGGCTATTGGTGAATAGAAGTAGATTCGATGAGGCCCATATCAGAAGCCCAATAATTCTATGGGCTTATTTACCAGTTTATCTATTCGGCTTGCATAACAAAATTTAACAAAAGATTGAAGCATTGAGTTTCCAATTTTCATTAAAAAATAAAAAGGGTCAAATTAGCTAAATAAACTTTTTTGAAATTTCTCTCTAGTTACTAGACTCATTATATATATATATATATATATATATATATATATATATATATATATATATATATATATAGAGAGAGAGAGAGAGAGAGAGTAAATGTACTCCTAATTAAACCCCTTACCTTTCAACTACAATTTAGTGAAAGTGGTAAAAATTGAAGGGGTAAACAAACCTAATGAAAATAGAAAATAGTCTATTTGGCCAAATTCTTTTAATAAAAGGGATACAGAGTACCTTATGTGTGAATTATTTAAGTGTTGTCCTACAAATGGTAGCTCCAGTGACAGGAGCTAACATTCTAAAAATTGAACAAGCGGTAATTCTATTTGGTGGCTTTGTATTTTTGATATTTTATTAGTTATTGTTTATGATTCTTGAATTAACCAACTTTTTTGAACATTTGTACTTCTAACACCTTATGAGCCTTGGTAAGTGATGTAAGATTGCTCTCAAATCCGTTCATCTTTCTTATCAATTGCTCAAGTAACACCTCGGTTCTATCTTTTGGTGTTATGTAAAATCGGGTGGAGGCTCTTGTGAAGCCCTTGGTGGTGGTGTTTGGCTTGTTGAAGCGGGAGGGTTTAGTGCACCATCCGGGTTAGAGCATGAGAACCCGGAATGGTTATGGTTGGGGCGGTATTTGTTGAAGTTCCTATTATTGTTGAAGTTCCTAGGGCCTTGGTACCCTCCATTGAAGTTGTTCCTCCCCATATAATTCACATCTTCCTCCTTAGTGGACAAGTTTGCTTGAGCTTGAACTTGAACTTGCACTTGAAGAGTTGCTTGATTCTTCAAAGCGGTAGCACACAACTCTCTCAAGGACTTTAACTCATTGTTGATGGCATCAAGGTTGAAGTTGATCATGGTCACTTCACTCACTTCATAAGATCCCGGTCTTCTACCATCACTCTTCCTATGGGAGTATTTTTCAATCACCAATGCTTGCTTCTCTACAAATTTCCAAGCCTCATCCACATTTTTCTCCATAAATGTACCTCCGGAAAATGATTGGAGCTTGAATTGACTATCCTCATCAAGCCCCTTGAAGTAAATCTCCAACAACTCTATCTTCGAAATTCCGTGGTGTGGACAATCTAGGAGGAGATCCTTGAAGCTCTCCCAAGATTTGAATAGGCTCTCTCTATTCTTCATGGTGAAGGCGTTTATCTTCCCTCTTAGTTCCGTTGTCTTGGAAGGCGGGAAAAACTTTGTCAAGAACTCGGTTGTCATCTCCTCCCAAGTGACCACTCGTCCTTGTGGTATGGATTGGTACCAAGCCAAGGCTTTATCCTTAAGTGAGAAGGAAAAATCCCTAAGCTTATGGTTGTTGTTCTCCAATCTAGGTGGTCATAGAGTCTCCATCAAAATCTCGTAATTCATGAAGTGTTGATGAGGTGACTCTCCTTCCATACCTCCAAATTGATTGTGTCGAATCATTTGTAGCACTTGAGGGCGGAGCTCATAGTCATGAGCTGCATGATCTCCTAAATTGACACCCGGACGGAGTACCCTTTGAGTCATATCCATGCGTTGGCCAAGTGTTTGTGGCTCCTCAATATTAATTGGCTCAAACCGAACATGCGCCGCCGGTTGAGGTGATGGTTGGCGAAGATTAAGCTCCCTTTGCTCAAAAGCTTGCCTAATTTCCTCAATCTCCCCCCTAAAAGCTTCTTACCTCCTGTTTGTAAGTCTCTATTCATTCTCAAAAGCTTCTTCCCTAAGCTCCATTTCCTCTCTTGTTGCATCCAATTTAGCCCTAAGGTTTGCTTCGGCCATTCCTTTCTTCTTCTTAGCACCTTTGGATCTAGTCTTAAGGGTTTTCTCCAGTTCAGGGTCAAATGGAACTAAATTCTTGCCATGAGATCTTCGCATGCACCTAAAGAAAGAGAGATGTCCTGAAAAATCAAAGACACAAAACAAACAAGATCACAAAAAGAAAGACCTAAACTATGAACAATCACGCACAATTATTCAATCTTAACCTAGTTCTCGATAACGGCGCCAAAAACTTGTCGTGAGCTCTAGGAGTGATGTGCTAAGCAAATACCAAGGCAAGAGTGCCAAGAACTTGTTCGCCTAAACCATGCACACAAAGTCTTAAATTTATAAACTCGAACTAAAATCCTAAACACCTATCCAACTCGCAGTGTACAGATCGCAAAGTAGAAAGGAAAGCATTCTGAGGTCGAACACAAAGACTGAGGTGAGATTAAATCAAGCAATGATCAAAGATAGTAAAGGTTTAAGATAAGAAAAGAGATGGAAACAAAGAAATGAAAATCATATATTTTCGATGGGTTTTTGTGGTGATCAATCAAAGATCAAAATTAAGCAACAATGTCAACCAAACAACAAAGCAAACTCAAGATGTATTATCAATGTATAGAGAGCAAATTCTAGAGATTCAGATGTCCGGTTATGACATGGATTCAAGCTTCTAATCAATATCGGAGAAGCTGCGTATGTTGGGAAGAAATGTTTCTCTAATGGGATCAATCACCGGGTAGGTCTCATGGTCCACTAATCCCGCACCCAAGGTCCTATTACCGGGTAAGCTCTAGGAACCTATGGTTGGGAATTCCACACAAAACGGGTTACTACTTAGGGGTCGAACCTCTCCTTACCGGGTAAGTCTCGGAAAAGTAAGTCCTAAGCAACAATCCTAGCACACCCAATCCAATAGCGGCTGTTGAGGCTCACTACTACCTAATGTTTGTCATCTTCTATACCTAAGAGCGGGAATTACTGGGTAAGTCTCATCCCTCACCTAGTTTACTAACATAGGTCACCCTAATGCTAGATTGGACTCAACAAACACTAGGATTTAAACTCTCAAACTCCCTAACATGAAGATATAACACTATAGGAACAACAACTCATACACCCCGGGTGGATCAAGAACACCTCGGCCAAAATGGTTGAAGAACATGCCGAGATTGTAAGTTGAGCTAGGTATTTCAAGCAAGCCACTATCCTAAGATACATCTAAGCCCAATCTATCATTATCCTAGCCATAACCTTTCATCCATTTCCCTAGAATCACATACAACTTAGCCAACAACAAGCATCTCAAGTTCATTCATCATCAAAACAACAAACATGCATGTCATAGCTAGATAAAGAGATATGAAGCAATATAAACCAAGAACAAGATGAATAATAAGTTTAGAATGAGCTTATAACCATCCAAGGATAGCTTCAAAACGAGCTCACAATCTCTACAACTTTCCTCACTACAAGACTCTCCAAAACTCACTCAAAAGCTATGGAAATGTGTGTTCTTCTTCTCCCCTTCAATGGAGTCTTTCTTCTCTTCTATTCTCTTCTCCTCTATGGCTTGCCCAACAAGAATGAAATTTAAAAGTGAGAATGTCCAAGGATCCCTGTAAAGATGTGTGCAGGCTGCAATATATCACTTCTCCACCATCATAGGAGAAAAAGGTTGTGGACTGGAAATTGTGTGCCAAGTGTCGTGGGGGACCAACGAACGATCTCGGATGGCCCAGGAATCATCTCGGCCGAGATGGGTGAGGGCTGGACCGAGATGAAAGGCTGCACGGCTAAAAACATGGCTAAACACAAGCCGGTGCATGGCTCGAACCATCTAAGGTCAATTTCTTCTTCTTTTCTTCTTCTTTTCTGCATGCTTGCTCCATTGGAACCTTGAATTATGGTCGTCACGAGGCTTGATCCTCGAATATGATCAATAATGCATGAAAGCTCCCCAAAATACCTACAGAACCGACAAATGCTCGTGTAGACGTCTATTCCGACGATAGGACTCAATAAAGCATAAAACGTCCCGAACAATTACGGAAACATGCATGAATGGAATGGAAGACTACCTAAATGAGTGCCTAATCTAGTGTCATAAATCAAGTCATCAACCATTTCACTCACTTATACGTGTCGTAATATAATGATGCACATGTCGTGTTATATGTAATTAATATATGCACAAGTATAAGTTAAATCACTTGTACGATATTAACCATGTATATAATACAAGCATGAGTATATAGAAGCAATAAATCACCCACTTTTTAAATCATGAGGCATGCCATTTCTATTGAAAAATAGACAAACGTGCACAACTGATTCATCTATTCAAAAAATACAATATTCACCCACTTTTTAAATCATGAGTATATAGAAGCAATTAATCTCCGATCAAACGATGAATTTAATATACGTGAACCAATTAATTAGACCAATACAAATTTATTTCCATTAAAACAGATCATGTATATGTTTATTACCATATGCACGATCATGTAATAAATCACAATATAACAATGTCTTATTTAGACCTTCAATCTGAATCATCCATGCATTGATCCAACGATCTTTAGTTGTTCTTATTTCTTAAAGCAAAACACGATCTAACCGGATATTGTTTATATATATATATATATATTAATTTGTTAATTTGTTAATTTATTATTTAAAGAAAAGTTTGGCATATTGATGCAAAAGATCACTTTGCATGAATAAAAAACAATTGTGAGAAAATAATATTTACTAAAAAGCTCATAATTAGTTTCCGATGAATTGGTCATCAAATAAACAAAATTGATGCAAAAGATCACTTCATTAATCAAAGATATTAATTTTTTACCCCCAAAAATAAATATTTTGCTTGATAACATATTCACGAGAAACTATTTTTTTTGTTTCTCTAGTGTTCAAATACAATTTTCTACAAAAGTTTTTAGTTTTTATCAAGTTTATACTAATTTAAAATTTTATATTAAAATACTTTTGCATGAATAAATACTTACTTGATGAGTTATTAGTGAAAAACTATCTGTTTAATAGTTCGGATTATTTTTGATGAACTAGTGTATAGTTTGTGTAAGAAACGGTGGTTTTGATAGTTAGATTAATTTTGGTAAATTAGTGTATAGTTCGTATATGAAATGGTAATTTTGATAGTTCGGAATATTTTTGGTTAAAAGTTGATAGTTCATATTATTTTTGGTTATTTTCCCTATTTTTAATAAGTTTGCAAAATGGTAAAACGACTATTATTTGTGAACGGAGAGAGTAATTAGATACATATAATAGTATATAATCACTAAATCATTCATTTTTTCTATAAATTTTTATATTTGTTAGCATTATAAATAAAATTCTAAGATTATTACATATACATATTTGTACAAAATTATAATTTTATTATCTATTTTTAAGTTAAATTTCAATTAAATGGCATATGTGCATAACCCATGTATTAGTTTGTATTAAAGCAAAAGATCGAAACGTCACGTGTGAACTATGTTGATTATCATTTTATTTTTCTATATATTCTAGTTTTATAATTTTTAATTTTTTTATTAATAATAAATAGTAACAAAAAAATCGATTGTATTTTATTTATTGATATAAATATATTTGATTCACATTATTTCTATTTTTGAAATTATTTTATTTTATCAAAATTTTCATTAAAAACTTTATTTATTTATTAGATAACATTAATATCCCTAAAATTAAAGTAATTAAATAAAATAATTTAAAAAGTAAATAAAAGGTGAGGATAGAGTTCCCACTAATTTAGTTTTTAAAATAAAACTATAGAAAGTTGACGCTAGGTTTCGAACACAACCCAGATGAAATACAATGTTCACATGCACATTCAACCACTGAGTTACTCGGGTTTTATGTTTACAATTTTTAAAAGTAAAAATATATTATATAATGAAAAATTGAACGGAGGTCCCTCTAAATTCGAGGTCTTGGTTATCATATACGTCATTCTACTTTGAGCCAACTTACTACTAGTTCTTGGATTAATTCAGGTTAGTTCTTTTGGGTCGGGTCATTACGGGTTCACAAGTCATGTCGGGTCAACGGCTTTCGGGTTTCCGGCATTTTGAGTCGATTATTTCGGAAATCGGATCATTTCGGGTCGGGTGCTTTTGGTTTCGGGCGTTGCCGGGCTGGTTCATTCAGGTATAATCGGGTTACGGTCACTTTTGGGTTTGAGTTATTTTTGGTTTCGGGTTCAATCGGTTAACAACGGGTCGGACTCATATGCGCAATTTTTTTCCTTTTAACGGGTGTCAGTCGGGTTCGGGTCGGGCGGATCGGGCGGGTTTCACGTGTCGGGTCAGATTTTGACAGCTCTAGATCTGGGCATATCCGAACTCTGACTATGCTTTTAAAAAATTGCCCATTTTCCCTGGTAGGAATCGGGTCTTACCCGAAATTCTGACCTAGGGTATTATTCTTACCTGCCTGAGTCGGACTTCGGCGACCAAGTAGTTTGGTCCTATATTTTTATTTTTATTAAATTTTATTTTTGACAAAGAAAATATGCAAATTACATATAAAATAAATAAAATTATTACACATACATCAAAGTAGTTCAATGATTATGGACACTTGAACCTTATCAGGAAGTCTCGAATACGAACCGTACCGTCACTTCTATAACATATATTTTACATGTATGATCTATCTAATAAATGTTAGCCATTGTTTCCAAAATATTAAAAATCTATACTTAAAGGAGGTAAAGCTCCCAAGTAGGAATCAAACTTAAACCCTATGAGGCTCTACACATGTTACTACCCGAACAACAATAGTACTTATAAATCTTACCACATGCTTTAAATCTTTTTTTTTTTAACGGTTCACCTTTAGATATATATTTGCTCAAGAATGTCAAAGCTCGACTTGTTTAGTTAGAAGAACCTTAATTATAAGGTTGTTATATCGGTCGAGCTACTCAGACTTGATTTGGACAAGCTCGACTTGGAAAAAATGTAAGCTCGACCTCGTTCAATTAAAATTTATGATGTGGTCGAGTTCGCTTGGTATTCGAATAACAACCATGACCTAGACATAAATATGTTAGATTATGTTTGTGTTATTTATTTGGAATAAGCAAGAAAGGAGGGTCTAGTAGAGCAATTCAGTGTGGCACGTGACATAGTCCTAAAATGATGAATCTACGTCCTCTCAACCTCCCCTACCGTTACCAAAAGTATATAACCTTTCTTTTCGAATTGAATCCCCTCACAATCATTAATGCTTTATTACTACAACGAATTTCCATCTATTAAGTGCCAGTTTGGTTGGAGCGGTGGAATGGAAACGGAATGGAATCGAATAAGGGTTAGGAAATGAAATGGAAATGAGGGAATTACCTTCATGTGTTAAAATACCTCTAACCAAACGTAGTATTTGATTGATTTAGAATCATTCCGTTACCGGGAGTGATTCCTAGCGGTTCCAAACGAGCCCTAAATGTGTGGAAAAATATTTTGAAATTGTTACAAAATTAAATTTGGACCATCAATAGACATACAAAGTTGGGTAAATGTCCAGCTACACTAATGCCCTAACCCTAGCAAGACCACTTGGCCACTAATGAGTGTAGGGTTGATAATTGTTCAAGAGCTCTTCAAGATCCAAGAAAAAAAAATAGAAAAACATTACATTAGCTTGTGAAATTTGATAGACGAATATTTAACTATCCCAATCAAAATGATTTTTATTAAGTCGCATTTGACTATCCCAATCAAAATGATTTTTATTAAGTCGCATTTACTAGATCAAGTATTTTTTCGAAATATCCTATACACGTTGTTCTTTAATTTTTTTGATGAAAAAAAACAGTTCGATACATTAGACGACACATCATCTAATAGATTGTAAGACCGAAAGGAATCGACCGACGGACAAACCGTCATCAATAGTAAGAAAGAAACATTAAAGAAAAACACAAAAGTACAACAAGTAGAAAAATAAGCAATGTAATCTTCAATGGAAAAGAGAGCCAGTAAGTCTCTAGACAAAGGAGAGTATAACGTCACTCCTTGAAGAAAGTGCACAATAGAGGAGCTTGGAAAGCAACTGTGAACCCCTCATAATTGAAATCGAAACAAAGCCTTCAGCAATCGATAATAAATTACGAATATATCTTAAAGGTTCAGAAATTAAGAATATTTTTCATTATGATTATGGACTATACCACCAAGAATATTTAGGGGATACTTTCATGATTTATAAAAGGAAGAGATGATTTAATTTATTGAAAAAATGAAGTCTTGTGAATTGAATAGTTTTAAAGTCATAAAAAAGTGAGCATTAATCGAAATGTTGGCAATAAATAGTTGGAATTTGGATGCAATAAAGGTCTATTTAGAAATTGCATAGTTTGTGGTGCATGTGATTGGTATTATATTCGAAGCTAATTATTTGAGTTGTATGCTCCACTTCTCATATCATTTGACAAAAATCACATGTTGTGCTCTACCAAAACTATATGGCATTATGTTTTGCGAGAGATCGATTGACTCCCAACACTACCCTATAAAGTTGGGTTATGCATATTGTACTAACACACTAAAATTAATAGAATATATTATGAATATACTTCATTATGTTTTGCTAAACATTTATTTGCAAGGAAAATTAGAGTTAATTCGTTCTTGAAGCGTCATCTCACCGTCACTTCAAATATATTTTTCAGATAGGATAGGATAAGAGATGTCACTTTACAAGACTCGATTAAACGAGATTAATGTTAGCTGCACTTCACTGCTACTTGTTTACACTAAAAAAATAGACCCATGTATAACAATTGTATATGGCGGATGATAGATGTACCGGCGAAAATCGCTATTAGTAACTTAAATTACGCACGCGAAATGCGTAGTTTCGTTTTTGAGAAAATTGGTGGAATAAGGCCCTTTTTGTTTAGCCTAGATTAACTAGGGCTCTAGTAATATCCAACAAACATATAAAGATAAATAAAAGTATTAAGTAGATAAATTAGGGAGGTAGTTGGATAGTTTAATAAATCCACAATAATAAACTACCTTAAGTATTGAAACGGATTTGAAAAATAAGGAAACCGGGGAGAGATTCTCGCAATCTATATATGAGTGGTTACATCCATCAATCACAAACACAATCACCACTGTTTTACTCTCATTTTCATCTCCATTGAAGCCGATGCAAGTTATCGTCTCTATCCCGCTCCATTGAAGGTTATTCAAGGTCGGTTATATCCATCTTGATTGAAGGCCGCTCGAAACCTCTTCACAAGTTATCGTCTTCTCCGACTACCAAACAAGTACATTTTCTAACCCGGATTTAAGTTTCTTGCGACATATTACAGGATTATGTACCCGATTTTGCCAAATCAAACATTATGTATCACATTTAGTTGCTAATAAATATTATGTACTAGTTATGCATCACACATAATTGCTGATAAATATTTGCTTATAAATAATATGTACTAGTTATTTAAATAAAGCAAATAGTGTAGTTGATTGCCACCGTATTATATAACAGCAAGGAAGGACCCGAGGAAGAATTGACGTTCAAACTTTCATATGTAGTTGATTGCCACCGTATTATGTAACATATCGATCTATATCAACAAACTTTGAAGGACACAAGAGCAGAAATAATGGCGCCCGTTTTTACGATTAATGGTTCTTCAAATGATATCCCCCAATTAAAGGAGATTGTTATCATTTATTTCCTTGTTTAACGGTTTTATAATATAATTACAATCTTTAATTACGTTAATTGATAAACTTAAATAGGATAGAGAAAGATTTTGACCGCAATTTCCGTAGGGTTGGGCGAGGTTTCAAGGTTAATGGTTGGCTTGTGTTTGACTATGGCGTTTCTTTCTTCCAAACTTGCACAAGTCAACTCACGTTAAACTCAAATAATCTTGCAAAGATGGCAAACAAGAAAAGACTCAATTTCTATATGACTCCAAGAAGGCTCAAGAAAAATTGACTCCAACTTGATACGGACTTCAATCGCTTAAATCTGAAACCTCTTTGATGCAGGGTTGATGCCGCAGTTCCGATCTAGATTGGAAGTCCTCGATAGAAGCAAATCTCGAATGGATAATACAAAATGTCGGGCAAGATTTTGGGAAGAACATACCAAGATTTAAGGAAACTCAAAATGCAGAATAATGGATGATATGGAAAGATAAGAAGATGAATAATGGAATGAAATATGATAAGTATAGATATGGACCAAGATATTCGTGCAAAGAACCTTGGTCAATGATGTGTCAAAATCCCTTAACGAAGAGCTTACCTTAACTCTCACTTATTTAACCTTACACAAGCCTTCTAAGTAAGACAAGGACAATGAGAAACTAGTATTGACCAGGAGCACCAACCTTCAAAAAGATTGACACACACAAGCACAATCTAGCACGGACTTCACAATGATTCAATCAAGGATATCTCTTTGATTGAATAGGAATGAATAAAACACAAAATTTATAAGCAAAGTTGCGAGTTCCCATAATATGTGGAAAAATATCAAATCTAATCTATCTAATAAGCTCTCCCTCTAAGGCTATTTATAAGGGAGATATTCTATGTATACTAAGAAAGATATCCTTTAAAAGGTAATCAAGGAAAGCTATATTTAAAAGAAATAGAAAAAATAATCCCAAAGATAGGATAAAAAACTAACAACTACCTTAAGAATGTTTGAGAGTTTTTAAGGTAAGAAATATAAAAGATAGTGTCGGAATTTAAAAGATTTTGGCCGAATCTTCAAGCGCACGTCAGAGACAATCTCGGGTGGATATCTCGGCCGAGATTCCTGTAAGACCGAGAATTCCTCTCTGAGACACTTTCTTCGTCCAAGCCACCTTCTATGCTTGATGGCTCTTCTTGTTCGAGGCTTGACTCTTTTATTATAGTCAACAATGTCACAAAGGAATCCTAAGAGTGAGTAGTGTCTCTTTGAGTGTATATGTTGTTAGCATGTTTGTAACTTCATCTTGAATAACCTTTGCTCTTGACCTTGTGATTGATCATTACATGATCGAATCTGAAGAAAGGGTAGTTGGATTGTCCTTTGATGTTTTAGCCCTTGATCTAGTGATTGGTCCTTGAGGTAATGTTGGAGATGGTCCCCGTCAATGACCTTTATTGCTGATTGGCCCAAGTGTATGATAACCGGGCAGTGATAACTTGTCCAGTTCTACAGGACAGTAGGAGGTTCTCAACGACTAGTTCAGACATGTAAACGGTGAGATGCATTGGATCCAGTCCTATTGGTATAAGGGGATAGAGGCGAGTTTCGGGAGATTTTCATGTCACAAAAGAAGTTGAATTAGTAAAGTGAATCACTAAATAAACGTTAATAATTGGCTTGAGTTTGAGCATGTTTTATGTGTGTTTTATACTTGACGTGTGTTTGTGTTGTTATAGTTATCTTGATATATAGAATGTTAGCTAACGGTTTTATCCGTTGTTGTAGATGCCTTGCAGGATAGGGATGTTGCCGAGTGATCTGGTCGGAGTGGTCAGTCGGGGGTCTCGTACATTACAAGACGGGATTGGGTTTTCATATTCTTGTTGCTTTTACATGTCATTGTAGAACTCGGCTGAGAGTTTGTTTCTTTTGAGTATGTTAAACCTTTTATTATTTTATCTCTTTGAAGTTTTCTATTTATTTGTGTCTTGTTGCAAGATCCGGTGAAATTGTTGTCAAGCTAAGGGTCAAGACCCATTGTGAGACCCTAACCCGTAGCATCCCGAGTTCCTAGAATTTGGGGTGTTACAACATGACTTTTAAGCTCGATATGAAAAAAGCATATGATAAAGTTGAATGGACTTTCCTTAAAGTTGTTCTTAAAAATTTGGCTTTGAAGATAAATTCATATTCTTAATTGAGGAATGTATATCCACTATTTCTTACTCTATTCTTATTAATGATACTCCAACAACAATATTCTCACCACAAAGAGGTCTTAAACTTGGAGATCCTTTGTCCCCGCTCCTTTTTAACTTAGGCGTTGAAGTCTTAGCGACAAATATCCAAAAAAAATGCAATGACTTTCCAAACATGATTGGTTTTCCTGTCTCGAGAGGAGGTACGAACATTCCTTTCCTTGATTTTTCCGATGACATTATTAGAACATCGCCCCATACTAGTAACAAATTTTTATCAATTCTTACAAATTATTGTGCAATCTCAAGACAAGTTATCAATTATCACAAATGTGCTTTTCAAACTACAAACAACATAGAAAATACCAATAGAAGAATAATTAAAACTCAACTTGGCATTTCCTCTTCAAAAAACCTAGAACAATATTTAGGATGCCCCATTATTAACGGAAGAGTTATTACAGATATTTTTAATACTATCATCCAAAAATCTAAACAATAACTTGCAAAATGAAAAGCTTAAGGAAGAATCATTCTCATTAAAGCTAATCTGAATGCTAAACTCAATTACATTATGCAAGATTTTATGTTACCTCCTAGCATTCATAAAGAACTTGACCAAATAAAGAGAAACTTCTTTTGGAACAAAGGCCCTAATAACCACCCTCTTATCAACTAGGATAAATATGTAAACAAAATGTTAAGGAGGCACTAGTATCAAGAAAGCAGAACATTTGAACAAAACTCTCCAAATGAAACTTCTATGGAAAACTATGGCAAAACTTGACAATATATGGGTTAAACTTATTAAGGAGAAATACTTAAAAGGTTGCCTCTTGTGGAACTATAACCTTAGTCGCAATGCTTCATGGCAATGGAAAAAATTTATACAAATTAAAAATAAATTTGAAAAAGGGATCAAATGGCGTATTGGTGGTAGAGATAATGTTAAATTCTATACTGATCTTTGGATTGTTGGCAAACCTCTTCAAAGTCTTATGACTAATCACTCGCTGCACGACCCCTCTATGAAGGATAATAGCTTCATACTTTAACAAAAATTGGAATATCCAACTTTAAAACCAACTACGCCCATATCTACCAGATAACATCATTCATCAAATAAAAAACTACAACTTACCCAAAAATGATATACGAGATAGAGCCTATTGGGCTAATGATGAAAAAGGTTAGTTCTTTACTAAATAAGCTCTTCATATGATTCAAAGATATAAGGTTGGTGTTACCACTAATAAATCATGGATTTGGGATATCAAAATTATGCCTAAAATCAAATATTTTCTCTGGAAACTTGCCTTTGATGGTATACCTACTAAAGAAAATCTTGATAGACAAAAAGTCCTTGTTGCTATGAATTTTGTCTTCTGTAATCATCATACGGAAAGTGCAAAATATTTTTTCTTGAAATGCCCGTAAACACGTTGGGAATGATACAATTAAAATGTACCTCCAAAATTGTGATATGACTATCGGAAAATTTATGACCTTTATTTGGATCTTAAGAACCTAATCACAAATAATGATTTGAGGAAGTTATCGCCATTGGTGGTAGGATCCGAACTCTGCACGAGTTGCCCCTCCCTCCCTTATACCAGTTGTACTAATCAAACTTTGTGTATTCTTTTGATGATACACAATTTCAATTACACAATTTTAATTACACAACTTTAATGCATAATTTCAGTTACACTATTTCTTAAATTTAACTGTTATGTACACATTTTCAATTAATATGTATTTATCATACAATCACAAACAAAACTCGACACATTAATATGTACATATGTACACATATTTCATACTCAACAAGTATTGATTACTACACATACATATTGTCCAGGAAAGAAATATAGTGAAATGTATTCCGTACACAAGGTTTAATCCATAAACATGTTGCGGGTACACAATGCAGACGATAAACATGTTGCGGGTACACATTAATATGTACATATGTACACATATTTCATACTCAACAAGTATTGATTACTGCACATACATATTACTCCTCATTATTTTAATCCATAAATTAATGAGGAGAGTTTTTAGGAATATTTAGTTATTATCTCATTCCTTTTTTAAGGTAGCAGCATATTTCTTTAATTCTTTAATCAGGAAAATAATTTAATTAATATAGGAGAGAAGGTTGACTTATATGATAATATATTTTATTATTATCTAGTTAATTTTTTTCTTCATAATTTAGGGTGCCTACTTTGTCAGCACAAAATAAAATGAGCCTACTTTATATACAATGATACCCATTCATTCAAAATTAAGTGGCAATACCCTGCAACAAATTTTGTTAAATTAAATTTTGACGCTTCTATGAATCGTTCAGGTCATTTTGCTTTTGGATTTATTATCTAAGACAGTTCAGCTCTTCCTCTTGCCCTTGGTGCGGGACCGTTCTCTGCTTCTTCCATTATGAAGGTTAAAGATTTTGCTATCCGTCCTCCAAATGGCCTTTATTTCGTATTTGGCAACCTCCTTGGGAGTCCGATATGATTGTTTCTGAGATTTCTTCTTTCCTCCTCGTTTCAATTGTTGAAGAATCAGTTACATCTTTTGGGAAATCAATGTTGTTGTTGATTTTCTTACGGCTCTCTCAGCCACACCCGGGGCTTCTCTCTGGATGCACTTCCTTCTGTTGTTGATAACCTCATCCGCTTGAATGTTTTAAAACGATTAGTCTCTATAGACTAATCCTCCCTTTTTCCTTGCCCTGTTTCTTAAAAAAAAATGATAGGCATAATACTTTGTATTATGCAATAGATTTTTGCTTAATGTTACAATGAATTATTATGTGAAATCATTTACAACCCAATTGTAGACCTTTCGAAATACGAAAAAGTGAATGAGTCATTCCGATACTGATTTGTAATTGTCTAAGGTATCAAAGGAAGCCTTAGAGTTATTATAATAGTAGTTTTTAGTTGGATGGACAAAAATTAATGTCGATTAAGAAGTAGCTGGGATGATAATAATGACGCCGAGAGCATTCACCAAAAGGCTGAGTTTAGCTGTCTAGAGATTGGGTTCAAATCTTGATAAACTCCCCTTTTTAAACACCATCATGCTGCATTAACTTACCACCCTATCAAAAGTGACGATATAGCCCTTGTCATCAACGCAAAACTACATCGAGGACCAGCAAATCCAAGCGTTTATCAGGGGCAGTTTTGTCCGAAGACAGAAATATTGCATGCAAAGAAGCAAAGACGATGCCAAATGAGATTTGGTTGGAGGTATCACATGGCTACAAGTCACCCCCTCATGTTACCACATTTGCTTTCTTGCTTATTTTTATCATTAGTGATTATGTGTGTGTTGTTTCAAACATCATTTGGGTCAAACTTCGTGTTTTGACCATTATTATTGATAATATATTTGTCTATTGCAATCATGTGTCACAATTATGTATCATGTTACAACTATTAATTGCTTATTTAAGTTAAGCTTCATCATAAACATGCATTATGTAAATCATACTATTTTTTATGTTAATATAAACCTAATAAACATCTAGGCATCTTGAAAATATCAAATTGTGGGAATTTGTTGTATTATCAGTTTGTTGGGTCAAAATTTTATGTGAGGGTGAGCTACCAAAAAATCGTCTTTAACGTTGTTTTTTTTAAGTATAAAGGTTACTCGATCGAGTGTCAATTGATTTTATAACGGAACTCTGCTGGGTTGGTCTTGGACTTAAAGAATTGACCCAAATGTGGATTTTCGCACGTCAATTTGGTATCATAGCTAAAGGTTTGGTTTGGACCGTTTACACACGCAGTTTGATGTGTACTCCACAATGACATCCAATGGTTAGCCATTGCCCCTTTGTTGTATGGTGATCTCGGTTACGAGAGCAAGCACGCGAAGGTCATGCATGTCATCGACCTTGAGGGGCTGTTGCATGAAAATCTCAATTTTAAGAGGATACGTGGTGATCGCGTAGAACAAGGGCGTCCCTTGGGGATCAGTGCACAATGTCCGGGTTTGTGGGAAAGTCACAATTGAGGGAGATTATTGGGTATACCTCTACATATATACTTATTGTGTCATAATTTGGTCTTATAAATTTAAGATATGAGTGTATGTATTAGTCCGTCTATTAATAATTGATTTTAGGATGGATTTAAAAGTGTCAAATGGACTTAAGAAGTTAGGCACAAAGGTGGATTGTAGCAAAAACTAATATAATGCATGCTGCAACTTGGTTGTATGGGGCCAAATTAAAATATCTAGTAATGGTCAATCATAGAGTGGTAAAAAGTTGTTCTCACGTCGAGGAAGTGGTCATGTCTAAAGTTGTTATCTTAAGTCTGAACCAGGAAGATGGATGTGTCGAGGGTAAAACTAGTAAGTAGAGTCAAATGTTATAGATGGTACGTTGCATCCGATAAGAATGATTTAAGCCAATGTATCAACAACAAATGATCTTACATAGTTTTAAGTTTGGTGGATGGGCGAGCTACACGTACACCTCAATCATGCTAGCTAGCTTGCTCATCTACGTCAAAACAAATATCGCTTCGTACTTATCCATTCATACCATCATTACTAGCTTAACTGTAACGTAATTAAAAGTTTACCACAATTAGGGTTTTGATGGTATACCTACCAACTCTACAAATGAATAGGACTGCTACAACCTAGATAACATCATCATGCATTCAGGTACGTACGTAGGAATAGCTTTTAGATCACTTATTATACATCCAACTAATTTCTCATAATATTACCTATATAATACACTTTATAGTGAGCAATAAGCATCTTTTGTTTATTATATTTTAGTAACAAAATCGTAGGACGGTAACCTCTTAAAAAGGTTCATATATATATATATATATATATATATATATATATATATATATATATATATATATATATATATATATATATGCGTGTGGTTCTCACGAGAACAAACCTTATTGTGTATCATGAGAACAATTTTAGAGTGTCGGATAGTGAGTATTAAGGGTCGAGATTTAGGGTAAATATCATAATTAATAATAACTACTACTAATAATAATTACTAATAATCCATTCGATCAACAATAACTACGAATAATACATTAAACGATATGACACATTCGTAACAAAACTAATAATAACTACGAATAATATATTAAACAATAAGGTTTGTTCTCATGATTACACGATAAGATTTGTTCTCATATGAACTATATTATAATATATATATATATAAATATAAAAGAAAACTATATGAACTATATGATTACACGATAAATATAAAGGAGTCATATACGGGATACAATCACCCTAAAATCATCCCCAAAAGAGTATATAAAGGATCATCTAAAGTTTATAAACGGTGAACTCCAGTTTTTTAAAAGAAGGTAAAATTTGTCAATGAATCAACCACCTTATTATTTTCTTAAAAATATGAATAAAATTGACATTCCAGTTGTTGGTAAAGAAAACTTACACGCATCAAATAATGAGGCTAGATAACAGATGCGTAGGACTAACATGACATCAAATAATCAAGTGTAAGAAGGGAGTCAACCTCGACACAGACTCGACAATAACCACATTTCCAAGCAAAATCCACACCATAAATGACTCCCCTAGTTAAACCATGGGAACAGTAAAACTCCCGATATCACTTATGATCAACTACTCTATCACCATTTTCTATATATCAAAAATCCTGTTAAAATATAAAAATTAAGTCGCATTAACGCTTTTTTGGGAATGAGTTTAAACTAATGACAGAATCTTAGTATTGATAAATATAACAAGATTTATTAATTGTGGGTTACTTGATACGCAACTCCACAATTGGCGTGAATTAAGGGAAAGGGTCGTTTCTGTTTGGTTGATTTATTTAATAAATAGTGAAGCTAAAATCTTGCTTAGTAAAAAAATAATGTAGAACCCTAATGACACCAATAATATTGCATGCAAAAGCAGGCTAAGCAATTGTCTTGTAGCTCCCGATGTGTCCATGTGCTGTTCCCAAATACTTAAACATAAACCTGTCCTTTTTTCTTCTTTTCTTAATCAACATAATTCATCCTCACAATACTTGTAAACTCCACCCACCATCTCATGTGCACCTTCAATACTTTATCATTTTCGATCCACCTCACTTCTCTACTTCTTAAATTTCCCTCAAAATGTTATTTTCTAATTATTTTTTTTATTTATACAAGTGTAAGCAAAAGAGAAGGGAACGGTCTCTAAAGACTGGTCACCCAATGCATTTAATCGGATGGGGTTTTCAACATTTTCCGATAGCATCTAACTACCCGCCGCTGACGTGAAACCATGTAACGCAAGTCTATCTACTATGGTGTTGAAATCCCAAAAAAATAGTGATCACATACTGATCAAAACCGGAGATCAAGGAGGAGCGTCCGAGGAGATCAGAACGAAGACAAAGAGAAAAAGATGAAGCCGGAGGAGGACAAACAACACAAAAATGTAAAACATCTCCCAATGATGAAGCGGGTAATGGGGAGTCAAGCACTATCTGGAATAATACCGCCAGATGCATGTACAACAAGATACGAACTCCTAGGAAAGTGAAAGACAAGAATTCGGGGAAGAGCCTCCCATCAAAAGAAACGGTCATGAAAGCACACCACCACGACCACAATCCAGACACGACTTTATACATACACCGAAATCAATAAGAGAACTTGAAAACAAGAACATGTCAAGATCCACCTCAATGAAACTCACGAAATTATTCATAAGGAGCTTTTCGCTCATATTAGTTCACAACTTCAAGTATTGGTTCAAATAAGGAGAATTCTTTCCAGTTTTCAAGTTTATCGGTTAAAATCTTTATTCCAATCAGATTCTATAGACCAAAAATTGTTCGGAATTTGTGACTCTTGGTCGAGAAAACGGATTTCATAGGTAGTGTGACCGTTGTTCATAAGCCATGGGATATTTGTCTACAACTTCATGTTTTTTTCAAAAGTTCAAACAACTTTTCTCAACAAAAAAAATGAGAATTTCAATTTTAGTTCCATGACAATAGATTCCACTCTACTCAAATACCAAGTGTACGTTGTTGGATAATTTCCTTCAACAAGTTAATTTAGGGTAAAAAATGCTTTGGGAAAAATAAAATGTTCAAAGTTCTAGGTTCCAATTATTCGTAATTAATTCATTTTTGAGGAAAATTTTAAACAAAGCCGAAAATTAGAGGAACAAAAAAGAAAAACAAAGGTTGTGCAAATAGATAGTTTTAAATAAAGATAAACCATGAAAAGGGAAACATGACAAAGGAAAACTAAAATGATTCAAAATTCTCAACTTTAAAACACCAAAAATCTGATAAACATGAAGGAAGACCAAAATTAAATTTTAGAAGAAAAAAAACTTGCACGAAAGTAAAAAGTAAAGCAAAAGCTATGAAAACCCAACAATGGAGCTAAATATGCAACGAAATAGCAAAGAACTAAAACCACAAAAAACGAAAATAAGGACGGCAAAAAATTTTGGAAAAAAAATAATATCAAAACTATTCCACTATTCCTCCATAATATCTTTGTAGCTTAATGATGAAGATGAATTTCCCTCAAAATAAAAATATGTAGAATGGTCATTATTATTCTCTTGATATATCATTTATGTGTTCATGATAATAGTTTGGATAATTATACATCATAATTATTTGTTTAGATAAATTTCTGAAACCCTTTGTTCAAGGGAAGATTTCTAATCAAACTTCAAAGAGTGAAAATTTAGTTGTAAAAATTAGATGATAAAAGATACAAATCATATAGTCAAAGAACTATCGATAGTTAGTGAGATCAGGGTGGGTTAAGTTGTTTGAAATATTTATCAAAAGATTCAAACTAAACATTTTAACCTGAAGAGAGGTATCAGTAAGAGTTAGGTAAGAGCACACTCTTTAGTTCATATTAGAACACTAAAAGTTGCATAGAGCTCCCATGGTTCATTTTATAAGGGAACTCTTTATAGAGTTCTTTTGGAGAGCTTGGTTCATTAGGTTCTCATTGTTTATATTATAAGGATACTCTGTTATAGGTTTTTTAGGAGAATTTGGTTTGTTTGGAGTGATTCATGTAGTCAAAAACAAACAAAAGTTTGTGTCATGGACCGTCCTTCATTTGAACAATAGATACTCCATTTTGTTCTTCATATTCATCTAAGTCGTAAAAGAGGCGGCGACAAACGACATCCTTTATATCTACAATTGATGATTTTATCAATCCTTCCACATTTGAGTTTTTCCTCATTTATGAGGTTTTTGCCACACTAAATGACAAGTTTTCTAGATTCATTGATAAAATTTGTTTTAGTTAAGATTTGTTATCCGGGATTGGTAAAAGGTGTTATTGAGGCAAAGAAGTTCAGCTAATGTATTTTCCAAATCTTGATTTTTTGGATTAAGAAGATAGAGTCGTCAAACTTTGGTAAAAGGGTGTTACAGATCTTGAATTTTTAAGCAACAAGGGCTGAATTCATTCAATGAGTATAAAGAGTATAAGTTCGAGTATGCTTTTCAAAAATTTCTAGATATATATGGATCCAATGGTAGAGTTTGTTCAAAGGAAAGTTTGTTTAATAAAGTTTCTAGATATGGATCCAGTAGTAGATTTTGTTCAAACGAGTCTGATTCCAATTATGAGACGGAAAATCTACGGTTTTGATTATAAAATCCTTGTAGAGTCTGTCGTGGTTGGACTCCTAGATCCATGTTCCTGAGTCTAACCAGACGTCCCTAACTTTTAACTTTCGGTCCCTTAGAGCCAAAGTAACTTGACAGAAGGAAGTTAAGGGCAGGTTTTGAACCCAACAATCCGTCCAAAAATGCTCCCTACGTCCATCAGATACGCTTCACCCAATGTTTGGAGAGATAACCTCGTTGTAAGCATGCACTTACACCTTCCAAATGAAAGAATTGCCTCCCCTACAGATCAACATACGAGGCCAACCATTCTCATAGACCGAATACTTCTCTAGTAATACTTTCGCCCATAGTTGGTATTTATTTGTGAATAACCGCCACCCTAACTTACTAAGCATAGCAAGATTTGAGTCAACAACTTTCCTGATTCCCAAACCTCCCGCAACTTTATCCTGGCAAACCTTATCCCAACCAATCTATTGAACCTTTATGTTGCATGGGTAACTATGTTTGTTCCCTAGATGGGTGTGAATGAACAATATAGTCTTAAATTTATACTTGTAATAAAAGCCTAAACAACTAAGTGAACCCACAATGTATGGACCATCATGTAGATAAGCAAATATTGCAAGGTCGAACACAAGGACTGAAGTGAAATCAATATAGGTGATAAATAAAAAATAGAATAGACCAATTCTGAAAATAGAGAATGAATCAAGCAAAATCAATAAAGACGTAAAATATGATAATCGGGCAATGTAGATTCTAGATATCAAGGTATCCAGTTGTGGTCTTCGATTCAAGACTTCTAAAAACTAGGGCAAGGTTGAGATTGCTAGGAAATGGTGTTTCTAAGGTGGGAATGATCACGGGGGAGATCTCTCAAACCACTATCCCTAACTGAATCACCTATTACCGGGTAAGTCTCAAGGATCTACGGAAAGGAACATAAACTCAAACAACCACTCAACCTAAGGGAAAAAAATATTCTTCACCAGGTAAGTCTCAGGTTAAGCTCACTCAAGCAAGAGGTCTGACACACTTAAACCAATAAAGGGTTTTAAAACCTTTATTACCTAGAACTCGTCATCAGGGGTAACTAAGAAAGGGAATCACCGGTAAGTCTCTTCCAAATCTTAGATGTAAGCCATAGAGGGATCTAAGGGTATGAAACACTCAACAAAGACTATGATTTGGGTAGTCTAAAAATCAAGCATAAAGATATATCGTATACGGATCAAAAAAAAGAAACATCGGGTGATTCTAAGATAAAACGCGGCCGCGGTTCCTGAAGAACATTTCGAGGTTCTAAAGATCGAGGGTTGATCAAACTCTAAATGTCCAAATCTAACATAAAGTCTCAGTCTATCATCATCTAAACCACCACCATCAACCAATCGCCCTAGAATCCCAAGGGTTTAGACAACAACGCACATATTCAAATCAAGAAAGATAAAAGAAGAATTCAAGAAAACCATAAGCAATAGAACTAAAAGAAAAGTAAGAAATACTTAACAAGATGCCTTCAATATCCAAAAGCAAAACCAATCCAATAACAAAATCAGAATCTTTAATCTAAAAGCAATGAAATCAAGAACTTATGTCTTTCTCTCCAAGAAATCTTCACACAAATCTTTCTCAATCCAAAAATCACAAGTGTTCTAGCTAAATCTAATGTGTAATTGAGAGTAGTAGAACATGAGATTGTATGTCCTTTGATGTTGCCGGAATGAGAGAGATATATGAATTGCTAGGGTTTAGACAAGCATGGGCCATGTGCCTAAATAAGATAAACCGCAGGTCGGGTCATTAATGACCTCGGCCGCGGTTTTGCATAAACGTTGGGGCCACGGTTTTCTCCTGCGTGTGTCTTCTCCTTGGCTCCTTGCTTGATCCTTTGTGATGTTCCAACTTCCTTTTTATGCTCCACCATGCTCCACTATGATCCGCCTCGAGGCTTAGTCCTCATGTATGTCATTCCGCTCCAAACTCTGCCAAAATCGCTTGAAAAGGAGACAAGAATCCGTGTAAACATCTATTCTAGGATAATATACAAAGTTAAGCCTAAATGCCATGAATTCATGTCTATGCATGCAAAACAAAGGGAAAAATTACCTAAATACAAGTCTAAACTAAGGACATAATTTATGTTATCAAACTACCCCACATAAGTTCCTACACAACTTGTCAATAGCGTTTAGCACACTAGTAGGGAGAAAACAGTATTCATATAATACATGGACAGTGCCGACAAGACTATTTTGACCAACGTCGCCCTCTCAACGATATTCATAGAGCGAGTCTTCCACCCCGCAAGTCTACCAGCCATTCTTTCCATGAGCGAATTAAAAGTGGAGTTATATACCTTATCATGGAAGAGTGGAATTCCTAAGTACTTCCCAAGGTGCCAGGTATGAGGGATACCACACTGATCACTTGGCACACTTTCAAGCTCACCTTGGACATTTTTAGAAACAAATAAGCGAGGTTTAGAGAGGCTAACTCTTTGCCGGACGCTCCACATAAGTCCTGAAGAATCTTCTTCATAACATTCACTTGGGGCGCTAAAGCTTCGACAAACAAAAGGGTATCATCTGCAAAATGAAGGTGAGATATCTTGGGGCCTCCTCTAGACACTTTCATCGGCTTCAAAAGGCCATCTCCAACCGCTTTAGTAACCATATAGTTTAGTCTTTCCAAACAAAAAAGAAAAGATAAGGTGACAACGGGTCACCCTACCTAAGTCATCTCGTCATTGGGAAGGATCTCGTCGCCTCCCCATTCTAGAGAACTCTCATCGAAATCGTAGAAAGACATGTTGATATACATTAGACCCAATAGGAAAACATCCCATTATCTCTAAGAGTTTCAATGACAAAATCCCATCTAAGCATATCATACACTTTCTCAAGATCTAGCTTCAACATCATCCAACCTTTATGCCCTATCTTACTCTTCATAGAGTGTATAGCTTATTGGGCTATAACAACATTATCCCATATAATCCTCCCCGGAATGAAACTAGCTTGCATCGGCGAAACCAATTGGTCCATCACATCCTTAAGCCGGGTAGCCAAGATGATGTGGGACCATCTCTTATACAAGGACCAGTTTCTCGCTCAAAAGCTAAAGCATTAAAAGATAAGTCATCAACTTCTTCACCTTCACCTTCTTCGGATTCGATTATGGATGGAGCGATCACACGGTCAAGAGCTAAAGCAATACAAGATGAAGTTACGGATCTTCTTATGACATTTACACTCAAGGAAACTCTTATCACTCTCAAGAGTTCCTTGGTGACATTGTTGACTGTTATAGAAGAGCCAAGCCACGACCAAGAGGATCCACAAATCAAGGAAGAAGGATGAGAGCAAGGAAGAGTTCCAAAGAAGGAAATCGACCGATTTCCTGTAGGAATTTTGATCGATTTCCCCATCCGATTTCTTCACTATAACGACCTTTGCCAAAAGATCCGGCCATGATCTTTATCTTTTGGCAATTATATCTTTTATAATTCCTTAAATCTCTCATACTATCCTAAGGGATTATTAAGATTATATCTTTTAGATTTTATAGTTTTATATATATTAAAAGATATCTTTGTAAGATTATCTTTATATATATTTTCCTAGTTTTTGTAGGATTAGTCTCCCTTATAAATAGTCTTAGTGGGGGAGATTGTTTAGTAGATTCGATTTGATATATTTTCACAGAATTGTGAGACTCGCACCTTCACGTACGGAGCTTGTGTTTTATTCATTAATCATTCAATCGATAAAGAGAGCTTTTGATTGAATTGTTTGTGAAGTCCTTGCTAGATTGTGCTTGTGTGTGTTAATCTTATTGAAGGTTGGCGCTCCTGGTCATTTTTAGTTCCGCCTTGTGCTTGTCTTAATTAGAAGACTTGTGTAAGGTTAAAGAAGTGCGGGTTAAGGTAAACTTCTCGTTTAAGGGTTTTGACACATCATTGGTCAAGGTTCTTTTACGGAACTATCTTGGTTCATATCTTCCTATATCTTTCATTTATCATTCCATAATCATCTTATTTTCTTTCCATATCATTCCCTAATCCGTTTTCTGAGTCTCACGAAAAATCGCCTTGTTCATCCAAATTAATCGACCGATTTATTATCTAGAACAAACCGATTTTTATTCCAGTTAAGGACTTTCAATCTAGATCGGGAATTGCGGCTCATCCCCGCATCATCACAAGGTCTTTGTTATGGGGCTGAATTGGCTAATAACCTCATGTTTAGCCACCTTACCTATCAAGGGAATGAGAGTCTCGTTTGGGGCACAAGGCAAGGACCCACTACGGAAAAACCCTTTAACGAACTCCACTAACGATGCATCAACCGTGGCCTAAAGCTGTCTATAGAAAATTGGTTGGAATAAGTCCGTGCTTGGGGCCTTCAACGACCCCATCCCCTTTACCTCCACCAACCCTCCGACGCCTCACACTCCTTATCCAGATCCGCCCACTATAAAGAATACAGTCTTGGAAATCCCCCCATCAGTATGCACCCCATCCTAGGAAGGCTAAGTGGTCCGTATAGGTTCTGAAAAAAGTCAAAATCACACTTTTCTAGTGTAGCCTTCTCCAGGAACCAACCATCATCACTAATTTTCAGAGCATCAACACGATTACCTTGCCTTCTCACAATTGTAGACAAATGGAAAAACACAATATTTCTATCTCCATACATCAACCAATCCTGACTTGCTTTTTGGCACCAAATGATCTGTTCTTGTTTCATAACAACCTCCAACTGCTTCTTTGTCAACAATAGAGGATCCGTTATGCACTACATTAGGCACTTGTTAATCTCCTCGAACTGCTTAATCAGATCCTCTTTCCTCGTATGGATATTACCAAACACCTCCTTATTACATTGTCTTAAATCTCTGCAACTTCTGAAGCGCTCCAAGGAGGTGAGCAAACCCACCTCAGGCGCTTTCGATGAGTGGTGCAAAATCCGGATGAGAAAACCACGCAACCTAAAATCTAAATGGTCTTCTTCTGATATTGGAATCAGGAAACCCATAAAAAAAGATAAGCAAGGGGTTATGATCAGAAGACAGCTTGGAAAGATGCCTCACAGTTGCATCTGGCCACTTTAGCCTACTCCTAGTAGATATCAAAATAAGATTTAATCTCTTCAATATTCTGGTCCACCCCCCCCCCCCCTCGAGCCCATGTAAAAAGAGAGCCCTGATAACCCATATCAATCAATTGGTTATTATTATTTCATCTATCCGAAGAGGCACCCCTGTAGCGGAAGCAATGACCTTTATAGCTTTTGTGTTATACATTGAGAACGACAATCTTGAAATACGCACCCAAACTCATGTTGTCGAGATGGTAGACGTCAATGGTACAAAAGACGCTTGTCGTTGCTGCATGAGGAGATAGTGTCTAAACATCTTCCAGAGGCCATTAGAGTAGGAAGATCATTAATAGACCATCCTCCCTTCGGTTTTCATAATAGTCGAATAGTCTTTTCGAAAGTAGTAAACGAAATCATTCTTTCCAACAACTTCATGACTATCGAACTCCTCCAAGGAGCATTCACATATTGGACTGTGTCAAGGGCAATTGTATTCGATGGGGTTGCATCCTCACCCTTCAGAAAATCTGTGTGGATTTGGCCATATTCAATGAGGTTGTTTGGTAGAATAGGAAGTTTCCTCCAGGCTTTTTTCCCAAAGAGCATTTTACTCCAAGAATTATGGAGAGGATTAGGAATGTTTTCAGCATGATTATTGACCAAAGAATCACCCACATCAGTATCGGGATGAGGGCATTCAATAATTTAGGGCACAAGTTTAGCGGTTGTTGGCGGGAAAAAGTTTGGGTTTGACGTCTTGAGAATCGCCTCTTGGTTTCGCTTCTCTCATCGCCTCCACACACCCTATCCTAGCGAAACTTAATGTTAGAACTATTGATACACAAATTCTGAAGTAATATTGAAAAAATTCAAGAATACATAATATAACAAGTTTTAGATAAACATGAATACAAAAAATATGAATTAATAAGATAGAGTGTTTGAACTAATGAAACCCTAATAATATAGAAGTGTTAAACTCGAGAGTATTATTGCAAAAACGTATGACATTTGTGGGTTTTTTTTTAATTTTTATTATAATATAAAATAATTGAACCGGTAGTATATAGACTTTTAGCAAATCAAACAAAAGTTTGGATTGTCAAAGTATTACAAACTTTTCTCGTAAAATGTGTGAATTAATATTACTTATAATTTGAACTAATATAACATAAAATTTCAACTAAATGTAAAAAACACTTTGGAACTAACGAAGTGTCCATAAAAAAAGAGCAATTTTGGTAACTATGCTTTTTTACTATAGTAATTATGATTTTTAATGTTTTAATTAAGTAAATATACCTCAACCTTTTGTATTTATTCTCAAACTCTACACACTCTTCTCTTAACGGGTGCATTTACTAAACACAAAATTTGAAAAAGCCTAATAAACCAAATTGTTTCAAAATTTTTTTTACATCGATCAGATCCGACAATGCTCCGTAACTTTGTACCGGAAGAACAACTCCGTAACCAAAACTTTATTTTATAAAGATATATTCATAAAGTTGTCCATAAATAATGTTTTAAATATCTTTTCATCATATTGTAAATTTCATTCAATTTTATTGGCGGGTGTTGTATTCCCTCCTTATTGCATCACATTCATAAAATCAAAAGAAATAAATAAACAACTTAGGAACATGTAGACCCCCATTTTTTTCAACTCTTTTATAAATCACACAACTTTCCCCACAAGACAACCACATCCCTCTCACTCTCCTTCACCAAAAAACAAAACCACACTAACATCAAAGCCAAGAACTCCATTGTTTTCCACACCTCAAACTCAAAATGATCTCCCAAGAAACTCCTAATGATGATCAAACAACCTTAAGCAAACCCATCGATCCACCATCAAGCCCAAGAATCTCCTTCTCCTCCGATTTCCTCGACGAAACCGACTTCATCTCAATTACCCCAAACTCCGATCATCATCATCACTACAACAACATTCTCAAATCTCCAGATTTCGAGTTCTTGTCCAGCAAGGTTTCACCGACTCATACCGGAATGTTGACCGCCGACCAGCTCTTTTTCGAAGGAAAGCTCCTTCCGTTCTCCCAAGCTCAGAAACTTCCCGAGCAGCTCAACAAGATCAACTTAAAAGACGAGTCACCTGCTGTAATACCGTCTCCGGCGACTACTCCGGCTTCCGCGCCGGCGGAGCCGAGGATATGGTTCATCGACGATGACCCATCTCCGAGGCCGCCAAAATGCACGGTTTTGTGGAAGGAGCTGTTGAGGCTGAAGAAGCAGAAGTCAGCTTCTTCGCTTTCTCCTTCTTCGTCGACTTCATCTTCTTCCTCCTCGTCTTCAAGCTCTTTGGGTGACCACGTGGCGGCCATGGAAGAAGGAAAGAAGAGCTCCGTCAGTACCAAAGAGAAGCATGTGAGGAGGTTAAAGAAAGGACTGGAGAGAACCAAGTCTGCAACTATTAGAATAAGGCCAATGGTGAATGTCCCCATTTGTACTACTCAAGGAAGTAAGACCAGTTCTTTGCCTCCATTGTTTCCTCTTAAGAAAGGAAGAGTTCTTGAGAGATGAATGCAAGTTATTATCACTGAATCAAAACTTGTATTATTATTTTATGTTTTGGGTTGTTTTTTTTTTTTGTGGGTTTGATTTGGTGGTAGATCTGTTGCTGTATATGTTTCCATTATCGATCCTTCTAATCTTTATCAGAAGCTTTCTAAATCAAGATCAGATCTCAATATTTCGTGTGCGCCCTAAAGATTTCATTTTTATGATCTTCCCTTTTGACAAAGGTTCAGTTCAAGTCTTCGGATGATAAATACGAAAGATACCTTGAGATGGATAGGAAAGAGGGAAGAAGACTGAAACAAAGAGACGATTCAGACATCAGATCTGCTCTCTGGATTGTCTTCAGAGACACCATCATTATTTTTCTAATTTTTCCAAAAAAAATATATTCATCAAAAGAATGAAAATATGTAATCTTCGGTTAATTTCTTATCGGGTCTATTATCCATTATTGTTGAATGATCAGTGAATTGGGTTTGTCCGCCAATAATTGTTAGTTTATGAAATAATATCTACGTATTTTGGCATATATTACTAAATTTATATCTTAAAATAAATAATATTAATAAATAAATATAAAGTTATTTATATGATATTATTATAATATAATTAACAATAAAAACTTTCATTATATTTTTTTTTAATTTTAAGACTAACAATATGAAATTTCTAAGAATCAATATTCTTAAAATCAGACCAATATTCAATTGATCTAGTGGTAAAGTGGCGTTAGACTGTTAAGTGTTGACTTGGAGTTTGAATATTCTGGATATGTTGTTAGACTCCTTGTTTGTTTAACAAAGAAAATGAACACATGAAAATAATAAAACTAATTTTCCCTTTATTTTTTTTATTCTAATTTTGTTCTACCCTTATGATCAAACGGACATTTAATATACAATTTTTTTTGGTATTTTAAATGAACAAGATAGAGTGGCGTGTAAAGTCGCTTCCTCCATCACCCATAATTTTAGAGTTTTATCGATTTTTTTGGATCAGGTGATTCAACGGACAGTCGGTGACAAACGATTGTTCACTTTAGCTAGAAGGAATTTCTTAATTGTCATTAATTTCCATTGACAAGACAAATAAGTTAGTACAATAAATAATTGAGTGTAATAGTACATTTGGTTTAATGAAAGTTCAGTTCTTTAATATTCAACACATTAATCCATGTAAATGAATCAAAATGTAGCATGCCAAGACTTTAAGGTGAACTTTCAACCAAAGCTTCAAATATTTTTTGATATGAAAATGACATTGCAAACAACATTCAACTGTGTATTGAAGCTAGGAAGACCATTAGGATGAAGAAAGTAGTTAGATGGGTGGATGGAATTGAGTAAGAAGTTACAACAACACAATCAATCTGAAAATGAAGAAAAGGGAAAATGATTAAAGAAGCAAGTACTAAGTACTATATATATGCATGCTTAGCTGTGTTCATTAATGGAGGTTTATATGGTCCAAGCTTTGATGAAGATGAACATGGAAGACAGTAAATTGCGTATCAGAAGGAAGATGGAAGATGATGAATAAGTGGGGCAGTCTAGGGCAGTGATCAGTAAGACCTCCAGCTCATCATAAAAGTCAGGTTGGGGGCTCTACCACTTCAAACAACAAGACATAACCTAATTCCAAATACATATATATATATATAAAATAAAATTTTGATTCTGTAGAATTGCTTACAATGATAAGACTGTTAGAGTAAGTGTTGATTTTGGATGGATTGTTCTTGTGGCATTCATTGTTTCTGCAAAGTAGGACAATTCATTCTATGTAGTTCCATACCATTCCATTGTTCCTCTCATATCTACTTTTTCAACGGTTCTCCCATCAATCTTCTTATGGAAACTATTCTCTTCTATCAATTCATTGTTTTCAAGTAAAAATTCAGTAATTGAAATAAATAATTATTACTAACTCACTGGACACCCGTCAACTCGAGATGACAACGTCACCTGCATTCGATGAGTGCCCCAAAACCTATTTGGAAAAAAGATCATACGATTATAACTCGGATGACGTGTGCATAGGATGATGAAATGGGTCGGATGTGTGCGAGCAACTCAAGAGCCCGGTCCCCGTTACCAACCTACTACTCACACCCATCATCGATTTTAGTATAAACGTTTTTTATACATTGATATTATATAAGATTACATTATAATATTTGTAGTATAAATATTTTTTAGACTTTAATAATACACGAGTTTACATTAAAACACCATGCTCACAAATAATCTTGTTCAGTGCACTAAGATGATAGGGATGAAGATTATTTTTGGAGATGAATAAAAATAAAAATAATTTTCATATTTCTAACAATCGATTATTGAGATTACTTGGTAGATGATAATAATCTATTCCAAATTTACCCTTGTATTCACATCTTCTATAAAATATTAAATTTATGTATGTCCATTTATGTAAACTTATCCATAATAATCCACATTCATACCAAACACATTTTTATTTCATCTCCCATTTTCATCTCCTTTCATCTTCATCTTAATTTTAATACTAATCTTCATTTTCATCCACGATAATCCCACATCACCAAACGGACCCTTTATTTATTCTTGTGACCTTGTCGATGATACCGACTTTCACTTTCCGTGAACCTTTAAGCTAGGGTAAATATGTATTTTTGTTACATACAAACCCGTTTTAAATCAGAATAAATAACTTTTTACTATCTTCTTATAGACAATTTTAATTTACTAAAGAAGACGAGTAAAATTTCAAAATAAGATGCGAATTGAATACAATTTTTAGTTTACTTTCATGATCCCATGTTCTGGAACTATATAAAATATTTCAATTTGTATTTTGGATGTAACCATGTTAAGAATTAAGTCTAAAAAGGGATTTATTTAATTTTAACATGCATGATTTCACTTTTGTTTAAAATTTTGGTTGAATATATAGTGACTTAAAATAGTTTATATTTCACAAAAAAAATTCCGATTTATTCGGTCACCAGACAAATACATATGACAAGCTACGGGCAGAATTATAGATATGGTTCATCCACCCATCACCTAACACATTGTCATCCCTACTCTAGGTCAACCTAAGAGTCAGCCTACACAACACAAGTAATGAGAAGTTATGATTTTTTTAATACTTTCTTAGATTTTTTTTAACGGGATATTAGTTTATAACTTAAAATTTATGCAAATTATAATTAACATTTTAAAAGTTTGGATTGATTTATACAATATTTAGAGTTCAAAATCTATTATACTTACTAAAACAGAGCACGGGTTGATGACGTGGCGCGCTGTGGACGCAGGATTTTTGAAATTGAGCTCCCACAATTAAAGCCAATAAATCTTTATTTTTTACACTATTTTTTAAACCATAAAATCTTTTATTATTAAAATAATAATTTTATAGAAACCAAATCTATTATACTTACTAAAACAGAGCACGGGTTGATGACGTGGCGCGCTGTGGACGCAGGATTTTTAAAATTGAGCTCCCACAATTAAAGCCAATAAATCTTTATTTTTTACACTATTTTTTAAACCATAAAATCTTTTATTATTAAAATAATAATTTTATAGAAACCAAATCTATTATACTTACTAAAACAGAGCACGGGTTGATGACGTGGCGCGCTGTGGACGCAGGATTTTTGAAATTGAGCTCCCACAATTAAAGCCAATAAATCTTTATTTTTTACACTATTTTTTAAACCATAAAATCTTTTATTATTAAAATAATAATTTTATAGAAACCAAATCTATTATACTTACTAAAACAGAGCACGGGTTGATGACGTGGCGCGCTGTGGACGCAGGATTTTTGAAATTGAGCTCCCACAATTAAAGCCAATAAATCTTTATTTTTTACACTATTTTTTAAACCATAAAATCTTTTATTATTAAAATAATAATTTTATAGAAACCAAATCTATTGTACTTACTAAAACAGAGCACGGGTTGATGACGTGGCGCGCTGTGGACGCAGGATTTTTGAAATTGAGCTCCCACAATTAAAGCCAATAAATCTTTATTTTTTACACTATTTTTTAAACCATAAAATCTTTTATTATTAAAATAATAATTTTATAGAAACCAAATCTATTATACTTACTAAAACAGAGCACGGGTTGATGACGTGGCGCGCTGTGGACGCAGGATTTTTGAAATTGAGCTCCCACAATTAAAGCCAATAAATCTTTATTTTTTATACTATTTTTTAAACCATAAAATCTTTTATTATTAAAATAATAATTTTATAGAAACCAAATCTATTATATACTTACTAAAACAGAGCACGGGTTGATGACGTGGCGCGCTGTGGACGCAGGATTTTTGAAATTGAGCTCCCACAATTAAAGCCAATAAATCTTTATTTTTTACACTATTTTTTAAACCATAAAATCTTTTATTATTAAAATAATAATTTTATAGAAACCAAATCTATTATACTTACTAAAACAGAGCACGGGTTGATGACGTGGCGCGCTGTGGACGCAGGATTTTTGAAATTGAGCTCCCACAATTAAAGCCAATAAATCTTTATTTTTTACACTATTTTTTAAACCATAAAATCTTTTATTATTAAAATAATAATTTTATAGAAACCAAATCTATTATACTTACTAAAACAGAGCACGGGTTGATGACGTGGCGCGCTGTGGACGCAGGATTTTTGAAATTGAGCTCCCACAATTAAAGCCAATAAATCTTTATTTTTTACACTATTTTTTAAACCATAAAATCTTTTATTATTAAAATAATAATTTTATAGAAACCAAATCTATTATACTTACTAAAACAGAGCACGGGTTGATGACGTGGCGCGCTGTGGACGCAGGATTTTTGAAATTGAGCTCCCACAATTAAAGCCAATAAATCTTTATTTTTTATACTATTTTTTAAACCATAAAATCTTTTATTATTAAAATAATAATTTTATAGAAACCAAATCTATTATATACTTACTAAAACAGAGCACGGGTTGATGACGTGGCGCGCTGTGGACGCAGAATTTTTGAAATTGAGCTCCCACAATTAAAGCCAATAAATCTTTATTTTTTACACTATTTTTTAAACCATAAAATCTTTTATTATTAAAATAATAATTTTATAGAAACCAAATCTATTATACTTACTAAAACAGAGCACGGGTTGATGACGTGGCGCGCTGTGGACGCAGGATTTTTGAAATTGAGCTCCCACAATTAAAGCCAATAAATCTTTATTTTTTACACTATTTTTTAAACCATAAAATCTTTTATTATTAAAATAATAATTTTATAGAAACCAAATCTATTATACTTACTAAAACAGAGCACGGGTTGATGACGTGGCGCGCTGTGGACGCAGGATTTTTGAAATTGAGCTCCCACGATTAAAGCCAATAAATCTTTATTTTTTACACTATTTTTTAAACCATAAAATCTTTAATTTATAGATGACGTAAACTTGTAAGATTTATAAACTACCAAATTAAACTGATGGTATTTTTAAATCTATGATTAACTTTCTTATGAGATTAAACTGATGGTATTTTTGTTAATCAATTTTATTTGCTAATCTCACGTATTTTTTTAGTCATGCTAATCTTCATTTGTTTTGTGGGACACATTAATTCTCATTAATCTAAACTGTATATATTTTTTATTACTAATAATAATCTTAATTTTTCTGTTTATTTGTGTAAATCCTAACCAATTTTTTTTATGTACATAGTATATAACTACTCAATGGTCGTCTATAAACCTCCTCATTATAATCTTAGGAACTTCGTCCAAAGGTATCTCCTTTTCACAGTTCTTCCATTATTACTTTAGTTTGGGACAAAGAAAAATCCAATATCTCTACTCTCAATTGGATTGCTCATCTTCATCTTCTTATTTTGTCAATTTGATCCAGGTGGCTATGAACATTAATGTTAATTCAATTAAGCCTTTCGTTTTTGCCAATTTCATGCAAGTTAATAAATGGAACTGTTGTTGTTGCCTACAGAAAGATGATATGGAGCGAACGAGTTTTTTCACATCTAGATAGCTTTTTTGTATTTGGTTAGATAACCGGGTGTCATTGAAAATGAACACAATTTAGAAGTAAGAAGGTCAAAAAAAGATAAATTTAGGGTATACTCCCTGAAATGAAAAATATGCTACTATAATGCATTTACGAACGATATATTTGTGTGTTGAGTTTTGTAGCCTCATAGTTTTATCTATATATGTATAGACATCTTTATTTCATCTAACTTTTTATTCCCCTCTTTTTCACCGTTGGGTTATGCAACAATTTATTGTTATCAAGAGAAGAATGAACGGGTGTTTTATTTATGGAGATATTACAAGCTTCTGTAACTTTTGTTGTTTATTTGATTTCCAGCCTTAATGACTTAAATTCTATTTTGATTTTGTAGATGACATTGCAAATCTTTGTTGAAGATGTCGAGAGTTTCATCACCCTAAGCTAAGGCCAAGATTCAAGATAAATTAGCAGATTATAGTATACATAAGCGGTAGTTCATCCTCCGCCTCGTGCTCTATATCCGAGGAGAAGCGTCTATGTATTTTTTGGTCCAATGAGATTTATTTACTAGGTTGAATTCACTTAAAATATAATAAATATAATGAATATAATGAAGTAAGTAATTTAAAAAAATAATCTATTTTATTGATGTCATTGCAAATCTTTTAATTTTGAAAAGTTATAAGTTGAGTCATTTTCATCTAATTAGAATTTCACCACTTTACGTAATTAAAAAAGTAAGGTTATTAGTTTTTAGTGTGGTTAAGCAATTAATAGATGAAATATAATAATTATAATGAAGTAAGTAATTAAAAACTAATCCATATACATTTCTTTTTTTTTTTTAACGTTGATCTTTCTTTAATCTAATTAGGCACGTCATGATTGAATACTATTAACAAAAGTAATTTATGTTGGATTGTTTGAATATTTTTGATAACTAAAAGTGTTCATCGTTTTAGATATAATTTATATAAATTATCCGACATTTGTTTGAATGAGAAAATCTTAAATAATTTTCATATTAAAACCAAACTATTTATAAATTCAACGTTTTATTTTTTTTAAGTTCCAACATTTAATTTTTATTTTTCAAAAAGTTTATTAAAATTTAATTTAGTATTAGTTTTTCAACCAACGAATTATCTAATAACTCTAAAATTTTAATATTTGTCAAACAACGTTATATATATAGCAACACAATAAATCTAACCCAATATTTTTTTTTCAAAACCCGCACAAGGTGCGGGTATTACACTAGTACATAATAAAAAGTTGCATCACACCACAAACGAAATTGCAAAAGTAATCTATTTGTTTCCCATTTCTACAAATTGCCCTTTCTAAAATTTGAATTTCTAGCAAGTAGAAGTTACAGTATAAGAGGGTGACATTCTCTGGGCTTCTCCACACAGCCTGCGCCCTGGGACGCTCCACTCCCGTTTAACACAACGGTCCAAATATTTATATATTCGACCGTTGGATAGTTTAGCTCCTTATTATTATTTTCGAAATGTCTAATCAGTTGTTATATTCAATACTTCATCCTGCACAGCTTCTCCAGAGTATACGCTTCATCGGTCACTGTTATAGATTCCGAAAACAGTAATTGAATCCCCTTCAAACTTAGTTATATAAAAGTTAGATACACTTAAAAACTAAGAGAGAAGGATTATCAATACTCAGTTGGTCTAGTGAGATGTGGTGCTAGAGCCGATCCGAACCAGGAGCTGCTTATAAACCTTTCAATAAAAAAAAAAAGTTTACTTTGATTTACCTATTTTTCAATCTAAAATTAATTATGCTTTTATTGGATTGTCAAATAGAGAAGTGTCGTTTGACAATAGAGGAGTGGTGGAGAGTGGTAAATTTTGATCCGTTAGATCTAAGCGAGATCAACGGTTCACATTTTTTCCTGTTTTTCATTATATCATTAATTATTTAGGATAGTTTTTTGTTCAACTAAATATATTTGATATATTTTATTTTATACATGTTTTTATTTTATTTTTACCTACCCATAGAGTCCAATATTGATTATATTTCGAAGGATAAATTTTTTTTTTTAATTTATTTATTGTAGAGTCCAAAGATTTTTTCCTATCTATAAAGTTTATATTGGTATCTTTTGAATAATTTTTTTAAACTAAAAATCAAATTGTGAACGGCTTTTATTTTATAAATATTTAATAATAATATTTATATTTATCATCAAGATTATTATTATTACAAAAATTACACATAAAAATCAATATATTACAAGACATCGTGCATAAAATATATATTACAAGAAATTTTTTCACATAAAATTGTTTATATATTTATTATTTATTTTTTTAAATAGTTTAATTATAAATAAAATTAATAATATCAGCATTTCAAAAAGAATATAAATATGATGAGTAAATAAATATAGAGTTAAGAGATTGAGAGTTAAGAAACTATGAATGTAGATAAAAAGTAGATGAAGTTTTATAAGTTGATGTGGAGGAGAGATGGTTTAAAAACTTTTGTTTAAATAATCATCATTGTGGGTGGTCTTAGCTAGTATGTTTAAATTGTAGTTTAAGGCTGTGTTTGGCAGCATAAATACACTAGTGTAAACAAGTGTTTACGTTTTTTTACGAGTGTTTGGCCTTCCAAAAACACCAGTGCTTAGTGTTTTTAGAAGTGTTTCTGAAACCCTTATGGAAGCAAGGGTTTCTGATTTACCCTAGTATTTTTGGGCGTAAAATGACTCTGTTGCCCTTACCCTTTTAGAATATTTACGACAAAAACCATCTATAAAGGTGATAATCTCTCACCTCAAATCTGAAATTAGGTTTCTCTGGTGAATCAGCGGCGAAGAAGAGGAAAGGAGAAGAAAGTCGAGATGAGGAGAAGATCCAGGCGAAGCAGGGCATATCCGGCGATGGGTGAATCAACGGCGAAGCAAGGGATTCTCCGGCGTATCAGGGGCTTCTCTGGCGAAGGGTGAATCAGCTAAAATCGGAAATTAGGTTTCGCAGGAAGTTTGTGATTTCAATCCTCTTCGGCGAGACCTCGATGCGATATGAGTGAGGGTGAAGAATGATGACAGAGGGCTCCAAGTCTCCGGTGTCCTCCTGGAGGTCCTAGAGAAGCGTTGTAGAGCTTCAAAGAAGAAACATAAGTGTAATCTGGTTGAAGTATGTGATTGTTGTTGCGTTGCTCTGCTGCTGATTCATCGAACGCTATTGTTCAATCCCAGGTAAGAAGGAGAGGTATGAAGGTGGTGAAGGAACAATTGCGTCTGCTGTTTGTTTACTCATCTAAGTCTTCATTGCAACAATGTTACAGTCGTGCAAAAATGTTGCTTCAGTTTTAATGAATTGAGAGGATGAAGGAAGCAGTTCTGCAGTGACCTCCTTGATCATTAGGCTAGCAATAATGAATCGAGAAGATGAAGGAATCTGACCGATAAAAATTACCACGTGATTTGCACGTGTTTGGACAGATATAAACTAGTGTGTTTGCCAAACGCTGATTAGTGTTTTATAAACACTAAACACGGGTGTTTCACTCAAACCATACCGAAAACACTAGTTAACACTTAAACTAGTGTTTTCGGCTTTCTTGCCAAACATACCCTAAATAACTCTTCCTACTCCCAAAAGTTGGGCCAGCCCCGAACAGGGTAAATAAATCCATAGAAAAAATCCAACCCACGCGCCAAAGAACGCGCCCCTCTCCTCTCTAAACCCTAAATTGAAAACTCATTTCAGTGTGCATCCGCCGCTGCCTCCTGCCGACTCTTCTCCGCCACTGGCTCTCAAATCCTCTCTGCCGCCAAGCTCAAAGTGAGTTGTATTGCCAATCATTCTAGCAAATCCACCGCTTGTAAGGAGAATCGGAATCCAAACTCCAACACTGTCGATCCAAGGCCGTGTCGCCTGTTGATTCAAGAAAAGATGGAAGCCATTGAATTTTGTATGAAAGATCAATCAAGAAGCAAGTTACTCTCAATCACAAAAGAAAGAAGGAAAAAAGTGGCGGATCTGTACAACTTGAAGATGGTGGTGTCTGGGGAGACGTCGGCAAAGGAAGCGGACGGATTTGGCCAATTTCTCTCTCAACGGGTTTCCTCGTTTCTGAGTTGCATCTGGACCATCTCTTCAAAGAAGATACATGATTGTGTTAGTATTTTCTTTGACCTTAAAAGTTTATGGTTGAATCGTAAAGAATGGCTTGCTGTCACTCTTCCTTGCAAACTTTCTGTTTATTGAGCATCTTTGTTTTTGAACCTCAGGATGAAAATTTTCTTTTGGCTATCATAACATGCCCTATGACTCATTCACGATCGAACCTAGTCTGGTCAAGACTCACGAACCAAATGAGCCTATTAATGAGATTCCCTAAGACTATCCAAAGAAATATTCATCAACTCCATCACCATTGTGTTATTGATTGCTGTGGTTCGTCCTATTTGGTCGATGATGAAGATGAAAACAAATTTAAGTAACAAGAAGAATATTATGCCCAACCTAGCTACTACTATTGACCTCACTTCATCCTATTTGTTGTGGTGGAGAAATTTCATGGAGGATTGAATTTGCCATCTTTTGCAGAATCACTTACTGGCACAAAAATATGCCTACCTTATTTATGTTGATAAATATGAATGATCAAATTGTATACTTAGACCCAAATGCAAGTCAAGGCTTGAACTAACTATGATCTCACTTCTATACACAAAAGTTATTCTTTGAATTGTGCAGGAACTTTTATGCAGATAGAATCAACACATGTCCATGGATAAATTGACAAAAATTGAATTTAAGAGGCTTGCGCAAGCAACACTCTTTGAACAAGAAGAGGCTGCTACTTACAAGAAAAGAAGCCAATGTTGGTAACTGAGAATCTTATAATTGACCGCACAACTAGAACAAGAAAGCAAAAAGAAGAGCGACAGATGCATGGAGCGAAGGGAAGCACCAACATAACCAGAAGGGAAGCACCAACATAATGCAAAGTGAAGAGCATGATACATGTATAGGATGGGGAGCTACATGGAGAACAAACCAATGAAACAATCAGTTTTGATATTAATATATTATGAACATGCAAATTGCACAAATATGAGACACTTCCAATTAAATTGCACTGATATATGCATCTTAATTTAAAATATTGCTAGTTACTCCAAGATCACCTATTGGATCTTATAGAATCTTAATCTATATGCCTACGGTCACAAGGCTAATGAATTTACTGTCAACAAAAACTTGACTAAATTACCAATACTCAGTTGGTCTAGCGGGATGTGGTGTTAGACTCCTTAAGTGGTTTGCTTGGAGATTCGAGTTCGAATCCTCCTGGCGGCATGTATGAAAAAATTGATATTGGGAGGGTATCCCCCAGCAATGGGTCACGAATTATTCCCGTCCCGGATGTAGAGCGGTGAAGCCAATCGAACCGGGAGTTACTTACCAACCTTTCAAAAAAAAAAATAACTCGACTAAATTACAGGGATATAGTTAATAGAATATGGAGTGAAAATCTTTCAAACAAGCCCGATTCACTTGACAAAATGATTATTTGCGCATCCTTTGGTGAAGTTGAATTTACTTCCTTTGAAGGTTAAGAGAATTGATGATATTGTTGCTAAACTTGGAATATCCCTTCAAGCAAGCAAATACCTAGGTTAAAACAACCATCCTTCAAGATGGATAAGATAACACTGAACCAAGCGGAATAATTATATCTTTACTTATGTAAATGACAAATCATTAGAGACTCTAATTTTAACAATTTGTATATCTTGTCCAAATAACAAGAAAATAAAAGAAAATGAAAACCAATGGAAAACTTCTTTGTTGCAATACCACTCGAAAGAAACTGTTTTCGGAAGCTAACCTTCCTTTTGATGCTGGTTTTGGTAGCTAAGCACGACCAATTACTTGGCTAACAACTTTTCATCATGGTTTAAAACCTTCAACCAATCCCTTTTAGGGCCTTTATGAACTAGGAAGGATGTCTATATGATCATATTTTGAACCCGCAGATAAGTACTCTTTTGAGTACTTATCTAGAATCTTACGTGTTCTTCTGTTGATGTGAGTGTGTGTTTTGAGTCGTGTTTGGATCGCGGTCGTGGTCGTGTGCTTCATGACATCTCCTCTTGATGGAAAGTGTTTCCTTGGAGTCTCGTCTTTCACGTCCCCAAGAGTTCGGTTCCTGTTGTACCTGCCTCCAACGGTGCTTCTTCGGCAGTGCTTGGCTCGATTTCCACCTGCTTCGTCTTCATGGAGTTCTCCCTTCACCTCCGTGCTTGGTCCGCTGTTATTCTCCTTTGTCTCATTTTCCCTCCCGTGCTGTTTTTTTGGCTTGGCTTGTATTGCCCTCTTGACGGTTGTTTCCGTCCGCCGTTTTTAGCGGCCTCTCGTTTCACCGTTGTTTCACGGTGATCGAATCTCTTACCTTGTTTCTCAAAAAAAAAAAATTTGTAGTTTAAATAAGGGCAATTTTGGTAACTAGGCCTTTTTGAGAAACTATAGTAGTAACTAGGCTTTTTAATGTTTCAATTATGTAAATATACCCCAACCTTTTGTATTTATTCTCAAACTCTACACACTCTTCTCTCAAGGGGTACATTTACTAAACACAAAACTAGAAAAAACCTACTAAACCAAATTGTTTCTTTAAATAAAAAGATGATATTATGGCCTGTTCGGCGGAGATTATTGTGGAGATTATTGTGGAGATTATTGTAGAGCTTTGTATTTTTTGAATACTATATGGTGTTTGGCATAATGGCTTTTTGAAGATATTAGATTTTTTAAAAGCTTTTTGAGGAGCTTTTTGGTGGGATTTGAAAAAACTTTCTAGGATAGTTTTTTTGGGTAGATTTAAAATATTTATAATTTTACCCCTCTTTTACATCTTTAACAATTTGTACATTTATGTTCTTTTTGGCTTTTTAGTAAATGTACCATACAAATCTACCCACAAATCTACTTTTACCAACCATCAATTAGGTTATTTGTTAGATTTGTGGAATTTACAAAGTTCTTTGAAAACTACTAACAAATCTACCAAAAAAAGCTAAAGCTACTCAAAAATCTTAAACTACTCAAATATCTCGTGTTACCAAACAGGCCAATGGTTTAAAAAGTATCTTAGAATGTGTTGTTTAGATGTGTTTGTAAACTAATATGTTTAATTTAGAGTTAAAATACAAAAATTAAGAAGTTTTTAAACAAACACAATAAACTACATTTGCTAAAAAAAATTATACTCATGTGATCGTAGATCCGGTGAGGTCGAACAACTCGCCCAACATTCAAAAAGACGGACGGATTTGGACACGATGTGAATTTCAACGCCGCCATCTCCAATTTTTATAGCCTTCTGTTAATTCACGGTCTAGTTTAATAAAAACAATGCAAATTTTTCATGAAAGTACACATAAGAACTGCAATTTTTAAAACCAAATGATCTCTTAATCTAGTGATTGGGTAGAATGATCAAAGAATGCATTACCACTTCAAGGATGCAAGTGAATTGGAATGGTGAACTTACGCCTCAATTCCTCCCACAACGTGGACTTAGACAAGGGGATCCGCTATCTCCCTATCTGTTTGTATTGTGCGTGGAAAGACTAAGTCAAATGATTATGGAAGTGGTTGGTCAAGGGAGATGGAGACCTATCCGGCTGTCTCGGGATGACCCTAGTTTATCCCACCTACTTTTTGCTGATGACTTGACCCTTTTTGCAGAAGCTTCCCCAGAGCAACTTGGAGTGGTACTTGGATGCCTTCATATTTTTTTCAAGGCCTCGGGTCAGAAGGTGAATTTACAAAAATCAAAAATATTTGTATCACCGAATGTTGCGAAGGAAGCTCAGGTTACTTTGCATAATATGATTGGTATTGAAGTGACTAGCAAACTGGGGAATTATCTAGGAATGCCGATCCTTCAAGGAAGGGTATCGAAGAATACCCTCGGACTTATTGAGGAAAATCAGTGACAAACTGAGTGGATGGAGGGGTCGAAATCTTAGTTTTGCGGGAAGAGTGAATCTCACAAAATCGGTTCTTTCTTCCTTCTCAATTTACACTATGTCTTCCATTATTCTTCCTAAAGGTCTTTGTGAGGATATAGACAAAATCAGCAGAAACTTTATTTGGGGTAACAATGAGGGAAGAAGGTGTATGCATACTGTTGCACTTGCATGAGACACTATTTGCAGCCCTAGAGAAAATGGAGGGTTGGGGTTAAGAGAAAGGAAGATCTAAACCGGGCCCTTATAGGCAATATGGGATGGCATTTTTTGAAAGATGATAGAAGCTTGTGGACTAGAGTTCTTAAGAGTAAATATATCCGACCCTCTGGAAGAGAATACTCTACGTCTTCCGTTGTCTGGAACTGTTTGCAGCAAGGGATCAGGGAAGTCGTCGGTCCTGGGCATAAGTGGGTGTTAGGGGATGGTAAGGATATCAGATTCCGGGAGGACTGTTGGATCTCAGATAGGCCCCTCATTGAGTCAGTGGTTCAAGAGGTTAACGAGCCAATGCTTAACCGGAAGATTAGAGACTACTGGAACGATGCTCAGGGATGGCGTTGGGACGATATTAGCAATATTTTCATTTCAACCACATTGTTGAGTATTGCTGCAACTGCCCCCACTTCAGTAACTGCGATCCAACGACGACAAATATAGAAGGGAGGAAAGACGAGTTGGCCTGGAAGTAGAGTTACGATGGTAACTACACCGTATCTTCAGCCTACAACGTACTCAGGAAAGAAGACAATAATCACCAGGTAGATAGAATCTTCTTCTTGCAATTATAGAGAATTGGAGTACAAGAACGTGCCCGGATTTTTATCTGGAAACTCGCTAATGGAGGGGTGCTGACGAATGCGGAAAGAAAGAGAAGACATATAGCTAGGAGTGGTGATTGTGACTTGTGTGTTGGTTGCCCAGAGACTTACGAACACCTTCTCAGAGATTGCAGAGTTAGCAGGAAGTTATGGAGTGCTTTGGGTGCCAAACGGGCTGAACCTGATTTCTTCAATCTCTCTTTTGCATCTTGGATAAGAGGTAATATACTTTCTACTAGTCTTTTCAATTCCTATTGCAACTGGAATGTTGTGTTTGCAGTTGGGGTTTGGTGGCTTTGGAAGTAGAGAAACGAGAGGGTCTTCAGACATACACCCACAAGACAAGATCAGCACGTTTTCGTGGTGGAAAGAGTGAAGGAGTATGCTCGAGTTTGGAAGAGAAATACCAACCATAAGCAGAGGATCACCCGAGAAGTTGTGCAAGTTAGATGGGAACCGCCTCCTATGGGTTCCTTGAAGATTAACTCGGACGGAGCGGTAAGAAGTGACGGGCACGCGACTGCGGCTGGAGTTATTCGAAACAACGTAGGAGAGTGGCATGGGGGTTATGTGGTGAACCTTGGTATATGCTCTGTTCCGACAGCGGAACTATGGGGTATATATTATGGGCTCAAGATGGCTTGGGAGTGTGGTTTTCGGTCTTTGATTCTGGAAACAGACTCTAAGCTGGCCATTACACTCCTAGGTAGGACGTTACCTCGATGTCACCCTCTTGCAAGTTTGGTCTCTAAGAACCAAGACTATCTTAAAAGGAACTGGAATATCCAGTTCCGCCATGCTTACCGCGAGGCGAATTATGTTGCGGATTGCTTAGCTACTCTCGCTTTTAATTTCCCGCTTGGACTAAGTGTATTGTGTGACCCTCTCGAGGGTATAGTTGATCTTTTACTGTGTGATGTAAGGGGTCGGGCTATCCCCCGTGTGATTACTACATAGCCCTTTTTCATATATAATAAGCGCGACTAGATGCGCCGGAGACCTCTGACTCTCCTTCCCAAAAAAAAAAAACTGCAGTTTTCTTACAAAAGTACACATTTTTTTGTATAATGAACTAGAATGATTTTTGTGTCTTATACATGTTGATTAAATTCATATAACTTATTTAATATACAAGATGTCTATTCGGACAACCTTGGTAGGCCATACGCAGTAGGCATGTGTCCTAGGGGAAGCCGTTGGAGACACATTTGCAAATGTAGCCATTAAGTTAATTTTTAATAGTCATTAGGCCATGTTTATCGGTAAGTTTTTTGGAGGTTCTTGAACCAATATATACTAAAATAATAAAAAGCAACGAAGAACTTAAATAAAAATCCTTCCCCTAACATCTTGAATTTTCAAATGCTTGAACCAAATTTTAAAAACAAATGAAAATGAGAATGACATGGCACAATATAATTGGTAAGATATAAGTGATAAATAAATCATTATAAATACTTTTCTTACTTAATAAATGAAAATAACAATAAAAAAATTATACCACCATTTATATTTTATATTTATCTATCTATAGATACCCATATTATATATTTTTAGTTTATTTTATAATAAAAATAATTTTATGTGTAAATAATAGGTTGTGTATTGTATATCTAGTATGCTTATATTAAATTTTTTTTCAAAATATGGTATTAAAAAATAAATTATATATATATCTTTTAATTATATATATTTCGGTAATGTATTGTTTTTTATTATAATTTTATTTAATGTTTTATCTATTCATAAATATCAAAGTTGTATATATTATTCTTTTACACAATACTTTTAGTAAATCTGAATATTTGCCTATATATACCCATTTGTAACAACATGAACCTACACCAAAATTACAACACAAGACCCTAGATCTTCTAAATGGATCCACACCAAAATTCGATTTCAAATTTCTTTCCTAACATCAGAGGTTTGTCTATCGATCCATCTCTCCAAAATTATCAACAAATCCTTGAGCAAAATCAACAAAATTCCTCTCATGTTTACCCTCCATATTTTACTCAACAATCACCCAATACCCCTGACACAACTGGAAGTGCAGCTCCACATAGCTCTCAATCTTCTGATATCCCATTATAGAGCACCCAACCCGAGAGTGTTGACGATGAAATTGAAACTCAACCTCAACAAAGAGGCCGTGGGCGTGGGCATGTGGCGAGGCTAGTGTCCGTGGCCCTCGTGAAGCAAAAGTCTATGGAGTCATGAAAATGATATACTCCTCATCAGTGGATATATAAACATATCCACTGATCCGGTTGCAAACACCAATCAAACTTCACAAACATTTTGGGAGAGGATTGTAATGCCCGAAAAATTTAAATTTCCGTCTAATAACGGATTAAATCGGATTTCGATATGCCAACCTTGATTCCTTTAAATAAAAGAAACGAAAGTAAATTCCATCATTTTATGTGATGTTGTTCCACATAAAATGATAACTGGTAACACGTAAATAAGCCCGTAAATAATTCCGTAAATTTAACGGTTTCGGGCTATTAGTGAGTATTTTCTTTCAGCTGAATTGTTTATGGGCAGATAGACCCAATTTAACTGGCCCAAATAACCTTCAGCCGGCCCAAATTTTACACTAACCTTTGCTTAATTCTAATTTAACCTAATACAACATTAATCTAATCTAACCCTAAACTAATCAACGCTAATTTAACCTTACCTACCGCAGCCCTAGCATCACGCTTCTAAAGAAGACCGACCATCCGTCATGTTTGCGCCGCCTCACAACCAGAGCGGATACACCGCTGGGACGCCACCACACCTGCGCCGGGGACAAGGCTCTTCACTCGCCGCCGCAGCCAGACAGCCGGACCTGTTGCCGCTACTGCTGTGCCTTCTCGCATCCCCCTCCCCACCTTTCTGTCTTCGGCAAAAGACGCCTATCGCCGCCCTCTGCACACGGGAATGACACCAACAAGCCGTGCCGAAGAGAAGGACCTCGCGACGCCAAGCCCTGTACACCTCGCCTTCGCCAAAGCCGCACCCATCCGTCCGCACAGGCACTGGACTGTGGCACTCGAGCCATCCGCACAGGCACTGGACTGCTACACTCGAGCCATCTGCACAAGCGCCGGACTGCTGCACTCGACCCATCTGCACAAGCGCCGGACTGGACGTTGCTCCGTCTGTCGACTCAAAACGTAGCACCAGCGGGCTGCCTCTCTTCTGTCGATCCAGCAGACCACTGATATGGAGGAGCCCAGATTTGATCCACAACAACAGCCTTGGTGTTATCCTTCTCATGCCTTCGAGTCATGGAATCGAGTAAGGTCCCAATCCGTCCTACCTTTGTCCTTCTTTTGAGCAATCCTTAACATATATATATATATATATATATATATATATGCTGATAAGAGCTCCTTTTCTGTCATCAATCCATCCCTAACAGCCTCGGAAGATAGCTTGAAGAGTTGAGGCGTTTTCTGAATTTTTCGGAAGTGACAAGCAGTCAACTTAGGGTCCAGATTTGGGTAAGTTAGATTTCTTCTTTTTGGCTGATTTTCGGATATGTCATAGTCGGTATTGCATAGTACATCATACTAAAATTTGGGAACAATTGGTGTTACGGTGTGAGAGTTATAGTATTCCGAAGTTGGCTATTCATGTAGTTTTTTTTAGTGTGGTGAGTTTGAGGAAATTTGCTTGAGATGCAGTTTTGTGGAATAAATTTGGAGGGGTTTTTGACTTCTGTTAGACTTGAATTTCTGACAAGTTATAGTTGATATAGTATAGTAGATCATACTAAAATTTTAGAGGAATCCATGCTACGGTTTAAGAGTTATGGTGTCTCAAAGTTGACTCCTCACACAGTTTTTATAACTGTGCTGAGTGTTGGGAAAAACAGCATGTGATGCTGTTTTGAGAGATAGTTTTGAATAAGAGTTTGATCTCTGTTTGACTGGAATTTTGGATATGATATGGTTGGCATATTGTGGTAGAACATATTAAAATTTGAGATGAATCCAGCAAGTGGTTTAGGAGTTATGAATTTTTGAAGTTGGGACCTTAAACAGTTTTCTGGATTTTGCTGAAATTGTTGAGTGCTGGAATTATTTGGTGTTGTGCATTCATGTTTGAGCTTAAGTTTGAATACCTTAGAAACATAATTCACCGTTCAGGAACTGACTTTGGGAAATTCTGACTACTATGGATAGAGTGCATAGCATAAAAGACTTAGAGATTTTTGTTAGACTTTTTATATTTTTATTCAGTTCTCATATCTTAAGCCAAAGTCGGACCTTGACGACTTTTTATGAAAGTCAAGAATGTAGTTAAGTCTTCTAAATCTTTAGCAAACTTTCCTTTGAGAGTTTGAGTGTGGTTTTGAGTTCCAAAGAATAGTTTAGAACTTTGTTATGGAATTTTATAAAGTTTCGGGACCAGGGGTAAAACAGTCATTTATCCGTATAAGGGTATTTTGGTAATTTAGCTGATGATAGAGTTAAATATCTTAGAAGTTAGAGACTTCTAATTAAGTGGGATATAATATTGATCCACTTGCCTTTTATAACAGGCGGTTGAGTTCCTGCGGTTACAGACCGAGTCGAGATAACGAGATTATGTTTGAATTCAGGTAAGTCCTTTAGGCTTACTTAGCTGACTTCTAGATATGAGTATGAATGATGGTAGTGGTGTGTGAATGAGATGTTTATAGTTATATTTTGGTAATATTTATATACCGACCTATACCTTGGCCTAAGAGTAACGGGCGGTGGCATTCTGCTCAGTTAGCTTGAGGGCGCTGGGGGTTTCTTTAGGGACTAGTCCACACTCGGTTTGTAGTGATGCTACCGGCGGAGGTAAGCTAGACCTACACCCAGTTGGATAAGGAACGGAGGCGAGAATTCTTAAGATTTCTCGTGCCACAACTGTAAAATGGAATAAGGTGACTCACTTAATGAACAGATAATAACCGTTTTGTGTGCCAGCATGATGATTGTTTTATGTTATCTTGAGTGTGTTTGTGCTATCCTTATTCTGCTTAAAATTTGGATTGTTAACTAACGGTTTATCCGTGTTGTAGATCTATAGAGATAAATAGTTGCAGTGAGATTCGGGACGGATGGTCAGCCGGGTCCACGTACTCATTAGATGGGGACGGGGGAGTCTCTCATACAGCATGCATGTTATGTATATGTTTATGTTTTGTAAGGCTGTCACATGTGTACATTCATACAATAAAAATATTATGTTTCGAAATTGTTTTAAGTACATTTGTGCCTTGTTGTAAGATTCAAGCAATGTTGTTGTTAAACCAAGGTCGGGACCCATTGTGAGGTCCTAACCAGTAGCTCCCCGACTTCCGAGAATTTGGGGTGTTACAACATGGTATCAGAGCTCTGGGTTGGCAACAATGGCACTTGAAATCTTCTGAAAGACCGAATGTAGAAATAACTAGAACCCGAAAGGGGTCTAAAACTTTCAAAATGAATTTTTTTTCTTTAAAATCATGTGCATAGTCGGGTTGTTGGGTTAGTAGTACGTCGGATCACCATCACTCTCCGTGGATCTCTGCAGCTTAGTAAATGAGAAATAGTTTGTGGACTTATAGTATTGTATGTTTATGTAGGTTATATGTATATCTATATGCATGTAACTTTTTAGTACCTTAAAGGATAGGAAATATACTTTAGTTGAGTTATCATCATGCGATCATCGCCTTATGATAAAATTTTAGTAGATCTTAAAGAGTATCTCTATAGGAAAATAATGGACTCCGACCTCGGAGTAAAGTAATGTGTCCTGACATACATTCTGGCGATTCCTACAATCATTTGAAGAACGAGTTGACATAGGGTGAAGATTAAAAGATGATTCTTAACCACGAGAATAATTAGATAAGAAAGAATATCAAATAAACTCAGATAGAAGTGATAGAAGTCCATACAAGGAATTTAGCGGTGGGAAGACGAGAGATGAAACTCACGAATATACGTAAGGACTGATAAGAAGCGCAAATTGAAGCGGACAATATCGGAATACAAATTAAGTGGTGTCGAGTACAACTACACTTGGCGGGTTAAATGACAGTGCAACAAAGGTGGACGACGACATAGGCAAGTATGGGCCTGAGAGTACAAAGAAGATATGGTGTTGACCCCGATGTGAAGAATTAAAGAAGTACAAAGACAGAAATTGAAAAATGAGTTTACAGACGAGAAATAAATTTCTTCATCATAGAGATGGCTTGACTTCCTTAAAGATTCAAGAATTTTGAAAGAAATCATGAAGCAAGTATCAAATACAATAGAAGTTTGAAATTTCGACAACATATTTCTATAAAGGTGGAATCACAGAACTACACCAACCAATTCGGAAGAATGTGAGAGAATGATATTGGTGGACTCAAGGGTCCGCAATAATTTCTCATTTACAAAGAGATTTAAGTTACCAACATTAACGGTTCATACCAGAAAACCGCAAACAGATGATGACTAAAGTAAGAAGAATCGCGAAGATACGCTTACAAGCTAATGTGGAAGACTTGATGAACTCATTGACGACAGATGAATGCTAGGACTAGGCTTAGAAGAGTATAGTGACCTCATAAGAGTACAAGAGAAGTGCAGACTGTGGAAGAAACTAAAAGAGTATTAACAAAGAAACTGGAGGAGATAGATTTTCACCAAGTCTATCAAACTTCAAAAGAGATAGAAGAACAATAAGTCTGTGATCTTATAGAAGGTCAACTACATACCAGTCAGTAATAAATGAGACATAACACGTGCGGGTCAACCAGTGGTAACTGGTTATCAGATAAGGAGGATAACCATAGACTGATGAAAGAATTTTATAGACGTCTAGAGGACCCTTCAAGAGATCAACAGCGACAAATGTGAAGTTAAATCGGTACATGTGCTAGTAACATTAATAGTAACATGGAGTGAGTCGAGTTAGTAACTCTAATTAAGAACTTAAGAAGGAAGACAAGACAGCCAAGAATGACCCTTTATGTTATTTGAGACCAAGGGAATTTGTAAGTGATTTACTACCTACTGGCTAGGAAAAAGATACATATCACAGCTAGTACAGATGGATTGTAAGAGGAGAACTAGAGGAGTAAGAAGTATACACTTTTGATAAGTTTCTATGTCAGTCAAGACAGAGTGTGTAGAGCATTTCGTACAAGGGAGAATGATGATTCTATTACGATAATTGTAGAAGAAACCCTTGGGACTAAGTGGTGCACGGAATGAAGACCTGCAATTAAGTGTAAAAGCAAAGATAGACCCCACAAGTGTAGAGAAGTTTTGACCTCATCAGAGATATAAGAAGTTGGAAGGAATCACGAGACCAGTATCAAAAAAGAGTAGGAGGCTAGTAGTCGAGTCAATGGAGTTCAACAGAGCAATATTATAAACAATGCTAATGAAGGAACAAGTGAGAATGACCTAGGGGACTCGAGAAAGGGAGTTGGCCTAAGGAAATGGAAGTGGGAAGGATAGAACGAACTAACAAAGGGGAAATGATTAACAGAGTAGTTGATGCTTACCAAATTTTATGCCAGTAGAGCATGAGAAGATGGAGTTCAGGATATTGATATAAGTCAACTATAGACTGACTGACGTCAACAGAGGACGTGCAAGTGTTTCTTTTGGTATTGAGGAGTTATGTGCCATTAAGAAAAGATAATTGTGACTATAGATTTATGAATTAGCCTTACCGACGCCTTGGAGGATTTCCTCAAGTAGGTAATGACAACCTTCTTTGATTAACTAAAGGCATGAAGAGAATTGAGTTAGAGATTTCTTACTGGCTAGTTCAGATCAAACTCCGGTTGAGTCAGAGAGTTTAGATCCATGTTAGAAGAATTCCAAAAGTAAACGGAAGAGGTCGTCTTCCAACCATCATCTTAGTTCCTTAAGGCAAATAAGAAAGGTATTGAGTACGTCATCCGGATAGGACGTAAGGTGTAACTGAGAGGAAGAGTTTTGGGGTCAATCATTTTGGACTCACGGAAAATGTCCTTATGATTAACGGGTGACAACATAATTATCAAAGTAACACAGCGGAAGCGTGATGGGTCCTAACCCACATAACAAGAAATTCGAGAGTACAGAAAATGACGTGTCGAGTATAAGACGGTGATAATTGGTAAAATGCATTTCGTTTGGAAGGAACGTGAAATAGGCTACGTGGAGTGACAGGAAATTTTGTAGAGGAACTGTATCACCATCTAGATAGACGAGAAAGTATGTGCACATAGAAGTATAGAAAGAGAGTGGTACCCCATTATAGATACAAGTGAAGCATGCCGACCTCGTCACATGTCGGCAGACAAGTAAAATTGGGAACTTAATACCTAGCAGGGTACTTTAGAATGAGTTTCTGGATGGAATGAAAAAGGAAGTAACGGTGTAATAAAGGTATTGTGTAGGGCCTAAACTAACAAGCTCAAGGGAGTAACTAGCAAGTTGAATTGAAAAACAGATAAGAAAAGGAAGCTACGGGAGTGTACTTACAGACCAATACTCGTACATATAGAAAACATAATCTCAAGAGTAGAGTATAAGAAGAATTTTATATCAGAACAGATCCGAGTTGCCTTGCATGTCAGAGAAATATTATCGGTCTGATAGACGTGAGGGATATAAGAGTGGAATGTTGATGTTGTGTTAGCAGTTATCGAGCAATTATGATCAAACGATGGTGAGGTAAGATTACCTTGTGGCTAGTGTTGTCATCGCGAATACATTCTATATCACCTAAGATCTTGATACTGCGTAAGAAGGTTGAGTTGAACTAGAGATCTATAAAATAATATGATGACGTCGATAGAATACAAAGATTGACCACCGGGTTTTGGGTGTTAAGTTATATCAAATTTAAGACTAAAAATGAGCAGATGACGGTTCTTTAATGGAGGAACCATATGACGGAGCCATATTATGAAATAAGACCAAGTGAGTTATGATACAACTAGCCTTAAACACTTAGTAAAATACCGGGAGGTGTATAAGGGGGGATATCCTAGATCGGATACCCGGAACCCTTCAGAAGATCAGAAAGAAAAGAATTGGAATAAATTACCTCAGGAAGGTCATCAAAGGATTTAGAGGGAGTTAGGTAAGACAACCTTGTGAGACCTTACAAGCGGAGTTGAAAGTGAGTGTAAGACTAGTATTCCTCGCCCTATATAGGAGAGCAACCCCATTGTCCACGGATTAGTTAGAGGGAATACCTACTAGACACGAGTTAGCTCCTCAGAATAGAGGATCGGACAGTTGGACCGAATGATACCGGTGAGTTATCCGATAACCACTCTAGAACGTGGTAGTAAGCGCTAGTGAGGTATGTACATGAAAAGATTATCGGAGTCAGTGGTTTTGTGGAAAGACGAGGCTACTTGAGATATTATGATATTAGGAGATGTCGTAACCTTTCAGAGATCATTACAAAGATAGTTGTAACCTTGAAAACAACTAGTTGGGGCTTGACCCTGCAAGTGTGTGATATTGTATGACTACTTGTTTCCTTTTCATGATTGAGTGCTTAGTCATGTGTGTTATAGTGATGACCTTTGGTGTGTGAGTACTTAGATGTAGAAACGATAAGGTTTTTGGGTAGTGATTAGATACACCCGACTAGTGCCTTAAAGGCCAATCATGATTATCTAACCCTAAGTTTCGGGACGAAACTTATTTTTAGGGGGTACTAATGTAATACCCGAAAAATTTAAATTTCCGTCTAATAACGGATTAAATCGGATTTCGATATGCCAACCTTGATTCCTTTAAATAAAAGAAACGAAAGTAAATTCCATCATTTTATGTGATGTTGTTCCACATAAAATGATAACTGGTAACACGTAAATAAGCCCGTAAATAATTCCGTAAATTTAACGGTTCCGGGCTATTAGTGAGTATTTTCTTTCAGCTGAATTGTTTATGGGCAGATAGGCCCAATTTAACTGGCCCAAATAACCTTCAGCCGGCCCAAATTTTACACTAACCTTTCCTTAATTCTAATTTAACCTAATACAACATTAATCTAATCTAACCCTAAACTAATCAACACTAACCTAACCTTACCTACCGCAGCCCTAGCATCACGCTTCTAAAGAAGACCGACCATCCGTCATGTTTGCGCCGCCTCACAACCAGAGCGGATACACCGCTGGGACGCCACCACACCTGCGACGGGGACAAGGCTCTTCACTCGCCGCCGCAGCCAAACAGCCGGACCTGTTGCCGCTACTGCTGTGCCTTCTCGCATCCCCCTCCCCACCTTTCTATCTTCGGCAAAAGACGCCTATCGCCGCCCTCTGCACACGGGAATGACACCAGCAAGCCATGCCGAAGAGAAGGACCTCGCGACGCCAAGCCCTGTACGCCTCGCCTTCGCCAAAGCCGCACCCATCCGTCCGCATAGGCACTGGACTGTGGCACTCGAGCCATCCGCACATGCACTTGACTGCTGCACTCGAGCCATCTGCACAAGCGCCGGACTGCTGCACTCGACCCATCTGCACAAGCGCCGGACTGGACGTTGCTCCGTCTGTCGACTCAAAACGTAGCACCAGCGGGCTGCCTCTCTTCTGTCGATCCAGCAGACCACTGATATGGAGGAGCCCAGATTTGATCCACAACAACAGCCTTGGTGTTATCCTTCTCATGCCTTCGAGTCATGGAATCGAGTAAGGTCCCAATCCGTCCTACCTTTGTCCTTCTTTTGAGCAATCCTTAACATATATATATATATATATATATATATATATAGATATATATATATGCTGATAAGAGCTCCTTTTCTGTCATCAATCCATCCCTAACAGCCTCGGAAGATAGCTTGAAGAGTTGAGGCGTTTTCTGAATTTTTCGGAAGTGACAAGCAGTCAACTTAGGGTCCAGATTTGGGTACGTTAGATTTCTTCTTTTTGGCTGATTTTTCGGATATGTCATAGTCGGTATTGCATAGTACATCATACTAAATTTGGGAACAATCGGAGTTACGGTGTGAGAGTTATAGTATTCCGAAGTTGGCTATTCATGCAGTTTTTTTTAGTGTGCTGAGTTTGAGGAAATTTGCTTGAGATGCAGTTTTGTGGAATAAATTTGGAGGGGTTTTTGACTTCTGTTAGACTTGAATTTCTGACAAGTTATAGTTGATATAGTATAGTAGATCATACTAAAATTTTAGAGGAATCCATGCTACGGTTTAAGAGTTATGGTGTCTCAAAGTTGACTCCTCACACAGTTTTTATAACTGTGCTGAGTGTTGGGAAAAACAGCATGTGATGCTGTTTTGAGAGATAGTTTTGAATAAGAGTTTGATCTCTGTTTGACTGGAATTTTGGATATGATATAGTTGGCATATTATGGTAGAACATATTAAAATTTGGGATGAATCCAGCAAGTGGTTTAGGAGTTATGAATTTTTGAAGTTGGGACCTTAAACAGTTTTCTGGATTTTGCTGAAATTGTTGAGTGCTGAAATTATTTGGTGTTGTGCAGTCATGTTTGAGCTTAAGTTTGAATACCTTATAAACATAATTCACCGTTCAGTTTTTAGTATGTTATATAGTGTCATGCATAGTGTGGTGTATCAAAAGTTGGGGTTGATCCAACGGTTGGATTTAAATCTGTGAAGGTCCAAAGTGGACTGGCTGAGCAGTTAAGAAATACTCAGATTTTGGCTAAGTCTGTATTTCTGGTTTAGGAACTGACTTTGAGAATTTGTGTAGAAGTGATTATTATGTATTTTTGGGAAATTCTGACTACTATGGATAGAGTGCATAGCATAAAAGACTTAGAGATTTTTGTTAGACTTTTTATATTTTTATTCAGTTCTCATATCTTAAGCCAAAGTCGGACCTTGACGACTTTTTATGAAAGTCAAGAATGTAGTTAACTCTTCTAAATCTTTAGCAAACTTTACTTTGAGAGTTTGAGTGTGGTTTTGAGTTCCAAAGAATAGTTTAGAACTTTGTTATGGAATTTTATAAAGTTTCGGGACCAGGGGTAAAACAGTCATTTATCCGTATAAGGGTATTTTGGTAATTTAGCTGATGATAGAGTTAAATATCTTAGAAGTTAGAGACTTCTAATTAAGTGGGATATAATATTGATCCACTTGCCTTTTATAACAGGCGGTTGAGTTCCTGCGGTTACAGACCGAGTCGAGATAACGAGATTATGTTTGAATTCAGGTAAGTCCTTTGGCTTACTTAGCTGACTTCTAGATATGAGTATGAATGATGGTAGTGGTGTGTGAATGAGATGTTTATAGTTATATTTTGGTAATATTTATATACCGACCTATACCTTGGCCTAAGAGTAACGGGCGGTGGCATTCTGCTCAGTTAGCTTGAGGGCGCTGGGGGTTTCTTTAGGGACTAGTCCACACTCGGTTTGTAGTGATGCTACCGGCGGAGGTAAGCTAGACCTACACCCAGTTGGATAAGGAACGGAGGCGAAAATTCTTAAGATTTCTCGTGCCACAACTGTAAAATGGAATAAGGTGACTCACTTAATGAACAGATAATAACCGGTTTGTGTGCCGGTATGACGATTGTTTTATGTTATCTTGAGTGTGTTTGTGCTATCCTTATTCTGCTTATATTTGGATTGTTAGCTAACGATTTATTCGTGTTGTAGATCTGTAGAGATAAATAGTTGTAGAGAGATTCGGGACGGATGGTCAGCCTGGTCCACGTACTCATTAGATGGGGACGGGGGAGTCTCTCATACAGCATGCATGTTATGTATATGTTTATGTTTTGTAAGGCTGTCACATGTGTACATTCATACAATAAAAATATTATGTTTCGAAATTGTTTTAAGTACATTTGTGCCTTGTTGTAAGATCCAAGTAATGTTGTTGTTAAACCAAGGTCGGGACCCATTGTGAGGTCCTAACCAGTAGCTCCCCGAGTTCCGAGAATTTGGGGTGTTACAAGGATTCAAAATTATTACACAAGCTTCAAGGAACCACACCAAGTCATGCGAGACCAGGAAAAATGTAAGTGTAGATGGCAAAAACTTAACAAAAATGTTTCTAAGTTTGTTGCTTCCTATGAACAGGCTACTCGACAAAAAGTTAGTGGTGAGACGGAAAAAGATATTATCAAGAGGGCACATGAAAATTATTTTGCTAGTGAGAAAAAGAGGTTTCAAGATGAGCATGCATAGAGAATTCTTCGTGACGAACCTAAATGGAGTGCTAGTTATTTAGCAAAAAGTTTGGAAAGTGGAAGTTCAAAAAGATTGAGGCTTAATGAAGGTGAGTTAGAGACTCCAACGAGTATGTTTAATGAGTATCTTATTGAGCATCCAACCGGTACCCAAGCTGCTAAGAGAAAGGGGAAAGGGTTAGCTTCAACAAGTTGTGATGTTGATATAGACCTTGTTTTTAAAAAAGATGCACATCTCCAACTCATGAAAAACTATAAGATGAGAGAGATCAAGCTTAAGGAGGAAAAGGAGGCGAGAAAGTTAATGAAGCAAAAAGATTATCAAAATGTGAAGAAAATGGAGTTGCTTATGGAATTAATGTCGCGTGGAGACCTTCCTTCTGAAGGGAAAGCTTTGAAGATCTCGTTAATGAAGGAACTTATGTAGGTTGAATCTATATGCAATTGGTTGTCGATCTAGCGATTTCAATTTAAGTGTTTGTGTTTGTTGATCTAGTATTTTCAATTTAAGTGTTTGTATGTGTCAATCTAGTATTTTCAACTTAAGTGTTTGTGTTTGTTGATCTAATATTTTTAATCAAAGTGTTTGTATGCGTCGATCTAGTATTTTCAAATAAGTGTTTGTAAGTCTCAATCTAGTATTTTCAATTTAAATGTTTGTAATAATGCATGTGAAAGAATCTCTGTAAAAGTTGATACAATCAATCAATCTCTTGTTAAAATCAAAATAAAAACTAGCAATAATAATGCATGTGAAAGAATCTCAACAAAAGTTAATACAATCAACCAATCACTTGTCAAAATCAAAATAAAAACTAGCAATAATAATACATTTGAAAGAATCTTTGCAAAAGTTGATACAATCAACTAATCTCTTGTCAAAGTCAAAGTAAAAACTAGCAATAATAATGCATGTGAAAAAATCTCTGCAAAAGTTGATACAATCAACCAATCTCTTGTCAAAATCAAAGTAAAAACTAACAATAATAATGCATGTGAAAGAATTTCTGTAAAAGTTGATGCAATCAACCAATCTCTTGTCAAAATTAAAATAAAAACTAGCAATAATAATACATTTAAAAGAATCTCTGCAAAAGTTGATACAATCAACCAATCTCTTGTCAAAATCAAAGTAAAAACTAGCAATAATAATGCATGTGAAAGAATTCTCTGTAAAAGTTGATACAATCAACCAATCTCTTGTCAAAATTAAAATAAAAACTAGCAATAATAATACATTTAAAAGAATCTCTGCAAAAGTTGATACGATCAATCATTCTCTTATCAAAATCAATATAAAAACTAGCAATAATAATGCATGTGAAAGAATCTCTGCAAAAGTTGATACAATCAACCAATCTCTTGTCAAAATTAAAAATAAAAACTAGCAATAATAATACATTTGAAAGAATCTTTCCAAAAATTGATACAATCAACCAATCTCTTGTCAAAATCAAAATAAAAACTAGCAATATATATATATGTGAAGTTGGCTATGCTATTTTTAGCTTAACTTAACATCAAAAAAATGTCTAGTTCCGAATCAAATTCCTCACATACAAACCCATTCCTATCTAGCACTAGCTCTGAAACGGATGGCGAACTAGAAACTGTTTTCAAAGAGTGGCAAGTTACACGCGAACAATTTGAAGGGCGAAGCACACAACCAGAAAATTTAAGGCGACGTCGGCGAATCCACATTCGAAAGAGGACGGGAAGAAGGACATGCACGACTTTACAGAGATTATTTCTCCGATGATGCAACCTACGAACTTTTTCGACGTCGGTTCAGAATACGCAAGAATGTTTTCTTGCACAATGTTGAACGACTTGAAAATGGAATGCATTATTTTCAACAATGGCGAGATGCAACTGGTAGGTTTGGATTATCTGCATTACAAAAATGCACAAGCGCCATATGCATGTTGGCTTATGGAGTTGCTGCCGACTCTTGTGACAAATATCTTCGTCTTGGTGCGGCCACTACAAGATAATGTTTATTACATTTTGTTGATGGAGTCATAACCTTCTTTGGTGATGAACACCTTAGAGGTCCAACCCCCGAAGACATACAACGGCTGCTAAGTGTTAGAGCATCTCGCGGATTTCCCGGGATGTTGGGTAGTATCGATTGTATGCATTGGGGGTGGAAAATTTGTCCAACTGCATGGAAATGTCAATTTGCACTAGGAGATCATGACTATTCAACAATTATATTGGAGACCGTTGCATCATATGATCTTTGGTTTTGACATGTATTTTTTGGTATACTAGGTACGTGTAATGATATAAACGTTCTTGACCGGTCTCTGGTTTTTGATGATATTTTGGAAGGTAGAGCTTCAAACGTAAATTTTATGGTTAATGGACATCAATACAACCTCGGATACTATCTCACTGATGGTATCTACCCACCTTGGGCGACATTTGTTCAATCAATTCGGCTCCCTCAAGGCGCTAAAGCAATATTATTTGCTCAACACCAAGAGGTGACTCGTAAAGATGTTGAGAGGGCTTTTGGAGTGTTAAAAGCTCGTTTTGCAATAGTTCGTAATCCTGCACTTTCTTGGAATCCAATGAAGATTGGTAAGATTATGAGAGCTTGTATAATTTTACATAAATGTGATTGTTGAAGATGAACGGATGAATTACGCTCATCACGGATATGATATCCCTCAATTTGATGAAGAAGAAAGTGGAGAAACTATACTAGTCAATAGCTTGGAATGGACATACTGGACCAACAGACCGGTGGATATGAGCAACTTCTTTGCAAATAAGGTTCGACTCCGTGACAAGGAGACACACCATCAACTAAAAACGGACTTAATGGAGAACATTTGGCAAAAATTTGGGTCTACTTAAGATTTTTATTTGTGTTATTTTTAATGATTGTGTATTGGGTTAAATAGTGTCTTTCATATTTCAATTTTAAGTATTTTTACGTGTTGTTTTTTAAATTATGTGTAATGGGTTGTGCATTGTATTTTATATATTTCGACTTAAGTAATAAAGTATGCTTGTATTAAATATTAAATTAGGATTTCTAAATTAATCAAGTATGTTTGTAATGTATTTCTTATATATTTCAAATGTATACATATAATTTTTTTTATTTAAATATAATTAGTTAAATATTAAATTAGGATTTCTATATTATTATTTTTCAAGATTACATGAATTATCTTTTACAATGCATATTTTAGATTATACAAAAATATAAATTGATGAGAGTATACATGTAATTCATAGTAAAAATAAAATAATAAAACATATGGAAGATCTTTTTATAAGAATGCTTTGATAAAATGGGTAGAATTATAAGAGATGTTTGGATGAGTTGGAGGTGCGAAAAATTTAAAAGGTATCCAAGAACCTAGAATAGGGTGCTTTGATTAATATGGCCTTATATATATAGTTGTTACATATTTAGCCGTTGAAGACACGATTTTATATCTATATATACATGTCAAATCATATCACTATTCACATCTCAAATCCGTAAAAGCTCGTACAAATGTCAACATTTTTCGAAGAAGTCGATGTTGAAGCCGATGTAGAATCCGATGGTGAAAACATAAATATCTTGTTCAATGTAAATAAATATAGTGATCTGAAAGAACTTGCCACACATATCGAAGTAATTGTACAATTTATATTTAAATAAAGAAATAATGAGAGAAAGAGGACCCCAAAATTTTTCATTTTGTGAAATGGGCCTCTAATAATTTTACTACATAAAATAGGTCTGAAAAGTATAAACTAGGCTACTGTAGACATTGAATTGAAAAGAGAGGGGTGCAGGCTTTTTTTTTAAATGATTTGATGTTAATTTTTTGGGAAAAAAAAACACTGCTTACCCACAAATAGATTACCCAGGAATACATTACCCAGGAATTTTGAGATTACCCAAGAAGTTTGACATTACCCAAGAAGTTTGACTGTTTTAGATTACCCCGAAATACATTACCCAGGAAGATGAAAAGTTTCAGCTTACCCCAAAATACATTACCCAGGAAGATGAGAAGTTGGAGATTATACATGGATACAAACAAACACTGCTTACCCACAAATAGAAAATGTAAACAAAGATTGCTTACCCACAAATAGAACAGGAAGTTTCAGTGTTTTAGATTCACAAAAAGAAGAGATGAGAAGTTTCAGATTACCCACAAATACATTACCCAAGAAGTTTGAGATTACCCAGAAATAGGAACAAACACTGCTTACCCACAAATACATTCCGGTGAAGAAGAAGCTCAACAAGCAGTTCAGATTTCTGCGTTTCAGTGGGAAGAAGAAAAGAGCTGCATATGGATACCCAGAAATAAATTTAGGTTTGAAAGGAGGGAAGAAGAAGGGACAAATGAGGGAAAAAGATGGGTTGACTGAATTGATTGGACTATTTTCTGATTTTTTTCAACATGTCACCCATCAAATCAAATGAAACCTATGTCCCTTACTTTTCTGATTTTTTCTACAATAGGAGCCCATTTTCTAAATGAAATGATGAGAGACCTTAAATCTAAATTCTACATTGTAAAAAGCACACATTGCAAATTCAGCCTTGAATAAATTAGGGAAATGAAGCCCTTTATATATTGCTTTTGTAAAATAGGCCTCTAGAGAAAACAATAAAAATTAGGCCTACACCTAGGGAAATAAGACATAATTGAAATGATGGTACTGCACAACATTTAAATATTGATGGGATGTTTACTATTCATACTTTTTGGTTTTTTAAATAAAGTGAGGGAGACTCCCACTTAATCGTTCATATGTTAGGTGTGTTATTTATTTTTTGGATATTGTATGACGAAACTGGATTGTTATTTTTTGGGTATGTTAGGTGTGTTATTTATTTTTTTGTGTTGTATGAGGATTTATGTTTGATTACCCAAAATTCCGATCTCAAAATTAGGATATGCACTTACCATGTTCGATCTACTACATTGACAACCATACGAACAAACCACTTATCCAAACATATCAATATCTTACAAAACACTTACCCAAAATATGTTATAATGTTGGATATGTTTTATAGTTATCCAAAATGTGTTATATTTAAAGTGATATCGTGGATATGTTTTATGGTTACCCAAAATGTGTTATAATGATCAAATATCAAGCGAATTTTTGGTAATGACCAAATGTCATTTGATATTGATGTTTGTGTACAATATCAAGTTTTGAAAATTTTGGGTATGACAAATTTAAATTGGGTATGGATTTTGTATTAAGTGATGTTTAAATTGGGTATAAATATAAAATATTATCCAATTTATGGATATTGTTTTATATTGATATTTGATTTATTGGGTATGTTGTTTTCGAGTATGTTTATGTACTTTGACAAATTTATTTTTGGGTATAATTATGACATTAGTCGGGTAAGCAGATTTTTGGGTAAGCGGATTTTTTCTGGGCAAAGGGCTAGTTTTTTTTGCCCCAAATTCCCTCCAAATGTCAATCAAAAGTGTCACATTCAGCAATCACATCAGTCATCACTCACTTTTGTCAATTTTTTGTCCTATTTATGAATTAGTCTAGTAAAGTAGAAGCCCTATTTCTCAATTTGTAATTGATAGGGCCCTAAATTTTAACTCTATAGTGTAAAAGACCCTATACGCCAATTCAACCTTTATATTTTATTTAAATTGTACAATTAGTTTTAGACATGTTAATAAACGTGATTTTTAAATGTACCGGTGAAAATCACTATTAGTGACCATAACTACGCACTTCGCCTGCGTAGTTGATAAAGTCTCCAACTACGCTTTTGGAAAGCGTAATTGAAGTTCGAAAAAAAAATAAAAATATCAACTACTCCTTTGGGGAGCGTAGTTAGAGTTCCCTAAAAAAAATTTTAAATTTATTTGGGAACTCCAACTACGCTCCCCACAAGAGTAGTTGATATTTTTATTTTTTTTGAAACTCCAACTACGCTCCCCAAAAGTGTAGTTGGGGACCCTAACAACTACGCAGGCGAATAGCGTAGTTGGGGTGACAATTATAGATTTTCGCGGGTACGTCTATTAACCCCCTTAATAAATAGAACCAAAATTTTAGAATTAATACTTTATTTCATTTCGATTAGGATCTTATGGAATATTCTCATTAGACCGGTACCGATTTTTCGTCCAAGTTTGAGCTTAATGGATATTTTCACATAGAGAAAACTTATTGGAGTGAGCTCGGTATGTAGCCAATAGTATTACGAGAAGTGTACAAAGGCTTGATGCAAATACATTCATCCAATATCCTTATATAGGCATTTAAGGTTGTGGTCCCCCTATAATGCAAGTTGAGCAAGTTGCAAAGTTTGTTAGGATGAAGATCCTAGAACGAGCTGATGGAAAAACTCGGACAAGGCTACCTTGAGTGAATTATCTTATTTAGATGAGTTTTATTCTTCTAAGCATCAATTTTTTCCTCCGACCTACTCATGTCTTCTTTGCTCGAATACTTCGTCTTAATCTCTCAAGTTTTGTTGCCTTCTTTGCTCGATTGATGAGGTAGACTGGAGAGACGTTGAAAAAGATGGGTTCTGGTCTTGTTTTCTCGAGTGAAGGGTCGCTCGGGGTTCCACTCATGCAACGTTAAAACTTATGCAAATCAGGTCTTCTCTTAGTCGTGAGAAATGTCTTCCTTGCTCGAGTTTTTCTAGGTTCTTTGCTCGAGTTTAGGTTCACTCGATCTAGGTTGAAACTTTCTCTCCTTGGATTATGTGCTCGAGTTTATCCTTCCTCTTTGCTCGAGTTTGGCCTAACTCGATGCTCCAACCTTGGGGTTTCCTTAGCTTTATTGACTTCATGTATGCATCTTTCCTTGTTTTTCCTTCTTCCTTTGCTTCATGAGGTTGATGATAGGTTAATGTATGATTCTTTGAATGGTTGAGTGGTTGGATGTCTTCATTTGAGCTCCTTTTTAGGCCAAAATACCTACAAATACACAAATAAAGGGAGTCGACATTCGTTTGACATTTTAAGCTCTAGATATGATATGAATGCTCAAACCATGCAAAACAAAGGTAAAATAACACAAAAACACATCTAAAAATATAGCATGAAAACATGTTATCACCATGGAAGACCGAATCCTCTTTTTTTGGTATTTCATTTAAAATATGCACCATAAATTGCCTAAAACACCTTGAACACAAAATAAACTCAAGTAGGCACCATAAGATGCAATATGAATGCTTTTTACACAAAATGAATACAAAACATGTCAACCGAGACATGAAATGCATGATCTACCATCTAAAATGATACATCAATAGATGGCATAACATTGTCTTCCAAAGGTGATGCCATCTAGACGTGAAATGCACGAATCTGGTGAAAAAAACGTGTCAAGGCATGAGGTGGCTTACCGTCCTCACATCCTCCGGATACTCTAGACTCCTCCTCTGATCAAGGAACATTGCATGTCCTCACGGCCCCGAGCCTTTCTTCCTATTCACCTAGCTGCTTCTCGAGTGACGACTCTTTCCTCGTCGCTTTATTTGGGTAGTCCGGGTTTAAACAATCACCGTCTCACCTGAAGCATCCAAATTGCCTCACTTTGGACTATTCCTTATCATATCCCCGAATCTAAGTGCCTCCCTCCGAGGCTCTTCCGTTTAGATGAGAATATGGTGGCAAGCTTGTTCATTACCAGGCATTTTCTTACGATATGCTCTTATTGCACAAGAAGCGACTCAAGCAACGTCTTTCCGTTATCACACCCATATCCTTGTTGAACCTTCCCTTTTGTGCCGATGGACCCTCGTCATCTAGCTGGCACTTTCTCCTTTTCAAGGAACTCTCTTGCTTCGTTCGAGACGTGTTTCTCCGGTCCATGGGCCAATCATCATCACTCGATGATTCATCATTCTGCTCATCTCCCCACTTTTACCCTTGCTCCTACAAGTATTGCTTCGTTCCACGCTCTTGAACTCAAACAAGGATTCCTCTACCATCATGGCTTTGGTGAGGGTATGGACGTCTCGATGTTGCATCTCTTGCTTTGCCCATGGCTTGAGGCCGTCCAAAAATATAAATAGTGCTCCTTCTACTTCTTCTCCCATGTTGGAGATCTGAAGCATGATCTCCAAAAATTATTTCACATACTTATACACGCTCCCTCATTGTGAGTTGGGTATCCTCGAACTCCTTTCAATTTGTGATAGGGTTACCCCGACCCTATCACATGTCGTACGCCTCCACCATAACAAGAAAAAGGTACATTGATTCGGTATTTACCTTGCATCCATCTTTTGTGATTCCCACGACACGAAAGTATTGCTCCATGCCCCATGGGAAGTTATCCACACCTTAGCCGAATGTTCTCCCTTGAACTTCTTCGGCCTTTATGCTTTCATCTTGTGTGTGGACTCCATGATCTATCTTTAGAGTAGAAGAAGAGAGAGCGTTATGCTTAACACAAGCAAGCGGAACTGCTCAGCTTCCTTTCTTTCCCTAGCACTCGCAAACATTCCCCCATCGGTGGCCTTGCATCTCTTGAGCTCTTTCCGTAGTGCCTATATCTCGGCACACATTGCCGTCCTCATAGCTTCTAAGGCATTATCTCGTTCAGACAGGATTCCGTATGACTCGTTCTAGGCTCCTTGGAAACTTTTGTTAAGGCCATCTACCTCTTCTCGAAGGTAGCCAACCGAACCATTGACATCCTCAATGATGTCTACCATCTCACCAACCTTCTGTTTTGTCTTCTCTACGAGGGCTTCCATACGTGTCGCCACATACCTTGACGGTTCCTTCGGGGTCTTCTTGCTCTTCTTGTCTTGGTTGCTCTTGTCGCCAACTCCGGACACACCTCCACTAGTCATTGTTCATTTCCCTCAAACCTTGAACCGTTTGATGTCCCTACCTACTTACCAATATTTCTCACGAAAACTTGGCGATCCACGAAGATTTCTTCCTTGATCAGTTCACTTGCCTATTTGCCTCCCTTAATTGTAAGCGTTTGGCGTCCAAATAGAGCGATTGTCTGAATTTTTGCTCTAATACCGCTTGCCATGGGCCGAGTTATTATCCACTCAAACTTCACGGATCTTAGCTATATTATTCCTTAACAAGATAAGATCTACCTTACTCTTCGATGCTCCTCGACTATGAGCGCTCTGTCTAGATGGCTAGGAAATCTCGGAGAGTTGTCAGCAAACCTTACATTTATATTACTCAAAGAGAGCTTGAATCCTTGGAGTTTGGTAGATTTTAGTGAGATTGTGGGATGATGGAAATGAGGGGTGACTTCCCCTATTTATAGTCTTGACCACCTTCTCTACGGAAAGGTTCCGGAACCTAATTCTTCTAGGTCATTCCGGATCCTTCCTAATTAACTCGATCTTATCCTATACAATCTATCTTTCCATACGAATATAGGTGATTCTTCAAGGCCCTATCGAGTTCTAGATATCTCCATTTTCTTCCGAGGAGATCCGTCTCCACCCGGATCGTCCCGCTAGCTTCTACACGAGTCTAGAGACTTCTATTGATCTCTAGACTTGTCTTGCTCCTTCCGGTACCTTTCGTTGCCTTCCGATTAACCTTGGGTCATCCCTGCGTACTCCAAGTGTCCCGCTCTCTTCTCGATCCTCACGGATCCTTCCGGAATATTCCTCGTTCCCGGTGTGCCATCTTGACAGTTGACAACCCTCATAATCCTCGTAATTCTCCTTGGCAGGATATAACTGAACCAAAATTAAAACGGCGTCGTTTGGTTCCTCCAGGTTTAATAGTTTGTGGCACTTTCCTCTTCGTCCCGCTCGCGCCTGCCCGCAGTCGGCTTGTGGGGTAGAAATTGAACCCTAACCCCCTTCTTAGCAACATTCCTGAACAGTGAGCGCCAATTCGACTATCCCTTTTCTCAGTTGTTGATTCAACGATTTCTACAAATTTCCTATAAATCCGAGTTTCCACTTCCTATTTCTTCTGGTAAACTTTGGATCAACCAGTATGAGTACAGTGATATGGAAATCCTTCATTTCTGCTTAAAATCAAGGTACCCCTTCAACTCTAATTCTTTCTCACGCCTCTCTTCCTTATTGCTTCTTCCTACACGTCGTTCTTTATATTCTTCTACCAAAACCGTTCATTTCCGACATTATGTTGCTTCCTCATTTGCGTCAGAAATCATCCAATCTGCTGCTAGGTTTGGTTTTCATAGAAAACACGAGTTTCGGCTTTTTTCCACTCGCTTAAGTGACTTGTCATCGTCTGAAGCTAGGGCTGCCTCGAAAGGTGATGATGTTGCCGAGTTGGAGTTGAATGGTCCAACATTTGTCGTTGAATCAATAGTCGATGTAATTAGTAGGAATGGAGTTGATATGGAGTTTTGGTTGGATTCAATAGGTAAAGATATATCAATAGGTGATATCAATGAGACTTTAAGGATTTTGAATAGATTGGGATTGAATGCATTGAGGTTTTTTAGTTGGATTCAGAATAAAAATCCACATATCTCTTGTGACCCAATTGTGTGCAGTTTGATGGTTGATAACTGCGGGCAGTTAGGGGATTATGAAACTATGTTTGCTTTGCTTAAGGATTTCGGTGAGAAGAGAATCTTACTCACTGATGAAGCATTTAGCTTCTTGTGCTCATTGTGTTCGAGAAATGAGGAGTTGAGATGCTCAGTTGAAAGGCTAGTAAAGATTTTAAAAGAAGTTAATGGAACCTGCTACTATAGTGGAATCAATGCTTTGATTAGGACATGTTGCTCTATAAACCAATTCGAATTGTCAAAGTTTGTGGTTGATATGAACAAGACAGAGGTTGTGTGCTACCGAGTTTGGTTAAGGGAAATCTGCTTGAAAGGCCGGTTTCAAGAGGCACAAGAAGTGCTTAATGAAATGAAGCAAATAGGCTGTGATTTGGATACTAGAACTTACAATTACTTGATCAGCTGTCTATTGAAACACGGGATGCTTGATCAGAACTATAGCGTCCTCGAAGGCATGATTGAGACTGGGTGCCCTGTAAATGCAATCACCTTCGAAATACTGATATGCCGGTTTTGCCAAGCTAATGAGTTGGAGAGTGCAGTCAAGTCGTATGAGATAATGGTTTCTCATGGGATTGAACCACGGCTTTCCACTTGTTCTGCCATCATCAAAGCTTACTTCAAAACGAAGCGGTACAAAGAAGCTTACGAATATCTGATACATGTAAGCGTGAACCAAAAGTGTTTGATCAATGCGCTCTACAGCTTATTGGCAAACCTTCATCGGAAGCAAGGGGATGTTGTTGTTGCATACAATCTTCTCATGGAGATTATTAAAAAGGGTTTGAAACCGGATTTTTCAGTTTATGTTAATGTTTCCAAGAAACTGTACAATACAAGACGGAAAGATTTGGCTGGTATGTTGAAGGATAGTTATAAAAATTTAGTGCAGCAAGCATCAAACAAGTAGGATTACTAACCTCTTGGTATGTCTTCATCTTACTTTCTGTATACTGAATTGTACTACTCCAATATTTTGCTGCGGGTTGGTGAAGAATGGGATTTTGTTATTTGGTTGCCAAAATGCACATCTTGTCGTAGATCGATAGCTGTGGTCTGACTTGTGTATAAATTCCCTTGCCTTTGATAAAGTTTGTGCTTTTGGATGTAAATTAATCAATCCCATTTGAGCAATTTCAATTAGCATTAGCCTGTGTCACATATTGATTACAATCATTATGCGTTATCTGTCGATAATGATATAAAAGAATAGGACAAGCTGATTTCTTGGGTGATGCTTGAGAAGTACTCTGTAAAGCACGAGGCTGTTGCAAAATGCATTTCATTTAGTTGAGTTTTGGTCAATTTTTTTTGTATATTTCATTCAGGGTTGTAGTTCCTGATTAGGGCTCTTGTCTGTAGAATCGTTACATTCTCTCCATGACTTCATTAGAGGCGAAGAAGAATTTCGCAAGTTCCTTCCATGACCACCCGATGCAAAGAACACCATTCCCTTTTAGTTCCAAATTGCTTCCTCCAACAGTCAGGTACGTGGTTTCACGGTTGATTTTGATGAATCTCTTTCAATTTGCTAGGGTTTCAGATGTGCTTTTCTTCTTCCTTTGGATTCCGTTTCCATTGTTTCTTATTCTGTAACCGATTTGTTCGTGCTACACCTAGTACGGCTGTTACAAATCACACAAAATGTATCACTTCCGTCACTCAACCCGTCACCTAAAATCTTCATCCGACCCGTAGCTTTTGTCACCATACCCGTACCTGTCGGGTGGATTAGTTTTTTTTCGGGTGAAATTTAACTTGTTTTCTAAAGCTAGTATTCAACCCAATTTTTTTTAGAACAAAGTGAAATTGTGCAACAAAAAATAAAATATACGATTTAAGCCTTAACAACTAACATGGTTGGAACAAAAATACAAATTCGAAATATCTTATGTAGTAGTATTACACAAAGTTGTCTTCAACTCTCCTTAGAATATCAAAGTTGATACATTCTATTTGACTCGTCTTCTTTTGTAAAAATATTTTTGTATGTAACAATAATATATTTACCCTTAAAATTCATAGAGCATGGAAATTAGTAGTGTTGGCAAGGTCATAAAGGCAAATAAAATAACAAAAGATTATGAACTCTTGAGTTCATGGAATTTTAATGTAAACTTATATTATTTAAATAGGAAAAATAATTCAAAGTAATATCAAGAATCAACATTGTACTCAAAATTATACCAACTTTGAAAATTACTGAGAATGATACAAACTTTCAACGTATTTACAAAAAATAATACGTTTGTTGTTCCGACAAAAATTCTAACTGTGACGATGACGTGACAAATAATTTATTCCATGTCATCAAAAAAAGTAGGCTTCGGTGTATGATGTAAAATTTTTTCTTAAAAATTAAATAAATATTATGAATTTTCTCTTAGTACCTCAATGTTTGGACTTTTCTTTCTAGTATCCATAAGTTTTCAAAATTTCTCTTATTATCCTCAAAATTCTAATTTGTTCCTCTGATCCTCTCTATGCTTTTTTTTATTAATTTTTTTTATTTTAAAGAAAGTATCTTAACTAAATTTTTGAAAGAAAAACAAAAAACAAAAGTAAAAATAAGTAAAAAAAAAAGATTTTTTATTTTAAAAAATTATAAATATTTTCTCTGTCATGAACACGAGTAATAACAAAGAAATAAATTTAATTTTTAACATGACAAAACATGATTAGACTTTCTATTAATTACTAATATTAAACATAAAACACATATTTGATAAAATAAGAAAATTGTACATTAGTTACAATCAAATAATTTTTATATTAGTTACACTTAACAATCAAATATTTATAATTTTGAAATAAAAATCTCTCTTTTTTTGCTTCAAAAAAAAGTACTACTTTTGATTTGCTTTTTTTTAAAAATTTGGTTAAAATAATTTGTTTAAAATAAAAAAGGAAATTAAAGAAGGAGCATAGAGAGGAATAGATTAGAAGTTTGAGGGTATCAAGAGAAAAAGTCTAAAAACCTGTTCGGCGGAGGTTATTGTGGAGATTATTGTAGAACTTTGTATTTTTTGAAAGCTATATGGTTTTTGACGTAATAGCTTTTTGGAGAAATTAGATGTTTGAATAGCTTTTTGAGGAGATTTTCATGTGGGATTTGGAAAAGCTTTCTAGGATAACTTTTTGGGTATATTATCAAAATTTTTACAATTTTACCCCTCTTTTACACCTTTAACAATTTGTACATTTTTGTCCTTTTTGGTAAATCTACCATACAAATCTATCCACAAATCTACTTTTACCAAACAACAATTAGCTTATTTGTTAGATTTTCGGAATTTACAAAGCTCTTTGAAATTCTACTAAAAAATCTACCCAAAAAGATAAAAGCTACTCAAAAAGCTTAAACTACTCAAAAATCTCGTTTTACCGAACAGGGCCTAAATCTTGAGGGTACAAAGAGGGAAGATCCTAAATATTATTTAATATGCTAAAAATCCAAAATTAAGTAAAATAATTTTAATTTTTATAAAAAAACTGGATTTTTAAAAAAAATTAAGAGTTGTTTTTTTTTTGAAAATCAATTATTTTTATAAAAATAATTCCATATAAACAAAAGTATGAAGAAAAAAACTCGAAATAAAATTTTCAAAAAAGTTTAAATCTTTTTCTTTTTAAAAAAAAAGTATTTTAATTAATGTTAGATTTTTAGCATATTATATAAATTTTAATAGTTTTAAGAAAAATAATCCTCATCATACAACTATGCCTACTTTTTTTAGGACATGTAATAATTAGTTGTCACTTTATATCCGGGATTAGGAACACGGTATGATCTTGACCATTGTTAGGATGTGGAATCCTTCGTCGACACGACAATACGGTTTGGTCCACCTTATATCTTAGTGTAAAAGGGCGCGAGGCGCAACGAGGCACAAAGGCCGCTGGAGCCTCGTTCCTCACCCCGAGGCGCGCGTCTCACGTAGGGATATGTCCAAAATACTCCACAAACACAACAAAATAATGGACAAACAAATAATAGTGTAAAAATGCTTCAAGATAAACATTAAATAGTTCAAAGCATGGAAAAACCGAAAGACAAACAACATAGTCGGAATGCAAACAAGATAAATAGTTCAGAATGTAAGAAACAAAAAACATAGCAAGCAAAAGACATAGTTTAACTTCTTGGAGTTCCTAAAAGACCTAAATACTATTACTCAATCTCTGCATCAACATAATCATCATCTTCATCATTCAAATGATCACTCTCAATATCCTTTTCCTCCTCATCTTCATAATCCAATACAACTCTTGGATATGCTTTACGAGCGGAAGTGCTACAACTTCCATCATTCTTCAATACCGATCTTCTAGTTGTATAGGAAGACTCATGAGTTTCAACAACTCTACTAACTACACCCCAAGTTAGACCATCATCATCATCATACACTAAATCATAATCATCAGAAGAGTGTATCATTCTCCTCATCAACTACTCATTACTTTCATCAATCTCATCCAACAGAATAGGATTTATGGTATCAACCCTTTGTATCGGCGTATCAAAGCACGATTATATTTCACAAACACCAAATCATTCAATAGATTTTGTGTCAATATGTTTTTCTTTTTGGTATGAAGTTGAAAAACACCTCATGTAATGTTAGTTTGATGATCTTTGCTAATAAAATAAAATATAATGTATATAAAATTGATATTTGGTAGCTACTTACCAGTTAAAAAAACATTCAGTTCCTCTCACAACCAATATCACTACATGTAAGGCTAAAAGTCTTGATGGCTAACTTTTGGAGGTTCGGAGTTGAATATCCATAAGTAGTTTACCAATCCGCTATAAAAAAAAAAAGAAAATTATTGTAAACCTTAAAGTTAGTAATTTATAAGACAAATAGACAATAGAGATATAAAATGCAATACATTAAAAACTTAAAATTTTCATACCCGGTGATTTGGTTTTCCTATGTCTGATGGCCATTTGTTTATAGACCAAATGCTTCTCGATATATATCTATTTCTTTTGAGATATTGTCTTGCATATCCGTCGGACATATGGCCTGCTTGGTATCGTATGAGTATTTTTTTTTTTTTTTAGATTTTTCGGGATGGGGATTCTTGAGATTTTTGGGGATTGTTGGGGATGCGGATTGGTAGAGACAAATTGTTTTTGGAAAGTTTACGACAATGCCCCAAATAACCCATGTGCTACACACGTCATAGATGAAACCCTAAAATTGGATCCTACAATCGAAGAACAGCAGATCGAACAACTATCCTGCAATCGAAGAACAACACATCGAACGACGACTCCTTCGAGCACTCCTTCGACAATTCTTGAGATTTTCTAACTGAGGTAGCGATCGACTCTTTGTTTCTGTTATTCTCCTTCCTGCAATTGGATTCTCCCTTTTGTTTCTTCACCTACTTACGCCTTGTTTCTATTGAAGAGATTGATCTTGAATTGTATAACTATATTTGCTGATTGTCCGTAAACACAAAAATTATTTGCTGAATTGTTTGTTGTGTAGACATGAATTGTTCATATAGTTTCATTTCAATTTTTGTGTGGATGGGATTGGCTAGATTTGTTGAATGTCCGTAAACACATAAAATTCTTTGCTAAATTGTTTGTTGTGTAGACCTGAATTGTTCATATAGTTGCATCTTAGTTTTTGTCTGAATTGTTTAACTAGATTTGTTGAATATCCGTAAACCACTACTATCTATACAGTACATTGCAAGCTTAGGAGCAAAATTATTTTGCTAAATTGTTTCTAGTTTATTAGCTGAACTGTTTGTTGAATTGTTTCATTTTACTAGCTGAATTTACATTTCAATATCATTATCTGTTTTTAGTTTAGCTTCAGTCTTAAATTTTCGTTTCAATATTGATTGAGTTGAATTTTTATTTCATTATCAATTGTTTTTCATGACTCTTGACAGATTAATTTGTGCTTGAACATCAAATTAATTGATTGTTACTTAGGAAATCGCCGAAATGAATGAGAAATTGACGCAGCAGACCAATGATAAGAGTTACTATGCGTGGAATGATAAGTTGTTCAAAACCTTCTTAGACATTGTATGTGAATTTCAAAAATAAAATGGCCAAAAGATTGATTTTAGTTGGATAGTGTTGACAAATCAGTTTGAGTTGAAGACATCTACAAAATGTTAAAAAACAAGTACAATTATTTGAAAGTTTTTTTTGTGAAGATTATGGATTAAGCTTAAACACGGTGATACGGGTCTGGGATGGGGCTACGAATGAAATTGTATTGATGCAACTAATGATTGGTGGGCAAAGAAGCTGCATGTATGTATTTGTATTTATTTTTTCTTTTAACACGATTTGTTTTCCAGAAAACAAACAATATTTACAAATTTCATATGTGCAGGAAAACAGTGAGTGTCATGTATTTAGGAAAAATGGCCTTCATCCAGAGTTTCAATCTATGATGGAGATGATATTCGAGGGCACGGTAGCGACTGGTGCACATTGTGTAGCTCCCTCAATGGACCCCCACCGTGTAACCCTATCGTTGAGCCCAACTTTAATGATGATAAGCCTATTGACTGGGATGATTTGAACATTGCAGCTGATCTTACCAACGATCAAGAAATGGATAACTTGCATTATCCCGGTGAAGAAAATCAAACATCTCAATGTCCCATGAAGTCCCGTGGAAAGATCAAAATGTCGTATGATACTAGTTCACATGGAGTTAGAAAGCGCAATGTTAAGAGGAAGTCTGGTGGGAAATTTGAAATAAATGGAGCATTTAAATTAATCTAGCGACGCCAACAGGAGGATGATTGCGTTCACTACAAAAAAAAAAACTTTTGCGACGGATTTTGCGACTTCAAACTCTACCGTCGCCATTGGTAGGGTTTTTGCGACGATACAGCGACGGCTTGTACAACCGCCGTTAGGTTTGCGTCGACAAAGCCCGTACAGTCGCCAATAGCAGATATACTTGCGACGGCGTATGAATGTCGTCGCCAAAAAACTTACTTTTGGCGTCGGATATGATTTGTCGTCGCAAGAAGGAACCTTTTTACCAATTTAGTGGATTGTTTTATCCCTAAAATAACTTGTAAAATATAATCTTTATAAGGGAAAAAGAAAGCTCCAAACTTGCTAATTAAGAGCGTCGAGTCATCTAGCCCTAAAAACAAACCTGCGAAGGCTAGGGTTTGGCGATCTGAAGAGTTGTTCATCACGATCCTGTGTGAAGTTCACAATCAAGGTAAACCTGCGAAGAGCTCGAGCAGACTCGTGCGGGTTCACAAAAGGCATGCACAACAAACTCTCCCCAAACAAGGTATGAATCCGATTTCGAATTTCTGTGAGTTTTCGATTTTGAAGTTGCTTAAGAGAAAAAACCAATTTCCTCATCTGGTTGGTGATATGAAATAAAGTGGGCGCTATCAAGGAGTTTGATTGAGTTATTCAGGTTTGTTATGGACCTTATGGTCTATATTGCAAATTGTTCTTCTTTTCATTAGTTGTCCACCACCTATTTTTACAATTGTCTGAGGATTGTTGGTTGAAATAAAACAGTGCTTTTGCTAATTTGAACTTTGGTGTTAAAGATAATCTAAGAGCTTACATTATCATAGAGGAATAAAATGGTTTAGATAGAAGTTTCAAGGCTTAGAAGTCATGAAATTGAAAAATTATCATTAAGAAGCTAGTTCGCAGGAATTGAGAAGTTATGATTTGGTATGAAGTATTATTTAAATCTGAGTGGTCAAAACATAAAATTTGGATAGTGTTTTGTAGTAGTATATTTCATTTTGCTAATAGTGGTTTTATTAACTTCCTTAAAATTTGGATTTAAAGTTGTTGCATTTGTTCTTATTTAGGACCGCATCATTGCTCGCCTTCAGCAACCTTATTCACTAGATTGTATCCCTGTTGAAGCCGAATTCCAAGTTGGTTCACAGTTAATGGTTTGGATGTTGACGTCAGTCTGATTTGGTATGAAATAAAACAGTGCTTTTGCATATGAAGTATGATTTTGCAAATGAACTTTGGTTGTTTTGAGAGGGAGGTGACTCACAATTAATGGTTTGCATGTTGATGTCAGTCTGTCGTGGTGAACATGAACAATTCTTCACAGTTAATGCTTTTACCAAGTTTTCATGAGTTTCAAATCAAATTTCAGTAGCTAACATTTGACATTAAATTCAATTTTTGGATTTGTAATCCACCTTTTGAAACCATATTTTTGATAGACTGTTTTTCAATTATATAAAAATAAAATCACTATATAATTTAGTTCATTATGTTTAACCATCAATAATTATGTCAGATGACCAAAATTGTTTTTTGGTTCAGTTTAAAGATGATCATAATTTTTTAAAACATCTTCATCATACTTTTTTCTAAATTTATACCTTTTAAATTTTATTGTGTAAAATAACTTATTTAATTTTTGTAAACAAATGTTGACATTATATTACAATCTACAAAAAATAATGAACTTTAATGAGTTGTTAAAGAATTGCATCACTATCTAGTGTGGTTCAACCTCTGTAGTTGATATCTATTGATATGACATGTTTGCAAGCTAATATATAGGATACTTTATACTAGGATTTATGCTGCCAATTATTTTGGAAGTTATAATTGATGAGTATGTTTTGAGCTCTAGATCTGGTTTAGAATTCAAGTAGTTGGTTAGTATCTTTTACTGTCTAGTGTTGGTTTAGTATCTGTAGTTAATGGTTACTGATACAACATGCTTGCAAGCTAATAACTGGGATGCATCATACTATTATTATTTAGGATGTTATGATTGATGAGTATGTTTTAAGTTCTATATATGATTTTGGATTCATGTTGTTGGTTAGTGCATTTACTGTCTAGTGTGTTATTCCTATCTTACCCAAATTACAAGATAATTAATGTAGATTCAGTTTCTAATACATCTCTTCCGCGGTTCCACCTATCATACTTGTTGACCTTAGATCTTCATCTATTCCATTTTTTTCAAACTTCTACTCTCCCGCAACCTGCTCTTACTCAACAACCCAACACACATCAAACGACAACTCAATGCATCTAAAGCTAATGACATTAACCACCGACGAATTTGAAGATTCAAAAACGCACGCGAACCACACAAACAGAAATATATGTGTGTGTATTATTATTATTCTTATGCTTTAGCTCATGCTTATAATTTTCTTCAAGCTTGCTTAGCAACTATTAATATCAACTTGATTTTGGTGTACCATTGTCATGCTTAATTGTGATTTGCATGACTTGCTTATACTAATCTCATTGACTAACTTTGATATATCCGGTGAGCTAGCTAGCATATTAAGTTGATACGTGGATTTGTTGTTGGGATTTTCTTTATGTTTATCGTTTCAGCAACGTTCTCTTTTTACCCCATGTGCTTGTTTTGAAGCTTGCGTACTTATAAGAGTAATATTAAGTTATACTTGGGAAGATTAAAGAGCAAGTATAGTGTTCGTGATCTACATCTTAGTATTAGTAGTTTTAATAGATTTCTCCTTACTAATTGCCGCCATTATTTATTCATTGTTGACGAAGAGAATATATTATAAGTTAATTGCACAAGAGTTTAGTTTTTTCTAATTCAATAGCATGATTCTTTTTTTGCTTAGGATTCTAAATTATGATGGATTCTTGTATTTCGGTCTCTTAATTAATGTTGCATTGCATGTAGGTTTAGGATTCTGAATTTTGATGATTCTTTTTTTGTTTTAATTACATCTCTTTAATTTTTATTCGTTTGTAAATTGCATACATGATACATGGTTATGGGCACTTATATATATGTATATATATTATTACTTTTACCTCTGAAGCTTATATATATATATATATATATATATATATATGTTTGCAAATATGTATATGTGTAATCGAATATAATGTCTTTAGCCAAGTCATTGATTGATTGTGGAACTAGATTTTCGGTCTCATATTTTGTCAAGTTAGATGAATTTTTAGACTTCGCGTATGCAAACAAGGATGTTGATTCTACCATATATAGTCCCTGTAGAAAATGCAGAAACAGGATTCTTTTAGGAAGATCAATTGTGAGAGAACATCTTCAGCTCAATGGGTTTTGGGTGCGTTACAAGATTTGGACGAAACATGGTGAAACATTTCCCCGGTTTGAGGAACTTGCTCAAATGGATGAGGTGGTACCAGAAGCAGAGAGTTATATGGATATTGAGATGACTAGATTAGTTCAAGATGCAATTGGAACAACTAATCTACCTACACCAGGCCCAACCGAGTCTACTAAGGAGTTTTTAAAGTTGATGCAAATGCAAACTTACCTTTGTATCCTGTCTCTAAGAAGCACACTGCATTGTACTTTGTTGTTCTCCTTCTACAAGCGAAAAGCTTACATGGTTGGATAGACACCTCTTTCAAAGATTTGTTGGATATATTTAGCGAGGTCATGTCAAAAGATGTCAATTTTCCTAAAACTTACTATCAAGCTGAAAAGTTAGTGGAGGATTTGGGTTTCACATTTAAAATGGTGGATGCGTGTCCCAATGATTGCATACTATTTAGAAACAAAAATGAGGGTCTTGATGAATGTTTGATATGCAATGCATCTCGTTGGAAGGAAGTGCGTGGAACTTCTGATGCATTTGGAACTCGAAGAGCTGCTAAACAAGCTAGATATTTCCCACTAATACCAAGATTGCAAAGACTTTTTGCGACGGCTCAATCAGCAAACCTCATGAAATGGCATGGTGAGAAGCGTGTAGATGATGTTGTGTTTAGGCATCCAGCAGACTCTCCTGCTTGGAAGCATCTTGACGGCAAACATTCAATTTTTGCAGCTGATATTCGGAACGTACGACTAGGAATCGCCTCTAATGGGAACCTCCCCCTAGGATGACCGGACCTCAACATCTCTTGCAACTTCAATCCAATAGAGTACTTACTCAATATAAAAAGGAAGACATGATCTTAAGACATAACATGGGGTCTGAGAAAGTGGAAAAGGATCCATCAAAAAAGAAGAAGCATAATTGGAAGAAAAAAAGCATATTATATGAGCTCTCATATTGGGTAGACAATTTATTTTCATATAGTATAGATGTCATGCACGTTGAGAAAAATGTGGCTGAAAATGCTATCTCTATAATAATGGGAGATAAAGGCAAAAATAAGGATAATCTGGCTTCTCGGCTTGACCTTGAAGAATTGGGAATCAAAAAGCAATACCATGTGAAGGTGAGAGAGTCTGGTGTCGAGTATTTTGAGAGAGCTGAATATGAGATGGACAATGATGGAAAAGATAAGTTTTTAGTGGGCTTGTCCGAGTCAAGAATGTCAGATGGCTCTTGTTCTAGTATTACACGAAGGGTTAATTTGAAAGATCGTTCCATTGGAGGGCTGAAAAGTCATGACTATCATATCCTTCTACAACAATTGATTCCATTATGTGTACGGAGTTCCTTACCAAAAAAGGTTGTTTTGGGGCTGATTGATTTAGGAAAGTTCTTCAAAGTGTTGTGCTCGAAAACCAATAGTCATGCTGATTTGGAGAAGGCAAAAGCCGACATCATTATAACTCTTTGCGATCTTGAGAAAATATTTCCACCATCGTTTGTTGACATTATGAAGCATTTACCGATCCATCTAGTTGAAGAAGCTTTAATAGGTGGGGCAGTTCATTTCGTTGTATCTACCCTATAGAAAGGTTTTTGCTTACTTTGAAGAACTATGTAAGACAAAATGCGTGTCCGGAAGTATCAATTGCGAAAGGGTACTTAATGGAAGAGTGCATGAACTTCTGTGCTCAATATCTCAAAGATGTGGAGAGCAAGACACACAGACCTCCTTGTTTTCCATACACTAAAGAATATGGAAAATGCAATCTTATTTGTTAAATCTAACTTATCTTTTACTATGAACATCTCAGATTCATAAAACATTCAATCCCTAATGCAAGTGAAGAGTTGGCGACAACAACTTATTTTAACGAGTTTCCTAACTGGTTTAAGACTCATGTGAGTATCCAGCTCCAATGTCTATGTAAATTAAGTTACATATGTACTAGTCAATTTTGGATATGACCCTAATCAACGAAACTATATATGTTATTATAGGTTCAAAGTTTGCAAGAAGATGAATTTGTGTCCTTATCTAAAGAGTTTGTGGCTTTGGCTAACCCTCATTCTCCTTCAACAACCAAGCTAACCTCGTAAACATTCAATGGCTACTTTTTTTGGGTTAAAAGTGTATACAACAAACGAACGAGGCAAAATTGTGGTGTATGTGTAGAACGAGATCGTGTACCATATTATGGGAGACTGATAGATATCATCAAGGTTACGTAATCGGCAGATATTAAGTATGTATTATTCAAGTGTGAGTGGGCACATCCATCAAGTGGAGTGAAGTTGGATCCCTTCAACTTTATCTTGGTTAACTTCCGAAATTTACTATACCAAAACGATCGGGTTGGGGATGAACCTTTTATCTTGGAATCACAAACCCGACAAGTGTGGTATAACTAAGACCCTTCAGGACAAGGCTGACTCAATGTTGATACAGTAGAGTCCAAAGAATACTCACATCACATGTGAACATTGAAAGTGATGATTTGCCTGATGATGAGGGGTCGGATGGTGATGATGAGTTTCACGGGGAAGATGATTTCATACAACTTAATCAGTTAAAAGATTTTACTTATTTACTTATTTAGTTCTAATGGATTTTGTGATTTTACTTATTTACTTGTCTACTTATTTACTTGTCTAGGCTGGCTCAATGTTGATACGAGATCGTGTACCATATTTTGTGATTTTACTTATTTACTTATTTACTTGTCTAGGTACTTCACTTATGTCTTATATTTTTCAGTATTGATGATAACCAACTGTTGATTTGAATTGATGATAATATGGCTGCTTATTTGTACAACTGCTGATTTGAATTGATGATAATATCGATGATAATCCAACTGCTGATTTACTTGTGTAGGATAATATGAAGAGAAGGAAGTTGGAGATAGTAGACGTGGAAGACCACGGTGTATGTCTACCTTTCTAACATCAAGTAGTGGAGATGATGTCCAAAGTCATTCCTCAAGGTCATTGACACAATCTCAGCAAGCTCTTCCCCAATCACGCCCTCGTTCCCCTTTCCCTTCACCACATGTTGGTATGCCTGAAACTCTTCCAGAAATAGGTATCAATTGCTATCAATATTGATTTTTTTGTTATTGTGTACTTCAATATCTAAAAAATTTAACCTTATTTATAATCGCACTTAAAGAAACTAGCACTAGAGGCCACGGTAAGGGTGTGTCAGAGTGGAGGACATGAGTTAAAATTCAAGTTTCTTATAATACTCAATTTCAAGTCGTTGGAGAAAGAACACAATAGTTCAAGTCTCAGTTAGGTATAATAGTGCTGGATGGTCATAGGGTTCCACTAACGTTTATTGATTGGACGGTTGTTGATGAATCTATCAAAGAAGGAATATGACAAGAGGTTAAGGTAAGAATTTAACATTTTGTGAAAATATATTTGCATTTGTTGTGTTATTTGCAACTAATTGCCTAGTCTTCGTTACGACTTGTAGGAAAATATATTGAATGTTCTTGAAAACTTTAGGGTTGTGTGTTTGCAAATCTACAACCGTTTGTGGAAGGATCACAAGTCAAGAATAAAGAACAAATACTCTGTGAAATATGAAAATGATCCTCAACTAGTTTCAAGGGTTCCTATAGAAGTTGTTAAAGAACAATGGCATGTGCTTGTTGAATATTGGCGCTCTCCTGAAGCAAAGGTACAATATCTCAATGTTATTTTTTATTTCACCCTACATAAGTTGCTGATCTAACAATCTGACATTGATATGTTGTATTTTATTGTAGGCAGAATCAACGAGAAATTGTAAGAATCGAGAGAAGCTTGATCCACTTCATATCACTCGCCGAAGATCCTTTGCCGAAGTAAGAGAAGTTGTATGTTTTCTCCAACTTTTCCCACTTAGGTTTTCTCCAACTTGACTATCAGTTTTCATTCTTAATTAGTTGAAATGCTTCTTCTTTTGGCAATGGAGTATCTTCACCAAAAACCTAATTAATTGTTGTACTTGATAGATGGAAAAGGATGATCCACTGATCAAATGAGTGTCTGGATAAAATCACGCAACCCAACTGATTATGATGTTACGGAGGCAATTGTAAGTTTATACATTAACCATAGGACATAATTATGTTTGTGTTCTCTACTTGATGTTGATCCGATTTATGTGTAAAAATAATGTAGAAGGACTTCGAAAAAGAATTAAGTAAGGAACCTAAGGATCAACAACACTTTAAGTTGTGAGAGACAAAGTGTTTCATAGAGTAATGGGAGAGGACGCCCATGGTTATTGTCGAACTTATGGTAGAGGCGTCCAACGTACTTCAGTTTACCAATCTGAACAACAAGAACCTACTGACACACCAGATTTCATACAAAAGCTTACAAGAGGTTACTGAAAATGTGATTAGAGAGGTAAGAAAAGCGAATGAGGACATGACACGAGAAACTGACAGAAAATATCAACAAGTTCTTGATCGTCTCACACTTGTGAAAAGCAGTGGTGGGAGAAGTGCAAATTCACTTGTTTAGGTTCGTTGAATTTGTTTTTTGAGTTGTATTATTTTCATATATGCTACAAATCATGATTTTCTACCAATTTTGATGTTTTTCATTGGGTGGGTTCTGGCAGGAGATTTGAATTTGATCAATTCTATATCTGTTATATTTTATTATATCTAGGTTATATTCAATTTGGGTTGAGAACATGAATTTGTGGTGACTGGTGAATGTGGTTGGATAATGGATTGAATGTTGATGGGTAGGTGCTCTTATGTTAGATGAAGTAATTTGAAGTGTAAGTTTGAAGCATATCCTAACAAAGTTGTTAGATGTTATTTGTATTAGTTAACTATAAGAGGATTAGAGGAACTTTTGTGAATGGTATGATGAGTTTAAGGGTTTTGAATTGGTTGAGGAACCTGAAGTTGTAGTGGTCCCGTAAGTTGTATGGAGTATTAAAGTTTTGAGTTCAAAATTGAAGTGCATTTTCTTTCTCTAATGCTGGTTCACTATTTATTTATGTTGCATTTATTAAATGTTGGGGAAATGTATTTTGCTAATGTTATGCTTTTTTTGGTTTTGTAGGGTGCAACAAGTGTTTATCAAAACGAGTCTATTGGAGAGGAATGTCAAAAAGAGCCCGCCGCTAATGAAGTTGCTCAAGAAGAAAATTCAAGTGAAAACGTTTAAATATATTTCATTTTGTATCAATTACATTGGGTGATGATGGTAACTTTCAGGGACAAAAATAAATTAGGGACGAATATGAATATGAAGTTGTTCAACACGTATTTTTCTTTTAAGGACGAATATGAATTATGTATCCATTACGTTTGGTGATGATGATAACTTTCAATATGGGATATGCTATATTGCACTTTTAGTATTTGATTGTTCTTTAATTTATTTGAAATTATTGCATAATAAAATAGTAAGAAATTCAATTCAGGTGTAGCATTTGCGTCAGCAACAAACCGCGTAAATTTTGAATAATGTAGAAGTTATACTTTTTGCGACAGGAAAAACGTCACAATAAACAAATTGTCAGCCGTTATTTTTTCGTGCGGCGGCAACGGGCCACCACAAGGGTTTGATAAAAACACATCATCGTTTTTTGTGACGGCATTAGTCGTCGCTAAATTTGAAATAAGCGCTGACGGTCATCACTTCTACGACGGAAACAACCGTCGCCAAGCCATTTAGCGGCGGTAATTTACCGTCATAAATTCGTTTTACGACGGACAAATTGACGACGGCGTTTTGCAGACGCAACGCCGTCGCAAAAGGGCTTTTTGTCGTCGCAAAACTTTTTTTTTAGTGGTTATGTGATGTTGAGGAGGCGAGGTCCAATGTAGAAGAAACTTCAAAAAACCCGTGGTGGACAAGGTCTTTCATTGAGTGTCCTCTTTGAGATGGTGACGGAAGGAATGTTACCAAAGGGTTTACCGGTTTAGTACTTCGCCGTGTCATTTTGATGTCTAAACCTGTGTCTAATCAGTTTATGTTAATTTCTTCAAACGAGGAGAGAGTTCAATGGCTTGAGTGGGAGTACAAAAAAGAGATTCATAAGGGTACCTTATCTCCGATGTAATTGTACGGATCCTTATTTGTTTACTTGTGAACTTTGTTTGTAAGTGTTTGTGTGACCTTGTTTGTTTATTTGTGAACTTTGTTTGTTTTTTGTGAACTTTGTTTGTTAAGTCTTGGTGTGTAGAAACTTTATGAGTCATTATCACCCAATTAATTTAATTTTCAGTTGTTATGTACTTTATGTCTAACTACGTAACTGTTTCTTCAGTTTTACAGTAGTGGTCTTGGAAAATGTCATCGAACGGAAGACAAAAATGTTTGCATTGCATTCGACAATTTAGTGATTTACAAGTTGTGAATAATCTGATATCAAGACTTTTACACATGTTCGCAACGAACGTGTGTATGATACACCATTCAACGGTTCTCGGTGGATGAGTGAAATACTAAACTCTAGTACGAAGACATGATGTTTCAATGCATTCCGAATGGAGAAGCAAGTGTTAAAGGATCTATGCAATCTATTGGTCAACAAGTATGGGTTGCATGGTTCAAAAAATATGTGTCCCATGGAGAAGATAGGCATATTTGTGTACATCACGACTCAATGACTTAACTATAGAAATGCTTCGGAAAGGTTTCAACACTCTACTTCCTCTGTATCGAGTGTTGTATAAGAGGTACTAGATGTCATTGTTGGTCGCCGTAAAAGGTTTGTTGGTATGTCAAGATACATAATAAAACCTACGGACTCTTCATTTTCCGAACTGCCTAATCACATCAAGAATGATCCGAGATATTCTCAATATTTCATGGGTGCAATTGGGTGTATAATTGGTACACATATTAACGCATGCATATCAGAGGCTGACCAAATTCCATACAAAGGTCAGAAGGGGATTTGCACGTTTAATGTAATGGTGGTTTGTGACTTTGACATGTGTTTCACGTTTGTCTCAGCCGGTTGGGAGGGCTCTGCTCACGATGCAAATGTATTTTAACAAGCGGTTTGTACTCCGGCTATGGGTTTTTCACATCCTCCACTAGATACAAAATCTCATGTCAATTCAACGTCTAGTTTGCTAAAGTCAATGTTTGACAATCGAATTATTGCACGTTTAATGTAATAGGCCGCTACTATATAGTGGACAAGGGTTATCCAGACAAGGATGGGTACAAGGTTTTTTATCCAAAGATATTGTATCATCTGTCACAGTTTGATAATGTACCCCCAGTAATTCAAAGGAGGTTTTCAACAAAAGACATTCATCACTACAAAATTGCATTGAGAGGTCCTTTGGGGTTTTGAAGGCTTGTTGGAAGATACTCAAAATTATGCCAAGTTACAATGTGGAGACACAAGTTGACATTATTTTGGCGTATTTTGCGTCGCATAACTTTGTGAGAAAGTCTCGCAGTACAACACGGGGTACGGAGAATGACATGTATAGTACAATGCATGTTGGAGATGACTCGAACGAAGATAATTCTGATGAAGATGAGTTTGATGTTGAAGATGACAGTGAGTCTGATGGAGGTGAAAGTGAAAGAAACTATCCGATAAACGGTAGGGATGTAACACCCCGAATCCGCGGGACTCGGAGTGCCACATTGGGTTAGGATCTCACAATGGATCCTGACCCTAGCCTGACAACAAGTTCACTGGACCTTACAACATGACACTGACAGGTATGAAAACAAATACATAAAACTGTATAAAATTGTACATCCCAAAAGGTAAGACAACATAGCCGAGTACAAACATCACACCTCACGCAGGAGGTAACAAAAGACCAACCTCACACAGGAGGGAAAAGATAAACAAACCCAAAAGCCCACAACAACTTATGTACGAGACGTCCTCGGCCTGCCACTCCGCTAGATCACCCAACAGCATGCCTATCCTGTAGGGCATCTACAACATGGTAATAACCATTAGCTATCCATACACATATATAGAGTAATGCATAAGCACAATCACACATAGGGAAAGATAAACATATCAGCATGCTTTCACTCATTTACCCATTTATTCATCTCAATATAATGGTCATTCATTCAAATCGTATAGATATAATATATATGAAACTAGGTGACACGAGAACCGATACATCCTCGCCTCTGAGCCTGCTAGCCATCCGTACTAGTATCGGTCACACAATCCGTGTATCCTATGGGAGTGGATTGCGCCCTTCCTGTAAACCGGTATGGCCTGACATCAAAGAAGCTCCCAGACTCCACGGCGGGATGAAAGGGAAAGGTTATCACAACCACGCAGTGGGGCAATCAATAAAACATAGGTCGGCAAATACGACATCACATGCTATCATAGCAAACATATAAGGCACACACCACTCATACAAACACCCAATATAAGGATGGTAGCTAAATAAGTCCTACGGAGTTACCTCAACCTTGTATAAAGCTCAACCACAACTGGATCACCTCAACACTAGAGGAACAACACAACCTATAGACAAGGCATAAAGAGATGTCACATCTCTTAACAAGCAAATGGTCACACCTAGACCCAAAGGGATCCCATAGGGATCATAATCATCCTAAGCCTCGAATAACATGCTAAACCTTAAAGCCACATCAGGGCATAAATCCAACTCATGATATCATCGTCAAACTAAAAATCCCATAATTACCAGAATAATGTAACGAGCATAATGGAATTTTCAATTATCCATTTTAACCAACTTAAGGTCAATTTATACTAACCCGCAATATGAAAAACGAATAAATTTATAACTTATTCTTTACTAACCCGATATATGATCCGGAAGAAGATCCAAACTCCTGGCGATACGGGGAGTAAGAGCAGGGTATGAAACCTTACGTTTGATGACTTGCGGGGTCCGTCGGCGTTCCGATAGCAGTAAACGGAAGCTTTACCAAAAAGCTAACAAACGGAAAGTAAATTTGTACCAGGATGAAGAGGACAAGATAAGGGACTCGATGGTACAATCGGATTTGAAAAAGGATTGAAAGTGAAAAGTTGGTAAGAGATCGAAGTTGAGCGGTAAGTTTCCTTGCGCTCTCGCTCTTCCTTTGCAACATAAATTTGCAATTGCAAATTGATGATGAAGATAGGCCCAGCCGCCTCTTCTTATCATTATCATATATATATATATATATATATATATAATGAATTGAAACGCCGTTATAATTTCCGCTCTCAAATTTTTACCAAATTGGAATATAAAATTCGGAATATTATCGGAATAATTGATCCATAATTATTTCGTAAAATGGGCATTCCTAAGCCACATTTCTTAACCGCTAAGTCGGATTGACGACTCCAAATAACATCGGTTATTACATCAGATCCCCCTAAAAACAAGTTTTGTCCCGAAACTTGAACAAACCCAAATCCTCTCGGACCCATATGCCGAGGTATAACTCTATCTATCGGAGGTATTACATCTCCTTTCAAAAAGGTCACAACCTAACCTATATTATATTATAACCTCAATCACAAGCATGGAGGAATCATCAACTCTAGAAAACAGGATCATAACGCTATCCCAAAGGCATAGAGGAATCACATCTCTCGCCATACCACAACACAAGGCATAGAGGAAGTACATCTCTAGCCCTAAACATAATCATAAACATCGCATGGAGGAATAACATCTCCACTGAAACTATGTCCATCAAGGTAGCATGGAGGAAAGAACCATCTCCAGCTATAAACATACATCATACTAGCACAACAAGATCTAACAAGATCATAAAGCATAACATAGCTAGCATGGAATAAGCACATCAAGGCATGTAAGCACATAATCACATACTCACCAAGATAGCACTAAGATCTACTCGTCGACCCTAGATGCATCTATCTCAGCATAAAACTCTGGATAGTTCCTCTGGATACTATCCTCAGTCTCCCATGTAGCCTCCTCAGGTCCACGTCTAGACCACTGTATCCTCATCATAAGAATGTCCTTAGAACGCAGGCGTCTCACACCTCGCTCTAAGACTGCAATAGGATGCTCAACAAAGGTGTGGTCTGGCTCCACCACCAAATCATCATAACTCACAATGTGCCGCGGATCTGGTATGTACTCTCTCAGCTGAGACACATGGAACACTGGGTGAACACCCTCTAATCTCGGAGGCAAAGCTAATCTGTAGGTTGCTCTCCCAACTCTGTCCAGAATCTCAAAAGGACCGACATATCGGGGACTCAACTTCCCCTTTATGCCAAAACGTCTGATGCCACGCGTCGGGAATACTCTCAAACAGACATGAGCTCCTACTCTGAACTCTAGAGGCCGACGCCTCTTGTCTGCATATGACTTCTGGCGACTCTGTGCAGCCAGCATCCTCTCTCTAATCAGTGCTACCCAAGCCATATCATCACGAATCTGCTCTGGCGCTATCCCGCTGAAACTGCTAGGCTCATCCCAGCATAAAGGTGTACGGCACCTACGTCCATACAGTGCCTCAAAGGGAGTCATCCCAATAGATGCATGTCAGTTGTTGTTGTATGAGAACTCAACAAGTGGAAGGTAATCAGACCATCCCTGTCCCCAATCTAACACACAAGCTCGCAGCATATCCTCCAAATTCTGAATGGTCCTCTCTGACTGTCGGTCAGTCTGGGAGTGAAACGCAGTCGTGAAATGTATACTCGTCCCCAAAGTAGTCTGAATCTGCTGCTAAAACCTCGAGGTGGATCGTCTATCTCGATCAAAGACGATTGTCCTCGGTACACCATGGAGTCTCACTATCTGTCTAGTGTACTCCTCAGCCAATCTACTCACCGGCCACGTCTCTCTGATAGGGATGAAACGTGCCGTCTTCGTCAGTCTATCAACAATAACCCAAATGGCATCAAAACTCCTACTAGGTCTCAAACCAATCACGAAATCCATGGAGACGTCCTCTCACTTCCACTACGGTACTGGCAGTGGATGGAGCTCACCTCCAGGTCTGCAATGCTCTATCTTGACCTGCTGACAGGTCGCACACTGAGCCACGAATCTGGCTACATCGGGCTTCAGCCCTCCCCACCAATATGAACGTCTCACATCATGGTACATCTTACTTGTACCGGGATGTTCAGAGTAAGGTGTACAATGAGTCTCCTGTAAGATCCTCTGTCTCAACTCTACATCAGCAGGAACACAAATGTGATCATGTCACCTCATCACTTCATCAGCTCCAATGGAAAACTGTGGTGCCTCTCCACGAGACATCCTCTCTCTGATCCTCATCAAGGTCGGGCACGTCCCCTGCTTCTGTTGGATCTCATCCAACAGACCAGGTAAAACCTCTAAGGCATACAACTGGGCATCCTCATCAGGAAACTGGATGTCCATCTCTAGTCAAGCTAGATCCCTCTGAAGCTGATGCTGCACAGTCAATCTCGTAATCGCCTTCTCTCGAGGCGTCTTCCTGCTCAAGGCGTCAACAACCACGTTCGCCTTTCCAAGATGATACAAAATCTCAAGGTCAAAGTCGTTGATCAACTCAAGCCATCGGCGCTGGCGGTTGTTCAACTCCCGCTGCGTGAAAATATACTTCAAACTCTTATGGTCTGTGAAGATCTGACATGTAGCACCATACAAGTAATGTCTCCAGATCTTCAAAGCATGCACTACCGCTGCTAACTCCAAATCATGAGTCGGGTAGTTCTCCTCATACGTCTTCAATTGTCGAGACGCATATGCAATCACTCTACCTCTCTACATCAACACACATCCCAAGCCTAGCTTAGATGCATCACTGTAGACCACAAAATCATCAAATCCCTCTAGCTGTGCCAGGACAGGAGCAGAATTCAAACGCCTCTTCAACTCCTCAAAGCTCTGAGCACACTGGTCGGTCCACGTAAATCGTTTAGTCTTCCCCAGAAGACTCGTCAGTGGACGGGCAATCACAGAAAAACCCTCCACAAAGCGTCTATAGTAACCGGCTAAGCCAAGAAAGCTACGCACTTCCTTGATGTTCGTCGGTGTCGTCCATGCAGCAACAAACTCGATCTTCGCCGGGTCAACCATAACCCCATCGGCGGAGACGATGTGCCCAAGGAATGCAACCTCAAACATCCAAAACTCACACTTAGAGAGCTTAGCATACAGCTCTCTATCCCTGAAAATCTGCAAAACCGTCCTCAGATGACCGGCATGCTCCTCTCTACTACGAGAGTACACTAAAATATCATCAATGAAGACCACCACAAACTGATCAAGGAAGTCGATGAATAAGTTGTTCATCAACTCCATAAACACTGCTGGGGCATTCGTCAGCCCGAATGGCATCACTACAAACTCGTAGTGTCCATAGCGGGTACGAAATGTTGTCCTGTGTACGTCCTGCTCTCTCACCCTCAACTGGTGATATCTTGAGCGCAAATCAATCCGGAAGAAAACTGTAGCTCCCTGAAGCTGATCAAGTAGATCGTCAATACGAGGCAATGGGTTTACGGTCACCTTGTTCAACTCTTTGTAATCTATGCATAACCTCAGAGATTTGTCCTTCTTCCGCACGAAGAGGACAGGTGCACCCCATGGTGAAACACTAGGGCGTATGAAGCCCTTCTCAGCCAACTCCTCGAGTTGCTTCTTCAGCCAACTCCTCGAGTTGCTTCTTCAGCTCCAACATCTCGACAGGTGTCATACGGTATGGGGCCTTCGAGATGGGTTGCGTGCCAAGCTCTAACTCTATGCTGAAGTCCACACTGAGCTGAGGCGGCAAACTCGACGGCTTAATAAATACATCTGTAAACTCGCAGAATACTGGAATATCCTCCAGAGTTGGACTCTCTCCATCCTTCATGGCGTAGTACCAGAAGGCATCACAACCCAATGCAATCAACCTAGCTACTCGGACGGCACTAATAACTGAACCTGTCTTCCCAAGGTCCCGACCCCGGAAGACCTCAATCTATCCAACCTCGGTAGAGACTGTAACAGTCCGCCTACCAACATCCAAAACTGCATGGTGTCTACGCATCCAGTCCATACTAAATATGACTTCTTCATGCATCAATGGCATGACTAAGAAGTCAACAAGTAAAACACGAGTCCCTAAACAAAGGGAACAACTACGTATCTCACGGGTACCTTTGACCCGACTACCTGTAGCAGCCGGTGCAGGTGGATCCTCTGCACTCCTCAACTCAAAAGCTCGCCCTCCGGCTCCTCTGACATCACTGGTGCCAACATCTCTACCTCTACCTCTACTCGGTCCTGGAGCAGAACCCTGAGTAGATGGACGCTCTGGGACCTTCTACTGTCCCTGTATTTGTTGTTGAGGTGTCCTCTGACCACCTTCTGCTACACTGGCAGGGGAAGAACCCTGCTGGGATGCTACTCCTCCCTGCCTACAAAAGGCAGCTCGATGTCCCTGTCGGCCACAGGTAAAACAAGTCACAATTGGTTTGGGACAAGCTGGCTTCAGATGGTCAGGGTCTCCACAGTTGTAACACTAACGTCCCTTATCTGCAGTCTATGCAGATGAGGGGTAACTCTGACGCCTCTGATCTCGTCTAAATCCAGATGATCCTCCAGCTCCACTGGTCTACCCAGTGCACTGCCTCTTCTCAGACCGTCCCGTCTGAGAAGCTCTTCTCTAACTGGCTCGCTCTCGCTCAAAAGTTGAAGCCCGGTCCTGGTAATCAGCTAGGGACTCACAATGGAATCCCGCCATGTATGAATGGGTGCTCTCTCTCAGACGACGAGAGAACAGATACACATGTTGGTCCTCAGAAGGTGCAGCTGGACCCAACAAAGCTAACTCGGTTTGGAAACGGCGGATGGCGTCAGTAATAGGCACATCCTCAAAGCCGGCCTCCACAAAATCCTGCAGCTTCTCCCTCCTCAGTGAGGCAGGGAAGAACTGCTCTCTAATCACGCATCTCATGTGGTCATAACTGGTAGCTCTAGTCCGGACAGTCCTCCACCACTGGTGTGTAAGGTCATGGAATAGAGACTGAAATAGCTCTACCCGTCTGTCCTCAAGACATCTAATAGACTCCAAGGCTGAGTCTACATGCCCAATCCACACCTCAGTCTCTAACCTTATCTCTCCTGAGAAGTGTGGCACTCCCTACTGGTGAAATGCCATCAACCAGGCATCTGGTTGAGGCCCTCTGGTCTCCACTGGGGCTCGAACTGGATCCACCACACGTGCAGGTGCAGCTGGCACCCGGGTCACTTCCTGGGATCTCTTAGAAGATCACTCAGGTACTGGTAAATCTGGGGCTCGCCTGCCAGCCCTAATATCCTCCTCAAAACGTCGGAGGTACTCTCTGAACTCCGGTCCTCTCATGGAGACACGGTCAGCGTCATCAGACTGAGATCGATGTGAATGATGTCTCACAGATACACTGCTCCTCGTCTCTGGGACGACGCTCTCTACAACCTCCTCATGTATCTCCTCCACCACTGGTGGGTCAGCAGCGGGAACTGGTCCGTCACCTACCACATCCGTAGGAAGAGGTGGTCTACCTCTACCCTGGCCTACAACAGAAGCACCTCTAGTCCGAGCCATCTGCGGGGTATGCACACCTAACTTATAAGGCTCTATATAGGCCATATATATATATATATATATATATATATATATATATATATATATATATATATATATATATATATATATATATATATATATATATATATATATATACTTAACACATATACAAACATAAAACCAATACATATATACATATGTCTATACTGCAGAGATCCATAGCAGAGGTGGCGACTTCTCGTACATTCTAACCCAAAACCACACTTAAAACCAAAAACCTTTTGAAAAAGTCAGACCCCCGTCGGGTTCTGTTTATTTTACCTATCAAACCTCATTACAGGTAGCAAGTGCCATTGTTGTCAACCTAAGGCTCTGATATCAACTCTGTAACACCCCGAATCCGCGGGACTCGGAGTGCCACATTGGGTTAGGATCTCACAATTGATCCTGACCCTAGCCAGACAACAAGTTCACTGGACCTTACAACATGGCACTGACAGGTATGAAAACAAATACATAAAACTGTATAAAACTATACATCCCAAAAAGTAAGACAACATAGCCGAGTACAAACATCACACCTCACGCAGGAGGTAACAAAAGACCAACCTCACACAGGAGGGAAAGATAAACAAACCCAAAATCCCACAACAACCTATGTACGAGACGTCCTCGGCCTGCCACTCTACTAGATCACCCAACAACATGCTTATCATGTAGGGCATCTGCAACATGGTAATAACCATTAGCTATCCATACACATATATAGAGTAATGCATAAGCACAATCACACATAGGGAAAGATAAACATATCAATATGCTTTCACTCATTTACCCATTTATTCATCTTAATATAATGGTCATTCACTCAAATTGTATAGATATAATATATATGAAACTAGGTGACACGAGGACCGATACATCCTCGCCTTTGAGCCTGCTAGCCAGCCGTACTAGTATCGGTCACACAATCCGTGTACCCTATGGGAGTGGATTGCGCCCTTCCTGTAAACCGATCTGGCCTGACATCAAAGAACCTCCCAGACTCCATGGGTGGATGAAAGGGAAAGGTTATCACAGCCACGCAGTGGGGCAATCAATAAAACATAGGTCGGTAAATACGACATCACATGCTATCATAGCAAACATATAAGACACACACCACTCATACAAACACCCAACATAAGGATGGTAGCTAAGTAAGTCCTACGGACTTACCTCAACCTCGTATAAAGCTCAACCACAACTGGATCACCTCAACACTAAAGGAACAACACAGCCTATAGACAAGGCATAAAGAGATGTCACATCTCTTAACAAGCAAAGGGTCACACCTAGACCCAAAGGGATCCATAGGGATCATAATCATCCTAAGCCTCGAATAACATGCTAAACCTTAAAGCCACATCAGGGCATAAATCCAACTCATGATATCATCGTCAAACTAAAAATTCCATAATTACCAAAATAATGTAACGAGCATAATGGAATTTTCAATTATCCATTTTAACCAACTTAAGGTCAATTTATACTAACCCGCAATATGAAAAACGAATAAATTCATAACTTATTCGTTACTAACCCGATATACGATCCGGAAGAAGATCCAGACTCCTGGCGATATGGGGAGTAAGAGCAGGGTATGAAACCTTACGTTTGATGACTTGCGGGGGTCCGTCGGCGTTCCGATAGCGGTAAACGGAAGCTTTACCAAAAAGCTAATAAACGGAAAGTAGATTTGTATCAGGATGAAGAGAACAAGATAAGGGACTTGATGGTACAATCAGATTTAAAAAAGGATTGAAAGTGAAAGGCTGGTGAGAGATCGAAGTTGAGCGGTAAGTTTCCTTGCGCTCTCGCTCTTCCTTTGCAACATAAATTTGCAATTGCAAATTGACGATGAAGATAGGCTCAGCCGCCTCTTCTTATCATTATATATATATATATATGAATAATATAATAAGATGAAAAGAATGAAGATCTGCTAGCCGCCTTTCAATTCATTATATATATATATATATATATATATGATCAAAACTATTTAATTGAAACGCCGTTATAATTTCCGCTCTCCAATTTTTACCAAATTGGAATATAAAATTCGGAATATTATCGAGATAATTAATCCATAATTATTTCGTAAAATAGGCGTTCCTAAGCCACATTTCTTAACCGCTAAGAATCGGGTTAACGACTCCAAATAACATCGGTTATTACAAGGGAGACTAGGAAGATACAAAATGATATCGCTATGTTGTGGGCTGCAATATGAGGTTCAACATTCTGCATGTCACAACCGGCTTCTTATGAGGCCATTTTGCTTAGGAGCGTAGTTATATGAACCTGAATCGAAAACTTTAAAACGATAAGGGGTTCACATTTTTCAGCTATGTTTTAAGTTGCTGAAATTATGAACTTGATGATTTTTTCTGTCCCTAAAGTTTAGCTGACACATTTTTCCTTGAAATGAGATCGGATCGTGATGAATTTTTGATATGTCTTTCTTCAAATTGTATTGCAATTTCTGTAAAAATTTTGAGTCATAGCAACTGGTAAATAGCGAGTTATGATTTTTTCAATATTGGCTATGAAAATAAGTTAGCTGAAAATTTTAACATGCAGATTTTTTTTAAAGTGTCACATTCAGCTGTTACGTTTATGGTTCAAATGAGATTTGATCGTGATGAATTTTTGATATATCTTTCTTCATAATTTTTTGCTATTGCTGTGAAAATTTCGATTCATTTCAATTGGTAAATAGCCAGTTATGATTTTTTCAATATCGGCTATGAAAATAAGTTAGCTGGAAATTTTAACTTGCATATATTTTAAAGTCTCACATTCAGCTGTTACGTTTATGGTTCAAATGAGATCGGATCGTGATGAATTTTTGTTATGTCTTTCTTCATAATATATTGAAATTGATGTGAAAATTTTGAGTCATTGCAATTGGTAAATAGTGAGTTATGATAGACACATTGAGCATAATATATACGTTTATGGGTTGTCATATAATATAATATCAATATTATCTAAATACTCCATATCACAAACAACCACAAAAGTTAATTGCAAAATAACCCTTATCTTTAGCCTTCAGAGCAAGTAACTATAAAAAGCCAAAAGCTAAGATGTTAGAAAGCCCAAAGTCAAAGCTCAGTGATAAAGTTACCAATGAAATATCAGAAGTACCTGAATCAATTCAACGATTCAAAATATCAATCTATATGATAGAAAAAAAGCTCATTGATGAAGTTAAGATGTTAGAAAGAGCTACTTGTAGTCTTTCCATTATAATTCTTGTACATTTCATATGTTCACTAATACTAAAGTTGACAAAATCTCAATCTATATGATAGAAAAAAGCTTATATGGTCGAAGGGAAACAATACATAAAAAATTAGAAGGTTCAAAATCTTAATCTATATGTAGTTTTGATTTCACGGTCATTTGCAACTCTAACAACTGATAAGAGATTCAAGTTCACTACTTGTTGCTTATCCACACATGTAGTCCTTCACATGAGCAAGGGAAACAATAATGAAAAAACATCTCATTTAAAAAGAAATAGTACTTGAAAGCCAAAAAAGTGGAATCAAAGTTGAAGATAACAAATGCGGTCTCCCTTTCCTCTGGCATCCATAAACGTATATATTATGTTCACTTTGCAACTATCTCCCTTTCCGATTGCTGATTTTTCCCCCCTAAAGTTCAACAAAAGTTTCAATAGCTGCTAAGTGGAACGGTGCTATTTTGTCTCCCTTTCCTCTGACATCCAATTTGCAACTGTCTCCCTTTCCTCATATGACTACGTTTCCCTATATATTATGCTTACTGTCTCCCTTTCCAAATATTTGCTTTTTCATTAACAAATTCATATCAGTGAAGATAACAACTACAAAAAGTTGAAGATAACAAATTCGGATCAATGAAGATAACCACAATAAAATAGCATTCAGTTCATATACACTTCTGAATAATTGTTATCTTCATTGTTCATAACAGTTATTGCATCTTGATTTCTAACCTCCACGATCCAAATAACTGGAACTACAAAGTTCAATAATAAGCCAAAATCGGAAGGCACAATCCAAATAACAGGAACTTAATCAAACATGTAAAGAGTTCTTGGTCACAATAATTAAAAGTATTTTACAAAAACAGTAGCCATTGAAATAGTCCAAGCACAATAAAATTTTCTTAAAAGCGTAACATAGTTCAACAACAAATTAGCGGTCATAGTTGCATACTAGACCATGATAACATCTTAACATTTACAAAAAATCCAACCACAACAACAATACCAATGAAACATAACACAAAGATCATGATCCACAACTTCTTTATTAAAGACCAAGCATCCAAGTAGTGTTTGTTATGCCTCGCGAGTAAGTTTGTAATCTCGTACTTCTCACAATGATTGTTCATTTTATTTTCGACATTCTTCGAAAGCTTCTCATTCAAAGCTTCACACTGAGCCTGGAGTACTTCATTTCGGGCTTTGACAATATCAAATTGTGCCTTGTTGCGCTTGTTGATTGCCACAAGTCTTTGTGCGTAGCAACAATCTTGAAATAGATGTTGAGGATCATCAACATCCTCAAGGGAAGCATCTATTTCCTCCACTGGATAAGATGGCATTGGAAACTACAACATAACAAAAAATACATATTAGAAGCATGTGAAAGTAAGAAAATTTTTTTTACATGTGTTTAAAATGAGTGATTTACCAGCGGGCTACACGTAATACGTTAGTCCCGGGAACCTCAACTAAACGTTGTGGCTCTTCGATTTCAACTCCCCAGTTGTTACGAATCATATTACAAATCTATCAAACACATCAACAACCAAACTACATCAGCAAATATTTTGTCAATAGGAATCATAAACCATAAACAAGTTGGGTTTCCATATCGAGTATTGAATCCAATCATAAACCATAAAAGAAAAGCCAACAAGGCGCTACAAGACTATAAGACTTGCATCTGCTTATCTAAAATTCAATATCTTGTTACACCTTATTTTAGACGAATACTGAATAATAGCCTATGAAAGAGTGGGACTAGATTAGGTATTCCTCGCTAGTTTAGAAAGTTAGATCCAGGGGTTTATTCCGTTGACTCAAGTTTTCTCTTATGTGTTTGTGTATCCTTATTGTGAGTGTTTTATGTTCTTCCTAGTTTATACTTTATCATCTCTACTCAACCACTTGGGAAGTGACCCAGTACAAGTTGAGTTTCCATATCAATTGTGTTGTCAAGATCTTTAAACTTAATTGTCAGTTTTGTTTTTGTTCTCCTTGCAGGTTGCTTCTAAATATTGTACCGGCATATTAGTAAGGTTCTTAATGTGCTACTTTCTAGTACTATGTATACTTTATTTGCTCAAACAAGCTCAAGATGAACAACATTTTGAAGGATCTGAACTCTGAAGGCTACTAACTTCTATAGATGAGGTAATGTATTGTAGGCATATTAGTTTACTAATTTTTTAATCAAACAACAAAATCATTCAATCGTGAAGAAAACCGAAATGAACCCAAATGATACACAAAAATGTTGAATCAAACAGCAGAACAAAAATGATGCACAAAACCAAAAAAGTCGATCTGCAATTCCAAAGCAAAACCAAGAATGGATTGCAAATAAAAAAAAACAAATAAAAAAGCTGGAAATGAGATGCCAAACTGAGGCGAAGAACGAGCAAAGGACCCATTTTGAGGACGGATCGTAAATGAGATGCAAATCAGAAACCCTAACCTTTTCAAAGGACGGATTGGAGTTTGTTTCCTCCATTTTCTGACTGGAGTAGCGTCATTAGGACCCATTTTGAGGAATGGATGGCAAAATATGTGCGATTTGAGAGAAGAGAGAACGAGCGAAGGAGAAGGTTCACTAGAGGTGATTTGCAAGTATCGGGAGAGGAACGATCGACTAGAGAAGAGATGAGAATGAACAATAGAGAATAGAAGGGTATGGCTAGAATTCAAAACAATCTAACATAATGAATCCCCAAGAAGTTTGGGTGGACAAGCTTCTTTTTACGGGATTCTTTTGCCAAAAGAATTTACTAAAATAATACAATCCCGAAACTCCAACTCATACCAAACGGCACAAATTTTGTCATCCCAAAGAATCCTGTAAAAAAAATATATATGAATTTCTAAGAAACTGACACCAAATAGGGTCATAACCTTTCAAAACAGTCAAGGAACCTCCCCGTTAACTTTTGCACATTTTGATAACTCCTTTTTAACGTATTGGATGCTTGGGTTGAGAAAACATCCGGCAACATGCAAAGGTGTATGAAGCTAACAATCCCATCTTTTGTCAATGTACACGAACGCTTTCTTGTAATCTTCCTCCATTGTGAAACTTCGAACAATAGCTTCCTTAGTCTTATCCATTGCTTCATAAATATAGCCCATGAGTGATTTTCTCTATCCATCAACAAGCCTAAGAACTTTAACAAGAGGTCCGGACAACTTCAAAGCATAAAGCACATTCCTCCAAAAAGTATCTTGCAAAACATATTGTGCTGCTTTCTTTCCTTCTGTTTCTTTTGACCACCTTGAAGTTGTTCATTGTTCTAAGGTTACCATCTTCCTTAAGTTGTTTCTTTGTTTATGAAAATGTGCAAGAGTGATGAAAGATGTTGCAAATCTTGTAATCGACGTCCTATGTAAAAAAAATTTTTATTTGTGAACATGCTCATCATGTTCACAAGAGAGATGTGACCATATATATAACCGTTCATGTATATGCACTTCTTTAGTGCGCTCTCTTGCAAGCTTTCCAATATCCTCCAACATAAGATCAATACAATGGACTGCACATGGAGTCCACAACATATGTGGTCTTTTGCACATTAAAAGTTTCCCTACAAATACAAAGAATAAAGGAGGGGGATCAGGTTTAGATACAATATATAAGTAATCAAAGATAATGATGAAACCAATTCTTAAATCTTACCGGCTTTTACATAGTTTGAAGCATTGTCCGTCACAACTTGAATCACATTTTCTTCTCCAGCTTCCTCCACGATATCATCTAGTACTTGAAATAATAGATTGGAGTATTTCACAATTTCCAAAACATCCATGGATTTAATAAAGACCGAGCCATTTGGAAAGTTCACAAGGAAGTTCACAATATCTTTATGTGCAACCGAATCACGTCATCCATCGTACATACTTGAACAACCTTTTTGTGGTCATTCTTTATTGTGCTCTTTTATTACCACTTCGGTATCATTAACTTCTTTCTTAAGAAGAGGAACTCTAAGCTCATACATACTTGGTGCTTTCAAGCCGGGATCATATTGTCCAATTGCCTCGCACATTATAGCTTGAAACTAGGATAAGGTGATGCGTTGAATACAGTTCTCGCATCATAGAAGAACCTAGCAATTGTCCTACAAGCTTTATCCCTTAACTCCTTATCACAAGTTTTTTGCACACTCCCTTGAGTCCCATCTTTCATAAGATTTCTTTAGAAACGACAAATATGTCTAATGGACCCTTAACTCTTGGTTTCTTAGGTTGAGATCTCACAATCTTTTCACTTGATCCACCATCTAGCATCTCATAATCATCATCATAATCATCAACAACAACATACTCATCTACTTGGTGTCAAACCTTCGATTTCACCTTCTTTAGCATGAAGGCTTTCAGTTTTTCCCTCACATGTGCGGGACATTTAATACACATTGTTTCATTCCTAAACCCTCCAACCAAATGTTTCTTCATCCTACATGTTCCTCCCTTCAACACTTTTGAACAAAAATTGCACACATAGTTGTTCCTATTATTAGGATCTTGCTTCCCATATTTCCTTCCCGAATCTAATGGCTTGTCGGAACCTGAAGACTCCATAACAACTATGAATTCACAAAAAAACACAATTCCAACAACTAAGTATAAGAAGAAACTATAATACACTAAAAATAGAGAAGAATAGGAGTTGTAGAAAGGGACAAAAAAAACCCGAATGTGGCTCCTACTGGATACAAAAGTAACAGAACCAGGGGAAGAAAACAAAGAAGAAGGAGATGGTTATTGTGCTGGTTGTTGTAGAAGAAGAGCAAGAAGGAGATGGATGCTGGAAAAACCGAAGAAGAAGCAAGAAGTTGTTGGCCGTCAGAGAAGAAGCAAGAAGAGATTATTGTTGGCCGCAAAAGCTGCTAAAGAAAGAACCAGGGGGAAAAAACAAGGGCTACCTCTTCTCTATTTTGTCGTGTTAGCTGAATGAAAAAATTGAAAAAGGGTTTTGGAGAAGTAAAAATAAAAGAAAATGGATCAGCCCTGATAAAAAAAAACATGTCGAAATTATCAATATAAAGGGTCCAAGTAGCTGGAAAATGGATGGACCTTGCACCTACAAGATGCGCTTGAGGCACTGCGCCTCGCGCCTCGCTGGAGGCGTGCGCCTCAGCGCACCTCACGTTCGCAACCGCGCCTAGGTGTTCGGGTGGGCACCGGCCTGCGCCTCAGCGTGCCTCGCGCTTTTTTGTGTTTGAGGCGCTCTTTTATAAACTAAGCTTTGTATACGAACCATATGGTTCATAAACAAATGTGAAAGGGCGAGTGGTTAATGGGATTGTGCATCGAAGAAGATAGATTGTCCGTTCATGTTGCATGGTTATGAAGTCACTCAAAGTGTGTGGAGATTGGTGGTCCATTGTGGGTCACATAATCATGGACTCTCAAAACACATAGAAGGGCATGCGTACACAGGACGGTTGTTGAGCATCCAAATAATGAGGTTGTTGACATGACAATAACGGGGTGAAACCGAAACCAACAATCGAAATGCTTCGGGCTAGATATGATGAAAACGCGACTAGTAGGCAACAAATATACTATGCCCGTTCAAAATTGTAAGGATCCAAGATGGGGGTCAATGGAACACTACATAGTTGCTTTTGAAAATGTTGTATTCGGGACAATATGTGACCGCCTGACCATTATCGGTTGATGGCCGATTGTAGGACATCGCGTTTGCAAACCCTACGTCATTAGCATGACACTAAAACTACATGTGATATTTAGCTACAAGATGACATTCCTTTAAATTATTGGAGAGACGTCGACCAAGAAGATTTTTTGTGTGGGCTTAACTTTCATCATGAGAGAGACCGAAGAAGCATACACTTTGGTGTTACATCAGGTACGAGGTTAGTGTAACAACGTAAAACCGAGAGTTATAATGATGGATATGGAGCTTTCTTTTAAAAGTGCTTCCTAACACGTTTCCATAGTCACATCATATGTTGTGCACGTGGCATGTACATAACAACATAAAGGATCATGCCTACAATAAAACACGCTCGGCGTCGATACAAAAGGAATTTTCAGATCGATGTCGTGTTCTCTTCATGTCCAAGTTCATGGAGACTAATGAGTTCAGACTCCAAGAGATTAATGGCATGTGGGGGACTCATTAGGGTCTAATGGAATATCTTCACACGACTTGGTTAGTTCACGCTGAAAAATATTAAGTTTTCTAACGGATCAACACATGCACCTAGGCAATCAAGCATCCAGTAAGTAAAACCCAAGTCTGAACCATATCAATGTGATATATAGTCTTTATGTTGCATTAATGAGTTGCATGATCAATTTTCATGTAATACCAGGGTTGAATCTACCCATTCGGTTTTCAAGAAATATTTGGATACAAGGAACTACCGTCTCGACACTTGTTTGGAGCACATTCACGGAATGTTAAGGAAAGAATTCTGACAATTGATGGCATCATTAATGCAATCATGCTACAAAGTCCCAAATAAAGTGCGAGACTTGCCGATTTTCAGATTCCTATTGAAAAATGTGTTTCATTATTGTCTCACCTTGCTACATAATTACTTCATGAAGGCTTGCTCCAGAATATACAATTGAGAGTGCATAGAATACTACACTAGGAGTATATATGGCATACCGTGTATCCATGAACTTGCAATGCAAAGGACACATCTTCGTGGAAACTGATGTCAATGCCTTCTGGCATCAAATTCACTAGTTTGAAACCACAATCGATGCCTCGGGTTTGTTTGTTCATGCCTCGGGTGTGCATGTTCTGGTTGAAGTAAATGAGGTGGTTGTGGAGGACCTTCAGACAGCGATAGAGATGGGTGCATTGTCAAATTACGAGATAAGACGGCTTTGTACCATGTGGAGGCTACTTAAAGATCCGGAGAATGTGATTATAGAAGCACCTAAATGCAAATACGAAGGGAACAATGGTGTCAATGGGTCGGATTTGAGTCGGGAAGTACCCTATTCTTCCTCATCCCTGTTTAGTATAATGCCCCACATCCCCGTCCCCATCCCCATTCGGGAATTAAAAATTATCTTCATCCCGTCCCCGTAGAATATTCGTCCCCATCGGGAAATTCCCCGTACCCATATTTTTCATGACTCACAACTATCCCGTCACCATATTTTTCCCACAAATGTACATTGTAAAATGGGTTTGATTTTTAATAAATAAATTCTAACCATATCAAAGTGATTCAATTATCCCGTCACCATATTATATACATGACAAAGCAAAGTTTCATAAATAACTTCTAACCGTATCAAAGTGATTGGTAGGTGACACTTGAATGTATAAGATAATTAATCATAAAATATACCCATCGGAAGAATAATCAAACTTGCTTCTGGACGGCGGACAAATGTTTGCATCCTCCATCAAGAGTGTTTAAGTATGAAGCTTTCTAGAATCTTCATAACATGCGAGTCGTGACGCAATGGAGGAACTTTTATGCGGAAATTAACCTCATAATCGAAAACTAAATTAATATAGATTAGCATTAGCATGCACATAATTTACGTATATAATATACATTTTAATTAGAAAGTTATCCTCATATGATTCAAAATATATTTTGTGTAAAGTACAAAAGTGTATATAGCTTACTACTAACATTTAGTTCATGGATACAAGATAAATATCAATTCATATAATATTATTATACATTTTAAGTGAAATGTTGATGTGACTTAGTTGGTTGTTTAACACATCACCTTATCCAATATGTCAAAGTATAGTTACATATATATATATACTAGTATGGACGCGCGTGCGTAGCACGCGCGCCTTGATTTATAATCGTAACGATCAAAAAGAAAAACTATTTTATTAAAACGAATCGTAAAATTTATTATTAAATGATCAAGATAAGGGAGTGTTACATATAAAATGAGCTCGGTGTTACACTAAAAAATGAAAAGTGAACTTTATGGTCAAAGTACGACATACATAGAAAAATAAAGGTAACTACACTAATACTTGTTTCATCGAGTTGCTCTACATAGTAGCCTATGCTACTCTCCATCTACCCATGACTCGAGATCGGGCCCCATTGGTCACAAAAATATGTATACATACAACTTCATTGAACAACACCGTGTAATCTATGAATAACCAAGGAACTTGAATGGTGCACCATACATGAATACTAACATAACAAGGAAGATTAGGCCAACTGTACAATTAAATTGGGCAGAATTGTAACTATCTACAAAAACAAAAGAAAGATGCAAAAGCGCTACAACTTGAATATAGTCAGATTGGGCTAATTGTTCAACCACCTTAGCTGAAAAGAATCACCATATGCAAAATCAGCAACATCTAAATAGAACCAACTGCTTGTGAACAATAACACACTAATTCATGCATCACTTAAAGCAACGTAGAATGTCATTAAGCAACATAGAATAATATATAATTTCACTTGAAAGTAGAAGTGCATGAATATGAAAACAAACCAAACTCATTTCGCATTTTGATGTTTCCCCATTATATGTAACATAAGAATAAAAATTTCCATAGAAATCAGAAAAAAAAAAAAAAACAGATTTAGATCCTAAAAATAATATAAGTTCATAATGAAATGAGAGGTAAAAGTTTGTTCATACCATTATTTGGGGTGAGAAATTGCATAATTAAAAATCTCAATTTAGAATTCAATTCAGCAACCCTAAAAGGTGTTGAATTTGGGGGTTTACCTCAATGAAAGATGCAAGGAATAACGATCTTAGAGAGTAGAGAAGAAGAGCATGGCTTGAAACATAACCTGAGAGAGGACGTCAGAGCGCGGAGAAGGATCGAAACATACACATATGGATGTAGAAAGAGAGAAAATTAGGGTTTATATGTATGGAAGAAAAGGATCGAAACATATATAGATGCAAAGCAACAAACAAAAAAGAGAAAGAGAGACAACAAATTTCAAGATTTTAGGTACCTTGATTAGCATGAGACGATCGTGAGGAGACGATTTCACTACAGAGGAAGAACAGGAAGATCGTGAACGACAACAATTTAATCCATGGGCAAGATCATGAGTTCAGAAAGCTGGATCTCCGTCCATATGGTCTCTTCGTCTTCCTAGAGACTTACAGCTTTAGCCCACCAATTTCTAGGTCACAACATACTACATGTTCTCGATAGAGGCCAAGAGGACGTTACTATCTGGTTCTAGCTTTTTTCCATTCAACCCTACACCAAACTGCCACATTCATTAAGGAGATCATTAGCCAGACCACTATAAACATCTCAAGAAGAGAATAAACACCGGATAAAAAAAACAATGTTTATAATTGATAGACATGTTCCCCGGCCAAAAAATAGTGTGGGAGAACAGAGATTTAGCAACATCATACACTACACGAAGTCGATTGGATTCAATGGGAAGAAGAGTAGAGGCAAACAACACCCAAAACAGAGAGAAAAACTAAAGAGACTAAGAAGCAACGAAACAAGCCCTTAAAAGGACACCTAAAACGAAGAGGCCATTGATTATCATTTCTACCATGGATTCTGTCGATTCCCATTATCATTTTCAAGGAAAAGGGTTTAAACATGCTAAATTTTAAGTTAATGTGTAAAACATTTGTTGTTCCAAGAAATCCTAAAATTGACACAAATGATTTCTAAACCTTGAATCTCTCTTTTACTCAAATTTGTTCCATTTCTTTCGCAACTAACCTCCTTGCTTCCAGAGGGTCAACCATAATCACCTCTCTGTTTTGCTCTTGCTTTGTTGAGTAAACCTAATCATGCAATAAAATGAGAATATATAGCATGCAGAACACAATTAAGATTTTTTTGTTCTTCTTTCTATCTTTCTTTCATCAAGATAATGGTGCGGAGGGGAAGGGGAGTGCATGTCTAGACTTTTAGTTTTTTACGGAAATCTGCACAATGCATCAAGTATTATTATTTTGTATGAGCTAATAGAAGAGGCAAGAGGGCAAGAGTTAATCTAAAATTCTTTAATTATCAGTAAGCTTCTTGTATTCAATAGAGCAATCCAAGGATGCGGAAAAAATAATCCCTCAGATATTAAAGATTGTAAAACAATGAGGCTCAGATACTTACAATGGGTGCAGGAGAGTGCTCAGAAATTACTCCATGTGGGTACATTGCCACATAAGGACATCATCTACCATGAGCATAATGATATGAGTGAACAAACAGTACAGTTGGGAGCAATCTAAAGTTAGGCTAACATGGACACACATTTGTAATAAAATGACAAGTATAAACTTCATCTTGTCTTGTTTGAAATGAAAACTAATAAAATAGCAACCAGTCAGCAGGTGGGACTTGGGGCCGAGTAACAGCAATTTTGAAGAGTTCATTCAGCTACTTCTCTCTGGCCTTCTCTGTTCATACTTCTTTTTCTGCATATGCAACCAACCAACCAATTAATCACATTATAACAATTTAAAATAGCATTATGCTATAGAGAAAATCACTCATCACATATTTTTAGAGAAATGGCGGAGGTTTCTCAATCTGAATCTCATTCATTGTTGTTACTAAAGTATATGAATCACAATTAATTTTATTAATATATATAACTTCCAAGGGTTTACATGATAATATACTAACTCATACATGGTAACCAAAGCAACCAACTACTCTAGCACAATGCATTGCACAAATAGATGTAGTTTTTAAGATTTCAATGATGTTAATGCAAGTATAATTCATGTGGCACCGATGGATGAAGCTCAATGATATGTAGTATTTATACAGTAAGGGAGGACGTGCACAAAACTTACAAGTAATTGAGGTTACTTAAGTTTCCAAGAGAAGTGGGTATACACCATCAAATAAGTTGTTGGAGATATCTAATGTCTGAAGCTTCTTCGACTTCCCAATCTCTGTGGGAATTTCACCAGATATAACATTATTATGAAGCAACCTACAAAAAAAAGTAGGTCATAAGTAAGACATTTGATTGAAGAACTTTGCAAACTAATTGATACAATCTAGCTCTTACACTGATTGCAGGTTGGATAGGTTCCCAATAACAAAAGATAACTTTCCAGATAGACACACATTAAACGATCAATGTCAATCTTCTGAAATGAACATGGGTACAAATCAAACTTGCTAGCAAATGAACTGATGCAAATGAAAACTAAAGAGACCAAAGTCGAACAATCAAATCAAAAAATTGAGAAAATGTTGAACAACATGCACTTGGAATCAATTAAGATAGATTCAGTATGAAACTAATTTAAATAGAAACCAAAAAAAACAATCGAGTGGATTAGATAAGAGATATGAGAAAGAATAAGAACCGACTTGCATGAAACCCTAGTCTCACCATTTCTCAATTTTGTTACGGATTCTGGTTGTTGACATTTATGGGTTTCTCGATTCACTCCTGAAACTTTGATGAAAGCTCGATCAATTTGTGGGCCTGTGGAGAAGAACAAAGAAGACTCTATAAAACTGAACTAAGTAAATGACGAAGGAAGCAGGGACGAAGAAGAAGAAGACCGAAGGAAAAAATGAAGCTCAACTACGAAACAAGCAATTTCACCAAATTTCATAAGGGTAAATGATTGCAGAGAGATCTTGTGAAACAACCTCTGAGGGTGATGGTGATTTCGATTGCAGAAGGGTAAACGATTGCAGAGGATTCGTCGGTCCCCAGTGCTTGCGGTGGAGGTATAGAGGAGCCATCGGACCCGGTGTTTGCGGCGACGGAACCAAATCCGAGAGTGGAGACCATACAAGACGAGAGAGAGGGGATATTGCAATTAGGGTTACAAATTTCTGAGGATGGAAGGAGAGAAAGTGAGAGGTTATGAAGAAGACAGAAGGTAGGAGTCCAAGAGATAAACACGTATCACAAATGTTAGTGAAAAAAATACACGTGTAAAGTATGAATAGAAGAATATAATAAAGGTGTAATTACTATCAAAAATTAAGGGTAAAAGTGACAAAAGATGTAAAATAAGGGCAAAATAGGAAACACTCTATTCATTGGGCAAACTCCCACATTTAGTATAGTAAGGATATATATATATATATATATATATATATAGGGTGTGGTTCCCATGAGAACACCTCTAACGTGAGAACATGAGAACAATCGTATACCGTTGGATGTGAGTATTAAGGGTTGAGATTTAGAGTAGATATCAAAAATAATAATAACTACGAATAATAATAATTAGGAATCCAACAATAACTACGAATAATCCACTCAACCAACAATAACTACGAATAATACATTAAACGATATGACACATTCGTAACAAAACTAATAATAATTACGAATTTGTTCTCATGTTCTCACGTTAGGGGGTGTTCTCATAGGATCTATACTCTCTCTCTATATATATATATATATATTTTTTTTGTTCATTCAAGTTAGAATTGTAGTATCAAGACTCGTAGTACAAACTAGTATAAACTAAGATAATTATATCCAACTAACAAGATTACGGTCTCAAGATAAAGTGTTATATTATTTTATAATTTTAATTTTATGATTTTAGAATTTAAGTGAAATGTTGATGTGACTTAGTTGGTTGTTTAACACATCACCTTATCCAATATGTCAAAGTGTATATATATATATATATATATATATATATATATATATATATATATATATATATATATATATATATATGTGTGTGTGTTTTGTTCATTCAAGTTAGAATTGTAGTATCAAGACTCGTAGTACAAACTAGTATAAATTAAGATAATTATATCCAACTAACATTTAGATTACGGTCTCAAGATAAAGTGTTATATTATTTTATCATTTTAATTTTATGATTTTAGAATTTAAGTTGCGCAGTCAAAACACGTATATGAGAGACTAAAACACAAAAAGAAAACACATATAGTGTGTCATGCATTTGGTCATCGTGATTTGACGTTTAAGACTTACGACATATTCAAGAATTTCGGTAGGGTTTGTTATCCTCATATGATCAAAAACCATATTAATATAGGTTAGCACTTACTTTACTTAGCATTAGCATAATTTACACATATAATTATCATACAAATATTTAAACTTAAAATATATATTTTTTAAAATACATTTTGTGCAAGTAGGATTGTAGGAATGAGTATAATACTCTTAATTCTTAAAGCATAAAAGTGTATATAGTTTGAAATTTTAGTAATCATCGGCAATTTTTGAACTTAAACACAATTTATGAATTAAATTTCGATTAAACTTGCAAGTACAATGAAAGCCTAATATAAATACAATTTGTGTATTCGGTTTTCCCCGTCGGATTTTCCGTTGGGGTTCCCCCGGATCCCCTATCAGATTCCCCGACGGGTTCGGGTTCGGATTGGGAAGCAGGGAGAATACCTCTATCTTCATCCCCGTCTCCATCCCCAAGTGGGTAATTAATTATTAACTCATCCCCGTCCCCGTTTAAAATCCTCATCCTCATATCCATGACGGATATTACTCGCAAATTTTGGGAATCCCTAGCCCATTTACACCCCTAGAGAAGACCAATGATAGACACAAATGCGCGCAAGAAATCGGGTTTTGATCATACACGAGAAAAAAGAACACGGCAAGGGGTGAAAGAAAAAGAAAAGAAGTTGAGAAAGAGAAAGAAAAAGAGTGTGCTCCAAATGTGCATATTGTGATTGGAGAATATGACTTTAGGGTCGAGAATCTCGAGAGTTTATAATTTTGTACGCCGGTTTTCTTTAGGATGTTGCGAGCAATGATAATTGTGGATTTCAAGCTCTTTGCGTGTTTTTGGGCATAGGGGAGGATCAATGGCCATAAATGTGCATGCCTTTGTTGACAGGGCTTACTCAAAGTCCTGGCCGGTATTGGATATTCTTAATCGAAGAAAATATGACCATTGAGCAGATGCAAACTAGCATTGGTTGGTTTAAAGAGGGTGATGTGGCGCCTTTCACGCATTGGAAGTACTTGCCCTTATGTGGCGTGTTGTTTGCAACGGTCTTTCAATGCACACTCGTACTTTTAGATTGGAATGCCGCACGTACAAGCCTTTCGCTCATTGAAAAAAGAACCCGCCCCAGGTGCCCCTACAAGCGGATCTATCGGTTATATATCTTGGGGCCGACATCATCATCATCATCTTATCTCAGTAAGTATTACGGCTTTCTTAAATAGTCTTATGAATTTCGATTTTTTTTTCTAAATTATATTCCTATTTTTCAAATGGCTTACATAGAGGATTATCCAATAACACTTATTCTTGCATATTGGAACATCGTACATGACCCTCGTGTAGACGGAATGGATACCAAATATGCAACTCGAATTGCGACGTTTCGGGACCTTCGTGCTACAAATAATTGACTCGTACCTTAGTTATAGATGACTTAGTTTCGAGAAGTTGTATTGTTTATTAAAAAAAATATGTTAATTTATTTAGTGTTTCTGAAATATGCCCTTTTCGATTATGTTTATAACAAAATATATTTAATATTGTGAAACAAACAACGAAAATAAACCCTAAAAAAACTTGAAATCTATAATAAAAACACCTTAATATAAAAATTATAAAACACTAAATACAACCTACACATATTATTTAACTATTTAAAAATAATAATCACAAATAAATAATCATGTAATAATTATATAAAAAAAATAATCATCTACCTTTATGACTTTAAGTAATCATCTAATTTTGTGATTTGACTATATTACACTCGACTCATGAGTTTATAAGTTTGCACGAATTATTTCACAATCTTTTTTATTTAAAAATATATTATCGCGGCCCAATCTCATATTTGAGGTTGGACAAAAAATGTCACAAGCCCAATGATACAGCCCGGTCGTAAACTAGATAAAAGGTCGAGGAACAGAAGCTAACCCTAATTCGGCTTCCTTGTTAACCCCTTCCCCGCATTCGAGAGAAGAGCAACCATGGCGGCCGCTACTCCAACGGAATCCGTCCAATGCTTTGGACGCAAGAAGAACGCTGTCGCAGTTACCTACTGCAAACGAGGCCGAGGATTGATCAAGCTCAACGGTAGCCCAATCGAGCTTGTACAGCCGGAAATCCTCCGGTACAAGGCCATGGAGCCGATATTCCTTCTCGGCCGCCACAAATTCGCCGGCGTCGACATGAGGATCAGAGTGAAGGGCGGTGGTAACACCTCTCAGATCTACGCCGTTCGTCAGAGCATCGCAAAGGCGCTTGTTGCGTACTACCAGAAGTTCGTCGATGAGCAGTCTAAGAAGGAGATTAAGGATATCCTTGTCAGGTATGATCGTACTCTTCTTGTCGCTGATCCTAGGCGCTGCGAGCCGAAGAAGTTCGGTGGTCGTGGTGCTCGTGCTAGGTTCCAGAAATCTTACCGTTGAAGAGATAACGAGAGAGATGGACAGGAAGAAGAGAAGAATTTTCCTTCATGGTTCTGTATCTTCTGGTTTTGTTACTCTTATCGTTCTCTTAGCTTAATTGATGGTTATGGATTTTTTGTTTGTCTCAATCGGAATTTTATATTATCGTTTTGTTTGCTGAATACTTGTTTTGGCAATTACAGTGAGTAGTTTGGATTCAAATCAAAGTTACGTGCTTTGTTCATTTCCGTTTTACGAGTATGGTTTATTTGCATCTGCTAGACCTGTTATTTGCATCTTTTTACATGATGAGTTATTGCGTAGATATGAACTCAACTGCATCTGATGGCCAGCTAGAATTGTTAAACACTTGTGTTGTTTATGCTCTATTGCGTGTTTAGATAGTTTTCTATCACGACCTCAACAGGCGATTCTTGTGTTGAATGATCAATGGCGAATAAGGGTTTGCTGACAATGTTGGCTTAGTTTCGTTACTTCTGTTATAGGTTAAGCTGTAGAGAAAATCCAATGTCTAATAGGCTAATGATATTAGTCACATTGTTAGAATTGAGAATCCATGGTAAATTGTTTACAGTTGGTTTGTCAAAATAGTGTGAGTGTATGTGAGTTTTTTCTACAATTTCTTCTGCATTGTTAGTGTATGTGAGTGGCTATTGCGGTGATTATGAATTATGATAACTGCAATCGACCGGAATGAAGAAATTGCTGCAATCGTCTGTGTTGTTATTGAGTATAGGAGTGGATGTGCAGCTATACATCACGAACGTGTAAAGATCATGTTGCACGATTCTGTCCAGTTCCGCCGTTTATTGTTCAGCTCAGTTCTGTCCAGTTTTTGGGACCAGAACCGAAACATCTGGTCTAGACTCGGACCATTTGATTGCCGGTCTTGAATTTGCAAAACTGAACATCAGGTCTGGCAATTCATCGCATCTTACAGGTTTGAAATTGGTCGATGTTTGTCACATCAGGTCTGGCAATTCATCACATCTCTTTTTCAGTTCCTTTATATGTTTATCACACTCAAACCTTACGTAAGACATGCACCAAAAAACGCTCAAAGAGCAGAAGGAAATCCTTATCCCCAGCGCTGCCTTCAACCTCTCGCCTTCAATGACTTGCCCCTTTTTGATAAAAAAAAAAAAAAAAGGCATGCTGGTGCCTTATTTGCTTCCTCCCAAACACCCGAAACCTAAAGTCTGGCCTTATTTTGTGCTACTTTACTCCCAATTCTTTTCTGCAATCCCACTCCGTCTCTTTTCCCCGAGTTTGTTGGGCTCGTGAAATTCGTATTGCCGTGAGATTTTTGTTACATCTAGATTGGTTGGAAATTCGTGCAATTCGTGTTGTCCTCTTCAGAGTGGATACTTGCAGGTGAGGGCTCTGTTTTGGTAGATGGTGGAACTTATCCCTAGGACTAACCTAAGAGCATCTTTATCTATCAAGCAGGAACTTGTCAGGATTTATTTATTCCCACATATTGTTAAGAAATAACTAATGAAACTCTCAGTATATGGGTTGAAGATGCTCTAACTCTAGCCGAAAGAACTCGTTTTCTCAACAACGGTAGATGTAATTGCTTAAATAAAGCAAGCTTAACATCTTTTTTCTCCTAACTGAGTATATAACATCAACAAATCTTTTGCCGTGTCGTTTCATTTCTCTCTACTTATCTCTTTACTCTTGAGAGACAAGAAGGAGAAATAAAAAAATTTTGCCCAAAAGGCAATACGAGAGGAACCCTAAAGTGGATAGATGTATGAACTCAAACAAACATTTTCTATAAGAATCGAGAAAATATACAAAAGAGAGATGAGAGGGTGAAACCCATATTTTTTTGTCCAAAAGGCAATGCAAGTGGAACCTTTGCATTTTAGATTCGGTTGAATCTAACATACAAGTTAATGCTATCATTATCCAAACCATAACTATTGATCTATCACCTTAAAATTATAAAAATCTAGTCATTAATATGCATTTTAAGTTCAACTATCATCAAAGAAAGGTTCATGCAATTTATCGAATAAAAACTCAAGAAAAGTTAAGAATACTTAGTTGACGATGCCTTCAAATAAGCAAGAAAAATATCTAGAATACAACAACAAACTTTCACTTTGATTCAGTCAAAATCCAAGAATACAAAGTGAGTTTTCTCTCACAAAATTACAAGATAAAGGTGAGGAATGAAAAGTGTGCAAAAAATCCCGACAAAGGTCCGTAAATCTATCTAAAATTTGTAGAATGTCAAAGGAGGAACCAAGAGAGCCCCCTAGCACATAGCCTGCAAGTCCATTACTTATACACAAACTCAAGAAAAGAAAAGGCCGGCTTGCATTTTCAGAAAAAGTGTCGGAAAAGCTGCACATATGGGAAATCTCTGCCATTTTATCAAAATCTCGGGCGAGATTTCAGCCAAAGTCGGGGCCGAGATAATAGAAGTCTTCAATGTTTGCCTTGCATTCTAGAAATCTCGGCTGAAACACTAAGAATCTTGGCCCGAGAATTAGACAAAGATGACTCTCGACATAGCCATTCTCGCCGGTACATATTTGTGAAGTGCAAATCTCGGCCGAGATGCTTTCATGCACACCCGAGGTTCCACAGGAAAAACCTTATTTGCTCCTTTGATTGATCTTTTGCCTTGCTTCCTTTTCTTCCTTAAGCTCGTAACATGCTCCACTCCGAGCCTTGATCCTCGTATGTCCCGTTTAAGTCCGAAATTCACCGAATTACTTGAAAAGCCGAACAAAGTTTGTGTAGACATATATACTTGCAAAGTAACACTAACAAGTGCAAATGACACAAACAAAGGCTTATTCATGCAAAACAAAGAGGAAAATCTATTTAAATACATGTCTAAACTAATGTAATAAATCATGTTATCATAAGTTTTCTTCCACTTTGAAAAAGACCAACCAATAAACGTTAGATGCATAAAACAATGAGTATCAAGAAAAGATTAGTAATTCCTTCGCAGGAAAGTTGGGCGCCCTGCATCGAACAAGTTAGATTTGTGCCCTCCAAACGCTGGTGGTATTGTCAACTAAATTTACACATTGGCAATCCCATTCCTCTCTAGAATTTTAAATGTTCTCTCTTTCTTACAAATCAACTCAATCATGTGGTTGTCATTGCCACAAGGCACAAATTTACACATTGTCAAAGTTAAGTGTATAGTGGGAGACGATGACGATGGAAAGATGAACTTTGGTTTTCGCTCATGAAAAAATGACAAAGACATTGATGATCCTCCCCAAACAATCAAACTATAACACCTAGTGTTATGAAAAACGCAACCAAACACTCGTTATTATTTACAAACACTAAACATTAATGTTTTACAAAAACACTTTCAAAAACACTAGTGAACACTAACACGTTTTTGAATAGTATGTCAAATACACCCTGTAACTTTTTTTTAATAAACTTATATTTTATTGGAGTATTGTTTATAAAACACTTTCAAACCATTTCGTTAAAGCTACATTTTGTTGTTGTTCGAGTCGTCATAGTGAAAGCTAGATTATTGTGATGCTTGAACAAGATCAGCTCATTATTATATATTATGTTATTTTACCATTGAGAGTAAAAATATATGGAATAACAACATATAGTTTATAGAAAATAATATTATTTTACCAAAACGATATGAATTAAGAAGAGAATCAATAGAAACTAATTTGAAAAAAAGTAAATTTGTCAATGTTCTTCATTTTTCGGGTTTCATATTTTCACTTAGTTTTTTTATCTATTCATATCTGATTTTAGGTCTTGCAAAAATGATTAAATTTGATAGTTTTTCTTGTATCATATCTTCTATCGATCGTTTGTTTGAAGATTATAAATTCTTAGATTTTGAAATTCACAATGTTACACTTATGATAATTAAAATAAGTTTTGTTCTCCTAATTCTCATCAAAATTATAAAAAAAAAAATCAACTTTTTATTTTAGCTATTCAACAAATTCTATAGATTTATAAACCCTAGCCGGCCACCATGCCTCCATGAAACATCAGCAAAGGATTAAGTCTCCTTCCTGGTCAATCCACCAATCACCATAAAGAGTGTAATCCGCAACCTCCATCCAACCACCACCATGACTAGCTTCTTTCTTCACGGGCATAATCCGTCACCTACCTCCGACCAACTCCATGGCTAGCTTCTTTCTAGGGGATGGAGACTCGGAATTTTACATGAAAAACCCATAAAAAAAATTAAAATTGGAAAAATTAAACGGGACGGGGATTCTTCGATGTGAGTGAATATCCGACGGGATAGCAATGAGGACAATTTTGAATATCCGAACGGGGATGGGATGGGGAATTATACTAAACGGGAATGAGGGTGAATAGGGTACCTTCAAAATACAACAACTTGCGATTCGATGGACCCTAGATTACTCTTCGAACAAGCCTGATAACAGATTGCGAAGCATCATCACACTGAACATGTAAGAGGGATATCAATCAATTAAATCGAGGATTGCACACCCATCTTAAACAATTAAGAATTGAGTTATGCATATCCTAGAACGGAAAATCAAACTTGCCACGAAACACAATCAAAACCGGAATTGAAATGATAGTGAGATAAAAAAAAACAGTCAGAAATCCGCAGAAATGAGAACATAAACCGCAAGTGCTGAAAAAAATACGAAGAACCGCAAAACAAACATCAAAATGGAACGAAAATTCAGCGGAGAGAATCCGATAGAGAGGCGAGAGAGATAGAGTGTGTATTAGAGTGCTGCTAGTTCTCGTGCGATAAAGGTTGGAGTGAAAATGAACCAACAACCAACGCGATGATTGGAATCAGAAAGAGAAGAATAAACTCTACCTAGTTCATAATAGATTCAATCCCTCACCAACAGCTCCTCGTCCAACACTTGAAATGGGAAGAACAAACCCTATTCGAACATTGTGAACCGTTTGATAACAGGGAGTTGCATTGTTTACGGATCACGTGACATGCACATAGATAGATAGAAGCACATTTTTGTCTTTTAAAATGTTTAAAATCCCGACCAATCTATATTTACTAAACATCTAACGTCATCTACAATAGTATATTTAAAAATCAAAATCTACAATAATCTACTCAAAATTACAACTACAAAACACAACTTCAACTACAAATCTTGCACAACTAAATACACCCTTCAACTTTAATAAACTCGAGACACTATATACAATGCGAATTTGATCCGGTTACCTTACCCACGTCCGGACCCTCTTGGGCTTGAACCCGGCCCAAATCTAAAAATAAGCCTGAATTATACTGACTACTCATTTGAATTATAAATTTTTTTGAAAAGAAGATCCGTTGATTGGCCCCAAAATATCAAAATCTCCATCTCCATAATTATTAATTCCCAAATCCAATAAAATCCCCAAATTCCTTCAAACTCCTCCCTCTCCCGTTCTCTCTGCGCGTTCAGTCTCTCTTCCTCTACCTTCAACTCCCTCGAGGCTCCGCTCTGCACACCCATTTGTTGTTGACATACACTCTATTAAATCACTTATCTCAAGGTACATTTTTCAATCTTCTTTTAGGGTTCTTGTGGATTTCCCCTTTCTCTTCTCTCTTATGACTTACCACTTTTTCCGTTTAGGTTTTTGTTGTTTGATCAGTTTTTAGGGAATTGATGTATCGTTCTGACGTTTGAAACTTCAAATTGATACGATTTTATCGCCGATCTGTTTACTGGAGGCCTTTGCCTCGTAAATATTTTATGTTGATTGCCGATCCTTTATCTTTATTGAGATTTTTCTTTGGTGGAATTGATCTTTAGTCTCTTGCTGTGAATCCATTTCTGAACTTTTGGTGAATCCGACTTCGAGTTGGTAGTGATTGATAAAGTACAAGGAGTAGGTAGCATTTGCTTTATGTTTCCAGTTCAAATCTTATGTTTTGAGGGGCAGCTGTACTGTACTTTATGAATTAAATGACTAGCATTTTAAAGCAATTTAATGTTATTCTGGGTGACAAATGGCCAAGGATTGCTGGTTTTGCTTTCATACGTAAGTTTGTGCCTACACGTGTGAGTAATATCAAGTAGTCTCATTCCTTACATGAACTCTTTTATTTTGGGTGGTGCTCCGACATTATGGAAGTGATTAAAGGTCATTAAGAAAGTAACTTTGTGCTTATTTGCTCACTGTGGCACTTGCAAGTGATTGAGGACTGTCAGTTTACCTTTATTTGTATACAATCTAACACTCATCAATTTTAGCCTTGTAAAAACATTCTAAAATTAACTAGTGTTTCTGTTTATAATAACTTATGGTTACCTTGTTTTACACGGGTTAGTTTTCTGCAATCTAGATAAATGGACCCTGTGTTGGTATTACTCGCTCTAATTTATGCCTTGGCATAACCTTCAATAAATAACAGCTGCTGAAATTGAATATTCTTGTATATTAAACACGTGCTTGACATTGGTCGACACTGAAATTTTGTGTATTGTTTAGATATAATTTATCTTGTGCTTGCTTGCTAGCTCAATGATGCCACAAAGATTGTCTCTAGACCATATGGATTTTTTCCTAATTTTGAAGCAATAAGCATCATCCTTTTGACTTGCATTTCAACCCTGAATCTTTTATTCTCTTGTTTTGGAAAGTGTTTGGAACTGGATTTTTTTGATGTCGAATTGCTGGTGTTCCTTCTGATCTGCCTGATTCCATGAGTTGTTCACTCTCTTTGGTAAGCTGAAATTGAAAATATTGAACAATTTGATGTCATAGGACTTGTCTTTGGTTGTTTATTGCAGTCTCTTCTTAATGCAACTAAGTAATCTCCTCATTCAGTCATTATTGGTTACTTTAGGGCTGTGTTTATCTTATCATCAAAGCACCATCTGATTGCAGTAGATGTGTTTTTCTTCCAATGATTTTTAGCCTCTACCCACATGGTTAATGCTGCCCCTGTCGTTTGATTAAAATTTGTTATACATACTGTTTTCTATATGCTACTTTATTTTATGTACTCCCGCACAGCCTTCATGCTACTCCCATACTGATCTTATTAGCTCAACATTTTCAATCACAGTTAGTTTGTCCATTGACCATTGTTTTGCATCTAGTATAATGCAATTTTTTTTTCTTACAGAGCCTTAATGAGCACTAATTGCTGTGAATTTTATAAAATCTCACTAGCAAAGAAAAAGGTTTGCTTTGATCATATTCAATGTCAGTGAAATTTTGTTCTGAAAGTCTACAGAAGAATTACTTTGAGGGGATGTGGATAGTAGATTGACTTGACAAGTTTTAACAAAAGGACGTGTGTTTGTAGGTTTTCTACGATGGACACCACACAACTTACTTCCGGACGTCGCCCTCTCTCTGTGAAGCTCTGGCCTCCCAGCCAAAACACAAGACATATGCTTGTTGAACGGATGGGCAACAATCTTTCAAGTTCCACTTTCTTTACTCGAAAGTATGGTAGTTTAAGTAAGGAAGAGGCCCTAGAAAATGCCAAATATATCGAAGAAGCTGCATTTACAACTGCAAACCAGCAGTATGAAAATGAGCCTGATGGTGATGGTGGGTCTGCAGTGCAACTTTATGCCAAGGAGTGCAGTAAACTCATACTTGAAGTCCTCAAGAAAGGCCCGAAAACAAAAGCAGAGGAAAATGTGCCATTGCCCGAGGTGGCTCAAGATAAATGGTTTGATATATCAAAGGGCCCAAGAGCTTTCATTGAACCTAAAGAAGCCGAGGAACTTTTGCAACCTCTAAAGGAATCGGGAAATTCTTATACTAGAATATGCTTTAGCAATAGAAGTTTCGGTTTGGGAGCGGCTCAAGTTGCAGAGCCCATCTTGGCATCACTGAAGGGTCAATTAACGGCAGTTGACCTTTCAGATTTTATTGCTGGCAGGCCAGAGGCCGAAGCCCTTGAAGTTATGAAGATTTTTGCAGCTGCACTAGAAGGTTGTGTATTAAGGTCTCTTGATCTCTCAAATAATGCATTGGGTGAAAAGGGGGTGAGGGCTTTTGGGGCCCTCTTGAAGTCACAAAGCAGCTTGGAGGAGCTATATTTGATGAATGATGGCATATCCGAGGAAGCAGCTCGTGCAGTTTGCGAGTTGGTGCCATCAACAGAGAAGCTAAGAATCCTTCAATTTCACAACAACATGACAGGAGATGCAGGCGCTATTGCTATTGCTGAAGTTGTCAAGCGATCTCCATTGTTGGAGGATTTTAGGTGCTCCTCCACCAGGGTTGATTCCGAAGGCGGGATTGCTTTGTCTAAGGCACTCGAGCTTTGTACTCACTTGCAAAAGCTTGACTTGAGGGATAACATGTTTGGTGTAGAAGCTGGAATGGCTTTAAGTAAAGCTCTATTAAGCCACATCAATCTAAAAGAGGTTTACTTGAGCTACCTAAACTTGGAAGATGAAGGGGCAATTGCCATTGTAGATGCACTGAAGAGCTCGGCTCCTAAACTTGAAGTTTTAGAGATGGCAGGAAATGAAATATCTCCTGATGCTGTTCCTGCACTAAAGGCTTGTTTAGCAGAAAAGCAGTTTCTTTCTCGACTCAATTTGTCTGAGAATGAGCTGAAGGATGAAGGCGCTCTTCAAATTGCCAAGTCATTAGAAGAAGGACATATTCACTTAATAGAACTAGACATGAGTACAAACTCAATTCGAAGGGCTGGTGCTAGAATGTTGGCTCAGATTGTAGTGCACAAGCCTGAGTTCAAGCTGCTAAATATAAATGGAAATTTCATATCAGATGATGGCATTGATGAAGTGAAAGATATATTCAAGAAGTCACCTGAGATGCTTGGCCCATTGGATGAGAACGACCCTGAGGGCGTCGATGATGAAGAAGATGACGGCAATGATGATGACGCGGACAGTGAACTAGACTCAAAGATGAAGAAGCTTGGAGTTGATGAAGACGAGGAGTAGATGTAACCTATTGTAGGTGGGGATAGTCAAGTAGGCACTTTAACTCCACACAAAGGTATTGCATTTTAACGAGCATTCATTTAGTAACTGCTTGTTATTGAGTTATACTCTTCATGATGAGTATATTATTAGACTAGTCTTGCCAAGATCATTACATTGGCTTGTATTTTCGATTTTTCAGGTGTGGAATTTGTGATGCTATTATGGGAGTTGTTTTTTTCTATTCCCAGAAACTATAATGATCAGTTTTTGTACTGCATTGTTTTTGGATCAAAGATGCTAGTGTTGCTAGACTGTCTTTGGGTCATTCTAGGCATTCATATCGGCCTATATACCAACAGCGTTCCATTCAAGTAAAACGCACGATGTTGATGGTCTATATCGTCAGCACCCGACGTACATGACCGGCGCCATAGGATAGCTGGATAGGGCTGTTCAAATTCGGTTCTGCACCAAAATATTTATAAAATATTCATTCAGTTGGTCTGGAACTGGGACTCGGATCCTCCGTTGATATATTGGTGCTTATATATCCTCACAATTTAATCTCCACCGCCCAAATACACAACGGTTCAGGTCCTTTCCTTTTTATTTTTTAATATCTCAATTTCTAATTTAATCTCATTTTTATTTTCTCCCGGACCCTTCCTCTTCACCTCTCATTCATCGAACATAGAGGAGACGGAAAAACCTAGCACTTTGTCTCCGGCCGCCGCCGGCTCGTCTCTATTCGTCTCCGGTCGTCGTCTCGCTTCGTCTCCGGTCGTCGTCTTGTCTCGTCTCTCTTTGTCTCTGGTTGCCGTTTCTCTTCGTCTCCGGTCGCCGTCTCTCGTCGTCATCGATCGCCATCTCTCTTCGTCTCGGCGTCTCTCTTCTTCTCCAGTTGCCGTCTCTCCTCGTCCTATCTCGTCTGGTCTCTCCCCTCTAATCTAACTCTGTATGTGATTCTGTTTTATTCAATTGTTCCATAGATTTTCAACAATGTTCAATGTATTTTGCAGGCTTTGTCTATTTGGGGAGAGGCTGAGGGTGTTTCGAGTCTAGTGGAGGCCTTGTTAGACCCTTCGGAGCATAGGCCTTTTGAGATGGTTGATGGTGACTCAGGCGATAGAGATGGTTTAGAGAGAAATCCTAACATCAAGAAATGTCTCCGCAAGGTTTCGGATGGGCATTTTACGGCCGCTGTTAAGGTTTTGTGTTCTTCTGGTGTTGCTTCTTATAATGAGGAGACTTTGAAGGTGTTAGAGGCTAAACATCCCCACAAACCTCCACCTTCTAAGTCTTGCACTACCTTTCATGAACCATCTCTCTTTGTTGACATAGATTTGATTTTTAAATGCATCAAGTCCTTTCCAAAAGGTACTTCTTGCGGTAGAGATGGCTTGAGGGCACAACACATCTTAGACGCTATGTGTGGTGAGGGTTCTTCTGTTGCCACGAGTCTTTTGAGAGCGATCACCTCAGTGGTTAATTTGTGGTTGGGTGGCAGGTGTCCCCTGAGTTTGGCCGAGTTTGTGGCTTCGGCTCCTCTCACGCCGCTGCTGAAGCCTGACAATGGGATTCGACCCATTGCAGTTGGTACTATATGGAGACGGTTGGTGTCTAAAGTTGCTATGAAGGGTGTGTGTAAGGATATGAGAGGATATTTGGGAGATCTCCAGTTTGGAGTTGGTGTTTCAGGTGGTGCAGAGGCTATTCTACATAGTGTTAATAGAGTTCTGAGTGATCGCTATGCCGATGGTTCTTTAGCTATGTTGATAGTGGATTTTTTCAATGCCTTCAACTTGATTGATATGACTATTTTGCTTAGGGAGGTTAGAGAGAGATGCCCGTCTATCTCCTTATGGGTTGATTTCTTGTATGGTCAGGCCGCTCGGTTGTACATTGGAGATAGATTTATCTGGTCGGCTACTGGTGTGCAACAAGGAGACCCTTTGGGGCCCCTCCTCTTCTCTCTTGTCTTGCACCCGCTTCTGCATAGGATCAGAGACAACTGCAAGCCTATTCTACATGCTTGGTATCTTGATGATGGCACCATTATTGGTCGGTCTGAGGAGGTGGCTAGAGCTCTTGATATCATTCGTGAGTTTGGTCCGGATTTAGGCCTCATGCTGAATGTTTGTAAAACTGAGCTCTTTTGGCCTTCATGCGATGGGTCGAAAGTTAGAGATGGACTATTTCCACATGACATTGCAAGGCCGGCGTTAGGAGTTAAGTTGCTAGGTGGGGCCGTGAGTAGAGATGAGGAGTTTGTTAGAGAGCTTGTCATGAAGAGAGCTGTTAAGGCGGTTGAGTTGATGCATCTTCTTCCACAGTTGAGAGATCTTCAGAGTGAGCTTCTTCTGCTTCGTTCTTGTATGGGTGTTGCTAAGATGTATTTTGGCCTAAGGACTTGTCATCCGGAGCATTGGGAGAGTGCAGCAGCTTATTTTGGTGTTGGGCTCCGTAGATCAGTTGAGGATATTGTGGTTTGTGGGGGCCCATTTTTTGGAGATCTTCAGTGGCGACTTGCATCTTTGCCTATTCGATTTGGGGGGCTTGGTTTATATTCTGCTATGGAGACGTCTTTCTTTGCTTTTGTTGCCTCTAGGGCCCAGTCTTGGGAGCTTCAAGATCACATTTTGCGGGACAGTGGAGTTGTAGAAATGGGCTCTGAGTTTTATGGAGCTTTGGGCAATCTTCAGACTTCTATTCCTGGTTTCGATCTTTCTGTCTTTACTGTCAAGAACACCGTCCCCCCTAAAGCCCAACATGCTTTGGCGAGTGCTTTTTTCAGTAAGACTGTGCATGAGGTGGAAGTTAATTTTGATTTGACCCTTAGACAAAAAGCGGTTTTCAAGTGTCTTCAATCCACGCATAGTCAAGATTTCCTTCTTGCCATACCCATTGATGGACTTGGGCAATGTATGTCCTCGATTGAGTATCGTTCGGTTCTTAAGTATCGCCTTATGGTTCCTCTATACCCGGTTGATGAGATTTGTCCTATGCCCAATTGTCGGAGGATTCTAGATTCTTTCATGCAGTTCATTGTAAAGAGCTTCCTGGCTTCAAATATAGGCATGATTTGGTCCGTGATGTGTTGTGTGATGTGTTTAGGAGGGCGGGGGTTTCGGTTAAGAAGGAGGCGCCTGTGTCCTTCTTGACTGACCCACGTGAAGGAAGATCCACCTTGAGGCCGGCGGATGTCTTGGTGTTTGGATGGGTGGGTGGAAAGCATGCTTGCATCGATTTGACTGGAGTTTCCCCACTTGTTTGTTTGGGTAGTGGGCCTTTTGTGGTGGGTAAGGCGGCGCTTAGTGCGGCTTCTGCTAAGGTGGCCAAACATGAGAAAGCTTGTATTGAAAATCAACATGTGTTTCTTCCGTTCGCTTTTGACACCTTTGGTTTCCTTACGCCCGATGCTATTGAAGTTCTCAAGAGGGTGCAACGGATTTTGCATGGAAACGTTATGTCTCCTAGGTCGTCTGATGTTGTTTTTAGGAGGATCGAATTCGCTATTCAGAAAGGTTTGACGGCACAACTTGTTGTCCGTCTTCCTTCTAGTTTGATGTAAATTTGGTGTCGTGATGGACCAATGGAAGTTCGTTGTAGATTGCTTCATATCCTATTTGGGGGTTGAATTGACTTTTGTATTTATGGATTGCAACTGATGTAGAGATCCTGCTTATGGTGTTCATGGTGGTTGGAATTGATTGGTTTCTTAGGAATTGCAACTGTTTGTTAAGAAATTACAATTGTGTTACTTTGTGGTGAATTTCGTATGTTAATATCTTTTACATTATTTTCTTTCAAATTCAAAAACTAATTCATTTATGTGATTGTAAAGGTTTTCTTACCCTTTTCATATTTTTGAATATATAGCTTTTGAGATGAAAGAATATGTGGATGAAAGTAGCGTGGAGCCATCACAAGAAGAATTGATATGGAAGCCTGTATATGATATGGAGTTTGATTATGTAGAAGCTACATATAATTTTTATAACGAGTATGGTCGTAGAGAAGACTTCAACATTAGGAAAGACAGTGGTCCTAAAGACAAGTTTGGTGTACTCACTTCAAGGACTTTTGTTGTTGTAAGGAAGGTTTGTGTGGGAAGGAGAAGAGGGACGATTTGACCAAAAACCCAAGAGGTGAGACAAGGACCAACTGTGGAGCACACATTGGCATTAAGTTGGCTAGGCGTACAAGAAAGTATTGGGTGTATCGTTTCTCCAAAGAGCATAATCATCCTCTTATTCCTATAGATCTTGTGCATATGATGCCATCTCAACGAGATATGACAACTTCAAATGGTGCATTTATAGAGTTGACATCAAACTCGGGAGTTTTGCTAAAGTCAGCATTTGAATTAATGGGCAGGCAGGCCGGTGGAAGGGGGTCGTTAGGATTTATAAAGCAAGACCAAAAGAACTATCTCCGAACCGTTCAGCAAAAAAAAGGAAATTTGGAGAGGTTGGTTATCTCGTGGAGTATTTTTCAAAGAAGATGTTAGACGATTCATCTTTTTTTTTTATGAGATGTAGTTGGATAGTGAGGAACAAATCACCAATATTTTTTTGGGCAGATGCTAAAATGATAATGGATTATGGCATATTTGGAGATGTTGTGAGTTTTGATACTACCTACAAAATTAATGAAGCAAATCGGCCATTTGCGGTGTTTGTTGGATTAAATCACCACAGGGAGACAATCATCTTTCGAACTGCTTTGATGTATGACGAAACTGCGGCATCATTTATATGGTTGTTTGAAACCTTCTTGAAAGCAATATGTGGTAAGTCTCCACAAGCATTTTTTACTGATCAAGATGCAGCGATAAGCAAGGCCGTATCCCATATGATGCCTGACTCATACCACAAACTTTGTGTATGGCATTTGATGCAAAATGCAATTAAGAAAGCAGGGTTCTTATTCAAAGACTATAATCTTGATGGTAAGAGTAATATGCTCAACTAGTTTTTGTATGAAATTGAGGAAGAAGATGAGTTCTTAAATGCTTGGAACTCCATGCTTGATCAACACAATGCATATGATGATACTTAGTTGGCTGCGACGTTTGCAATCAGAAAAAAATGGGTTCATGCTTATGTTAAGTGGACATGGCCAGCAGGAATGCAAAGTACCCAACTTAGTGAAAGTTTTAATGCTAGTTTGAAGGGGTATTTGAAATCCGATCTCCGGTTGCCTGAGTTTTTCGCTCACTTTGAAAGAATGATATCTGATAAGGGGTACAAGGAATTAGAGGTTGAGTATGATCTGTTGTTTCGGACTATTCATTGCAAAATGGAGATAAGTATCTTGTTACATGCAAGAGAAGTTTACACCAAAGGGATAATTTAAAGTATTTCAAGCTCAATTTGAATATTCTTTAAAGTCTTCCATAACAAAATGTGTTTCAAATGGTGAGAAATTTATCTTCACTATTATTAGGAATGGATTCACTAAGGAGAGGTTGGTGAAAAGAGAAGGAGAGACTACTATATCTTGCAGTTGTAGAATGTTTGAGACCGATGGTGTTTTGTGCATGCATGCTATCAAAGTCATGAATGAAGGTAGATAAACTACACTCATCAAAAGAACACCTAAGCAATATATCTTGGAGAGGTGGACCAAAAATGCAAGAAGGAAGGTACCTGATAATGTGAGTTTGTGTTGCTATATATATATATATATGCTATTCTTTGCTATATCATCCTTATACATGTTTATTTTTCCTTGTTGATTTATGTTACTATTGTTATTATAGATGCATGAATTGAATATGTCGAGCGGAATGTCTTATATCCCTTCTCAAGAATCACTTGTGTCAAGTGGGAAACCATGTCATCAATCAAATATCATGAGAGTTCTATTTGGATTGAAAGAACCAGAAGTACTAGATCATGGGGAAAACTAGTGTGGGTTCTGATAATGTGTTATTTTGATTTTGGGGTCGAATGGCACAAGAATAGTGTTATTTTGATTTTGGAAAATTTATGGACTTGTGTTGTACCACAACTTTTGCTAAGGTTCTTGGGGCTCTTGTAGAATTTATTCAATTTGCCATTTGTTCGTCACTATGAGAGCACTAGCTCCAAGTTTCTTTGTCTATATAGCATTCAAACAACCCATGAATCTCCGACTCCAACTTTCTACATTCAAAACAAAACAGATCTTGGGCACAAAGTCTTTTGAACAGGTTAAGTTTGCATGGGAGAATCCCCTTACACATGCACCATGAAAACGACCAAACCTATGACTCTCACACGATAGCCAGATTTGTTTTCACTCGTTTTGCTGAATACTCGTGTTGCAAGAAGGTGATCAACCCTCATATGCAGGCTTCATAGTCTTCCTCTCATCCAACTCTAGTGTGGTCATGTTACTTACATATGATGTTATTAGGTTGGTAGAATTAGTATTTATACTTTGTAAGTTCATTTCATCTACATTTTGTTCCATTCGCACACGACTTCCAACTAGTTTGAGGAAACAATTGGTAGACTAACCATAAGTTTATTTTGAATGAAGTTTTGCTGTGATATTTTGTATGCCTTCTAACTCAATATTCATTTATTATTTATATTTTTATAGAGGAAAGTAATCAAGAAGGATCCCTTTATAAGTGGATAACAACAATTAGTTGAAGGTTTGCACTATAATCAAATGGTGAAAAAGGTGTTCAAGTTGTGCAAGTATGTTAATAACTTTGTCGATTTCTCTAAAATATGCTCATGGACTCATTTGCTATGAAATGTAAGTATTATTAGGATTTCATATGACAAAATCAATTAATGTGTGACCAAAGGATCATTTATAAATATATCAAACGGATACATAAATGTTTCATGAAATAGATCCATAATATTACATAACATAGAAAACAAGTGCATTACATTGTTGTTTCATACAACCAAAGCCCTAATAGTACATAACATACAAAACAAGGACCACCTTGGTAACTAGCCCCAAAACAAATGCCCTTACACAAATTTCCCTTCTAGTCATCTTGTTCATTTCTTTATGTTCAATGACATCAACTTTCAATGACTCAATACAAGCATCACTGTCCCGTTCTCCCATGCATAAGAGTCGACATTCATAATTCAATCTTCTCTTTTCTTCACGTAGCCCTTGCACGAACTCCCTTAAACTTGCAGATGTCCCACAATCATCAAAGGTGTATGACAACATCTCATCTTCGATGGGATCACCGTCACTCAAGTATATCCCCTCTCCCCAGTTGTAGTACTCAGGATCACCGATGTCGTAAGTCGAGTCGTCGCCCATTGTACCCTATCAAAGTAGCAAGATCAATATCAATAAGCAAAAATCTGAGTGTTTGTAAAAAAATATCCTAGTTTGCAAAAATACTAGAAAATGACCATGATATATAAGATGGCACCAGCAGCAGAGGCTTATCTATCTAGCAACAAAGTACTTCTATTGAATCTTTTGCAAAAAATATGTAGCAGCAGAGGCTTATTGACAGCTCATATGACCGAAGCTAGAAGCTCTCCCCAAAGTTAGAACCTTTTGCAAACTGGCAATTAGAGTACACGGAAGATTATTGAGGATCATAAGATGCACTACTACTTAACGAGCAGGTGCAGCGGTTGATAGTGGCGGTTTATATAAAGAAGCGGTTCGGGATAAAAAAGCGGTTCTCGCTACAGTTTAGTTTTAGGTGGCTTGCAGCGGTTTATAAAAATCGTATTTATGGGGGCGGTTTCTTTGATCTAAGGAGGCGGTTTTATACTAATATTACCTAAAGCAGCAGTTCAAGATAGACCCGAAAAAATTGATAGGGGCGCGCTACTAAATTTCCCGGACCCGCCTTTTCAGCCTAATTGTTTTGTATTTCCATTTCACTTTTTGACAAAATAGTATTATTTTGACACCGTTCTATCTTTCTTCACTTTTCCCTTCTTCCAATTTCATCTTTCGATTGCATCCTTGATCAGGTTCCTTCTTCTTGCACATAAATTCAGCCAAGCATCAAATCTCCAAAATTGAAGGCATGGGTTAGGGTGTCAAAGGGTTTGGCGATTGTGAAGGCGAATGACGCGCAGAGGTGAAGGGGGTTGGCTGTGGATCGAGGAGGAGGAAACCGGCTGGAGGTTACAAGGAAGACGAGGAAAAGGGCTTTTTCTACTGTTCGACTTCATCTACTGTTCAATTTCGCAACTGTTCGACTTCATCTAAAACAGGTTCAATTCCTTTCCTTTCACCCTAAATTTTCATGTTTTTGTTACTGTTCGACTTCGACTTCAGCTACTATTTGATTGCATCTTGGAGTAACACATAATCAGGAGTCGTTGATGTATATTAGTGGAGTAACACATAATCAGGAGGAAATGAAATAGATTTTTTTCACCTTGTTTCTCTTTCTTCTCCCTCTGTGTGAGTCTAAAGTGACCCACACAGAGGGAGAACCATTCAATTTCTCATCAATCAAATGCATTTAGCTTGCTAATTCGTAGATGCTTTCTATGTTAAAGAGGGTCATTTTTGCCAACAAGGCCGCATTTTATTCGTGCACAGCTGCTTTCAAGTTTAATCATACAAGTTTGTAGCCAAGACTTCCTTGTGTGAATCTGCGATTTTTGCTTCACCAAATTCCCCTAGGTCACCAGGAAATCATCTTTGATTATTTTTAGAGTAGGATCCAACCTCCTTGCAAGTGCCAATAACAAAGCAGTATTCCCACAAGAAGGTGGCCCCAGAAGAAGTGTCATTTTGTATTCACAATCAACTCACTTATTCATTATCTTTTTCTTTTTTATAAAAAAGTAAAGATGTTACCTTGACGGCTTAATGATTCCGGACACATCCTTGATAATCTTAAATCGTGTTCTCGCAGCTAAACCGATATCAATTGTTCCAAGAACAGATTCAACTAGATTTCGGGTGGAATTAACTAGAGTATGAAGAGCTCTACTGCCAATGTAGCAATCTGCTTCAACATTTAGATGCTCAAATCTTACTTCTACTGTAGGTAGTTGAATTCCGGCCCTGCAATAACATCATATAACATATATGAATGAATGTATAAGTCAAAATGAGATGCAAATATTACCTATCAATTTTGTCCTTGAGTATCTTCAAGAATTTCTCATTATCCTCTTCAGCAACCTTAAAGATTCTGTCAAGGAACTGAATCTTGTCATTCATATCCAGTCTTCTGACATCAACTTCGTTGTAAACTGCCACGTTGGAATTGTTCCCTTCTTTTAACGACTTCATAAGCCCAATTCTGAGTCTGTTGTAGGTAGGCAGTTTCTCGAAGGCCGCCGACCTGAGGCAACCTCGTCTCCATGCCCTTTTGTGCTCCGGTGCTCTTAAGGATTACATCAAGCGATCTTGAACAATGTCAAATCCATGTTAGGGCTTCTTCATTTCACTTATATTTTATAATATGCACTTCTTCATTGCCAATAGGTTATATGGCAGATACACGTTCCCTCTTAACAACGAGAATCAAACTTTGTAGTGAGAAAAACTTACACAATAGAATTTCCAATGTTTTCTTTTCTTTCAATTTTCTTTGTTCATCTTTTACTTCTGGTTCATACTTCTATTATTAGATTATGTCACATTGTCTTTAATTGGCTTGATGCGATGATAAGTATTTCTTATGTGTCATTTATTTCCTCTTTGTTTTGCTAGTGGAATCAAACTTACGAAGTTTGGCATGATCGTACTCATTTGCAAGATTAGACTTTCTCTTTGTCTTAGCATACATTAGGTTTGTTTTCGTTAAAAAACTTGAACTTTGTACTAATTTTAGCAAACATCAACATCTATTATGTTATATGTGTCAATAATATGAACTCTTCTACTTATTACATAGTCAAACAAAAATTTAGCACACATCAAGCTCTTTGTCTTAACATAGATCAATAATTGTTAGGCATCTCGATATTTTGGAATCACTAATTGCAACTTCTGCAAAAATTTATAAAATTCTTTTGAGAGTGTTCATACATGTACTATAATAAGTACTTTTGGCAAACTTTGTTAAGGTTAATTTTATAGTGTTCACTAGTACACTTACTTGTTTATTTGTTTGCAATTTTCTTAAAGTAAATTTCAGTCTTTTAAGGTTAATTTTATAGTGGTTAAACAACTTTAGGCATGGATAATACTAGCTCGAAGTGGTGGATGTTACCTAGATAGAGTCAAGAATATTCAAAAGGGGTAGATGAGTATATTGAAAAAGCATTTGCAAATGAAGCACGTGGAGATGAAATTTGTTGCCCTTGTAAAGTGTGTTACCGTCGACAATGCTTACAATGTGACATTGTCAAAGATCACATGATTGCAAATGGATTTCACCGACTACCTGAGGAAGAGGAAGAGGAAGAGGAACAAACACAAAGAGTTGACAGTGATGGGGTGTGGGTGAGATGAATGGATTCATTGATAACATTAATGATTTGCTCCATGACACACTCAATAGTGGTCCAAATGAAGAGGTAAAAGATTTTTACAAGTTGGTAGAAGATGGAAAAGTAGAGTTGTATCCTGACTGCAAAACTTTTTCCAAGCTTTCCTTTATAATTCGATTATTTATTCTCAAGCGAGACCATATGTTGAGCAATGGCTCCTTTACTGATTTGCTAAAGTTCTGAAAGTTATGCAACCTGATGCAAATTTTTCTGGGTCTTATAATGAAGCCAAGAAGATCCTCAAGGTCTTAGGTCTTGATTATATCAGGATAGATGCATGTCCTAACGATTGCATGTTGTATTGGGAAGAGAATGCCGAAGCAATATCTTGTCATGTTTGTAAGACTTCTCGGTGGAAGTCAGAAAGTAAAATGAGGAGACCAGTAAGGTTCGTCGAATTTTTGCTAAAGTTTTGAGGTACTTCCCAATCAAGAAAAGGTTTCAAAGATTGTTTATGTCTCGGGAGATTGCACTGAACATGACATGACATGAAAATGGGCGTCTAAAGGATGAACTTTTGAGGCATCCTGCTGATGGCGATGTTTGGAAGAACTTTGATGTGAAGTATCCGTCATTTGCTAGGGATCCTCGGAATGTGAGATTGGATTTAGCTAATGATGGGTTTAGCCACTTTAACTCGATGAGTATTGTGCATAGTACATGGCCAGTTATACTAACCACTTACAACTTACCACCTTGGATGTCTATGAAGTCCGAATTTCTTATGTTGGCATTGATTATCCCGGGTCCTTCATCTCAGTGAAATAACATTGATGTGTGCATGCAATCTCTCTTCAAGGATTTGAAAGAGTTATATGTGTCAGGTATTGAAACATACGATGCTTCGAGCAACCAAATGTTTACCTTGCGTGCAGCCTTGATGACGACCATAAGTAACTTTCCCGGTTTGGCAATATTGTCTGGATGGAGCACAAAAGGAAAATTGGCATGTTCTTCGTGTCATTATGAGACTCGCTTGCAATATTTGAAACATAGTAGAAAAATGTGTTATATGCGTCATAGTAGATTTGTGCGCAGGAATCACCCATATCAACTTGATAATGGTAAGGTTGATGATGAAATTGCTCCGGTCCGCTTGACAGGAAGTGAAACTTTGGAATTACTGGTTGGTTTTAAGAACGAGTTTGGAAAGAAAAAACCAAATGAGGGGAAGTTCAGAAGGAGGAAGAAGAAGAAAGTGAAGGACACTTGCCCTTGGAAAAAGAGGTCGATATTTTTTGATCTTCCTTACTGGAAGGATATAGAAATTCGACATTATCTTGATGTAATGCATATAGAGAAAAATATATGTGATAATCTGATCGGGACTTTGTTAGATATTCTTGGAAATACCAAGGATCATGTGAAAGCTCGAATGGATTTAGTGAACTTGATATAATGTGGATCTTCAACCTAAACTTTCTGATGATGGTGAGGTGATTGAAATTGCAAAGGCACGCTTTTGGATGACCACAAACGAGAAACGCAGATTTTGTAGTGTCATAAATAATGTCAAGGTACCACAAGGGTGTGATTCCAACATTGCAAGGTGTGTCCAAGTCCAGCAAATGAAAATTATAAGGTATAAGAGTCATGATGCTCACTTCTTAATGCAATACTTGCTTCCAATTGCTACAAAGACGTGTCTCCCTATGGATGTTGCTCTTCCTTTGATTAGATTGAGTGCTTTTTTCAAGACCATATGCAACAAAGTTATTGACCCTAAAGATTTGGTTATCTACAATCGGAGATTGCCGAAGTTTTTTGTCAATTTGAAAAGATTTTTCCCCCTTCTTTTTTTTGACATTATGGTCCATTTGCCTGTGTATTAGTTGAAGAGATTAGACTCGGGGGACCTGTGCATGAGAGATGGATGTATCCAATTGAAAGAGATCTTCGAAAGTTGAAGTCCTATGTTAGAAATAAGAGCCGCCCCGAAGGATCAATGGCAGAAGGGTACTTGGTTGATGAGTGTACTTCCTTTTGTGCAAGATATCTTCATCATGAGTCTTCCGTTATGGATGAGCGTATTGATAGTAACAGTTCCATAAATATTTTTTCAAAGGCGTGTCGTCCTATAACAGGAAGCGGAAAGAAAGGGAAACATGATGTTCGTTACAAAATTGATGATTCAAAGTGGGCTCAAGCGCATCTATATATTTTGTTCAATTGTCACAAAGAAGAAGTATATAGATATATCACGTAATGTAATAAATAGATTTTGCTTACATACTTTTTTTTTGGGGTTTACTTAACTAATTAATTTTTTAATTTGTGCGTTAATCTAGTGTTCATGAGAAACATGTTAACAACAAAAGGAAAAGAAAGTGGGATAATGCACAAATCCATTCTAAGGATTTTGTCCATTGGTTTAGAGAGAGGGTTGAGTCTGAGCTTGCACAAGGATTGGAAATTAAAAATTGGATTCATTGGTTATCCGTCGGACCTTCATTCTTTGTCAAACGATATAGCGGATATTTTATCAATGGTCTTAAGTTTTACACTATAAAGCGCGACTCTAATTGTGTGACTGAAAATAGTGGAGTGACTTTGACGGCATTGACTCCTAGCTTTGTGAGTACGAAGGACCAAAATCCTGTTATAGGAGATGTGACGTACTATGGGTCAATTGAAGAAATTATTGAGATATTCTATGAAGATCATTTCAGTTTCATCCTATTTGGTTGTAGATGGTTTCATTCCGAGGAAGATAGTTGCGGGCTTGTCCGAGTCAATCAAAAGAAGTTCATTTATCAACATGAGCCATTCATGTTGGCCTCTCAAGCAAGTCAAGTTTTCTATGTTGAAGACCCATCAAAAAATGATTGGTGTTATGTTGTTGAAGATCTTCCTAAAGATTATTCTAATGCTAAGGATGAAGGGATAGATGGATTCGCTGACATATATTGGAAGGATCGGTCTCGTATGAAGAAGTTCAATGCTAATGATGTTGATGTTGATACACACTTGGAATAGTTGATCTATTCGACTTTGTTTTGGATGAAATTGACTAGGAATATTATTTTGTGGAAGTATGGTGTAATATGAACTATATTTGAGTTTTTGCTAAGTTTTTAAGTTTCCGTCCAATTTTATTTCTGAACTGAGTTTTTGTCCAGCTATTGTTTGAGTTTACAAATTTCTGAGTTTACAGATTTTATTTTTATCCAGTTTTTGAGTTTCTGTCCAGTTTTTGAGTTTACAGATTTCTGACTTAACATATTTTTGAGTTTCTGTCCAGCTGTGTTGTATCTTGTTGTTTGAGTTTTTATCTAGCTGTAGTTTGAGTTTACAAATTTTTTAACTGAGTTTTGTCCAGTTATTGTTTGAGTTTATAGATTTCTGAGTTTTCAGATTTATGAGCTTACAGATTTCTGAGTTTACAGATATTTGAGTTTCTGAGTTTACAGATTTTTGAGTTGTTGTCACATATAATTGTAGGGACAATATAATGGAAAAGGCAAAGTTATCTCGTCAATTTGAAAAGATTTCTTCTTATGAGAAGGACATGATTGAAATAATACAATCAAATGCTGCAAAATTGAAAGCTAGGGGTTTAAATAACCTCATGGTTAACAAGGCTTTGCAAGACAAATGTGAAAATTTTCCAAGGGCCTTCTTGATGAGAACGGTTTAGAAGAAGACAATGTGGATTGTCAACTTGAGGTATGAGAGGAAAGAAGCTTGCATGAATTAACATACCATTGAATTATAATATTATATGATGAATTGTATATTTTAAATACTCTACTAACTATATTGACATGTTTTTAGGTTATGCAGATTGAGAATCACTCAAGTGGTAAAAAAAGAGAAGCAACCACTTACCGAAACATCATCCATGACGGATTTCTTGAAGATGAAATCTCGAGAACGGGAACAAAATAGGAAAAAACGACAGAATGAGCAATGAAGTCAGCAAGAGCAACATCAACAGTCTCAAAAAATCATGAATCAGAAGAGTGTTCAAAAGCATTTTTTTGCTCCGGGATCTATTGCGAAAAATAGAAAAGACAAGTTTTGAGAGGGAAAAATGGCAATGATCAAAACCCACTACATGATCAAGTGTTGGCCAATAACGATGACGAGAGTGAATCTTCATATGATGCTCCAGGTACCGAAAGAAGATATGTAAATATGAGGAAAATGCAAGCTTTTGGAGGATAATAAGTTAATAACGAGAACGCAACGCACCAACCAAGTGAAGATTTTGTTGGAGCTGATGATACTCATTTTTCCGAAGAAGTTGAAAATAACGAAAATGAGGTATCACGTGCACATGAGTTGGCACATGGAAATGAAAATGCAGGTATGTTTACATTCACCTACTAAACCGAAATGTGGTCACAGTTTTGTTAAACTTAATATGATATTTAGTTGTTGAAATTTTAATTAGTTACTCAAGAGAAAAGACGTCGAGGGAAAACCATTCTCGCAAATGTCCATGCACGAACTATGGAAGTCGTGATATTATCATTTTGAATGAATTAAACCAACTAGTAGGTCCTACAGAAAGGGTTCTTAGCACTTTCAGTAATTTTCTTGGAACGTTGGCTAGGGACTCAAACTTCGCACCATTGAATTTCATAAGTAGGAGATATGTGCCTACAAAGGAGAAAATTTGGGAATATGTGCTGGTAATTGATATATTTTTGTTGGTTTATTTTTATTTAAACCTTCGCAATGATAACATATATAAATAACACATATGACACTTGTGTAGAAAAAGTTTGATGTACTAGAAAGGGAAAAAATGGATGTTGGAGAGTGGGAATAAGAAATGGCGGGCTTATAAGACAAAAGTAAAGCGCAAATATTACTCTCCGGATAGAACTATGGAAGAAATGTTGGTTGGACGACCCAGTGACATTCCAGAAAATGAATTTAGGGAACTTCTAAGCTATTTTGAAATAGAAGAAGCAAAGGTATGCATCAATACTGTTACTTTTGATTGGTGTGACTTATACATCTTAACTATAAAGAGATGATATGTTTTATATGCTAAATGACAAGAATCAAGCAAGATAAACATAGAATGTCGAGGAAAGCAAGTTGATATGCACACTTTAAGCTCAACATCTCTTGCTAGGAAGCGTCATATGATGGTAAATATTTCTTTCTATTTCTTGTATTGAATTTTTATGCACATTAAATTAAACATTTGTAATATGGATCCACTATTTTTCTGCAATTGTATTTTTTGTAGCAACAAAATGATCCAAACAAGCAATATCCATCACAAGCCGATCTATACATGGAATCTAGGAAGCGAGTCACTGGACGTGCATACAAGACACAAAATGAGGAGGCAACAACAAAAATTGTGAGTATGACTATGTTTTGTGTATGCTAGACAAATCTGTTAAACTTGTTATGCTCAAAAAAACAGATTTCTACTGTCAAAAACATGTTAAACAAATCTGCTAAACTTGCTACTGTCAAAAAACAGATTGTTGTCAAAACAGATTGCTATCAAAACAGACTTGTTTGTCTTGTTTGCTGTCAAAACAGATTTGTTTGTCTTGGTTTTCTCTTAATTAGGAAAAATGAATCATTAAAATCCTTGGATGATGGAGGTACGACAAGTGATCCATACGATAAGGTCATCACCAAGAAGGAGCACAACGGGCGCTTGCGTCTGCACAGAATAGGTGCGACAAGCTCAAGCTTGAAGAGTAAGAGTGTGAAAGCCCCATTTGTACTTCCTCCGGAGTTCTTAGTGAGCCTTAGACAAGAGTTTGACAAAAAGATCGAGCAAACAATGACTTATGTTTTGTCAATGATACGAGAAGCTAATCCTGGGTTAGATATTGTGATTCCCGACTTCCCAACAAACCAAGAAGATGCATCTAGCTCTCATAACATGTATGTTGTTGTCCTTTTCTTCTATATAATTGTAAGAATTAATAGTTGATTCATCTATTTCTACTAAATTTTTTTCGTATATTGTAATCCAGGTCTGGCCAAGAGTAGTGTGCTATCCTTAAATGGAACTTAACACCTTTTCACACGACTTACTACAAGTTAGTCCTCTTTTCCTTTCTTTTCTTAATTCTTTTTACTTTTGATTATGTGATCTTTATTTTATGGTTGTAAAAAAGGTGAATTGATGGGTGGATGATATAACTCATTCTTTATAATTGCTTTGGTAGCAAATTTGGTAGTTGATTACTTGATTATCATTTATCATGTATAGAATGATATAAAATTGGAACAATAAAATAAGCTACATAGCTTTTTGTTGAAGATAATTCTTTGAGTTGATTGATCTTCTTTGAATGCAGATCATATTGCAGGACTTGCATGTGTTTTCATATCTATCTTATGATTGGTGTGGAAGAAGCTTTTGATTATACAAGTGTAATAACCAAAAAAAAAATAAAAAATAAAAAAATAAAAAAATAAAAAAATAAAAAAATAAAAAAAATAAACTCTATTTAATACTGGATCAAATCGGATTCTGATCCGCCAAACTTTATATTCTTTAAATAACATAAAGCTTTATCAAATGCTATCAGTTTTATGTGATTTTAATTCACCTAAAATAATAAATAGGGAACCCGGATACAATTATTCATAATTTATGTAACCCGTTAATTTTTTTTTTCCGCACTCTTTAAAAACCGAAGAGCGGTTCCGTGCGGGTAACGAGTTATCCTCTCAGCCCGGTTTATAATTTATTTAACCGGCCAATTAACTAGCTCAATGGCCACTGCCGGCCCACTACCTATGCCACTTCCGGCCCACTACCTATCCTCCATTAATGAGAGGTTAACTTAACCTAATCCTATTGCCCTAATCTAATCCAACCTAAACCATCCCCTACCTTCGTCTAAACTGCCGCACGTCTAGAGGTTGAACGCCACTGGTGCCCGTCTGAGATTGAACGTGCACGCCTGGAGTTGGACACCACCGCCTCGTCGGGGACGCTACCAAGACCGCTACTCCCTCCCAACAACTTTGTTTTCTATCTCCAACAACCCCGAATTCTCTCTCCTCAAACCCATATCTCGAACAGCTTTGCGAGACGAATCAATAGTACGCCCTTGCGAGTCGGCGTCCATTATTCTTCACAAGCAATCGGAGACGAAGTCATAGCCCTTGCGAGACGGCGACGAGGAGACCGGTGCAGTCGACGGAAAATATTTGCCGGCGTCACGTCTACCATTGTCTAGGTGAGCTCCTTTCCCTCTCTCTCTCCAAATTCAGATCGATGAAGGCTGGACTGGGCTCGTTCTTATTTGTAGTCTCTGAATCGGTGTTGCTACCGATTGTCGTTTTGTTCTTTTCCCAGCCTCGACTAGGCTACGCGCAAGGACGGTTCTGACTTCGAGTCAAGTAGAGGTCTTCTCTTCATGGTGGGCATCTTCTGTCTGTTAATGGGACGGGTGAGTTATCCTTCAATGTGCAGTAGTATATATATATATATATATTTTAGGGTGTTGAATGTAAAAGCTGGAAAGTTAGCATATATATATATATAGTAATGTATATATATTATAAGGAGTTAAAGGTAGAAACTTCTACATATCAGTAGTGTACATTATATATATATATATATATATATATATATATATATATAAAAATAAAAGTGCAGTAGTATATATATATAGGGTGTTAATGGTAGAAGTTTCAAAGTTAGTAAATATACATATATGCACAGTAGTATATATATGTAAGCGTGGTAGAAGCTTGGAAATAGTGTATATATATATATATATATATATATATATATATATATATATATATATATATATTAGGATTTGTTGGTGAGTGAATGTAGTTAACCCTAATTAGCATTCTAAATTTTCGGAACCAGGGGTAAAATAGCAATTTTCTTTAAGAGAGTTGTACGTTCGTATTTTCTCTATATGAGATTTCACCTCTTAGAAGTTTATAACTTCTAAGAGTACGGGATGTGATTTTGATCCACATGCCTTGTTTGGCAGGCGTTTGAGTTACCACGAGTACGGACCGAGTTGAGATTGTGAGAGTTGTGGTTTGATTCAGGTAAGTCCTTGCGACTTACTTAGCTGGTTTCTGGATATTAGTTGGGTGATAATGGTTGTGTGTGTGCAATGTGTGTTATAATAAATAACAACTTGTTAGGACGACCGTTGTTATTATGTTTTAAGGCCCAAGTGTATGTATAACGGGCCGTGACATCACTGCCCAGCTCTGCCAGGAGACTGGGAGGTTCTCTATACCCAGACCATACAGGTACACGGTGAGATGCATCGGATCCACTCCTGATGGGTACACGGGGGCGGAGGCGAGGTTTGGGAATCCCTCGTGTCACAAAATAAGTATCATTAGAGTGAACGACTTAAATGAAGATAATAAATGGATTGTTTGAAAGCATGATGAGTGTTTATGATTTTATGTGTGTGTGTGCTATTATTATTCTCCTAATGTTTAGATAACTAGCTAATGGTTGTTTTGTTGTGTTTTTTGATTTACCGCAGGTTAGAACAGCAGCTGAGTGATCCGAAAGTAGTGGTCAGCCGGGTCTCGTACTCTTTAGAGTGGGGTTGGGTGTTTACTTTGTGGTTTCTTTCTTCTTGTTAAAGACAGTTAGTCTTTTTGTGGTTTAAGTACTATAGGCTGTTAGACGTTGTTGCATTCCTCTCTTAATTATACTTTTTTTTTTTTATAAATTTCGGTTTTTCTTATTTGTGTCTTGTTGCAAGATCCTAGTAATATTGTTGTCAAACTGAGGTCGGGACCCATTGTGAGGTCCTAACCAGTAACGTCCCGAGTTCTGAGAATTCGGGGTGTTACAACATGGTATCAGAGCTCTAGGTTGGCAACAATGGCACTCGAAATCTTGTGAAAGACCGAATAAGTATTTAAGCAGAACCCGAAAAGGGATTTGAGTTTTAAAAAGGACTTTTGGTTTTCAAATGCATGCATAGTCTGGTTGGGGATAGAAAGTACGGTTGACCACCACTACAACCGCGGATCTCAGTATGCTTAGTATGGACTTTAGGTTGTTACTCTCTTTGGACTTATTAGCTTGATTATAATGATAGGTGATGTAGATAAACATATGCGGAAGATTAGTAGAAATTATAGTTATGTTATGTCCTTAACGGAGATAAGATAATGAGTTTCTCACCCCTTTTGACACATCTAAGTAGATTTTGAAGGGTGTCAACGTGAGGATTAGTATGCACATCTTATGTGCATTAGGGTAGACGAAAGGCGGACAACCCCTTCGAGCTTGTTGAGGAACGTCGAGACGGAAAAGTGAAGACTAAAAGACAACACCAACTGTGATGACAAGAAGGGAATCCCAAGTCAACTCAATAGGATCAAATGAAGGATATACATGAGGGTAGTTCCGGCAACGCGCTGGATGACCGGCAAGTATACAAATTGGAAGAGACAACCCATAGGTTCTTTCATGATGGTGTAAAGCAATGTTACAAACAAAGGGGATGACTTCAGAAACACAAATAGGCATGAAGGTCAAGGTGAAAGATAGTAGCAATCCAGACAAAAGACATTAAATCTAAGCTTACTGACGGACCATAAGGTGAAAGTTTGAGGCTAGAAGCAGAGCGGAATATGATCACTCTCGACAAGCTATTTTCCACTACAATCAAGATGGGAAATCGAGACAATCATAAGAGTAGGAGTCAAGACAAGATACATTGCCCATCCCGATACGAAGAATTAAAGAGCCACAAAACGAAAGCTTACAAGTTGCTAGAAAGGGGAAGGCCGATTTCACCAACATGGAAGTGGTGTGACCCCCTATAACACACAAGAATTACAATAAGGATCGGGATACAACAAAGATCGGATTTCTATAAAGGTGGAAGTACAAGCAGCACCCCAAGAAGGAGGGTGTAGGAGAATAGTCATAGGGAAAAAGAGGGTCTCTAAAAACTTCTTACTCACGAAGGGATTTAAGTTAATAACACTAGCGGGTCATAACAGAGAACCGCAAGTGGACAATAACTCGGGTAAAAAGAATCATGGAGAAATTCCTACAAGTTATCGTAGAAGAATTTATAACTCCGTTGACGGAAGACGAAGATACAACTAGACTCGTAAGAGTATAGTACTCTTATAGGAGTGTAATTTGTAGAAGGAGCTAAGGGAGTATAAATGGAAGAGATATATTTCCAGCTTGTATATCAAACCTCAAAAGAGATGGAAGCAAAGTAACTCTACGATCTTATAGTAGGGTCAACTATAGACTAATTGGTAACAATAGAGAATTTACACGTAGTAGCTAACTAGCGATGGTTGGTTGACAGATAAGAAGAATAACCCCAAGGTTATACTGGAATTTTACCGAGATCTGGTGAATTTCTTTAAGAGATCAACGACGACAAGAGTGAAGTTAAATCAATACAAGTACTAGTAGCCTTGATGGTAACGTTGAATCAGTCCAATATGATAACTCTAATAAATAAATTTAAGAGCATCTCTTGACGGTCGGTAATGACCATTGATGATAGTAATGGTGTAAAGGGAATTGTTGGGAGTAGTTACTTACTACTGACTAAGAAAGATACATATCAAAGTTAGTATGAAGGGATCCTTGTAAGAAGAACTAGAAGACTAAGAAGAAGTAGATGATTGTGAACATGTCCTATGTCTTAGCATTCCACACAAGTAGGACTGATGGTGCTCCTCCGAGAAAAGGTGTGGTCAAACTATCTAGATTGACAGGAGAAACTCTTGTGATTAAAGATGTGACACAGAATAATTGGAATTTCAGAGGCGGCACAAACATAGAGAGTATGATTTAAAGCCTTGGTGAAATGTGTGGTCGAGTTGTGAGGAGATTGCAGATGGAATCTACAGGTTGGCTAGAACAGGCATGAGAAGGAGTAAAGTTGAAGGACTAAAGGTTGTTATATGAAGCTAGTAGTACACCAATAATAAGATGATTACCGAAAGGACTAAAGACTGTTATTGAAGGAGAAATGGAGGTACTCCATTGAAAATTTCAGTTGGACTGATGACCTAAGAGTTGATGAAAGTAACAAGACCAACCAACGCGGTTCGTAAAGCGAGTACGAGAAAACTCAATGGGGTAACGATCCTACTGGGGGGTAAAGATTTAAAGAAGGTAAAGCGACACGAGCATAAGGACAACATAATAAATGCGAGTCAAAATTTTTGATTTTTGAGAAAATCATATACACTGAGGTCCTTATGAAAAAAAAAAAAAAGCACCAATAGGTGTTTAATAAAAATCATACATATCGGACCGATAACGCTAGGATGGATAAAGTGTAAACCAAAAGAATAACTTGACCAGTAAGAAGAAAAGTCATGTATCAAGAGGCGGGTCTGGCTAAATTGGAATAAAGTGTTGAGATGAGGATGCCGTTGTAGAATCTATGCAAGAGTACAACGTAATTGAAATTCTAACATGAAATGGGCAGTAATGATCAACTGAAATTGAGACCGACTCAAGGGAGGAAATTGTTCTAAGATGAGTCACCTAGTAGAAGAGTTTACAAGACAAGCTTGAGTGACCAAAATAGATAAGATGTCGACCCGGATATGAGGGTCTAAGGTGCATGGAAGGGATACCTACAATGGAGTGTAGAAGCAAAATGTAGACTTTACTAGTGTGGAGAGGTTTTAACCTCCTCAAAGATAGAGGAATTTGAAGGAAATCGCAATGCCGGTATGAAAGAGTCGAAGCCCTGTAGCGGAAACAACGGAGTTTCATGAAGGCAATATTGCCGGTAACACCAGCGAAGGAATGTATATATGAGAACGGCCTTGGTGAACTCGAAAGTCCAAGGTAACCCCAATAATCATGGGACCTAAGTCGTCAACACCGACGGTCCATGCAAAGGGATGATAACTAAAGTCATCAAAACTACAAAGACACTTACCAGCTATCATTGAAGACTTGGAATGACTATTTAGGTCAAGATGAATGACCCAGTTGGGCTCGAGAAGTAGAGTTAGCCTAAGGAAACATAAGTGTGGAAGATAAAACGAATTAGCAAAGCATGAAAGGATTAATCGGGCGGATGATGCTCACCGAGAATTTAACGTCAGTATAGGTATGAGAAGAGTAAGTCCGGGATATTGAGATAAGTCAATTATAGACCGACCGACGTCAACTGAGGACGTGTAAGTGTCGGTTAGTATTGACGAGTAGGTACCGTTAAGAAGAGACATTAGTGACTGAGGATTTAAGAGGTAACTTTACCGATGCCTTGGAGGATTCCCCAAATTGGCAACGACAACCTTCTGGGATGATCTAAGGATATAGAGAGAATCGGGTTAGAGGTTGCTTACTTGTTGGTTAAGAACAGTCTACGGTTGAGTAAGAGAGTAAGGGTCTGTTTGAACAGGATCTTGCTAGTATTAGGAGGGAAGTATATGCGGGAGTGGTTAAATCATGTTGACCCTCAAAAAGACGCCATGGTGACTAATGGGTGTTACAACAAAAGCGTGGTAGGCTCATAACCCACAGATGAAAAAAAAAATAAATAAATAAATTAAAAAAAATCAATGTTAGATTAACTATGAATTCAAGTTAAGGAATTTGAGAACTATATGAAGATCTCCACCGGGAGTGTGATCTTGGATTACAACAAATCGAAAGCCTGACAAGAAATAGGTGATGGGGTATTATTTGAGAAACGGTCCGATTGAGTCATATTAGGGAGACAAGACCAAGTGAATGGTCTTACAAAGAGCATTAACCACCTATTAAAGTGTCGGGAGATGTCTCAGATCATTGTTTCAGAATTTATAGACGGGATCTTTCGAAAAGTCGGGAGCAAATGGAGTCAATAGAAGGAAGAAAGTTTTATTGTTATTCTGGTAGTCGCCAAAAAGATTTAGAGGTGAGTTTAGAAAGGGAACCGTTGATATATATAAACTGTTTGAGCCGATTGACACTATTAACCATACTAGAGGATGTACGCCCACCGTTCCCCATGTCTTGGTGAGAGAATACTTACCGGATAAGAGTCACGTCATCAACTTTAAGAATCGGATAGATGAGCCAAGCAAACTTTTGTGGAGTATCCAGTAGCTGTCCTAGTGCGCAGTACTAGACGTTTGCGGTCCAAGGAGATACCGATGTTGAGGATTCAGTGGTCTAGACGAGGAGCTGATGAGGCCACCAGGGAGCCAGAGGAGAGTATTAGACTTAATTATCCTGAGTTCTCTGCGGGGTTAGATGTTACTCCTGTATCGACGAGTTAGTACTCGGATGTTGTGTTATTTGACCATTCATGTTTTTATATTGGATTGAGTGATTATGTTTTTATATTGGATTGAGTGATTATGTTTTATGTGATGTGTATCTGAGAACGATGATTGATTAGTTGCATGGTAGAAAACGGAATTTTATGATACCGAGATATACAAAGAAAGTCGTTTAACTAGATACAGTATTCTAAGTTTCGGGACGAAACTTCTTTTAAGAGGGCATTGATGTAATAACCAAAAAAAAAAAAATAAATAAATAAAAAAAATAAAAAAATAAAAAAATAAAAAAAAATAAACTCTATTTAATACTGGATCAAATCGGATTCTGATCCGCCAAACTTTATATTCTTTAAATAACATAAAGCTTTATCAAATGCTATCAGTTTTATGTGATTTTAATTCACCTAAAATAATAAATAGGGAACCCGGATACAATTATTCATAATTTATGTAACCCGTTAATTTTTTTTTTCCGCACTCTTTAAAAACCGAAGAGCGGTTCCGTGCGGGTAACGAGTTATCCTCTCAGCCCGGTTTATAATTTATTTAACCGGCCAATTAACTAGCTCAATGGCCACTGCCGGCCCACTACCTATGCCACTTCCGGCCCACTACCTATCCTCCATTAATGAGAGGTTAACTTAACCTAATCCTATTGCCCTAATCTAATCCAACCTAAACCATCCCCTACCTTCGTCTAAACTGCCGCACGTCTAGAGGTTGAACGCCACTGGTGCCCGTCTGAGATTGAACGTGCACGCCTGGAGTTGGACACCACCGCCTCGCCGGGGACGCTACCAAGACCGCTACTCCCTCCCAACAACTTTGTTTTCTATCTCCAACAACCCCGAATTCTCTCTCCTCAAACCCATATCTCGAACAGCTTTGCGAGACGAATCAATAGTACGCCCTTGCGAGTCGGCGTCCATTATTCTTCACAAGCAATCGGAGACGAAGTCATAGCCCTTGCGAGACGGCGATGAGGAGACCGGTGCAGTCGACGGAAAATATTTGCCGGCGTCACGTCTACCATTGTCTAGGTGAGCTCCTTTCCCTCTCTCTCTCCAAATTCAGATCGATGAAGGCTGGACTGGGCTCGTTCTTATTTGTAGTCTCTGAATCGGTGTTGCTACCGATTGTCGTTTTGTTCTTTTCCCAGCCTCGACTAGGCTACGCGCAAGGACGGTTCTGACTTCGAGTCAAGTAGAGGTCTTCTCTTCATGGTGGGCATCTTCTGTCTGTTAATGGGACGGGTGAGTTATCCTTCAATGTGCAGTAGTATATATATATATATATTTTAGGGTGTTGAATGTAAAAGCTGGAAAGTTAGCATATATATATATATATAGTAATGTATATATATTATAAGGGGTTAAAGGTAGAAACTTCTACATATCAGTAGTGTACATTATATATATATATATAAATAAAAGTGCAGTAGTATATATATATAGGGTGTTAATGGTAGAAGTTTCAAAGTTAGTAAATATACATATATGCACAGTAGTATATATATGTAAGCGTGGTAGAAGCTTGGAAATAGTATATATATATATATATATATATATATATATATATATATATATATATATATATATATATATGTATTAGGATTTGTTGGTGAGTGAATGTAGTTAACCCTAATTAGCATTCTAAATTTTCGGAACCAGGGGTAAAATAGCATTTTTCTTTAAGAGAGTTGTACGTTCGTATTTTCTCTATATGAGATTTCACCTCTTAGAAGTTTATAACTTCTAAGAGTACGGGATGTGATTTTGATCCACATGCCTTGTTTGGCAGGCGTTTGAGTTACCACGAGTACGGACCGAGTTGAGATTGTGAGAGTTGTGGTTTGATTCAGGTAAGTCCTTGCGACTTACTTAGCTGGTTTCTGGATATTAGTTGGGTGATAATGGTTGTGTGTGTGCAATGTGTGTTATAATAAATAACAACTTGTTAGGACGACCGTTGTTATTATGTTTTAAGGCCCAAGTGTATGTATAACGGGCCGTGACATCACTGCCCAGCTCTGCCAGGAGACTGGGAGGTTCTCTATACCCAAACCATACAGGTACACGGTGAGATGCATCGGATCCACTCCTGATGGGTACACGGGGGCGGAGGCGAGGTTTGGGAATCCCTCGTGTCACAAAATAAGTATCATTAGAGTGAACGACTTAAATGAAGATAATAAATGGATTGTTTGAAAGCATGATGAGTGTTTATGATTTTATGTGTGTGTGTGCTATTATTATTCTCCTAATGTTTAGATAACTAGCTAATGGTTGTTTTGTTGTGTTTTTAGATTTATCGCAGGTTAGAACAGCAGATGAGTGATCCGGAAGTAGTGGTCAGCCGGGTCTCGTACTCTTTAGAGTGGGGTTGGGTGTTTACTTTGTGGTTTCTTTCTTCTTGTTAAAGACAGTTAGTCTTTTTGTGGTTTAAGTACTATAGGCTGTTAGACGTTGTTGCATTCCTCTCTTAATTATACTTTTTTTTTTTATAAATTTCGGTTTTTCTTATTTGTGTCTTGTTGCAAGATCCTAGTAATATTGTTGTCAAACTGAGGTCGGGACCCATTGTGAGGTCCTAACCAGTAACGTCCCGAGTTCTGAGAATTCGGGGTGTTACAACAAGCTTGGTTAAGTTACATGTTTTGCTGTATTTAACATAGGAGGAGTATGAATCTGAAATAGAAAATATACTTGAAAAGATATATAATCAAGATTTGAGTAAAGTGTAAAGTTTGTGGATTGTTGCACAAGGTGCTGTGTAGTGCAGACAATGCGAAGGAGCAGGAGTGAACTCGAAAGACCATCTTGTTGCATGTATAGCTTGTTTTCCTGGATTGTAGTTTGATCCATTACTTCACTTTGGATGTATAAGTGTTTGGTGTGTTGATTTCTTGTACAGGTGACTTTCTTCTAAAGCTAGGACTAGGACTAACAAGTTGATTTTGCGGGAACAACATTTAGTCCCTTTTGTATAGGGTTCAGCCTAGTTAGGTATTGTAAGGATGATGTAGTCCCTTTTGTATAGGTTACGAATTAGCTAGATATTGATACACACACGTGCACCCACACACACACACCACACACACACACACACACACACACATATATATATATATATATATATATATATATATATATATATATATATATATATATGTAATGAATGATGAATGGTGTTTTATGATATGGAAGTATGATATTTATATGTTATTGTAAATTTATAACATATATTCAGTAATAAAATAGCTAAAATGCTAATTTATAAAACAGGTAAAAATGAAATAAAATAATTGACATGCCTATTAATTTAACAGACTAAACCGCTGTCAAAAACATCTCCAAATCGATTTGTTAATTTTACTAAAGCGCTGCCAAAACACTTTCAAATCGTTTTCTTAGATATCCTAAACTGCTGCCAAATATCTACAAACCGCTGTCTATTGTTAAAAACAAGCGTTACCATATCCTTATAACCGCTGCCTATTGTTATATCCGTTGCCATATCCCCATAAAACCGTTGCCTTATTCCACTACGAACCGTTGCTATAACTTCATCAAACCGTTGTCAATATAAAGGGAACCGCTGCCATAGGTCATTGAAACCGTTGTTCTAGTTTTTGAGAAAATCCGCTTCCTTAGACCTTTAGGCAGCGGTTTACTGTTGTTATGGCAGCGGTTCTTTATTTGGCTCAAACCGCCTCCTAAAGTATGTTAAAACCCTTTAATGTAGTAGTGATGGCAACAAAAAATTATGTAGTAACAGAGGCTTATTGGCGGTTCATATGACAAAAGCTAGAAGTTTTCCCCAAAGTTAGAAGCTTTCCCCAAATATGTCAGTTTGACAGTTCATATGACAGAAGTTTAAAAACTATGAGATTCCCATCATACAATTCAATCATACAATTCAGGAGAAGATTAAAACTATTATGTGACAAGGTTTTATCTGCTTACTGAATTTGTGTCACAAAAAAAATAATGTATATGTGCCTCCCAATGTTTTTTGCCACCTTATCTTGTAATTGATAAGACTACAACTAAAAAAATCAGCCATGAATTCATTACATAATTTACATTGCTAATGAGTATCCTAAATCATTAAATCAGTTCTGCCATAGTTCAACTTCAGCCCCCAATTTTAACATACGAAATTCACCACAAAGTAACACAACTGTAATTCCTTAGAAACAAACAGCTGCAATCCTTAGAAACCAATCAATTTCAACCACCATAAACACCATAAGCAGGATCTCTACATCAGTTGCAATCCATAAATACAAAAGTCAATTCAACCCCCAAATAGGATATGAAACTGAACACTGTTGAAAATCTATGGAACAATTGAATAAAACAGAATCACATACAGAGTTAGATTAGAGGGGAGAGACCAGACGAGATAGGATGAGGAGAGACGGCGACCGGAGAAGAAGAGAGACGGTGACCCAAGACGAAGAGAGATGGCGATCGATGATGACGAGAGATGGCGACCGGAGAGAAAGAGAGACGCCAAGCGGAGACAGAGAGACGAGACGACGACCGGAGACGAAGCGAGACGACGACCGGAGACGAAGAGAGACGATCCGGCGGCGGCCGGAGACAAAGTGCTAGGTTTTCCCGTCTCCTCTACGTTCGATGAATGAGAGGTGAAGAGGATAGGTCCAGGAGAAGAAAGAAACTGAGATATTAAATTAGAAATTGAGATATTAGAAAAATAAAAAGGAAAGGATTTGAACCGTTGGTGTATTTGGACGGTGGAGATTAAATTGTGAGGATATATAAGCACCAATATATCAACAGAGGATCCGAGTCCCTGGAACTAGACCAGAATATCCGGCTTAATAAGAACTTTGTTGTTTGTTTATGGACTGATAAACAACCTAACATAGGGTATGTTTATCAAGGGTGATCAAAGTTTTCTTAGTATTGACAATCACCCGATCTGTTACCCAAAACTGTCCACCTAACCGGAATCATCAATTGTTTGGATTTTCATTTGTATCCACCCGTATTCAATGAATGAAGCGTGTGGATAGGGAGAAATTTCAGGTGTTCACTGACTTACCTAGTCTGAATGACTCAAACTTCACACCATTGAATTTCATAAGTAGGAGATATGTGCCTACAAAGGAGAAAATTTGGGAATATGTGCTGGTAATTGATATATTTTTGTTGGTTTATTTTTATTTAAATCTTCGCAATAATAACATATATAAATAACACATATGACACTTGTGTAGAAAAAGTTTGATGTACTAGAAAGGGAAAAAATGGATGCTGGAGGGTGGGAATACGAAATGGCCGGCTTATAAGACAAAAGTAAAGCGCAAATATTACTCTCCGGATAGAACTATGGAAGAAATGTTGGTTGGACGACCCAGTGACTTCCAGAAAATGAATTTAGGACTTCTAAGCTATTTTGAAATAGAAGAAGCAAAGGTATGCATCACTACTGTTACTTTTGATTGGTGTGACTTATACATCTTAACTATAAAGAGATGATATGTTTTATATGCTAAATGACAGGAATTAAGCAAGATAAACATAGAATGTCGAGGAAAGCAAGTTGATATGCACACTTGAAGCTCAACATCTCTTGCTAGGAAGCGCCATATGATGGTAAACATTTCTTTCTATTTCTTGTATTGAATTTTTATGCACATTAAATTAAACATTTGTAATATGGATCCACTATTTTTCTGTAGTTGTATTTTTTGTAGCAACAAAATGATCCAAACAAGCAATATCCATCACAAGCCGATCTATACATGGAATCTAGGAAGCGAGTCACTGGACGTGCATACATGACACAAAATGAGGAGGCAACAACAAAAATTGTGAGTATGACTATGTTTTGTGTATGCTAGACAAATCTGTTAAACTTGTTATGCTCAAAAAAACAGATTTCTACTGTCAAAAACATGTTAAACAAATATCCTAAACTTGCTACTGTCAAAAAACAAATTGTTGTCAAAACTGATTGCTATCAAAACAGACTTGTTTGTCTTGTTTGCTGTCAAAACAAATTTGTTTGTCTTGGTTTTCTCTTAATTAGGAAAAATGAATCATTAAAATCCTTGGATGATGGAGGTACGACAAATGATCCATACGATAAGGTTATCACCAAGAAGGAGCACAACGGGCGCTTGCGTCGTCACGGAATAGGTGCGACAAGCTCAAGCTTGAAGAGTAAGGGTGTGAAAGCCCCATTTGTACTTCCTCCGGAGTTCTTAGTGGGCCTTAGACAAGAGTTTGACAAAAAGATCGAGCAAACAATGACTTATGTTTTGTCAATGATACGAGAAGCTAATCCTGGGTTAGATATTGTGATTCCCGACTTCCCAACAAACCAAGAAGATGCATCTAGATCTCATAACATGTATGTTGTTGTCCTTTTCTTCTAGATAATTGTAAGAATTAATAGTTGATTCATCTATTTCTACTATTTTTTTTTTCGTATATTGTAATCCAGATCTGGCCAAGAGTAGTGCACTATCCTTAAATGGAACTTACCATCTTTTCACACGACTTATTACAAGTTAGTCCTTTTTTCCTTTCTTTTCTTAATTCTTTTTACTTTTGATTATGTGATCTTTATTTTATGGTTGTGAAAAAGGTGAATTGATGGGTGGATGATATAACTCATTCTTTATAATTGCTTTTGTAGCAAATTTGGTAGTTGATTACTTGATTATCATTTATCATGTATAGAATGATATAAAATTGGAACAATAAAGTAAGCTACATAGCTTTTTGTTGAAGATAATTCTTTGAGTTGATTGATCTTCTTTGAATGCAGATGATATTGCAGGACTTGCATGTAATAACCGAAAATTTTAAACTCCGTTTAATACGGAATTTAACCGGATTCCGATCCGCTAACCTCTAACCTTTAAATAAGTTAAAACGAAATTTAAATTCTATCATGTTATGCGATCTTAGTTCATATAAAATAATAAAATGGGTAACCGGAGATATTTCCATACCTTTAAAATAAAAATAATAATTTACCTAATACGGAAAATAATTCCGTAAAATTTTTCCGCAAAATGCCTACCGATCCATACGAGTAACGGGTTTCGTTTCAGCTCGTTTTAATGAAGTGAAAGTGGGCCCAATCGTATTGTGGACTACCGGCCAGCCCAGCCCATTATTAACCTTTAATTAAAACCTAATTAAACTAACCTAATCTAACTCTAATCTAACCTTACCGTCTGTGTGCCGCCTCGCTATTTCTCCCTTCCCTCTCGCGGCACGAACGAACAGCAGCCACCAGCATGCCTGATCGAGTCGCCACCGAGCCACTGCGCCGCCTTCCGGCGACATCGACCCTAGGTAAGGATCCTCTCGGCCAATCTTTCCTCTTTCTCTCTATTTTCCCCGAACTGCAACAACCCTAAACTTGGCTGCACATTCAGACGCGAGCCACGCCAGGAGCAAGACGTGTCAGCCCAGCCTCCGACCCCTTGCAACCGGTGAGGACGATCAGACGGACGAAGACCCAGGTACTGCAGTAGGTGAGCCAGCTTTCCCTTCCTTCTGTTCCTTCGGCTGCTCCTGCGTTAAACGGAGGGTGGGTGTACTGCAGGTGTTGCAGTAGGCGCGGGTCGAGCGACGGATAGCACAACCGCTGCAGCGGCGAGTGTAGTGTAGGCGGAGAGAGCAGCGCATGACGTACGAGTAACCTAGGCCGGAACCTGCAGCCAGTCGCGAGCCACCGGTGAGTAATTCGTTCCTCTTCTCTGCCACTCTCTTTCTCCTGTGCTGCCTCCCTTATCGAACAATATACTGTGGAAGAGTACCTCTGCACTGTTTTTACGATATATATATATATATATATATATATATATATATATATATATAGTTTGGGCTGAGAGTGCAGGTTGTACAGGTACTTGTTGTTGGCTGGTGAAGGGTAAGGCTGTGTATGGATGTGTAGGTAGGTCAAGGAGTGTATGTGCCGAGAGTTTATGAAGGTTGGGTATAGGTGCATATATGTATAGGTAGACGTTCGGGTATGATATTTAAGTGCAGGTTTAAATGTTATGAATTATGTAGCTATATATATATAAATACCTAGTAATTACGGATTTACTAGAGTTGAAGGAAAAGTTAGAGTATGTGCATATGTATATATACATACGAGAGGGAGAGTGAGAGCTGGAAAGAGGAGGAGTAGTATATTTCGAGGAATGGTTTCGAGCTAACTTAACTTATAAGAATTGTCAGAAAGAAATATTTTATGGAAAAGAAATGCTAAAAGAAATTAGTAGGGTTTTAAGAATAACTTCGAGAATTTACGACACTAAGGGTAAAATGGTCTTTTACCGTAAGAGAGTTATTCCCGTAATTCCTTCGCATGAGGTTGGACATCTAGATGTGATTTTGATCCACATGCCTTATTTGACAGGCGTTTGAGTTACCACGAGTACGGACTGTTTGAGACGTGTTAGAGTATATTTTGACTCAGGTAAATCCTTGCGACTTACTTAGCCAGTTTTTGGATATTAGTTGAGTGATAGTGGTTGTGTGTGCTATGTGCGTGTTTTAATAATAATAACTTGCTAGGACGACCGTTATTATTATGTTTAAGGCCCAAGTGTATGTATAACGGGTCGTGACATCACTGCCCAGCTCTGACAAGAGACTGGGAGGTTCTCTATACCCAGACCAGGCAGGTACAAGGTGAGATGCATCGGATCCATTCCTGATAGTTACACGGGGGCGGAGGCGAGGTTTGGGAATCCCTCGTGTCACAAAATAAGTATCATTAGCATGAATGAGTAACTTAACTTAAGATAATAAATGGACTTGTTTGAAAGCATGATGGGTGTTTATATTTTTATGTGTGTGTGTGTGCTACTATTATTTCTTCTAATATTTAGATAACTAGCTAATGGTTCCTCTTGTTGTGTTTTTAGATTTACCGCAGGTTAGACCAGCAGTTGAGTGATCCGGAAGTAGTGGTCAGCCGGGTCTCTGTACTCCTTAGAGTGGGGGTTGGGGTTGTGTTTGTCTTTCTTTCTTTCGTTAAGACAGTTGTTCGTCTTTCCCTTGTTTAAGTACTTTAGGCTGCTAGACCGTGTTGCATTCATTACCTTTAAAATACTAGTTTATGAATTTCGGTTTTTCCTTATTTGTGTCTTGTTGCAAGATCCTAGTAATATTGTTGTCAAACTGAGGTCGGGACCCATTGTGAGGTCCTAACCAGTAATGTCCCGAGTTCTGAGAATTCGGGGTGTTACATTGCATGTGTTTTCATATCTATCTTATGATTGGTGTGGAAGAAGCTTTTGATTATACAAGTTTGGCTAAGTTACATGTTTTGCTGTATTTAACATAGGAGGAGTATGAATCTGAAATAGAAAATATACTTGAACAGATATATAATCAAGATTTGAGTAAAGTGTAAAGTTTTTGGATTGTTGCACAAGGTCGTGTGCAGTGCAGACAATGCGAAGGAGCAGGAGTGAACTCGAAAGACCATCTTGTTGCATGTATAGCTTGTTTTTCTGGATTGTAGTTTGGTCCATTACTTCACTTTGGATGTATAAGTGTTTGGTGTGTTGATTTCTTGTACAGATGACTTTCTTCTAAAGCTAGGACTAGGACTAACAAGTTAATTTTGCGGGCAACAACATTTAGTCCCTTTTGTATAGGGTTCAACCTAGTTAGGTATTGTAAGGATGCTCTAGTCCCTTTTGTATAGGTTACGAATTAGCTAGATATTGATACACACACACACCCACCCACCCACCCACCCACACACACATGTAATGAATGATGAATGGTGTTTTATGATATGGAAGTATGATATATATATGTTATTGTAAATTTATAACATATATTCAGTAATAAATATCTAAAATGCTAATTTATAAAACAGGTAAAAATGAAATAAAATAGCTGACATGCCTATTAATTTAATAGACTAAACTATTGTCAAAAACATCTCCAAATCGATTTGTTAATTTTACTAAAGCGTTGTCAAAACAATTTCAAATCGTTTTCTTAGATATCCTAAACCGCTGCCAAATATCTACAAAGCGCTGCCTATTGTTAAAAAAAAGCGTTACCATATCCTTATAATCGCTGCCTATTGTTATATCCGTTGTCATATCCTCATAAAACCGTTGCCTTATTCCACTACGAACCGTTGCTATAACTTCATCCAACCGTTGTCAATATAAAGGGAACCGCTGCCATAGGTCATTGAAACCGTTGTTCTAGTTTTTGGGAAAATCCGCTTCCTTAGACATTTAGGCAGCGATTTATTGTTGTTATGGCAGCGGTTCTTTATTTGGCTCAAACCGCCTCCTAAAGTATGTTAAACCTCCGCGGTAGGTCAATGGCAGCGGCAACATATAGTGCGGTTTATAACCGCAGCCACAAGTTTTCGGTGGCGGTTATTTCACATTAGGCTGCGGTTTTTTACCGCTGTCAAAACCCTTTAATGTAGTAGTGATGGCAACAAAAAATTATGTAGCAACAGAGGCTTATTGGCAGTTCATATGACAAAAGCTAGAAGTTTTCCCCAAAGTTAGAAGCTTTCTCCAAATATGTCAGTTTGACAGTTCATATGACAGAAGTTTAAAAACTATGAGATTCCCATCATACAATTCAATCATACAATTCAGGAGAAGATTAAAACTATTATGTGACAAGGTTTTATCTGCTTATTGAATTTATGTCACAAAAAAAATGATGTATATGTGCCTCCCAATGTTTTTTGCCACCTTATCTTGTAATTGATAAGACTACAGCTAAAAAAATCAGCCATGAATTCATTACATAATTTACATTGCTAATGAGTATCTTCATGTACACCCATGACCACTAGCAAACAAACACTAAATCATTAAATCAGTTCTGCATAGTTCAACTTCAGCCCCCAACTTTAACATACGAAATTCACCACAAAGTAACACATTTGTAATTCCTTAGAAACAAACAACTGTAATTCCTTAGAAACCAATCAATTTCAACCACCATGAACACCATAAGCAGGATCTCTACATCAGTTGCAATCCATAAATACAAAAGTCAATTCAACCCCCAAATAGGATATGAAATTGAACACTGTTGAAAATCTATGAAACAATTAAATAAAACAGAATCACATACAGAGTTAGTTTAGAGGGGAGAGACCAGACGAGATAGGACGAGGAGAGACGACGACCGGAGAAGAAGAGAGACGGCGACCCGAGACGAAGAGAGATGGCGATCGATGACGACGAGAGACGGCGACCAGAGACGAAGAGAGATGGCGATTGATGACGACAAGAGACGACGATCGATGACGATGAGAGACGGCGACCAGAGATGAAGAGAGACGCCAACCGGAGACAAAGAGAGACGAGACGACGACTGGAGACGAAGCGAGCCGACGACCATAGACGAAGAGAGACGAGCCGGCGGTGGCCGGAGACAAAGTGCTAGGTTTTCCCGTCTCCTCTACGTTCGATGAATGAGAGGTGAAGAGGATAGGTCCAGGAGAAGAAAGAAAATGTGATATTAAATTAGAAATTGAGATATTAGAAAAATAAAAAGGAAAGGATTTGAACCGTTGGTGTATTTGGAAAGTGGAGATTAAATTGTGAGGATATATAAGCACAAATATATCAACAGAGGATCCGAGTCCCTGGACCTGGACCAGAATATCCGGCTTAATAGGAACTTTGTTGTTTGTTTATGGACTGATAAACAACCAACATAGGGTATGTTTATCAAGAGTGATCAAAGTTATCTTAGTATTGACAATAACCCGATCTGTTATCCAAAACTGTCCACCCAACCGGAATCATTAATTTCTTGGACTTTCACCTGCATCAAATTCACCCGTATTCAATGAATGAAGCGTGTGGATCGGGTGAAATTTCAGGTGTTCACTGACTTACATAGTCTGAATGACTAACACTCTTAACACTTGGAATGACCAAACATGTAATGAGAATGAGTAAAAACGAAGAGGAACTAGAGAATACAATGGAGATTTGGGATTTCGAAAGGAGGGGAGTAACCGAACAAGAACGAACGAATTAGAAACAATTTAGGGTTCAGTTATATACTTCAAGAAAAAAATATAAAAAAGACTAAGAATACAATAATATAGTAAAAGTTTTTTTTTTTCAACGGGTGTAAACCGTCCACCCAAATCTACCTGATTCACTCGCCCCCCGTTTAACCCATTTTTTAAATGATTTTCTCCACTTTTTGTCACATCGGGTGTTTACGAGGTACGGATGAAAATGGCATTCCTATTCGAAAATAAGAGGTGTGAGTTTAAAATAAAATAAAAATCAATATTAAATAAAAAATTTAATTATATCACCATTTAGAGGTTATTTTTATTTACCCCTAAACACTTATATATATAATGGATTTTGGAAAGTCAGAACTTACCAGTTTTTGATATGGATGTTACATTTTGATCAAATGCTATCATGGACGTGGAATCTAGAAAATCGAAATTGAATGAGATAATCTTAACATTATTAACCTCGTCCTTGACATTTGAAAATTTCCATAAAAAGTTGAGAATATGTTTGAGATATCCTTAGCTAACTTCGTTCGTTTAAAAAAGTCTGCATCAAGCATATAATTTATAAGAAAGTCAACAAAGTGGATAATATATGTTCGTCTTGCTCTTAACCAGTTGTCTTTTATGGGTCCTGCTAATAAGCTCCATATTGTTGAAAATTTCATCAACAATATTGTCTTCATCGGTCGTTTAGTATATGAATCCCTCGAACAACCATACGTATCTAGTACCTCGGATTTGTTTCATTTAAAAGAAAAAAAAGTTATAAAAAACGAAATAGTTATATCCACTTGGCCACTATGTAAACCAACCCTGCATAGGAAACCAAGAAAGGATGATTTCAAAACCAAAAGACAAAAAGGGTTTGGGTAAGGGTTCCTTCGTCGCCGAAAACCCTACATACAAGCTTCTTAACTTGAAGTGTAAATCTGGACCGTCTAAATTTGGTTGGAAGCATGCAGATGTTGCCACGTCTCCCCCAACTCTCTTTCTGTGTGCCACTTTTCCATGTTTATCCCTTTTCCTTAGCCACTACTCCTCTGACTTTCTCGATATCTTCCCACACTTTCAATTATTGTAAAGCGCACCTTCCATCTTCAACTTCAAGCTTTGCAAACTTTCAAATTCATATTCTCCTCCAAAGTTAACGTCATTCTGTGAAAAAACATGAAAACTTAGGACAAGAAATGAAAATATCCTAAATACAGTACCCCTTAGTAAAATTAAATAAAACATGAAAACTGTTAGGTAGGCACGATGAAATATCTTTTGATTTGTCCTTCTTCGTCACGTCCTTTTAAATCCTTTTTCCAGTTTCCAGTTTCCACTACAATGGTGGCAATTTCTCTTTATCTTCGTCTTTCTTTTTGTACCTCTCTCTTCTTCATTCTAAACTAATTACGTACCAAAGCTTGCAGAAATGAAGGCTAGAATTCCCGGTGTAATAAAGCGCTTCATCGCAGCCTTGTCCACCAAAACCAACGAGCTCAGGACACGTATCATGATTTTCATCCTTCTCCACAGCAACCACAGCTTGCTCATCGACAAGTTCCACTCCGTCATTGCCAACCACCAACGCCGCCGCCACGCGCACCACAACGCCGGAGAGAACTCCATCCAAAACGGCAACAAGAACAACGACGACGAGAGTGCTGGAGAGAGCTTTATCTTGTATATGAATACAGATCCTATTCCTACTACAAAGCAAGTACTTTCTTACTCTCAAGGTATAATTCCTCTCAAAAACCACCATTCATTATTCACTATATTTTCAGTCCAATGCAACTTATTAATATAAGACCTTGTTAACAACACAAGAACATAAAAGAAACATATATTTCTCTAAAAGAACATCCTATTTCAGGGCTTTTATGTAATTTTTGAAATAAAGTTTCTTGGCTGGCTGTGACTTAGACCAGCTGCTCCAATTTGGCTAGGCTAAAAATCGTTTATTTTCTAAAGAACAACACTATACGACTCGAATTCGTTCTACATGAGTTATATTTTAGTCGAACTACTCAGAATCAGCTCGAGTTAGTTTATTTTCTACAATAACACTATAGGACTCGAATTCATCCATTATCTAAAATAACGCTATATGAGTCTTATTTTAACAGAGCTGTTCGAGATCGGCTCGTCAAAATCTCGAGTCAAGCTCGTTCAATTTCTAAACAATCGGAATATGAACATGTTTTATTGTTTTAAATCTCCATTTTACATGCAAGGAAGCAAGTCTTGTTGTTATGAATTACGTGTAGGTGCATTAAAGATGAGTCCAAGCATAATTGCAGAGATTATAACTGTGTATTATTATACAGAGAATCCGGAGGATAGCTGCATAGATTTGACCCACGTCTTGTTGAAGGAATCGGAGAAGGCGATGGAGCTGGCGGAGAACGAAGATGCTACCAAAGAGTCGGACGGAGAAGGGAATGGGTCCACGAACACAATGGCGATGAATTTGGAAGACTCAAAGAATGGAGAATTGGAGGAGGAGGATATAGATCAGGCGGCAGATCTTTTCATAGAGCGATTTAAGAGGCAGATACAGCTTCAGAAGCAACTTAGCCTTCGGGAGAGGCAATCCAGAAGCGCCATGCTCCAGCCCAACACGTAAATAACACTACTTCATCCCACCTTGTACGTACTCTTGTGTTTAAAAAATGTGTGGGTCAATCTATGAAGATACTATTTTGAGATTATGAATTTTTTACAACTCCTACTGCTTTCATCAATCAAAGAAGCCGCCATCTTCCGCGACACACGAAGGGTTCTATAGATGGCGCTTTCCTTTGTCTCATCAATACAAACATGTTCATGGCATCCTACGTACCAAGATTATCAATTTTTTTTGTTTGATTGTTTACATTACTGTCACCAAAGGAAGTACAAGTAATTAAATAAAGTTGACGCCAGAAGTTGAGTCACCAAAGCTTATTTTGATTTTGTAAATTATTATTTTGTAAAATCTGAAAGGTTTCGATCATATATTCTATGGTGTAAAATCTCAACTATATAGCTTGTGAGATTATAAATTCAATGATATTTTTCTGTAAATTTGTATACGGTGATTATTTGTATAATTTTTCTCCCTTTTCTGAAAGTTTCCTTCTTATAAAAAAAAAAAGTGTGGCAACGTAACATAATGGTGTAGTTACGGTAAAGTTCACATAGAATTGAATGAATCTCGACCATTAAATGACAATCCAATGATTAGATGAAATTTATATTCTCTCCAAAATTTTTTTATTTTCAACTACCTTTTTTTGAATTTGATTTTTGTATAAGATTTTTTGAACTTCACCTAGAATAATTATATGGAACAAGACCCGTAACATATAACTTATGTAAGTGTTCCAGATTTCGATGTCGAAACTCAGATCTCGTAATATAATCCAATGTCGTATTAGTGGGCAAGTGTTATTTTTCATAATTAGTTTAGTATCCGCATTTTGTTCCGGTATTATTTAAATAAAAGATATTTTATTATTATTGTATTAGTTGATTACAAAATTAAGTTGTGTTTTTCCTATAAATATAGATTAAGTACATTTATATGAATATTGAGGAAAAACATAACTTGAAATACTCATAAATTTTGGATAATGAGTCCATTTGTTGATATAAGATTACGTAAATATAGTTGAAGAATAATAAATTGTTTAAATGAAGAATTAAGAAGATGAAGTTATTTAAGGATATAAATATGAAAATAAGTGAAGCGAGTGTTTGGTATATATCACTAACGTTAATCAGGTAAGATCGGTACCTGATATATTGTTACTTAAATTACAATTACGGGAGTATTTTTTAAATTATTAGGTAAACCATAAAAGCAATTAGGTAATTTAAAAAATATATGACATTAAATTAATAATTATAAAATATCAATAATTTTGAATGGTTGAATTGAACTAAATTCCTAAAATCAAGTAACAAATCTGACAAAAGTTAGATTGGTTAATCACGTAACAATTTATTCAATGTGAAGTATGTCATGTAAATTACTTATAAATTGAATTTTGTTTTAAACGAAATAATGGTACAATTGTAAATATATTGTGGCAAACCTGTAATTAATTAAGTTGATAAAAGTTGAGGTGGATGATCTTAGGAGATGACACGTGGGCGAAATGTGAGCTATTTTAATAGAGTTGTAATATTCGTGTCTCACACGAGTTAGACGGTAATTGTGTTTATAAAAAAAGTTTGATAATGCATTATATTGAGAATTGTTTTACTTGTTACGCGATGCTTGCTATAAGATTGAATTTTCTTCACATTATGAATGGAGATCAAACTGGAATTCAAGCCCTACAATAACAGTCATGAAAGAGAAACCTGGGAAATTCAATGTCTCATGAGCACTCGAATGTCAAAGTTAATATTGATATAAGAGAGCATAAGGGTTTATTGTAATAAGAATTGTATTACATATTATGCGATGATTGGTGTAAAGACAAATTCCTTACAATATGAATGAACGAGAATTAGATCATAAGGTTGAAAACGATTTGAGCACTGCAAGCCTGCAGGCTGCAATAACAATCGTGTGAGAGGACTTTTGGGCATTGTCTCCGAGGTTGCTCCAATGCTAAAGTGAATATCAACCTCAGTGAACATTACAATTATATATCATTGGCAAATTAAATTAGAATTGATCAAAAGAGCATGAGAGTTGATAATATTAAAATTGTATTACCTATTATGTGATGGTTGATGTAAGGACAAATTTCTCATGATACGAATGAACGATAATTAAACCCAAAAGTTGGCGATAAATTCCATTTAATAGTCAACTAATTAGTAGTTTTGTAAAAAAGTTTCTACAAAATAAAAAAAGATAAATCAACTAATTTATGGAGTAGTATTTATTTTAGGACAAATATTTATTTTAAATTTAATAATAAGTATAATAAAGGTATTCCATACAATATGATGAAATACTTATTTGAATTTTTCTTGAAAATAATATACATGATTCAGTTCAATGGCATACATTTACAATGTAGTTTAGCTTATAAAAAAAAAAAAGTTGATTTGTTAAAATAACCAGATTAAAAAATGTGTTTTTTTCTTCAATTTTTTAAATATAAACTAATCACACTATCAAACAAAATATAATTAAATAGTTATATCCGAAAAATTACCTACAGATTAGACGTACTAAGTTGTTTGATTGTTACTTATATATATATATATATATATATATATATATATATATATATATATATATATATATATATATATATATATATATATATATATATAGGTGTAGACGATAACTAATCATCATAATATAATTTGGGAGAATTTGACATACTAGACTTTTTTGAGTTTTTGTTTAAGAAAGTGTACCCCAAATTTTTTACCACTTTCATTTAATAGTAGGTAAAAATTATTAACCCTTCTATTTAGAAAGAAAGGAATAAATGATGTTTTTTTTTTTTTTGATAACGGGAAGCAGTTCGATCCCATAGACGGCGCGCCGACTAATGGATCGAAAGGCCGAAAAATCGGCAGACGGACAAACCGTCATGAGGGACCAAAACAAAGAAGAAAAAGAAAACACAAAAATATATCATAAAAACCCGAAAGCAAGGACGTCTTTAGGGGAAAGCAGAATGATCCAGTCAGATGGAAGCGACGAGCATGAACGTTTATCTTCGAAGGAAGTACACAGGTAGGAGGACTGGGGAACAACTGTGGACACCTCAGATTTGGACTGCAACAGAGTCGTCAGGAGTCGATCACACATCCACGCCCCCTTCTCGACAAACACTCGAACCACCACCAAGACCGCATCAAAACAGAGAAGATGAAGCTGTAGTACACGGGTATTGTGATATAAAAATGTGTAAAACTTTGATGTTTAAAGAGTAGCGCGATTTGGAAGGGAAAATTGTTCAAAAGGAGTTGTTTAACAACATTAAAACTTTGTTTAAGAAATTAAAATGAATAAAATGAAGATACATTTTTAATTTCAGAACCTTCCGATTAAAGCAGGATAATTGATTATTTTAGTATTTTAGCATTTGATTTATTTAAAAGAAATACAATTGTTGAACCCTTCATTAAATTGCCAGAAGCGACGCCAACACGCATAAGAGTAGATCCAGATCGGTAATTTGTAGAACAAATGGTTGTATTTTTGGAAGAATTATTTTAGTAAGTTGTGAGCCAATGTCCAAATTGATCAAACCTTGTTAAAGGATTGTCTATGACCAGTACAAGATTGCCCACAAACAACAGAAAGTTTGTAAGAATTTGTAATAATTATGAAAACATGGTTATAGCCCATACCTGATTTTGGGAAGACTGAAATAGAAACAGTCAAAAACGTAGATCTTGGAAACCATCAAAGTTCGAGTGAGAAGGGGTAACCAAGGAAGTCGTAAACCAGAACAACAAATATAGTTTGTAAAAACACTTGGAGGATTCGATTAAGACCCTGATGCAAGGAGCATCAACCCATGCTTTTGACAGATATCATTTGTTACGTTTTAGAACTAGATCCTGGAAACCCAAAGTAAATCCGTTTGTAGACGGATAAGTTGGTGTGGCTTTAACGCCTTCATTAGTGCTTTCCAGCAACCTCCATTTCGATTTTGCATTGTCATTTGGTGACACAAAAAGGTTCCAGAAGTGATGCTAGAAGAGATTCAACAAGTCCAATAAAAGGACCACAAGAACACAATCAAATTTCCATAACAGATTGCACTCAACATTTAAACAAAAAGAGAATGCAAAGGGCCATTGATGATAAGAAAGACGAGAAGCCAGCCGCTGAGCCATAAACCTTCTATGATCGTCCATCCAAAGGAGAAAGAGAGGGTTGTCCCCACCCCAGAATCTACCCCGGAAAATAAAGGAGTCGACAATGGAGACTTCACAGACATCTCGCCCCCTCAACAGCTCAGGAAAAGCCCCAAGAGCCAAGACGTCCCTCAACAGTACGAAAGGGATGGGAAAAGCGAGATTCGGATCGAACTTGGATAACTTGAGGGGATCGACGGAGATGAACGATGAAGAAGAGAATGGGTCAAGCACTCCGCAGAAAGGCCCGGGTCCGGTCGAACAAACCGGCGGCGGCGTTAGGGTTTTCAACGGCGAGAGGGTTTTCCCACTGATCATTTGGTGGTTCTGGGGCTTTTTGAGATCTCTACTCGAGAACAACGGTGGTGCTAGGGCTTTTTGAGATCTTTGATTTGTGCCTTGGTGGAAGCAAATTGGGATGGACGAGAGGAAGTGGCTGGTGGCTAGGGTTTGAGGAAGGGGTTTTTTTGCCCCATGAATACTTGATAGGAATAAATGATGTTTGTTATTTGTTATATAAGTATAAGTTTTAATTTTTAATTACTGAATTTGTTTTTTTTATTTATTATTTTTCTTGTTTTTTTTTATTATTTCTTTTTTATTTTCTGGACTAAATTTCTCATACCGGAATTTCTCATACCAAAATTTCACATACCAGAATTTTTATACCAGAAATTTCATACCAGAAATTTCATACCATAAATTTCACACCAGAAATTTCATACCAGAAATTATCATACAAAAAGTTCGTACCAGAAATTTCATACCAGAAATTTCATACCATAATTTTTCATACCATAATTTTTCATACCATAATTTAAATACCAGAAATTTTTTACCATAAATTTCATACCAGAAGTTTCATACCATAAAATTACATACCATAAAATTACATTTTATCATACCAGAATTTTTTACACTAGATTTTCATACCATAAAATTACATACCATAAAACCATATATCATCAAATCTGATAATAACATAAGCACAAGCAAAACATACAGAAGATTTCATGGTACTGGGGATTATATAGTAACTGTGTGAGCCAACATCTGATGACTCTTATGGCATAATGAAAGTAGGGAGATGTTTATCACTGAATTATTGTTTTCTACATTCACACGAAAGTCCGTAGAAATGTCCAAAATTACCATGATCAGTCATTCAGTTGTATGGAGTATTGCCGTATTAGCCTATTCGGGGTGAATTTTTATCCGGGTAAAGTTTAACTTCGTTATAGTTAAGAAAATCCGACAGGCGCCCTCGTGATAGAAAACTTAATAGATGCACACGAGGAGCACATGAAGAGAATCCAATAAAATCATATATCATCAAATCTGATAATAACATAAGCACAAGCAAAACATACAGAAGATTTCATGGTACTGGGGATTATATAGTAATTGTGTGAGCCAACATCTGATGACTCTTATGGCATAATGAAGAACTATGAAATCACTTGTCTTGCAATAAGATATAACAATTCAGCAAAATTCTAGAAAGGGAAGAATGCCTTCCCAAAAAGCTGTGAAATCACATTACCAATTTAAAGTGCCTGCAAGAATCTGAGGATCCTTCTACTTATAGCCTGCCTCCTCTACTTGCTCTCGATATCATATAGATCAGTGCTGTTAACACGTTAAGGAATACCATAGAAATGGGAGAATATGTTCAAAGGGAAAGACAATTGCATTTTCAGCATTCGGCAAATGGAATACTAAATATTATAACAAAGCATATTTTAGGCCGCCTCCTAGAGTGTTCATAACTTCATATCATCCTTCAACTGTCCTACAATGCCAGTGAGTAGTGACAATCACATGATATCACCAAGGGTTCATCAACCAAAAAAGAATGACAAGAGTGCATGAAACACAGAAGAAAATCCGAAGCTAATTCGTGGCCATAATGAAGGCAGAGGAAGGCAGAGCAAGGGTTTCTAGCTCAAACACAGAATGAAGGCAGACACAAATAAATGAAATAACCCTAATTGCAAACGCACAATTTCACCCATGAAACTCAAATGGTCCAAGCTCAAGATCCAATTCGAACTCCATGACCTGAATCCGACTAGAGATGAGAACACAAGTAACAAAATGGACCAAATCAAAGTGGCCCGAAATACCCAGCTAACAAAGACAAGATTAGCAAAATATAACAGATAATAAACCATAGTGCGCTACCTGAAACGAAAATTCAAGCAGTGTGAATATCCGAAATACCCAGCTATCTTCTTCATCACTTCCACCCAAATTCATGACTTGTTTCCTCGATATGATTTCTGGAATATCCAGTGGAATCAAAGCTCTTTTCGACTTTCCGATCGAGGCTGAATTGTGGTTAATCGAGTAGCTATTCCGGTGTGAATATCCGAAATTACGTTGATTGTGAGGAGATTGGGGATTTTGATCGGAATCGCAGTCGGATTCCGAGAACATCACTTCCGATTCCAGGAACTCTGCTTCCATGTTGTTCATCGTGTTGAGTAATCGTAGGTGAGGATATGGCGAATGGATATACAGAAGTTTGGGGTTTGGACGGTAAAAAATATGGAAGGGGTATATTTACTAATTTAAAAACTGAAAAAAGCCTACTTAGTGTACAATTAAAAAAAATAGCCTAGTTACCTAATTAGCCCATATAATTTTATCGTAAAAATGAGAAAATTTTATTATATACTTTTTCTTATTATAAATATTTGGACATGATAATATTATAAATTAGTTTTGTTGTTTGTTTAGCTGTAAGATAGGTTCAATTGAAAATTTTTTATCTAAATAATTGTAAGAATATCAAGACCTCGACAAAATAAAAGATCTTCAAAATATATCGTTAACTAAATAGAACTTTTAGTATCGAAAAAGTCAATTTATATATAAAATTGATCAATAATATTATAATTTTATTAAATAAATCATGTTTATAGTCTAAAATAATAAAAGAAATAAAATTGTTAAAAAAATAATAAAATTAAATTAAATATTAACTATTTTAGTTCAATAATATCAATAAATAACTTTATTGTTATATTACTTATATATGTTTGAAAAAAAAATCTCAAATTTGAGTGTGAGTTATTAATCAATTATTTAAAATATGTTGGTTTAATATGGTGGGAATCGATACGTATAAGTTTACGGGATGCTTTTAAGTATATAAAAAGATAGATATAGAGGTTATTTGGACTTTGGAGGGTTGAAAAAGTGGCCCATGAACTTGCAAATTACGAATTTACAATCACTGAGAATGTTTTGGGTTGGGATTGATGCTTCTATTGGGTCTGTCGACCCAATATTGGCCCAGCCCAATTTCCGATCTCTAGTTTTGCATATTAAATACTTAGAGATTGTTTTTGGTTGTTTTGCATTTTAAATACTTAGTTTTGCATTTTGGGTTTTGTGAATTTATTTATTTTTTCGGTTCAATTTCGTCTATTGTCCCAAAGTGAAAGCAATTTGGAGTCGTAACGAGCCATTTAATTATGCAAATGGACCCCGAAACTAGAACACTTTCATGTTTGACCCCAAAACCAATCCCGCTTTTGAGCCCAAAATGATTCCCCCCTAAAACGTTTCCGGCTTCGTGGCCCAAATTTCCCATTCATTAGGCAGTTTGATATCGACTTCTATTTCATACTCAAATGTGAAATTGTCCGAACCTCTAATTTCAAAAACCACATACAAAATTAGAACGGATAAATAATTTATATAGGTTTGTTTAACCTACCGTTGTTTAATCATTTAAAACCGTCCGATCATACCCGAACTTGAAATTTTCAATATCCGACAAGTGCGATCGGTTTATCTTTCCTCTTTAGTCTATTTGGATTTTTTGACCAATCTTTCTTTAGTCTACTTTGATATTATTATAAATTTTAAAATAATGCTCATATATAAAATGTTGTTAAATTTAAAATGTCGTTTGTTAAAGTTGCCTTTTCACAATGAAGATTGTAGAAGGTATACTTAGAAGAAAAATAAAAATACATATAATTAGATTAATTATGATGTAGCTAAAATTCTCAAATCAAAGTACTAGTTTTATACTTTAGGTTATAATAGTATAATACTATTCCTTTAGGCACAAAATTACGGATGCACAAGTACGTTAGTAATCAAAATGTTTAAATTTTTTGAAAATTAAAAGGTTAATACATTAATGTGAACCAAAATTATTCCTTCAGGCACAAAAGTGACAATTATTGATACACAAATTACTTTGCAATTAGATGTAATACACTTATCTTTGAACATTTTTGAATATCATTTTATACATACTAGTATATCAAATTGTAGGATTGAGGTTAATGTTTCCATTTTTCGCCGTTGGTTTTGGCCTAGGGCCACCGAAAAATTGTCTAGAAAACCTTCCGGCGCAAATTTCTTAAAAATGATTCCAACAAATACAACCGCGAGACTGGAGCTCACTACAAATGCGTCCCTCACGCACAATACAAATGTGTCTCATAACATGTATTTCCCCAAATTCAAACGTTGAATCAACAATCATAATTCTAAACGAGGTTGAAGCTCACTATGAAAGCAGTCTTCAGACACAATCAAATACACGCCGTAACCTCAAAACTTGAAACCACATCAAAAGCGAGTTGTTTCTAAAATTTTAATTACCCAAAAAGTCGTATGCGACCGAAAGATGAACCAACGTTACTCATATGACCCGTTGATTCTAAATTTTTAACAACCTAGAGAAATAGTATGCGACCGGGAGATGAACCAATATTGCGCGTGTGACCAGCCGTCGTCTTTTTCGTTCCTTGGTTTAGTAATATCTTTTATGTGATTGATATTTGTTTATTGATTTAAATATACTTATTTCCTTCTGAAAATATACGTATAGCGATTGCGAGTGGAGCCCACGCTCCCTTCCACTCCACCCTGCATTCTTCGTCCACTATCGCATTCTGTTACTGCACGGTGCTCGCGGCGCACCGCTGCTCCCCAAAAAATGAAAAATAAGTTTCTTTCTACACTGGGATTCGAGATCGAAGCCTGGCAGATCTACCCTCTCAAATTACACTATCCGCCATGATCGACTCCCCATATACGGAGTACTCGCTTTTTCGCCTTCTTCACTAGAATTCTCCTTCTCAACAGAACCCGTCATTCTGCCGCTGTCGCCTTTACCACCTAAATCTCCGGCCACGAGTCGGCGGAGCTGCGTTTCTGTTATCAGCGTAGCCCTCGCTATCACGGAAATCGATTGGTAATTCATATTCTCCATTCTTTCTGTTCCCCTCTCCATTTGAAAAAAATATTGTTTGAGATTTATTCAGGCCGTTGTTAGGATCACTCGATGATATGTTCTAGTTACGTGCTACTCAATTATTCCGTTTTTTTTTTCTTCTTTCCTGCTTTTGAACATTCTCCATTACATATTAAGTTCTAGGGTTATACTGGAGTTGGTCCATGGTAGATTAGCATTTTGCTCGCAAGGTTGGTTGACAGTGGATACCATCCGAACTGTATTTTAGTGAATATGTCCACGTTGACAGTGTATAACAATTTTCATTGAATCTGACGCACTACCTTGTGCTGCATAAACTGTATATATACTTTTATCCATTTTAGAAATTAAACTTGTTCTTTTCTGTTCATGAATGAGTGTGACGGTTATACAGCGAGATGCTAATGAAAAATTTAGAGTGGAATGGCTTAATATTGCAATGCAATCTTTTCTTTAACTGTAGTGTTACAAAGCCGTTGAAATAGTCTACGATGTGGATTTTCCAGGGAAATAGAATTTTACTCAGCTTTCGATCTAGTATATTATGCTAGCAATACATCACTGCTTTAAATTACTCTTGTCTTGTATTTTTTATTCTTATTATACATGATTAGAGGTTCCATAAAATACAGGATTTACCATCAAGATCAGTTTCATTGTTACGCCAATTGAATTCCTTAATACAGGAGTTTCCAGGGAAATAGAATTTTACTCAGATTTTGCGGAAGCAACGCTGAACCAATATTGGGATATTGCGACGAGGTTGTGATGCACTTAAGTGATCAGATCTATAGTTTGTCTAGCATATTTAATGGAAGTGGAATACCTTCAGGTTTCTAGCCTTCCCAACATGTGATTAGGTGCCCGTGAAGATTGTAATGCAAAATTTGAAGACAATGCTATGCTTACCAGAGCTGGAAGCAAAACACTAAAGCCATGCAAATATGTCATCTAGTTGTTGACTCACTCCTCTCCAAGTCATAGATCTGCCAAGTACTTCTCTTGAAAAAGGACACTTGAACTGTCGGTGATTTGAGGTATAGTGGCCAGAGCTGTTCTAGAGCCATGTCAATAGTGAAGAGATTGGCTTTTGTAGGAGCTCAATCCTTCACAGTGATTCATTTGATGACCGATGAGTGAGCATCTAGACATATCAGGTGCTCCTCAAACAATCTATCTGCGATCACCTTTTTTGCTGTTTTCTCCTTTCTTTTTTCCTACATCTTCTGAACCAGCAGTATTGGATAGTTGGTGTTCCATACATTATGCAATGCAATCTCACAAACTGTTCCCTGGATTTAAGAAGTTGATCTTTATCTTCGTTCATAACCTGCTTCATGTCCATCAATCTCCTTGTTTGGTTCAACCGTGACATATGCTACTTCATAAAATGTATGCATTTCACACCAATGAAACCCAAATATTACTGGGTCCTCGATCAATCTCATAGATCCATCTAACTATTGAATCCCAACTCCATGTCTAATTTTTTTGAGACTCCCTTCTTTTCTAGGCTTGGTAATGTAATCCCAAGATAGTAAGCTCCTCTCTGAGAATCAACCTTAGCTTTACAGGAAACAGCATATCATGCTTTGCATCTTAGACATGTTCGCTTTTGTCCTTCTGTTAGAGTTTTCCTGCAGGTATACTCAGATATGTTGGTTTCTCCTTCTCTTCGCATATTGATTTTCCTCAGCAGTTGGCCATTCAAATTGGATATTCTATGGGAGACTCTAATATTTATGTCTGTGCTAATTCTAAGACACTAGTATATGCATTGTTTTTACCAAGCACCCTGAAATTGTATATGCAAAAGTTGTTGGTGCATTTTATGTGAGATATCTATCTTGCTGGAGACTCTCTTTCTCAGAAGCTGCTGGAATCTAGAGGGATACTTTTCTGTTTTACTTTCCTTGGAGTATAATTCATGTTTTAGGAAGTAGTCCTATTTTTAAGGTCATTGTGTTAGCTGCTTCTGTGTTTACTCACTTTTTAGGATTGCTGGAGCCAGCCTGGAGTCATTTCCTTAGCAACTGCTTCTGTGATTACTTCTATTTAATAATTGGTGATGTTCAAAAGGGATTAATAACATTTTGAGGACATGTACATTAGTATGATGAAAGATGTTGTAGTGTGATTAAAATCAGGCAGATGAAAGTTTCAAAATTGCATATGAATTTAATGCTAAATGTACTACTACGACCGTGTTGAAGCATACTGTCTTTTCTTACAGTTTTGAATAGAAATGTGATCCATGGAAGTTCTAATGAATCATTTAAACTTGCATCATTATCAGATTTAGCAAATTAGACACGATTTACACAAAAGGGGGGACCTAGTACTTTATCAGGCTTCTCTTTGAAACTTCAGGCGTCACTGTTTTATAATTCAATGCCAGATAATTGGCTCATTTATCATATATGACAATTTTGTGCTCTTTTTTCTGTTTGATTGCATGAATGAAATTAAAGCATTTGGCTAATCATTAAAGTAAAATAATGGTAAAATAATTTGATTCTTTATTGGTTTTAGTTAGGATGATTGCTCTGCGTATCTTGAATGTGTTTTGGTCAAAGGTCATCAAACCTTTCCAAAAAATATGATGTCAAAATCATATGTTCATTATAGTTGACATTATATATGATTTTTCTTCGTGATGTTATATTCCATTAATATTTTTATAAAAAATATTTAATTATAAAAAGATGAATCATTGTAGAAAGTACTTCCTCTAGCATTTGTGTCTTCTGTACATAATGCACGTACAACTGTCCATTAATTGAAAGTGAGATATGATTCATGAGCTTTATCAACATGGATTGTTATGTCATCAAAATTTTCTTCCTCGTTAAGCATCCCATCCCCTTTGTGTAACAAATTGATAACGGTGTGATATTCAAATAGCCGAAGAAACAATGAAAACTTATACATAAATGTGTTAGGGGGCATCATACACATGTAAAAGTTTGATAACGATTTTTGGGCACCATTTTTTGGTGATAATGAACATATTAACTTTGTTTCCGTGTGGTGGATTTGATAGGAGGACAACTATTACAGCATTGATGTGCATGGATAGATTAATAGTTACATTGTCACTTGAACATGTATCTCTGACAACAGTGGAAAGGCTACATTTTTGGTTATTAAGTCGAAGATGTAAACTACATAAGACTAAAGAAGAGATAAATGTTAGGTCAAGCATAAATTCCTCTACTTGATGTCTATTGGCTGGTCTAGAATTCTCTTCAGAATTATGGGAAGTAGTCATCAGTTAATCAAGCTAGTGCTATAATATCAAATTTATCCCAAAAATGCTAATAACGTCTATAATTCACCTGCTAGCTGTAATTGTTGATTAAAAAGATCTTATTCTGCGAGTTATTGCGCTTCTGACTCTTTGCATGATATATATGTTGGAACCATGTCAATCTCTTCTTTTTTTTTTACTTCATTTTATATGATAGTGATTTGATGACAAAAACTTTATATTTGATCAAAGAGATTAATTACTGTATTTCTGCTTAACTTATTAAGGATGATGTGATATTGAGTCTGTTAAATCTATAAATGTAATATAGCCCAAATTTGACACTTAACAAGTCACCGAAAAGCATTTCTGGAGTTTTTTAAGATTTAACAGTAAAATATTGTTTATCTGCCTTTTACATTCTATGTAAAGTCAGCATTTAACTTCTTTATCTCTTGCCGTCTTGGAACTCTTATCTACTAATGCCAGATTCTATGTTTTTAGCAGCTTAATTAATAACCCATATAGTGGTTTTCTTATTGCATTGCTTGTGGCCTTGTATACATTATTTACGTGATCCCCTTTTCTCTCTCTTACTTTTGTGCGTGCATTTCTTCTCAGTAGAAAAACTTATCGACATTGGAAAGAAAAGATGCATTAATATATTCAATTAGATGGGCTAGCGTGTGCCTTTGTAGTAGTGCTTCATTAAGCTATGAACTGGATGGATCCCCCCACCAGTTCTCTTAAAATATTTGCACCAGAAGGAAAAATCTAGGAGAATAGGAGCTGACTTTCAAGATTATAATTATTTATGGCTAAAGCTCCCTGACGTATGCTTGTTAAAAACACTTTGTTTGCTACTCAGTTCTTAGTTAAATATAAACTTCTAAAAGAAGATTAGAGTGGATCGTGATGTAATTGATGCTGTCTCTTCTTTGTCTTTGGTAATTAGCTCTTCATAGACATGCTATGCCACATGAATGGATTCTGATTGCTTACATAATTATCCTCACTAGCAAAAAAGGTTTCTACAGTGCAAGGAGAGGGCAAAAGTGCTCTATTAGGAGTCCCCAAAGGTTATAGGTGTGTCTTATTCTTCTTTGAGCTTTCTGCGGTTAGTCGGCTTAACCGTGTGATTACTTTTACAATTAGAATATTTGTCTGGATGCATGGCACTAAAGTGATGTGATATGTTTAAGTAATTGTAATTAGAAGAAACAGAGCCGTTTCTATATATATTCTTATGGTCTTATCTAATTTATCATAGGACATGAACCAAACGGCTCCGTGTTTTTCAGTGGAAAAACTTCTGATAAAAGAGCACCAACACATGCGCCAGGCTTGGTTAATATTCTCACAAGATTATGTTTTTATGCACTTGAATTTGTTCTTTACCTTGATTTTTTAAATAATTTTCTTGTGATTGTTCGAAATAACGTTTAAACTTTACATTACATCAGCAATCATCAAGCAAGTCACTCACTATATATTAGTTTTTGAGAAACATCTCAGTAGGGTTAGCGCTGTCAATCACCTCTGAATCAGGGAGCTTTTAGATGACGATTTCAAAATTTGCGTTTATTTTAAGAGAATAGAAAATGAAATAAAGTCCTTTTGGGTTGGAAGGCTTCTCATTATATTTGCTTGCCTCCTCTTGCCATTGTCCTCTTAATCGCTTATATCTCAGTACCCTTGTGTTAAATAGGTAAAAATGACTGTTCTTTGTGAATATATGATCTGTGATAATTCTTACTATCTGCAAATATTTCGTCTTTTTACAGAAATTTCCAAAGTTCCTGCCATAGTAACAATTTTTTTTCCCACTGCTGTAAGATGTTAACTAATTGATCATTTGATATAGCCTTGTTCATTTCAGGTTTAGTTTCTCAAACAGCTCCTTATATTAGGAGAAGCTGTGGCATTACCACTTCAGCTAAAATACCAAAAATCTTCTGAATGAAGACCTTATTCAGGACTAAGTTTGAATAAGTTGGTTTGAAAAGCAAAGCCAATTAAAGGCAATAAGTCACTTATACATAACAAAACTCAAGCATGCACAGATGCCCCCTCACTTGATTATTTTGATTCTCATTCTGGTGTACATGAACTTTGAATTTGATCTCAAGAATGAAAGGAATGATTAGTTGTTCTGATTGGCGGGAGGACAATGGAGAAAATTAGAAGGAATATAGTCAGCTACCTCTTTTGGTTTGCAGAACTCTGAAAAAATGTAGGCGAATAAAGATGTCATCTTATAATAATCATTGGGCAAAATATTCCTATCCTTTCAGAAAATCTGAAACCTGATGGGCAACTTGTTGCTTCTGGACTGTAATTTTCGTCTATCTTCTTCCATTGAACAAGAGATTTGTAACTGCTCTCAGTTCCTGGATACCATCAGGTTGAACCTATCGTACTTTTAATTAAAGTAAAGAAGCTAGACCATTGTGCAAATGAAGGGGTATTCTGAATTAATCTAGAAAATTAACACCCACACGGACCATTAATTTCATCACATCATATTAGCAGATTCTCTGCTGCACAGTACATCTTAAAACACTTTAAATCTCTACCTTTGCCCCATATATCCTGCTGTACCAAGTTGTTGTTGATTCGATATCTGAAAAGTTTTATCTTTTATGCTGTAGAGAAATGAAAGACTATTAACAGAAAGAGCTCCAAGAGGTGGGGGCATTAGAGGAGAGTAAATAAAGCATGTGACGCGGAGTTACAGGTACACTTCTCGATCACGTTCTCATGTTTGGACAGATGCTCCTTCATTTCCTCAAGTAGTTTGTAGCTTCCAAATTTGAATGAAGGCCAGCATATATTACTCTGGGCTACAACCCTAGGCTTTACTTTTACAGTATTTATAGGGTTAGGCCATTTTTTTTCTACTTGACAAGGCCACATGAGTTGGAGTCTGACGTAGTAGACGCAGGTCTGTCTTTGATTGCTGCTTATTTTCTAGTGACTTTAACTTTACAAAGATTCTTTTCATGGGTGTTAGTGTTATTAGTATAGAGGTACATATAGACAGATAAATAAATCACCATGTTCTTTCTAGTGTCATTATATTAATCCCTAAATGTTATGTATTAATGAACTAAACAGGGTTAGCCGACCATCACAAAAGACACACCTTAGTGGAGGATCACTGCCATTTCTTTCTTTTATCTTTTTTCAACTTTACCTTTTTTCCAGCCTGCGTCAGCAAGTTGTGGTTGTATGCAGTACAAAATTTGGGTGTTGTTTTTACGCCAAGGTTCTGAGCCTCAGAGGACCACTTTGGGTTATGCTTACCTGAGCTCTGTTCGACGCCAAAGGGCGGATCAAGTACAAATCGATTAATTAGTTATTGTACGAGGGGTTAGAAGAATAATAAATCAGAAAATGGACCATTATAAAATGTTTCCTTTTCAGTGGTCAGGACCTTTGTGGTTGTATGATGACGTTCGATCGAGGTCATAATAGGCCACATCGGTGCTCTCTCTTATTCCCAACTCCTCTAAGACCACAACCATCCAAGGTACTCGTACGTACTGTCGTACTTAATTGCAATAGTCCTCAGGGGTATGTTGTTAACTTATTAACTGAATTTATAATCCTACTCTGTAGGCATGACATCCAAACAGACACTTCTTATGTGGACTTAGTGTTAGCTTATGTTGTATCATTGTTTGAAGAAGGGCACAAGGAAATCCATCTAGCAGTAAGTTTTCACATGAAACAACTGTTTCAACTGTACCAACAATCGCCTTCTAGTTCAAATTATCAATAGTAGTTTCTTCATGTTTTGCATGACAATAGTGTCGAATCCGGAATGGTGTAAAAACAGTAGTAGTTTGGTAGAAGTCCTTTTCAACACACGCTTAATGAGGAAGTTGGAATCTATTTATTTTTATTTTTTTGCCCTTTTTCTTCATCCTACACTGTTCATAGTGATTCCATTTATCTCACTAATCAGTTGTTTTCTGAAAGGTAATCATGGGATTAGTCAAACTACAATTTTTGGGTTAAGCGGGGTATACATTGTCTGCTGTTGTGTAACTTCACTTCCAAGTAATTTCAAAATCCGTCAGCTGATTTTCCTCACTATCAGATTGTGTTTTCTGATTGTGATCCTCCTTGATTTTGACTCAAAGCAAGAGACACATGATTCAGCCTTTCAGTCGTATGGTGGAATTTTTTTCTTCTCTTTTTAAATACTTTATTTTTTGGAAAATAGATAGATTGCAAATGATGGTTTGAATAAGCAGTCACCATCAGGAAATATTTGGTAGAATCCCTGGTTGTTTGTTGGCTTTCTTTTGGAATGACAGGAAAAGATAATTGAAATCAAAAAAAGGATGGTGGAAATTGTGTTCTTTGGGCATAGTGATAATCCCTATCTGCCCCTACGTTTTCTTTTACTGTCATGTAACATTGTAAAGACGCGCATGAACAGCAAAAATATGCAATTTTACAATTGTAGTGCTTAAATTAGGGGTTGATAGAGGTGCCGACGAAAAACTGTTAAGTAGTCACCACACGAAGTGCGTTGTTAATATAGGGTACTCAACTACGCATATGGAGTAGTTCCAAAAAAAAATTTTATTTTATTTTTGGGAACTACTATTACGCTTCCCGTATGCGTAGTTAATATTTTTTATTTTGGGAACTACGCTCCCTGTATACATAGTTGAGGACCCAATCAACTATGCGTAATTGAGATGACTACTTAAAAATCACCGATACGTTTAGAAACCACTTTAAATTATCCTTTTCTTCCTTTTTTTTTAATTTTTATATATTCCTGAGCACTGTATTTTATCCAAGATGTTTAGATGTAAGTTCTTCAAATTAACATCCTTTCCTTTCCTGTTTTATAATGCAGGGTATATTCTTTAGTCTCTTATATTGATTTGACTAGTGTATATATATTATATATTTAATTCTTTTGTTCTAATTATATTTTATCAATCTACTTTTCTCATTTTTCTTTTCTTTTATACTGTGCTGCAGATGGAAGATTATATTATTCAGTGGTGCATGACACTTACTTTTTCTCACCCCTTATTTTTCTAGGCTGTGTACCTTTATGGTTTCTTGCTTTTTGGAGGCTACAAAAACACCCTCCATCCCACCCTTCACTTCCATCCCACAGCTTCATCTTCATTCTTCCATTTTCCCTCTTATATCTTTGCAGGAGTTTTCAATACTCTTCAAACTCCGCACACAACCATGTCAACCGTAGTTTGCGAAAACACACAGTCATGTTTTGAGCCCAGGTCCCTAAGCCTCAAGCTTAATTCATCTCAATCCCAAGAATTGCCCCAAAAACCTTCAATCTCAAATTCAACAATAAATGGATGGGATTGCATAGAAGCTCTCTCCAACACCTCGGGTCTCAACGAAACAGCTAGCAAAATTGAGGTTTATGTACATCCCTTGGTGAAACGATCCGCATCCAGTCTCAGTGCCAAGAGCTTGGAGATGTGCACTGAAAGTCTAGGAAGCGAAACCGGAACAGACATGATGGAAGAAGATATTTTGTCAATCATGTCATTGAGTTCATCATCAAATGCCGAGGAAACAACGGAGAGGAGACGAAAACGTCCTCTTCAGAGGATGGAGGCTAGGAAAATCGGGTACGAAAGCCTTCCTCCTCCATTGACTATCCTTCGCGGAGAGAACTCAATCCGCGTCCAGCCTCATCGTGAGAACGGTCGATTGGTGATGACTGCAGTGTCAACTCCCCCAAGGCAATCCAACATCCATGCCGTAAGGAGCAATGGGAGGCTAACTATGTCTTTGGTTGAGGACTTAACTGAGGAAGGCGATTGCCTAGACGAGGCTGTTGCATCGCACGACGAAGAAACAAGTACCGAAACCGAGTGTGTGGAGTGTGATGAAGATAGGGAAATAAGTGATGAAGGAGATGAAGAGGAGGAGGAGAATGAAGAAGAAGCTGACTTGTTGATTGGTTTAATTATGGAGGAGGACAAAAATGGTAAAAATCTGGAAATTGGGGGTAAATGTGGAATAAAGAAGATTGAAAGGCCAAGTAGGTGCAATGAAAGTGAACGTGGGAATAGAAGATTAATAATCAACATGGAGGCATATTGGGTGGCTTAGCCTACTATTCTTTCTTCTTGTCTGGCCACTCTTGTTAATCTTCTATGTTTAATTACTCTTTCTAATTTTTTCAAATATATTTTTGGGGGTTATTTTTATCCATTTTTGCCCCTAATTATCTTTGTTAATCACATCACCGACTATCTTGATTAAAAATGCTTAAAAAATATTGGTGGTTATGATCGTTATCTTTGGCTCTGTTTGCTTGGGAAAGTGGGAGGGAAATGCTTAAAATCAATTGTAGAAATGGTTACCATTTATGGCAGTTCACTCGAAGGACACCAACGATTATATTAGTCGCATGAAAATACGGCGATGGTACGCTCGTCTAATGCATGGCATGTGCGTATTTGTTTTTAGAAAAAAAAAAAAGAAATTTGGTGATGATGGAACGTTCCTTTTTGTGTAAAACGAAACTTCCTTAAAGATTGAATCGAAGTGTTCTATTATGGGCAGGATTGAATTTGACATGGCACCATGAAATGTCTACGCAAAAAACGAGCAAAAATTCGGATATATATATATATAGGGTGTGGTTCCCATGAGAACACCCTCTAACGTGAGAACATGAGAACAATCGTATACCGTTGGATGTGAGTATTAAGGGCTGAGATTTAGGATAAATATCAAAAATAATAATAACTACGAATAATTATAATTAGGAATCCAACAATAATTACGAATAATCCACTCAACCAACAATAACTACGAATAATACATTAAACGATATGGCACATTCGTAACAAAACTAATAATAATTACGAATCTGTTCTCATGTTCTCACGTTAGGGGTGTTCTCATAGGATATATACTCTATATATATATATATATATATATATATATATATATATATATATATATATATATATATATATATATATATATATATAAAATTTATTTGAGGAAATATTCTATCGTATTTTTTAAATGCATTCTAATTTATAAGTAGTGATGAGAATGGACCGGATGACGGGTGGATCACCTTAACTACCACCCGATCTATCACCTAAAACTATCCACCTCACCCGACACACCACGCACTAAGAGTCTCACCCATATCCATGGATGAAGCGGGTGAGATTTCAAGTGTTCTACCTTCATTTATAATTTTATAAAAAATTAAATATTTACTGAAAATCAAGAGCACACTTAAATCCAATTAAAAGTAGCATAAAATTATATATTATGTCAAGACAACACATAACCAAACACGATCCAAAATTCAAACAAAAAAAAATATAACGAATCAATAATAATAAGGACTGAGATATATTAAGAATCGAAAGAAAATAAACGAGGAAAAAAATAGAGTTTACTTTAATATAAGTTATATAGTAAGAAAATAATGATAAAAATTTTATAATATAAAACTACAAATATTAAAAGTATATGTAATTTAAGCGGATGAATACGAGCTAGATGGATGAGTGGATGATGAGTCGAATGATGAGATGATGACCCGGAGCTTATACGATCCACCACTTGCTTTCACCCGTCTTTTAACATATTTCACCCTTTTTCGTCACATCGAGTGGTCGGATCTTCGTTAGGCGAGGGTGAAATTGCCATCAGATTTGTTTAACTCAACTGGTGAGTGGATACAACTAATAAGGTCGAGTCGGTTGATGGATTGACGACGATAGAAATTCGTAGACGTCCACTAACACACCTTCCCTCAAACCACTTTGCAATATTCAAAAATCAATCATCAACTTTATAGTAGAGCGAGTCATATACGACGTTTGAATACAACACCAAGTTCAAAAAAACAAAAGGGTTTTGGTAGATTAAGATGGATGGAAATGAATGAACTTATTAAGTTGGTTTTAATCACAAAATTGTATGGATAATTGATGTGATATGGAGGGTGTCGTTGTTCCCTAATGAGTAAGCAACTAAGCATTATCCTATTATAGGCTATTTGGCTCTATTATTTGGACGTGGCTTCTCCTCCTTCGCTCCCACCCTTTATAAAAACGTGTCATTTATCACTTTCAATGAAAGCTTGGATCGTATATAGGAAGACATAATTTGTAAGCTACACAATTTATTAATTGTAAGCTTCGACAACAACACTATATTGTAACATTATGTTGGAATGTAGGTTAATACTTGTCAACATCCCACGCTTTTTCTTTTATCAGATAACCCCTCAATTAAGATTTATTCGTCCAACTACCACCAACTTGTGATAATTACAACTCCACCCCAAAATGATTGTTTTTTTTTATATGTTTTTCAATCGAAGTTAAAATTGGAATTAGAAGAGTAGGTTTAAGATCGATTCAGGTAAATCATGTTATTTTGGTACAGAGTGATGAATTGTATGTGTAATGCAGGATGATAATTGTATGTCAACCACGTTCACGTAGAATTTTTTCAGAATGTCATCTAAGCTCAAGCACGAACTTGTTTAATTTAGAGGTTTTTTTTTGTCCCCGCTCGATTGTTAGAAAAAAAAAAATTTCTTGTTGAGATGGGTAACATCTCATTCTTATATGTTAATTATAAATTCCTACTTAAATGACGTGAGAGAATACTTTTACGGGTATTTCAAATATTAGTTAATACAATATGAACTAAACATTTTTTTTTAAAATGAACCTGAAATAAACTATGAATGTCATAATATCAACTAAGATGATAGTCTAATAATAATAATAATAAATTATAAATTTATAAAAAAATATTTTTTCCTAAAAAATATCTTAGTTGTTCAAATTTTTGATACTAACGGTTCAACGTTTTGTTAATTTAGATCACATATTTTACGGTTTCAATTCATTCTTGTTTGAACTATTCTTAAATAATGATTACGACACATATATTTAATTAGTATACTTTTATTATAATATTTGTTGGTTCAAAATTTTAATATTATTAATATTAGAAAAATATATGAACAGTTAGTACAACAATTTAAACTAATAAAACAACATATTGTAAGATTTTTATTAATTTTATATTATTAGTTGGCTTACCTATTATAATAATCAATCATATTATATGATTAAATATTCAGCAGGCTAATAAAAGTGATTCAATCGAGTAAAATCCGTACACTTTTATTAAGCAGTATGAGTTCAATGGGTGGATACTAGAATTTTTGGCCCAATAGACTTAATGACTATTAGTTCATTATAGGGGTGGGCATGGGACGGGATAGGGGTTGTGTGTCCCGTCCCGCAAGTTATTTGCGGGACGGGACGGGATCTATGACTTTTTTTCTTCGTCCCGCACGGGCCTTGTCCCATGTGGGACGGGACTGGACGGGACGGAACGGGACAAATCCCGCGCAAATTAATGCACCGATTATATTCAATATGTATGTTTGTTTTCTCTCATGTTTAAAGACACAAATGATCGGGGAAAAAAGATTGATATCTAATTATCGATTCATGACGCCTACATTAGTAGTGAATACATTGAAAACAAATTCAAGTTACATCAAAGTGTCTTACCGATTCACGTTCAAAATATAACAATAAATAATTTACAGAAAATTACATTTATTTAACTATCGATTACAATTGTGGGAATCCACAAATACAAGGGCGATGGAACGGAATAGAGCAAGGGCGGCGATGGAACGGACTAGAGCAAGGGCGGCGATGGAACGGAATAGAGTAAGGCGGCGGACGGACTAAATCAAGGGAGAGTAGAACCTCTAGTATTTTAGATCCAACCAAATAAGTTGTAAGGAATGAGTGAATGACTAATGAAAAGTCATCGAACTAATAATTTTGCAAATATAAAAATATTTCTATAAATATTATAATTTATGTATGATACTTATCTATATAATATATATAAAATTATTAAAAAATTATTTATATATAAATGCGGGACGGTACGGGATTAACCGGGATGGAAAGTCTTCGTCACGCGTCCCGTCCCGTAAATTTTTCACGGGACAGGACGGGACGGGATACACATTTTTTTTTTCCAAATCCCGCCGGGATCGGGACGGGATCGGGACGGGACCGGGACGGGACGAGATTAAGCGAGATTCATGCCCACCCCTAGTTCATTATATAGACGAGGTTATGGTCTCCAATACGTCAAATAAACTGGACGTAACACGGTTACGCCTACGTACTTGAACCTCACCCTATCATTTAAACTTACTTATTTTTTCTTTTCAAAAATGATTTAGTTGATTTAGCTCAAATTAAAATTTGAAACTAATTAATTAGTTTGGGTGATTATTGTTATGAAATGATTATCATAAAGTATCCTTATATAGTTACATTGTAGCTAGCCTATTGCTCCTACAATGTTGAACCACTTGATTGGTCAAGTAAAGATAGGTACATACTCAAGGCTATATGAGATGAGAGTATCTCATACTACAAATTGAAGTTGAAGATTGAGGATGAATTTGTGGCTTACAAAGCTAAAGATGAACATTATGAAGTTATTTGGGTTCCATCATAATTGAAGCAATAAGAAACATTATAATTGGAGGCATATAAAAAGACATTCATTGCTTATGCAAAGGACAAGACACGTGATAATATCTAACAATAAGGATTCGACACTCAGTCCGTACGCTTTCTCCACCATATGTTCATAACGTAATCCTATATCATTATTATCCGACTGCAACTTGAAAATCTATCCGATCATATTCAACTAGTGTACTACCCGTACACTGTACGGGTGTTGTTTTTTAATATTTGTTATAAAATCTTATATTTATTTATAAATTTATTAACAAAATATATTATATAAATTAAATTAAATTAAATTAAATTTAAATTCTTATCAAGCTATATTTTGCACTATTTTTAAACTATTTTGTAAAAATATTTATTTAAATATTTTTTAAAAAATAGAAATCACTTCCTATCTTATATTAACATACAATTAGAAATTATTTTTTAAATAAAATTTTTAGGCTTCGAGAAACATGGTGTTGACACGTGACAAAAGAAGCTCCTACTTTAATAGATATACGGCTTGTTTGAAAAGCAACAAGTTTGAATCGAGTCTTATAATGTTATACTACCTTTACTGAATCTAAATTTTAATTTAACTTAAAAAATATGTTTATGTTTTTAGAAAATTCACGAACTCGAGTTTTTTCGAGCCGAACCCGAATTCTTCATAAACGAGATTTATTTAAGGCGTGCTTGTTCTACATGTTGAAAATTTAGATAAATTCGAAATGTGAGTTTTGAAAATTTATATTGAAATGAGTAGAAGTTATCAAAATAATATATTTTTTATTTTGTTAAAAACTAGTTATAAGGTTATATATACACTAGATGAACCTAGTGAATCGAGAGAAACGTAAAAAGGAAGGAATGAGCAAATGAGGCACAAGGGTCTAATAAGAGAGAAACGTAAAAAGGAAGGAATGATATCAAAGCGGAGAAAAGTGATGAGAACATGTAGACCCGAAGTAAAGTATACATAATATCCTAATGAACAACAATGACAACTTTAAATTTGGACTCGATCTTGAGCCGTCAGGTTTCAATCACATGCACAACCCCTCTATATGGACAAACGCAATCGACCATGACCACCCAACAAAAGCACAACACCAACAACCGCAACTCAAAGTGCAACAATAGAACTCACACGGTAATCAAATTTGTCATTTATTGAAAATAACAAACAAGAGTTTTGGAAATATTATAATCAAATTGATCATTTTTCTATGATGGAAAGTGGTTCACCTAGTCAAAGTATTCAAGCATAAAGCATCTTATGGACGAGAACACAAAATTCATGGTCATTATACATATTGTTGTGGGAGTCGAGTGTTCAAATTTGGCCAAACAATCAGCCACATGGAGTCTACACACATGCTTGATGCGGACATCGTCACATAAACAGATATTCATCAAGGAGTTGAAAATATACATCTCGATCTCTTAGGGGAAACTCCAAAAACCTTGGAGAGTCCAAATAACATAAAGATTGTTGCCTCCGAAAATCTTGGAGAGTCCAAATATCAAAATTCATGGTCATTATACATATTACTGTGGGGGAGTCGAGTGTTCAAATTTGTAATCTTTTTGCTAGCAAGAGCTCCTCTTTTAAGCCAAGAGCTTCTTCAGTGAGTATTGAACTAATGTTCCTTCTTTTTGCTTACATTTATGTCACCCTTTCATTATGGTCTCTAATTACACAGTTAACAATTAAGTTGTTTCATAATCAAATTTTGATCGAGTTTGAAAAAGTGTTATCTAAATTTTTCCATTTGACATTGTTTTTTTTTTTTTTACCCTAATAGCAAAAAGATTAGGGTAGCGGTGCTTAGGGCGTTGACTGTGCGGCTATGGAGGAAACCCATCCACCGGCGAAAGGGTCGGAAATGGAAACCAGTTCGGAGGCAGTGGTGGGGGATGTCGACATGGTCGAAGTGAATGAGGGGGTACTGAAAGTTCAAGACGACGGAGGCCCAATGCAACAGAATAAGGACACTCAGCGTAAGATTGTGGTCGATTCGGTCGAAGCACAACAAAAGATCATTATAATGGAGAAAGGCGGAGAAACTGCAAAGGAAACAACACCACCAAACACAGCATTAGAAAGGCCGGAGAATCCGGGTGTTGGCAAAGTTGTGGAACTTGTGAAAACCTGGAGCGAGGTCACCGGAGGAGTCCAGAAGAGTACAGTCTGGGTCGATAACATATCAAAAGAATCATTGAAAGGAAATATTACAGTTAGCTTCCCCCTTGGAGATGATGGTGATCCTGTTCTAGAAATAGATGAAAGGGTATCTACTGAACTCGAAGCAAGATGGAAGAATTCGATAGTCTTCAAGGTGCTAGGGTTCCCGGTAGCTTTTCCGGTCATGGAACGGAAGATAAGAGAACTCTGGAAGTGCGGAAGTAACATACAACTCATCGATCTCGACAACAACTACTTTCTAGCGAGGTTCAAAAGTGAGAGCGAACTAATGAACGTTCTAACTGGAGGACCATGGGCTGTTTTCGGACGTTGCTTAATCATGAAGAAATGGTCTCCAGATTTCATTATTGTAGCACCCATTACCTCTGCCCCTATTTGGATCAGAATCATGGGGGTGCCAGTCCAGTGGTACCACGAAGCAGTAATATGGAATATGGCCGAAAGTCTCGGAACACCTATAACAATAGATCCAAAGACTCTACATTTCAACCGAGGACGTTTTATCCGCATATGTGTGGAGATAGACGTCGGGAAACCTCTGAAGAAGGCAATCATGGTTAATGGCACACGTTGTCCCATCAACTATGAAGGACTCGATACCATTTGTTTCAAGTGTGGTCGTTACGGGCATTACGCCTCGCAGTGTGATTATAATGCTTCACCAACTCAACCAAAAGACCCAAAACCGGAGTCGCCAGACAAGGTGCAAGGGCTGGAAGACGGAAATCACACAGAACAAGTTGTTCCGGAAAGAGAGACAGGGAGGATTCCGGCGAACGGAATAGATGACTCGGAATATGGGCCTTGGATGATGGTTGCTCGCCGGAATAAGCACAATAAAGGAAAGAATCAGCAAGCTAATAATCATGGAATGGAAGGAAGTAACAATAGGCAACCAGGATATCAAGGACAAGGAAACGCAATATATCAGAAAGGAAAGAATGTAGCAACAAACGGTAGGGAGAAGAACGCAACCGTTACGCAAAACGTGCCTGCCCATGAAGCAATGGGCCAGAGGGAGGTATCCAGGAAAAGCCCAAAACAAAAGGGACAAGCCCAACAGGGAACATCAGCAAATAAACCCACAAATGAAGCAGGAGAACAGCACAACGAGATCGTGTTTGAAGCAGAAGCCCGCCAAAAGGAAGTAATTGAGGCTGAACGTAGAAGAAAGCGAAACAAACTCCGCAACGATAGAAGAAGAATCAATAGGAGAGCAAGGGCAGTTGAAGGAGAGAAGATTGTAGAAGTTTCACTGAAAAGACCAAGATCAGACAATGATTGCCCAGATAGGAGATTGTTCAATGAAGAAGGGATGAGCTCTACACAAGAAGTAGTAACGGCTAAGACAGGTGCAGAAGTGAGCGAAGAGAATAGAACACAACCACACAATCACATGAAAGAGATTAGAAGGGTAAACCCAGAAGCCCAGATGCATGGAGAGGGTCAGGCCGAGATAGGAGGGAACGTCAATTTTGAGACTACTATCCCGTCAACCCTGATGACAGGAATGCAAGGGGTAAAACAAGGACCACTGGAGACATGGAAAGCCATAAGCAACCCCAGCTGTAGCAATGTAGAAAACATGGAGCAAGGGAAACAAAGTGAGAATGAATCGACGGTCTCCAGGGGGAAGGAGCAATGTCAATAAATTCTCCGATGTCGACCCTAAGGTGTGTAGCTTCACCTATTTCTATTGTTTCTATGAATTATTTGATCTGGAATGTACAGGGGGCTGCTAAGAGCAACTTCCGGAGGGCTATGAGATACCTAAGTAATATTCACAAGCTGGACGTTTTGGCCATTCTTGAACCGAGAATATCCGGGGACCAAGCTCAAAGGGTCTGTAATAGATTAGGTTTTGGTGGGTGTCACAGAGTGGAAGCCAACGGTTTCGAAGGAGGACTTTGGCTACTATGGAAGGATCCTGAAGTCCAAATTACCATTATTAACTGCTGCGAGTTCTTCATCCATGCTTCTATGCAGGTAGGAGGTAAGCCTTTCCATCTTATAGTGGTCTATGCACCACCAACTTACACCAGGAGAGTGCCTTTCTGGATGGCTCTTGAGAGTGAGATGGATGGGGTAATGGAGCCCTGTGTGATTGGAGGAGACTTCAACTGCATTCTCTTCGAGCATGAAAGGAGAGGAGGATCAGGCGGCACCCATAGAGACTCGAGTTTATTTGGAGAATTGATCAACAAATTAGGGCTACTGGACATGGGATTTTCGGGAACTGAGTTTACCTGGGATGACAGGAAAACCAGGAACATAGGCGTGCAAAAAAGACTAGATAGATGCTTGATCAACCAGGAAGGGCGTATTCTTTGGCAGGATGCGGCTGTCAGACATTTACCTAGATACTCGTCTGACCACTCGCCCCTCTTGCTTAGACTCCAACCTAATGTTAGTAAAGAGCATCACAAGAGACCGTTCAGGTTTGAAGCGGCTTGGATGACGCATGCCGATTTCTTCCCCATGGTGAGAAGATGTTAGAATCTACATGCGGATACAGGTATACCCCTCGCTATTCTAAAAAGTTGGCTTCTAACCTGGAATCGCAGAGTGTTTGGTGATGTTTTTTGCAGGAAAAATAACATTACACAGGAGTTGTCAAGAATTCAAGATAGTAACCCCACGGATGAAAGCAACAGACGTAACCTAAGAGAACAGGAGACGTATCTGATTGGGGAACTAGATAAAGTTCTAGAACAAGAAGAGATTATTTGGTTCCAGAAGTCGAGAGAGCAATGGCTCTCATTTGGAGAAAGAAATACGTCCTTTTTTCATAAGTCCACCATCATTCGGAGAAGACGGAACAAGGTTGACGGTCTGTACTCTCCAGAGGGGGAATGGGTGGAAGAAAGAGATTGAGTGATTCAGGTTGTTACCAACTATTTCAATCGTCTCTACAGCATGAGGGATTCTAGAGACGTACAGAGCCCGAAAGTTATTGAGAATGGATTTCCAGATATCAAGGACCGAGATAGGGTTGACCTACTGAAGGCTATTAACGGGGAGGAAGTATGGAAGGCGGTCAAGGAGATGGGTGCATTTAAAGCTCCGGGAGTTGATGGGTTCCAACCGATATTTTACCAGAAGTGCTGGATCATTGTTGGAAACTCAATCGTCAGGGAAGTTTCAAAATTCTATGACACGCAGAAACTTCCCAGAGGTATGAACGACACCCTTATTTGTTTGATCGCTAAGGTGGGAACTCCATATCAGATCAGTCAATTCCGTCCTATAGCGCTTCGTAATGTGATCTACAAAATCATATCCAAAGTGTTAGTCCAGAGACTCCAAGGGATTGTTAGCTACCTTATTGGCCCTACACAAGGAAGCTTCATACCCGGAAGGTATATACAAGATAACATTGTTCTGATGCAGGAGGTGGTCCACTCGTTGAGAAAGAAATGAACGGGGAAGAGATGAATGGTTCTCAAGCTTGACCTAGAGAAGGCTTACGATAGGATCAGATGAGACTTTGTAGAGGATTCGATTGAGACCGCTGGATTCCCAAACTCATGGAGCTGTATGATCAAGGAGTGGGTCACTACTCCCAGGATACAGGTGCTTTGGAATGGGGATTTAACGGAACAGTTTCAACCGGAAAGAGGGTTAAGGCAAGGTGACCCCTTATCGCCATATCTGTTCGTACTTTGTGTTGAAAGGTTAAGTCATCTCATCCTAGAGGCGGTGGAGAATGGGGAATGGAAACCTATAAAGTTGTCGAGAGATGGGCCAAAACTCTCTCACCTATTTTTTGCAAACGATTTAACTCTATTTGTGGAAGCCTCCACCGATCAGATAAGAGTGGTGCTAAATTGCTTGGATATCTTTTGTAGAGCTTCAGGACAAAAGGTAAATCTTCAAAAATCTAAAATTTTTGTGTCACCTAATGTCTCACAGGAACTGCAAGATAGGATACAAAGTCTAAGTGGTATTGAGGTTACGAAGAACTTGGGGAATTATTTAGGAATGCCGCTTATCCAAGGCCGGGTTAAGAAGAGCCATTTTGCGGGACTCTTAGATAAAATAAATGGGAAGTTGGCTGGATAGAAAGGAAGAAATCTCAGCCTCGCCGGTAGAGTCACACTCACAAAATCGGTTATTTCATCTCTCCCTATTTATTCGATGGCATCCATGACCTTACCAGTTAGTGTGTGTACTGAAATTGACAAAATTTGTCGTAATTTCATATGGGGACACACTAATGAGAGACGTAGAATTCATATTGTTGCTTAGGCCAAGATTTGCAAACCGAAAGAGCTGGGAGGACTAGGCATCAAAGAGATGCGAGACCTGAACATGGCACTTGTGGGAAAACTGGGTTGGAGATTCTTAAGGGATGAATCGAGTCTCTGGACGAGGACAATCAAGTACAAATACATGCGGAATAACAACCTCTCAGCTGGCATGAAATCACACGTGTGGAGGAGCATAGAACAAGGTATTAAAGATGTCGTCTATCCTGTACATCAGTGGATAGTTGGAGATGGTAAATCAGTGGGCTTCTGGGACGATGTATGGCTAGGTACTCAAAACCTCCTGAGTATTGCAACCTGCCCACTCAGCCCTGAAATTCGTCAGAGAGTGGTGAGGGACTTCTGGGGTACTGAAGGAGGTTGGAAGTGGGAGGATTTCAGTAGGTACCTCCCCTCAAAAACACTGCTCAGGATTGTGGCCGTAGCACTTGACCCAGATCCTACCCACGAGGAAGCGAGTAGCGCGAACCTGACCGCCAGGGACGAGATCAGCTGGAGGCACAACCCGGATGGCAATCTCACAATACGTTCTGCTCATAACAGGATCAGAGGACATGACGATGAGGTAAGCAGTGACAGTTGTGTTTACAAGACAATCTGGAAGCTACAAGTTCAAGAAAGAGTTAGAGTATTTGCATGGAAGCTTATAAGTGGAGGAGTTTTAAGCAATGAAGATAGAGTGAGACGACACTTGGCTACCACAACACTATGTTCTCGCTACAATCAACACAATGAATCACCTATTCATCTCTTCCGGGATTGCCAGCACAACAGGAGACTTTGGAGAAGGCTTAGCGCCCATCACAGGATAGAAAATTTTTTTGAACGCCCATTTGCAGCCTGGATCCGAGGTAATCTTACTTCCGTTGTCTATTTTAATAATATGTGCAATTGGAGTTTGATATTTGCTGTAGGAATGTGGTGGCTTTGGAAGTGGAGAAACGATAAGGTGTTCAGAAATTCGCCAGGAAGAGACGATATGCATACGTTTGTAGTTGAAAGAACCCAGGAGTATTTTAAAGCATGGAAGAGTACCTCTCCACCACCCATCTTGACGAACAAGAAGATTGAGTACATAAAGTGGGAACCACCACCTCACAATGTCATCAAGATTAATTCCGATGGGGCGGTGAGAAGCGACGGTCATGCTACGGCTGCTGACGTTATTAGAAACAATGCCGGAGAATGGCAACGAGGATAAGTGGTTAACCTTGGTATCTTTACTGTACCAATGGCAGAGTTGTGGGGTATATACCATGGTCTAAAGCTCGCTTGGGAGTGTGGATACCGTAAGGTAATCATGGAGTCGGACTCCCAATTAGCTATCTTGCTTCTTGGTAGGACAGTTCCTCGGTGCCATCCTCTTTCTAGTCTGGTATGTAAGTGCCAGGACTTTATCAGAAGGGACTGGGATATCCAGTACCGGCATGCCTACCGCGAGCGAATAAAGCTGCAGATTTTCTCGCTAGCATTGCTTTTTCCTTTACTGCTGGACTAAGTGTTTTGCTTGACCCTCCTGAGGGTGTAGTTGACCTTTTACTTATTGATGTAAGGGGTCAGGCTATCCCCCGAGTGATTACTACTTAGCCTTTCTTTTATTTATAAGAAGCGTGTCCAGATGCGCCGGAGACCACCGACTCTCCTTCAAACCAAAAAAAAAATTTGACATTGGTTTTTTGAGCCATAATTGTAGCCAGTCTTACTTCTTTTCTATTTTCATAATCCTCTTTACTGATTTTAGATTTTTTTTCAAATAAGAATTTGAATTTCAATAAATTTGGCAGTGCTTAAGATTGTGACATGTGAGTAAATTTGGAAAACTGTATTTTTTTTATAAAAAAAAATCAAATTTCCCACCAAATTTTTGCTAATTTATCAAACCCGTTTAGTCTTTTTTTTTTTTGTAAGTTCCAATTATATTTAGATTTTTTTATTTTTCATGTTTTATTTGTAGTATTAGTAGTATGGTAGCAATATTATCATCAATGATACTAGTTGTTTGTTTATTATAAGGACAATCGATAAGCAAGTGGTAGAGATCTTCACGATGATTGAACATTTCACAATGTATGGATTTACTATTGTACTTTTGGCGAATTTGTCTTTGTAGGAAAGTCATTCTTTAAGGATTTTCATATATATTTTTTAATTTTTGGTTGGGTGTTTATATTCCAGGTCCATTCTCATGAAAATGTAGGATCAAGGACGTGTTCATTATTAATTTGATTTGTGGTTGATTTGGTTATAAATCATCCGCCTTTTCTTCATCTCCAATAAAGTCTATCTGATAACATGATTTATTACCATAATTTAGACATGCATTTAGGTAGATTTTATGTTTTGTTTAGCATGAATAAGCCTAAATTTGTGTCATTTACATGTGTTATTGTTTACTTTGCAAGTATGGATGTATACACCCGTTTTGGTTGTTTTTTCAAGTAAAACGGTAAAACTCGGGCCTAAACGACAACATTTGAGGATCAAGCCTCGGAGTGAAGCATACCAAGAGCTTGGGAGGGACAAATAAGAAAGCCAAGAAAAGCCCACAAGTGAGGAGGCATGGCAAGAGATCGAGCAAATGAGCAATGGTGGATTTCTGTGAAATCTCGGGTGAGCAGAAGTGCATCTCGGCAGAGATATTGATTTCAGAGTTAAATTGTTGGCGAGATTGCTGAAGTGGAGAGCAATCTCGGCCCCTATCTCAGACCGAGATCTTGGACATATCAGGCCGAGATTTACAGAATCCAAAAACAAACATAGACAAATCCCAAATCTCAACCCCGATTTTGCATGTATCTCGGCCCGCTATTGACATTAGATGGGCCGAGATTCCTCCAGATCTGCTGGATTGACAACTTTTTAGTGCTTTTCAATCCCAACCTTTTCTTTTTCTAGACCTTGAGTGTAAAGATTGCGGTGCAGACCTTTTGTGGGGGACTCCTTTTAGACCTTTTGGTCTTCTTTTGAACCCTTGGAGCATTCTTCTGTTAAGGAAACAATCACTCTAATTGATCATCTACTCTCTCATATGACAACTTCCTTACTTATGTTATATTCTTTCCTTCTCCCTTGATCCCTATCCCTTGATTCTAGCATATCCATTGTGTATATATGTAACATGTGATACTCTTTTACATTTATCGAAATACAAGTTCCTACATGGTACCGGAGGCGTGAACGATCCAAAACGTTTCTCTCTTATCACACATAGTTCACGTCAATGGCCTCCCCAACCATCACCATCCCAAACGAACATGACAACTCCAGACCCTTTTTTGTTGTCACCTTCCCTAATGCTACTAAACTAACCACAACAAACTACCTCTCCTGGAAACTTCAACTTGAAGCCATCCTCGTCGACTATGGTCTCTTCAAGTTCATCAATGGATCATACCCTACCCCTAGTGAAACCATTACTGCGGCAACCACAACAAACCCTGAGTATCAGTCATGGCTTCGCCAAGACAGGCTCATCTTTGGTGCTATCATAGGCATCATCACACTCTCTCTCACTCACCTTGTCAACAATGCAAAAACCTCCAAAACTGTATGGTATGTTCTTGCCAAAACATTTGCAAACCCACTCGAGGGCACATCAAGCAGCTCAAGGATCAACTACGCCAGATGGTGAAAGGTCCCTCCTCCATCATCATATATATGCAATTTGTGCAACGTGTAGTCAATGACCTAGCGATGTTGGGCAAACCCATGGATCCAGAATATGTCACTAATCGTGTCCTGGACGGTCTAAGCTCAAACTATCAGTCAGTGATTGATACAGTCCATGCACGTGATTCTCCCATCTCCTATGTTGAGCTTATGGAGAAACTCATCAATAAGGAGCTCTCTCCCCGTCACCGTACCACGCCAACAACCTTCCCCATTATTGTGAATCCAAGTTCCAGATCCAACTACTCTACTCGCAGCCCCACACCTTCCAATACTTACCCCAAACAACCATCTAAACCCTACCTTGGAAAATGTCAGTGGTGTGACACTGTAGGTCACTCACTCTACCGCTGCTCCACCTTCCAGAAACTACACCGCTCAAGCTCACACTGCTGCTTTACTTCCAACACCAAACCCTAATGACTCCAACTAGCTACTAGACACAAGTGCCACGTACCGTGTCACATCTGACCTCAACAACCTCTCACTTTATTACCCCTATGACGGCTCAAATGAGATCATCATAGGCGACGGATCAGGTTTACAAATTGCTAATATTGGATTCACCTCTCTCCCCACTACTAATCTCTACCTCAATGATGTTTTACATGTCCCTAAAATGCAGAAACACGTTCTATCTATTCATAAGCTTTGCATTGACAACAATGCCTTCATTGAATTCTCACATACTGCCTTCTTTGTCAAGGATCTTCAAACCAAACAACTACTGTTGGAAGGGAGGGTTAGGAATGACCTCTATGAAGTGCCTCTATCACCATCACGAAGCCCTCTTGTGCTCACCTCCACACTATCATCATCATCATCATCAACTTGGCATCACAAAAGCTTGGTCACCCATCGACCAAAGCATTTCATTTTTTATCTACCAAACTATGTTTACCTTTTTCTACATACTTATATAACTCATGCCAAGTTAATAAGAGTCACAAACTATCCTTCTCTCTATCTACACTTGTTACTTCTCGAGCTCTTGAAGTCATCTATTCTGATGTGTGGACTTCACCAATTCACTCTCATGACAACTACAAGTACTACGTCATTTTTGTCGATCACTTTACCAAATATATTTGGCTATACCCTCTCCAAAAGAAATCGGATACACCCAGTTTTCATCCGTTTCAAGAATCTATTTGAAAGACATTTTAACACCTCCATACTCACACTCTATTCTGATAACGGAGGTGAGTATGTTGGCCTTCAACCCTACCTCTCTCAGCAAGGTATAACTCACAAAACAAGCCTACCTCACACTTCGGAGCATAATGGTTATGTTGAGCGTAGACACCACCATCTTGTCGAAACAAGCCTTAGCCTACTCTCTCATGCATCCATGCCCCTCCTATACTGGCCATATGCCCTTGCAACTGCAGCATACTTGATCAATCGTCTCCCCACACCAACTCTAGACAATCTTACTCCCTTTGAGAAACTTTTCAACAAGCCACCTTCATACACCAATCTTCGCATATTTGGATGCCTATGGTATCCCTGGCTACAACCGTACACCAAACACAAGCTTGATCCTAAGTCCACCTCCTGCACCTTCGTTGGTTACTCCCTTACTCAGTCGGCATATTACTGCCTAGATCACACTACACACAAAGTTTTTGTATCTAGACATGTCCAATTCTTCGAGGCCCAGTTCCCCTTCCCCTCACTTCCACATCCCACATTGGACCAAGATGACATTGAAACCAATCATTGGTGCTCTGTCTCACTTCCAGTCATACATACAAACCATTTACCACATTCTCAACCCACTTCATCCTTACCCCCATCACCTACACCAGCACTCCAAGAATCGTCCACCACAGCCACCATCCCTCTCCGTCATCAATCTCCTCGAACCCTAACGAACCACCACCACCACCTCCACGCTCCATCACCACTCGATCACAAAACAATATATTCAAACCCATCGACAAACTTAACCTAAGTAACTCCTTTACACCACCACTGAGCCTCGTTCCTACAAACAGGCCATCTCTATCCTAGTTAGGAAGCAAGCCATGGACCTTCAATTTCAAGCTCTCCAAACTAACAATACTTGGACACTCCTACCACGTTCCCAAGCAAGCAACGTTGTGGGTTGCAAATGGGTATTTCGGAACTATTATCACACTAACGGCTCCATTGACAAGCACAAAGCACGCTTGGCTGCCAAAGGGTTCCACAAATACCCTGGTGTGGACTATGAGGACACGTTTAGTCCAGTCATCAAACCTGCCACTGCTCGCTTAATCTTGACCCTTGTTATCACCCAAAACTAGCCCCTACGTCAACTAGTGTCAATGACGCCTTCCTCCAAGGCAAACTTGATGATCGAGTCTTCATGTCTCAACCACCAGGGTTCATAGATCCAAGCAAGCCTGATCATGTGTGTCTCCTACATAAGGTCATCTACGGTCTCAAACAAGCCCCGAGAGAATGGTACAATGTCCTCCGCTCTCACCTCCTATCCCTAGGATTTCATAACTTCACCTCCGACACGTGCCTCTTTCACCTACAAACTTCAACTGACAAGGTCTTTCTACTTGTGTACGTGGATGACATCATTGTCACTGGATCATCTCTGGCTCTCGTTGAAACCATCATTGCCCACATTACTTCCAAATTCTCCATCAAAGACCTTGGGCGTCTTCATTACTTCCTTGGGGTTGAGGTTTTCACTTGCACATCTGGTATTTTCCTCACTCAACAAAAGTATATTCAAGACATTCTACTCCGGTTTGATCTTAGCCAAGCTAAACCCGTAGCATCACCCCTTTGTTCAGACACACAACTCAACCTCACCTCCGACTCTCCTCTACCTGATCCTCTCTAGTATCGCCAAGCTCTAGGTAGCCTTCCTCTCGCTCACCCACCCAGATAGTGCTTTTGCCATTAACAAACTATCCCAATTCATGCATAAACCCACAACCATGCATTGGGATGTTGTGAAACGAATCCTTCGTTACCTATTTGGCACGTCTTGTCAAGGAATCATGCTACATTGACGATCACCTTTCACCCTTCATGCCTTCTCCGATGTTGGCTGGGCAGGTGATCGATCCGACTACGTATCCACAGGTGCTTACATTGTGTATCAAGGTCGCAATCCCATATCCTGGAGCTCAAAGAAACAACGCATTGTCGCCCGCTCTCCACTGAGACTGAGTACATATTAGTTGCCAACACTGTTGTAGAGATCCAATGGCTCATGTCCTTACTCATGGAAATTGACTTCTCTCATTCACCATCTTTGGTCATCTATTGTGACAACGTTGGGGCTACTAAGCTATGTGTCAGCCTTGTCTTTCACTCACGCATGAAGCACCTTGCTTTGGATTATCATTTTATCAGGGGAAAGGTCCAAGCTGGCTCTCTACGAGTCACTCCTATCCCTAACGACGATCAACTTGCCGATGCTCTCACAGTCTCACCAAAGGACTACCACGACTCCACAAGCTCGTCTTCAGATGTTACTCTCCAAGATTGACCTTGTCTCATGCATAGTCCATCTTGTTGGGGATGTTAAGGAAACAATCACTCTAATTGATCATCTACTCTCTCATATGACAACTTCCTTACTTATGTTATCTTCTTTCCTTCTCTCTTGATCCATATCCCTTGATTCTAGCATTTCCATTGTGTATATATGTATTCTGTTATACTCTTTTATATCTATCGAAATACAAGTTCATGCATCTTCTGCAATTTTCTTTCATTCTCCCAGCACTTTTACACCTTTCAGTAGAGTTGAACTGTTCTTAATTTTGGAATCCAGATATTGGAGTTCTTGTGGCTGTTTTGAGACCTTGTTGTTTGAAGATTAACCGACTAAATTTGTTTTCAATTTCTTTTGTATTTTAATATCATGAACTACATACGTTCTTTTAGGATAATGATTGATTATGGATATTTTGGAATCCAGATATTGGAGTTCTTGTGGCTATATGTATTCTGTTATTTTTAGAATTTATTATGGATATTTTGTTGGCTAGATTTCTAGTGATTCTAGGGTGAAGAAAGACTTCGTTATGGTATAAATAATGGATAATGATTGATTAGCTCACAATCTGATTGGATGGAACAATGATAATATAGGGTCTACCATCATTGTCATAACGCCGACAAATCGACTAAATCAAGACCAAAGATGGGTGTTAAGATCATCACACTATTCACTCTTGTATTACCCGTATTTTGGCAAATTTCTTCGTTCTTTTTAAGATAATTGAAAATTCATCGAGTGTAGATGAAAGTATTGTCTTCGATCTTACCTTTGAGTCCCGTTTATCTGCGTGGGTGCGTACATGTTCATATACGGTGCATGAGTGTTACAAATCTTTCTTCCACATTATGCATATCCCTTTAGGAGAAAAAAGTTCGCAATTTCTTTATCAATTCACTAAAAAGGTTGGATTTCTATTCAACATTTAAACTAAAGCCTACTTTTCACATTGTCCTTATGACCCATATTAAAACTTCAATAATGATATTTTTTTTTTTTATCATTTATTCTTATATATTCCATGCTACGACAAATAGATTAAAAATAAATTATAAACATATTTCATACCCTATTGATAAATTCTACCGGGTTCGTGGCTCTACTTTTCACTTCTACGATACATTCGATCTAAACAATTAACGACATAGAGTTGCCTATATGTTAGCGCGATATGATCAGGATCAGTTCTGACTTGGAGCCGGTTCAACCCGTACCTTAGATTATTGAGGGTCTCATTAAAAAAAAATGGATAGTTGTTATTAATCCAATAATATAATAGTCCATTTGGCAAAAGAGATTTTTGTTAAATTTTAAAAGCTAAATATCTTATAAGCACGAGGGTAGAGATTGTGTTTTTAATAGATGAGTGGGATTTGAAAGGGTTGAGGGTCATGTCTTTAGTCTTTAGCGTGGGAAGACGACATGCAACAAATAATAAAGATACGTAAATGGCGACCATAATTAGTCTCGATTTATGACTTTAGTTTCTTTGACTAAATATCCTTCACAAATATAGCAACACTCACTTGTTAGTGGTATGTACTTTATAACGTAAAATCATCTTTCACAAAAGAAAACAATGTACGCCCACACGTACTGACGTACAAGATGAACCCCGGAGATGATCGACTTCGATTCGGTATCGCTTCAACTTGAGATAATTCTTACTTTTTTTCAACCATAAAAACGACTTTTTAACATCTAAATTTTGATATATTTTTAAGGTTATTAATTAGGAGTTGTAATAATAATTGTTTTTAAAAATTATCTTTATTAAATATTTTTTTATAATAATATGTTCATTCATAAGTTTAAAAGGGTGGTGAATAATTAATAAGTGATAAAATTAAGGAATGTTTCTTTATGACATTAAGGTTGTTTAATAATTTTTTTTAATAATTGTGTCAATTGGTAGAAAGTCATTTTTTGTGACTGGAGGAAGTAATTTTTTCTTTTATGTTCTCGGGACCTTTTGATGTGAAGGGAACACGAGGTTTCATCCTAAAACCAATTGACTATAAAAGGAGTAATTCATTGACTCATATATCCGGCTCACAATGTCTCATGTTATCGATGTGAGACATCCTTGTATTTTAGACTTTTTTTAAGTATGCTTAGATAATTTTTTATAATAAAATGTTCACTCATAAGTCTAAAGACTCACCGTTTCTAATTTTTTATATGTTGGTTGCTTCTAGTGAGATTAAGCTTGCTTGACTACACCTCTACTCAGGGCAACAACAACATTCTTTCTTCTAATCGTTCTTATGAGTTTGGTTAGACAAAGTAAGGGTCAGTCCTTGAGATTGCTCGGGAGACTCTCGCGAACGCAGAAAGTTTTGTGTGCCTTGGGCGATATTATTTTTAAATACTCTTAGATATTCAAATTATCAAAGAAAATTGGAAATTTTTGGATGAAGTACATCATTGTATATTAGACTTTTTTGAAGTATGCTTAGATAACTTTTTGGATGAATTACTTCTTTTTTTTTTGTTTTTATTTATTTTTATAGTTTTACAGCATATATCCTTGACCTTCTATAAGTTAACATTTTTTATTTTTTTTATTGTTATTATTAACAGTTATTTGAAAAAAATGATCAAGAATAATACTAATTATGAGACATCAAAAAAAAATAATACAAACTTCAAATAATACTAGTTGTTATACAAACTATTTTACATTAAACCAATTTTGATTAGGGGAAATTATGGCCAATTTTATTACAAAACCCCTCATAAAATTTTAAATCACACAAAATTACCCCTACATTATATTTTCTTTCAAAAACCACCCATTTTATTTTTGTATACCTAACGAGTTATATAATAAAGTTTAGTTGTCACTTTATTCTTAAATACGTTTGGTTATTTATTTAAAATATAACTATTAAAATGATTGAGAAGTTTTAAAATCTAATAAATAACAATTTGTTTAAAAGACCCATACTTGGTGACATTCCCACAAATTTTGGTATGTAATAAGATTGATTTTAAATTTTAAAACATGACAAGTTTACATTAAATATATTAATTTTCAATTTTCACAAATTTCTCGACAAATGTTATATTCTTACATTAAATTTTACCCACAAACATGTATTTTTTTCCCCCTCATATTAACCATAAATACAGTAATGGCACCAAACATGGATCTATTAACCAAAATTTTATTTTAAATTTTTTAAAACTTCTTAATTTCTTTTATGAATAAACTACCTTAGATATTTTAGAATAGAGTGATGACTAACCTTTATTACATAATTCGTTAAGTATACAAAAGAATATGAGTGGTTTTTTAAAAGAAAATATATTATAGGGGTCATTTTGTGTGATTTAAAAATGTATGTGAGGTTTTTGTAATAGATTTTGGCCATAATTTCACCCGTATCAATATTGGTTTAATGTGAAGTTATTTCTATATCAAATTGTAAAATCTAAAATTTGTATTATTTTTATTCTTACCTCATAGTTGATATTATTTTTCGGTCATTTTTCCTAGTTATTTTGAATGTCTATATAGTTTTTGGATGAATAACTTATCTTTTTTTCATTTCCTCAAAATGGGAACGAATATTAACTTCTATATTGTAAAAGAGTATATTTCAAAGGATTATAAATTTCAAGGACACAATCCAAAATTAAAAAGTTATTGAACATAATTCGAGAAAGTGTAATATATAAGACAATATCCGTAATATCCCTAAAAATAGTACAAATATTATAAATGTTGGTGCCCCAATTCCACATGGTGTCTTGGGCTAGATCCCACAAGGTCCAACACTAGGGCCGGGCTTGGACAAGAAATGATGTGGATTTCATGAAAATCAACACTGATGTTGTAATCCTTGATAATGGGACATGACTTAGGGTTGTCTTTAGGGATAACTCTAGCTCACTCGTTGGTGTTGTGGTAAAACGTCTTGTTGCCTTGCACGACTTATTTATCGTGGAGACAAGCTATTCTAATGGCCTTGCAAGAAGCTCTCAGGGGCTTGTTTTTCCCCTTGTTTAGAACGAGTTAGACTCTAAAATTGCTATCGGCCACCTCCAACATAACTCCTCCCTTTGTCATTGGGTCTTCTCTCGACAATATCACTTGCTTATCTTGCTCCTTTTTCTTCTTGTTTGTTCTCTTTCATTCATATTAACAATAATACACTTGTCCACCTCCTTGCCCGGATCTATCTGGGTCAAGGAGACACTCAACATTTCATAGACGATTTTCCTTCGGACATTATATCCCTTGCATCTATTGATTTAATAGAATCTCACGTTCTTTTTTTTCAATAAAAAAAAAGCTTGTTCGATATGTTTCGAATATTCGATATTGAAATAAATAATAAGATTATAGTTAAAAACGACATAATTGAATTCTTATCAGAAAGGTGTTCGCATTAATAGGTTGTTGAAATAATTAATTTTTTGGAACAACTCGAAGTTTTTCTTATTCGTATAAGAATAAGATTTGTTGATGAACTTGAACAATTCATTCTATAAAAAAATTTCGCTCTCTATTTCACACTTTATCAAATCCGAGCACTGAAATAGGTCATTTCCACCCCGATTTTATAGTTTCACAGAATCAATACCGAACAAGCCTAAATGCTTAACATTATCTTAGTTGACATGCTTTTTCATATACATGCACAACTTCGACAAATAAAGTAAGTCAAACATTGTGTCCTCTGTGCGCACCGAGAGCGTGGCTTGTACGCACATTGAGAATGCACACCCATTAGGTTGAAAATTTGTAATTGGGGTGTTCCCGTATGTTGGATTCAAACATTAGAGATTTGAAACTTTATAATGTGCTCCGTATGCATAACGGAAGTGTGCCCCCATTATGTTGTAAATTCTAGAGTATATTTTCGATCGGAGAAGGATATTTATAGGGTTTCAAGGTCTTAAATGAGGTGCAAGCGTATTGAGCATGCTAGGCGGCATGCAATTGGGCGTGCGGGCAATTCAAATCCATATCTCACTTGCTTAGGTTACCTACCTAGTAAAAAAAATTTGGGTTAACAACATAGAAATTCGATAATTAACAACATTTTCTCAATTATCCCAATGTATGTGGTTGTACTCAAGTTTGACCTATTTTTTTTAATCTAAAGTTTTCTTGATGCGTCCTTTTTGATACGTGAAGGATGAACTTCGGATCTAGATCGAGTTTAAGCGTCAACTACTCCTTAGATTGATGTGCGAGTGGATTCGAACGGTAGAATATGGTTGGCAAAAGCTTTGGAGATAGAGACGAAAGTGATGGATTGATCTGATCAAGATTGATCGAGCAAGCCGTGAAGTTGATTGAATGAGTTGATTCTTGACGAATCCTCGATAGTAAAGGCTTGGATCGAAGATCCAAGGAAGAACTTTGAGAGGGTAAGAGGTGATGCCCAAACTAAGGAGGATGATTTACCTTCCACTTTACTTGATTACTTTGAACATGATTTACAAATGAGGTCAAATATCCTTTATATAGAGAATGTGGCCGAAATAAAAGGTCTAAAATTAAATCCTGGAAATAAAGATCCTAAATGAAAGGTCTAAACTTTAATGTCGGAATTAAAGATCCTAAATGAAAGGTTTAAAAAGTCGAACCAATGAGAAGACTTAGAAGGAAATATTCTATAAGAAATATCCCTTCTATTTATATATAGGCATAAGATGGGAAATATTGTCAAAACTAGTCAGCTTCAAGTCTTGGCGTAGTGAAGACAAGACATGCCGCTAGACGGGCCAAAAAGAGACGGAGACACAAATGGTATAGTACCCAAGGACATATCATTCTCCTCCTCTTCTTGTGAAACGTCCCGTTTCACCGTCGTCAAGATGGTGCACAAAACTCTTTGAAATGATGCTCAATGCCTCGAATGGGTGGCAAGCCGGGTGGTATGCCGTCGGACATAAAGAGGACAAACCATGGACCGGGAGGCTCAATCTTGTAGTCCCTCAAGGTGACGGTGTTGTAGAGTTAGTCTATCATGTCGTCAAGACCCTTGATGGTGAACGTTAGGGTCATGTTGAAAAGATGGAAAGGCAATCCGAGTGTTAAGTTAGCGGACATAACAAAGGCAAACCGCGAATGGGGATGCTCAAATTGGTTTTTCATTAACATAATGGTGTCGTTGTCGAGGTTGACCTCTTCTTAACTCTCAATTTTGGCTTTGTCTTTTGCCATCTTCAAAGGAGTCGCCATATAACGGCAGTGGCGGTCTCCTTAGACTGAATGAATATGCAACTTGCAAGGAGCTTCCGACAATGGCGGTAGTGTCTTCTCCAACTGCTCTTCTCCAACTGCTTCGTCAGGATCTGAAAACCTTAATTGGCCGCAGAAACAAATGTAGAAGACGAGCAAACCCTAACTATCGATTGAGGATGATTTTACAGGTTTTTATTTCCAATTTACCCATATTCCCCTTCTTTAATTAATTTTAATATTAAAAATTTATTAGATAAATATAGAGACATAATTTGTATCAACGATATAAAACAGGCTTGTATAGATCAATCTTCCTGTAATACAAATCTTAAAATTGAGGATTCAAATTTATAAAATTGTATAGACTTTATGGAAATGTATTAAGCAGATTTGTGCAAACTTCAAGATTCAAAATGTCATTGTTAAATCGTTATCACAGTCACCTAATTTTGACACACTTATGGTTGGACAACAATACAACTTAGTGAGTGATTTATTGCATCTTCGAGGAAGCAAAAAAGAATATCTTGCTTGATTTTGGAATAAATGATAACTGGATGTATTCAACCATTTTATACTTTTCTTACTCTCATGTTTCAATTCTACCAACAACCTATATGACTATAGAATAATTTATCTTTATTTAATATATTAAAATTTTTTAATACGTTACAAGATTTTATAGTTAATTCGTGTATATCAGTCTCAGGTACAAAAATAGTCGAGCTTCTGTACAAAAAATAATCTAATAATAATTTTGTTAATTTTGAGTTACTTGTATACGATACAAGAATCATGTACAAGAAATTAGTTGCATTAACTTTTGTACAAGAAAACTAGTATACGTATAAGAGAAATTTTAAATATCATGCATATATTTATATGAGTGAAACATCTATTAACCTATGATGCACGGACACTTCTAGAAGGCGGCGTGTCCCGTGTCCTGCAGTGTCGGACACGCGGACACAACAGGACACGGCTCGGACACGGTCAAATATGACCGGACACGGTCAAGACACGTTTCCGAGATAGGACACGCCTAGGATACGGAGAGGACCCGGATTGTGTCCGGTCAAGACACGGTCAACGAAAGTTTACCCTATTTTTTAAGGCTAGAAAAAAAAAAGAAAATATTTTTTTGAAAAAAAATAAAGAAAAACTGATTTACAGTAATATTTTTCTTCTCTTCCATTTTTTTTCCGATTAATCTAGCCCCACATGGACACCTGCAAGATTGTGGCTGCTGGAAATAAATGAATGGTTCATTTTGTTATCATGTTAATACTTTTATCTACTCATATATCATTGTTTTTTTTACCATATATGTATTTCATTATGATATAAGAATTCTATATTTCATTATCTTCAAAATGATTTATTATTTGTTTTACTCGCCGTGTCCCCGTTTCCTATACTTTTGAGGATTGCCGCTTCCCCGTTTCTCGCCGTGTCCGTTTCCCGTACCCGTGTCCGTGTCCGTGTCCGTGTCCGGGCAATTCTAGCTATTATAATCTACAGAAACGAATTTACGCTAAGAAAAGAACCCAAATTTTTTTTTTGGAGTTAACCGTGGGCTCTCCACCCATCAACCAAAAATTATTTAAATGAAAGTAGCCTTCTGGAATTGTAGAGGTATTAAGAAGAGGAACTTTTGGACGGACCTTAACATCACATGTAAAAATGATAAAATCCAAATGATCATGTTAGCCGAACTAAAGACTAGTGATGAACCAGACGAAAAATGCTGGAAAGGAGCAGGATTTGATAACATTTGTTTTATCCCTGCTGATGGGTTTTCGGGAGGACTTTGCCTACTCTGGAAAAGCTACCAAATGTCAAGTGAACAGATTAAGATTGTTAGTAAAGAGAAAAGGCGAGTTACTATCCTACATAAAAATCTAATAAACAATGTAAGCATTCACATTACATTCATTTATGCACCTCCACATGAGAATAAAAAAGAAATGTTCTGGACTCAGTTAAAAAACCACATTAACTCTGGGAATCTGCCTTCCATCGTTATTGGGGATTTTAATGACCTGCTCCAACTCTCGGATAAAAAGGGAGGGTCTGAGCCTTCAGTTAATAGAACTAGGAGACTATATGAACTTACACAACAATGTAACCTTGTTGACCTGCCAACAAAGGGGAACAAATTTACCTGGAGGAAACGTAAAGAGGGGATTGACAACACCTTTGAGAAACTAGACAGGGCAATGGTACACCAAGGAGTGCTTCAGGCATACCCGAATATCTTTACATGGAATCACGCCTTCACTACCTCAGACCATTGTCGCATCTCATTAAATCTCCAGAATCCCGAATATCAAATTAAGAATAAACCTTTCAGATTTGAGATGATGTGGACACAAAGGAAAGAATGTGAGATGATTGTTAAGCAAACTTGGAGAACTCAATTTCAGGGGACTGATATGTTTAACCTTGTTAAAAAAAACTAGCTTATTGAAAACTAAACTGAAAAAATGGTGTAAAACTAGCTTTGGAAATATCAATAGACAGGTTGGTGAAGTGGAAACTGCCATTGAGCAATTACAAAATCTGAATGCATCTAGCTACTCGGTGCAAACTGAAACTAAGTTAAGCAGGCTAAGCAAGAAAAGAGAATGTCTCATTAGTTATCAACACAAATACTGGACACAGCGGGCAAAAACAAACTATCTCCGGCTGGGAGACAAAAATACGAAATTCCATCACCGGAAAGCAACGGGAAGGAGAAATCATAAAAACATAGCAGCAATCAGCACTAATGATAGGATGCTGTTGACTACCGAGATGGACATTGAAAAAGAATTTGTCTCGGATTATGAAACTAGATTCAAAGCTTCAAATATAAACTTAGATGAGCTTCATAAACAACTTGAAGTTCTGACGAATGAAGTCTCGGAAAGTGAGAATGCTATGCTAACGAAACCCTTCTCTAATGAGGACATTAAAACGGCAATGTTTGAGATTGGAAGTGAGAAATCCCCCGGCCCAGATGGATTCCCGGCTGGTTTTTTCCATAAATACTGGCACATTGTTGGCCAGGACGTCATTCGAGCAGTAAAGAGTTTCTACAGAAACGGAAAAATTCTTAAGCAAATTAACCATACATTTATTGCCCTTATCCCTAAAATAGACAATCCTTCAACAACATCACACTACAGACCCATCAGCCTATGCTCGACGATATACAAAGTCATTGCAAAAATTCTAACAAATAGACTTAAGATGATCCTCCCTAACCTTATTCACCCATACCAAGGGGCTTTCACCAAAAATAGATCTATCCATGATAACATCTTGATTGCACATGAAATTTTCCACGGTTTTAAAACAAAGAAAGGCAAAGCTGGATATGTAGCTATGAAATTGGATATGGAAAAAGCATATGACATGGTGGAATGGCCTTGTGTTCTGGCAATTTTAGAAAAACTGGGTTTTGTTGGAAAATTTTTGGATGGATAAAAGAATGCTCCTACTCCATCTTAATTAATGACAAACCAACTAAAATCATTTATCCAACAAGAGGCCTTAGACAGGGCGATCCGCTATCTCCGCTCATTTTTAACCTTGTTGCGGAAGTTCTGGCAAGAAATATTCAAAAAGCAAGCTTTGAGGACAAAAAAACATAGGCTTCCCAATCACTAGGGCGGGAACTATCATTCCTTTCTTAGCTTTTGCTGATGATATCATTATCTTTGTTAAAGGAACAAATCAGGGTTGTGACAAAATTCTGGATATCCTAGCAAAATACTGTCAAGTGTCCGGACAAAAAGTTAATTACCAGAAATCCGCCTTCCAAACATCTGGGAACCTAGATAACCAAACTATAAGAATGATACAACAGAATATAGGTTTTCTACCGAGCAATTGTCTGGAAAAATACTTGGGTTGTCCAATTATCAATGGAAGGGCTAACAAAACGACATTTCAAGATGTCATTGAGAGTGCGAGGAAACAACTAACGAAATGGAAAGCATCCTCCCTATCACAAGAAGGACGAACGATACTTATCAAAGCTAATCTAAACGCAAAACCAAACTATATTATGCAAAGTTTCATGCTCCCTTCATCGATACACAAGGAACTAGACCAAATTAACAGACAATTCTTTTGGAACAAAGGACCTAACTACCATCCGCTCATAAGCTGGGACAAGATTTGCAAGCCAAAAAATAAAGGTGGACTTGGTATAAGAAAAGCGGAAGATATGAATAAAGCACTTCAAATGAAACTACTTTGGAAAATTATGGCTGAACCAGATAATATCTGGGTTAAAATAATTGAGGAAAAGTATCTAAAAGGGAATCAGCTATGGAATTATAAGCTGGGTTATAACACATCCTGGTAATGGAAGCGACTGATGAGCCTACGACCTGAGTTTGAACAAGGGATCAAATGGAATGTAGGGGATGGGGAAACAATCAGAATTTGGAAAGATAGATGGATTGATGACCGCCCATTAGAACAATTGGTTCCCAACAAGGCAATTATAACTAATATTGAGGAAACAGTAAGCACCCTTATTACGAACAAAAAATGGGATCTCGTGAAAATAGACTATCTGAAAAACTACTTGAACAATCAAAATATTATCAATAGAATAATAACCCACCCGATCCCAACAAGCGATATCAAAGATAGATTATACTGGGCCCCTAGCAAGGATGGCTGGTTCCGCACAAAGGATGCTATCTCCCTCTTGTATGACAAATACAACGCCAATATAGGGCAGAAAGACATCTCATGGATCTGGAGCGTGGATATAATGCCCAAAGTCCAAAACTTTACCTGGAAGTTAGCAATAGATGGCCTGCCTACTAAGGAAAATCTTGAAAAACAAAAAATACCTACGCCGATGCCCTGTGTCCTTTGTCAACATCCATATGAAAGTGCAAAGCACATTTTCTTTAGTTGCCCGTATACTATGGATAATATAGGCAAGGATGAAACTAGAAAACTTTTACAGAACAACGATATAACCAATGTAAAGCTAAGGGAAGCAGTGTCACTTGTTAGAACTAAACTTGCAGAATCCTCACTCACCGCTCTTCTTGTCACTTGGTGGAACGTATGGTTCATGAGAAACAGGATCATCTTCAACAATGAAAAAATTAGTAACATCAGACACACGGTTGAATCTCAACTGGAGGAATGGGTCAAATCAAAAGAAAGGAAAATTTCCACAAAAAGTAGCCAAAGGAAAACGAGGAATATCAAATGGTCCGCGCCTATCCCGGGTGTTGCCAAACTCAATTTTGACGGATCTAAACGATGTAATGGCCAAAGTAGCTTTGGATATTTAATAAGAGACCATAAGGCCTCAGTCATCGCACTAGACTATGGAAGCTGTGCGGAAGTTTCTATTCTCCAGACTGAAGCATATGAACTAAAAAAGGGCCTAATTAAAGCCAGACAGCTTGGTATAAGTAAACTCGACATCGAAGGGGATAACCTTACAATTATTAATGCAGTGAAAAAAATTTGGATGCCTCCATGGGAACTGGATATTACCATTTCAGATATTTCCATTTTACTCTCTGGATTTAAACAGGTTCAGATCAACCACATATTCAGAGAGATCAACAGTGCAGCGGACAAGCTTGCAGTGCTTGGGCATGATGATCAGGATACAAATTCACAAGAGTTGGACAGGACGATAACTGGCCGGCGGGTCCCATCTCAGCTTGAAGTTATCATCCGAAAGGATGCCCTAGGATGGTCAACCTCGAGATGTTGACCATTCCTAATCCCTTACCCGATGTAGTCAAAAAAAAAAAAGGTTCACCATAGTATCAAGCGTCATTAAAACGTCAACTTTAACAACGAAGGCTTGAACTAGCTACTCATAAAAGACTATCCAGTGAAATAAGATAGCTTGTCAAATTCTCTCATATTTCAAAGGGTATATCAGACTCATTAAATTACAATAAATTGAATACATCATCAATAAACTTTACCCTTAACACAATGTTGGAGTTAACTAAATATTGTCTTGGGGAATAATACTCAATATAATATAATTTATGTGTCCGTTTAGTTATAGGTGAAATAAAATCGAAAAAAATTACTAATTATATATTTGATAATTGTCTACTTAGTATAATAATATTAATATATAAAAAATATGTGCATAACACAAGAAACAAACTAGCAATAACTGAAAATAGACCACTAAGTGAAACATTACTTTGATTATGTTTTGCTCATAAATGTATAATTTTAAAATCTTTTAAATTTAGAATTTATATTTTGATTCACGTCTTTTTTGTATACGAAGTTGATATTTCCAATATAATTTGGATTAGTCTAACTTGACAAGTCTAATACAAAGGCAACCACATGAATTGTGAGGAATGAGAATAGTAGTCAGATATTGTGGCTCCTTTATCTCAACTTTGCTAATCCAACTATAGTTTCCCAAATTCAAACACTAAGCTACGTACACATTGGTACTCACCAACCTTTCATTATAGCTCGGATTTGATTTGGATAAATTCATTATTAAACTTTATATTGATTTGAGGTTGACAAGTTCAAATCATTTACGATCTTGGATGATTTATTTTATTTCGTCATCTTATCGGTAGTTGATTCAAAGAACTTAATTTTTTTAATAAGTTTGATGGGTGTTTTGTGAAAATAAAGTTTATTAGATTAGAATAAGCGTAAAATTATCAAAAAGGTTTAGCTTATATTTAAATATAAATTTTTATAAAGTTATATTTATAATGTATCATTCAATAAACTACGATAATTGTAAATTTTCTCCATATAGCTTATGAAATAAGTTAAACTTTCATAAACTAGCATAAACTTTAATCCTAAAGACTCATTTCGTAACTTATTTTTCCATAAACTTCACAAACTTGATAAGTTCCCGTAAACTTGTGAAGACAAGCTCCAAACGGACCCTAAGTACAAATATACTATTATACCCCTCTCCCTCTCCTTAAACCATTATCATTCTAGTTTTTTTTTAAAAAAACTATCAAATATTATGAAACGTACTATTATACCTTAATTGTAAACTACAAGTATCAATGTTCAATTGAATACAAGGGCAAAATTGTAAAGAGTAAACAAAAAGGTCTATAATAACAACTACGGAAAACCAAAGTTAAAAAAAAAAAGAACTTGAATGGCAAATATTGTGAAAAAGGAGGGAGTATCATTTTTCATATGACAAATAACACCTCAAAACTATGAAAAATATTAGTGATTCTTTTATATAACATGCAAGCTCATACAATATATCAAATGACTATGCCACTTTGGCTTTCACATCCCCATGATCAACACCAAAACACTTGACAAAGAAAGGTATGCAAATGATACGAGGATTTGTAGCTGAAGATTTTGATGGATCCATGGAGTGCACCTGCTGCTAATTCTCGCAAATAAAATTGCAAGGTGGCCACTCAATTTATTTCAAAATACAAACTTTGGCTGAAGATTACATATACCTGTGTCCTTGATGCTCTATACTGACTGGTATATGTGAGATCTGATAGATCCCCATTCAAATCTCTCTCATTTTCTGCCTTTTCGCGGTACCGAGGTGGATACTGATGTATGCATTCCTATCCGGAAGGATGCTGCATCATTTCTGCATTTTTTTCACTTCGCTCTCCTTGCTTGTTTCATCATTTCTGCATATGTTTACCAGTCAGTTAAGATTGTAATATGTAATGTGTAATGTAAGAAGAATAAAAAGCAATTCCGAATGGGCCCCTTGGTTTTTCGAATTTTGCCCAGAGTTTTTTTTAATTTCAATGGTGCCCTTGCGTTTCATCATTTCTGCATATGTTTATCAGTCAATGAAATTGGGCATCCCCTTACAATTTAAACGAAATTGGGCATTTTCCGAAAAACACTAAAATACAAGGGCACCGTCCGAACTAAAAAAAATCTCTGGGCAAAATTCGGAAAACCCCAAACCACAGGACACCATTCGGAATTTCCCAAGAATAAACAAAGCAAGACAAACACAGAACTTGCCTCTTTGCCTTTGGAGCTCTAGATCGAGCTCTTCTTTCCATTTCCGTTGCCTCTCAGCAAAGCTGGGACTGCAAGCATAACAATTGCCACTTTTCAAAGCATGACTCAATGAAAGTAAAACTTGACAGGAAAAACAAAGAAACAAAAACTGGAAACAAACCTTGAACGCGAAGTTCCTTGAGGTGGTGGATGCAGTTCAGTTAAGGATTGCTCACCAGGAGCATTACCCGGTAGGCGTCTTGTATGACTCTCAGGGCTGGCTGTCGCAGCATCAACAGCTGTAGACATTCTTCTACTGGGAGCTCGACGAGGGGATGGACTTCTGGTAGGAATGTTACTTGCAACAATATCACTATCCACAGCCCCAAAACCAGTGGCAGAAGCACTATTCAGAGTGTTGTAAAATTGGTATAGAGGTGTTTGCAGCTTTTTAAGATCCAAAGCCTGAACACATTGTAGAGCAAGTATATAAGCATCTTTGATATGATCAAAGTTTGTTAATAATGGATGGCTGTGTCATAAATTAACTAGATTAGTTATTTAATTATCTCTATAAAAAGAACTTTGTAATTTTTAGGGATCATTCCATCCAAGAGTTTCACGCTTTACCTTTTCATCCAAAAATTCTCTAATTTTGGACTCAGTGAGTTCGTCGTCGTCGTCTCCCTGTGGTTCACTAGGAAATGTGAATTCATCATCCACGATGACACAAGATGATCTACTGGCTCTAGAAGCTCCCCTGGAAAGAAAGTCAGGTTCACTTTCATCCAACTTGACGCTTTCATTCAACTTGCATGGCCAATCATCATCCGGTTCGCTCATTGGATTGAAACTCTAATTTAATGAAATCAAACAGTTAGCTGAGATACGTTTAACAGAATAACAGTATAAAAATATTAGAAGAAGATGAGAAAGCAATATTACCTTGTTCATATCGTCCATAATTGACACCGGGCTGGGCTTGTCAAACGAGTTAACCACAAAATCATCTCTGTCATCTATCATGCACATGTCATCATCATCAGTATTTGGATAGCGGAAACCTGTCTCTGTGCAGGAATCTATATTGTCCGTCTTACTAACATCCTTCAGAACGCTGTTGTAAGTGCTCATTCCATGATTTCTATGAAAAATAGAAGGGCCAAAATTTAGATTCTGAACTATGTAATCCAAATACAAGTAGAGTATGCAGACTTGTGGATAACAAAAGGCAAAAGACTTACGGACTCGTATTGTCTAAACTAAGAGCCTGTTTTCCCCCACTTCCCTGAGATTAGTAGATAGATGGTGTAAAAATGGGTTGAACACATCACAAAATAAGTATTGAACAAATAAAATCATTGAACCATCCCTCACCATAGTTGAAAGACGAAATACAGGATGAGATTCTCGATATTGGCCGGTCACAAAAGGATGCTGCGCATGTTACAACACTACTATTACTTGCATATAAAAATCCTTTCAATATATTATAACGATATACAGACAAAAAATTGTGAATCAAAATGCCACTTACCAGTAACAACTCTGAGGCAGAAGGTCTTGAGTTTGGTTCACTGCCAATATGAAAAAGCTATCCTTAGGGTTCAAATGAATAAAAACGGAAATGAAGAAACATAATTTGAAGTAAATCATGTACATCAGTTACTCATACAATAGAAGGAAAGTTTCTGAGAACGAACAAAGCGTAAAGATCACTATCATACATTTGTAGGCATTTAAGTAGAAAATCCTTTGCTGCAGCAGATAGATGATCTGGAATTGGAGGTGGACTTTTCGCATTCCCAATATGGTAGAGTGCAGCTGCCTAAAAATGTTATGATAAAGGCATGAATTCAGTTGGTTTCATTCAAGTTAGTAAAGCAAGTAGTGGAAGGAGTCAATATATTTCTATATTCAGTGCAAAGTTGTAGACAAACCATGCATGCATCTGGATGCTGTTGGCTCCATGGAGGCCTTCCAGTGGCCATTTCAATTACAGTACAGCCAACACTCCATATATCAGCAGAACTGTGGGGTACAATTAAAGAAAAGGACATTATGTTTTGGTATGTAAATTAATTAATTGAAGTGCACAATTTATATTTCATATAATGCTCAGAATTCAGCATTAAGCACATGAAAGGTGGTTGTAGCTTGAAATCAATTCGACTAAAAATAATACAGCAAACAAAAAAACATTGACAATTCGACAAGTAATATTGAGGAAACATGGCTGTGAAGTTTCTTGTTGAATAAAAATCCAACAACCTAAACGATAGGAGCAACTAATAGTTCTCTAGGCTGCTTTTCAAATATCATTAAGCCATACTGAAAGAGGGACTATAAAAACTGAAATAGTGTTCCTTACCAAATGTTTTATATGTTTAAACAGTAAGACACATTTGGAGTTTTGTTAAACTCATCAAATAGGTTTAGAAGAAGAAAGAAAGATATTGCAAATCTCACGTAAGGAAGGCCTGTTCTTGTAGAAACTTAGTATAGTGGTGGTTCGCTGATAGAAAACATAGCTAATTCACGGAGAACTAGCATTTCTCAGATAGAATCAAGAACAGCCCCTCATCCTTGTTGACCAAGCACAAGATAAATGCTCCTAATTCACATGGCACATAACTTTTCTTCAAAGTCAAGGCTTTTGCTCCTTTGTCCATCAACCACCTTCTCAAATTGTTATTAACATCCAACCAAACTATCAGTCTCACCCATCCTTAAGTTATCTAAGCGTAGTTCCCCAACTGGAGAGCCTTTTTCATTTGGAAAGGTTGGTATGGAAATGGAATTGAGGAAAGCATTGGAACTTCAACTTACTCATCTGTGTCAACATTGCCTAATTCTACTCGGGTAACGTGGTAATTGGCTAATGTGAGTACATATTACAATCATGAGTGTGGAAAAGGTTTGCTTAACAGACACGTACTGGTACCACTAGTAACAATAGCAATTGCATTTTATATTGATGCAAGTTGGGCAGAGAAAGAGAAGTAAGCAGGTCGAGAAGGTAAATATTGGCAGCACTTGACTAGTGTTATGACTGGATCAATTGACCCCATGGAACAAACATTGTCCATAGTGTATTCCAACTCTATATCTCAGATTGCATCCTATTATACCTCTTTCTAAATCCTCCAATATTGAGCTGGAACCCAATATTAGTGGTATAGTTCACCTAATTATCAGTTGGTTTTGATAATTTGGTTGAAACCTCACTTAATGTAACTGTTACATGATGGGTTTGTTTTCCTATGATCCCTCAGACTTCCTAATACCTTTAACAAATTTAGTACAACTTATCTCTATAGAATTGCAAAGAGACAAGAGTTCTGCAAACAAGAAGGAATATATGTCCAGCTACACTAGTTGAGTCGCATATCAACAAAGAATTGAGATAAATTAAATTCACAAAAGAAACAAAAACTTAGGAAGAAGAAGCTCACAAGTTATGCCCTGTTTGTCGAATTACTTCAGGTGCCATCCAAAATGGTGTGCCCTTCATGGACTTTGCACCAGTCATTGTAGCCTGACACAAAAGATGGAAGAGCAAGAGATGGATGAGAAGTTGTTAACCATGAAAACAAATCTTCCATGTAACTTGACAACACAACTAGTAACCGAGAAAATGCAGCATACCAACTCAACAACTTTCTTCGATGCACCAAAATCAGCTAGTTTTATGCATCCTTTGTTGTCGACAAGGATATTTGCCCCCTAAAAAGGTAATATCAACTTCTTGGTTAAGGATATACGAAATGCAAAGGGATTTCGTATAAGTAGAGACTTGTGACAAATACAAGCATTTAGTTGAAACATAGATGACTACTTTAACAAAGCAATACCTTGATGTCCCTGTGCATAATTCCATTATTGTGCAGATACTCCAATCCTATTAGCAGTTGTTTAGTGTACATTCTCAGGACCTGTTCAGGAAGGGTAAGAAGTACAGATAATGCTAAAATCAATTATCATTATTGCGAACAGTATATGTTGAAAAGGAAGAGGCGTGAACTTAGGCACTTACAGACTCCGGAAAGGATCCAAATTTTTCAAGGAGCGAATGAATGGATCCACCAGGAACAAATTCTAACAAGATGTTTAATGCCTCCGTATCTCTTGCAGTACCCAAATATCTCTGACAACATAACACAACTCCTAATTAGGCAGTCAACAACCAAGCAACGACTTTATTTAAGCTACAAAGCTGACAATACTCACAACTATGTTCGGGTGGGATAGATTCTTGAGAAGCTTCACTTCCTCTTCAAGCTCCCTTATATGAGCCTGTTTTGAATCGAATTGATTAATCAGAGCTCTAATCAAAATAATTTCCATATAAAATCACTAGATTAACAGCCAATTTACAAAAAAAAAAGAAAGAAAAGAAATCATTTCAAGTCGATAGTTTTCACTACTGTACCTGAGTTTTTGCACTGGAAGCACCCTTAGCGGGAAGACAGACCTGTGGAGAGAAACGGGAGAAATCTCTTATCAATTTTAAAACCAGATTACCATACGGCCCATACCTGCAAGTCCAAATCTAACTCACCTGCTTGACGGCAAGCAATTCACCGGAATCAAGGTTCATCCCCATATAAACCCTACCAAAACCGCCACAACCAATCAACTCTCCTTTCCTCCACCGAAATGGAGGAGCGTCCTCCTTACTTGAGATCGAGTTCATCTTCATCGGTGAAGCCTCGTCTCTCGGCGGTGGTGTTGGAGGCAGATTCTCCTTCAGCGGGGAGTGGCCGGGCGCAGGAAGGGGCAGAGGAGACGGTGACCTGGAGAATAATCCGATCCGAGATTTACGGATACTGGAGCCGATTTTCTCAACGAAACCACTTAATCGGGCGTCCTCTCCGCCATTGGAGGCCGGACGGAAGACAAGGGAACGGCGAACTGATCCGAATAGATCTTGCATCTGCAGGATCTGAAACTGAGACGACAATGGAGCGATGGGGGAGTGTTGTTTGAACTTTGATTAGGGATTTGAGAGAAGCTTCACTGTAATGGGATGGGAGAGAAATGAGAATGGAAGAAAGAGAAAAGAGAAATTGGAAAGCGAGGGAGAGCCGTTAGAGAAGAATTTGAATCCCCTCCTTGTGGCCTCATCTTTAGACACAAGTAATAAAATAATAGTGAAGTTTTTATTCAATAATGACATAGATTTTAAAATTATAGAAAAATATTAGGGTTGTTTGATATTATATCCTAATTTCATATATTAGATATGGGAATGAGAATGATACCTGATAATCATATATTGATATCTAACAACAAATTAGTTCAAAAATTGATAAAACTAGTGTATAGCTCGCACCTTGTGCGGGTTTGTTAATAAAATAGCTTATCATATTACATCTTTTACTATATTATTTGATAACGCGTCAAGTGTTACATAGTAAATGAGATCACCTAGTCCATGTGTTGATCATTAATTAGTTTTATACTAATAATTTTTTAAAAATCTAATTTATTATTTAATAAATAATACTTTAAATAAAAAAACATAATCATATAATTTAAAAATACCATAATCTGATACGAATTCAATTAGTAAAAAAAGATTAATCAGCTTAATTTATGATTTAATAAAAGATATATAATCCGAAAAAAAACATAGGAACGTCACGTCAGCATTAGTTTCGTATGTTTTAGTAAAGTATATAAAATATAGATGTATATTTAGTATATTGATAAAATAAGAATTACGAATTTAATAGTTCAACGGTCTACAAATCAGTAGGTTACAAGGACCCACAAATTAGTATATCAGACCCACAAGAGCACAACGACCCACAAATCATTAGGTCACAACGACCCAAAAATTATTAGGTCAAAACGACCCAAAAATCATTAGGTCAAAACGACCCAAAAATTAATAGGTCACAATAATTACATACAAATATTAATCCGATATGAATAAGTATTATATTTGATTCTGACCAAAAGGTTCAGAAATGTATGAATTTTATAAGCCTCAAACACTCTAGATTTATTTATACATGTTTTCGAAGTGTCATCCTTTTCTCATAATCGATGTGGGAGAACAAAAATCATTTTTTACAAAATAATTATGGTTTAATTAAAAAAAAGATTTATTAGCTTAATTCGTGATTTATTAAAAAGTTTAATCCGAGAAAAAACATGGGAGCGCCACGTCAGAATTAGTGTCTTCTGTTTTAGTAAAGTACTAGTGTATTACCCGTACCCTGTACGGGATATGATTTAATACCTATTATAGATATATAAGTATAAAATTATTTTATTAGAGTTTAATATAATTTATGCACTATAAATTTTTAAAAAAATTTAATACACATAATGTGTTAAAATCAATATAAAAAACTTAAATTACACTCTTTGAATAAAATTGACAAAAGATTTTAGGTACGTTTTTTTTTAAATTATCAATTTATATCAGCAATTAAAAATATACATTTAAATTACATAATGAAAAGATTTAAAAAAGTTTGTGGGTTGAGGAGAATTGTGAGTCAATTTTTTTGTAATTCTTTTTGAATTTTAACAATTTTATTGAAATTAGTGAATTTAAAGATTTAAAATTTAAGATAAGATTTGAGATTTAAGAAACTTAATTATTTTTTTTAAGATGTTATTAATTCCTAAAATGACACGTGTGATTAGAGTTCTCAGGGTGAGACACATAAATTTAGATGATACTCTTATAATATATATAAGATAGATAGATAATACAAAAATAAAATTATTAAAAATTTACTAATTTAAACACTTAAATTAAAAATCTGATTATTAGAACAAATTTGTAGATACTTTCATTAAAAAAAATCAAGTACAAAATTAAAAATCTCATATTTTAACAAAATTTATTTAAATAATTTGGTAGACTATTTTAACAAAAAATATTTAAAATTTTCAATTTTTTATTTTTTTAATTTATATTATTGAATAGATATTTTGAATATTTTACCAATTTTTTTAGACAAAATTTCGTTTTTAAATTTTTAATTTATATTATTGAAGAGATTTTAGTGGATCAAAAAAAGATTTGGGTTGAGAAAAATAATCTATTTAAAAAATTTTAATTTATATTACTGAGAAGATATTGTTGAATATTTTAACAATTTTTAAATGTATTTATTATGACTTAGTAATAATTTAATTAATAAACATAATTAATAACTTTTTAAAATATTTTTTTGAGCTTCGAGAACTCTGGCGCTGACACGTGTCAAAAGTTCTCTGCTTTAATAGATACTAGTATATTACCCGCACCTTGTGCGGGATTGCGTGTTAATATATTTTAAATATTTATATTTTATTATAAATAATTTGTGGAGGATAAAATCACATTTATTATTATACTAAGAGTTAATTTGTTGGATGATAAATATGACATAGATATTTTTAGTTATATAATAGATATTGTTTTGACAATTACACATAAATCTAGATTTTATATTACAGAATAAAACTTATTTTAAATTATTTACAATTAAAATTCAACAAATTCTATATCTAAATGGATTTTGTTAGATCAAAAAAATTTACAATAGAGATATGTTAGTAATTATCTTTGTCCAATTTAAATATCCTTCAAATAGATGCGTTCTTAGTGTAAATGGATACATATTCTAAAGGTTACAAAAATTCATTCAACATTACAAATGTGAAGCTCCACAACTTGAAAGCATAAGTTAAATTTTCAAAATTAAATTTATTATATGGTAAATTAGTGAAACAAACTAATCACGTATAAAATTCACCAACGGAGATAATTTATCTTATCTTCATTTGATTTCAGAACCAACACCATTATAACTAATTTAAAATAATCACTAACTTTATCGATTTATTGGTTGTCAACGTACTTGCCTGGATCTATGTAGATCAATCCTTTTTTTAATTTTTTAATGACTAAATTAAATTTATTTGTTTTAATTTTTGTTTTTATTTTAGATAAAATAAATATATAAATCTCTTCTATCAAAATTATTCTTTTCAAATTTTGAATGACGAATTTAAATTTATTAGTATAAATTTCAATGTAAAATAAGTTAATTAAATCTTTTCAATAAAAAAACGAAAGTGACTAAAGGCTAGTATATGATATTATAATTAACGTTATTTAATATCTTATTTCTAAAATCTTACAAAACTTTAAAATTTTAATTGATTAGTTTAAATTCCAAATTAAAATTTATAAAATAAGATAAGATAAGATTATTATTAATGTTAATCAATATCTTTTTTTCTCTCTTTTTTTTGTTTCAATTATAAATATATGATGGATTTTTTTTAAGAAAATACGTGTATTTTTTAATTATAATTAATGTTAATCATTAGATTATAACTATGTGTGTTAGCAAACTTTTTTAAAACTTTGATTTACAAAATAATGAGTTAAATTACGTGATTAATTTGTGTTGGGTTGACGTTAATCACTGGAGCGACACGTGGCAAAAGAAGCTAACGTTAATCGTGGGGCGACACGTGGCAATAGAGGCTTCTGCTTTAATATATATATAAGATTAATGTTAATCATTAGATTATAACTATGTGTGTTAGCAAACTTTTTTAAAACTTTGATTTACAAAATAATGAGTTAAATTACGTGATTAATTTTTGTTGGGTTGACGTTAATCACTGGAGCGACACGTGGCAAAAGAAGCTAACGTTAATCGTGGGGCGACACGTGGCAATAGAGGCTTCTGCTTTAATATATACTAGTGTATTACCCGTGCCTTGCACGGGATTTGTTAAAATATACTTTTAGTTTATTTCTTATTCAATTAGTCTTTTTTATATGATGTATATTTAATCAAATATGATATTCATGTGTATTTACAAACGTATCTCTTAAAAAGTCATGAAAGTTAAGTTATACAATAATTAAAGTTTTGTTATGTAGGTTTTTTTGAAAAAATTTAAGCAAATCAACGTTTTCATAGTAAAGTTAATTATGTCACTTTAAATTTTATTTTTAATTAATTAATATTCTCATATATTTTTATCGACATAGACAGGTTTCATTTTGCGAAGAAATTGAAGAAAAAAAATGTGGATGATATTATTTTCAGATAAACAAAATGTTCAATTATTAAAGGAATTGAAGAAGTAGAAGGATCATGGCAAAATTTCAATTCTAATTAATTTATTTGTCTTATGGTTCAAGTTTTAGTTTTAACAAAAATAAATGGTAATGATTATGTTGTGAGATTTATTTCCTTAACAATTAATTTATGCACGGATACTGAATATTATTTTTTTGATTAATTTACCATGTTTAAGTAGATTTTAATTGAAAAAATAATTTTCATATTTATTGACGGTTAAGGAAGAAGATCTTGTGATTTATTTCCTTAATGGTTAATTTATGCATGGATACCATTTAAGTAGATTTGAATTATAGTTTTTATATTTATTAGTTAACTGATCGTAAAAACCGTTTTTGTATACATCGTATGTATATTTTGCTAACAAATGGTAGTGATATTTTTATTTATCTTCTTAACGGCTTAAGTACGAATAATGAATAATATTTGTCATATTAATTTATCGATATTAAATATATTTTAATTTTAATTTACATTGCTGATTATAAATCTCAAAAAATGACAATTACGTTTGTTAATTCAAAAAATATTTATATATTTCATATATATTGTACATTACAAAAGTGTTACCTGATCCAAATTTTAAGAAAAAAAATCTTGTGAATATATGGTATGTAACACCCCGAATCCGCGGAACTCGGGATGCCACATTGGGCTAGGATCTCACAATGGATCCTGACCCTAGCCTGACAACAAGTTCACTGGACCTTACAACATGGCACTGACAGATATAAAACAAATACATAAAACAGTATAAACTGTACGACCCAAAGTAAACAACAACATAGCCGAGTATATAAAACGACATCCTCACATAGGAGGTACAAAAGATCATCCTCACGTAGGAGGGAAACACAACAACCCCAAACCAACCACCTAATGTACGACAGTCCTCGGCCTGTCACCCTGCCAGATCACTCAGCAGTGCCTAACCTGTAAACATCTACAACACGGTATGAAACCGTTAGCTAACCATACATATATGAGGTAATGCATAAGCACAATCACACATAGGGAAATATAAACATATCAGCATGCTTTCACTCATTTACCCATTTATTCATCTCAATATAATGGTCATTCACTCAAATCGTATCAATATAATATATATGAAACTAGGTGACACGAGGACCGATACATCCTCGCCTCTGAGCCTGCTAGCCAGCCGTACTAGTATCGGTCACACAATCCGTGTACCCTATGGGAGTGGATTGCGCCCTTCCTGTAAACCGGTCTGGCCTGACATCAGAGAACCTCCCAGACTCCACGGCGGGATGAAAGGGAAAGGTTATCACAGCCACGCAGTGGGGCAATCAATAAAATATAGGTCGGTACATACGACATCACATGCTATCATAGCAAACATATAAGGCACACACCACTCATACAAACACCCAATATAAGGATGGTAGCTAAGTAAGTCCTACGGACTTACCTCAACCTCGTACAAAATCAACCACGATCACCTCTACACTGGAGGGACAACACGGCCTATAAAAAGGCATAAAGAGATATATCAACCTCAATTCATCAAAGGGGTCACACCTAGACCCAAAGGGATCCATAAGGATCATACTCAATCTATGAGCCTCACAACCAACTAAACCTCAATATCTCAACATAGCTCACAATTCCTCAAATCTCAAGGTAGTATCTAATCAACATTCCTCAATCTCAATTTTAATCCTAATTTAATTAATTAACCTTTAATTAATTAATTAGATTTCGCCAGAATAACGTTTTGCCCGCAGGCAATTTCTAAACCCCCTGTCATCAGATTTCATCAAACAAGAACCCATAATCACCAGAATAATATAACGACCATAATGGAATTTCTAATTGTCCTATTTGACAAGCCTAAAGTCAATTTAGGCCAAATCGCAGTACGGAAAACGAATAAATTCATAACTTATTCGTTACTAACCCGATTGACGATCTGAAAGAAGATTCGGAATCACAACGACGCAGGCTACGCATGGACATCATCAAATTCATCGGAATCTGAGCGACGGAACCGTCCTGGTGACATATATGCTCGACCAGCCCTCCATATACTCGGAAATGCAGAAACTCGGTACCGATATGAAGAGAATGAAGAGAGGAATCCAGAAACTCAAACGGAATTGAAATCGGATTAGAAACGGAGAGTAGATCTGAGTTTGAAGGTTGAGAGAAATCAGAGCTTTTACGAGGAAACGTGAAATGAAATGAATTAATAAAGGATTTTCCGCTATTTATAGCGAAGACGATAATTATCCTTTAGTAAAGTCGATAATTATCCTTTAACCGATCCAAAGGCGGGTCGAACCTCTTTCTCCAAACTTCTCGAGATTGGAACATTAAATCTAGAATATTGTAGGGATAATTTTTCCACAACTGCCTCGGAAAACGTGTATTCCTAAGCCGTCTTTCTTAGCCATTAAGAAACGAAATAGCGACTCTTTTGGCCGTTTTGCCTCTCCATGTTATTTCATATCTAAGACATATCCGATGTTCTGATCATTTCTCTCAACTGCATTTTTATTAATTGGAGCTCCCAAATGCTCCAAATAACACCGGAGGGTAAAAATAATTACCCGGGGGAAAAAGTAAAAATTTCCCCAAACGTCCAAAATTACGCGAGGAACATAACGGTGGGACTCATACTCATCACTTGCGAAATCTTCGCGAGTTATATGTCAATTACTATGAACGATTAAGTTAATCAACATTAATTAGAATTCGGAAATTCTAGCTATTACATCACACACCCCTTAAAAAAAAAGTTTCGTCCCGAAACTTGAACAATTCCCAAATCCTCTCGGACCCATACGCCGAGGTATAACTCTCACTCTTTCTATCGGAGGTATCACATCTCCGTTCAAAAGATCACAACCTATAACAATCTATAACCTCAAGTATAAACATGGAGGAATCATCACTCCAGGAAACAGGGCCATAACGCTACCCAAAGGCGTAGAGGAATCACGTCTCTCGCCATACCACATCACAAGGCATAGAGGAAGCACATCTCTAGCCAAAACATATCACATGCATAGAGGAAATACGTCTCTAGCCAACCCATAAACATATATATCGCATGGAGGAATCACATCTCCACTGAACTATGTCCATCAAGGTAGCATGGAGGAAAGAACCATCTCCAGTTGAATCCTAATCCCACTCAAATAGTATGGAGGAAAGAACCATCTCTAGCTATAAATATAATCATACTCGGGTAGCGTGGAGGAAGTAATCATCTCCAGCTATAACATACATCACACTAGCACATCAAGATCTACTAAGATCATAAATCACATCACATCTAGCATGGAATAACACATCAAAGCATATAAGCACATAAGCACAACATTCATCAAGATAGCACTAAGATCTACTCGTGCTCCCGCAAATGGGTCTGTCCCAACATATACTCTAGATAGTTCCTCAGGACACTATCCGCAGTCTCTTACATAGCCTCTTCAGGTCTTCATCTTGACCATCATATCCTCAATATGGCAATGTCTTTCGAATGCAAGCGTTTCATATCTCATTCCAAGAATGTAATCGAATGCTCAAAAAAAAGTGTGGTTGGACTCAACCATCAATCATCGTAACTCACAAGGTGTCTCGAGTCTGGTATATACTTCCTCAATTGAGACATATAAAACACTGGGTGGATATCCTCTAATCTCATAGGCAAAGCTAAACATCATGCTACCTTCTCCGTACTGGTCGATCTCAAATAAACCATCATATTGGAAACTCAGTTCCCTTTCCATATTAACACGTCTAACGTCTCGCAGTTGAGATACTTACAGCCGGACATGAACTCTCGCTTGAACTTTAGAGGTTAACGCCTCTTGTCTACATATAATATCTACCGACTCTGTACAACCAGCATCCTTCCTTCAATCAACGTTACTTGAACTATAAAATCCTGAATCTGGTCAGGTGTTATTCCACTACTACTGCTAGATCACTTCTAGCATAAGGATATACGACATCTATGTCTATATATATTGTCTCATAGGGCCATCCCAGAAAGATGCACGTCCTTCATTGTTATATAATAAACTCATTAATGGAAGGTAATATAACCATCCACGTTTCCCATTCGACTTACAACTTATAATAGATCTTTAAGATCTAGATGATCCTCTCTAACTGACCATCTGTCAGGGGGTGAAGTGTAGTCATGAGGTACAGACTCGTCCCCAAAGCAGTCTGAATCTGCTGCCTAAAATCTCAAAGTAAAAACATCCATTTCGATTAGAAATGATCGTTCTCGGTATATCATGGAGTCTCACTATTTGTCTAGTGTACTCCTCAACCAATTCATTCACTAGCCACGTTCTTCTGATAGAAATGAAACGTGCCAGTTTTATTAATTTGTTACCAACAATCCAGATAACATAAATCTTCAACTAGGTCACAATCCCATAAAAAGTCCATAGAGATGTCCTCCCAAATTCTACTACTGCACTGGTAGTGAGTGGGGCTTATCTCTAGATCGGAAATACTCTATTTGGACCTGAATGTACTGAATAAGGCGTACAGTGGGCATACCATAATATTCTCTGTCTCCATCTGCATCAGCAGGTACACAAAAGTGGTCATGACTCTTCATCAGTCCATCTACTCCCATGGACAACTATGGTGCCTCAGTACGAGACATCCTTGCTCTAAACCTTGTCAAGACCGGACAAGTCTCCTGCTTCTGTTGGACCTCATCCAACGGACCAGTTAGAACCTCTGAGGTATAACTGTGTATCTTCATCAAGGAACTGATTGTCCAACTCTAGCCAAGCTAGATCTCTATGAAGCTGAGGCTGAACTATCAGTCTCACAATCATCTTCTCTTGGAGCGTCTTTCCATTCAAGTTATCTGCGAAAACGTTCAACTTCTCTTAATGATATGGAATCTTCAAGTCAAAGCTTGATCAACTTAAGCTCTTAACATTGGCGGTTATTCAACCCTTGTTGCATAAAATATACTTCAGATTTCTATGATCTATAGAAATCTGACATGAAGATCACACCGGTAAGGTCTTCAAAACTTAAAGGCTTGAACTACCACTACTAACTCTAAATCACGAGTCGGGTAGTTCTCATCATACGTTCTCAGTTGTAAACACACATATCAATAACCCTACTCCTCTGTAGTAAAACACATCTCAGACTTAGTTGGGATGTATCACCGTAAATCACGGGATCCCAAAAATCTTCTAACTACAACAGAATGGAAGCAGAGGTCAAATGCCTCCTCAACTCTTCAAAACATAGACACACTGCTTTCCTCACGTAGTTATGGTGGTCTTCTCAAAAGACTCACAAATAAATACGTAATCATATAAAATCCTTCCTCAAAACATTGGTAGCAATCGGCTTTGCCGAGAAAACTACGTATTCCTTAATGTTCTTCAGTATCTCCCATGCTACAACATACTTAATTCTCGCCAGGCCAACCATGATCCCACTGGCGGAGACAACATGGCCTAAAAAGGCTACCACTGGCATCTCAACTTACACTTAGAGAGCGTAGCATACAGCCCTCTATCTCTCGAAATCTGTAGAACGGTCCTCAAACGATCGGTCTACTATTCTCTGCTATGATAGTATACCGACATGTCATCAATGAAGTCCACCACCAACTAATCAAGGAAGTCGATGAAGATACTGTTCATCAACTCCATAAAAACTACTAAAACATTCGTCAACCCAAATGACATCACTACAAACTCGTAGTGTCTATAAAGGGTATGGGATGCTATCTCATACACATGTTGCTCTCTCATCCATGACTAGGGATATCTTGAGCACAAAGGAATCCTGAAAACACAATTGCTTCTTGAAGCTAACTCATCAGGTCGTCAATACGGAACATGGAACCCACTAGGTTAAACCCGTTTCGATCAACTTTTCAAGTTATCAGTACAATATCCTAACAAGCACCATATAGTGTGGCTTTCCCATTCAATCTTGTATCATACTTCAACTTGATAACAATGTCCACACTTCGTTGAGGTGGAAACTAGACGGTTCAGTAACACGTCTATAAACTCATAAACAACTGGAATACCTTCCATTGTTGGACTATCTCGCTCCTTCATGGTATAACACTAGAAGGCGTCACATCCCTGTGCTATCAGCTCGATGCTCGTACAATCCTGGTGACAAACCCGTCTCTTTAAAGGTCTTAACCTCAGAAGACCTCTATTTAACTCAACTCAGTAAAGACTATAATAGTCTTACTATTAAAAGCTAACACCACATGATATCTATTCATCCAAACCATACACATAATGACTTCCTCATGCACCTACGACATGACAAAGAAGTCTGCAACCATACACGGGTCCCTGAATGAATGGGACAATCACAATCTCGTGGGTACCTCAGACCCCTAACTGGTAATCATATAAAGGAAAGTCTATATTCTACTGTTTACACAATCAACTATTAACGCATGCATCGAAAGACATGAAGTGCATACCACTCACAACAAACAAAACTCCACTAGGTAAACCATTAACGAGAATGGTACTTATAACAGCTAACACTCGTAGCTCCTCAACATATCATCACTCAATGTCAAATCTATGCTCCTCAGGTATCACTGAGGTCATTACTATAGCCTCCACTTCCACTCTTTCTGCACCGGAAAGAGGAAGGTCTTGCTGAAAAGAAACACCACCGTGCTGACAGAAAGAGTCAGATGGCCTAGGTCACCACAAGTGAAACAAGCTATCAGTGCCAAAGGGCACACATAACGCTAATGATCTGGATAGCCACAACTGAAACATAATCATCCCATCCTTGCAACCTGTGCAACTGAAGGGTAACTCGACCTTCGTCGTCCACCTGGAATGATCTCACTCTTGAAGGGAACCTGTAAAGGCAATGCCTTGCCCTGTCGACAAAACTTCGCTCTATGCCCTGCTTTACCACACGTAAAGCATATGATCGGAGCCTTTGGGCACACAGCTCGCTAGTGTCCCAACTTCCACGCAATTAAAACACTGTAGTTCCTTGCCAGTCATCTTCATGGCCAAAGGATCACTAGATTGTCCTGATATCGGACTTGGTTCCCCATTCATCATCTTTGCTTCTCCAGTAACTAATTCAGTCCATTGCTTCTTTCCGGATCCAAAAGCTTCAGTTGATCTCACAATTGTTGGTAAATCCGGTGTGGATCTACCCCTATCACCGCTTCATATACTTGTTACATATATTCTTGAAACTTGGATCTATTCATGGAGACATGATCAACCTCTTCAAACTCGTTCTCTGCCATAGGCGAAACAACAGCGGAAACTGGTCCCTGACCTATCACCACTGGAGGAAGAGGGGGTGTACCCCTACCTCATCCCACTACAGATACTGCTCTAGTCTGATTCATCTGTAGGATATACGCACATAATCTTATAAGGCTATATATATGCCATAGCTATCGATATATATATATAATACATCCACATAATCCATAGTACACATAGATATATATACATATCTACGCTGCAGAGATCCATGGCAGAGGTGACGACTTCTCGTACATTCTATCCCAAAACCACACTTAAAACCAAAACCTTTGAAAACGTCAGATCCCATGTGGGCTCTGTTTATTTTACCTATCAAACCCCATTGCAGGTAGCAAGTGCCATTGTTGTCAACCTGGGCTCTGATACCAACTCTGTAACACCCCGAATCCGCGGAACTCGGGATGCCACATTGGGCTAGGATCTCACAATGGATCCTGACCCTAGCCTGACAACAAGTTCACTGGACCTTACAACATGGCACTGACAGATATAAAACAAATACATAAAACAGTATAAACTGTACGACCCAAAGTAAACAACAACATAGCCGAGTATATAAAACGACATCCTCACATAGGAGGTACAAAAGATCATCCTCACGTAGGAGGGAAACACAACAACCCCAAACCAACCACCTAATGTACGACAGTCCTCGGCCTGTCACCCTGCCAGATCACTCAGCAGTGCCTAACCTGTAAACATCTACAACACGGTATGAAACCGTTAGCTAACCATACATATATGAGGTAATGCATAAGCACAATCACACATAGGGAAATATAAACATATCAGCATGCTTTCACTCATTTACCCATTTATTCATCTCAATATAATGGTCATTCACTCAAATCGTATCAATATAATATATATGAAACTAGGTGACACGAGGACCGATACATCCTCGCCTCTGAGCCTGCTAGCCAGCCGTACTAGTATCGGTCACACAATCCGTGTACCCTATGGGAGTGGATTGCGCCCTTCCTGTAAACCGGTCTGGCCTGACATCAGAGAACCTCCCAGACTCCACGGCGGGATGAAAGGGAAAGGTTATCACAGCCACGCAGTGGGGCAATCAATAAAATATAGGTCGGTACATACGACATCACATGCTATCATAGCAAACATATAAGGCACACACCACTCATACAAACACCCAATATAAGGATGGTAGCTAAGTAAGTCCTACGGACTTACCTCAACCTCGTACAAAATCAACCACGATCACCTCTACACTGGAGGGACAACACGGCCTATAAAAAGGCATAAAGAGATATATCAACCTCAATTCATCAAAGGGGTCACACCTAGACCCAAAGGGATCCATAAGGATCATACTCAATCTATGAGCCTCACAACCAACTAAACCTCAATATCTCAACATAGCTCACAATTCCTCAAATCTCAAGGTAGTATCTAATCAACATTCCTCAATCTCAATTTTAATCCTAATTTAATTAATTAACCTTTAATTAATTAATTAGATTTCGCCAGAATAACGTTTTGCCCGCAGGCAATTTCTAAACCCCCTGTCATCAGATTTCATCAAACAAGAACCCATAATCACCAGAATAATATAACGACCATAATGGAATTTCTAATTGTCCTATTTGACAAGCCTAAAGTCAATTTAGGCCAAATCGCAGTACGGAAAACGAATAAATTCATAACTTATTCGTTACTAACCCGATTGACGATCTGAAAGAAGATTCGGAATCACAACGACGCAGGCTACGCATGGACATCATCAAATTCATCGGAATCTGAGCGACGGAACCGTCCTGGTGACATATATGCTCGACCAGCCCTCCATATACTCGGAAATGCAGAAACTCGGTACCGATATGAAGAGAATGAAGAGAGGAATCCAGAAACTCAAACGGAATTGAAATCGGATTAGAAACGGAGAGTAGATCTGAGTTTGAAGGTTGAGAGAAATCAGAGCTTTTACGAGGAAACGTGAAATGAAATGAATTAATAAAGGATTTTCCGCTATTTATAGCGAAGACGATAATTATCCTTTAGTAAAGTCGATAATTATCCTTTAACCGATCCAAAGGCGGGTCGAACCTCTTTCTCCAAACTTCTCGAGATTGGAACATTAAATCTAGAATATTGTAGGGATAATTTTTCCACAACTGCCTCGGAAAACGTGTATTCCTAAGCCGTCTTTCTTAGCCATTAAGAAACGAAATAGCGACTCTTTTGGCCGTTTTGCCTCTCCATGTTATTTCATATCTAAGACATATCCGATGTTCTGATCATTTCTCTCAACTGCATTTTTATTAATTGGAGCTCCCAAATGCTCCAAATAACACCGGAGGGTAAAAATAATTACCCGGGGGAAAAAGTAAAAATTTCCCCAAACGTCCAAAATTACGCGAGGAACATAACGGTGGGACTCATACTCATCACTTGCGAAATCTTCGCGAGTTATATGTCAATTACTATGAACGATTAAGTTAATCAACATTAATTAGAATTCGGAAATTCTAGCTATTACATCACACACCCCTTAAAAAAAAAGTTTCGTCCCGAAACTTGAACAATTCCCAAATCCTCTCGGACCCATACGCCGAGGTATAACTCTCACTCTTTCTATCGGAGGTATCACATCTCCGTTCAAAAGATCACAACCTATAACAATCTATAACCTCAAGTATAAACATGGAGGAATCATCACTCCAGGAAACAGGGCCATAACGCTACCCAAAGGCGTAGAGGAATCACGTCTCTCGCCATACCACATCACAAGGCATAGAGGAAGCACATCTCTAGCCAAAACATATCACATGCATAGAGGAAATACGTCTCTAGCCAACCCATAAACATATATATCGCATGGAGGAATCACATCTCCACTGAACTATGTCCATCAAGGTAGCATGGAGGAAAGAACCATCTCCAGTTGAATCCTAATCCCACTCAAATAGTATGGAGGAAAGAACCATCTCTAGCTATAAATATAATCATACTCGGGTAGCGTGGAGGAAGTAATCATCTCCAGCTATAACATACATCACACTAGCACATCAAGATCTACTAAGATCATAAATCACATCACATCTAGCATGGAATAACACATCAAAGCATATAAGCACATAAGCACAACATTCATCAAGATAGCACTAAGATCTACTCGTGCTCCCGCAAATGGGTCTGTCCCAACATATACTCTAGATAGTTCCTCAGGACACTATCCGCAGTCTCTTACATAGCCTCTTCAGGTCTTCATCTTGACCATCATATCCTCAATATGGCAATGTCTTTCGAATGCAAGCGTTTCATATCTCATTCCAAGAATGTAATCGAATGCTCAAAAAAAAGTGTGGTTGGACTCAACCATCAATCATCGTAACTCACAAGGTGTCTCGAGTCTGGTATATACTTCCTCAATTGAGACATATAAAACACTGGGTGGATATCCTCTAATCTCATAGGCAAAGCTAAACATCATGCTACCTTCTCCGTACTGGTCGATCTCAAATAAACCATCATATTGGAAACTCAGTTCCCTTTCCATATTAACACGTCTAACGTCTCGCAGTTGAGATACTTACAGCCGGACATGAACTCTCGCTTGAACTTTAGAGGTTAACGCCTCTTGTCTACATATAATATCTACCGACTCTGTACAACCAGCATCCTTCCTTCAATCAACGTTACTTGAACTATAAAATCCTGAATCTGGTCAGGTGTTATTCCACTACTACTGCTAGATCACTTCTAGCATAAGGATATACGACATCTATGTCTATATATATTGTCTCATAGGGCCATCCCAGAAAGATGCACGTCCTTCATTGTTATATAATAAACTCATTAATGGAAGGTAATATAACCATCCACGTTTCCCATTCGACTTACAACTTATAATAGATCTTTAAGATCTAGATGATCCTCTCTAACTGACCATTTGTCAGGGGGTGAAGTGTAGTCATGAGGTACAGACTCGTCCCCAAAGCAGTCTGAATCTGCTGCCTAAAATCTCAAAGTAAAAACATCCATTTCGATTAGAAATGATCGTTCTCGGTATATCATGGAGTCTCACTATTTGTCTAGTGTACTCCTCAACCAATTCATTCACTAGCCACGTTCTTCTGATAGAAATGAAACGTGCCAGTTTTATTAATTTGTTACCAACAATCCAGATAACATAAATCTTCAACTAGGTCACAATCCCATAAAAAGTCCATAGAGATGTCCTCCCAAATTCTACTACTGCACTGGTAGTGAGTGGGGCTTATCTCTAGATCGGAAATACTCTATTTGGACCTGAATGTACTGAATAAGGCGTACAGTGGGCATACCATAATATTCTCTGTCTCCATCTGCATCAGCAGGTACACAAAAGTGGTCATGACTCTTCATCAGTCCATCTACTCCCATGGACAACTATGGTGCCTCAGTACGAGACATCCTTGCTCTAAACCTTGTCAAGACCGGACAAGTCTCCTGCTTCTGTTGGACCTCATCCAACGGACCAGTTAGAACCTCTGAGGTATAACTGTGTATCTTCATCAAGGAACTGATTGTCCAACTCTAGCCAAGCTAGATCTCTATGAAGCTGAGGCTGAACTATCAGTCTCACAATCATCTTCTCTTGGAGCGTCTTTCCATTCAAGTTATCTACGAAAACGTTCAACTTCTCTTAATGATATGGAATCTTCAAGTCAAAGCTTGATCAACTTAAGCTCTTAACATTGGCGGTTATTCAACCCTTGTTGCATAAAATATACTTCAGATTTCTATGATCTATAGAAATCTGACATGAAGATCACACCGGTAAGGTCTTCAAAACTTAAAGGCTTGAACTACCACTACTAACTCTAAATCACGAGTCGGGTAGTTCTCATCATACGTTCTCAGTTGTAAACACACATATCAATAACCCTACTCCTCTGTAGTAAAACACATCTCAGACTTAGTTGGGATGTATCACCGTAAATCACGGGATCCCAAAAATCTTCTAACTACAACAGAATGGAAGCAGAGGTCAAATGCCTCCTCAACTCTTCAAAACATAGACACACTGCTTTCCTCACGTAGTTATGGTGGTCTTCTCAAAAGACTCACAAATAAATACGTAATCATATAAAATCCTTCCTCAAAACATTGGTAGCAATCGGCTTTGCCGAGAAAACTACGTATTCCTTAATGTTCTTCAGTATCTCCCATGCTACAACATACTTAATTCTCGCCAGGCCAACCATGATCCCACTGGCGGAGACAACATGGCCTAAAAAGGCTACCACTGGCATCTCAACTTACACTTAGAGAGCGTAGCATACAGCCCTCTATCTCTCGAAATCTGTAGAACGGTCCTCAAACGATCGGTCTACTATTCTCTGCTATGATAGTATACCGACATGTCATCAATGAAGTCCACCACCAACTAATCAAGGAAGTCGATGAAGATACTGTTCATCAACTCCATAAAAACTACTAAAACATTCGTCAACCCAAATGACATCACTACAAACTCGTAGTGTCTATAAAGGGTATGGGATGCTATCTCATACACATGTTGCTCTCTCATCCATGACTAGGGATATCTTGAGCACAAAGGAATCCTGAAAACACAATTGCTTCTTGAAGCTAACTCATCAGGTCGTCAATACGGAACATGGAACCCACTAGGTTAAACCCGTTTCGATCAACTTTTCAAGTTATCAGTACAATATCCTAACAAGCACCATATAGTGTGGCTTTCCCATTCAATCTTGTATCATACTTCAACTTGATAACAATGTCCACACTTCGTTGAGGTGGAAACTAGACGGTTCAGTAACACGTCTATAAACTCATAAACAACTGGAATACCTTCCATTGTTGGACTATCTCGCTCCTTCATGGTATAACACTAGAAGGCGTCACATCCCTGTGCTATCAGCTCGATGCTCGTACAATCCTGGTGACAAACCCGTCTCTTTAAAGGTCTTAACCTCAGAAGACCTCTATTTAACTCAACTCAGTAAAGACTATAATAGTCTTACTATTAAAAGCTAACACCACATGATATCTATTCATCCAAACCATACACATAATGACTTCCTCATGCACCTACGACATGACAAAGAAGTCTGCAACCATACACGGGTCCCTGAATGAATGGGACAATCACAATCTCGTGGGTACCTCAGACCCCTAACTGGTAATCATATAAAGGAAAGTCTATATTCTACTGTTTACACAATCAACTATTAACGCATGCATCGAAAGACATGAAGTGCATAGCACTCACAACAAACAAAACTCCACTAGGTAAACCATTAACGAGAATGGTACTTATAACAGCTAACACTCGTAGCTCCTCAACATATCATCACTCAATGTCAAATCTATGCTCCTCAGGTATCACTGAGGTCATTACTATAGCCTCCACTTCCACTCTTTCTGCACCGGAAAGAGGAAGGTCTTGCTGAAAAGAAACACCACCGTGCTGACAGAAAGAGTCAGATGGCCTAGGTCACCACAAGTGAAACAAGCTATCAGTGCCAAAGGGCACACATAACGCTAATGATCTGGATAGCCACAACTGAAACATAATCATCCCATCCTTGCAACCTGTGCAACTGAAGGGTAACTCGACCTTCGTCGTCCACCTGGAATGATCTCACTCTTGAAGGGAACCTGTAAAGGCAATGCCTTGCCCTGTCGACAAAACTTCGCTCTATGCCCTGCTTTACCACACGTAAAGCATATGATCGGAGCCTTTGGGCACACAGCTCGCTAGTGTCCCAACTTCCACGCAATTAAAACACTGTAGTTCCTTGCCAGTCATCTTCATGGCCAAAGGATCACTAGATTGTCCTGATATCGGACTTGGTTCCCCATTCATCATCTTTGCTTCTCCAGTAACTAATTCAGTCCATTGCTTCTTTCCGGATCCAAAAGCTTCAGTTGATCTCACAATTGTTGGTAAATCCGGTGTGGATCTACCCCTATCACCGCTTCATATACTTGTTACATATATTCTTGAAACTTGGATCTATTCATGGAGACATGATCAACCTCTTCAAACTCGTTCTCTGCCATAGGCGAAACAACAGCGGAAACTGGTCCCTGACCTATCACCACTGGAAGAAGAGGGGGTGTACCCCTACCTCATCCCACTACAGATACTGCTCTAGTCTGATTCATCTGTAGGATATACGCACATAATCTTATAAGGCTATATATATGCCATAGCTATCGATATATATATATAATACATCCACATAATCCATAGTACACATAGATATATATACATATCTACGCTGCAGAGATCCATGGCAGAGGTGACGACTTCTCGTACATTCTATCCCAAAACCACACTTAAAACCAAAACCTTTGAAAACGTCAGATCCCATGTGGGCTCTGTTTATTTTACCTATCAAACCCCATTGCAGGTAGCAAGTGCCATTGTTGTCAACCTGGGCTCTGATACCAACTCTGTAACACCCCGAATCCGCGGAACTCGGGATGCCACATTGGGCTAGGATCTCACAATGGATCCTGACCCTAGCCTGACAACAAGTTCACTGGACCTTACAACATGGCACTGACAGATATAAAACAAATACATAAAACAGTATAAACTGTACGACCCAAAGTAAACAACAACATAGCCGAGTATATAAAACGACATCCTCACATAGGAGGTACAAAAGATCATCCTCACGTAGGAGGGAAACACAACAACCCCAAACCAACCACCTAATGTACGACAGTCCTCGGCCTGTCACCCTGCCAGATCACTCAGCAGTGCCTAACCTGTAAACATCTACAACACGGTATGAAACCGTTAGCTAACCATACATATATGAGGTAATGCATAAGCACAATCACACATAGGGAAATATAAACATATCAGCATGCTTTCACTCATTTACCCATTTATTCATCTCAATATAATGGTCATTCACTCAAATCGTATCAATATAATATATATGAAACTAGGTGACACGAGGACCGATACATCCTCGCCTCTGAGCCTGCTAGCCAGCCGTACTAGTATCGGTCACACAATCCGTGTACCCTATGGGAGTGGATTGCGCCCTTCCTGTAAACCGGTCTGGCCTGACATCAGAGAACCTCCCAGACTCCACGGCGGGATGAAAGGGAAAGGTTATCACAGCCACGCAGTGGGGCAATCAATAAAATATAGGTCGGTACATACGACATCACATGCTATCATAGCAAACATATAAGGCACACACCACTCATACAAACACCCAATATAAGGATGGTAGCTAAGTAAGTCCTACGGACTTACCTCAACCTCGTACAAAATCAACCACGATCACCTCTACACTGGAGGGACAACACGGCCTATAAAAAGGCATAAAGAGATATATCAACCTCAATTCATCAAAGGGGTCACACCTAGACCCAAAGGGATCCATAAGGATCATACTCAATCTATGAGCCTCACAACCAACTAAACCTCAATATCTCAACATAGCTCACAATTCCTCAAATCTCAAGGTAGTATCTAATCAACATTCCTCAATCTCAATTTTAATCCTAATTTAATTAATTAACCTTTAATTAATTAATTAGATTTCGCCAGAATAACGTTTTGCCCGCAGGCAATTTCTAAACCCCCTGTCATCAGATTTCATCAAACAAGAACCCATAATCACCAGAATAATATAACGACCATAATGGAATTTCTAATTGTCCTATTTGACAAGCCTAAAGTCAATTTAGGCCAAATCGCAGTACGGAAAACGAATAAATTCATAACTTATTCGTTACTAACCCGATTGACGATCTGAAAGAAGATTCGGAATCACAACGACGCAGGCTACGCATGGACATCATCAAATTCATCGGAATCTGAGCGACGGAACCGTCCTGGTGACATATATGCTCGACCAGCCCTCCATATACTCGGAAATGCAGAAACTCGGTACCGATATGAAGAGAATGAAGAGAGGAATCCAGAAACTCAAACGGAATTGAAATCGGATTAGAAACGGAGAGTAGATCTGAGTTTGAAGGTTGAGAGAAATCAGAGCTTTTACGAGGAAACGTGAAATGAAATGAATTAATAAAGGATTTTCCGCTATTTATAGCGAAGACGATAATTATCCTTTAGTAAAGTCGATAATTATCCTTTAACCGATCCAAAGGCGGGTCGAACCTCTTTCTCCAAACTTCTCGAGATTGGAACATTAAATCTAGAATATTGTAGGGATAATTTTTCCACAACTGCCTCGGAAAACGTGTATTCCTAAGCCGTCTTTCTTAGCCATTAAGAAACGAAATAGCGACTCTTTTGGCCGTTTTGCCTCTCCATGTTATTTCATATCTAAGACATATCCGATGTTCTGATCATTTCTCTCAACTGCATTTTTATTAATTGGAGCTCCCAAATGCTCCAAATAACACCGGAGGGTAAAAATAATTACCCGGGGGAAAAAGTAAAAATTTCCCCAAACGTCCAAAATTACGCGAGGAACATAACGGTGGGACTCATACTCATCACTTGCGAAATCTTCGCGAGTTATATGTCAATTACTATGAACGATTAAGTTAATCAACATTAATTAGAATTCGGAAATTCTAGCTATTACATCACACACCCCTTAAAAAAAAAGTTTCGTCCCGAAACTTGAACAATTCCCAAATCCTCTCGGACCCATACGCCGAGGTATAACTCTCACTCTTTCTATCGGAGGTATCACATCTCCGTTCAAAAGATCACAACCTATAACAATCTATAACCTCAAGTATAAACATGGAGGAATCATCACTCCAGGAAACAGGGCCATAACGCTACCCAAAGGCGTAGAGGAATCACGTCTCTCGCCATACCACATCACAAGGCATAGAGGAAGCACATCTCTAGCCAAAACATATCACATGCATAGAGGAAATACGTCTCTAGCCAACCCATAAACATATATATCGCATGGAGGAATCACATCTCCACTGAACTATGTCCATCAAGGTAGCATGGAGGAAAGAACCATCTCCAGTTGAATCCTAATCCCACTCAAATAGTATGGAGGAAAGAACCATCTCTAGCTATAAATATAATCATACTCGGGTAGCGTGGAGGAAGTAATCATCTCCAGCTATAACATACATCACACTAGCACATCAAGATCTACTAAGATCATAAATCACATCACATCTAGCATGGAATAACACATCAAAGCATATAAGCACATAAGCACAACATTCATCAAGATAGCACTAAGATCTACTCGTGCTCCCGCAAATGGGTCTGTCCCAACATATACTCTAGATAGTTCCTCAGGACACTATCCGCAGTCTCTTACATAGCCTCTTCAGGTCTTCATCTTGACCATCATATCCTCAATATGGCAATGTCTTTCGAATGCAAGCGTTTCATATCTCATTCCAAGAATGTAATCGAATGCTCAAAAAAAAGTGTGGTTGGACTCAACCATCAATCATCGTAACTCACAAGGTGTCTCGAGTCTGGTATATACTTCCTCAATTGAGACATATAAAACACTGGGTGGATATCCTCTAATCTCATAGGCAAAGCTAAACATCATGCTACCTTCTCCGTACTGGTCGATCTCAAATAAACCATCATATTGGAAACTCAGTTCCCTTTCCATATTAACACGTCTAACGTCTCGCAGTTGAGATACTTACAGCCGGACATGAACTCTCGCTTGAACTTTAGAGGTTAACGCCTCTTGTCTACATATAATATCTACCGACTCTGTACAACCAGCATCCTTCCTTCAATCAACGTTACTTGAACTATAAAATCCTGAATCTGGTCAGGTGTTATTCCACTACTACTGCTAGATCACTTCTAGCATAAGGATATACGACATCTATGTCTATATATATTGTCTCATAGGGCCATCCCAGAAAGATGCACGTCCTTCATTGTTATATAATAAACTCATTAATGGAAGGTAATATAACCATCCACGTTTCCCATTCGACTTACAACTTATAATAGATCTTTAAGATCTAGATGATCCTCTCTAACTGACCATCTGTCAGGGGGTGAAGTGTAGTCATGAGGTACAGACTCGTCCCCAAAGCAGTCTGAATCTGCTGCCTAAAATCTCAAAGTAAAAACATCCATTTCGATTAGAAATGATCGTTCTCGGTATATCATGGAGTCTCACTATTTGTCTAGTGTACTCCTCAACCAATTCATTCACTAGCCACGTTCTTCTGATAGAAATGAAACGTGCCAGTTTTATTAATTTGTTACCAACAATCCAGATAACATAAATCTTCAACTAGGTCACAATCCCATAAAAAGTCCATAGAGATGTCCTCCCAAATTCTACTACTGCACTGGTAGTGAGTGGGGCTTATCTCTAGATCGGAAATACTCTATTTGGACCTGAATGTACTGAATAAGGCGTACAGTGGGCATACCATAATATTCTCTGTCTCCATCTGCATCAGCAGGTACACAAAAGTGGTCATGACTCTTCATCAGTCCATCTACTCCCATGGACAACTATGGTGCCTCAGTACGAGACATCCTTGCTCTAAACCTTGTCAAGACCGGACAAGTCTCCTGCTTCTGTTGGACCTCATCCAACGGACCAGTTAGAACCTCTGAGGTATAACTGTGTATCTTCATCAAGGAACTGATTGTCCAACTCTAGCCAAGCTAGATCTCTATGAAGCTGAGGCTGAACTATCAGTCTCACAATCATCTTCTCTTGGAGCGTCTTTCCATTCAAGTTATCTGCGAAAACGTTCAACTTCTCTTAATGATATGGAATCTTCAAGTCAAAGCTTGATCAACTTAAGCTCTTAACATTGGCGGTTATTCAACCCTTGTTGCATAAAATATACTTCAGATTTCTATGATCTATAGAAATCTGACATGAAGATCACACCGGTAAGGTCTTCAAAACTTAAAGGCTTGAACTACCACTACTAACTCTAAATCACGAGTCGGGTAGTTCTCATCATACGTTCTCAGTTGTAAACACACATATCAATAACCCTACTCCTCTGTAGTAAAACACATCTCAGACTTAGTTGGGATGTATCACCGTAAATCACGGGATCCCAAAAATCTTCTAACTACAACAGAATGGAAGCAGAGGTCAAATGCCTCCTCAACTCTTCAAAACATAGACACACTGCTTTCCTCACGTAGTTATGGTGGTCTTCTCAAAAGACTCACAAATAAATACGTAATCATATAAAATCCTTCCTCAAAACATTGGTAGCAATCGGCTTTGCCGAGAAAACTACGTATTCCTTAATGTTCTTCAGTATCTCCCATGCTACAACATACTTAATTCTCGCCAGGCCAACCATGATCCCACTGGCGGAGACAACATGGCCTAAAAAGGCTACCACTGGCATCTCAACTTACACTTAGAGAGCGTAGCATACAGCCCTCTATCTCTCGAAATCTGTAGAACGGTCCTCAAACGATCGGTCTACTATTCTCTGCTATGATAGTATACCGACATGTCATCAATGAAGTCCACCACCAACTAATCAAGGAAGTCGATGAAGATACTGTTCATCAACTCCATAAAAACTACTAAAACATTCGTCAACCCAAATGACATCACTACAAACTCGTAGTGTCTATAAAGGGTATGGGATGCTATCTCATACACATGTTGCTCTCTCATCCATGACTAGGGATATCTTGAGCACAAAGGAATCCTGAAAACACAATTGCTTCTTGAAGCTAACTCATCAGGTCGTCAATACGGAACATGGAACCCACTAGGTTAAACCCGTTTCGATCAACTTTTCAAGTTATCAGTACAATATCCTAACAAGCACCATATAGTGTGGCTTTCCCATTCAATCTTGTATCATACTTCAACTTGATAACAATGTCCACACTTCGTTGAGGTGGAAACTAGACGGTTCAGTAACACGTCTATAAACTCATAAACAACTGGAATACCTTCCATTGTTGGACTATCTCGCTCCTTCATGGTATAACACTAGAAGGCGTCACATCCCTGTGCTATCAGCTCGATGCTCGTACAATCCTGGTGACAAACCCGTCTCTTTAAAGGTCTTAACCTCAGAAGACCTCTATTTAACTCAACTCAGTAAAGACTATAATAGTCTTACTATTAAAAGCTAACACCACATGATATCTATTCATCCAAACCATACACATAATGACTTCCTCATGCACCTACGACATGACAAAGAAGTCTGCAACCATACACGGGTCCCTGAATGAATGGGACAATCACAATCTCGTGGGTACCTCAGACCCCTAACTGGTAATCATATAAAGGAAAGTCTATATTCTACTGTTTACACAATCAACTATTAACGCATGCATCGAAAGACATGAAGTGCATAGCACTCACAACAAACAAAACTCCACTAGGTAAACCATTAACGAGAATGGTACTTATAACAGCTAACACTCGTAGCTCCTCAACATATCATCACTCAATGTCAAATCTATGCTCCTCAGGTATCACTGAGGTCATTACTATAGCCTCCACTTCCACTCTTTCTGCACCGGAAAGAGGAAGGTCTTGCTGAAAAGAAACACCACCGTGCTGACAGAAAGAGTCAGATGGCCTAGGTCACCACAAGTGAAACAAGCTATCAGTGCCAAAGGGCACACATAACGCTAATGATCTGGATAGCCACAACTGAAACATAATCATCCCATCCTTGCAACCTGTGCAACTGAAGGGTAACTCGACCTTCGTCGTCCACCTGGAATGATCTCACTCTTGAAGGGAACCTGTAAAGGCAATGCCTTGCCCTGTCGACAAAACTTCGCTCTATGCCCTGCTTTACCACACGTAAAGCATATGATCGGAGCCTTTGGGCACACAGCTCGCTAGTGTCCCAACTTCCACGCAATTAAAACACTGTAGTTCCTTGCCAGTCATCTTCATGGCCAAAGGATCACTAGATTGTCCTGATATCGGACTTGGTTCCCCATTCATCATCTTTGCTTCTCCAGTAACTAATTCAGTCCATTGCTTCTTTCCGGATCCAAAAGCTTCAGTTGATCTCACAATTGTTGGTAAATCCGGTGTGGATCTACCCCTATCACCGCTTCATATACTTGTTACATATATTCTTGAAACTTGGATCTATTCATGGAGACATGATCAACCTCTTCAAACTCGTTCTCTGCCATAGGCGAAACAACAGCGGAAACTGGTCCCTGACCTATCACCACTGGAGGAAGAGGGGGTGTACCCCTACCTCATCCCACTACAGATACTGCTCTAGTCTGATTCATCTGTAGGATATACGCACATAATCTTATAAGGCTATATATATGCCATAGCTATCGATATATATATATAATACATCCACATAATCCATAGTACACATAGATATATATACATATCTACGCTGCAGAGATCCATGGCAGAGGTGACGACTTCTCGTACATTCTATCCCAAAACCACACTTAAAACCAAAACCTTTGAAAACGTCAGATCCCATGTGGGCTCTGTTTATTTTACCTATCAAACCCCATTGCAGGTAGCAAGTGCCATTGTTGTCAACCTGGGCTCTGATACCAACTCTGTAACACCCCGAATCCGCGGAACTCGGGATGCCACATTGGGCTAGGATCTCACAATGGATCCTGACCCTAGCCTGACAACAAGTTCACTGGACCTTACAACATGGCACTGACAGATATAAAACAAATACATAAAACAGTATAAACTGTACGACCCAAAGTAAACAACAACATAGCCGAGTATATAAAACGACATCCTCACATAGGAGGTACAAAAGATCATCCTCACGTAGGAGGGAAACACAACAACCCCAAACCAACCACCTAATGTACGACAGTCCTCGGCCTGTCACCCTGCCAGATCACTCAGCAGTGCCTAACCTGTAAACATCTACAACACGGTATGAAACCGTTAGCTAACCATACATATATGAGGTAATGCATAAGCACAATCACACATAGGGAAATATAAACATATCAGCATGCTTTCACTCATTTACCCATTTATTCATCTCAATATAATGGTCATTCACTCAAATCGTATCAATATAATATATATGAAACTAGGTGACACGAGGACCGATACATCCTCGCCTCTGAGCCTGCTAGCCAGCCGTACTAGTATCGGTCACACAATCCGTGTACCCTATGGGAGTGGATTGCGCCCTTCCTGTAAACCGGTCTGGCCTGACATCAGAGAACCTCCCAGACTCCACGGCGGGATGAAAGGGAAAGGTTATCACAGCCACGCAGTGGGGCAATCAATAAAATATAGGTCGGTACATACGACATCACATGCTATCATAGCAAACATATAAGGCACACACCACTCATACAAACACCCAATATAAGGATGGTAGCTAAGTAAGTCCTACGGACTTACCTCAACCTCGTACAAAATCAACCACGATCACCTCTACACTGGAGGGACAACACGGCCTATAAAAAGGCATAAAGAGATATATCAACCTCAATTCATCAAAGGGGTCACACCTAGACCCAAAGGGATCCATAAGGATCATACTCAATCTATGAGCCTCACAACCAACTAAACCTCAATATCTCAACATAGCTCACAATTCCTCAAATCTCAAGGTAGTATCTAATCAACATTCCTCAATCTCAATTTTAATCCTAATTTAATTAATTAACCTTTAATTAATTAATTAGATTTCGCCAGAATAACGTTTTGCCCGCAGGCAATTTCTAAACCCCCTGTCATCAGATTTCATCAAACAAGAACCCATAATCACCAGAATAATATAACGACCATAATGGAATTTCTAATTGTCCTATTTGACAAGCCTAAAGTCAATTTAGGCCAAATCGCAGTACGGAAAACGAATAAATTCATAACTTATTCGTTACTAACCCGATTGACGATCTGAAAGAAGATTCGGAATCACAACGACGCAGGCTACGCATGGACATCATCAAATTCATCGGAATCTGAGCGACGGAACCGTCCTGGTGACATATATGCTCGACCAGCCCTCCATATACTCGGAAATGCAGAAACTCGGTACCGATATGAAGAGAATGAAGAGAGGAATCCAGAAACTCAAACGGAATTGAAATCGGATTAGAAACGGAGAGTAGATCTGAGTTTGAAGGTTGAGAGAAATCAGAGCTTTTACGAGGAAACGTGAAATGAAATGAATTAATAAAGGATTTTCCGCTATTTATAGCGAAGACGATAATTATCCTTTAGTAAAGTCGATAATTATCCTTTAACCGATCCAAAGGCGGGTCGAACCTCTTTCTCCAAACTTCTCGAGATTGGAACATTAAATCTAGAATATTGTAGGGATAATTATTCCACAACTGCCTCGGAAAACGTGTATTCCTAAGCCGTCTTTCTTAGCCATTAAGAAACGAAATAGCGACTCTTTTGGCCGTTTTGCCTCTCCATGTTATTTCATATCTAAGACATATCCGATGTTCTGATCATTTCTCTCAACTGCATTTTTATTAATTGGAGCTCCCAAATGCTCCAAATAACACCGGAGGGTAAAAATAATTACCCGGGGGAAAAATTAAAAATTTCCCCAAACGTCCAAAATTACGCGAGGAACATAACGGTGGGACTCATACTCATCACTTGCGAAATCTTCGCGAGTTATATGTCAATTACTATGAACGATTAAGTTAATCAACATTAATTAGAATTCGGAAATTCTAGCTATTACATGGTATATATATATTGCTAACAAATGGAAGTGATTATCTTGTGATATATCTTCTTAACGATATATGCATGGATAATGAATAATATTTTGTAAATCAATTCAACAATTTTAAAATGTATTCGAATTTTGATTTAAATCTCAACAAATATTTGTTGATATTTATGTTTTGTTTAATTCAAACTTTTTTTTTCATATTTATTAACGGTTAAGGATTTTTTTTATTAGTTGACAAATCCAAATCATATATATATATATATAACAATTTTGTATTTATTATCTTCTGATTTATTTTGCTTAACTGTGTCATTTTCATGGCCGATCTTTAAATAGATAATTATTCATTTACTATAATAAGTTTTACTTATAAATATTTCGTTTATAAAAGCAATTAGAAATAACAATACTCAAAATTTAAGACTAATTGGAAATTATAAAAATACAAAAATAAAAATAAAAACTAAATTTGATCATAAATTATGTCAAGTGAAAAAAAATAAAGAGAATCGGAGAAGATGACAACCATCGTCCAAGGATGATCATAAATTATCTCAGTCAAAATCATCGGACCTTTCTCTCCGATGCCGCCAATGATGATCATTTACCTCATAACCACCGCAATGTTATTTCTATCTCCTCACACTCTCCATCAATTATAGATCTCTTCGATCAAGTTGGCTTGCTTCATATCTCTTATAATCAGGGTGTGGCTAAGAAAATTTACAAATAATAAAATCGTTGTTGATAATCTGTTTACCAAACACAATAAACAAAACACAAATATATTAGATTAGTATAGTGTAAGGATTGAAACGAATAATAGCACGATGAGCAAAATTACTATTGATGCATGAAAGTAAGGAGGAGGAGGAGAAAGGGTTAACTCATTTGGATGAGGTATAATATCCCTTTATATAGGCCATCGAGGTTGACAATTTATTATAGGAGGAGAAGTTTCAGAATCCCGTATTTGGATGAACTAAGCTGATTTTTTTCTAAAAAGATTTTCTGTTTCAAATCGGTTTTTTAAAATTAAAATTTTTAAAATTAGTTTAGAAAATAATCCACAAAAAAATTTAAAATAAATTAATTAGCGTAACAAATTGCAGAATAAAAAATTTAGAAAGGATGAAGAATGTTGTTCAAATTTGAATTTTTAAAACTATGATTTTGAAATTTTCAGACGATTAAAAAATTTGATAAAATAAAAATTTTAAATTTTAAATGTATATTTAAATTACATTTCGATTAAATGATTTGCCTTTTTTATTCAAAAAATAACCTAAATAACCTAAAAATATATATTTTGGGATAGTTTTTGAAAATTTATTCCCTTGTTGATTTAAGTAGGCCAGATTTTTACCAAAAAAATATATAATTATTTATAATGTGAGGATAATAACAATCAACAAATCTAACAACATTGACAGTAATCTACAAATGACTTGATTTGGGTTTACGGTTTTTGAAACAATTTATTTACGAAAAAGATCTTGATTTTACATACGAAATTTTAAATTTGTTTTTTAAAAAATATAATAATAGATAATATCAAATGGTTAAATTTATAAATTATTTGGATGAGATCAAAAACTTTCAAAATACAAAATACGAAAATTACAGGATAAGGTTCTTTTTTTTAAAAAAAAATACCTTTCTAATGTTTATTAACATTACTTTTTTTAAAAAAAAATTGTTTGTTTAGTAAAGTAAGGTTCTTTATGTAAAAATGGAATCAAACAATTTTAATAAAATTCAAAATACAAAAAATATTGCTAAAAATTAGTAATAATTTGTAAATTTCCATTGAAATAGGCAACAAAACAAAATTTTTAAATGTGTACGGCAGGTTTCATTTTCAAGATTTTTTAGAGAATAATTACCGAACCAATATAAATAAATTAAAAAAATTTCAAAATTTCAAAATTTTTTAAGATGATACATATTTCAAAATGTTAACAAAATTTTCAAAATGAAAGATATGCATTATTGGATCGGTAGAAAATCAAGGGATAAGGTTCTATTTTTTTTTAAAAAAAATTGTAAATCTAAACTGAACCGCTATAAATAAATTAAAAAAGCTGAATATAAAAAAAGTTGGCTTAAATGAAAACTTCAAACATTATCTTCCGATTCTAAATTTTCTCTTAAAAACAAAATTTGTTAAAGAAATTTTCTTATAAAAACAAAATTGGGGGATAATATCAATTTCTATTTTTTATAATATAAATGAAAACAAATTTAACTAACAACTTTTTTTAATATTTTTTTTAGATTGGCGTTAATTCTAAGGGCGACACGTGGCAATAAAATTTCGCTATGCTGAGGCTAATCGTGGGGACGACACGTGGAAATAGAGGCTTCTGCTTTAATATATATAAGATATATAATATATATGTATATTTAGTATATTGATAAAATAAGAATTACGAATTTAACAGTTCAACGGTCCACAAATTAGTAGGTCACAAACGACCCACAAATTAGTAGTACACAAACGACCCACAAATTAGTAGGTCACAAACGAACCACAAATCAGTAGGTCACAACGAAAATTAGTAGATCACAATGATCCCCACAAATTAGTAGATCACAAGGACCCACAAATCATTAAGTCACAACTCACAACGACCCACAAATCAGTAGGTCACAACGACCCACAAATAAATAGGTCACAACGATCCAAAAATCAGTAGCTCGGTAGGTCACAAACGACCCACATATCAATATGTCACAAACGACACATAAATTAATAGATCACAACAACCCACAAATTAATAGGTCACAAGGACCCACAAATCATTAGGTCACAAGGACTTAAGCATCAGTAGGTCACAACGGCCCACAAAGTATTAGATTAAAACGACCCACAAATCATTAGGTTAAAACGACCTACGAATTAGTAGGTAACAACAATCCACATTCAAATACTAATCTGGTATAAATAAGTATTATACTTGATTCTTCAAATACTAATCTAGTATGAATAAGTATTATACTTGATTCTTCAAATACTAATCTGGTATGAATAAGTATTATACTTGATTCTTACCAAAAGGTCCAGAAATGTATGCTTTGTATAATCTTCAAACCTTATAGGTCTATTTATAAATGTTGTCAAACTATCATCTTTCTCTGATAACCGATATGGGATAACAAAATTCATATTTTACAAAATAATTATGGTTTAGTATAAAAATGATTTATTAGCTTAATTCGTGATTTAGTAAAAATTTTAATCCGAGAAAAAACGTGGGGCGCCACGTTAGAATTAATGTCTTTTGTTTTGGTAAAGTATATAGATGTATATTTAGTATATTGATAAAATAAGAATTATGAATTTAATAGTTCAACGGTCCATAAATCAGTAGGTCACAAACGGCTACAAATTAGTAGGTTACAACGACCCATGAATCAGTAGGTCACAACGACCCACGAATCAGTAGGTCACAACGACCCACAAATCAATAGGTCACAACTACCCTCAAATTCATATGTCATAACGACCCACAAATTCATAAGTCACAACGACCCACAAATCAGTGGGTCACAACGACCCACAAATTATTAGATCAAATCGACCAACGAATCATTAGGTCAAAACAAATTACAAATCAGTAGGTTACAACGACCCAAAAATCAGTAGGTTACAACGACCCAAAAATCAGTAGGTTACAACGACCCAAAAGGTCTATAAATGTATGATTTGTATAATCTTCAAACCTTGTAGATCTATTTATACATGTTATCAAAGTGTCATCCTTCTTTGATAACCGATGTGGGATAACAAAATTCATATTATACAAAATGATTAAGGTTTAGTAAAAAAAAATTATTGGCTTAATTCGTGATTTAGTAAAAGATTTAATCCAAAAAAAACGTGGAGCGTCACGTCAGCATTAATGTCTTCTGTTTTAGTAAAGTATATAGATAGGAAGGAAGTTAAGCTTACGGGTATGAGATAAGCTTATGAACAATATCTTTTAATTTTAAATATTTTGAAAAAAAAATGAAAAGAAGAGGAAATGTTATTGGAATCGGATTTAGTTAGTAATCCAAATAAAATACTTTAAAATTGGAACTAATTAAAAAAATAGGCTAATTATGGTTTAGTCAAAAAAGGATTTATTAGCTTAATTCGTGATTTAATAAAAAGTTTAATTCGAGAAAAAACGTGGGGCGGCACGTCAAAAATTAGTGTTTTTTGTTTTAGTAAAGTATATAGATGTATATTTGTTATATTGATAAAATAAGAATTACGAATTTAGTAGTTCAACGGTCCACAAATTAGTAGGTTACAAACAACCCACAAATCAGTAGGTCACAAGGACCCACAAATTAGTAGGTCACAAGGACCCATATATCAGTATCAGGCCCGGCCCAATAACCGGTGCCACAAGTTTTATTGAACAGGGCCCCGGATTTTAGGAGGCCTCTAAATTAATGAAAAGTAACAAATGTACCAATTGTATTACTTGCCCAGCTGGTAACAAGTGTATCATTTCACTTGTTTGGTCTTGAGGTTACAAGTTCGAGATTTGGGGGGCCTCTTGTCACTTTTTTTTTTAACACTTTAGTGTTTAACTCTTCCGGATTATTTCTTTAATTCTTCCATATTATTTCAATTTTATTGAATTATGTTTCAACATCTAAAATATAGTTTATTAAATATTCTTGATTTATTAAATTATGTAACAACATTTTAATTCAAATAAATGCATCTAATTTTTTTGGCACAAGGCCTCCAAATTCAATGAGACGGCCCTGATCAGTAGGTCACTACGACCCACGAATCAATAGGTCACAACGACCCACAAATTAGTAGGTTACAACGACCCACGAATCAGTAGGTGACAACGACCCACGAATCAGTAGGTGACAACGACCCACGAATCAGTAGGTCACAACGACCCACGAATCAGTAGGTCACAACGACCCACAAATTCATATGTCACAACGACCCACAAATTCATAGGTCACAACGACCCAAAAATCTGTAGGTCAAAACGACCCAAAAATCATTAGATCAAAACGACCCACGAATTAGTAGGTCACAACAATCCACATACAAATATTAATCCGGTATCAATAAGTATTATACTTGATTATGACCAAAAGGTCCGGAAATGTATGATTTGTATAATTTTCAAACATTTGAGGTCTATTTACACATGTTGTGAAAGTGTCATCCTTCTCTGATAACCGATGTGGGATAACAAAATTCATATTTTACAAAATAATTAAGGTTTAGTAAAAAAAAATTATTGGCTTAATTTGAGATTTAGTAAAAAAATTTAATCCGATAAAAATATGGAGTCTTAATTTCTTTTTTACAAAATAATCAAATATTCTAGCTATCTTTTAAACAAATCTTTTAAAGCATAAAAGAAGGATTTTTTTTAATATTCTTAATTATTTGTGCCGAAAAAGTGTTTACCAGTTTGTTTTATAAAATTTATATACTTTAATAAAAAATATTTTTTGACCAGTTTGTTTTTTGGCACAAAAAATAAAGATTTATTGGTCTATAAGATCTTGGAGAATCTCCAAGAAAAAGAAAAAAAAAAACTACGTATAATTTTGAACAGCAGTATGTTAGTTTAGTAAAAAAAGATTTTCTGCCTTAAAAAAATAAAGATTTATCGGGCAAAAAATTGTGGGAGCTTCATTTGATTGCTGCTCCTACAGCGTGTCACGTCATCATGCACTCTCTTTTAGTATGTATAATAGATAAATAGTTACCGAACGAAACAAATTTGACATCACGAGTCAATTGAGAGTGTCATGAGCATAGTAATTTCTAATCAACCCGAGAATTTTGATGGAGAAACAAAGTTACATGAGAAAGAAAAATTTTAAATTTGAAAAATTTTCAAATTAATCCAATAATCAACAAAAAGAAAAAGAAAAGAGAAGAAGTTACATGAGAAAGAAAGAGGAATTTTTGATAGAGGAGATGCTCACACGATCTGGTGAAGGAAGGAGGGATGAGTATGAGAGTCTTGGGAGAAGAGGTTATATGTGAAGGATGGGAGAAGAGGAGAAGCGTAGGGAAAAAAAAATAAAAACCAATACCTTTAAAAATTTTAATATATCAAAAGGGAAAATTCGGATATCAAAGTATCGATAAGATACCGATATACTAAAATATCAAAAACTGGGTATGGATATGGGTGATACCTATACTCGTACCCTCAACCTAAAAGTACCATATACCCTCAACCTAATTCCGTCCAAAAAAACGTTAAAGGGTCCCACTTTTAAATATTTTAATATATTTTTCTCCAAGCCATAAACCAAGTGAATAAATTAAAAACGAAACCAGACTGCCCCAGTTTTTACTTGGAAAACTTTTTAATATATATTTTTCAATGAAAATTAAAATTTCGTTGAAACTTTTTTTTTCCTTTTTCTTAATCTAAAGTTTTCGGGGATAAAAAAAATTGGGATTTTTTTTTAAAAAAAAATCAAAAATGTAAAAAAATTGCAATTTTCCAGATTTTCAGCAAATAGAAAAACATTGGAAAAAAAATGTCTTGGTTCCTTAAAAAGGAATTGAATTTTATATTTTATTTTTTAAAAAATCTTTATGACATTATAAACCCCACTTTTTTCAAAGAATAGTCGATTTTCATTTTTGCCTCCAACCCTGAAATAGTATACATCATTATTTGCCCTTCGATCTTGTGTTGATTGTCATTGTTTACCCTTACATGTTTACGAATGAAACACGCTCTATCTCCCACCTTTTCTTCTTTACTTTGACGAAACCCTATTTCTTTTTCTCTAATAGTGGATATGTCGATCCCCTCCCTTTCTCACTTTCTCTTATCCGGTTGTTGCTTTGCATCTATATGTGTATTTTGATCCTTTCTTCTATACATATAAACTCTAATTTTCTTTCTTTGTGCAATAGATATCACAATTAGTTGGAAAGAATCCTTGGAATCTGCAATCTCTTGTGTGCAAGTTGTAACTTGATGGAACCGTTGCGGAAGGGAGGCAAACACTTTAGGAAACTAACTCTGAGTCGAGGTCTTGCAAAATCGGAGTGTCGATAAATTCCCAAACCTTTTTTTCACCTTTTTGACCAGTCACAAAACCTCCAAACAAATGAGATAATTTTGGGTTCTATTGTATTTGGTATCGGCATATATTACTGGTTTCTACTCGCTTCTCTCGCTTCTTCTTCTTCCGGTGAATTTGAGGTGGAAATTGCTAGGTACAAGAAACTTCTACATGAATGAAAGGAATCAAGACCCCCACCCAAAACAACAGAGGACGACTAGAGCTATATATTTTTTTATTTTTCCATATGAGTATGATAAACTTGAAAGCTCTTTACTGTTTTTTATTTAGCCTCATCATCCCTCTCTAATCGTCAAGTTAATAGAGTAGGAGATCATAATTTAACAAACCAAATCGAAGAGGCTTCATTTTATGAACTTGGAGGCCGTACAGAAGAAATTGAGAAGGGAACCCCAGCCCGAAACCCCAAACACCAATTTTTGGAATCCTAAACTTGCGACAATGGAGACTCTAAGGAGGAAATGTGGAGGCTTGTTACACACTCGGCATGGTAATGAAACTAGATCGAAACCCAATTTTAAATTCGATTCTACTTTCTGGAGAAACTTGATCAAACACCAGGTAATTAAAACCCACATATTTTGTTGATCCTACAAAAATAAAAAGCAAATCTAAAGTATAAATATATTTTATGTTTTTAGAGAGCTAATCGCTTCTTTGAGGAAGTAAGAACCAAATCTATGTTCCCTTTCATGTTTCATATTTGAAAGCTTCAAGTTTTTATTTTGTGTATGGATGAACTTTGTGTCATAGTGTTTCTTCTTTTTCACTCGTTGTTTAACAAGCTTGACTAGATCCGATTTTATTGCCAAAAATAGTTGAATTTTGATTTTAAGTTTATAGAGTCAATGGAGCGGTGCTTGTAGTAGTTGCCACTGCCGTTGGAAACCTACTCCAGGTATGGGGTGACGCTTTATTGAATGAAGCACAAGTACTCTAATAGGCAATCTGGTTTCTTGATACTGATTGAGAGTTATTCAATTGTTTTGCTAACACAGTGGGGTACTTTAGGGTCTGAAAGTTAAGATTGCATGGCTTGAAGCTGCTAAGGAAGATCTCCGGCGTCAACTCTGTAACATACGGTTTTTGGCTTCACCACCCCGCGGTGAAGGGGGCCGGCCCTGCGGCCAGCCGCGGTCGCGGCCGGGTCAGCCCGCCCCTACGGCTGACCCCAAATCGCGTGATCTGTTTTTTTTTTCCGTCTTTTATTCTTTCCTTTCTTATAAGATCCGATCTTCTATCTTTTGGGTCAACATTCCTTCTATCTTCTAACCCTAATTTGACCTTCCTTGTTCTTTCCCAACCGTTTTTGTATATTCCCACCTTCTCTTCCGTTTTCTTCTTCTTGCTTACGTTCGTCTTCAACCTCAAGCAAATTTGCGGTCTTTCCTTGTGATTCTCTATAGAACGTGTAAGTTCTTCATCCCTTAATCCTTCTGACGTTCATGTATAGTTGTTGCATGCTTCTTCTTCTTCTTCTTCTTCTTCTTCTTTTTCTTCTTCTTCTTCACATGAATCAAGATCCAGTCTTGATTCTTGTTTGTCCTTCGTTGCTGATGAGTATGTGTTTCAAGGCTCCTATGGTTGAGAGTTGTCGTGTGTGGATTGAAGAAGTCGAGCCTTGATCCCCTGTTGTGTTGTTGTTGTCAAGGGAAGCAACGACGATCGCTTCGGCCACGCTGCCACCCCCGCGCCTTGGACGTCCCGCCCCTACGACTACAAGCCATCGCCACCCTCGCGTCTCTGTCGGCCTCCCCTGCGGTTTCCTCTACAGTAACTCCCGTCTTTGGTGAGTTACTTCCTTCCTTGATTCCTCGTTCCTTTCCTTGAGTTGTAAGGTTGATGTTGTTCCTTGGGGAACCTGTGAGGCTAGGTTATGCCCCTATCTTGTTGGAGATTTCTTAGAGATCATGGAGACTAGAAGTTGTAGACTTCTAACTTTTGGTTCGTTTTTGATTCAATATGCCTTGTCTGAGCAGTCATTCATTCTTTTCTTCGAGAAACTGAGCAGTAGCTGACCCTTGTGTTACCTTCGAGTGAGGTAAATCCCTTGGACTTACTTAGCTGCATTCTGTATATTGATTTGACCGTTTTGGTTGTGTTTGTTGTTTATGGTTTTAACGGAAAACCGGACTAGGACGACCTTATACTTTACTTGGCCCAAGTGTATTATAACCGGGCGGTGATCACATTGTCTAATTCAAAATGGGGAAACTAGAAGGTGCTCTTGCGACCAGTTCAGCAGGTAACGGAGGGATGCATCGCCTACGTTCATGTTGGTGAGAGGGGACAAAGGCAAGATCACGTGATTCTCGTTTGACAACATAAGTTGAATTATTAAAGGGATTAACTAAATGAAAGATAATAACCGGTTGTGTGCGAGCATGCTATGTGTTTACTTTCTTATATGTGTTTGTGCCTTTATTGTCTTTCTGATATCTAGAATGTTAGCTAACGGTTTATACCGATGTTGTAGATGCCCTGCAGGTTAGGGATATTGCTGAGTGATTCGGATGGTGTGGTCAACCGGGGTTCCCGTACATTATAGTATGGGATCGGGTTTATATTTGCGCTGTTATCTTTTCAGTTTGTTGTTGAACTCAACTGCGAGTCTTTTGCTCTTTCCCTTTTGTTAAACCTTTGGTTTTTATATAGTTTTGGTTTTCATTTATTTGTGTCTTGTTGCAAGATCTGATGTTATTGTTATTACTCTGAGAGTCGGGACCCATTGTGAGGTCCTATCCTGTAATGCTTCGAGTTCCCAAGTCTTGGGGTGTTATAATATGGTATCAGAGGTCTAGGTTTACAACAATGGCACTCGAAATCTTCTAAAGGTCGAATAGATAAATAAACAGAACCCACAAGGGTTCTACGTTTTTAAAGGGGGTTTTGTTTTAAAATTGTCAGTATGGGATAGATGTGCGGGCGACCACCACTACCTCCGCAAATCTCAACAACTTAGTTTTTCTTTCCTGTTGGCCTGCTATGTGTTTTTCTTGGATTTTGCAGTAGTTGATAGTATGACCTTATATATCTTTATATACATACCCCTATCGCAGATGGTGCGTACTAGAGCTACATCTGTTGTAGGGCAAGGAAGGGGTCGACCACCTCTTCTACCTACAGTCCATGGACGTGGACGTGCAGGAAGATCACCACTAGCTAGAGGTCGGGGCCAAGCCCCTATCGTTGATCCCCCTATTGTTGATCCGTCTATCGTTGAGGCGTTTGCTGAAGAAGTTGTTGAGAGTGTTGTTCCCGAAGTAGGGAACGAGACCTTTGCTAGGTCTGGAGCACAGAGAGCACAGTCGACCGAGTCCGGTCGCTTGTCCATCGGAGTATCTGCATTCCACGACTACGTGCAAAGAGTCGAGGAGGCTATCAGGACCGGAGGACCTGTACCCGCACCGCCAGTACCCGCGAGATCAGCTGAGTTTTCGCAGAGAGTGACGCAGGTGGCTGTTGCACCTGTTAGATCTGTTGAGGTTGTATAGGTACCAGATGAGGCGAGAGAGCCAAGACCCGACTGTTGGTTGAAGTCTTTCAACCAGCTGAAGGTTCCTCCTTTCGAAGGAAAGACAAGATTGGAGGTGGAGCTTTGGCTAGGTCACATGGATTCTGCTATTGAGGTGATCCGCTTCCTAGAGGGTCGTCGAGTCGATATAGTATAGACTTTGATACGAGATTAGGCTCATCACTGGTGGAGGACCATCCGCAGTATGGTCACGAGTTATGAGCAGATGAAGACTATGATTAGAGATCGCTATTGCCCTGCAACAATGAGGAGAGATCGACTATAAGATTTCCTTGAGGCTGGGTTTGAGGACATTCCTATTGTTGAGATTGTCAGCAAGTTCCAAGAGGAGTTGTCATTGTTAGGTCCGTCTGCACCACGGAGGATCAGCATGTGTATCTTTATACTCGGAGGTTGAGGGAGTCTATTCGCTCTTATCTTGTTGGTTTCGTTGTGACTCTTTGACGGACTATCAGTATAGAACAACTTCTTACGAGAGAGACCGACCGGATCACAAGAGAGTTTCTCAAGTAGGAGGTCCTGAGAAGAGACAAAGGACTGAACCAACTAGTACTAGAGCTGGAGCTTCTGAATTTGGGCGCAGTTAGACGTTGGGACGCTCTGGTTTCCAACAGACGATGCAGAGTTCCGATCGAGGACGACAGTGCTATAAGTGGAGGTGTCGGACATATGAGAGTTGATTGTATGAAGACTACAATGACTTGCTTTTCTTGTGGTAAGCCCGGACACAAAGTTGTGTTTTGCTGTCAGGTCAAGGCGTTATCAAAATAGCGTTCTTCACCTACTAGCGTTGTAGGAGGTGGGCAAAGGCCGCCTCAATATCAATCTCAGCAACTGTAGAGAGCTCTAGGTTATACCGCTCCTCAGGGTTCCGCTCAAGGACATGGGAGAGGTAGAGGACGAGTTGGTGGTACGATAGACGCCTGAGATGCTTCGGCTCGAGTTTATGAGCTGAGAAGCGCAGTACAGCCGACAACTCCAACGACCACATGTATCATTCATGTTAATGGTTTTCCTGTTAGAGTTCCTTTCGATACCGGTGCTACGCATTCTTTTATATCTGATGCATGTGTAGATAGATTGGCCTTAGTTACCGTAGAAGGAAGACCTTTCTTTATAGGGTTACCTGATGGAGGTAAGATTAGAGGTACACTAGAGGTCCGCGATTAACCTATTAGACTGGGAGGTCACGATTGGCCAACTGACTTTTTCGTCATGTACTTTGTACATGAAGAGGTTATTTTGGGCATGGATTGGATGGATCGACATCAGGCAGTTCTCGATATCGGCAAGAGGATAGTGACGGTGACTACGGAGTCAGACCATGTAGAGATTTTCCGAGGATGGGATCTCGGAAAGACCGGTACAGTCATCAGCGCAGTCCCAGTTGCGAGACTTATCGGTCAAGGTTGCGAGACTTTTTGGTGCTATGTCGTGAAAGATAGTACGAGTCCAACATTGGAGAAGATTCCGGTATCGAGCGAGTTTACCGATGTGTTCAAAGATCCATCGGGTTTGCCTCCATAGAGGAGTGTAGACTTTGACATTAAGCTAGAGCCCGGAACGATACCGATCTCGAAGGCTCCTTACCGCATGACGCCTATCGAGATGCTTGAGCTTAAGAAGCAGCTCGAGGAGTTACTTGAGAAGGGCTTCATCCGCCCTAGTGTATCTCCTTGGGGCGCACCAGTACTCTTTGTCAAGAAGAAAGACGGGTCGATGAGGTTATGTATTGACTACCGAGAACTTAATAAAGTGACAATCAAGAATAAGTACCCATTACCCCGTATCGACGATCTTTTGGACCAGCTGCACGGAGCTTCAGTGTTTTCGTTGATCGATTTGATATCCGGATATCACCAGCTGAGGGTGAGAGAGTTGGACATAGCCAAGACGGCATTTCGAACCAGATATGGCCACTACGAGTTTTTAGTGATGCCATTTGGGCTCACAAATGCGCCCGCTGTTTTCATGGAGCTGATGAACATCATCTTCATCGACTTCCTATACCAGTTCGTCGTGGTCTTCATCGATGATATTCTAGTATACTCTTGTAGCAGAGAGTAACATGCAAGGCACTTGAGGATTGTACTCCAAGTTCTGCACGATAGAGAGCTCTACGATAAGCCCTCTAAGTTCGAGTTTTGGATGTTTGAGGTGACCTTTCTTGATCACATTGTTTCCGCCAAAGGGTTCAAGGTAGATCCGGCGAAAATTGAGTTTGTTGCATCTTGGCCGCCTCCTAGGAATGTTAAGGAGGTACGCAACTTCCTAGGATTGGCTGGCTAATACCGCAGATTTGTGAAGGGCTTTTCGGTTATCGCCCGACCACTTACTTCCTTGTTAATGAAGTCTACGAAGTTCGTGTGGTCCGAGCCGTGCCTACAGAGTTTTGAAGAGCTGAAGAGAAGGTTGACTTCCGCTCCTATCCTGGCCCGGCTAGAGGGTATTGTGGGCTTTGTGGTTTACAGTGATGCATCCAAGCTAGGCTTGGGATGTGTTCCGATGTAGAGGGGTAAGGTTATAGCATATGCGTCGAGACAGTTAAAGCGTATGAGGAGAACTACCATACCCATGATCTCGAGTTAGTTGTTGTTGTTCACACTTTCAAGATTTGGAGGCATTATTTGTACGAAGCTACGTGCCACATATTCACAAACCATAAGAGTCTAAAGTACATATTCATTCAGTAGGAGTGAAATAACCGCCAACACAGATGGTTGGAGTTGATCAAGGACTTTGATCTAAAGATCTTATACCACCTGGGGAAGGCAAATGTTGTTGTTGACGCCCTCCAGTACGAAGACTCCCTGGGAGATGGCGATTGCTCAGCTGACAACTCAGCCTTAGTTACAATGATACTTGTCATGGCTAGAGATTGATATCCACTTTCCGGATTCCGACAACCACGTGTCCACCTTGGAGATTTTACTTGATCTGTTGTTAGAAATCCGACAAAAACAAGAGAATTTCCCGGCTTTGATAGGATCCGAGACAGGATGTCTCGAGAAGAGGCACCACCGTTTGCCGTCGGTGCCGATTGAGTTTTGAGACACCAGGAGCGCGTATGTGTGCCCTCAGATCGAGAGCTAAAATAGCGGATCTTTTAGGAGGCTCACGCTACACCTTACTCAGTACATTCCTATGCGAGTAAGATGTATCACGATCTTACAACAAACCTTTGGAGTTCAGAGTTGGAGCTCGTGTATGGTTGAGAGTATCCCCGACACGAGGTGTTAGACGTTTCGGCAAAAAGGGCAAGCTGAGTCCCATATATGGTATAATAATTTCTTATGTAAGACCCTACTTTTTGCCTTCACCGCCTCCACGGTGAAGCCACCCCGCAGTAGGGTGAACCCCTCTTGCGGTTTCGCCCCAGATTGCGTCGATTTGATTTTTATTTCGTTTTATTTCTTTTCATAGATAGAAGATCCTATCTTCTATATTGTGGGTCGGTTTTCCTATGATCTTTTAACCCAAGAGACGTCCTTCCTTCTATCTTATCCCACCGTTCCCTAAAAATTTCCGCCTTCTCTTCCTTTTCCCTTTTCTTGCATACATTCTTCTTCAACCTCGAAAGCTACAACCTTCTTCCCTTGTGAACCTTGTTGAACGTGTAAGTTGTTGTCCCTTTTTCATCTCTCATGTTCTTGACCTTACTGCATGCTTCTTCCTTTTGTTTCTTTTCCTTTTCGTTCTTCTCTTTCTCTTCTTCTTCAAGGATCAAGATCGAGTCTTGATTCTTTTTGTTGTTTATACATGTTGTTCTCAAGATTTCTTAGTTGAGTGTGGACGTGTTTGGATCAAGGAATCGAGTTTTGGATCCCTTGTTGTGTGTATGTTGTCGAAGAGTTACGATAGTCACTTTTGTCAAGCGACGACCCCCGCGCCTGTATCTCCCCGCCCCACGGAATTCCCCAACGCCGCCCCTACGGTGTTGTCTAGCCGCCCCACGGTTTTTTCAGTTGTAGCCCCGTCTTTGGTGAGCTGTTTTCCTTCCTTGTTTCTCTCGTTCCTTCCCTTGACTTATGTTGATGTTGCTGACCCTTGTGAGACTGTAAGACTAGGGTTTGTGACCCTAGCTTGGGAAGATCTCTTAAAGATCGTGGAGACTAGAAGTTATAGAGTTCTAGCAATCGTTGATGATTCGTTATGCCTTGTTGAGCAGGCTTTCCGTCCTTATTTCCCGCAGAAAACTGAGTTGTTTGTTGACCTTTGAGTTACCTTTGAGTGGGGTAAGTCCCTTGGACTTACTTATCTGCGTTCCATATATTGGTTTGATTGTATTAATTTGTTTGTGATGTTGTTTATCGTTATGACGGATAATCGTAATAGGATTGACCTTTTATACTTTAATTGGCCCAAGTGTATTATAATTGGGCGGTGACCGCTTGTCCATTTCAAAATGGGGAAATTGGGAGGTGCTCTTGCGACCAGTCCAGCAGGTGACAAAGGGATGCATCCGCTCTATCCAATTGATGAAAGGGGACAAAGGCGAGATCATAGTGATTTTCGTGTGACAACATAAGTTGAATTGGTAAAGAGATTAACTTAATGAAAGATAATAGCCGGTTGAGTGCTATCATGCTATATGTTCCTATTACTTTATGTATGCTTGTGCCTTTACAGTCTTTTTGATATCTAGAATGTTAGCTAACGCTTTATACCGATATTGTAGATGTTCCACATGTTAGGGATGTTGTTGAGTGATCCGGACGGTGTGGTCAGTCGGGGTTCTCGTACATTATAGGATGGGATCGAGTTTATATATATGTTGTTGTTTTCCCTTTGTTTTGAACTCGATTGTGAGTCTTTTACGCTTTTCTTTGTTATAACCTTTGGTTTTATTATAAGTTTTGGTTTTCATTTATTTGTACCTTTTTGTAAGATCCGGTATTGTCGTTGCTATTCTGAGGGTCGGGACCCATTGTAAGGTCCTAGCCCGTAACGCTTTGAGTTCTCAAAACTAGGGCTGATACATGAGACAAGCTTCTCGGGCTCAGCTCGCGTTCGGCTCGTCAAAAGCTCGGCTCGGGCTCGGCTCGTTCGGGTAAAGCTCGGCTCGTTCGGCTAAAATAACACTATATGAGCATTAATTTAGGCGAGCTATTCAGGCTCGGCTCGTCAAAAGCTCGGCTCGGGTTCGTCTCGTTTGTAAACGAGCCGAGCTTGAGCATGCTAAGGCTCGGCTCGTTCGGCTCGTATAACACCCCTACTCAAAACTTGGGGTGTTACAACCAATTACATTATATATATAAAATTAATGTTAAACCACAGTGCAACAACTACTAGCCGTTGCACATGTGGGGTCCACTAACAACTCTTTGAAAGAGCCGTTGGCGGCCAAAGAGCCGTTGCAATTGCAACGGCTCTAAACCGCAGGTTTGGGCCTTTTCAAAAAAATTGCTTAAACCGGTGGTTAACCGCCGCTTTAGGTTTTTTTTTTGAACCTAAACCTAAACCGGCCTTTTCCGGTTAACCTAAACCGGCAAACCTAAATTGGCGGTTTACCCCAAACCGGATCCAAATCTAGTTGACATACTAATACGTGGGCCGTTGACTTACTTTTAACCTACTATTATATGGGTCATTGTGTGTATAATTTAAAAAAAAAAACTATTGAGCTAAGAACACATAATTGACTTGATTATTTAGTTTAACAAAGTCAAATATGTATATTTTTGGTATATATATATATATATATATATATATATTTTCTTGTGATAATTATTTTTAAAATTATTTGTTATCCACGACCTTTTTTTTTATTTATTTGGCCATATTTTCATGTATTTTTCTATCCCAAATCGTTTATCAAGTAAGACTTAATTTTTGTTGATAATAGTTTGAGAACTATTATAAATAGAGTAGAGGGTTTGTGGCATCATATCTTTGGTTGAAATGGCGAAATGCAATAACATATTTACGTAAAAACATATTATTATCAATAAAATGTAAAGTAATTCTCATGTAAAAATGTTTTTGCGATTACAAGTAGAAACTCGATGCGTAAATTTTTTTACAGGAATTTGTAATCGCAAAAAACATTTTTATAATCACAAAAACAGTTTTACATTAATTTTTTATTTTGAACCAACTTTTCGCAAAACCATTTACATTATATAAAAAAATTAATGTTAAACCACATGTGCAACGGCTACTAGCCATTGCACATGTGGGGCCCACTAACAGCTCTTTGAAAAAGCCCTTGCAGTTGCAACGGCTCTAAACCGCCGGTTTGAGCTTTTTTAAAAAAAATATTGCGTAAATCGGCGCTTAACCGCCACTTTAGTTTTTTTTTGTTGAACCTAAATCTAAACCGAGTTTTTCCAGTTAACCTAAACCGGCAAACCTAAACTGTTGGTTTACTTAAACCGGCGGTTTATCTCAAACCGGATCCAAGTCTAGTTGACATACTAATACGTGAGCCGTTGATTTACTTTTGATCTACTGCTATGTGGGTCAATGTTTGTATAATTTAAAAAAAAACTATTGAGCTACGAATACATATTTGACTTTGTTATTTAGTTTAACAAAAGTAAATATGTATATTTTGGATATATATATATATATATATATATATATCTTTTTTTTTTCTTGTGATAATTATTTTAAAATCATTTGTTATCCACGACCCTTTTTTTCATTATTTATGTATTTTCCTATTTCAAATCGGTTATCAATTAAGTAAGACTTAGTTTTTGTTGATAATAGTTTTGAGATCTGTTATAAATATCGGGTAGAGGGTTTGTGGCATAATGTCTTTGGTTGAAATGCCGAAATACAATAACATATATTAAGCATAAACATATTGTTATCAATAAAATGTAAAGTAATGCCCACATAAAAAAAAATTTTTGCGATTACAAGTAGAAACTTGATGCGTAAATTTTTTTACAAGAATTTGTAATCAAATAAATATTTTTATAACTACACAAACATTTTTACATTAATTATTTCTTTTAAACTAACTTCTCGCAAAACCATTTACATTATATATAAAAAAATTAATGTTAAACCACATGTGCAACGGCTACTAGCCGTTGCACATGTGAGGCCTACTAACGACTCTTTGAAAGAGTCGTTGGTGACCAAAGAGCCGTTGCAATTGCAACGGCTCTAAACCGCTGGTTTGGGCCTTTTTTTTAAAAATATTGCTTAAGCGGGGTTTTCAAGCCCTTCAAAAAAACAATTTGTAAAATAACATGTACACAAATTTTTTTAGATAAAAAAAAATGCCGGCGCCCATATTAGAATTTTTTTATGTCGGCACCATCCGTCAGCGCTCAAACTAGACGCCGATATCATCCGCCAGTGCTCAAGTTAGACACAAACGCCTTACGAATTTAGTTGGTCTTTGTAGATTTGAGTGTCGTGTACTAGGATACACAAATGTGCAAAACGTCTATTGATGTTAGAAAACCAAATAACTTCAAACGATAACAAAACGGGTAATTTCAAATCTTCTATATGATTTTAAAACATAATTTCTCCAAAACTGATTTCTGAGTATCAATTTTTTTTTTTACTTAATAATATGAACATTTTTTAACTTAATAATGCACTTTTCGAAAGATATTAGTTAGAGACTTAGAGACATTTCACACAGAATAAAAAAAAAAAAAAAAAAAAAAGCATCTGATTTCTTTGGCTCAACAATTTGACTAGATTTATGGAAGGAAAAAAAAAACATTTTTTTTCATTTCATTCGTATATAAAAAAGCGTTATTGAAGGCTTTGAAGGCAGCAAAAGATGGACTTTGGTTAAGAGTTTGTGATCCCGAGGTCTTCTTCCGCTGTCACACCAAACCCCAAATTTCTTCTCATCATCGCCACTAAGACTGCTCTTCATTCCGTGTCCTCTCCTCCTTCACCAACCTCTTACTGCTTCATTTCGTTGTTGACCTTCTGCCTTTTGCTCAATTCGTAGAGGTGAAACCTAGAAGGAGAAATCCATGGCGTTTGATTTTGAGTCTTTGACGGATGCAACTGCTGGTGCTTTTGGATCTCTTGCTAGCACCACCATCTTGTATCCTCTTGATACTTGTAAGACCAAATACCAAGCTGAAGCCCGTTCTAAAGATCAGCGAAAGTACAGGTATCCTCTCCGATTCTCTTCGCTTTCATGTATTTTAATCAATGGATGTGTTTGTTATTCTTCTCCCGCTGTTTGTCAATTTCATGAAGGATGATTAAAATTTGGGGGATTAAAAGGCTTGCTTTTGACTTGAATTTCTGGGGTTTTTTTTTGTCTTGGCGTGTGTCCACGTCTTTGTTCTAGTCAATTGGTTGGGTGAGTTAGGATGTGAATTCGTTGAAGGTTACTGGCAATCCAAATTGCTTAATTGAAATAGTAGCAGTTCTGGTTGTTACCGAGATTATCTCCATTGATTAGATGATCTCTCTAATTTTGTTATTTCGTGGATTCTGCATTATCCTTCTGTTATTTTCTATTCTTATTTCATTTGGTAATATATGCAAACGTCAACGAACGTAACCCTTTAATTTACAAAATAACCCGTCAGAGTCTAAATATATTTGATGTTTTGTGGATTACAGAGGAGTTACAGATGTGCTGTGGGAAGCCATCCAAAATCGTCAAGTTCTTGCTTTATATCAGGGTCTTGGCGCAAAGAATGTACAATCCTTTCTATCGTCATTCATTTATTTCTATGGATATAGCATTTTCAAGAGGCTTTATTTACAAAAAACTGGAGCCAAATCCATTGGGACTAAAGCAAACTTGGTTGTTGCTGCTGCTGCTGGGGCTTGCACTTGCATTATAACACAGGTTAGTTTCTCACTGGAAAAGGTGTCCTGCTGATAGGCTTAGAGCATCTGTATTTGGGAACAGAGGCTATCAATAGAGAGAAGTTTCAGTGAAGAAACTAGTTACCTTAAATAAGTAAAGAAGTTGTAAATGAAAATATAAGAATTTTTTAGAAGTATCAGGAGATGCTCTTAAACAGTCTTTAATGATATAATGTTCTGTAACCCACTGGCTTGGTTGTTCTGTAGTATTTACTGGTATAACGACATGATAAATGTGTTGAATCTTGTGGTAGCTGTCAACTTATATCCTGGATGAGTTTTGTATTTTAATTCCTGCATTTTGCAGCAGTTCTAATTTTGTGAAGGAGTGAGCTTCTACTACTTGTTTCTGACATTGGCACAAATTTTTGTCCTTAGTTTTCTGCATACTACAAAGGGACATCTTTATAATGCTTGACGTTTAAATGGGCACTTTACTTTTCGAAGCTATGATAAATAGTAGAGTTTTACACTGGTCTTATTACAATTTGAAGCTAAGTTCTTCTACTGCCCGTGTCTTCTCTTATTGCCAATTAATGCTTCCTACTTTCCTCTGCAGCCTCTAGACACAGCATCCTCCAGGATGCAAACTAGTGAATTTGGGGATTCTAAGGGGCTTTGGCAGACCCTTACAGAGGGAAGTTGGAGGGATACATTTGATGGTCTTGGCATCTCTCTTCTTCTGACATCAAACCCATCCATTCAGGTATCTTATTGGTTCCCTTAAGACGCCGTTGGGATCCAATGCCTATTGGTCTTTTACATTGTCCTTTATTGAACTGTGGGAAGAAAAACAACTGAGTGGTACACATTTCATTGACAGTTTACAGTTTTTGATCAATTAAAATCTAGACTGCTTAAAAGTAGGCAAAGCAGTGAGAAGGGCAAAGAAGCATCCCCGCTAGTACTCTCTGCTTTTAATGCTTTCTTCTTGGGAGCTCTGTCAAAATCTATTGCCACATGCTTGACATATCCAGCTATCAGGTGAGTCTTTATCTTGTTTCTTCCTATATGTTTAGCCCTAGGTTGGTTCGTCTCTGACCTATAAAAATCAATGCCATGAAATAACACCTGACAGAATGCTAGCTGCAAAGTAAATGTACAATATACACAGGAATCAAGCATAAATAGATATCTGTTTAGAAATCAGTGGCCTTATGCATCTTTTCTGATAAACTGACCGACTGTATCAGGTGTAAAGTCGTGATACAAGCTGCTGATACTAATAAAGAGTATGCTGGTGATAAACGGACGAAGAAAACCATTCAAGGAACATTTTATGACATATGGAAGAAGGAAGGAGTAGCTGGGTTCTTCAAAGGGTTACAAGCCCAAATCCTGAAAACAGTCCTAAGTGCAGCATTGCTGTTGATGATAAAGGAGAAGATCACGAAATCGACTTGGGTCTTAATGTTTGCTCTAAGAAGATACTTGTTTTCCGCCACAGCTAGATTGAAGACGGTCTGATCAAGTGATTGTTACTCTGACTAGTATTTTCATATCCTTCTGCTTGATGATGACCAAACTGGGAAATAAGAAACATTTGCAGGAAAGGCCATTAGATGACAGAGACTTGAATAAGACGCATGGTTTCATGTTTATATTGATTATGAATGTTAAAGAGAATTATAATTAGCTGTCTTCCTGCCTTCTAATATTTGCATACCGGGGTGTAGTTAGATATCTGAATACCTCATTCATCTCTCCATCATCTTATAGATCACACGCTTGCTTTTTATTATAATATTTATTAGTTTAGAACTTTTATACTATTAATTCATATTCATATAGAGTGTCATTAGTTCAAATATTTTATATTAAAATTTTTTATTTTTTTGAATTTTTATTTAGTTATATTTTTTATACACCCAAGTTTTGAACTGGTATTATAGTATAAACTAAAATAATACTTTACAATATGTATATGTTTATGGAGTTCGAACTAATAGAGCAAAAGTAAATAAAAAATATAACAGAAGTGTATACAAGTAAAAAAAAATAACAAAACTTTTATGTAGTTATATTCTTATACACAAGTTTGAATGTTGTTTTTCGTTAGTTCAAGTATTGTGTTTTATTAGTTCAAGTATATACTGGTAAAAAAATGTATAAAAATATATTATTAATAATATAATTAAAAAAAATACATGAATTAATAGCTTATATTATAATTGATACTATATAAATTTTGAATGAATCAAACAAAAGAACTAACAAAGTAACAATAATAAAATTTTCTCATTAAAATGTTGAGCTAATAGTACAAAGATTTTAAACTGATAGGACAAAGTTTTGAACGAATAGTACAAAAACCTAAATAAAATAATAATCATAAAAAAATTAATACGTGTCAATTTCACAACTCTTCGTAATTTCATATCAAAAGAACTACATCTTACTTGAATCAAAGCCAATAAATAATATTTTGTGTAAGTCCAAATGTTATCATAAGAATGTAAATAAATTAATACTTTACCGTATGTTTATGAGTTCAGATTGATTTTTATTAAGATTTTTCCTATATGTACCAATTACTTAGTATTTTTATAAAGCAATACTAATGTGGTCATAATTAATTTTGAGTTTATTTTCTTAGATTTTTTTTTATTTTATAACTGAATTTTTAATAAAATATATTAAGAAATGATATAAGGTGTAAATAAATCAAAACATGAGGATATCAATAGGAAATTTAAAAATTGTGGATACGAAAAGTTCAAACTTAAAGGCAACAAGAGAAAAAAAATCTTTTTTTATTAATAAAATAAAGTCCATACACAATATGAAATAAAAGTCTTTATATATGTCACAACTTCTTACAAGTTTTCTCTTTAATTGTAAAAAGATTTTTTCATTATTGTTTTTTTCTTTATATATTTAGGTTTATTTATTTATTTTTACAAGCAATAATATTCCTACTATTTAGATTTCTTATAATGGGCTTTTTTTTATATTAACCATAGCATTTTATATTAATTTATAATTAATTGATGGTTCATATAGTTATTTAAAACAAGGTCATCTTTCTCAATTATACGGCAATTGGATACCAATTGAAACAGTATGCTCATACAAGCCACGGGACTTAATTATATAAATAAGTAAACACTAATAAAATGCTAATCAGGAAGTTTTGTGGCATATTTTTTTAATTATGGAAAAAAGCATAAAAATCGCCACTTATTTACACTTATTTACTAAAAAAATACTTGTAAAAATCAAATTCACACAAAAACCGGTCAAAGACGAGGATAACTTAATTTCGATGACTCTAAACTTGATTATGGGTGACTTCCAGAAAAATAACTTGAATTCGGTACTAAAAGCGGAGGTCTATACTTTGAAATAACTTGAATTTGGTACTAAAAGCTAAGCTTATGCTTTGACTTGCAAGAAGCTGTTAAATTACAAATTAAAAAGATCGAAATTGAGGGTGATTATTTGTGTCATCAAGACACTCTAAGGTCTTTGAAGTTGTCCGTGGAAGGTCGAGATGATTATATCCGACTCCAAATTGGATCGTTGTTCTTTGACGAATTCAGAGAATTAACTGTGTTGTTGACCTATTGAACCATTTGAGAATCTCGACAGATAACACCAATTTTTCTAATAATCTTGAACTTTGTGTTCTCGTCCGCAAGTATGTTTTAGATTAGACTACTTTAGTAGCTAGACCAACCTAACCGGTTTTCGTTAAAAATACTTGTAAAAAGTTTGCCAACTAGCTTTTCGGCTAAATTATTCATGGAAAAATGATTCAAAATAATATCAACTTTGAAAATTACCGGAGTGATACAACCGTCAATATATTCAACAAAAATAATACGATTTGTTTTTTTTTTGACAAAACTTTAACTCGGCGACGACATGACAACCAACTTCTTACATGTCATCAAAAAATATTTTGTAAATTTAAACAAAATTATTAAAAAGCAGCAGTAAAAAAACTTCAAGAAAAAATTGATTTTTGTTTATATAAATTAAAATCATTTTACTTAATTTATGATTTTTAGTATAGTAAAAAAAATTGGGAGAATTTGACATACTAGGCTTTTTTGAGAATATGATTTAGTAAATGTACCCCATAATTTTTTACCACTTTCATTTAATGGTTGGTAAAAATAATTAACCCCTTTATTTAAAAAAAGAAACTCTTCTATTGAAAAAAAGGAAAAAGAAAGAGGATTTTTCAAATACGTAAGTTACTAACTTAATTTTTTATTTGCTTTTGTTTTTCCCTTTTTTATTTTATTTTTTATTTTTTTTATTTTCTAGTTTGTTTTCATACCAGAAATTTACATACCAGAAATTTTACATACCAGAAATTATACATACCAGAAATTATGCATACCAGAAATTTTACATACCAGAAATTTTGCATACCAGAAATTTTGCATACCAGATATTTTACATACTAGAAATTTTACATACCAGAAATCTACATACCAGAAATTTTGCATACCAGAAATTTTACATACTAGTAATTATACATACCAGAAATTTTACATACCAGAAATTTTACATACCAGAAATTATACATACCAGAAATTATACATACCAAAAATTTTACATACCAAAACACTTCATTAAACCTGATAATAGGGACGCTTCACCAGATGAATGTATTTGGTGTCGAGAACAGGGATACTCTGACTCACAAAGCAACAGGGTATGCCAGAAATCTATTGAAGAAACCTGATCAATGCAGAGTTGTTTGTGCATCTTCTCATTTGTTTTGGGCTGATGATCCTAAAGGCCCAAGGGAAGGGGAGAGGTACGCTAGTTGGAGCTCCCTATTTTGAAGAAATCATTTGAAGGTTCTTCTTTGCTTGACGCGGGCTCTCAAGATTGCGAATTCAACAGATGTCCAACGCAGGACGGGGTCGCAATGATTCTGTTGTGCTTTTTTATTGAAATTCTCAACAAGTATCTCTACTTCTATGAAAAGGGCAATACAAATATCACTGTGTCCACCATCCAGGAATTGAATGAATTAATCACGACAAAGATGCAAAGTGATAATTCCGCAACAAACTCTCAAGAAAAAGCGTTCCTTGCCAATACGCTGCGTTACATCCAGTTCCAGAGACAAAAGGGTGGTTCTGTGAGCGAGAAGTACGAGCTTCTCAAGGTCTAGGTTGCGTTAGATCTAATGTATACTTTAGGCAATAATGAGAAGGGAGGAATATATACCTGAAGCTGCAATCATCGGCGCCTTTGTGAGTACGGAGTGAGGGATGAGCACTGGCTGTAACCTGTTTCAATCGAGAAAGAAAAGGGGCAAAATCAGAAACCCTTGGCGAAACTAAAAAAGGGGGCAAAACCAGATCCGAGTGAGGGGGCAAAACCAGATCCGAGTGAGGGGGCAAGGCTAGCAATGGTGAGGCCGGAGATGTCATCGGATCTAAGGAGGGAGGAGTAGCAGATGAGGAGAAGTGAGAGAAGCGGAAGACCTAGATGATTAAGGGTTTTCGTTGAGGAGAGAGGGGCGAGTAGAGGAAGTTAAAGTGATTGAACGGTAAATATAATTTAGGGGTACATTTACTAATAAGAAAATAGAAAAGGCCTAGTTACTCTCTTATAATCTCAAAATAGCCTAGTTTCCAAATTAGCCCAAAAAAAATTAGTTTTCACATTTTTGTAAATAAAACATGTCGTATTATTTTTGTTGAATATATTACTAATTTGTATCACTTCCATTAATTATGGGAGAATTTGACATACTAGGCTTTTTTGAGTTTTTGTTTAAGAAAATGTACCCCAAATTTTTTACCACTTTCGTAGGTAAAAATTATTAACCCTTCTATTTAGAAAGAAAGAATAAATGATGTTTTTTATTTGTTATACAAGTATAAGTTTTAATTTTTAACTACTGAATTTGTTTTCTTTTATTATTTTTCTTGCCTTTTTTTATTTATTATTTATTTTCTTTTTTATTTTCTGGACTGAATTTCTCATACCGGAATTTCTCATACCAGAATTTTCATACCAGAATTTTCATACCAAAAATTTCATACCAGAAATTATCATACGAAAAGTTCATACCAGAAATTTCATACCACAAATTTCATACCAGAAGTTCATACCAGAAGTTCATACCATAATTTTTTTTACGCCAGAATTTTTCATACCATAATTAATTTTTTTCATACCAGAAGCTGTTTTTTTAATCCTTTTTTATTTTTTTTTATAATTTTCTGGTATGAGTTTCTGGTATGAAGAAACTCATACCAGAATTTTTTTTTCTTTATGTCCTTTTTTTTATTTTTTATAATTACATACCAGAATCTTTTACATACCGGAATTTACATACCGGAAATTACATACACATAAACAACAAAATGATCAATATTTGACTGCACAAGAACATCAAGTAGCACGAATAGCCCTAGATGCCGATACCCGCCGCCAATGAACGGCGTCTCACCAAAAGCTCACCGGCGTTCACTTTAACAATCCGAACCCGAGCGCACAGTCCACCTGATACCACACTTGTAGAATTTAGATCCATTGATTATGAATTTACAGTACAACGAAATATTGTATTGTAAATTTACACTATCTAACGAAGAACAAAATACTTAAGTAACGAGCCAAGCTGATTAAATTATCATGCCCATGTAAATCATATCATGCATTTACGTTTTATTAACTACAATTGAAAACTCCACATCACTATAATACTGGACAAGATCCACTCAAAAATCCCAACTACCAATTTCCATTTATCAGCAAAACTTTCATTTTTCTCTCTCTCAAAGGAAAGAGAAATCCTGTGCCGTTGAACTCACAAAAGTCTCATCGAATCCGACCGACCCGAAAACTAAGATGATATCTATGGCTAAATCGCACTACTTGGTCGCCCACAAAACAGAGCACCAACATAGAATAATCACAAATTAAAACAAAAACAAAAATCTCAGAGAAACGAGTTCAACATACCAGAAGAGAGAATAATCCTAATCCCCTCTGGATGTTCTTGTAGTAAGAATTATCGAACTTATTAGGAGTCATAATGTTGTTGAACACCGAAATCGCCGGGTCCTTCGTGTAATCTTTGCAAGCGGACCTCAATCTCTGCGCAAACCTAGGTTTAGCGACGGATCTGAAGGCTGGTAGTGGTTGTAGTTGTAGATCCCGCCAGCGAACTCCTTATAGTGCGATTTTTCTTCCAGATCCAGATCTAGATCCAGATCCAGCACCATTGCAGTCATGGCTTCTCCTCCACCCATCTCACTTTCTTCTTCATCTCACTTTCTTCGGCACTAGCTCTCCGGCACTAGATCTAGAAGAAATGATAGGTGATATCCTTGCAGAGGAATGAGGAGGCTACTAGAGGAGAACGAGATATTGAGGAAAGGGAAGTAGAAGCCACAGATTCAGAGAAGGGAAAGAAGGAAAAGAGGAATGAGGCGGCTACTAGAAGGAGAACGAGATAATGAGGACAGGGAAATTTGACGGCTAGGTTTGTGCGGTTAAAAAAAACTGGGGTATATTTTCTTAATTGAAAATCCCATAAAAGCCCACTTAGTTAATTGGTTTTAAAAAGGCCTAGTTGCCTAATTTGCCCATTAATTATTGAAGTTGACATTATTTTAAGTTCAATTATGAAGTTGGTATTATTTTGAGTTTTTTTCATCCATTCAATATATTTGTTGGTAATTTTTTTTATTGAATATACCATGAAATCTATCAAAATAACACAAGAAAGAATTAGGTCAAATAACAACTAGCCTTTAAAACTATGAAACTTTTAAAATAAGTTTATTGTTTCATGTTTCTTCTTTTTTGGGGGGAATAATTGAAATTGAGTGAGTCATTTTTTTTTTGATACATAAGTAAAAAAACTTAGGAGGATCAGTTTCTAAAAACCAATCAACCTAAAGCATATTTTTGGATGAGGTCTTGAACGTCTTCTGGGATTGCATCTACATCCCGCTCTTCATTGTGCCCGTGCAAAACAATCTTGTCCGCAACCGTGTTAATTTCCCTAATTAACACGGAGGTTCAGAAAACATGATTTGGTCTAGATCGGAAATTGGGTGAGTCATGAGTGTACATAATTTGGTCTAGATCGGAAAAGACCTAACTGAACAAAAAGAGACCGGACAAGGAGGTTCAGAAAATTGTAGTTTTTCAATTTAATAAAAAAAATAATAACGAAGTCAGAAAAACAAAATAACATTGGTCCAACCAGTCCATTTTATTGGTTAATATTTTAGGCAAATTGTTTTTACATCGGAGTTAAGAGATCAATTTATCGGTGCCAAATGTGACAGTTTCGTCATAAAAAAACTCCCAAGCACGAACCGTTGGAATATTCCAAATTCAGAAATTGCAGAACTTTGGCCGTTTGCTACCAACACAACACTCAGATTTTTCCCTTTCACTTACAAAGGCCAAAAAGAATCAATCAAAGAGGAAGAAAACCCCAAAAAGAGACTGGTGGACGTCATTCAATAGGGATAAGGGTGGTTCATATTACCAACGGTGTCTTAACATGAATATCATGCCTCTTCAATCTTTTTCTTTCTTTCCCTTCATGATTCAATCTACATCGACTTCAAATATACTTCAGGACAGAATTATTTAATTTCCATTCTTACGAAGAAGAAGAAGAATGGCGTTGGCTGCTAGCAGCCATGTATCCCTGTCGACAGCGGGCAGCAGTACAGCCAGAGGCTGCTCGTCGAAGGCCTTCAAGTTCAGCAATGGAGAGCTCATGGGCTTGAAACTGAAGCTCAATGTCACAAATCCTAGAAAAAGGATTTCTGCAAGGCCAATCTGCATGTCTTTAACAGCAGATTTTGCTACCCAATCTAAGGTCTGAAAATCACATCTCTTTTGGATCATTATGCAATTTCATGGAGTTTCTTACCTGTATTGGCAACCATCACAGTTTTATCTCTTAAATAAATGCACAAGAAAATGAGGATGGAAAAGCAGCATCAGTTATGCTGTCCAACTTACCAATATTGTATTTCTTCAGTGATCCTTCAGCAATATCCATCCACATTTTGTTGTGCTTCACAATGCAGAATCTTGTTTACAATGCTGTCAAAACCTTTTTGGGTCTGATGTTGTTGGTGATATTAGACACTGCAATGAAACTATGATTGCTGACAGTGACTATGGTTGGTGCTGAATATCATAGATCAAGGATCCAGAGCAGGAGCAGCGGGATGCCAGGTCAGTTGTGGCGGTTATACTTGGAGGAGGTGCAGGGACTCGCCTTTTCCCTCTCACCAAACGCCGTGCTAAGCCTGCTGTTCGTTTCCACTTTTATTTCTTTTTTTTTTCAACTGCAAATGTTCAGTAGAGAAACAAAATATTGGTCTTTAAAACTGCTTTGATTGTATAGTAGTAAGAAGAATGTCATTTCCGGTTCTCTGGTTAGGTTCCTATTGGAGGTGCATACAGGCTGATTGATGTACCAATGAGTAACTGCATCAACAGCGGGATCAACAAAGTCTACATTCTTACACAGTTCAACTCAGCTTCACTGAACAGGCATATTGCCAGAGCTTATAACTTTGGCAGTGGGGTCACTTTTGGAGATGGCTATGTGGAGGTAAGAATGTACCTTTAATCATGTCATGTGTTCTTCTCGTTATAACTTGATTACCCTTGAAAGCTTAAGCTGATCTATATTCTCCTTTATAAGGTTTTAGCAGCCACACAAACACCAGGGGAAGCAGGTAAAAGATGGTTCCAGGGTACTGCTGATGCTGTTCGGCAGTTTGATTGGCTCTTTGAGGTAAGCTTGTTTTTCTTTTTATGTTTAGGATTCTTAAATTTATTAAACAAGTAAGATTGTCAGTGATTTAGAAAGGATATCTTGAAAACACATTTTACAAAAAAAGTGCATGCTTAACATAAATTTTGAAGTATGCACATTTCCATTCTTTAAAAGTTCACCTCTTCAGTACACAAAATATGCACATTATGACACATGATTGTACATTTTTACACTCTTTTTTTTAATCATAAGAAACCTTCTAACTGGAACCAATTTCGTTAGATATGTGCAGTTTTTTCGTTTTTTTGTTCATGTTTTCAGACTCTGATATTTTTTCATCATCTGGCTCCTGACAAGTTTTTGTCTATCTACATGCTAGTAGGATCAAAGAAGTAGGGAGATAGAGGATGTTTTGATTCTGTCAGGAGACCATTTGTACCGTATGGATTACACGGATTTCATCCAGGCAAGTTCCATTTCAATATTCCTTCGCTTATCTTCACGTATAGGGGGAAAGAGGATTCATTACAATGAACTTCTAGTTATATTAGAGTGTTCTTGTCTTCACAGAATCATAGGCAGAGTGGAGCTGATATAAGTATTTCATGCATACCCATGGATGATAGGTAGGTCAGATTTTACTCAAAACTGCTTTAAAATATTCACAGCATACCTTAGTTGCTGAATTTTGTGCGATCCTTGTAGCCGTGCCTCGGATTTCGGTTTGATGAAGATAGATGACACTGGAAGAGTTCTCTTCTTCAATGAGAAGCCTAAAGGAGATGAACTGAAAGCAATGGTTAGTGTTCACAACAATTCACATCTTTTGGTTATTAGTACATAAGCTTGACAAAATGCTGTGCAAACACTGCAGGCAGTAGACACGACCGTTCTAGGTCTGTCAAAAGAAGAAGCAAAGAAGAAGCCTTACATTGCTTCCATGGGAGTGTACATTTTTAAGAAAGAGATACTTTTAAATCTGCTCAAATGGCGCTTTCCAACTGCTAATGACTTCGGGTCAGAGATAATCCCTGCATCAGCTCAAGAATTCTTCACCAGGGTATGCAGATTAAAGAGAATGAATTATGAAAAATTAAATCTACTTACATAACTTCATTTTTGTGATACATATATGCATTAGACAATAAATGATGAAGCAAACATCAAACCTGAAATGCTATTGCAGGCTTATCTGTTTAATGACTATTGGGAAGACATTGGAACAATCAAATCCTTCTTTGAGGCAAATTTGGCACTAACCGCTCATGTGAGTACTCAGCATTTATTTATATATATATATATATATATATATATATATATATATATGACAATTTAATTAAATGTTTTTTCCTTATTCGAGATAGAAGGACAGAGCTGACTTGGTTATGCTTTGTTTTTACTTCAGCCTCCGAGATTTAGCTTTTACGATGCCCAAAAACCAATGTATACTTCGAGAAGGAACTTGCCTCCGTCAAAGATTGACAATAGCAAAGTCAGTAAATTCAACACACACCCTAATATCTGTTTTAGTTGTGAGACATTTTCCAACTTTTGATATTATTTTGTTCTATAGATTGTAGACTCAATCATATCACATGGAAGTTTCATAAACAACTCCTACATTGAGCACAGTGTCGTAGGTATAAGATCAAGAATAAACTCCAACGTACACCTGAAGGTCAGCGGCTAAATATTTCTATATCCAGCTTGATCAACTTCCATGCGTAGATTATTTACACAATGCCATTATAAGCAAAAGAGTGGCCTGAAGAGTATCTTTTCACTCTTAACATCTTCTGTGATCAGGACACTGTCATGCTTGGTGCAGACTTCTATGAGACAGATAAAGAGGTTGCATCAATGCTTGCAGACGGAAAAGTGCCAGTTGGGATAGGTGAAAACACAAAGATCAAGTAAGTTACACCGATCTATATTTGAAATTTTGAATCTTGCCAATATAACCTTCTCATGTTCTAGAAATACAGACACACAACATTAAGGTAGTACTTTCCAATCCCGTAACACTTATGATGGAATTGTGCAGAAATTGCATAATTGACAAGAATGCGAGGATAGGGAAGAATGTTGTGATTGCGAATTCTGAGGTATATAATACCATGAATGGGTTAATAAATGTACTACTAGTTTCAAAATGACTCCTGACTTACTTTTATGATTGTTGCAGGGGATACAAGAGGCTGATAGAACCTCAGAAGGGTTCTACATTCGATCAGGAATCACCATCATATTTAAGAACTCAACAATGAAAGACGGAATTGTGATATAAAGGTGGGAAGATCTGTAACACTTATTAGACTAAGTTCAGAAGCAATCATGGTGTGACCGTGTGATGATTTATTACATAAGAGCGTTATGGTAATGATAGTCATTAGATGGAGTATGGAACAGTTGGAGGTATATTTCATTCCTATATTTATAATCCTTAAAACTATTAAAATCACCAATAATGTTTCTTTTTCTTCAATTTATGTACATCAAATTTTAACCCTGGGAATTTCCTTGAGTTATAAATACTCTCCTGCAATGATGAATAATGCAATGGTCATATAGAGAATGTGTACGTCATAAATCATAAAACAATATTATGGTTTGATAAATCTTACCTATACGGCTGAAAAATTATTGATGTAACTTAGATTCGCAAATTCTTCTCATTAGTAATCCAAATATCCTAATATGCAATACAAGTTTCGTTTAGTAAATTGCATAATCGGCTTCTAAGTTTTCCATTCTTCACTCAAAATAAGGCTCAGCCACAATCAGGAAGCAACAATTCCCACAGAAATCTACAAGGCATACACATAATGACAACCTTAATACAATCAAAGACCATGATAACGAAGAAGTAGAGAAGAAAAGGAATTCGAGCGAGTATACCAACTGAAATTAGAGATTGCTTACAGCCTTCAGAGTTCAGTGCTCATTCGGCGACGCCACAACAGTGTCGAGACCAACCGCTATCAACGTGTAGGGCCTCACCTCACTAGCGCCGGGCATCGATTTCACTGCCGACGATCTCTTAGCATCACAGGGACCTTTGATTCTCTCCGCTTTCGGTCCGACAGGAATGGCGTAGTGAGATTTGCGCCTGTTCATCTTATGTAATTGGGCTATTTCACCCCTTATCGGCCACCCGATCCAAAAAAAAAACTGAAAACGGGTGAAAGCGGGTTGGTGAATTCATCCGCCCATCAGTCCATCACCCATCTATCTATCCTACCCGTATTTAATGTTTAAAAATATATATCTTAATATTTATAATTTTTATATATAAGGTTTTTTTTTTATCTTTATTTCCTTTTTTTTTTTAAAAAAATAGCCTAAAATAATTTATCTATTAACATTAACCCAAAATAATATCAACTTTAAATTATAAACTATCAACATTTTTACAAAAATAGTACTTTTTATTTTTTCGACAAAAAAAAATACTATCTGCCGTGACAACCCACATTTTACATGTCATCAAAACATGAGATTAGTTTGATAATTTTTCGATGTGAATTTTAACGTTTCTAATTAAATTAGTATTATCTAATATATTAAAAAAATTAAAATAAATTTATTTTTTTTAAAATTTTAAAAATATTTTTAAAATAGGACGACTTTTTATTGAATTTTTTGGGATTTTTTCATATATTTTTTTTATTTTCTTATAAATTTTTTAACATAATCGGGAAAAAAATCTTTAGGGTTTATGTTAAAACATGAAATTAAAAAAAAATTATTTTTCTAAAAATTTTTATAAAAATTTTAAACTTCATTTTATACAAAATTATGAAAATAATATGATAAAAAAATATTCAAAAAAAAAAAATTTCGAAAACATTTTTCAAAATCAAGTTTTTTTAAAATGAAATAAATAACTTTATTTAGATCTTTAGCTTATTAAATAATATTAATATAATTTTTTTAATAAATAAAATCCACATCACACAACTCACCCTAATTTTTTGATGACATGTAATAAATATATTGTCACGTTAGCACCGAAGATAGTATTTTTTCCGGAAAAATATGACGTATTATTTTTTGTAAATACTTTGATAGTTTGTATTGGTGCTCTTAATTTTCAAAGTTGATATTATTTTGGGTTCAATGTTAATATTCGGTATATTTTGGATTATTTTTCCTTTTCTTATATATTATTATTATAAAATAAACCTTATAATTTTATTTCCTAATATATTTAAGTCCTTATTCTTGATTCATTACGGTCACTTAAATAGTGGTAGAAAACATAAGGGTAAATTCACTAGCTATACACTTTTACGATAAATGGGGTTGATAATGAGACGAGGTATCAGACGGTTAATTGATGGTGCTTTTCACGGTTCTCGTACAAGTAATGTTGACCAAGGTGTTGACGAGTCGGGTTTGGACACAACGAAGGTGACAAATGATGCCAGTGATATTGTCCGCCCTAGGAGACAAGATAAGAAGGCGGATAACCCAACAATTTAGGTCATCACGATAGCGGCTGCCGCCTTGCCGGTAGCTGATTGTCGGCGGCAATGTCGCCCGCGACCTCGGCCTACTGGTCCGGTGGAGCTGCTAGGAGGGCGAAAAGGCTGCGGCTGGGTCATGTTGAGATCGCCCGAGGACAACAGAGTAGTGGGCTCCTCAATAGTGTGTTAGAAGCAGGATTACTCCTGGTTTAGCATACTTTGTGTAGTCACGAACGACGACAACGTTTGGGTCTAATTGATGATACTTCCAACAACATATTTGTTAGACATTCCATTGATAAGTTACAAGACTAACTTTGAGTCAAAGACGAGATGACCGACATCTTCGATTTGGGGTGCAGTGGTTTTGAGGGTTTGATACTAAGTTGCGACGGAGTTGTAGGAATCCTGATGGCAATTTATGAGCCTACTTTCTGGATCTACAACCCTAGTAAATTAATTATCATGAAAAAGCCTCTTTCCACACAACCAGACTTCTCTAGTAGTGGATCCAGGTTTAAGGATCGTCAAAAGCATATCCTCGTGAATTGTAGCGTAAATCCAAGAAAGACCAATCATATCATGTTTGCGCAAAGGAAATCGGTGATGTTAATAGGAGTGCCATCAATGTAATCAATGACATCCTGGGCATGAGCCGTTACAAAAAAACAATTCCGTCCAAGAATAATACTACACTTTAGCGTGATTGAGAGTGATCGGAATCTGATTGCAAATATTCGACACGGATTGAGCGGCTTGGAATTGCGAGCGAGGGGCAAAGACATTAGTGGTCGTGGATTGTTGGTAGTTGGGTGTGGGTGGATCAACCATGACCATTCCGCAACAGGATTCACGATGGGGTTGATGTCTGACATTGTAGCTAGTTGTTCTGCAACAGTGTTGGCAAAAAGAGGTGGCGCGGATCAGGTTTTCTTAAAACTTAGGATTTTGAGAAGAAGACTCTAATGCCATGTAAGTTGAGATGTAGATGAATGGAAAATAATCCCGTAAAGGGATCCTGCCTCATATTACATATATTAGTGAATAATTAAAAGGTTATAGACGTCAACCTATACACAATATATAACAAATAATATCTCCTAACAAGGAATACTTTCGGACCAAGCTAATAAGTGGGTGACACTTAGGATGACTTCCCAAGGAGGGTGGTTGCAAGCAACGAGTCTCCATGATAACCTTCCTATGACCTATGTCCCAAGATGCATCAAACCCATGTACAATGCTCTATAACTCGGTAATGAATCGAATATCCCTATGTTATGCACAAAAACTTCGTTGGCCTTGAACTTTTTCATTCCTTAACACCTTCACCACAGAGCCTTACCATTAACTTTGACGGCACTTTGGTCGGAAGGGATCCAACGGATGAGGGTTCTCGTTCTTGAACGATTGTCTTCTTTCTTATTCTACCACTTTCACGTTCTAGCATACTCCATCACCCTCAATATTATGACTTTGTATATCTCTCCCCCGCGAGTCTCCCATCCTTGAACACTAGATCGTTCCTCTAGTGTCAAATGCACCGCAAGTACAAAAACAACACGTCACAAAAGTTTTTAGGATTAAGAAGGTTACATCAACTCCGCTAATCATGACCATTGGCGTGGAGCATGACGTTGTCCAGTTGCGGACGGATCAAGATGCAAAAGGATCCACACTGGCTGGTTCAGTTAGTTCAATGGTTGTCCTCTCTAGCTTGAGCTATGTGTAGAGATCGATGGAAATCTTCAATTAAAAATAATAGTTTTTTATCTTCAAAATATGTTTATTACTAGATCAATTTTTTCCGACTATTATTATTAAAGCGTTAGTACTCGTTTTTTTTAATTGAATTATGTAATGATTTAGGTGAAATAAATGTAAAAAAATTGTTAGGCTAATTCATATTTTCAAATATAAATATTGTGATAATAGGTCACTCCGTGAGGTGGAAGAACATTCCGAAAGAAGACGGAACATTCTGAAAGAAGACGAAATATTTTGGAAGGTGGTGGAACATTCCGGAATATGATGGATCCTTCTAGAATAAAGCGGAATACTCCGGAAGGTGACGGAACCTTCCGGAAGGAGGCGGAGCTACCGGAAGATGATGGAGACATCTAATACTCGAGGGAACTATGTAGACTAGATTAGAAATCTAGGGAGAGTTCTAGATTTGTACATGATTGAGTAAGAAGGCTCCGGAATAATCTAGGAGAATCGAGTTTCGGAACCTTCCAATAAAGGAGGTGGCAATGTCTATATATGGGGGAGACCCCTCTCATTTGTGTAATTCCATCAAGAAGAGAGTAATAAAGGCTTTTAAAAGAGCTTGCACGTGAGGTTGGTGTACAAGTGTGAGTGTGCAACAAAACACCCGTTTATACATACTCGGTGTGAGCCGGGAACGCGGAGTTTTCCCCAACAACTGGTATCAGAGCCGAGGTTACGGTGGTGGTGTTCTGGTAAAATTTGTTGCTTATTGAATCTCGTGATTGGCGCGATGGCGGCCGAGGCGATGAAGGTGTTTGAGATTCCTTTCTTTGACGGGAAGATCAACTTCACTTTGTGACAGAGTACGATTCAAGACTTATTGGTACAGCAGGGTCTTCACCAAGCTCTGGAGGATGAGAAGCCTGAATCGATGAGCGAGGAGAAGTGGAGAAGCATATAGAGGAAGGCGGTAAGTACAATTTGGTTGACGTTGGCTCCCGAGATTAAGTACGGTGTGTTGAAGGAGACCACACCGAAGGCGTTGTGGGAGAAGCTCGAGAGAATATACGCGTGGAAGTCGTTAACCAACTGATTGTGCTTGAAGATGGAGTTTTACTCGCTCAGGATGGAGGAAGGAGGTAATCTTCATGACCACATTAACTCGTTTAATCAACTAGTATGTCAATTGTTGAATGTTGATGACAAGATTGGAGAAAATGAGCAAGCGTTGTTGTTGCTAGCATCATTGCCAAAGTCCTACAAGTCTTTGGTGCAGACATTAATTGTAGGAAGGAAGTCTGTCACTCTGGATGAGATGACCGCTGCTTTGCGGGAGAGTGAGATGATGATGAAGAATGATGTTACCGACAAAGGAGAAGATCACATACTAGTTGCGGGGGAGCGAGAACGAGGGAGGAGTCAGTGGAGGAGGCATGATGACCCGAGGCAAAGATCAGGCTCGCGACGAGATTTGAGTGAGGTCTAGTGCTTCTACTGGAGGGAGAGGGGTTACATGCAAGCCCGGTTGATGCGTCCTTGGAGGTAACCAAGGATAACTCCGGATCTAGATCAAGCAAAACTCCAACTACTCCTTGACTCTTTGTGCAATGTTGTATCGTTTCGGATCCAAAGGGGCGGAAGCGATGAAGAAACAAGGGTTACTTCGATCTAGAGAGATCGAATAAACCTTTTTGTGTGGATCGAAGGTTGATTCTTAAGAAGAATCCTCGAATATGGATTTCTAGGATCAAAGACGAGATCCAAGGAAGAAATTTGAGAGATAGAAGAGAGGTTTTGATGCCCAAGCTAAGTAGGAGGAAATTCTTCTCCAAACTTAGTAATATTGAACATCGAAAATAAGTGAGGCAAGATATCTCTTATATAGAGAGACTTGCCTACCTATGGGCCAACGGGCCAAACAAAATACATGAAGAAAAACCCAAAAGGGAAAACCTAAAAGGATAAGAGCAAACCCTAAAAGAATAAGGTCAAAAGAGAATATTCTTATACGGAATACCCCTTTATTACATAAAAAGAAAAACATGAAAATATAGTCCGAAAATAAGCTAGCTTCATGCCATGGAGTCGGAAAGACGGGACATGCCGCTAACGGAACCGGTAGCCTATGCCATGGTGGTGTAGAGACATGGCATGCCGGCAGTGGGACCAAGTGAAGAAGTTTTGCGGGTGATGATGGAGCCGGTGGCTCGAGCAATGGCCTTAGCTCGGGATCGGGTGATCGGTCCATCTGAACAAACTCTAAGAGCCTCGTCCTCTTCGTCTATGGTCAACGTAAAAGGGGCATCCAAGGGCGCATCAGTCCCCCCATCTTGGTTGTGAAACGTCCCCGTTTCACCATCGTCAAAGAGGGGCTCAACATAAGGGGCAAGGTCCTTGACGTTGAACGTTGGGTGTACTCCGTAGGAATCTGGAAGCTCTAACTTGTATGCATTTGGACCATGACGGGCTAAGATGCGGAATGGGCCATCACCACGGTCCGAGAGCTTGCTCATGCGGCAAGTAGGAAAATGCTCCTTCCGTAGGTGGAGCCAAACAAGATCACCGGGCTCAGAAGAGACGTCGCGGCGGCCCTTGTTGCGTTGTCCGGCAAGTTGGGCGGCACGACGTTCAAGTTGTGTCCTAGTCCGCTCATGAAGCTCAATGATTTGGGCGGCTCGGTTTCCGGCGATGATGTGTTCTCCATCCTTGAGCGGGCGGGGAGTGAAATCCAATGGTGTGTGTGGATTGAGGCCGTAGACAACTTCAAATAGGGACAATTTAGTTGCCATGTGCCTAGACCTGTTATACGAAAACTCTACAACAGAAAGTAAGTCCTCCCACCTACGTGGATTAGTCCTAGTGGTGGCTCTAAGTAGAGCACCAAGAGTCCGATTGGTCACCTCCGTTTGACCATCGGTTTGGGGGTGATAACTACTTGAAAACAACAAGTTGGTTCCAAGTTTTCCCCACAACGTTCTCCAAAAATGACTTACGAATTTCACGTCCCGATCACTAACGATGGAACGTGGTATCCCATGTAAACGCACCACATTGTCAAAGAACAAGGTGACAACTTCACTAGCATTTAGGGTGCTTTTACATGCGATGAAATGAGCCATTTTGGAGAAACGATCGACTACCACAAAAATGGAGTCTTTGCCTCGTTTTGACATAGGCAACCCGACCACAAAGTCCAGGGATAGATCCTCCCAAGGTCCCATTGGTATAGGCAAAGGAGAATACATCCCATCCGGACCTTGGCGCGACTTGGCATGATGACATGTGATGCAACCCTTGCAAAACCGTGTCACATGCATACGCATCCGGGGCCAAAAGAAATGCTCTTGGAGAGCGGAAAGGGTCTTGGTATCACCGAAATGACCACGGCCCTCATGAGCTTCCTTGACCAACAAATGGCGTATAGATGAGCGCGGAATACAAAGTTTTCCCGCTCGAAAAAGATAGCCATCGTTAATAAAGAAAGACTCGTGCTCTCGGAGGTCGAGGCATTGTGCCCATATGTCCTTGAAGTCAAGATCCGTGGCATATAACTCTTCGATAAGAGCAAAGCCATGTATCTTGGCATCCATATACACAAGGAGGGCATAGCGGCGAGAAAGGGCATCGGCTACCACATTCTCTTTGCCTTTCTTATGCCGAATGACATAAGGAAAGGTCTCTAAAAACTCTACCCAACTAGCATGGCACCGACTGAGATTTGTTTGACTCTTGAGATACGAAAGAGCCGCATGATCCGAATGAATCACGAACTCCTTCGGCCACAAGTAATGTTGCCATGTCTTAAGACAACGAACTAGAGCATATAGTTCCTTGTCATATGTAGGGTAGTTGAGCGAAGGACCGGACAGTTTTTCACTGAAGTAGGCAATTGGACGATTCTCTTGTAAGAGAACTCCTCCAATGCCCACATTTGATGCATCACACTCCACCTCGAAAGTTTTCGAAAAGTTTGGGAGTTGGAGTAATGGTGTATTACAAAGGCGGTCTTTGAGCGCATCAAACGCTCGAGCATGGATATCACGCCACTCAAACGTGATACCCTTGGTAGTGAGCTCATGGAGCGGTGCCGCTACCGTGCTAAAGTCCTTGACAAAGCGTCGGTAGAAACCCGCTAAGCCGAGAAAGGCTCGGACCATGGTGACCGTAGTAGGAGTAGGCCACTCCCGAATAACACGAACTTTAGATTCGTCTACTCGTAGTCCGTCCTTAGACACGACATAGCCAAGAAAGATAGTGGTGTCCGAGCAAAAGACGCATTTGTCAAAGTTGACATACAATTGCTCTTGTCTAAGGCACTCAAGCACTTGACGAAGGTGCCCGATGTGATCCTCCAAAGACGTACTAAACACCAAAATATCATCAAAATAAACAACAACAAATGTACCCAAGAATCGGCGCAAGACATGGTTCATGAGGCGCATGAAGGTGGACGGGGCGTTGGAGAGGCCAAAAGGCATGACAAGCCATTCATAGAGTCCATACTTTGTTTTGAACGCCGTCTTCCATTCGTCACCTTCGGCCATCCGGATTTGGTGGTAACCGCTCCGGAGATCAATTTTGGAGAAGATGGTGGCGCCATGAAGCTCATCCAACATGTCATCAAGGCGCGGGATCGGGTGGCAATATTTGACGGTGATTTGGTTGATGGCACGACAATCAACACACATCCACCATGATCCATCTTTCTTTGGTACTAAGATTACCGGGACGGCACATGGTGATAAGGATTCACGCACATGTCCCCGGTCTAGGAGCTCTTGCACTTGACGTTGTAGCTCCTTTGTCTCTTCCGGACTAGCTCGGTAAGCGGCACGGTTTGGCAAAGAGGCACCGGGCACAAAGTCAATTTGATGTTCAATCCCTCGGATAGGTGGCAAGCCGGATGGGAGATCTTTGGGCATAATATCCTGAAATTCGGACAACAACAAAGACACCTCGTGTGGCACATTACTTGGGTCATGAGAAGTAGATAAACAAAACGGAACAAGTAAAAAGCATGGGAACTTGCCTTCCATGACCGGTTGCAAATCATGCCGGCGAGCTAAGAGTATCCGTGGCTCACACCGTCCTTGAATTACGGGATCCGAAGATGGTAAAGGTGCGCCCGAAGAAACGATGCGACCTTTACTACCTTTGGATTCGGTAGCATGGACAAGAGGGGCGGTGTTTCGGGATTTGGAAGTACTAGCACCTACAACATCGGGACTCCGGGGGTCCGATTTTGCCGGTGCTTTAGCGGACTCATCAATAGTTTGTTGCCTCTTCCGTTCCGCATAGTCACACAAAATTTCGTGCGGAGTCATAGGCAAAAGTGTGACCCGTTTTCCATTATATTGGAACATGTACCGAATAAGATAACCATCATGATATGTGCTGCGATCGAATTGCCATGGTCGTCCTAATAGGACATGTGTGGCGTCCATCTTGATAACATCACAAAGGACCTTATCAACATAGGCGCCAATAGAGAACGGCACCCAAGCTTGTTGTGTGACGGTGTCACATGCCGTATCGGAAATCCATTGGAGTCCGTAAGGCGTTAGGTGGGGGGTCGTAGGCAACTTGAAGTGTTTTACCACCCGTTCGTTGACAATATTGCAACAAGAACCCTCGTCAACGATGAGAGAAAGACTCGTATTATTAACCAAGCAACGAGAGTGGAAGAGATTCTCGCGTTGATCAATAGGAATATGCTCTTTAACAGCCAAAATACGACGAGAAACAAGAGCGAATTTACCGGGTTGTGCTGGGCCGCAAGCAAGCTCGTCATCATAGGGTTCCATGCCAAAAGGTGGGTCGGTGTCATGGTTATCCTCAATAATGATATCACCGTCATATTGACCATCGTCGTCCTCGAAATATGTTGGGTCGGCAAACAAGACCCGTTTGGTGTTTGGGCAATCACGTTGTACATGGCCAAAACCGCTACACTTGTAGCACACGGGCTCCCTTGGGCGAGCCGCCGGTGAGGGTCCTTGTTGACCTCGAGAGGGAGGCGCCGGTGCCGGGCCACGGTTTGGTGCCTTCTCGGTACCCGTTTGCCTATTGGAAGGACCTGTCCGTTGGGTCCCTTTGGAAGCGTCGGTATCTGTAGGACTAGGCGCATCTCGAGAACGTGTGTTAGACGGATAAAGATATGGACTCGAGGAAGAGGTATACCTAGAATACCGCGGTGTTTCGAGTTGTTGCTTATATAACTTCATGGCGGCATGACATAATGCTCCCAAATCCTTGAATGGGACAATCTCGAGCGGCCGCTGGATGGAAGCATTAAGCCCACTCATGAACTTGGTGCGGAGGGCAGAGGGGGAGGCCGAGACGCCGGCCTTAATGTGCATGTCCTCAAGTTTAGCCAAGTAAGCCACCGGAGTGAGGTTGCCTTACTTGAACTCGGCAATTTGCAACCGCATATCATTCTTAAAGTCCTCGGGTACGTACTTCTTGGTCATGCAATAGAGCAATTGTTCAAATGTCTCAATTGGTGCCCATCCTCGCCTCTCTCGGGTGAACTCATACCGGTTCCACCAAGACTTCGCATCTCCTTCAAAGTATAGAGTTGCCGCCTCGATTTTCTCGGATTCCTCCTCATAATGACAATGTTTTAATGCTCGTTTCATATCCTGCGCCCAATCAAGAAAAACACACGGATCATATTCACCATGAAAGGTAGGGAACTTAACCTTACCTTCCCTACGAGCTCGGTAGGGGTCCGGGCGGGGCGGTGGAATGTAGGCATCATCGGCACGGGCTCGCCGGTGGCCGCCATGAGGCCGTTGGCGCCTATGAACGGGTGGGGCCTGCCTAGGTGGATTTGGGGGAGGCAACCATTCTTCACCCCGGTCTTGGTTCTCATAAGGGTCTATGACGGGTGGGTGCCACGGACGATTATGTGCTACCCGTTCTAAATCGGATTCATCACCGGAGAACTCGTTGAAGTTGTGTTGCTCATCGTATTCATCAAAGTCAAGGGTCCTCGGTTTCCGGGTTGACCGTTGGTGACGGTGTTCGGAACGATCATGCTCACGACCATGATTGGTGGTTGAGTTGGGACGGTACCGGGGCTCTTCCCGGGTTTGTCGGTCGGTGCGGGGCACACTAGGTGGAGGTGGAGAAGGAACATACCGTTGGTGTTGATGCTCATAATATTGGTGCCGATGTTCCGTATCGACTATGGGCAAGTTATCTTGACGCGGGTCGAGGAATTCCTCCTCTTCTTCATGGGACTCATTTCCATCAAGAGGTAAAGGATGGGTGCGTTCAATGACAGACGTAAGCCGAGTAACGTTTGATGGTCCGGCTCCCAAAAGTCCCTTGCCTTTCCGTTGTGCCTCGGAAGTGGAAGCATTGACCACGATCTCATTCGGATAAGTTGGGGTGGGACGGCGAGCAATCTGAAGGGCCTTAAGAGCTTCTAGCTCTTTTTTCAAGGCAATGTTTTCTCGGGTCAAGGCATCAAACTTTTTTTTTGCCTTCAGGGCTTCCGATTCTCGCCTTATGGAGTCATTTTCGAGGGACAACGAAGCAGTTTCTTGAGCCAAGGGTTCACTGAACTCTTGCGGACCAGAATCCTGAGAAGTTTCCATTTCAACGTTAGTCATTGCTCCAAATCAGCACACAATTGCAAGCAATTAAGTGAGCAAGGTGACAAGTTAGGTCAACTTTACCCAAGTTCAAGTGCGTTATCGGGTTCTACTTTGGGAAAGGCCGTTTGGCGGTTAGGCAAGGAAGGCAAACCCAACAAAATTGAACCAATTACACACAAATAAACAAGTGATATTTTTCAAACGTATGTAAGAAAATGGAGAGATAGAAGATGGACGGATTGTTCACTCGGAAAGCTTTGCTTGCTTTCGGTCTTTGACCGTTTTGTAAAATCCGATTTTTCGGATGGACCGGTTTGCCGGACGTCTTTTCACTTTGTGTGTTTCGTTTCTTTGAAACGTTTTGAGCAACACTTTCTTTTGTTTTTTTTTTGAACACAAATCCGTATTGATGAAGAGTTTTTTTGCTTTTCTTGGAATATCAAATGCGAGATATCCGAACTTTTCGTTAACAAAAATATCCCAAGAGATTTGGTGAAATTAATTAACAAAATTGTCGGATTAGGTCGGTTTAAGAAAAAAAGAGACGGGTTTGATAAATGGGTTGAAGGCAAACCAAATATCTCCTATTTTTGTGCCTTTTGTTTTGAGTTTAACACGGAAAAGAAAAAAAAAACTTTCAGGGAAAATGGATGAACCTGATGAAGAACATGATGAACAACATGAAGATCATGAAGAACAAATGAAGAACATCATGAACAAACGAAGAACATCATGAACAAAAAAAAGGCTAAATAGGTTTAAGATAATAACGCACAAAAACAAGAGTAAAGAGAACCTAGCTTTGATCCCTTGCTCTGATACCAATTTGATGCGTCCTTGGAGGTAACCAAGGATAACTCCGGATCTAGATCAAGCAAAACTCCAACTACTCCTTGACTCTTTGTGCAATGTTGTATCGTTTCGGATCCAAAGGGGCGGAAGCGATGAAGAAACAAGGGTTACTTCGATCTAGAGAGATCGAATAAACCTTTTTGTGTGGATCGAAGGTTGATTCTTAAGAAGAATCCTCGAATATGGATTTCTGGGATCAAAGACGAGATCCAAGGAAGAAATTTGAGAGATAGAAGAGAGGTTTTGATGCCCAAGCTAAGTAGGAGGAAATTCTTCTCAAAACTTAGTAATATTGAACATCGAAAATAAGTGAGGCAAGATATCTCTTATATAGAGAGACTTGCCTACCTATGGGCCAACGGGCCAAACAAAATACATGAAGAAAAACCAAAAGGGAAAACCTAAAAGGATAAGAGCAAACCCTAAAAGGATAAGGTCAAAAGGGAATATTCTTATACGCAATACCCCTTTATTACATAAAAAGGAAAACATGAAAATATAGTCTGAAAATAAGCTAGCTTCATGCCATGGAGTCGGAAAGACGGGACATGCCGCTAACGGAACCGGTAGCCTATGCCATGGTGGTGTAGAGACATGGCATGCCGGTAGTGGGACCAAGTGAAGAAGTAATGCGGGTGATGATGGAGCCGGTGGCTCGAGCAATGGCCTTAGCTCGGGATTTGGTGATCGGTCCATCTGAACGAACTCTAAGAGCCTCGTCCTCTTCGTCTATGGTCAACGTAAAAGGGGCATCAAAGGGCGCATCACCGGTGTCCTCAGATGAGGGAGGACTTAAAGAAGTTAAGAGAGATGTCGCCGGGAAAGAAGAGAGGGGACTCCCACACAAATGTGGTCAGTGAAGTTGATTACGGAAATATTCACTTAATGACGGGTGAGGAGACCGCCAAGTCAAAGTGGGTGATGGATAGTGCTGCCTCGATGCATGTATGTCGAGACCAATCAATGTTTGACACCTTGAAGATTGGTGGAGAGTTTGGTCACTTCAACTTGGTGAGTGGTGAAAAGTTCAAGGTCGAAGGTACCGGAAGCGTGACGATGAGGCTTTACAATGGTACAAGCCATACTCTACACAATGTGAGGTATGTGCCAACGGCGAACGTGAATGTCATCTCGTTGGGTGCGATGACGATGGAAGAGTACAAGTTCGTCGGCATAAGGAGATGGTGCAAGGTGTTCAAGGGGAGACGCTCGGTGATGCGAGGCCGGAAGGATGAGAAGAATATTTGCTTCTTAGATGGAAGAGCGATGTGAAAAGGATGTAGTGGCACTGGAACTAAGAAGAAGACGAAGGGTAGATTTTCGCATGTTGTGGAGATATTTGGAAATATGAATAAAGGGAGAAATTGTTAGGCTAATTCATATTTTCAAATATAAATATTGTGATAATGGGTCACTCCGGATGGTAGAAGAACATTCCGGAAGAAGACGGAACATTCTGGAAGAAGACGAAATATTTCGGAAGATGGTGGAACATTTCGGAATATGGTGGATCCTTCTGGAATAAAGCGGAATACTCCAGATGGTGGCGGAACCTTCCGGAAGGAGGCGGAGCTACTGGAAGATGATGGAGACATCTAGAACACGAGGGAAATATGTAGACTAGATTAGAAATCTAGGGAGAGTTCTAGATTTGTACATGATTGAGTAAGAAGGCTCCGGAATAATCTAGGAGAATCGAGTTCCGGAACCTTCCAATAGAGGAGGTGGCAATGTCTATATATAGGGGAGACCACCTCTCATTTGTGTAACTCCATCAAGAAGAGAGTAATAAAGGCTTTTAAAAGAGTTTGCAAGTGAGGTTGATGTACAAGTGTGAGCAGTGGCGGAGCCAGAAAGTTATTTCAAGGGGGCGAGTTTTTGAACTTTTTACGCATCATTCATGTATTTAGTTGAAATTAAAGACTAAAATTCATCTTATATTAATTTGAAATCGGCGATAAGGGAATGATATTTCTATGAGTTTTAAATGCCGAAAATCTTATTTTTATATAAAAATTCATTGAAATTTATTTGAATTTAATATGTATTAAATTTATGTTTAAATACAATAATCTGAAAAGTAAAATAAATTTGCGAAACATAAACCATAAAGTAAAACAATTAGATTTATGTTAAAGTCGTAAGCAACTTCAATGTGAGCTTCATAAAAATTTATTTGAATTTTATATGCATTAAACTTATGTTTAAATACAATAATCTAAAAAGTAAAATAAATTAAATAAATAGAAATTATAAACTAAAACAATTAAATTTATGTTAAAGTAGCAAGCAACTTAAATATTAAGTGAGAGCTTCTTTGAAAAAATGTTTCTACTGAGTATCGAACTGGGATCACCAAGTGTACAAGCTTCTAGCATACCCAGCTGAGCTAGTGAAACTTAGTCTACTTAATTCAACCTAATAGTATAATTTCAAACTTCACCAGGGGCCATCGCCTCCTCCAGTCCCCCTTGGCTACGCCTCTGAGTGTGAGTGCGCAACAAAACACCCGTTTATACATACTCAGTGTGAGTCGGGAACACAAAGTTTTTCCCAACAAAAATGGACAAGATATGTTAGTTATCTTGTAAGACCCAAAAATATCTTACATTACTAGCGTAAGATTCCTAGCATATGATTTTATGCAAAAATTTCACGTTCAACAAGTAATTTTAAGCAAATTCAGTGAACAAGTGAGACTAAACCGGAAATGAAAATATTAAGATCGATCTTTGCTTTAAAAGATTTAAAGGTTCATATTTTGGGCAGGTCTAGTCGAGTTTGATCCGATGAGCAAGTGACAACCGGATCTTTATAATAATTGGTCCATAGGGACCATATATTCAAATATTTGTCCTCTCTTTCTTCAAATTACACTTACAATGTGCAAATTAATCGTTCATAGTCAATCAATTAATAATAAAAATAAAAGTGCAACGAATCCATCAATAATTGTGTATTATTATAAAGTACATTAATAACTAGTGTTAAATACGAATAGTTGGGAATGAATGTACTAACCTATCGAATTTACATATAAATTTGGGAATGAATGTACCAACAATATCTTTAACAATGTACTTACGTATCTACACAATTCCCTGCTTCTTATCTTCTTAATTCGTTGAAACTTACATACAAATTTGGGAATGAATGTTCTTAGGAATTAGGATATCGAATTTGCAAAAAAACACCCCCAAAAAAACTAAATTTGCATAAAATCACACCATAGTCACATTACACTAAGCAAATAATAAGTGTAGTGTGTAATTTCCATTATTAAAACAATTGTATTATGTAAAACATGATGTTTTATTAACAAAAATAAGTGATGAATTCTTAAAAAACTCATATAAATGGGACTTGTTACAAATTCTCAATTTTAACAAGTGTTTTTTTTTTTAAAAATCTAATTTTAGGGTGGTGCTTTTGCAAATATAAATTATAGTTTTGATAGAATTTCTATAAATTAACGTATTTAAGGGGTGATTAATGTGCATTCACCCATGCAAAAATAAGTGATGAATCCCTTCTAGGCTAATTTTCTTTAATAGGAAGCGAATATTCAAGGTTGATCTTTTCTTAATAAATCTAATTAATTTATATAAAAAGCCTAAAGTTCTCTTGTGATCTCAAATCATAACTATTTATCTTCAAAATGTCACAAGCATGTCAAAAGCTGCTACTTATTGTGCTAATAACAATCACTTTGGTGCTAATGCAAACAACACTCTCCTCAGCAAAAAAGATTGTCACCACCAAAGTTAATATGGTGAATAATTTGAAATCAAAGGGAATGTTGCAAGTGCATTGTAAGGGAAAAAATGCAGATTTTGGGGTCCACCAAGTTCACTATGGTGAAAGCTACGGTATTGGTTTCGTCGAACTCTTCAGATCCGATTACTTTTGTGGTTTCGTCTTCGATAATGTACTCCACTGGTTTGATATCTACCGTTCTGGTCGAGATTTCTTTCGCTGTGGACTTTGGAGCGTCTGTAATTGGTCTGTAACGGAGACCGGACCATGCTCTGATGGTAAATGCTATCCATGGAATAACAATCAAAATATTTCTTGATTTCGGTTATCGGATCGGTTATATATATAGACAGTCAATAAGATATATAGAGCAATTTGTAAGATTCTACATGTGTTTTCATTATGTTGTCTTGGACATTGTTTGAAGGGAATGAATGTTATACAAAATAATAAAAAAATCTTTTTTTTTTATTTCTTCTTATGACCAAATTGTTGTTGTTTTTTACCTAAGATATTCAAAGAAGGTCGGATAAAAATGATTGAGTAAAATAAAAAGAGGAACAATTATTGCTTGACGAGGGTTGAAACATGTGTCTCAAATTTTATAAATAATTTATAAGATTTAATAGTAACTAAAGGGTCAAGATTGAACTAAGGAAGATTGATATAATGATTCGAGTCATTGATCTTCCTTAAATCTTGCATATAATTGTTGCTTGATGACTAGTAAGAAAATTTGAACATGTAATGTGGAAAAATAAGCACACACCATAACCATGAAGGCTGTTTTAGGGTAGGGCCAAAAGAAGATTCTACATTCATAGTGTCCTGAAACATTGAGGGTAAACTATCTAGGAATTTCTCCACAACACTTATTGAATCAACTAAGTTGACAAGGAGATCATCTGGCAAGGGATAAATATATCATCCACATTTGAGACCACCATCATTTGAGGTTGAGCCAACGATGATTGGTAAGAAAAAAGCACTAGTTAGTTTTACAAAATTGAAACGAAGAATCAAAATTTAATTGAAAAACGGTCACGTGGTAGCATGAGAGTTTACTTTAGAGAAATGTAAAATCACTAGTTTCATCAATACCCAGTGGCGGAGATAGAAAATTTCCTTTGGAGGGGCACAATTTTTTTTAATAAAATATGTTGCATATTAAGTTTGAAATTAAACAATAAAATTTATAAATTAAATAAATAAAAATATACTTAAATTTTGTACTATAAATTAGAGATTTTAATTTGATTTGTTTTACTTAGATGAAATTTAAAAATATTTTATATGTTTAGTTTGTTTTATAAATATATTGTTAAATAAATTGGATAGTGGTTGATGAATTATTGTAATAAAAATAATATTAATTTAATTGTATTAGTTAAGAGTTAATGAATAATAAACATCACTTAATTTTTTCATCTAAATAGATTGTAATTAGCTTAAAATAAAAATAAAAATAAAAAGAACTTTTTGCTACCCTCAGGACTTGAACTTCAAGTACCTCTTTCCCTTCCTCTACTAAATGAGCTAGTAGAACAATGTATACCTATATTCTGTTTAAGGAGGATTTATTTCTTCTTTTTTTCTCATTCCTTAGGCTTCCTTAAGCAAAACGAGATCGCATGCTGGGACACCGTACCCCCCATTACCCCCCCCCCCTCCTTAGATCCGCCCCTGTCAATACCTGCACATTCTCAGATGATTTGACAATCATGTCATCATCTTTGATGTTGTAGACATCTCCTGTCTTGTTGTGTTTCTTACGTAATTTCTTATATGTTCAACAGTAGTTACAAGGTAGTCTCAAACTTCATCTTCATTCATCCTTGTGAATCAATGAGAATTTGCGGTGTCCACCAAATTCTTGTAGTGTCATTCAACCCACTATAAAAATATTCCATAAGTTATATATTCTAGAAGTGCTCCCTTCTCTAATCCATGGTGAGGGCATGAATGCAACAACTCATTAAATCTTTCTCGTGCGACTTGTATGTTCTCTCCATTTTCCATGTCAAAGTGAAAAATCTTCTTCCTAATCTCGTGTCGAAAGGAAAATACTTTCTCTAGAAAGATGTTGCTAATACTTTCCAAGTAGCAAAAGTATTTGGAGGGTGAGTTTACAGCTAGCTGGCAACCTTTTTTGTCACAAAAAAATAAATAAATATCCACATTCTCAAGACATCAAGAGTAATGTTTTCATAATTGAAAGTGTTCATGATATTCTCGAAATTCCGCAAGTGTTGATGCGGGTTCTCATTTAGTATTCCCAAGAATTGATCATTTTGGATTAGCCTTATGGTGTCTGTCCTGAGGTTGAAGTCTTGACCTCTAAGTGCAGGGAGTACAAAAGTGTGGTGTGACACCCTTTGCCTAGGATTCATCTTAGCATCTATTGTTTGAAGATGATGAGCCTTTCAACAACAAGTGCAACATTGAGCCTAGTGATTTCGGCTTGTGGATCAATATCAGGGAGTTTATTGTTTTTGTCTACCATTGCTTGACTTGTAGTAGATTTCTTGGTAGATTTTTATTTGCGGAGAGTGCACTCAATCTCGTTGTCAAGAGGGACACTTTTGCTTGGGTCGTGGACTCTTCTTATTCACCACTCTAGCTTGTAAGCAAAAAAAAAACAGCAATAAAAACAACTTAATATAACCAAAATTTAGGTAGCAATCAATTCTATTAATAGTCCTCGACACCGTCGCCAAAAACTTGATCGTGAAAGTTTTACTGAATGGTAACAACAACCTCCCCCACAAGTATCACATGATCGGATGTAGTATATTCGGGTATCGAGTTCTCAGGGACCGCGTCTAATTTGATGACTACTAATAATTAATTATTTTAAGTAAAAGGAAAGCAATAAGACAACAATGGTAGCAGGCGAAAACAATAATAACTATAAACAAATGTATGATGGATGCGATATAAGGAAACAGGAATATCCACTATAATGAATTAAGATATTGTTACACACACATATATATAATTCATGTACATTGATATGTGAATAATTGCAAGTAACCATATAAATAACTTTTGGCATAGACAAACAAAGATTGTGCTTTCCAACTCGCATAGCTCTCAATCTAGAGTTCGGCAAATATAGAAAAACCCATTAAAACTTAGAAATCTGGAAAAGATCAAGAACAACCTTCACTTTTGACTCTTCAATTAAAAAAAGGTACAAAGACCGAAATTTTCCATGATTGTTAGAAATCATTAAGGCTTTAATAAAGTAGTACTCTCAAAATCAAGTTCTTTTCAATAAATCCAATAAAACGCCATTCGATTGTGGTTTTTCAGTTGTTTTATCTAAACCAATTATAAACGCCACTTCTTTAAGGGAAAATAAAAGGTAGGAATGAAGTGTTTTGAAAAGAAGAAATATTACAATCTCAATTCATAAATATACATATGTAAACAATAAACTAAATCATTATAGTGATCATCCAATCCTTAGATCAAGAGAGAGATTAGCCAGACATGATCAGATATAAAGCAAAAACAATATATAACATCAAGAAAGACATCTCACAATTGTTTGGTTCTAGTAGGGGGAACCTTCAAATCTAACAACTAATTCGGCTAGGGTAAGGAGAAATATAAGTTATGCCTAATCTGATATGAATCAGCGTATCCAACTCTACGGTTGATATATGAATATATAAGGGAAATCTCAGAGTTTAGGGTTACACAAAATAAAATTGTTCCAAAATTAAAATTAAAAGATTTGATTTTCTTTTTTGCGGTAGTAGAAACGGTCACCGAACGACATACCAACGACCATAAGCAAACCGTTTTGCCAAATCGTAATGGACAATTTGGATTGGCCTTTGAAATGGGCTTCAACAAAGTCTTGGGCAGCGATAATGTCGTTGAAACGGCCACCATACGGTCTTCAAGGCCGTTTCATCTAGCCGTTTATGGTATAATCAGGATACTTTATGTTGTAGTTATTCAGTCATATGATGTAAGATCTTCTCTTCAATTCTGATTTCAGAGAGTATATTTGTGGCACAATTGATGCCGCAAAAACCTAAAACATATAAATCCAAGATTGATACTGAAATACAAAAAGTGAACACTTTTTATACAATTAGTGATATATGAAAGAGAAAATGAGAAATAAAATACATGAATATAAGGTATAAAAATTATTGCATGTAACACCCATCATCCTCGAATTTATTTGTGTTCCATATTGTGCCCAATCTCAACTCAACCATTAGTCTAAACAATTTTGTCACTTTATAACTAAAAAATAATAAAGGAAAATGCTCGCCTTCCATCGCTCAAGACAAACTAAACTAGATTCTTTATGCTCGAATCCATTGTAAATTTCACTACTTCAAACATTATAATTTACTTTTTATTTTTAAATTCCGTTTTCTTCTGGGTTTCACTCGGGGTCAATGCTACATGACCTTTCCATTGGTTTCCCTATTACAAAGAATGAAACTATAATCCCTTTCCTAGCATTTGCGGACGATATTATTATTTTTTCCAAAACATCTACATATGCCACTGAAATGGTGTTGTCGGTAATCAAGGACTATTGTGACATATCTGGACAGGTCGTCAATTACCACAAATCCAATTTCCAAACTACAAACAATGTTGATCAAAGCAACAGGAGGAAAATCCAAGGCCACCTTGGTATCAATAGCTCTACCAATCTAGAACAATATTTAGGTTGTCCAATTATTAATGGACGTGTCAATAAGGACATCTTTAATTCCGTAATCATCAAGACTAAACAACAACTAACAAAATGGAAAGCATCATCTTTGTCCCAAGAAGGAAGAATAACGTTAATAAAAGCTAATCTTAATGCAAAGCCAAGTTATTTAATGCAGGCATTCATGTTACCGGGGAACATACATAACGAACTGGATAGAATTAATAGAAATTTCTTTTGGAATAAGGGCCCTAATCACCATCCTTTAATTAGGTGGGAAAAGATTTGCAAACCACGATCCCTTGGGGGAACAGGGATAAGAAAGGCGGAAGATATGAACAAAGCGTTGCAAATGAAATTATTGTGGAAAATCTTGGCAGAGCCGGATAACATTTGGGTAAAAATAGTGGAAGAAAAATACCTAAAAGGAGTAAGACTCTGGAATTACGAATGTGGAAAGAATGTATCATGGCAGTGGAAAAAATTGAATAACCTTCATGAAGAATTTGTTAAAGGCCTAGCATGGAGAGTAGGCGACGGAGAAACGATTAGATTCTGGTCAGATGTATGGTTGTTGGACAAGCCATTAAAGCACGAAATAGCCAACCAAACGACAATTAACCAAAACCTACTAACTTCTTCTTTCATTAGCAATAATGAATGGGATCACCAAAAAATAAACCAACTATCAACAACTTTACCAAATAATATAATACAAAAAATAAAGGAATACAACCTCCCTAAAAGTAAAATCCGTGATCGCATATATTGGTCCGGAAATGACGATGGATGGTTTTCGACTAGATCATCGTTAGAGATGATTCAAAAACAGAAAGTTGGAGTTACGCTGGATAAAACATGGATTTGGAAGATGGACATTATGCCAAAAATAAAGAATTTCTTGGGGAAATTAGCTATGGATGGACTTCCTACAAAACAAAATCTTGACAGACAACGAATTCCGGTTGTCATGAATTGCGAATTTTGTAATCATCATACTGAAAGTGCCAAACACCTTTTATTTCAATGTCCGATTATGGTAACAACCATTGACAACCAGAAGATAAAAAGTTGCATCCAAAACATTGATCTTGATAATCAAGGAATCAATGAGACCCTCACTGAACTCAGAGATCTAATTTCTTCTAAGGAGATGATTCTAGTAGTTGTTATTTGGTGGAATATGTGGATGGTTAGAAATTGTTTCGTGTTCAAAAAAGAAAAAATCCCACAAAATGTCAAAGACAATGCTATCAACCAAATTGAAAATTGGGAACTAGCTAAATCAAAGAACAACAAGAATACCATAACAACCAAATCACAAAGAAGGAAAAAGAAAAACATTAAATGGCAACGACCTACAGAAGGATCCTACAAACTTAATTTTGACGCATCGCATAATTCATCAAATAAATATGCCTACGGATTTATCATTCGGAACCACCAGGCGATCCCTATGGCAGTAGGAAGTGGCGTATGTAATGCCAACTCAGTATTGGAAGCAGAAGCAATTGCTTTGCGGTTTGGACTTCAGAAGGCTAAGAAGTGTGGAGTCACTTCTATTGAGATTGAAGGAGACAACCTAACGCTTATCAATTCGATTAATCAAATCTGGAAACCACCTTGGGATCTTGATATGATGATTAACGACATTTCAATCATTAGGGCTGGCTTCCAATATTCCACCGCACATCATATTTTCAGGGAAATTAACACGGTCGCGGACAAGATTGCGTCACACGGATACCATGAAGAGATGGAAGCGGATGCAATCCCAGAAGATGTTCAAGACCTCATCCGAAAGGATGCTTTAGGACGATCGATTTCTCGAAATTGATCCTCCTAAGTCTTTTACCTTGTATCAAAAAAAAAAAATGCTACATGACCTTAAACACAGAGAAAACCCTATTCCCAAATGAAGAACGCGCTATTCACGCGCCTAGGAAAAACACTTTTTCCCGACCATCAATCAAAAACCCTAGCGGCCGATAACCCAATTGCGCCCCCAAAGCACCAACCTCAACCCATTGAATTTCTGAAAAACAGAGTTATTCCTAGATCTGGAGATACCTTCACCAAGGTATTGAAAGATTATGCAAAAACAATAACGATTCAACCCATGTCGCTGCAGATTCAAAGACGAAAAGGTTGGCAGTACTAGCCCCGTAAGAAGAGAAGATGGCGAAATCTAAAAAGGCTGAGAAAAGAAAATGGTCTCAAGTATTGCGTGTCCCGACGAGCCGAAAATGGCTGCAATATCTCGGGTTCTCAGAAGATGAAGGATCCCTTAGTACGAAAGAAGCATAAGAGGCAATTTTTCGACTCAAAAGTCTCGGTAATGGTGGTCTGTGGAAAGGTATCGGCCGCGTTGGTTAGATCTGGGTTGATGGGGGCTCTTGCTCGCTTACCATTTCTGGACTTCTTTGTCCGAAGGGGTTCAAAGGAGAGAGGAAAAATGGTGTCGGGTTGCTGCGCATCAACACATTCTGAGGTTCAGATTCCATCCTTGCAGACCACGGGTATAGATCTAACATAGTATAACGGCTGGAAAGGTAAAATCCTAAAATCAACTAGCATACAAAGTCCCGTAGTCCTAGTTAGGTATCAATTTGAGATTGTAATAAGTGGAATCAATGTAGTCCACTGTGCGCCTTTTGTAGGTACCTGAAGACTAAAGAATATTGGACATACTCCCATTTTGAACAAATCAACATGACAACAGTGAACAATTTTAGCCAAACTTTAAAATTCAAATATATGATTTGATGCAGACAAGAACAATTGCTCATTAGATCACGGTGTATGAAAAACAATTGGCTTGAATTGAGTGTGTGCATGAGTTTGAACAAAAAAGTTTCAGAATTCTCAGATTTTATGCTACCTATACATCAACTATCATGTTTAATATACTATAAGATAATTCTTATTTCTTGTAATCCTGGACTGCTGAGGTTTTCGTGTGATTACAAGTTTCTTGCTAGTTTATTTATTTTTGTGCAGATTAAACAGGTATCAAGTAACTTAACTTAGTATACAAGCTTTTGAACAATGAGTAATATTTCTGGAATGAAAGGTCAGCTTGTATTGACATTTGCTCTGCATTCTTAATTTGAATTTCTGGAAATGATGAATCTGTCGTGTTATACAGGACTGTTTATCCATATTTTATGGGATAAAGTTTTAATTGATTCCGTAATTACTACACACCCCTATTCTAAAACCTTCATGTTATTGATGTGTCATTAATTGACACCGTTGAATTTTCTATTTGGTTATGGCATGCAGAGCATACTATTGCCACTGTGATTTGTGATCATAAAATGAAACCTGAGCTATTTTCTTTCAATGGGGTCTGTATGAGCCATTTGAATGCAGGAACAAGGCAACAAGAAAGCCAAGTAGGAGAAAGAGGAAACAATAAATCCTATGGTTTCCAGGAACAGAGTTTGGAGTTCCAGAAATTATGAAGATTTGAGACTGAAGATATATTCTCCATGGTCCTATTTAAGGTATATGTTAACAAAAGTCAAAAGGTTCATTTTCTACTCGTATTTAAACTATATTTTGCGGGTCGTTACTGGCCAAAAATATTAGCAGCTATATTAACATTGAACAACAGAGGTATTGAGAGAACAACTTCAGTCTGTCTTATTTTCGATACGAAACCTGGATTTCACAATTGTACTCGACTAAATATCATCTTAGGAATATTGAGTAATGTATGTGCAGAGTTTGATTGGTTGGCTGGAACCGAAATTAGCATATATGCCTTGGTTGTCAAGCTGAGGAATCGAAAGTGAAAATGGAGCAACTAAGTAACAATACAGCAAGGGCAAGTATCCTCCATGGACATCACAATCTCGAGAGCAAGTCTGTAAAGGATGGATGTATTCGCTATGCCCTATTCTATGAATACATGACGAGTTCAAATTGTAAATATTCTTATTACAATTCACCAGGTGGTGTATGTTGTGTGGAGTTTTCTAAAAACAGGAAGATGACCAGATTATGCAATATGGTTAAGAGCCAGGCAAGGATTTTCATTGAAAGTCACTTGTTCTACATCTCATGCAATAAAAAAAGGACCAAATAAGAAGATGCATCAACAAATTGGTCTAACATCGTTATCGTTAGTCGATCACATGAATGTAGGGGAACTACCAATTTTTTTTTAATTTCCCGCAAGAAAAGTGTGCCAAATTGTCTAATAACTTATATGAAGGAAAGAGGTGGTATGAAACTACATCTTAGAGTAACCATGAGGCATTACCAATTTGGCTTAACAAATATGAGAGTAGCTCAATTTATGGGTTCCTATGGAGATTAATAAGCTATAAACCAAGTACATGTGAAAACAGATACATGGTTAATCTTAATGGATTTTGGAAAAAACCGTAGAACAAAATATAGGTTCGGAACAATGGAATTGAACACCCAAATACTATTATTAGTTGTTAAATGAAGATCGCCTTCTGAAATTGTCCACGCATGAAGAAAAAGAATTTTTGGACTAATTTGAACTTGACATGTAAAAACGAAAACATCCAAATGATTATGCTGGTAGAGACCAAAACTAAAGACGAGCCCGATGAAAGTGTATGGAATAGCGCAGGTTTTGATAAAATCTTTTTCATCCCGGCCATGGGTTTTGCTGGGGGTTTATGTCTCCTGTGGAAAGAATATCAAATCAAAAGAGAGAAAATAGAAATTATTAAAGCTTCAGAAAGATTCCTTTTAATGAAACACACTAATTCTAATACGCTGTTTGATCAATGATTTTTTTCATATATGCAACACCAAATGAACAAATGAAAAATACGTTTTGACTTCAACTAAAAAGTAAAATGGCAACTATTAAAACAACGACGGTTGTAGTAGGAGATTTTAATGATTTGCTGGAACCGTGTGATAAAAAAGGAGGTGCTTCAGCCACTAATAATAGGTTCGATAGACTATTGCAATTTTCTAATCAATTTAACCTAAGAGATTTACCAACTAAAGGAAATGACTTTACTTGGAAGAAAAAGAAATAAGGTGATAATAATACATACGAAAAATTGGATAGAGTGATGACCTCGTTGGATATCATTCAAGAATACCCTGGCCTACACACCAGGAATCATGCTTTCACAAACTCTGATCATTGCATGATCTCGTTCTTTTTTCAAAATAACCAGATAAGTTTGAAAAACAAACCATTTAGATTCGAAACAATGTGGATGCTAAGACAAGACTATGAAAACATTGTGAAGCAAGTATGGAGGACTCAATACCAAGGTACAAATATGTTTAACCTATTAAAAAAGACTAGCCTGCTCAAGCAAAAACTTAAGCAATGGAGTCGAGAAAAGTTTGGCAACATAAACAAACAACTACTAAAAGTGGATGAAGAGTTAGAAGGACTACAAAAAGTTAGTTTTTCACGTTTTGATCAAGATATTTATAACAAAATCAATAGACTGAGTAAGAAAAGAGACTGCCTAATAGAATACCAACATAAGTATTGGCTACAGCGAGCTAAAACGAGAAGCCTACAATCTGGAGATAAGAACACAAAGTTTTTTTCATAGGAAAGCAACGGGAAGAAGAAATAAAAAGATAATTATGACGATCACTAAAAATAATGGTGAGGTATTGTCTAAGGATACTGACATCAATGAAAAATTTGTAAATGAATACAAGACTCGATATAAAGCTACATCAATTGATATGAATAAATTACAAAATCAACTACAGATTATTCGCCAAGAAATATCCATTACGGACAATTTGAATTTGGAAATGCCTTTTTCCACAAATGAAATCAAGGAAGCACTGTTCAATATAGGCCCAGACGGGATGCCAACATGTTTTTATCAGAAATACCGGCATATCGTTGGCCCAACAATTATTAGAGCGGTTAAAAGTTTCTATAGAACCGGTAAAATCCTTAGACAACTCAATCATACTTTCATAGCACTCCTCCCAAAAATTGATAACCCAACAACAACATCACATTACAGACCTATGAGATTAGTTTCAACGGTTTATAAAATTATCTCGAAGATATTTGCAAAAAGGATGAGTTTAGTCCTTCCAAAATTAATTCACCCGTTACAAAGTGCCTTCGTAAAAACTAGAGCAATTCAGGACAACATGCTCATTGCACATGAAATCTTCCATGGATTTAAATCAAAAAAGGAAAGGAAGGCTATATGGCTATTAGATTGGACATGGAAAAAGCCTATGATAAAGTTGAGTGGGATTTCCTTAAAGCGGTTTTGGTCAAATTCGGATTTGAGGAAAAATTCCGAAATTGGATACAAGAATGTATATCAACAGTTTCTTATTCTATCCTAATCAATGACTCTCCTACTAATCTATTCTGTCCGCAACGTGGACTCAGACAAGGCGATCCACTTTCTCTCCTCCTTTTTAACTTGGGGGTGGAAGTGTTAGCTAGAAACCTACAAAAAAATATCTAATGATAACCTCAAATCTATTGGTTTCCCTATTTCAAAAAATAGAACTTGAATTCCGTTCTTAGCTTTTGCAGATGATATTATAATCTTCACCAAAACTTCCACACAAGCAAGTGATATGGTGCTTTCAGTACTAAAGGATTATTGTGACATCTCTGGCCAACTTATTAATTACCATAAATCCGTATTTCAAACTATCGCTAATATTGATCAAAGTAATAGAAGAAGAATTCAGGGTCATCTTGGAATCAACATTTCTACCAATTTAGAACAATATTTAGGGTGTTCAATTATCAACGGACGAGTTAATAAAGATATTTTTAATTCCGTTATCATTAAAACTAAACAACAACAACTTACTAAATGGAAAACGTCCTCTTTATCTCAAGAAGGAAGAATAACATTAATAAAAGCCAATCTTAATGCAAAACCTAGTTATCTAATGCAGGCTTTCATGTTGTCGGTGAGCATACACAATGAACTGAACAAAATTAATAGACTTTTCTTTTGGAATAAGACACCTAATCATCATCCTCTGATCAGTTGGGATAAGATTTGTCAACCTTGATCCCTAGGAGGAACGGGGATAAGGAAAGCGGAAGACATGAATAAAGCACTACAAATGAAACTGTTGTGGAAAATCATGGCTGAATCGGATAACATATGGGTCAAAATTGTAGAAGAAAAATACCTACAAGGATCATGCCTCTGGAATTACGAATGTGGAAAAAATGTGTCCTAGCAATAGAAGAAAAATACCTAAAACGATCATGCCTCTGATCAGTTGGGATAAGATTTTGGAAGGACAAATGGTTATTGGACAAACCGCTTCAAGAACTGACGACAAACCCAACTACAGTGAATCTCACAAAACTAACTTCCTCGTTTATCACTAACAAGGTTTGGGACCAACATAAATTAAATCAATCAAACACTATTCTACCAAGTACCATAATGGAGAAAATTAAGAATTATAACCTCCCTAAAAGTGACATCCTTGACCGCTTGTACTGGTCGGGAAATAATGAAGGGTGGTATTTGACTAAATCATCTTTGGAGATGATTAAAAAACATAGAGTTTGAGTTACCACTGATAAAACTTGGATATGGAAAATGGATATCATGCCAAAATGTAAAAATTTCTTATGGAAGTTAGCTATGAATGATCTCCCTACAAAGCAAAATCTTGACAGACAAAGGATTCCGGTCGTCATGATTGCGAGTACTGTAATCACCATACTGAAAGTGCGAAACACCTCTTTTTCCAATGTCCGGCAATGATCACAACTATCGATAATCAAAATGTTATAACCAGCCTACAAAATATCGACCTTGATAATCAAGGAACCGCTGAGGCACTTTGTGAGCTCAAGGGTTCAATTTCAACTAAGGAAATGAAACTAGTAGTTGTTATATGGTGGAATATATGGATGACTCAAAATCAGTTCGTGTTTAACAAAACCAAATTCCCACAGAACATCAAAGCCACACAATTAATCAAATTGCAAGTTGGGATCTAGCTAATTCGGATCAAAACAAGAATAACTTAACAACGAAACCACAAAGAAGAAAGAAGAAAAACATTAAATGGAAACGACCTAAGGAAGGATTCTATAAACTTAATTTTGATGCCTCACAAAATTCAACAAATAAGTATTCTTATGGTTTTATCATTCGGAATCAACTTGCGATTCCTATTGCATTGGGAAGCGGCAAATGTAATGTCGAATCAGTTTTGGAAGCAGAAGCTCTTGCTTTGCGGTTTGGCCTTCAAAAGGCTAAGGAGATTGGAATTACTTCTATCGAGATTGAAGGGGATAACCTAACACTTACTAATTCGATTAATCGAATTTGGAAACCCTCGTGGGAACTCGATATGATGATCAACGACATTTCAATTATGATTTCTAAATTCCAAAGCTCCACCGCACAACATGTTTTTAAGAAGATTAACACGGTTGCGGACAAGATTGGTTTACACGGACACAATTGAGAGTTGGACGTAGATGCAATGCCAGAAGATGTTCAACACCTCATCCGAAAGAATGCGTTAGGCCGATCGGTTTCTAAAAGCTGATCCTCCTAAACTTTTTACCATTGTTTCAAAAAAAAAAAAAAAAATGCTACCTGACCCTGCTGGCCTATTGCAAAATTGCAATCCAGCTAAAAAGAGCAGGTCGGGCCCCGACTGCTAAGCGCTAGCTGGTGATGGTAATGTTACTCTACTTTCTTCAAATTTGGTCATGGATGTGATGGTGACCGGTGAGACTACACCCTTCACAAACCCATAAATCTTCTAACTAAAGAATGATAGATACTTTGATATCTAGGTTATATATGCTTTCATAGCTACTCTTAATTAAGTTGGTAAGATTACTGCAAATCTTATATTTAAGATTTCCCATCACTACCAACATCCAGATTTAGTTTACAAGTCTCTAACAAATATTCCCTTTGTTCTAAATTCAAAAAAACTATATACACCAACTTAAGGGCCCGTTTGGTTTGAACTCCGGAATCGGAAACGGAATGGAAACGAATCTAGTTCGTACGTATACCATTGTTCATAAAATGTGGGGAAGCAAGTGCATCTTGCATGAAACCACAAGGAATGATTCCATAAAATTTCATGAATAAAGATATACATATGGACTAAATTCGTTTTCATTTCGTTTCTGTTTTCGGAGTTGGAACCAAACGGACCCTAAATTTACTATGACAATAAAAATTAAAAACTTCGCATTCCGACTAATCTCTTCTATATATATTCTTAATTAGAATTTGGTGGCCAACTAACACTTGAAGGTGATGTTTTCTACAATAGTTCAAGTAGGCCATCTATTTACCAAAATCAAGATATATTTATTAAAGTGCACCGGAATATATTAACGAACGTTCATATACGAACGCACAAATATATTAGAAGTTCGATATATAAACCCGGTAGGATTTTTTAGCATCTCGTTCTCTTTAGTTATACCCGATCCAAATGACCGAAAGTTGGTTCATACAATATCTCTAAACACGTATCTCAATAGTATTTCAATACAACTCAGATTTTTTTTAACGTACGCCTCTTCCTATCTCGTCCATAGGAATCAATCACTTATATTTTTTTACTAAACTAATAACAAAAGTTGAAATTACAAATTTTCTTTCGGTAAAATATTTTTAATAATCACTAAACTAATAACAAAACTAACTTAAGATAAGTCCATCGTTTACTATGTGACTTTTATTATTAATTGATTTTAGAATGAAACTCGTGTTTACATATATGTTGGGTTGGAATTGGATCCAAAAATGATACTTTAAGTTACTTTTGTTTTTTTTATTACCCTCTACCTTTTTGTTTTCATTCCGGATGTGCAATCAAATGTTCACTTAGAGTTTTAGCTGTAAAGTATCATCGGCTGTCTTCTTAATCGATTGAGAGGGTGAGTTTGTGTACAGAAGACTTCATCGTTAACTTTTGCAGCTTATAAGTCAAATATACATCAAAAGCTAACCCACCAAACCTAAACCAATTTAATACTATCATTAGATTAGATCACCCACCACAACAACACTATAATCATGACATTTATTTATTCAAAATGGAAATTAACAAACATCTGAATAATATTATACAATACCTATATATAAAACTAATAAAAACTATTGAATCTAGATGGTCTTTTCGGTTCCATGGACAAGAACAGCTTCATATTCTTACCAAGCTGCAAATGACTTATTTTTTTCTGAATTAATAAACACATGGAAGACCTTCAGATTCATAAGCTCGATGATTTATTATTGTATATATATATTTTGATAGTATTAAAACCTATTATTGTTATTGCTGTTGCAAGTTACTTGGGAAACCCTTTTGGATTTGTTTGAATGCCTCCCACCTTGCCTGTTCTTCCTTCTCGGCTGCGATGACCGCGGAATGAACACTCCGGTCCCTTTGATTTCCCTTCTCAACTCTTCTTGATGCAAGAATGCTGGATGAATTGGATATTGAACTGTCTGATGGGGAAAAGCCTGTAAAATAAAATTAAAAAAAAAAAACTTTAATTTTGTTATTAGTTGGTAATCAAGAATCATATGTAGTTATGGATGTGATTATCACCTGAAGAGAAGAAAGAGAAGGGTTGTGGAGAGCCGGGCCGTCGTCGTCGTCCATGATTAGAAGAGAGATTTGCCTGTTAAGATCAGCAAAGAAGAGATCATCTTCCATTAGAACCTCCATGGTGAGTGTAAGCTGATGTTTTTGAGGTCTGAATTGAGTTTAGTTTGTTTAAATAGGGAGAGGGAGAAGAAAAAGGGGTAGGGTTTGGATATGGGTGGTGGGGTCAAAGATGGCAGTTGGAAGATCTGGTTGTAGATATAGTATATACATAAGATACCCTACAAGAATAATTATGAAAGAGTTGCATTAATGATGTTATCCAATTGGAAATGAAGATAAATAGATTAGAAAGAAGGTAGCAAATAGTATCCCATACTCATATATCTATTTTAAGATAAGCTTTCTTACAACCAAGTCTTCATTTTTATAGATACCACTTGAGTGACTGCAGATTGTGGATGTGGGTCTCTTTCTTTTTCTGTCACTCATAGCCACAAAAAAGTTGGGAAACCCCCAAAATGGATGACTCATCTATCACATGAATGCTTGTAATTGATATTATGCATTTGAAGGAATCCTAAATTGTACTCAAATGGATATGGAGTGGAAAGCATGTTGGAAATATGGGTGTCTCATGTACGATTATGTTAAGTTTGACTTGGGTTGTAGATCTGGTGGGTATACGAACTTACATTCGCGTTAAATCTAAACCCAACACATAAGTTGGACGATGACGCTTCATCTTCAAATCCATTGGAGTAACAAAACTAGTTGACACTTAGACAAACGACTCTAACATCTCATTCTCTTTATAACTAGCTCATATGTTAGGATAAACGGGTTGATTAGGTTAACTGATCTGACACTATCTCAAAGTCCGACTCAATGATAGACCGGAGGTCATGTGTGTAAGAGAGCACATGCTCATTAAATTCAAATCCAACAAAACTCAATGATGTTCATCCTAAAGCCAATTAGTAATAGAAAAAGTAGCTCACTGACCTTATATACTAGATTTATAATTTCCCAACCGTAGATGCGAGAAGTTATCATCTTAACAATTACTGAACAACTTAAAACTTATATTAAGCCTTGGACGAACATTTAGTTACTTAGGTGATTATTGGAAGTTACGAGGTCTGTAGATTGTTATCTCTATGTCAATCATACTTGTACGAGACTTTTCAAAAGGTCACCTATCAACTATATACATAAGGTTGAGTGTTTCAATTGTACGTATCACAAGTTACCCGGATCGTGGATTCTAAGCTACGGTCGTGTTAATCCGCAAAGTGTAACATTGGAACGGACACAAATCCACTTTAGTTTGCATCCACAAACATGACACTTTTAGAACAAAGTGTTTGTGTTTTCAAAAGGTGTGGGTACAGCGAAGAAGGTAAGACTAGATGATTAACATATGTACACATCATGTGGAGCGATGATGTTTATCTCTTGGAGGGTCCTGTAGAAGATGCCCAAAAAACTTTGGAGGTCGAAAAGAGAAGAACATGGGGGCCTAAAATGATGATAATAGTGAAATGGGCATGTGACGGTGGATCCATAATGCATGCATGGGACATATCACATATAGTTGATTGCTGCCTTTACCAATTGGGTAAATAAATAATGTTCGTTGGGACCATTCATATACTATTTCTTCTTCTCTATCTTGCATGTAATTGACGGTAACTTTGAGGTATGGTTGTGCATTTATTTGATGCCTACTAAAACTAGTTGAATTTAATCACAAACCGCCTAATTAGTCTACCTTTTGTTTATCACATTGCATTTTTTCTACTGTGACACCCGCTAAAACTATTTAGCCTTGTTTTAATTGATAAAGTGCATTCGAAGTACGGAGGGTCCGAACCTCTTTCCACCAAACAAATAAAACAAACACAACGAGGGACTAGTATTGACCAGGAGTATCAACCTTCAAACAAACTAAACACAAGCACAATCCAACAAGGACTTCACAACGATTCAATCAAGGCTATCTCTTTGATTGAATAGGTATGAATAATATACAAACTTCATAAGTGAAGATGCAAGTTCACTCAATATGTGAAATAATTTCAAATCTGACGTATCTAATAATTTTTCCCTTAGGCTATTTATAAGGGAGATCTTCTATGTAAACTAAGAAAGATATCTTTTGAAAGATAATATAGAAAATATATCTTTACAAGATATAGAAATAATAATTTCAAAGATAGGATCAAAACTAACAACTACCTTAAAAATGTTTGAGAGCTTTAAGGTAAGAAATATAAAATATAGTTGCCAAATTTAAAAGATCTTGGCCGGATCTTCAAGCGCGCGTCAGAGAGCAAATCTCGGGTGGAATCTCGGTCGAGATTACTGTAGGTTGGCAAAGATTTCTTTTCTGAGACTGTCTTCGTCCTAACCACTTTCTATGCTTGATGACTCTTCTTGGTCGAGGTTTGACTCTTCTATAACAGTCAACAATGTCACCAAAGGATTCATAAGAGTGAGTAGGGTCTCTGTGAGTGTATATGTTGTTAGCATGCTTGTAACTTCATCTTGAGTAGCCTTTGCACTTGACCTTTTGATTGCTCCTTCTATGATAAAATCTGAAGGTGTAGTTGGATTGTCCTTCAATGCTTTAGCTCTTGATCTAGTGATTGGTCCTTGAGGTAGTGTTGGAGATGGTCCCTCATCATACTCCCCTTCTTGAGAATGATTCGTCCTCGAATCATTAACATGCTCATCTCTAAACTCGAAAGGAATCAAATCACCCACATTGAAGATAGGACTTATACCATACTCAACTAAAATCTCCAAGACATAAGTATTGTCACAAACTTTGTGCTTCACTCTAAATGGTTCACCTCCTCTTGGAGACCACTTAGACTTCCTCTTCTCCAAAAATCCCTCTTTTCTTAGATGCAACCAAACTAGATCTCCTGGTTTGAACAACATCTCCTTGCGATTCTGATTTGCCTTTAAAGCTACGGTTTTTCCTTTTTGCTCCAGCCTTATGCGCGTCTTCTCATGCAATTCCTTAATGAACTCCACCTGTTTTTCTACAATGAAATCCACTCGCTCCTCTAAAGGCAACGGTGTAAGATCAAAAGGTGTCAAATGATTCACTCCATAGACACACTCAAAAGGCGTTAGGTTAGTAGATGAATGCAAAGTACGATTATAAGGAAATTCTACATGTGGTAAAACATATTACCAAACAATTAAATTATGTTTCAAAATAGCTCTCAAGATAGTAGTCAAAGCCTTTTTAGTTACTTCCGTTTGACCATCCGTTTGAGGATAACTAGAAGTTGAAAATAACAATTTGGTACATAACTTTTCCCAAAGAGTCTTCCAAAAGAAACTGAGGAACTTGGCATCTCTATCACTTACAATAGTCCGCGGCACTCCATGCAACCTAACAACTTCCCTAAAGAACAAGTTAGCCACAATATAAGCACCATTAGTTTTTATGGCAAGCAATAAAGTTATCCATCTTATAAAGGCGGTCAACAGCCACAAGGATGAAATATCTCCCCTTCTTAATACTTGGTAAACCTACAACAAAATCCAAACTAATATCAAGACTTGATGAAGTAGGAATAGGTAAAGGAGTATACAAACCGTGTAACTTCAACCTTGACTTCGCCTTCAAGCAAATAATGCACCTCTTGATCAAATGTTCAACATCTTTAAGCATACGGGGCCAAAAGAAATGGGAATGAAGCATATATATGATAAGTTTTATAATAATCTCAGAGAACATCTAGGAATACCAACCTTATCCTCATGGAATAGAAATCCTTCAAAAGTATAGAACTTACCTCTCGACTAAGGAAAATCTCGGCCGAGATTCCTGGCAGTAGGCCGAGATTTACACTAGATGTAAATATCTCCAAAATCAGCATCATCCTTGTATAGATCTTTGATATAATGGAATCCTAGGACCTTGGAATCCATGGTTGTGATCAAAGTATACCTTCTAGAAATTAAGGACATCTGCTACAACATTATATTTTCCCTTCTTGTACTTGATGATATAACGAAAAGTCTCTATGAACTCCATCCATCTTCCATGTCTCCTATCCAACTTATCTTGACTTCGAAAGTGCTTCAAAGACTCATGATTAGTTCTAAAAATGAATTCATTAGGCCAAAGACAATGCTGCCATGTCTTGAAAACTCAAAATAAAGCATATAATTCCTTATCATATGCTGAATAATTCAAGCATGGTCCCTTCAATTTCTCACTAAAATAGGCAAGGGGCTTACCTTCTTGCATGAGTACTCCTCCAATATTAATACCTGAAGTATCACATTCAACTTCGAATGGTTGGTGAAATCCGAAAGTGCAAGAAGAGGTGTGTTCGATAGTTGCCTCTTTAGCTCCGTGAATGCTTTATCTTGCGCTTCTTCCCACTCAAATTGTAATTGCTTCTTTGTGAGATGTGTGAGAGGGGCTGATGGTACTAAAATCCTTCACAAAGCGTCTATAGAACGTTGTCAATCCATGGAAAGATCGTACATGTCCAACGGTGGTAGGTATAGACCATTCTTCGATGGCTTTGATCTTTTCCTTGTCCACTTCAAGACCTCTTGTGCTTACTAAAAATCCAAGAAAAATAACTTGATTAGTAATAAACTCACAATTCTTAATATTAGCATATAAAGATTCAGATCTAAGAGTTCCTAGTACTTCCCTTAAGTGTTCTTCATGTTCCTCAATGGATTTGTTGTAGATGAGGATGTCGTCGAAATAGACAACCACAAACTTTCCATTATAATGGTGTAAGACATGATTCATCAACCTCATAAAAGTGCTAGAGCGTTAGTCAAACCAAAAGGCATAATTAACCACTCATAAAGTCCAAACTTGATCTTGAATGTTGTCTTTTGTTCATCTTCTTCCCTCATCCGGATTTGATGATATCCACTCTTAAGATCGATCTTGGAGAACAAGGTGGAACCGCTAAGCTCCTCTAGCATGTCATCTAATCTCGAGATGGGGTGACGGTACTTGATAGTAATGTTATTGATTGCTCTACAATCAACACACATCCTCCAAGTATTGTCCTTCTTGAGCACCAATGATAGGTGATGGAATCACTATCATTTAGGGTAGTTTTTAGAGTCTTTTTATTGCATTAGTGTCAGTTTATGCTACTAACTCCTTGGTCCAGAAGAAGAAGATCAAAAGAAGCTAAGGAAGGAGTTATAAGCACTTAGGAGTGAAGATCGATCAAGAAGCAAAGCTTCTGTTGCTCCACCGTCCCTGCGGGTCCTTGCAGCCGCCCCTGCGGTGACTTGCCTTGACGAGACGAAGACCAGCTCCCCTGCGCCTCCCACTGCGCCCTGCCTGCGCCTCGCCTTGGGAGTTGGAAGGTGAAGAGCCTGTGTCACCGCCCATGCGTTGGCCTTAAGGCGTCCCGGCGACTTGACATCAGAAACGTCAGGAAGACGAAAGGTCAGACGTTGAAGTGCATTAAAGATCTGCCCCATCGGAGTTGTGTAGCCGCCCCAGCGGTTCTGAAGAAGGTCAACCGATTCTGCCTAAACCGCCCCTGCGGTTCCTGAAGGCCGCCCCTACGGTTTAACGTCAGAAGCTTTACTCCAGCTATTTACACCACCTTTATGACATTAAAGGTGGCTGTTTTAGGCTGGCTATTTACTCCTAATTAAGTGTCTTTTGTAGTATAAATAGTCCATGACTGATTGCTAGGATATATATACTTTTTTTCACAAAAATCCATTTTAGACTTGAGTTTTTCCATTGTAATGAGTTGCTAACTCCCTTGCTACATTGGGTTGGTTTGAAGCTGCTTTGTTACTTTGGTTGTAAGTTCTTTTTAATATAAGTTTTTATTCAGTAATGCTTTGTGTTTCCTTGATATCCATTGTTTAATTGCATGTTAACTGTTACTTGAGATTGATCACCTTAGGTTCTAAAGTGCATGTAAACAACTAGGATTAACAGGTTCCGGGTTCGGGTCTTTAATCTAGTAGCAACTTTAAGTAATAACGGGTTGTAATTACTTAAAGAAAAGGAACACAAATATAAAGATAAGTTTAACGGTTTTAATCTTCTCTTTATATCCCTTAGTCTTTGTTTGAATGCTAACTTGTTATTTGTTCTTGTAGGTTTGTGGAACTTTAATAAGTTAAGTTGTGTTGATGCAGGTTGGCTCAACACATATGTATGATCGAGACGGGAGATTACTTAAAAACTTGTAAAAAGAATGTACCAAAGTAGCAATTGCATGCTTAGAATCAACCTAGTGTAGATTCATCCATTATTGTCTTACTTGTCGCATTAATCGTTTTCATAAGTTTTTGTGCATTAATTCAACCAAACCCCCCCCCCCCTTTGTGTCACTTGTCATTGTAATCGATAATTGCATCTAAAACACATTAACTCTCTTGGGTTCGACCCTTACTTAATCACTATACTTGTTCTTAGTGCTAAGTCGGGATTTACTTTTGATTGGGTATAGACGACTATAGAAATACCTTCGGTCAAATTTTGGCGCCGTTGCCGGGGAGTTTTTGTGTTTTATTGTTATTATTGATTATTGGTTTGAACCATTTTTATGGTTCAAACCCGTGCTACTAATTCCGGCTTTGCTTCTTTTGATCCAGAAATTGAGAGGACGCACATCCGGCAACGAAGACAACAACAACTACAACAAGAGATGGCTGACCGTACTCTTCGTCAACTTACGCAGCCCACCTTGGCTCAAAACTCTCTTGCGGTTGCTATACCAACACTAGGGGAAGGAGTCAACTTTGAGCTCAAGCCGGGCCTTATTCACTTGCTTCCATCCTTCCATGGACTAAGTGGTGAAGACCCCATCAAGCACGTTGGGAAGTTCCATACTGTATGTATAAGCATGAAGCCGGCCAACATTACCGAAGAATAGATCAAGATGAGGGCATTCGGCTTCACACTCAAAGATTCGGCAGATGACTGGTATTACCACCTTCCATCCGGGAGTATTGACACTTGGGAGAACCTTCACAAAGCGTTCTTGGAGAAATACTTTCCAGCTAAAAAGGCTAATATCTTGAAGAAAGCTATAAGCAACATCGAGCAAGAGGCAACCGAAACTCTCTACGAGTACTTCGAAAGGTTTGCACGCCTCCGATCCTATTGTCCTTTTCACGGATATTCAACTCAAGATCTAGTCTTGTACTTGTACAATGGCTTGCTAGACAATGAAAGGAGGATCGTCGATGCGGCTTGCGGAGGTAATATTCTAAACTCTACTCCTGACCTTGCTTTGGAAAAGATACAGGAGCTAGCGGAAGGAACTCGGAACTTTGGAAGGACCCCGGCTAAGAAAGGAGTTCATGCCGTCAGTTCCGGGAAAAGTGAGATTTCCACCGAGCTAGCAGAATTGAAGGAAATGGTGAAGAGGCTAACACTTATGGGAACACCGCAACACCTCAAAGCTTGTGGAGTTTGTGCTGACCCGTATCATCCAACGGACATGTGTCCACAAGTTCAAGATGACGATGTTGAAGTCAACGCAATGGGTTATGGACAACCACAACAACAAAGACCTAGGAACGATCCCTATGCACAAAATTTCATGCCAAATTGGCGTGACCAGCAGAATTTTCGTTGGAGGGATCAACAAAACCAACAACAGCAGCCCCGCCACGGTAAGTATCACTCAACTGAAGATATGTCGCAGGTTTTGACTAAACACTTTGCTACTCATGTCCAAACAACATAATCAAGCATCAAGAACCTTGAGCAACAGGTTAGTCAAATGGCGGAAGCTATTTCAAGGACTGAATCAAGGCTTTCCGGAGGATTGCCTTTCTAGACGTTTATAAACCCCAAGGAGAATGTTAGTGCCCTAACGTTAAGGAGCGGGAAGCAAATCCAACAAGAACCAACAAAAGAGTCACAAAGTGAACCTTTTGTCGTTTTTTCCGCACCCATAGCCGCCCCTGCGGCTGAAGCTGCGCCCAACACAGAACGAACGACGCCCCTGCGGCTAGCTGCCCCCGCCCCTGCGGTGACAACCCCGGATCCACCTCTGCACCTTCAAGCTGAAGCCCCTGCGGAAAACACAACAAAAGGTCCTGCTGAAAAGGATACGTACGTCCGGCCTAACTTTCCGCCGCTGTACTCCGAAAAGCCACCGGCTCCTTTTCCTGAAGCATTAAAGGAGCGAAGAATCATAGAGGACAAATACCTCTTTGAGACTTTCTCTAAATGAGAGGTAAGCATTCCCCTCCTTAAGTTGGTGAAAAGTATTCCTAAGTATGCTCGTTTTTTGAAGGAACTTTGCACTATCAAGAGGAATCAAAAGCTAAAGGGGAAACAGAAAGTGCAAGTGAGTAAACATGTGTCGGCAGTTTTCCAACGGAGAATGCCCAAGAAATGCAGCGATCCGGGCATGGTAAGCATTCCTTGTGTTATAGGGGAAACCCGCTTTGACAAAGCAATGCTTGATCTCGGTGCTTCTATAAATGTCTTGCCATATTTGATTTACAAATCACTTGGCCTTGGGCCGCTAATGGAAACTAGGATTGTAGTACAACTTGCTGATAGATCTAATGTGTACCCGAAAGGGATAATTGAAGATGTACTAGTGATGGTAGACAACCTAATTTTTCCTGTTGATTTCTTTGTAATGGATATGGAAAATGACTCGCATGCTGCACCCATTCTGTTAGGTAGACCGTTTCTGAAAACGGCTAGGACTAAAATTGATTATGTTAGTGGTAAATTAACCATGGAGTTTGATGGAGAAGTAGTGGAATTCGACATTTATGATGCAATGAAATTTCCTAGCGATGATCATTCTCTATGTACTATTGACGTTGTTGAACCTTTTGTGCAAGATGTTTTTGATAACTCTGACGTGGATGAATTGAGAAATGTGATTGAGCATGACATTGATGGTTTCAAATCAGATTATGTGTTAACATCTAGCATAAAAGAGGTCCTAGCCCAATTAGATGGGCATAAAAGGCTACCTATCTCCAATTTGGCCATTGGGCCCACTTTACTAACCCCAAGCGAGAAGCTTGTCCCGTTCATAGTGTAGACACCGGAAATAGAATTGAAGGACTTTCCGTCACACCTCAAGTATGTTTTCCTTGGAGTACACAATACCTTGCCGGTGATTATCTCCAATAAGTTGACCACCGGGCAAGAAGATAAGTTGGTAAACGTACTAAAGGAGCACAAGACGGCCCTTGGATGGACTATTGCGGACATAAAAGGGATAAGTCCTTCCACTTGCATGTATAGGATTTTACTTGAGGACGAAGCCAAGCCCTCTAGGCAACCTCAAAGGAGGTTGAACCCACCAATGATGGATGTGGTCTAAAAGGAAGTGTTGAAACTCCTCCAAGCGGACATGATCTTTCCTATCTCGGATAGCACTTGGGTTAGTCCAACCCAAGTAGTTCCAAAGAAGGGAGGCATCACCTTGGTGGAAAATCAACATGGAGAGATGGTCCCAAGGAAAACACAAACCGGATGGAGAGTTTGCATTGACTACCGCAAGCTCAATAAGGTAACACGAAAAGACCATTTCGCATTACCTTTTATTGATCAAATGTTGGAATGTCTTGCAGGTCATCAATACTACTGTTTCATGGATGGATATTCGGGCTATTTCCAAATAGCCATCGCACCAGAAGATCAAGAGAAGACGACGTTTACTTGCCCATTTGGCACTTTCGCATATCGCAGAATGCCATTTGGACTTTGCAACGCACCAGACACTTTCCAACGGTGCATGATAAGTATTTTCTCTGAATATATAGAAAATTTCATTGAAGTCTGTTAGCATGAAATATTGTGATATTTTAGGCACGTTTTCTAAGCGTATTTGATTCATATTGATAGTCATTGATTGAGCATTGATGCATTTGTGAGCTAGTTTATCTATAATATCGATATAGAGATCTACACAAGCTTTATGTTGATTATAGGTGATTGAGAGCTATTTCCGAACGGAATTGAGCAAGGACGAGTTTGATTGAGTATGTCCATGGATTGAGGGCATTTCTAGGAGCTAAGGGAATGCCAACTTGAGGAATGCACGAGGCTAGGGAAGAATCACGTTCTTGCCCTAAACCACGCTCTAAAATACGGCCGTACTACTTTCCATGTTCAAGTCCACGGTCGTGGAACCATGGCTAGGAAAGCGTGGTTCATTCCAGTAACTTCTACGGCCGTGAAGAAGATGGTTCAAACCGTGTTGATTTCCACGCTCTAAATTACGGCCGTGGAACCCTTCCACGACCGTGATCTTGGCGATCTTTTTCGCCATACTTTTAGCCACGATCTCCTACGCAATTGGGCCGGGCCGATATTTTATCTTACACTATAAAAGGACGGACGAAGGGAGATTCCGTCACCTCTGCTTAGACCTCGCTTTACACATACACTTACGCTTGGAATTGTCCTAATTTCGCATTTGGCGGAGATTTGTTTGAGAGATTTTTGGCCCATTGCTATTGGCGATTTCCGGATTGACGGAAGATCGAAGATTCGGAAGATTGTTCGCAAGGAGATTTCGCTTCTTGCTTAGGTTTGATTTAGAAGACGGATTGACATCCCGTTCTTCCTTCTTATCTAAGATTGTGTTTGTTTGTTCTATTCCGAATCTAGTGACGATATTTGTTCTTGATTGTGACTTTGAGATTGGTTTGAAGTTTATTGAAGGTTTTCGGAAGTTTTCATCTTTCAATCTTTTAATTCTTGAATTTGATATCAATATGACTATTGTTGGCTAAAAACCCTTAACAATTCTAAGGTGAAGGGTTGATAGTTGTGGCTTAGATAATGATAGATCGTTCGTAAACAGATTGGATCCTGAGAGTTAGAGAGAATCGCCGACAACCCTAATCCACGGTCTGTTCTTGAGCTTCCACGGCCGTGGAACTCAAGAACTACCCGTAGTTTTGTGTTAAGTTACGAACTTGCTTTTACTTTAATCCAAATTTAAAGATTTGTTTTAACTTAGTTTTGGCTTGCCTTTTCTAGGTGGTAGTGAAGCCTCAACAACCTCTACCTCGATTGTGAGTGTCATAACCTTAATCGATTTAGTTAGTCTTGATCCTTGGATTACAAGTTTGGGTATTTGACATTAATTCTTGCTTTTAGAACCTTTCTATATTGAAGCCTCAACAACCTTTATAGAGAGTGTCTTGTAGGTGAGTCATATAAGGTTTTTGGAACTTCACCGTACGATTACCTTACATTAGCATACCTTTGCATATCTTAACTCTGTCCTTATATCATTAGTATATCTTGAATCGATTGCCACAGCTGGATTCCTGGATCTTTAGGATTGTTGTTTTCCCAATAATTCGAAAAGCTCTTACATTTACTTGCTTGATAACCTGCAACTGAATTTGTTCCACCAAATCCCTGTGTTCGATACTCTGGAATTCTTGCTTAACTATATCGATCCGTACACTGCGGGTTCGCTTGCTTGATTTCTAGTTTTATAAATTTAAAGCTTATTTGCACGCACGCTAAGTGGTGAACAAGTTTTTGGCGCCGTTGCCGGGGATTTGGTCTAGGCCGAATTCGGTTTTCGGTTGTCAAGCTTGGGAGCTTCTCCCTTGTTATTTGATATCTTTTCAAGTGCATGCGCAGGTCTAGGAACACCGGAGACCTCTTGCCTTTTGATCAAGAGCTTGAGAGAAATTTAAGGCAAAAGCGTAAGGAAAAGAAGATGGCTGAAGAAAACGAACGTGATCTTCAATCGGAGCTAGCGGAGAAAGAAGCTCAACTCCAATGGAGTGAGAGGACACGTAGAGATGAAATGGATCGTCATCAATCTCAAGTTGACGATCTAAAAGATATGATGTTCTAGATGAGGATAGAACTAAGCAACCTTAAGAATAAGGGGAGCAAGAAATCCTCAAGGAGACCTTTAAGGTCGAATAGGGGTCATTCATCCGCTGATGATAGCGATTCCTCCATGCCACCGCTAGAGGAAATTGATCCCACGATCAATGTGAATCCATTCCATCCACGGGCAGCTGCTAATCGCCGTGTTCCACCCAGGAACGCTAGGATTCAACGTGTAGATGATGAGCCAAGAACTCTTGGCCAAAGGATGGATCCAACGCAGCAACCACGCCGTTTAGGTGTGAACTTTGATGCTGATGATGTACAAGGGTTTAGCTTCAACCCTCAAGTTATTACTCTTGTTCGCCAAAACCAATTTGGCGGGACAAGCGCTGAATCTCCACACCAACACTTACAAAACTTTGAGTGTATGATGGAGACAATGAGGTCGAAGAACGCGACTATCAACAACTATAAGCTCAAACCTTTCTTCTTCTCTTTGAAGGGGAAAGCATTGTCTTAGTACCAAGCTCTTCCTAATGGGAAACTAGACACATGGGAAGACCTTTCCGCGGAGTTCCTCACTAAGTTCTTTCCGCCATCCAAAACGGCGGAACTTAGAGGTAAGATTAATGCATTTTCCATGAGGTCTAACGAAAGTTTGTTTCAATCATGGGAAAGGTTTCAGGATTTGTTATTGGATTGCCCTCATCATGGCATATCCAAGCTTGCATTGCTGGAGATTTACTATAAGGGGTTGCATGTGGAGACACAATTCAAGCTCCAATCCCTCTCATGTGGCACATTCATGGACATGAGAGAAGATGACGCTTGGGACTTCATTGAGAAGCAAGCAAGAGTCATAGAGAAGTATTCCCACTGGAAAGTGGAGGGAAATCGTGTGGAGCAAGGAGCGAAGCTCACACATGAAGCTCAAAATCAGATTTTTTCCCTCAACAATGAGATCAAAGAGTTGAAGGAGGCTATCAAGACTAACTTTCCAAAGCAACAAGGAAAGGATGTTGGCTATTTGGGCAACAACAACAATGGCGGTGAAAACACAAACCGCAACAACAACAATAACCGGAACAACAACCGGAATAATTAGAATGGCAATAACAACAACCGGAACAACAATTGGAACAACAATCGGGGTTCAAACAACAACAATTGGCGCTCCAATCAACAAAACTCCGGTAACTCTTACCCTTCCAATTCGAATTCACTAACTCCACCTTCCTCTTCCTCTACTCCTTTGAAAAGCCAGGGGCAAACATCTAATGGAGGAAACACTTCGGGGAAGGAGAAGCCCGATCCCATGTTGGAAACGATTTTGGGAAAGCTTCAAGGATTGGAGAACCGCATCATTAAGGTTGATGATCAAATTTCTAAGGTTGATAAAGCCCAAAAGGTTTTAGAAAACCAAATGTTCAGCCATGCGGAGGAAGTTCCTAGGAATCAAGGGAAACTTCCAGGAAAGACGGAGGACAACCCTAAGGGAAGGGTGATGGCAATCACAACTAGGAGCGGAGTGACTACCACCGATCCGCAACCTAAGTTTGTTGAAGTCCCCGTAGAGAAAGACAAAGAGAAGGGGAAGGAGAAGGAAGATGTCTACGTTCCTCCTCCGGCTTACAAACCTCCCCTACCATTCCCTCAATCTAGAGCGAGAGCGCGCCTAGTAAAACAATTTGGTAAGTTTATAGAACTCATGAGCAAGCTGCACATTAATATACCCTTTATTGATGCTATTGTAGGTATGCCGGCTTATGGCAAGTTCTTGAAGGAGCTCCTCTCCAACAAGAGGAAGCTAGAAGATTTCGGCGAGGTTAAGATGAGTTCGGATTCTTCGGATCTCATCAAAACCATGAAGGAGAAAATGCCCCCAAAGCTAAAGGATCCGGGGTCATTTTGCATTCCCATAGGAGTGAGAGATGTCACATATGATGCGTTATGTGACTTGGGAGCAAGTGTGAGCATCATACCACTTGCGTTATGTAGGAAGATCGGTTTAGGCGACCCTAAACCGGTGAAGATGACGTTGTACATGGCGGATTGATCCATCACTCGCCCCGTCGGTATTGTAGAAGACGTCCCAGTCAAGCTAGGTAAATTCTTTGTTCCCATTGATTTTGTTGTGCTTGACATTCCTGCAGATAGTCCGGTCCCGATCATACTCGGAAGACCGTTTCTTGCAACTTCCGGCTGCATAGTCGATTGCAAGAATGCTAGACTCGCCTTTGACATAGGAGAAGAGAAGGTAGAGTTCGTTCTTTCCACTCTAGTGAAGGAGCCAATCTTTGATGAGGATATATTCAATATCCAAGATGAAGAAGGGTTGTCTAGAGAGGAGGTAAGTGCTATTCTCTTCAAAGATCCTTTGCAAAAGGTTATCACTATGAGTCTAACAAATGTAGGGGAAGAAGAGGAGTGCAATGAGGCAATTGAAGCCTTAGAAGCACAAGAAGAAGTGGGTGAAGTGGAATTTGAGATGCTCCACGACGAGGTAGAAAAAGTGAGAATCCACGGCCATACATTATATTCCACGGCCGTGGATTTCACCAACCAAACCGTGTCCCACTCCAGAGGGTTACACGGTCGTGGAGAAGGCAGAGCAACCGTAACTACCTTCCACGCCCTAAACCACGGCCGTGGAGAATGTAGGGAAACCGTAATTCTGGCCGTGGAAGAGGGTGATCAAACCACTTCTTCAGCTTCTTTTGATTCTTCTCCCACACCTTTTACACCCTTAGACACTTCTAAGGAGGCATCGGATGCTCCTCAAGAGCCATTGGAAGCTCCGAAAGCAATGGAATTGAAACAACTTCCTACACATCTAAGGTACGCTTTTCTAGGACCTAACTCTACTTATCCAGTTATTGTTAGTTCCAATCTAACCATAGATGAACATAGTAAGCTTATGGTTGTCCTTAGAAAACATAGGAAAGCTTTAGGCTATACTATAGAAGACTTAGTAAGAATTAAACCTTCCCTATGCATGCATAAAGTATTAATGGAGGAAGACTTTAGGACTTCAAGACAACCTCAAAGGCGGTTGAATCCGACCATGAAGGAGGTTGTCAAGAAGGAAATTCTTAAACTTCTTGATGCAGGTATCATCTATCCTATCTCCGATAGTAAGTGGGTGAGTCCGGTTCAAGTAGTTCCAAAGAAGGGAGGAATGACGGTCATCACCAACAAGAATAACGAACTCATTCCTACCCGAACCGTAACGGGATGGCGGATGTGCATTGACTACCGCAAGCTTAACAACGCGACGAGGAAGGATCACTTCCCACTACCCTTCATCGATCAAATGCTTGAAAGGTTAGCGCAACATTCACACTTTTGCTATCTTGACGATTATAGTGGTTTCTTTCAGATTCCGATACACCCGGACGATCAAGAGAAGACCACATTCACGTGCCCATGGGGTACGTTCGCTTATAGGAGAATGCCGTTCGGGCTTTGTAACGCCCCAGCCACTTTTCAAAGGTGCATGATGGCCATCTTCTCCGAATACATTGAGGAAATCATGGAGGTCTTCATGGATGACTTCTCCGTATACGGTTCCTCTTTTGACAATTGCCTTTCTAACCTTGCTCTTGTTTTACAAAGATGTGAAGACACTAATCTAGTTCTTAATTGGGAGAAGTGTCAATTTATGGTAAAGGAAGGAAATGTATTAGGACACCTAATCTCTAGTAGAGGGATAGAGGTGGATAAGGCGAAAATAGAGACTATAGAGAAGCTTCCTCCCCCAACTTCGGTGAAAGGGATAAGAAGTTTCCTAGAACATGCTGCATTTTATAGACGCTTCATTAAAGACTTCTCTAAAATATCAAAACCGCTCACTAATCTATTGATGAAGGATGCAGTTTTTGAGTTTTCGCAGGAATGTTTGGATGCGTTTAACACAATTCGGCAAGCTCTAATTTCAGCACCTATTATCCAACCTCCGGATTGGACTCTTCCCTTTGAGGTTATGTGCGATGCTAGTGACGTAGCCATAGGAGCTGTTCTTGGACAACGAAAGGAAGGGCGAACCCATGCCATATACTATGCTAGCAAGATGCTAGATGAAGCGCAGCTCAACTACGCCACTACGGAAAAAGAATTCTTAGCCATTGTTTATGCTATTGACAAGTTTCGCTCTTATCTTGTAGGTGCAAAGATGATTGTCTACACGGACCATGCTGCGATCCGGTACCTCCTTGCAAAGAAGGATGCGAAGCCAAGGCTAATTAGATGGATTCTTCTCCTACAAGAGTTCGATCTAGAGATCCGCGACAAGAAGGGTTCGGAAAATTCTGTTGCGGATCATTTGAGTCGCCTAACACATCTAGAGGACGACCAATTACCTATAGATGACTCCTTCCCGGACGAACACCTACACATTATTGAGGAGTGCATCGATGTGATCTCCAAAGGTAACGAACCATGGTTTGCTGATTTTGTTAACTATTTGGTTTGCCAGGAGATACCGCCCGGATTATCCTACGCACAAAGAAAGAAGTTCTTTAAGGATGTTCGGGAATACTTTTGGAATGAACCTCTCCTCTTTAAGAGAGGTCCGGATGGCATCATTCGGCGATGTGTGCCGGAAGATGAGATGCAAAGTGTCATCCGCCATTGTCATTCACTACCTTGTGGAGGACACGCTAGTTCGAACAAGACTAGCGCAAAGGTATTGCAATCTAGATTCTTTTGGCCTACTTTATTTAGAGATGTGCAATCCTTTGTTTCTTGCTGCGATGCTTGTCAAAGAACAGGTAATATCTCTAGGAGGAATGAGATGCCTCTCAATAACATCCAAGAGGTGGAGATTTTCGACGTTTGGGGAGTAGATTTTATGGGACCATTCCCATCATCTTGTGGAAACCAATACATACTCTTGGCGGTGGATTATGTTTCTAGATGGGTGGAAGCAATTGCCTCTCCCACCAATGATGCCATGGTGGTGGTTAAGTTCTTCAACAAGACCATTTTTCCACGATTTGGGACACCAAGGACTATCATTAGTGATCGAGGTTCTCACTTCATTGCCCGGCGCTTTGAAGCTCTTCTAGCTAAGTATGGGGTTACTCACAAGATCGCCACCCCTTATCATCCACAAACAAGTGGACAAGTTGAGATCTCAAATCGGAAGATCAAAGGAATCCTAGAGAAGACGGTTTCAAGGACTAGGAAGGATTGGTCTTTGAAGCTTGATGACGCATTGTGGGCATACCGGACTGCGTACAAGACTCCCATAGGAACCACACCATACAACCTTGTGTATGGGAAGTCTTGTCACTTACCGGTAGAGTTGGAGCATAAGGCGTTTTGGGCTATCAAATGGTTAAATTTCAGCATGGAGGAAGCGGGAGAGAAGCGTCTCTTAGACCTTAATGAGCTAGAAGAACTCCGCTTGAACGCCTATGAAAACGCTAAGATTTATAAGGAGAGAGCAAAGCGTTGGCATGATAAGCATATCATACCAAAGGACTTCAAAGAAGGAGATCAAGTTCTCCTCTTCAATTCAAGGCTTCGTCTCTTTCCAAGTAAGCTTAAATCTCGTTGGACCGGACCTTTTCTAATTAAGCGTATTTTCCCCCATGGTGCAGTTGAAGTATGGGGTGAAGCGGGCTAAAGCTTTAAGGTGAACGGTCAACGACTCAAGAAGTATACGCCGGAACTCCAAGCTGAAGAGTTCGCGCCTACCGCACTCGAATAAGTGCGAGTTTGGTCTAGCTACGGACCTTAAACAAAGCGCTTCTTGGGAGGCAACCCAAGGTATTGCATTTACGTTTTTGTTTTTGATTCATAGTTTAGCTTAGTTTAGACGTTTTTGCTTTGTTTTGCCTTCGATTCCTTCCGGTATGTTCGTGTTTTTGGATGTAGGAACGGTGGAAAAGGAAAGAGGAAGAGTTATTTTGAAGAAAAGTGATGAAACTTGGACTTTGGAGCATTACAGAGAGTTCCACGGCCTAAACCACGGTCGTGACAGCTACAGTGACCGTAATTTCCAAAAGCCTTTGAAAAATCACCAAAACCACGGTTCCGTACATTTCCACGACCGTGGAACCCCCCGATAGACCGTGGTTTTCAAAAATTTTGCCGGCCACTATATAAACCACGTTCTTCACAAAAACTCACCAAAATCCCAATTCCACGACCCTCCCTCACTGATTCCACGCCCTTCGCCTCAAATCTCCGTTCGTTAATCGTTTTCAACGATTCTTCGTTCCAAATTGAAGCAAATTCAACCACCAACGAGATCCAAACAACGAATCGAGCGGCAATTCACCAAGGAACGCACAACTCGGATTTTAAAATCCAAAACCTAGGTTTTTTTCGCTCTTCTCTATCTTCGTCAATTTGGGTTCGTTTTTGCTAGAAATTTTAGGAGAACTGATTGAAATTGGAAGGAATTAGACTAGGACTGCCTGCTTGCTGAGTTTGAGTGCTGTTTGTTGAGATTTGCGAAAGAACGAGACGAACCACGGTCTTTGTCAGTTCCACGGCCGTGGAAAAGCAAGAACAAACCGTGGTTTTGAACAGTGATGGATTTTGTTAGGAGAGTTTCAGGGAAGATAAAGGAGAAGAAGAATGAGCAGAACAAAAAGAGGAAGGGTAACCCCTCTTCCTCTTCATCCTCTACAGCACCACCACCTTCCTCCCCTTCACCTCCATCATCACCTTCATCACCCGAACCTCCTAGCCCTAGAGTACCCACCATTCACGAGGATCATCTCGATGCACTCGAGAGGATCCATAAGAGGGCAGTTATCGGACCTAGGTATCTATGGTTGGAGGATTTAGTTCCTCTAAACATAGTAGATGACCTTACTTGGCTCTTGGATAGAGCCGGTCTTATCGTCCTCTCGGCTATCCAAGACGACGCTTATGAGGAGATAACGAGAGAGGTTGTGACGTCGTTTGAGCACAGCCATGTGGACAGGACCGTTTCTTTCCGTCTTATGGAAAGAAACTATGTTTTTACCATCCGTGAGTTTGGAGCCTTCTTTGGGTTCCAAGAGACCTTCAATGGTCGTTTTCCTAGTGGCGTTTACGCCAAAGACTTTTGGGAGGAGGTATCTATGATTTACGCCAGCGAGGACCGCTGGCAACCTGCTGATACCAAGGCTAAGTTGATGTATCACTTAGCCTTGAAGATTGCTCACCGTGTTCTTTCAGAGTGTCTCTTCCCTAGGACGGAGACACCTCAAAAGATCAAGACGGATGAGCTCTTTCTTCTGTATTCTATGTTGTATGGGCGCCCTGCTGACTGCGCCACCCTCTTAGCTGCTACCATGAGCAAGCTTAAGAACAAGAGGGCAGGGAACATTGGATATGATGGGATAGTTACCCACCTTGCTAGGATGTTGGGGGTTGATTTTTCTACATGCACACGCATACCGGCTGTACCCCTAGGACTCCAGGCCTTCATGACTAGAGGCCTTATCTTCCCCACCCATAGAGGTCCGCCTTACGCAGCCATGCCTTGGGAGAGCAGGACGGAGAGGGGCATTGAGTGGCTCCCGGAGTACTCCATTATGGCTGAACGCCATAATTGGAAGGCTACGTTCGCAGCTATGCATGCGAACAGGATTGCAACTCCTCCGTATGTCCCACCACCGCCCGTAGTTGAGGAGGAGGAGATGAGGGATCAGTTTGAGGGAGGAGGAGGAGCAGAGCAGGAGTTTGGCACGTTTCCGGATCAGCCGGATGCGGCCCCTGATGTGCCTAGACGTTCTCCACGTCCATCTAGAGCTTCAGGTTCGTCTTCTCGCCGCGCCAGCGTGAGTGAGAGACCCACTTGGATGGATACGCCTCCTACATGGTACGGAGCTCCACCTCCATGGTCCTCACAACAGCCATCAACACCAGCACCAACACCGTCCGACGCTCCAGGGTGGTACAGTCAGGCCCCGGGATGGTATGAGCAGATGCCAGATTGGGCCACCGGTCTTTCAGAGAGAGTGGGAGCATTGGAGATTCGAGCCGATGCTAGAGATGGACACTTGGACGACCTCGATCACATGATGAGAGACGTCTAACGCCAGCAGTTTGGGCGGCACTACGACCCTAGCTTCTCTCCATTCCCGCCTCCACCAGCTCCGCAGTGATGATGATGATGATCGATAGCTTTAGCCGCTCCACCGCCATTTTGTGAGTTTCTTTTTCTTTTCTTCTTTTCTTTCTTTTATTCGAACATTAGGGACAATGTTTGTTCTAAGTATGGGGTGGGGTGTGACTAAAAGTTGTAATAACTCTTACTCACTATGATTGCTTCTATTTGAGACTATCTTGCATGTTCATTATATTGTTGCACATTTCATTATTGCATTGCATAAAAAAGAGTTTGAAAAACCCATAAAAATTGAAAAATTTTGAAAAATTTTGTGCTTCTAAGGAATTGAGATGATTTCTATGATAATCGCTACTTGTGAATTGAGTTTGATGACAATTGCATGCTTAAACGAATAGTGGATTGAAAAAAAATTGAATGAGTTGATTTTGCCTCTTTTGCAAATTTCATAATGTGATGAATGTTACCTAAATCATGTTGAGGGATTGAAGTTGAAATCGCACTATAAGTTCTTATGCTTCTTGTTGAGATGATTAAGGCAATTCGATTTTTCTTTCTTCTTTCTTTGATCATTTAGCCCCTCATTGAAATTATGGCCTCCTTTACCTATCCGGGAATTTGGAGGAGTTGATTGAAAAAGGCATGTATGATGTGGGAGGGCCATGAAAGCAATACTTTGCATTCAAAGGAATAGAAAGAAATTGTAGGTTTGGGGAAATCAATCATGATGATGAGTAACTCGGCACCATTCACATAGCCGGGTGTTTGTGTCTTGCCAAAGTCGGATTGAGCGATATTCCTAGCGGATTATGGTATGTGCGCTAAGGGTTTGAGGCATCTCATAAAAATTGAGAAACGCCAATCTCCTAGGCTTCGGTTTTTGTGCACCTCTATCCATAACTCCAAAAGTAAAGTCGAAAAATGAAAAGAAGAGAGCGAAGCTCTAAGTTAAAGGTGTTGCGGAAACCGCAAGAGAAGAAGAAAAGAGTAGTTGTCCACTTTCCCGGATTCATGCACCACATTCCTTAAAGTTCCTTCTCTTTCCACATTCTAGACCTTTTTCTTTGAAAGTCCTTAAGATCAAAAGAATGTTATATGACTTGGTGATCTAAATTGAAGTTTCTTATGATTGATTTTGATAATGTTTAAAGGTTATGATGTTTGTATAAAAGTTTGATTGATTCATGAGCTTTCTTTACTTTTTACTCTTTGATTAAGTGTATGAAAGTCTTATAAACGATTGAAGCAAGATTTGAGAATGATCTATTGATTAGAAGGCACATTCATCCAAAAGAAGTATTGCTTTGAGAAGGTACACATATTTCATCCTAACTCTTGTTTTAAAGCTTTTGAAAGACCTTGCTTAGGGACAAGCAAGTGGCAAGTATGGGGTTATTTGTTAGCATGGAATATTGTGATATTTTAGGCACGTTTTCTAAGCGTATTTGATTTATATTGATAGTCATTGATTGAGCATTGATGCATTTGTGAGCTAGTTTATCTATAATATCGATATAGAGATCTACACAAGCTTTATGTTGATTATAGGTGATTGAGAGCTATTTCCGAACGGAATTGAGCAAGGACGAGTTTGATTGAGTATGTCCATGGATTGAGGGCATTTCTAGGAGCTAAGGGAGTGCCAACTTGAGGAATGCACGAGGCTAGGGAAGAATCACGTTCTTGCCCTAAACCACGCTCTAAAATACGGCCGTACTACTTTCCACGTTCAAGTCCACGGCCGTGGAACCATGGCTAGGGAAGCGTGGTTCATTCCATTAACTTCTACGGCCGTGGAGAAGATGGTTCAAACCGTGTTGATTTCCACGCTCTAAATTACGGCCGTGGAACCCTTCCACGACCGTGATCTTGGCGATGTTTTTCGCCATACTTTTAGCCACGATCTCCTACGCAATTGGGCCGGGCCGATATTTTATCTTACACTATAAAAGGACGGACGAAGGGAGATTCCGTCACCTCTGCTTAGACCTCGCTTTACACATACACTTACGCTTGGAATTGCCCTAATTTCGCATTTGGCGGAGATTTGTTTGAGAGATTTTTGGCGCATTGCTATTGGCGATTTCCGGATTGACGGAAGATCGAAGATTCGGAAGATTGTTCGCAAGGAGATTTCGCTTCTTGCTTAGGTTTGATTTAGAAGACGGATTGACATCCCGTTCTTCCTTCTTATCTAAGATTGTGTTTGTTTGTTCTATTCCGAATCTAGTGACGATATTTGTTCTTGATTGTGACTTTGAGATTGGTTTGAAGTTTATTGAAGGTTTTCGGAAGTTTTCATCTTTCAATCTTTTAATTCTTGAATTTGATATCAATATGACTATTGTTGGCTAAAAACCCTTAACAATTCTAAGGTGAAGGGTTGATAGTTGTGGCTTAGATAATGATAGATCGTTCGTAAATAGATTGGATCCTGAGAGTTAGAGAGAATCGCCGACAACCCTAATCCACGGTCTGTTCTTGAGCTTCCACGGCCGTGGAACTCAAGAACTACCCGTAGTTTTGTGTTAAGTTACGAACTTGCTTTTACTTTAATCCAAAGTTAAAGATTTGCTTTAACTTAGTTTTGGCTTGCCTTTTCTAGGTGGTAGTGAAGCCTCAACAACCTCTACCTCGATTGTGAGTGTCATAACCTTAATCGATTTAGTTAGTCTTGATCCTTGGATTACAAGTTTGGGTATTTGACATTAATTCTTGCTTTTAGAACCTTTCTATATTGAAGCCTCAACAACCTTTATAGAGAGTGTCTTGTAGGTGAGTCATATAAGGTTTTTGGAACTTCACCGTACGATTACCTTACATTAGCATACCTTTGCATATCTTAACTCTATCCTTATATCATTAGTATATCTTGAATCGATTGCCACAGCTGGATTCCTGGATCTTTAGGATTGTTGTTTTCCCAATAATTCGAAAAGCTCTTACATTTACTTGCTTGATAACCTGCAACTGAATTTGTTCCCCCCAAATCCCTGTGTTCGATACTCTGGAATTCTTGCTTAACTATATCGATCCGTACACTGCGGGTTCGCTTGCTTGATTTCTAGTTTTATAAATTTAAAGCTTATTTGCACGCACGCTAAGTGGCGAACAAAGTCTTCATGGATGATTTTACCGTCCATGGAGACAGTTTTGATGCATGTTTAGGGCATTTAAAACTTGTTTTTGAAAAATGTGTTGAAACCAATTTAGTTCTTAATTCGGAAAAATGTCATTTCATGGTCGAAAAAGGAATTGTGCTAGGACATGTAATATCCTCAAAAGGGATAGAGGTAGATAAGGCAAAGGTTGATGTTATTCAAAATTTACCTTATCCTACTAATGTTCGGGAAATCCGATCTTTTCTTGGTCATGCAGGTTTCTACCGAAGGTTCATCAAAGACTTCTCAAAGATCTCAACACCCCTGTGAGAATTGCTCAAGAAAGATGTCACCTTCATAGTGGATGACGATTGCAAGAAGGCTTTCGACACTTTGAAGGCATGTCTCACCACCGCACCGATCATCCGTTCTCCGGATTGAGAGAAACCCTTTGAAATCATGTGTGACGCCACTGACTACGCCGTCGGAGATGTTCTAGGACAAAAAGACGGACGGGCATCCCATGTGATCCATTATGCGTCTATGACACTAAATGGAGCACAAAGAAATTACTCCACCACCGAGAAGGAGATGTTGGCGGTAGTTTTTTCCCTTGAGAAGTTCAAGCAATACTTACTTGGGGTAAAGGTAATTATTTTCACTAACCATGCAACCCTTAGGTACCTCATGACAAAGAAGGAGGCGAAGCCACGATTAATCCGTTGGGTGCTCCTTCTAAGGGAATTTAACCTAGAGATAAGAGACAAAAAGGGAGCTAAGAACCTGGTAGCAGATCATTTGAGCAGACTAGTGCAAGAGGAGGAAGAACCAGGAAAAGAAAGAGAGATAGCCGGAAGCTTTCCAGATGATACATTCTACACAACTCTCTATTATGTAACCGCCCCCACGCCTCACACCAGCCGCCCCTGCAGCCCCGTCTAGGCGCCCCTGCGGAATTGTCGACAAAGGTTTATCTTAAGCTTCAATCTTTTAAGCCTTGGTTTGATGACATTGTGAATTTCATTGTTAGGAAGGAGTATCCTCCATACTTCACCAAGGCACAACGAGAGAAAGTAAAAGCTGAAGCTCGACACTACGTTTGGGACGATCCTTACCTTTGGAAGCATTGTAGTGACCAAGTGATCCGGCGTTGCATTCCGGACAATGAGGTACAATCCGTCCTAACTTTCTGTCATTCTGAGGCATGTGGGGGACACCTTGGAGCAAACAAAACTGCACGAAAAGTTTTGGATGCTGGTTTCTTTTGGCCACACATTTTTCGAGACGCTTTTGCGTTTTGTAAAGTGTATAATAGATGCCAGAGGGTGGGAAATCTTTCAAGGAGACATGAAATGCCCCAATCCTCTCTTATATTTTGTGAAATATTCGACGTTTGGGGAATTGATTTCATGGGGTCATTTCCTACGTCATTCGGGAACACGTATATTTTGCTTGCGGTGGACTATGTTTCCAAGTGGGTGGAAGCAAAGGCCACTAAAACTGATGATTCAAAAGTAGTTGCAGCATTTCTTAAGGAAAATATCTTTACAAGATTTGGAATCCCAAAAGCCTTAATCAGTGATAGGGGTATCCATTTCTGCAATAAGACAATCACGGCTCTCCTTAAAAAGTACCATGTTCACCAACGAGTATCAACAACTTATCATCCTCAAACAAACGGCCAAGCCGAGGTATCCAACCGGGAAATAAAGACCATCCTTGAAAAGAAGGTTTCTCCCGGGCGGAAGGATTGGATTGCAAGGCTAAATGACGCTCTATGGGCATATCGGACAGCCTACAAAACTCCCGTCGGAATGCCCCCTTTTAGGCTCGTGTTTGGGAAGCGTGCCATCTCCCGGTGGAACTAGAGCACAAAGCCTGGTGGGCGATAAAGAAGTGCAACATGAACATAGAAGAAGTGGAAGAATTCCGGAAGCTCCAATTGCAAGAGTTGGAGGAACTAAGGCTAGACGCATATGATCATGCTACCACATACAAAGAAAAGACCAAAGCATGGCATGACCGGAACATCCTCCGGAAGGACTTCAAGGTAGGTAATAAGGTGCTGCTCTTTCAATCCCGTTTGAAACTCTTTGCAGGAAAACTGCGTTCGAGGTGGACTGGGCCGTTCATAGTAGCCGAAGTATACCCTCACGGAGCTGTGGATCTCTATGACCCACAAACGCACAAGGTGTTTAAGGTGAATGGACAAAGGCTAAAGCTCTACCTTGAAGGAGTCAAGAACGATCCGATTGACGAGATGGTACTAGAAGAGGCACAGTCAGAGAAGTAGAGATCTTACGTCGAGCCAACGACGTAAAACAAAGGCACTTCTCGGGAGGCAACCCGAAGGAATAAAAAGAGGAGTGTCTGTCAAGAAATCCACCCCCACGGCTCTAAGTCCCCGCCCCTGCGGTGACACCCAGGCCAGCGCCGGCCCGGCGCTGGAACTGCGCCTGCAACACGTCTGTCACCGCCCCCGCGGTGACAACCCCACACCCCTGCGGCGGCCACCCTTGACACAAATTCCAGCGCTGGGCCTGCGTGCCCCTCTCCCCTGTCGCCGCCCCTGTAGTGTCAAACCCCCGCCCTTGCGGGTTTACCCAGAAAAGAAAAAAAAATAGGATCTCGAAAAACGCCTATACCTACCACGCACCACCCACCAACCCTCCTTACCAAATACAACCACATTCCCTCGCACCTTCTCTCTCAAAGTTGCGAACGCCCCTGCGCCCTCAGAGAAACCTCCCAACCACCCTCTCCGATGCCCCTCCGCCACCAACACCAAGGACGCACACCTCCAAAGCCCTTGCGCCCCCTGCCCTCGTGCCAAATACCACCTCCTTTCCATTGCAACGACGCCTGCACCAAAACCACCATTGGAGCCACTCCAAGACGCCACCACCTTCGAAGCATTCGAAAAATCGCCTTCTGCAGTTCTCCCGCACCTGCGGCTGCAAGCATCCGCCCCTGCGCCTCACCGCCTTTGCGCCTGCACAGCCGCCCCTGCGGAAATCACAACAGAAAGGTCGTTTTCTTTTCCTAATTTCAACATTTGCTAATCATTTGCTTCAAATACTTTCAAGAATGGAAGCCCCAAGGAAATACAAGATGACGGAAACAGAGAAGGACCAATATAGGATTGTGCAGGATCGAGTTGTGTATGCAACTCGATTTCGACATATCCTGACTTTGGAGAAACTGGGCATGCTAGAGAGCATGCAAACATTTTTGGCGAATCCTGGGCTCGGAGACTTCCTCCAGAAGAGTTCTCCGACATATCCGGAGCTCAGCAGACAGTTTATCTCCACCTTCACAATGTAGAAGGAAGACCACGTGTGTACCGGCCTCACCTTCAAGTTCAATAAGATGAAGTACACTCTTGACTACAACGATCTACGGGAGGCTTTTGGGGTGACTCTAAACCCCTCTGAGAACTGGTGGGATCCAGTCCCGGCCCCAAACCTATGTGAGTTTTGGCGAGCAGCTACCGGGTCGGAATTCCATGTTGGGGGTGAGTACTTCAACAAACTCACTCACCCCAGCTTGAGGTTGATTTCAAAGATCCTCATGAGTGTCTTCTGTGGACACAAAGAAGAAAACAAGGTCGCTCTCAAGGACCTCCCACTGCTCTACTCCTGCCTTCCACATAGCGAGAAGTTGATGGATTGGCCCTCTCTCTTCCTCGCCGTTTTGAAGCGGATTAGGAGGAATGAGCCGAGGGATATTGTCGGCGGTGGGGTGATCTCTTTGATCGCCTCACAAGTGATGGACCTATCCGAATTAGAGGATGGGATGACGGCTCCTCTCTACACTGAGGGGATGCTTAGGAGGTGCAAGCTCCTCCGGCGGGACGGGAAGAACCTGTTTTGGATGTCCCTTGCAGATGGGAGCCACTTCACCTACCTCCCCCGACCTTTACCACTAGGAGGTGAGCTCTCTGAGCTCTACATACCGGCAGATCCTTTCGTGCCGAGGAGGCCACTAGTGGCCATTGTGGAGACGCATGCCGCCAGCTCCAGCCAGGCCCATCAGGAGGAGCACCTGCCCATCCCAGATGACGAGGAGATGCCCACAACGGCACTAGAGGAGGACCCGGCCCTTGCGAGCCTTCAGGCTTAGATGGCGGCTATGACGACCCAACACCGGGCGTGGCAGTCCGATTACCAACGGACTATGCTGGAGCAGCAGCAGAGCTGGCAGGACACTTTTGCCACCTCCATCACCTCACACTTCGACCAGAGGTAGGAGGCCTGGCAGGCAGCCCAGCAGCAGCAGCTGGAGGCTCAGCAGCTGGCTTGGCAGGCCAGTTTTGAGACCTCTTTTGGTCGCCGGATGTCTGCTCAGGAGGACCGGATTGACACCCTTCACCGCCGCCAGGAGCATTTCTTCCACCACTTCCCTTACCCACCAAAGAAGGGTCCTGGTGGTCCATCCGGACCACCCCAGTGAGGGGTACATTTCTTTCCCTTCTCCCACATTTATCTTTGACTCATTTTCACTTTGAGGACAAAGTGCACTTCAAGTATGGGTGAGGGACATATCATTGCTTGTACAGTTTATTGTGTTGTTTTTGGCATTTGTTTTTGCATTGTTGAATTCAGTTTCATTAGTAAAAAAAAGAAAAGAAAAAAAAAAGAAAAAAGCCAAAGAAATAAAAAAAAAGGCATGAAAATCCTTGGATAAACCGAAAACCCGAAAGGGCGGTTTAGGTAAAAAGAAGGTAGTCCGACCAACCTTAGGTTGGTGCAAAATTGGACTTGAGGGATGTGAGTTTAAGTGAGAAAAGAAGAAGAGTGGCAAGGTGAAAACCCGAAAGGGCGCCTTGGCAAAATGAGCGACACCGAGTGTAGGTTTCCCTTCCGGCGTTTTGGCGACATAAGAAGAGGAGTCATAAGGAGGTTGTCCGGGTAGGCTACTCTTGGAGCGATAAGGATGGTAGTATCTCTTTTTCTCACATTTCATCTCTTTTCCTTCTTTCTTTCTTGGCTTTTCTCTTGTATTCCGTCATTTTTCTTTCTTTCCCTTGCTTCCTGAGACCTTGAGTCTAATGGCTGTCATTTGTTTTACTCGGGACGAGTAAAAGGTCTAAGTATGGGGGAGTTTGATAGGTGATGGAATCACTATCATTTAGGGTAGTTTTTAGAGTCTTTTTATTGCATTAGTGTCGGTTTATGCTACTAACTCCTTGGTCTAGAAGAAGAAGATCAAAAGAAGCTAAGGAAGGAGTTATAAGCACTTAGGAGTGAAGATCGATCAAGAAGCAAAGCTTCTGTTTCTTCACCGCCCCCGCGGGTCCTTGCAGCCGCCCCTGTGGTGACTTGCCTTGACGAGACGAAGACCAGCTCCCCTGCGTCTCCCACTGCGCCCTGCCTGCGCCTCGCCTTGGGAGCTGGAAGGTGAAGAGCCTGTGTCACCGCCCCTGCGTTGGCCTTAAGGCGCCCCGGCGGCTTGACATCAGAAATGTCAGGAAGACGAAAGGTCAGACGTTGAAGTGAATTAAAGATCCGCCCCATCGGAGTTGTGTAGCCGCCCCAGCGGTTCTGAAGAAGGTTAACCGATTCTGCCTAAACCGCCCCTGCGGTTCCTGAAGGCCGCCCCTACGGTTTAACGTCAAAAGCTTTACTCCGGCTGTTTACACCACCTTTATGGCATTAAAGGTGGCTGTTTTAGGCCGGCTATTTACTCCTAATTAAGTATCTTTTGAATAGTCCATGACTGATTGCTAGGATATATATAATTTTCTCCACAAAAATCCATTTTAGACTTGAGTTTTTCCATTGTAATGAGTTGCTAACTCCCTTGCTACATTGGGTTGGTTTGAAGCTGCTTTGTTACTTTGGTTGTAAGTTCTTTTTAATATAAGTTTCTATTCCATAATGCTTTGTGTTTCCTTGATCTCCATTGTTTAATTGCATGTTAACTATTACTTGAGATTGATCACCTTAGGTTCTAAAGTGCATGTAAACAACTAGGATTAACAGGTTCCGGGTTCGGGTCTTTAATCTAGTAGCAACTTTAAGTAATAACGGGTTGTAATTACTTAAAGAAAAGGAACACAAATATAAAGATAAGTTTAACGGTTTTAATCTTCTCTTTATATCCCTTAGTCTTTGTTTGAATGCTAACTTGTTATTTGTTCTTGTAGGTTTACGGAACTTTAATAAGTTAAGTTGTGTTGATGTCGGTTGGCTCAACACATATGTATGATTGAGACGGGAGATTAATTAAAAACTTGTAAAAGGAATGCACCAAAGTAGCAATTGCATGCTTAGAATCAACCTAGTGTAAATTCATCCATTATTGTCTTACTTTTCGCATTAATCGTTTTCATAAGTTTTTGTGCATCAATTCAACCAAACCCCCCCCCTTTGTGTCACTTGTCATTGTAATCAATGATTGCATCTAAAACACCTTAACTCTCTTGGGTTCGACCCTTACTTAATCACTATACTTGTTCTTAGTGCTAAGTCGGGATTTACTTTTGATTGGGTATAGACGACCATAGAAATACCTTCGGTCAACCAACAAAATTGGAACCGCACAAGGACTCAAACTTTCTTGAACGTAACCTTTATTCAAAAGGTCTTGCACTTGATCTTGATTTTCCAGACATTCATGAGGACTCATTTTATAAGCGGGGCGATTAGGAAGGGACGAACCTGGAATGTAGTCAATCCGATGCTCAATGCCTCAAAAAAGTGGAAGACCTACAAGAATCTCATTCAGAAATACATCTTTATACTCATCCAAAGCCTTTAAATTGTTTGTAGGCAAAGTAGACTTCACTTAATCACTTAAAGTCATTAGGCTTTTACATAAACTCAGTAAAGTAGTATCCAAATGAACATAATCATCAAGAAACTCCCTTTTGGATGATAAGAGTGTTCGATGATGCTCCAGAGAAGGAATCTCGGGCTGGTTACAGGAATCTCGGCCGAGATTTCCCTGTCGGGGCCGAGATTTGTCACTGGAACGTGACTAGTCTTCAAATCTCGGACGAGATTTTGATGAACTACTAGTGGTTTCTTCTCTGAGAGTTGTTTCTTGTTTCTTGTTCCTTTTCCTTGCGTTTGTCCTTCTTGTCGTAATGCTCCACAATTTGCAAAGGGGTCATAAGTTTAAGAGTAACTGCTTTTCCATTAAACTCAAAGGAGTTTTTATTAGAAAACCATCATGTGTAACCTGCCTATCAAATTGCTAAGGACGGCCTAACAAACAACAATATGCTCACACTTTCTTAAGGTAAACACAATTCTAGATTGTTTGTTAACTTTCAACTCTCCACAATCATGCATCCAATGCAACTTGTAAGGTCTAGAATGATAGAAAGTAGTGATTTCGAACTTAGTGATTAATTCCTCACTAGCAATGTTGTAACAACTACCACCATCAATAATTATATTACAAACCTTTCTTTGAACAAGACTTCTGTATGAGAAAGGTTTTCTTATTGTTATCCTCACATGGAGCTATTTTAGCATGCAATGTGTGTCTAGCAATTAAAGACTCTTCATGCTCATATTCACAACCTTCATCACTAGTACTATTACTATCATGCTCATGCAATGCATTGATATGGGTATGATCATGTTCATGCCCTTCTTCACTTTCATATTGCCCTTGGTGATTTAGAAATAAAACCCTTTTATTAGGACAATCTTTCATGTAGTGACGTCTACCTTGACATTTAAAGCATACAATATCTCTAGAACGTAAAGTAGAGTTAGAAGTGCTCCCTTTATTATCCTTTAACGGCTCAGTCAAACGCCGCGATTAAGTAGAAGATTTATGGACAGCGGGATCAAGAAGGGATCTCTTTTGTTCGTCTTTCTAGGGCAAATCTCGGCCGAGATTCCTGTAGGATGGCCGAGATTTTTTCTTTGGATTCCAAGAATTTGACCCTTGGTTCCATCATTTGATCTTCTTCTCCACCCTGATAGCCAAATGTATTAAGTTAGTTATTGAAACATAGGGATATAGATCAATTTCATTAGCTAAAGAAGGATGCAAAATTCGTAAAAATTGAGCCATGATATACTTCTTATCCTCTTGCACATTAGCTTTCACCATTGTCGTTTGCATGGTGGTATAGACTTCTACCACACTCATGGAACCTTGCTTGAGGTTCTGTAGTCACTGCCTCACTTCCCTACCATAGTGTGAAGGCACGAATCTTGCTTTCAGTAAGGCCTTCATTTGTTCCTAAGTGTTGATGTTCGTATCTAACGTTCTTCTTCGTTCTTTAACGAGATGATTCCACCAAACTAAGGCATATCCTTGGAATTCCAACGTAGCAAGTTGGATCTTTCGTTTCTCACTAAAATTATGGCAAGACCAAATTTGTTCAATCTTAGTCTCCCATTCTATGTAAGCGTCAAGGTCGAATTTGCCTTCAAACCTTGGAATCTTGACCTTTACTCTCCCAAGTCCGTCATTATCCTGAGGAGGTCTATAATGGTCATTGTCAAGTCCTCTCCGTGGGTTATAATGATGTCGGGGGTAGTCTCTCCACATGCCCTCATCTTCTTCATAACCTAAGTCCTGAAATTCTTCACCAAAACGCGGATTGTGATTAGCGTTAAAGAATGGATTAAGGTGAGTATTACTTGGAACCTGGGAATAGTTTGGAGCTGGTATGGGGGATGGTGGTGGTGGTGGAGTTAAAGAGTTGCCTCCCACTTCGAAGATAGGTCTCGGGTCAAATCTCGGGCGAGATTCCACATTGAGCCTTGCTTCGACCTTTTCCAATCGTTTATCAAATGTGGAAACATTAGCCATCAGTTGTTTGAGCATCTCCATGGCATCGGGCTCTAGAGACTCACTCTTTTGGGACGCTCGTGGACTATCTCTTCTTAACATATACACAAACACGCAAAGTAACAACAAACGTTTCATGATAGGGATACAGAAATATCTTTCTTGTTTCACTCGCACTACGCTCTATTGTGTTATCGCAAGCTGGTTTGATGTAATTGTCTGGGATGGATTAATGCTTCTTTACCAATCAGTGCTTTGGTCTCACTAGAACTCCTTGGTTGAATCATGTAGTCAACTTGGTTTGGATAAAGGTTCTTGCGTTGTGAGATGGATAAGGAACTCATGCTAGAAGTTTACTCCACACAAGACAAGGTAGAAAGAATATTGCGGATAGACACACTAGTATGTTAGGAAGTAGAGATACTAACTAACATACCCAAAGAATATGACTCAAGTGTTTTGAGTAGAAAGAGGATAAGAAAAGGCACACAAGAGATTAAGAAGAGAGAAAAAAACGTACCTTGAGTTTGTGCAGTTAGAAAGAGAGATAGCCGGGATTGGTTTTGGGTATGGCTAGGACTCTTAACTAGATCAAGGTTGGTACATTTTATGTACTCTTGTACAGGATGCACTTGGGTTCTTGAGATTATGCCTAAAAAATGTAATAACCGGAAATTTAATTCCAATTTTTCTGTTCCGAGTCAGACCGGACTTCGACTAGTTTGATTTTTACATGATACTTAATATCATGATTTAATGAACTTCTATCAATTTATGTGAGGATCACCCACATATTATGCTCTAGTTTTATCAATCTTATTATACACAAATCACATTCTTATAAGTTGTCAACTAGAAGCTTTTAACCCATGAAAGATACCATCCGGGCCCGTTAGACAAGGCCATCTGGGGCCGTTAGACAAAGTCATCCAGGCTTTTTTTTCCTTCTACTTCGGCCCATCTATCAGCCCTCCATGTGCAAGTAACGCCAACTGGCCCGGGAGCAGATCTCTTCCTTCCGTCTTCAACGCCTCTAGTGTAATGCTATTTCCTTCTACAATTTCTTCGCCATGTAAACCGCTCATTCAGATCTAGTTTCCTTCCACACTATAGCCTCTCTCCTATCCTCACCCTTCCTTTTACACGTGCACAAGATCTTCGTCCCTCTCCATTCCCCTGGTGTTCACGTACGAGATCCAACCCTATCTGACCCTTTTGTCTTCAGTCTTCATCCTTGGCAACCCTAGCAGCGACGCCAGGCCAACCTTTGGTCCTCTTGTCTACACCAGCTGAAGGAAATCACCTCTTCACTTCCTTCGTCTTCAAGAAGCACAACCTCGTCCTGGATCTTTCGACAACATCAGCATCGACACCCTTCTGCACAAGGACACCGCAACAACAACGCCCCTCCGTGTGATTTTTTCACGATCAGCAACCAGCAAGCCGGAGCGCCTCTTCTTGTGTTGGTGTCACGAGTTGCAACCAAGCAACATGAGCAACCTCTTCCGTTGCTTTTGTCACGAAAAATAACCACCGTCTTCAACAATTGTCGAGCCTCAGGTTGAGTAAGACCCACATTCTTTCTCTCTTGTCTTTCCTCCATTTGAATGTGCTAATGGATGCCTGAAAATCCTCTTAAACCTACACAGAAGGGCCAACGAAAATTGATTCTTCAAACAACTAAATTCCTAAGTTGCAAAATTATCGAGTATCCAACTTCAAGGCATATTTTAGGTATGCAAGACTCTTTCTTTTTGGAGAAAACGTGAGTTGAAGCAGTTTTTGGATCTAAATATGAATGGGTTAGATCTATCTGAGGGACATGAAATTTTGATAGAGTATAGAGGGAGATGCATACAGTGATGTATTAAATGCAAATTTTGATAGAGTATAGAGGGACATGAAATTTTGATACACATGAAATATGAATGGGTTAGATCAATCCAGCGGTCGGATCTAGACTTATAAGGTCACAAAGTAGGCTAGTTGTGTAGTTGGTAAAATGCAGTTTTTTGGCTAAGTATGGAAGAATTTGTGTTGAGGAGTCAACTTGGAATTTTTGTGTAGGATTAGTTATTGTTCCTTTCTCATTTTTGTTTCTTCTAATGAGTAGAGTGCATTGCATAGAAGGGTTAGATATTTTATTTGGGATTTTTGAATTTTTGTATTTTTTTATTAGTATCTTAAGAGAGGTCAAAGTAGGATCCTAGATAGTTTTTTCATGAAAGCTAGAGGTTGGAAAATACTTCCAACTTAGCTAGATCTTTCTTTTGAGTTTTAGATTATGGTTTTGGGTTTCATATGATAGTTTGGAAGTATTCTAGAAATATTTCTAGGGACTTGAGACCTAGGGGTAAAGTAGTCATTCACCCTTATGAGGGTAAACTAGTAATTTCTCTTATGATCGATTTCAGTATCTTAGAAGTTGAAGACTTATAAGAAAGTAGGATACATTATTGATCCACTTGCCTTTTATATCAGGCGGTTGAGTTTCTACTGTAACACCCCAAATCCGCAGGACTCGGGGCGCTACTAGGCTAGGATCTCACAATGGATCCTGACCCTAGTGTGACAACAAGTTCACTGGATTTTACAACAAGGCACAAATAGATATAAAACTAAATACATAAAACTAAATACATAAAACTATATAAATAAATACATCAAGGTTTACAAAATACAGCCGAGTACAAAATGGCAATCACATGTCCATACATGTACAAAACATCCCAAAACCCTCGCACAACCTATTGTACGGAAGTCCTCGGCGGATCACCCATCTTGCTCACTCTGTAGTCTTCCTATCCTGTAGAATATCTACAACACGGTATAAAACCATCAGATAACAGTTCATGAATAAGAATAAAAGTAATAGCACATACAAACACACCATCACATCGCAATATGCAATGTCACACACAAAACCGTTTATTATCTCATTACGTTATACCATTACTAATTCAACTTCTTTTGTGGCACAAGGAACCTTAGAACCCCGCCTCTGTCCCCTTTCACACAGGTTTTGCATGGGGATTTACCTCACCCGTGGAGTATCGGTTTCAAAGCACCTTCTCCACTCATCTTCGAGCTTTGACAGGTGGTCACGACCCGTTATAATAAACTTGGGCCTTTTAAATGTACATATATGGTCGTCCTAGTCAGGTTTAGGTTATAAATGCAACAATCATATGCACAAGCACAACTATCACAATCACTCAAATCCACAACGGCTCGTTAAGTAAGTCCAATGGACTTATCTGATACAAACGTACAGCTGATTCACATCATAGTTTCCCCTCGAGGAAACGGTCAGTGCCTGCATCAGCAAGGCACACACAATATCAAACATTGCCATGGTTAGGAGATCTACCTCATACACCCCATAATCATACCCAAACCATAACTCGTATATAAACCTTAATATCTCAACATACTCACAAATGCCTAAGGCATTACCTCAACATATACATCAACAAGCTCAACATAAACCATACTAGACTAGCCTCACTCTCAAGCTAAGGTCAAAAGGAAATGAAAGACACATACCACATTTGGTATGTCCTAGACAAACGCACCTGCGTAACAAGAAGGCACAAGAGCGGTGACACACCGCATGGGCGGTGATACTCAACCACAGGGGCGGCGATACAGGCTCATCCGCAGGGGCGGAACTATCAAGGCGCGGGGCGGCTTGTGCAGAGGGGTGATTCTCTGCTTCTCTTCAATCCTCTTCTCGATTCTCTTCACTTCTTCATTGCCCAAAGGCAATTAGCACCACATACAATCATACATGTACATCATCAAAGTCCAAGAAAGATCAAACACAAGCATGGCTTGTGGGATTTCCTAAGCTAAAGAAGAAGAAAGGAAGGAAGAAGAGAGAAAGAGAAATAATGAAAGAAAGGAAGCTTACCACAACAAACTCGGGGTAGGGAAGACCGGGTTGAGATTTCGAGAGTTGAGATTGGATTCAGGTAAATCCTTTGGGCTTACTTAGATAGATTCTAGATGTTGGTATGAGTGATGATAGTGGTGATTGATTATATGTTTATGTTAGCATGAAATATTGTGATATTTTGGGCACGTTTTCTAATCGTATTTGATTCATATTGATAGTCTTTGATTGAGCTTTATGCATATGTGAGCTAGTATTGCCTATATTGTCGATATGGATGTCTACACGAGTTCTATGTTGATTATAGGTGATTTGGAGCTATTTCCGAACGGAATCGAGCAAAGGAGAGTTGAGTTGATATGTCCATAGATCGAAGACACCTTTTGGAAGCAATTTGGAGTCTTAGATTGAGGAATGCACGAATGAAGGCCAAAAACCACGCTCTTACCCTAAATTACGGCCGTGGAAACCAAGTCAGGATTCGATGTTCATTCCAGGGGATATTACGGCCGTGGAACTAACCGTAGTAGTTTCCACGCCCTAAATTACGGTCGTGAAAAGATTCCACGACCGTGATTTTGGCGAATCTTTTCGCCATGTTTCGAAGCCACGATCTTTTGAAGATTGGGCCGGGCCGACATTTTGCCCTGCATTATAAAATAGACGGATGAGGCAAGATTCCGTCACCTCGCTTACGACCTTTCAACCCTCGCTTAGCGGCAAAACGCAAAAACCCTCATCTTGGAGGTAATTTGGAGATCTCATTGAAGATCAAAGTTCGTATTGGAGAGTTGCTGTTTGTGATCTTCGTGTTTGTGGAAGATCGAAGTTCTTGGAGGGTTTTGCAAGAAGATCCCTCTTCTTGCTAAGGTTTGATTTAGGATCGGATTGACATCCCGTTTCTTTTCTTTCCTAAGATTGTGATTGTTTACTCCGTTTTGAATCTTTTGATAAACACTTGTTCTTGACTGTGATTCTGAGATTCATTTGAAGATTATTTATAGTTCTTGAAAGTTCCCATCTTTTATCTTTTAATTCTTGAATTGATATCAATATGACTGTTATTGGCTAAAAACCCTTAACAATTCTAAAGTGAAGGGTTGATAGTTGTGGCTTAGATGATGATAGATCGATCGTAAACAGATTAGACCCTGAGAGTTAGAGAATTATCGCCGACAACCCTAAATCACGGGCTGTTCTTGAGTTCCACGACCGTGGAATCTCAAGAACTAACCGTGATTTTCCTTAAGTCTACGAGCCTGCTTTTACTTTAATCTAAAGTTAAAGATTTGCTTTAGCTTAGCTTGGACTTGTCTTTTCTAGGTGGTAGTGAAGCCTCAACAACCTCTACCTCGATTGTGAGCCTCAACAACCTCAATCGGATAAGTTAGTCTTGATCTTTAGATTATAAGTTTGGGTATTTGGTACTAATCCTTGCCTTTAGAATCTTTCTATATTGAGCCTCAACAACCTGTATAGGGAGTGTCTTTTAGGTGAATTACATAAGGTTTTTGGAACCTCAACCGTACGATTACCTTACATTAGTATACCCTTGCATATCTCGACTCTGTCTTTATATCATTAGTATATCTTGAATCAATTGCCACAGCTGGATACTTGGATCTTTAGGATTGTTGTTTTCCCAATAATTTGCAAACTCCCATATTCAATTGCTTGATAATCTGCGATCGAGTTCGTTCCACCCAAATCCCTGTGTTCGATACTCTGGAATTCTTGCTAATCTACGTCGATCCGTACACTGCGGGTTCGCTTGCTTGATTCTAGTTTTATAAATTTAAAGCTTATTTGCACACACCTCTAGGGGCGAACAAGTTTTTGGCGCCGTTGCCGGGGATTTGGCTTCGTCCGAATCCGGTAGCCGGTTGTCAAGCTTGGGAGCTTGCTCTCGTTATTTGATTTTTCTTTGAGTGCATGCGCAGGTCTAGGAACACCAAAGATCTCTTACCTCTTGATCAAGAGCTAGAGAAAACCTTGAGGCAAAAGCGCAAGGAAAGGAAGATGGCTGAAGAAAACGAGCACAATCTTCAAACAAAGTTGGCGGAGAAAGAAGCTCAACTCCGATGGAATGAGACTCTCCTCCAGGATGAGATGGATCGTCATCAAACTCAAGTTAACGGTCTACAAGACATGATCGTCCAAATGAAGATAAAAATGAGTGATCTTGAAGATAAGGTGGGCAAGAAGTCCTCGAGAAGGAGGACAAGATCTAGAAGAAGAAACCACTCATCCACCGATGATAGTGATTCTTCCATGCCTCCGCTAGAAGAGATTGATCCCACGATCAATATAAATCCTTTCAATCCACAAGGAGCTGCTAACCGCCGCATTCCACCTAGGAACGCGAGGGTCGAACGTGTGGATAATGAGCCGAGAACTCTTGGCCAGCGGATGGATCCGACACAACAACCACGCCGCTTAGGTGTGAATTTTGATGCTGAGGATGTACAAGGGTTTAGCTTTAACCCTCAAGTTATCACTCTTGTTCGCCAAAGTCAGTTTGGCGGTACAAGCGCTGAATCTCCACACCAACACTTGCAAAACTTTGAGTGTATGATGGAGACGATGAGACCGAAGAGCGCTACTACCAACAGCTATAAGCTCAAACCTTTCTTTTTCTCCTTGAAAGGGAAAGCGCTATCTTGGTACCAAGCTCTTCCTAGTGGGAAACTAGAAACATGGGAAGACCTCTCCGCAGAGTTTCTCACCAAATTCTTTCCGCCATCCAAAACGGCGGAACTTAGAGGTAAGATTAATGCTTTTTCTATGAGACCTAACGAAAGTTTGTTTCAATCTTGGGAAAGGTTTCAGGATTTGCTCTTGGATTGCCCTCATCATGGCATATCCAAGCTTGCCTTGCTGGAGATTTACTACAAAGGGCTGGATGCGGGAACGCAATTCAACCTCCAATCCCTCTCATGTGGAACGTTCATGGACATGAGAGAAGATGACGCTTGGGACTTCATTGAGAAGCAAGCAAGAGTCATAGAGAAGTATTCCCACCGGAAAGTGGAGGGAAATCGTGTGGAGCAAGGAGCAAAGCTCACACATGAAGCTCAAAATCAGATTTTCTCCCTCAACAATGAGATCAAAGAGTTGAAGGAGACTATCAAGACCAACTTCCCAAAGCAACAAGAGAAGGATGTTGGCTATTTGGGCAACAACAACGGCGGTGATAACACCAACCGCAACAACAATAACCGGAACAATAACCGGAATAACAATTGGAATGGAAACAACAACAACCGGAACAACAACAATTGGAACAACAATCGGGGTTCGAACAACAACAATTGGCGCTCCAATCAACAAAATTCCGGTAACTCCCATCCTTCCAATTCCAATTCACTAACTCCACCCTCTTCTTCCTCTACTCCTTTGAAAAGCCAGGGGCAATCATCAAATGGAGGAAACAATACGGGAAAGGAGAAGCCGGATCCTATGTTGGAAACAATCTTGGGAAAGCTTCAAGGGTTGGAGAACCGCATCATCAAGGTTGATGATCAAATTTCTAAGGTTGACAAAGCTCAAAAGGTTTTGGAAAACCAAATGTTCAACCATGCGGAGGAAGTTCCTAGAAATCAAGGGAAACTTCCAGGAAAAACGGAGGACAACCCTAAAGGAAGGGTAATGGCGATTACAACTAGGAGCGGAGTGACTACCACCGATCCGCAGCCTACGTTCATTGAAGTCCCCGTAGAGAAGGGCAAAGAAAAGGGGAAGGAGAAGGAAGACGTCTATGTTCCTCCTCCAGCTTTCAAACCTCCCCTACCGTTCCCTCAATCTAGAGCGCGAGCGCGCCTAGATAAACAATTTGGTAAGTTTATAGAACTCATGAGCAAGCTGCATATTAATATACCTTTCATTGATGCCATTGTAGGTATGCCGGCTTATGGCAAGTTCTTGAAGGAGCTCCTCTCTAACAAGAGGAAGCTAGAAGATTTTGGTGAAGTCAAGATGAGTTCGGATTCTTCGGATCTCATCAAGACTATGAAGGAGAAAATGCCCCCAAAGATGAAAGATCCGGGGTCATTTTGCATTCCCATTGGAGTGGGAGAGGTCACATATGACGCTTTATGTGACTTGGGAGCAAGTGTGAGCATCATACCACTTGCATTGTGCAGGAAGATCGGTTTAGGCGACCCTAAACCGGTGAAGATGACGTTATACATGGCGGATCGATCCATTACTCGCCCCGTCGGCATTGTAGAAGACGTCCCGGTCAAACTAGGCAAGTTCTTTGTTCCCATTGATTTTGTCGTGCTTGACATTCCTGCGGATAGTCCGGTCCCGATCATACTCGGAAGGCCGTTTCTTGCAACTTCTGGCTGCATGGTCGATTGCAAGAATGGGAGGCTCGCTTTTGATATTGGGGAAGAGAAAGTAGAATTCGTTCTTTCCACTCTAGTGAAGGAGCCAATCTTTGATGAGGATATTTACAATGTCCAAGACGAAGAAGGTTTATCTAGGGAAGAGGTAAGTGCAATTCTCTTTAACGATCCTTTGCAAAAGGTTATTACTATGAGTCTAACCGATGTAGGAGAAGAGGAAGAGTGCAAAGAGGAAATTAAAGCCTTAGGAGCACAAGAAGAGATGTATGAAGTGGAGTTTGAGATACTCCACGATGAGGCTGAAAATACTCGAATCCACGGTCATACTCTGTATTCCACGACCGTGGATTCCACGACCAAAATCAACCTCCATTCCAGAGGATATTACGGCCGTGGAACTCCAGAGGAGACCGTAATTTTGGCCGTGGAAGATGGTGATCGGCATACTTCTCCAACTTCTTCTAATTCTTCTCCAAACCATCCAACCTCCTTAGAAACTTCTAAGGAAACATCGGAAGCTCCTCAAGGATCATTGGAAGCTCCGAAAGCAATGGAACTCAAACCACTTCCTACTCATCTAAGAACTTCAAGACAACCTCAAAGGCGGTTGAATCCGACCATGAAGGAGGTTGTCAAGAAGGAAATTCTTAAACTTCTTGATGCAGGTATCATCTATCCTATCTCCGATAGCAAGTGGGTGAGCCCAGTTCAAGTAGTTCCGAAGAAGGGAGGAATGACAGTCATCACCAATAAGAACAACGAACTCATTCCTACCCGAACTGTAACTGGATGGCGAATGTGCATAGACTACCGCAAGCTCAACAATGCAACGCGGAAGGATCACTTTCCATTGCCATTCATCGATCAAATGCTTGAAAGGTTAGCACAACATTCATACTTTTGCTACCTTGACGGCTATAGTGGTTTCTTTCAGATCCCGATACATCCGGATGATCAAGAGAAGACCACATTCACGTGCCCTTGGGGTACGTTCGCTTATAGGAGAATGCCGTTCGGGCTTTGCAACGCCCCAGCCACCTTTCAACGGTGCATGATGGCCATCTTCTCCGAATATGTAGAGGAAATCATGGAAGTCTTCATGGACGACTTCTCCGTTTACGGTTCCTCTTTTAACGATTGTCTTTCTAACCTTTCTCTTGTTTTGCAAAGATGTGAAGACACTAACCTAGTTCTTAATTGGGAGAAGTGTCAATTCATGGTTAAGGAAGGAATCGTGTTAGGTCACTTAGTCTCTAGTAGAGGGATAGAGGTAGACAAAGCTAAAATAGAGACCATAGAGAAACTTCCTCCCCCAATTTCGGTGAAGGGAATAAGAAGTTTCCTAGGACATGCTGGATTTTATAGACGTTTCATTCAGGACTTTTCTAAGATATCAAAACCTCTCACTAATCTATTGATGAAGGATGCGGTTTTTGAGTTTTCACAGGAATGTCTAGATGCGTTCAACACCATTCGGCAAGCTCTAATTTCAGCACCCATTATCCAACCCCCGGATTGGACTCTCCCTTTCGAGATTATGTGTGATGCTAGTGACGTAGCCATTGGAGCTGTTCTTGGGCAACGAAAGGAAGGATGAACCCACGCCATATACTATGCTAGCAAGACGCTAGACGAAGCCCAGCTCAACTACGCCACTACGGAAAAAGAGTTTCTAGCCATTGTCTACGCTATTGACAAGTTTCGCTCTTATCTTGTAGGTGCAAAGGTGATTATCTACACGGATCATGCTGCGATCCGGTACCTCCTTGCAAAGAAAGACGCGAAGCCAAGGCTAATTAGATGGATTCTTCTCCTACAAGAATTCGATCTTGAGATCCGCGACAAGAAAGGCTCGGAAAATTCTGTTGCGGATCATTTGAGTCGTCTAACACATCTAGAGGACGACCATTTACCCATTGATGACTCCTTCCCGGACGAACACCTACATATCATAGAGGAGTGCATCAAGGTAATCTCCAAAGGTAACGAACCATGGTTTGCTGACTTCGTTAACTATTTGGTTTGCCAGGAGATACCACCCGGACTGTCATACGCACAAAGGAAGAAGTTCTTCAAGGACGTCCGAGAATACCATTGGAACGAGCCTCTCCTCTTCAAGAGAGGTCCGGATGGCATCATCCGGCGATGTGTGCCGGAAGATGAGATGCAAAGTGTCATCCGTCATTGTCATTCACTACCTTGTGGAGGACACGCTAGTTCGAACAAAACTAGCGCAAAGGTATTGCAATCTGGATTCTATTGGCCTACTTTATTTAAAGATGTGCAATCCTTTGTTTCTTGTTGCGATGCTTGTCAAAGAACAGGCAATATCTCTAGGAGGAACGAGATGCCCCTCAACAACATCCAGGAGGTGGAGATTTTCGACGTTTGGGGAGTCGATTTCATGGGACCATTCCCTTCTTCTTGTGGAAACCAATACATACTATTGGCGGTAGATTACGTCTCCAGATGGGTCGAAGCAATTGCCTCTCCCACAAATGATGCCATGGTGGTGGTCAAATTCTTCAACAAGACCATCTTTCCGCGATTCGGGACGCCAAGGACGATCATTAGTGATGGAGGTTCTCACTTCATAGCCCGTCGCTTTGAAGCTCTTCTAACCAAGTATGGGGTTACTCACAAGATCGCCACCCCTTACCATCCACAAACGAGTGGACAAGTTGAGATCTCAAATAGGGAGATCAAGGGAATTCTAGAGAAGACGGTTTCAAGGACTAGGAAGGATTGGTCCTTGAAACTAGATGATGCATTATGGGCATACCGGACTGCATACAAGACTCCCATAGGAACCACACCATACAACCTTGTGTATGGGAAGTCTTGTCATTTGCCGGTAGAGCTAGAGCACAAAGCGTTTTGGGCTATCAAATGGCTGAATTTCGGCATGAAGGAAGCGGGAGAGAAGCGTCTCCTAGACATCAACGAGCTGGATGAACTCCGTTTGAACGCCTATGAAAACGCTAAGATCTACAAGGAAAGAGCAAAGCGTTGGCATGATAAGCATATCATTCCAAAGGACTTCCAAGAAGGAGATCAAGTTCTCCTCTTCAATTCGAGACTTCGCCTCTTTCCAGGTAAGTTAAAATCTCGTTGGACTGGACCTTTTCTAATTAAGCGTATTTTCCCCCATGGTGCAGTTGAAGTATGGGGTGAAGCTAGTGGAAGTTTCAAGGTGAACGGCCAACGACTCAAGAAGTACTCGCCGGAACTCCAAGCTGAGGAGTTTGCACCTACCGCACTCAAATAAGTGCGAGATTGGTCTAGCTACGGACCTTAAACAAAGCGCTTCTTGGGAGGCAACCCAAGGTATTGCATTCTCGTTTTTGTTTTCGATTCATAGATTAGCTTAGAATAGACGTTTTCGCTTTGTTTTGCCTCGATTTCTTCCGGTATGTTCGTGTTTTTGGTTGTAGGAATGATGGAAAAGGAGAAAGGAGGGATAATGTCAAAGAAAAGCGACGAAATTTGGACTTTGAAGCTTTACAGAGGGTTCCACGGTCTAAATCACGGTCGTCATAGCTACAGTGGCCGTAATTCCCAAAAGCCTGTGAAAAATCACCAAAACCACGGGTCCGTACATTTCCACGGCCGTGGAATGCCCCGACAGACCGTGATTTTTGAAATTTTGCCTGCGAGTATAAAAGCCACACTTCGTCACAAAAACACCACAATCCTTCCCCAATTCCACGACCTAGATACCGAAAACACGAACCCTCTCCAAATTCTTCATTTTCTAATCGTTTTCAACGATTCTTCGTCCTAAACTGCAGCAAATCCAACCACGAACAAGATTCAAGCAACAAATCGAGTGGAAAACGATCAACAAACCCGCATTTTGGATTATTCAATCCGAAAAAAAAAAGGTTATTTCCTTCTCTTCGATTCTAGTGGATTTGGTTCGTTTTTGCCATAGATTTTTAGGAAGAACTGATAAAGATTGGAAGAAATTAGATTAGGACTGCTTGTTGTGGTGAGATTGGGTGAATTTGCTGAGATTCACAAGATTCTGTCTAGAATTACGGTCTCTGGAGGTTCCACGGCCGTGGTTTTCGAAGAACAGACCGTAATTTTGAACAGAAATGGATTTCGTAAGGAGAGTTTCGGGAAGGATAAAGGAGAAGAAAGGGGACCAAAATAAGAAAAGAAAGGGCAACCCCTCCACATCTAGGGCACCACCACCCTCATCTCCCTCACCACCATCCTCACCTTCACCTCCATCTTCACCACCTCACCCTAGCATCCCAACCATACATGATGACCACCTAGCTGCATTTGAGAAGATAGAGAAGAGGGCAGTGATTGGCCCTAGGTATTTGTTGTTGGAGGATCTACATCCTCTCAATATAGTTGACGATCTTACATGGCTCTTGGATAGAGCCAGATTGACCGTCTTCACGAACATTCGTGAAGATGCCTATGAGGAGATCACCCGAGAGGTTGTGACATCTTTCGAGCACAGCCATGTTGATAGGACTGTCTCCTTCCGTCTCATGAATCGAGACTACCAGTTGAGTATAGTTGAGTTTGGAGCCATTTTCGGGTTCCATGAGACCTACAATGGTCGATTCCTAGCGGTATCTACCCTAAGGATTTCTGGGAGGAGGTAGCCATGATCTACGCCGACGAGGACCGTTGGCAACCCGCTGATACCAAGGCTAGATTGATGTACCATCTAGCCTTGAAGATAGCTCACCGTGTTCTTTCGGAGTGTCTCTTTCCTAGGACGGAGACGCCCCAAAAGATCAAGACGGATGAGCTATTCCTGCTATACTGTATGCTCTACGGTCGCCGCGCAGATTGTGCTACTCTTTTGGCGGCTACAATGAGTAAATTGAAGAACAAGAGGAAGGGGAACATTGGTTATGGAGGGATAGTGACCCACATAGCTAGGACATTCGGAGTGGATTTTTCTGGTTGCACCCGCATACCCGCCGTACCTCTAGGATTACATGCGTTCATGGTTAGGGGACTCATCTTCCCCACACATAGAGGTCCGCCTTATGCGGGCATGCCCTGGGAGAGTAGGACAGGCAGGGGTATTGAGTGGCTGCCGGAGTATTCCATTGTGGCGGGACGCCACAATTGGAAGGAGACGTTCGCTGCGATGCATGCGAACAGGCTAGGAGCTCCCCTTTACGTTCCACCGCCAGTTGTGGATGAGGAGGAGATGGGAGAGCAGTACGAGAGTGGTGGAGGAGCGGAGCAGGAGTTCGGCTCGTTTCCGGATCAGCCGGAAGCGGCCCCGGATGTACCTAGGCGCTCTCCACGCCCAGCTAGAGCTTCAGGCTCATCATCTCGCCGCGCCAGCGTGAGTGAGAGGCCCACGTGGATGACTACACCTCCCACTTGGTACGATACACCCCCTCCTTGGTCCACGACGCAGCCAGCAGCACCACCACCACCACCAGCACCAGCACCAGCCGATGCCCCCGCATGGTATGGTCACCCCCCGGGATGGTACGAGCGGATGCCGGATTGGGCTACCGGACTTTCAGAGAGAGTCGGAGCACTAGAGATCCGGGCGGATGCTAGAGACGGACGCCTAGACGACCTCGACCACATGATGAGGGACGTCTACCGCCAGCAGTTTGGGCGGTTCTATGATCCGAGTTTCTCTCCATTCCCACCACCACCGCCGCCGCAGTGATCGATGCATGACAGTTTGTTTTAGACATTCCCGCCACCACTTGTGAGTTTCTTTTTCTTTTGCTTTCTTTTGTTCTTCCTTGTGAACATTAGGGACAATGTTCGCCCTAAGTATGGGGTGGGATGTACTAAATGTTTGTAATAACTCTACTCTATATGTTGCTTCCATTACGAGACTATCATTGCATGTTCATTATATGTTACATGTTTCATTCTTGCATTGCATGAAAAGTGACTTGAAAAACCCATAAAAATTGAAAAATTTTGAAAACTTTGTGCTTCTAATGAATTGAGATGATTTCCATGATAATCACTACTTGTGAATTGAGTTTGATGACAATTGCATGCTTAAAAGGATTGTAAATTGAAATGAATTTGAATGAATGAATTTTACCTCTTTTGCAAGCTTTATAATGTGAAAACGTTACCTAAATCATGTTGAGAGATTGAAGTTGAAATCACATTATAAGTTCATATACTTCTTGTTGAAATGATTAAGGCAATTCGATACTTTCTTTCTTCTTTCTTTGATCATCTAGCTCCTCATTGAAATATTAGCCTCCCTTACCTATCCGGGAATTTGGAGAAGTGAATGAGAAAAAGGCATGTTTGATGTGGGAGGGCCATGAGAGCAATTATTTGCAATCAATCGAATAGAAAGAAATTATAAGTTTGGGGAAGTCAATCATGACGATGAGTAACTCGGCACCATTCACATAGCCGGGTGTTTGTGTCTTGCCAAAGTCGGATTGAGCGATATTCCTAGCGGATTATGGTATGTGCGCTAAGGGTTTGAGGCATCTCTTGCAATTTTGAGAAACGCCAATCTCCTAGGCTTCGGTTTTTGTGCACCTCTATCCATAACTCCAAAAGTAAAGTCGAAAAAGAAGAGAGCAAAGCTCTAAGTGAAGTGTTGCGGAAACCGCAAAAGAAGAAGAAGGTAGTTGTCCACTTTCCCGGATTTATGCACCACTCTCCCTTAAAGTTTTCCCTTCCCTTCCATACTCTAGACCTTTTCTTTGAAAGTCCTTAAAGATCAAAAGAATGTTATATGGCTTGGTGATCTAAATTGAAGTTCTTATGATTGATTTTGATAATATTTGAAGGTTATAATGCTTGTTTGGAAGTTAAATTGATTCATGAGTTTTCTTTGCCTTTTACTCTCTAATCAAGTGTGTGAAAGTTTGAAAAACGATTGAAGCAAGGTTTGAGAATGATCTATTCTTTAGAAGTCACTTTCATCCAAAAGAAGGTACACATATTTCATCCTAACTCTTGTTTAAAACTTTTTGAAAGACTTTGCTTAGGGACAAGCAAGTACTAAGTATGGGGTTATTTGTTAGCATGAAATATTGTGATATTTTGGGCACGTTTTCTAATCGTATTTGATTCATATTGATAGTCTTTGATTGAGCTTTATGCATATGTGAGCTAGTATTGCCTATATTGTCGATATGGATGTCTACACGAGTTCTATGTTGATTATAGGTTATAAATGCAACAATCATATGCACAAGCACAACTATCACAATCACTCAAATCCACAACGGCTCGTTAAGTAAGTCCAATGGACTTATCTGATACAAACGTACAGCTGATTCACATCATAGTTTCCCCTCGAGGAAACGGTCAGTGCCTGCATCAGCAAGGCACACACAATATCAAACATTGCCATGGTTAGGAGATCTACCTCATACACCCCATAATCATACCCAAACCATAACTCGTATATAAACCTTAATATCTCAACATACTCACAAATGCCTAAGGCATTACCTCAACATATACATCAACAAGCTCAACATAAACCATACTAGACTAGCCTCACTCTCAAGCTAAGGTCAAAAGGAAATGAAAGACACATACCACATTTGGTATGTCCTAGACAAACGCACCTGCGTAACAAGAAGGCACAAGAGCGGTGACACACCGCATGGGCGGTGATACTCAACCACAGGGGCGGCGATACAGGCTCATCCGCAGGGGCGGAACTATCAAGGCGCGGGGCGGCTTGTGCAGAGGGGTGATTCTCTGCTTCTCTTCAATCCTCTTCTCGATTCTCTTCACTTCTTCATTGCCCAAAGGCAATTAGCACCACATACAATCATACATGTACATCATCAAAGTCCAAGAAAGATCAAACACAAGCATGGCTTGTGGGATTTCCTAAGCTAAAGAAGAAGAAAGGAAGGAAGAAGAGAGAAAGAGAAATAATGAAAGAAAGGAAGCTTACCACAACAAACTCGGGGTAGGGAAGACCGGGTTGAGATTTCGAGAGTTGAGATTGGATTCAGGTAAATCCTTTGGGCTTACTTAGATAGATTCTAGATGTTGGTATGAGTGATGATAGTGGTGATTGATTATATGTTTATGTTAGCATGAAATATTGTGATATTTTGGGCACGTTTTCTAATCGTATTTGATTCATATTGATAGTCTTTGATTGAGCTTTATGCATATGTGAGCTAGTATTGCCTATATTGTCGATATGGATGTCTACACGAGTTCTATGTTGATTATAGGTGATTTGGAGCTATTTCCGAACGGAATCGAGCAAAGGAGAGTTGAGTTGATATGTCCATAGATCGAAGACACCTTTTGGAAGCAATTTGGAGTCTTAGATTGAGGAATGCACGAATGAAGGCCAAAAACCACGCTCTTACCCTAAATTACGGCCGTGGAAACCAAGTCAGGATTCGATGTTCATTCCAGGGGATATTACGGCCGTGGAACTAACCGTAGTAGTTTCCACGCCCTAAATTACGGTCGTGAAAAGATTCCACGACCGTGATTTTGGCGAATCTTTTCGCCATGTTTCGAAGCCACGATCTTTTGAAGATTGGGCCGGGCCGACATTTTGCCCTGCATTATAAAATAGACGGATGAGGCAAGATTCCGTCACCTCGCTTACGACCTTTCAACCCTCGCTTAGCGGCAAAACGCAAAAACCCTCATCTTGGAGGTAATTTGGAGATCTCATTGAAGATCAAAGTTCGTATTGGAGAGTTGTTGTTTGTGATCTTCGTGTTTGTGGAAGATCGAAGTTCTTGGAGGGTTTTGCAAGAAGATCCCTCTTCTTGCTAAGGTTTGATTTAGGATCGGATTGACATCCCGTTTCTTTTCTTTCCTAAGATTGTGATTGTTTACTCCGTTTTGAATCTTTTGATAAACACTTGTTCTTGACTGTGATTCTGAGATTCATTTGAAGATTATTTATAGTTCTTGAAAGTTCCCATCTTTTATCTTTTAATTCTTGAATTGATATCAATATGACTGTTATTGGCTAAAAACCCTTAACAATTCTAAAGTGAAGGGTTGATAGTTGTGGCTTAGATGATGATAGATCGATCGTAAACAGATTAGACCCTGAGAGTTAGAGAATTATCGCCGACAACCCTAAATTACGGGCTGTTCTTGAGTTCCACGACCGTGGAATCTCAAGAACTAACCGTGATTTTCCTTAAGTCTACGAGCCTGCTTTTACTTTAATCTAAAGTTAAAGATTTGCTTTAGCTTAGCTTGGACTTGTCTTTTCTAGGTGGTAGTGAAGCCTCAACAACCTCTACCTCGATTGTGAGCCTCAACAACCTCAATCGGATAAGTTAGTCTTGATCTTTAGATTATAAGTTTGGGTATTTGGTACTAATCCTTGCCTTTAGAATCTTTCTATATTGAGCCTCAACAACCTGTATAGGGAGTGTCTTTTAGGTGAATTACATAAGGTTTTTGGAACCTCAACCGTACGATTACCTTACATTAGTATACCCTTGCATATCTCGACTCTGTCTTTATATCATTAGTATATCTTGAATCAATTGCCACAGCTGGATACTTGGATCTTTAGGATTGTTGTTTTCCCAATAATTTGCAAACTCCCATATTCAATTGCTTGATAATCTGCGATCGAGTTCGTTCCACCCAAATCCCTGTGTTCGATACTCTGGAATTCTTGCTAATCTACGTCGATCCGTACACTGCGGGTTCGCTTGCTTGATTCTAGTTTTATAAATTTAAAGCTTATTTGCACACACCTCTAGGGGCGAACAGTTTATAAGTACGTTATTACCTTAATTATAACCGACCCTTATTTGGCCCACGAGTAACGGGCGGTGGCATTCTGCCCAGTAGCCTGAGGGTAATTATGAGGATCTTTTGGGACTAGGCCAGACATGGTTTGCAGGGACGCTACCGAACCACTCCACATGAGATATGGGGAGGTATGCCGAAACTCGCCAGCTGGATAAGAAACGGAGGCGAGAATCTTTGACTTCTCGTGTCACAACCTTAAGATCTATTGAAGTGAATCACCTAAATTACAAGATGTTAACCGGATTTGTGTGTCAACATGATGAATGTTATATTCTTGTCTTATATGTGTTTGTGCTATTATTTTCTCTACTTATATTTGGATAGTTAGCGAACTATTATTTATATTGTGGTTTAGACGTGCTACAGGTTAGAGCTGATGCCGAGTGATCCGGAAGGTAGTGGTCAGCCGGATTTCCGTACTCCATAGGATGGGTTGGAGTCTTTACTTTATGTTGATCTTTCTATCTATGTTATTCTTAGAAACCTTAGTTCTAAGATATTATTGTTGTTGGTTGTTGGTCTTTGGTCACATTCATGACATTACAAAACCTTATTTTATGATATTTGGTTTTCCTTATTTGTGCATTGTTGTAAGATCTAGTTAAGTTATTCTCAAACTAAGGTCGGGGTCCATTGTGAGGTCCTAACCAATAACTCCCCGAGTTTTGAGAATTTAGGCTGTTACAAAAAATTTCTCAAAAATTGGACAACAATAGCTTTCTCGGGTGAAATCTTCGCCAAGATTTCTTATGAAATGGCCGAGGTTGTTAAAAAGTCGATACTTGATGTCGACGTTCAGCAATCACCTTTGAGGCTGCTACTCCTTGGTTTCCTTGTGATCTTTTATTGTTGGAGAAGCGTATATATCGTTGTTTTACAAGAATGGATAAGATCTAACCTACTAGATAAGATGTCAACTTTTAAGCGCAAACTTTGATAGCACTTTCCGTAGGGCTGGGCGAGGTTTTCAAGGTTAATAGTTGTCTTGTGTTTGGCTATGGCGTTTCTCTCTTCCAAACTTGCACTAGTCAAAGCACGTTAAACTCGCATAATCTCGCAAAGATGGCGAACAAAAAAGGTTTCAACTTTATATGACTCAAAGAATATTCAAAATAAAATTGACTTAAACCTGATACGGACTTCAACCGCTTAGCTATGATACCACTTTGATGCAGGGTTGAAGGCGCAGTTCCCGATCTAGATTGAAAGTCCTCGACAGAAGCAAATCTCGGATGGATAATTGAAATCTCGGGCGAGATTTCGGTAAGAACATAGCGAGATTTTTTTGGAAACTCAGAATGCGGAATGATGAATGATATGGAAAGATAAGAAGATGAATAATGGAATGAAATATGATAAGTATAGGAAGATATGAACCAAGATACTCCTACAAAGAACCTTGACCAATGATGTGTCAAAACCCCTTAACGAAGAACATACCTTAACCCTCGCTACTTTAACTTTACACAAGCTTTCTAAGTAATACAAGCACAAGGAGGGACTAGTATTGACTAGGAGCACCAAATTTCAAAAAGATTAACACACAAAAGCACAATCTAGCAAGGACTTCACAACGATTCAATCAAGACTATCTCTTTAACTGAATAGGAATGAACAAAATATAAACTTCATAAGTGAAGCTGCAAGTTCACGCAATATGTGGAATAATATCAAATCTAATCTATCTAATAATATTTCCCTCTAAGAATATTTATAAGGGAGATCTTCTATGTAAACTAAGAAAGAGATCTTTTGAAAAATAGTCTAGGAAAGATATCTTTAAAAGATATAAAAATAATAATTCCAAAGATAGGAGAAAAACTAACAACTACCTTAAGAATGTTTGAGAGTTTGAAGGTAAGAAATATAAAATATAGTTGTCAAATTTAAAAGATCTTGGCCGGATCTTCAAGCCCGCGTCAGAGAGCAAATATCGGGTGGAATCTCGGCCAAGATTCTTGTAGTCTAATTTCTTCTCCGAGACTCTTTCTTCGCCCTAGCCACCTTCTATGCTTGATGACTCTTCTTGGTCGAGGTTTGACCCTTCTATAACAGTCAACAATGTCACCAAAGGATTCCTAATAGTGAGTAGGGTCTCTTTGGTGTATATGTTGTTAGCGTGCTTGTAACTTCATCTTGAATAGCCTTTGCTCTTGACCTTGCGATTGCTCCTTCTATGATGGAATGTGAAGAAGGTGTAGCTTGATTGTCCTTCAATGTTTTAGCTCTTGATCTAGTTATTGGTCCTTGAGGTAGTGTTGGGAATGGTCCCTAAACAGTACCTTTTCAACTTACATGAATACTTCTAAAGATGTTCCCTGTAATACCCGGAATTTTATCTTCGATAAATTTCGAGTCAAACCGGAAATAGAACCCGTTTAGACTCCTTTTTTTATAGTTATGGGTGGGGCTTCATTTCCAACTTTCTACATGTTTAACGTTATCGCTATGAGATACTTAGTATCATAATCCATGTATACTTATCATTTACGTGGGTATACCTTCCGATCTTAACTAAATACATTCCCTCTCCCTTCTTCTAGTACATGTAAATATCTTGGCTTACTAACTTTTAAACCCATGTAAACAGTGGAATCTACCTAATTAATACACCAGTTATATATTCATTATTTACCGGTCTTATTAGCCTTTAGACTACCCCTAATGCAACGGCGAGTTGTGCGCCTCTTTGGCCATTACAGCAGCTCCTTTGAATCTCACTGGGACAACATCTATATTCTTGCCACCTCCAGCTTACTTCTTGCATGGACTGATGTACTACATTGAGCGCACTTGCCTTCCTTCCTTGTATTATGTACCACACGTACTTTATCAATCTTTGACCATATTTATGGAAGCATACCACACTTACCTTATCGTATCCCTTTCAATCTTTCCTCTTTTACGTAACTCTCCCACCGCCCGTTACCACCTAACCATTTCCAACTCTAAATCCCGGATTTCACGCCAACGTGCTCAACACAATACTCGACAATCGAGTTGTCCTCTGCCTTCCACGATGGGACGTTAATAGCAACGGCGACATCCACCCTTCCTTGTGCAGCGTCTATTGAGCCCTCTTCATCGGCCAACAATTGAGACGTTTTCACCGGCGGCAAATGACAGAATAATACCATCTCCGGCACGCGACAAGGTCCCTTGAAGCGGCGTCTTCCTCGTCTGTTGCCACCGCCAACAGTATGTCGAGGCACAATCACGTTCAGCACACGGAAACATAACCTCCGTCGCCATAACTTCTTCGTTGAGAGCACCAACAGCAAGAGAAACCGCAGTAGCAAGCCATACTCGTCTCCTTCTGCGCACACAGGAACCAACATCAAGAGCCTCCCTTTCCGGTCTTGCACGTAGGCACATCGAACCTTGTAAGTCGAGTAAGATCCACGCCACTCCCCTTGCTTTATATATATATGTTAATAGTTGCCTCTGAACTATTGTTGAAACCCATATACTACAGCTAAGAAGCAACTCAAGGAACTGTTGCATTTTCTCATCTTTCTGACTTTATCAAGTATCCAACATTGTGACCAGAATTAGGTATGAAAAACTCTTCTATTGTGTCTAAATTTTGGATATGTTGTAGTTCGGATTGCATAAGAGAACATATCAAAATTTGAGAGGATTCCATCGAGAGGTTTAGGAGTTATGATTTTTCAAAGTTGGGACCTTGAACAGTTTTTCTGTTGTTGCTGAAATTTCTAAGTGTTGGAAAACTGCATGTTGATACAGTTTTGTGATTCAGATTTGGGTACGTTAGACTCCTCCTTTGTTGCTGATTTTCGGATAAGTTATAGTTAGAATTATATGATATAACATACTGAAATTTGAGAGTATTCCGAGTTATAGTTTAGGAGATATGGTTCTCCAAAGTTGGTTCCTCATGCAGTTTTTTTATATAAGTATGCTGAATATTCCAAGTGTTAGGAAAAAACTGCTTGTGATGCAGTTTTGTGAGATAGATTTGAATGGGTTATTGACCTCTGTTGGACTTGAATTTTGGATATGTTGTTTATGGATATACATAGTAACTTGTGGTAAAGTTTAAGAGCGATCCATGGGTTTAATCCGGATTTGTGATGTTCCAAAGTTGGGTCTAAGTATGGTTTGGTTTTAGAACAGTTGTGCTAGGTTTTAAGTGTGTGTTCTTTGGAGATGGCTTGGGATTGTGTATCTTTATGGATTATATCATAGGGAATCATGGTTGGGCATGTGAGTAAGAGTCTCAGTATGTTTTGGGATTTAGTAGTAGTATGTTAGTTGAGCCTTAGTAGTAGATAGTCAGTTTGAATGATAGTTATCGTTAAAACTCAGTAAATCTTTTCCTTTTAGAGTTGGACTTTATGTCTTATGGTTTCTGCAGAAGTTCTTGAGACTAGGTTTGGGACCCCCTAGCATATTGTTATATGATCGTGTGAGGGTCAGTGAGACTAGAAGTAGTAACCTTCTAGCATATTGTTATATGATCCTATAGAGATCATTGAGACTAGAAGTTGAGGACTTATAGCATATCGGATAGTCGTTGATTTGTGTGTCTTGTTATTCAGGCATAAAGTACTTTCTCGCGGGAAGTTGAGCGTGATATGAGAGTTGGGATTACGTTTGATAAAGGTAAGTACTTGCGACTTACTTACCTAGTTTCTAGATGTTAGTTGAATGACGATAGTGGTGTGTGTTGTTTGTTTAATAATTTTAACATGCCTAGGACAACCTTTATTATTTTTATGGCTCAAGTGTATGTATAACGGGCGGTGACATCACTGCCCAGCTCTGACACGAGATTGGGAGGTTCTCTATACCCAGACCATACAAGTACAAGGTGAGGTGCATCGGATCCATTCCTGATGGTTACACGAGGGCGGAGGTGAGGTTTGGGAATCCCTCGTGTCACAAATTTAGTATCATTAGTAAGAGTGAATGACCTAAATAATGATAATAAAAACGGATTTTCTAAAAGCATGATGTGTGTTTAGTTTTTCTATTGTGTGTGTGTATTATTTTCATTTGTCTAACGTTTAGATAGATAGCTAACGGTTGATTTGTTTTGTTGTTTAGACTTACCACAGGTTAAAGCAGCAGCTGACTGATTCGGAAGTAGTGGTCAGCCGGGTCTCCGTACTCCCTAGAACGGGGTTGGGGTTTTTATATTGATGTTTTCTTTAGAATATGATGACAGTTAGACTTCTAATATCTTAGGTACTTGTTGGTTGTTAGACGTTTGTTGTTACATTCATATCATTTAAACCATCGCTTTATGAATTCCGGTTTTCTGTATTTGTGTCTTGTTGTAAGATCCTAGTAAAGTTGTTGTCAAACTGAGGTCGGGACCCATTGTGAGGTCCTAATCAGTAGCTTCCCGAGTTCTGAGAATTTGGGGCGTTACATTCCCGTAGGTTTTAGGGCATAAATGTCGAGTTGTAAAATATTTACAAAACTAGTCCATACTTTTGGATAAATTACAAACGAGACTATAATCTTACACGAAATCACAAAAGACACCTAATAAACCTCAACCGCCCCCAATCAATCATATGAGCATGCAATATCATTCATCGTATCATAATAGTTGCTCAAAATGGCCAAACTTTAGAATTCATATCAAATGCTCGATCTATGTACCTAAGATCCTTCAAATAATTCAACATGATGCATCAAAAAGAAAAAAATATGAAAACCCGTCGAAACACGACTCTTAAATTGAAGTACTCAATATCATAATATTATATTCTTTCACTTTGCCTCAAAAGGAGTCCTAACGAGAGAGCAACGAACAACTAAATATTGTATAATCCTTAAACAGTGCAAAACAGCAACTCCTAGTTCAACACATGAAATCCTCACCAAAACTCTATTCTGATTTTATGAGTAAACCACACCCCATTAACTTCAATCTTAAACTGGTTTCAACCCTAAACACTTTTCCATGATGGTTGTAAAATACATCCAAGATCAATACTCTTCCAAAACTTTCCCCATACAAACAACTTCAAAAAATCATACCTTAATCATCCTAAGGAGGCAAGGTAACAAAAATTTTAGGATCGTCTCACACAACACATAAACTATCTTCCAAATTTTATCATAATTTTGTAAACGTCAAAGACCAATGAAAATTCAATTGTAACTTATATTCCATATCATGTCAGCAAAACTCTTTCCAAATACTAACTTAAGAAAATCGTATCTACATATATAAATGTTGGAATGAGCTGAAACTTTCGCATAAACTTCTATACAATCACAAAAATAACATATTAAATTTTCAGATAGATCGGATAAGATTTGCCTGTATAACTCAGGCGGTGAAGTTGGTTGTTCAATTCTTCAAATATAATATTTATATGTTCAATTCAAAATTGTTCAAATATATTCAAAATTGTTAAACTATTACAATGTTAAACTATATTCGAATATTTTTAACTATATGGTCACTTGTTCAATCCGGATTTATTTAATTATATTCGAAGTTGTTCAACTATATGAGGAAGTTGTTCAACTATATGACCAATTTTTCACGTGTTAATATATATTTTCAATTGTTCAACTAAACTTTTGTTCAACTACATGACCAACTTATGTGTATAACAATTTTAGTTGAAAAAATACATATTATATTTGAATAATTATTACTTGATCCACTGATTGTAAATTCTTCATACTTTCGATCCTAAAGCCCCTTCTCGTTGTATCCTAGACAGCCGTTTCACTTGGCCGTCTAGACTGCGGCGACAATATTGATATTTGACCTATTTTCCTATTATTAGTCTTTTTGTGCATGTTTTAACCCGAGAATTTCTCTATATATTTTACGTTTTTAGATTTCTAGGGTATCGATTACCACACACAAGTATAATCGGATAAGTCGATTGTAGATAGTCAAACTCCTCCTCGAAACCTTGGCCGTGGTTAGACTTATCCTATTGTTTTCTTGCTTCTAGTTTTATTGTATGCGAAGACTATTCTTTTCATCTGATTCTCTCTTTGCTATATGTCTAGCTAAGTATCCTTCGATCTATGGGGTTTGTTGGTGGATCAATGGTGACTGTTTATGTGCATTACCGAATCAATATCAACAAATTTATGATTATTTTCAAAGTGCTTTGTTTCACCTTTTATTTACCTTTGAAAGAAGTGATATTTATAAACTAGTTTTAAAAAAAATAATTGAAGGACCAAAAGTGAAGGTTATTTTATTGGATTTATTGAAAATAACTTGGTTTTGAGAGTAACGCTTTATCATTGCCTTGAGGATTTCTAAAAATCGTAGAAAGTTCCAATCTTTGTACCTTCAAAAGAAGTGATGTATGCATTCAATATCAAATATTATGTGCAGTGTAGTGTAAGTGAAATGTGCACATATTGATACAAAGTTATGCACATGTTGGTATAGATAATAACTTTTGCACGCATTGGTATAAATGATTACATATTGATAAAAAGTTATGCACATATGAAATTATAATTAGGAAAAAATTGTAAAAAATTCCTAAAAAATTCGAAAGCAATTCGGGAAAAACAATTCGAAATAATAAATATAAAAAACACATGTGTTAAACACATGTTTTCATTAATGGAAACAAAATCAATGATGTTTTGAACCATTTTTTTTTTAGTTATTGTGATATCCAACAATCTTCAGATAAAGTTTTCAATGGTTTCCATTACTGGGTATCAATGTTTATGGAGAGAGAACCTAGTTTTATTAGACAACACACACGTGTGCCGAGTCTCACTCGGGTGTGAGCTCTTAGGATATTGATAATGGCTTCGAGCCATATATGTATCAAGTTGGGTTGACCACCCAACTCTATCTTTTCGGGTCATGTCAATCCACATCATTCATTATGGGTTGACTAATTTAGTCATCCGGACATATCTCTTCCATTTAATCCATTGGATTGGAAGATCGAGTACTTAAGCAATTATGATATCATTTTGGTCTCCCATTTTAACTCTCCAAATTATTACGCAGTAATGTCGTCTTATAACTGTGGTGCGAGAATCCGGGGATCGTGTCCCCAAACATTAATTCCACGACACATATGAATCTCTATAAAGTTATTCTCCTCTCGTTCTAAACACACCATCCGAGAATAATCCTTCTCCTCTCTTTTGACATTTTTCAAACATCCAGTTTGAGAGTACTTCACAAATAGTTTGTGGGTATGAGTTTTGATTACACAAACCAAGATAGTTTATGTAGTTGTATATTGTGATTTAGATCGTCAACCACTCATCATTATACGGGGCGATTTTAAAATTAAGAAAATAGTCTCTCACCTCTACAAACATTTTGGTTCAAAATTTTGTGTATCAAAGTTGTATGTGTGATTTTATGCCTATACTTTCCCCCTACTTAAAATTAATAAATCAGAGTTTTAAGATCCACGCTCATCACTCATTGCATTAAAAAAATTATACTACTTTAAAATTTCAAGAAATCTAGAGCTCATTTCTTTAGCTACATGTATGGACTTATCAGGAATACTTAGATCCAAGTTCTATAAACATTTAAGGGCTCGTTTGGTACGATTCCAAGAGAATCAGGAATCGGTTTTGGAATGGGCTATACTCATACCTCATGTTTGGTAAGGCATGTAATTGGAATTAAAATGATTCCCTAGAATAGCTCATTCCAATTCTAAGAAGGCCCTTGATCCCCCCCCCCCCGAAAAAAAAGGAGGGTATAACTCATTCCTGGTTTTTTTTAATTATATTATGTCTCCCCTAACTTCCTCTACGCTTATATCGTTGCCGCGGCCTCCACGTTCCACGTCTGCTGTCCAACCACCATACTAGCATCAAGGTAATTCTCTTCCCCCATTCCTTGAATCACTTCATCTTCATTCCACGCTTGCAAGCCTAGAGTTGACTTCAGCGAACTCTCCTCTAAACTGGTGTTTTCTACTGTATCATACTTTTTCTTCATTTTGTATATTGAACTGGTATTTGAATCAATAGATCAAATTTCAAAGTAGTATATCAGTACAACAATATATGTCAATTGGTATTCGAATCTAAAAAGTAGATCGAAATTCAAGTGGTATACTAGTACATCAATATATGTGACGATTAAGATATACAATAAAAAATGATCTTCGAACATTGAAGATATATATCGAACTTGGCTGGCAGGCTTGGAATGCAATGATTTCATTCAACTCTTCGATACATGAATCACTTAATCTGTGTTTAGTTTAGTGTACACTACTAATTTATTTTTTTACTAATTGATGTTTAGTCTAGTGTGTGCCTTCTCCGTTTAGTTGTTGCTTCTTGTATTCTATGTTTAATCTTTCATCTTGTACTTTTTATTAATCTATGTTAATAATTTTGCTAATGATTCTATACTTCCTATAATTTTTTATTTTCAAATACGCCACCCTAATGGACTTGCTAATGATTTTATATGTGTAATATAATGTGTATTTGTAATTGTTTACTTTTAATTGTAGTAGACAATTATTAACTTGTAATTGGTTATGAAATATAAAATGTAGATATGGATTTGTTTGAGCATGATTTCGAGAGGAGGAAGGAAAGACGAAAGCATATTCAACTAGTTATTATGATCCTTGTGAGATTTATTGTCGTGACAACTACGATGTTGCATGATCGTAATAATCAAATTCGAGAAATTTTGTATGAAAAAAAAAGAATAAGATGAGTCATAGGTCACAAAATTTGAATAGAATTATTAGAGAAAGTGATGTTACATGTAAGAATGAGCTTCGTGTTAATAGACACACCTTTGATGTACTTTGTGAGATGACTCGAGATCTTGGAGGATTGCGTAAAACCAAAAACATGGAATTGGAAGAAATTGTTGCCATGTTTTTGTTTACTTTGGCTCATCACAAGAAAAATAGGTCAATAGGCAACTACTTTCTAAGAAGTTGGGAGAGTGTAAGTCGACAATTTAACATTTGTCTTCTTGCGGTTCTAAAACTACATCGACACTTGCTTAAAAAGCCTACACCGATACCTGAAGATTGTGAAGAGGTAGATGGAAAATTTTCAAGGTATCACAATCAGTTTTTTTGATCAAATTAATACAAATTATTGTATTAACCTTCTCTTAATTCTCACAATTAATCTTGCATTTGTAGAATTGTCTAGGAGCGTTAGATGTTACATACATTAGTGTTCATGTATCAAACGCTGCTAGACCAAGATACTGAACTAGAAAAGGTGATCTTGTTATGAATGTATTAGGTGTATGCACACCTAAGATGAAATTCATATATATATTGTCCGGGTGGAAAGGTTCAGCTCATGATGGTCGTGTCCTTCGCGATGCTTTTTCAAGACCTAGAGGTTTGGAAGAGCCTAAATGTAAATATTATTAGGAACTAAAATTTATAAACGTAAAAAAATCTAGGACGGAGTCTTACTCTTTCTTTTTTCTTATGTCAAGGCTATTACTACTTGGCTAATGCTGGCTATACTAATTGTGAGGGATTTTTAACTCCTTATAGAGGTCACTCGTACCACTTGAAGGAGTTGGGAGATCGACAACCCGAGAGTGCGGAGCAATATTTCAACATGAAACATTTTAAAGCTAGAAATGTAATAGAAAGACGTTTTGGTCTCTTAAAAGGAAGATGGGCAATTCTTCGTAGTCCCTCCTTTTTTCCCTTACGAACTCAATGTTGAATGGTTCATGCTTGTGCTTTATTGCATAACCTCATTCGTAAACATATGTCAACCGAGGAAGAGGAGAATGTAGATGAGGGTGTTGAAGAGTAAGAAGTGGGAAATAATGAGGAAGCTAGGGATAATCGTGAATATATCACTCAAGTTGTAGCATCAAATACATGGGCCTCATTTCGTGACTCCTTAGCACAGACATCATTTAATAATTGGAGATCACGATAAACTTTAACTTGATATTATGCTTTTAGCTATATGACTTTGACTGTAACTCTTTTTCCTGAATTTTTTGGAACTTGGAATTTTTGTGTTGTTTTTCAATTATTCTGGTTGTTGAATTTTTGTATTTGGAATTTATTTTTACTGATTTAAGTACTTGAATTTGTTAACTTTCTGGTTAAGTTGTTGTGGTTGACTATATACGATATGAAATTGTATTTTTATTATTAGCATGGAGAAATCAAGTCAAGGTGCATTAGGTCGAGGGAAGAACAAGAGATTTTGGAGTAGAGAAGAGATACTTGTCTTATTACATTTCATGATGGACCTTAAAGATGACCCTCGTTGGAAGGGTGAAGGAGGCTTTAAGAATGGATTTACATCTGCTTTAGAACGGATGATGTATGATAGGTTTCCTACAGCAGGCATTAAGGCTACTCCTCACATTGACTCCAAAATCAAGTGGTTGAAGGAAAAATATGCTATTATTACTGATATACTACGCCTATCCGGATTCAAGTAGAATGATGAAAAAAATACCATTGAATGCGAGAGACAAGCATATGATGAATTTGTCCAGGTATTAGACTGTAACTCTTTATCTAGTATTTTTTTAATTGAGGTTGATCACATCTTCTAATGTAATTCAGCTGGTTATCATTGTTAGGCACATCCGAAGGCTAATGGTTTATGGAGGACCGACTTTTCCTGTATGAAACAACTTGATGGTATTTTTGGTGTAGATCGGGTTAATGGAAAAGAGGTAGAAGGATTTGATGATGCTGTTGAAAATCTACAGAGCAATTTTGTAAATCTTGAAAATGATATTGAAGATTTGGAGGATGTGGATGATTTATCTACCGGACCACCTTTGAAGAGACCAAGGCCGCGAAGAGGAAGCTCAAGCAAGAGTAACTCGATGGATATATGGGTAAGTTCATCTGATGACATGAATGGGTAGACATGGGTCCGGTTTGAACCAAACCGCCAAACCGGAGGTTTGTGAACCGGCCCAAACCGGCGGTTTAGGTTTGTCGGTTTCGCCAAACCGTGGGTTTGCGGTTTAACCGCCGGTTTGGTTATTTTTTATTATTTTTTTTAAAAAAAAACTAGACAAAACCGATTTGGAGATCAAACCGTCGGTTAACCGCCGGTTTGGTCCAGTTTTTCAATTTTTTTTTATTTTTTTTAATAAACCGGCTAAACCGCCGGTTTGGATTTTTGCAAACCTAAACCGTAGGTTTAGGTTTGCGACCCATGTGTAATAACCGAAAATTTTAAATCTCCATTAAACCTGAAATTTATCGATTTTCGATACGTCAACCTTAAATAAATAAATACATAAATTAAAATGAAATAAAACGAGTGTTATTTCTATCATTTTATGTGACTCTAATTCACATAAGATGATGGAACTTTGTAACCGGAAAATTTAGTCTCCGTTTAATAACGAATTTAAATCGAACTTCGATCCGCCGACCTTGTTTTCTTTTAAATAAAAGAAACGAAATAAAATTCTATCAATTTAATTGACTTTATTCCTCATAAAATAATAACTGGTAACTAGTAAACAATCCCGTAAATAATTCCGTAATGTTAGCGATTCCGGGCGAAGGACGAGCTTTCCTTCAGCCGTTTGTTTAATAAAAAGAGTAAACCAGTTGATCCAAAACCCGGCCCAAAAACAATTAAAAGACCAGCCCATTAAGTTAACATAACTCTAACCTAACTCTAACTTAATTAGATTACCCTAATCTAATTAAAACCTAAACGCTGCTGCTGTCTCTCTACGATACCGCCGCTCCCTCCCCATCTGCAGCTTCCGACGCTCGAACCCCAGGGCCAACAGAGAGCCGACGACAACCACTGAGCCACCGCGCCTTCTCTGCCGAACCACCGCGCCGCCGTCCTCGTCGGTAAGTCTCGCCTGTCCTTCTCCGCTACTCCCCTTCCTTCTCTTCTCTGTCGGAACTCAACAACCGCCTCCGGATTTACGCAGCAGTACGCCACCGCCGTCCCCTCGCTGCCTCCTGTCGACCACCCAAGGCGTCGCTAGCCGCCAAGGCGCCGCTTTTGTCGACCCCCGAGACCACCAGGTGAGCGATCGATGTCCTCCAGTCCATCGCGCCTTCATTCTCTGTTCCTCGCTTATTTTCGCACAGCAGCGAGTCGACGCCGTGCCGTCGCCGAGTCCAGCCGACGCCGGTCTGCAGTAGCCTTGTTCTTCTCTCGGTTTCTGCAGTGTTGAAACAAGGCGTGTGGTGCGGTGGGGAACACACTCGAGCCGGCATACGAGCCCCGATCCAGGACGTTCGGTCACACCCAGCTACACCCCAATCGCCGCTGTTTCGGACCATCTGCAGCCTGCGAGCGGTGAGTCCAGTTTCGGTGCACTGTTGTATGGTTATACTTGGAATTATAAGAGTATAAGTGTGTTGAGCATCCACATGAGTATATATACGTATAAGTATAAGAATAATGATTATATAAGAATATACATGTTGAGTATAGGAGTTGTGTATGCCGAGTATGTACATATACGTATATATATATATATATATATATATATATATATATATATATATATATAATATGAAACAAAAGTGTACATATAAGTGTTTTAAAGTCTATTCATGTTTATAGAAGCTTGGAATTTAATGGATATATAATCTTTATATAAGAGTATATTTATAAGCATAAATATAGAATATATAAAATGCGAGTATTTATATAAGTACGAGTTGGGATTTATGAAGTTATGTAAATATAAGTGAGCTGAGGAAAAGGAAAAACATGTTGACGGTATTAGGTATGTAATAACATAATTAGTAACTAGAGAGGAGGAAAGTTATCCTTCTTAAGGTTGTCTCGAGTTTGACCTTATAACCATAAATAGCTATCCGATAGACATAATTTTGGAAAATAAGATAAGGAAGAAATTAGTGGAATTCAGGAATAAACTTCGAGAATTTACGATACCAAGGGTAAAATGGTCTTTTACCATAAGAGAGCTTTTTCCGTAATTCCTTCGCATGAGGTTGGACATCGAGATGTGATTTTGATATACATGCCTTAATTGACAGGCGTTTGAGTTGCCACGAGTACGGACTGTTTGAGACGTGTTAGAATGTATTTTGACTCATGTAAGTCCTTGCGACTTACTTAGCCAGTTTCTGGATATTAGTTGAGTGATAGTGGTTGTGTGTGCTATGTGCGTGTTTTAATAATAATAACTTGCTAGGACGACTGTTATTATTACGTTTAAGGCCCAAGTATATGTATAACGGGCCGTGACATCACTGCCCAGCTCTGACAGGAGACTGGGAGGTTCTCTATACCCAGACCAGGCAGGTACAAGGTGAGATGCATCGGATCCATTCCTGATGGTTACACGGGGGCGGAGGCGAGGTTTGGGAATCCCTCGTGTCACAAAATAAGTATCATTAGCGTGAAAGAGTAATTTAACTCAAGATAATAAAACGGACTTGTTTGAAAGCATGATGGGTGTTTATATTTTTATGTGTGTGTTTGTGCTGCTATTATTTTGCTAATATTTAGATAACTAGCTAACGGTTCCTCTTGTTGTGTTTTTAGTTTTACCGCAGGTTAGACCAGCAGCTGAGTGATCCGGAAGTAGTGGTCAGCCGGGTCTCCGTACTCCTTAGAGTGGGGGTTGGGGGTTGTGTTTGTCTTTCCTTTCTTTTGGTTAAGACAGTTGTTCGTTTCTTTTGTTAAGTACTTTAGGTTGCTAGACAGTGTTGCATTCATTACCTTAAAAATACTATTTTTATGAATTTCGGTTTCTTTATTTGTGTCTTGTTGCAAGATCCTAGTAATGTTGTTGTCAAACTGAGGTCGGGACCCATTGTGAGGTCCTAACCAGTAATACTCCGAGTTCTGAGAATTCAGGGTGTTACAACATGGTATCAGAGCTCTAGGTTGGCAACAATGGCACTTGAAATCTTCTGAAAGACCGAATAAGTTTTAAGCAGAACCCGAAAAGGGGTCTGAGTTTTAAAAAGAGAATTTTGGTTTTTAAATGCATGCATAGTCTGGTTGGGATTAGAAAAGTACGGCTGACCACCACTACTACCGCGGATCTCAGTTTGCTTAGTATGGACTTTAGGTTTTACTGTAGTTGGACTTTTAGCTTGTTTATAAAGATATGTTATATAGATGAGTATATGCCGAAGATTAGTAGAATTTATAGTTACAGTACGCCCTTAATGGAGATAACAGTTTGAGATCCTCATTCAGTTGACACACCTAAGTTTTTGAAGAGTGTCAACGTGAGGATTAGTATGTACATCTTATGTGCATTAGGGTAGACGAACGTCGGACAACTCCTTCGAGCTTGTTGAGGAACGTCGAGACGGAAAAGTGAAGACTCAAAGACAACACCAATTACGATGACAAGAAGAGAATCCCGAATCAACTCAACGGGATCAAATGACGGATACTAAAGAGAGTAGTTTCGGAGAAGCAAGAGATGATCGCCAACTAGGGAATTTGAGAAAGACAACGGAGAGGCTCTTTCAAGTTGTGTAAGTGACTTCACAAACAAAGAGGATGACGTGGAAAATTTGCCGTAGACATGAAAGTCAAAAGGGAGATATAGTAGTGATCAAGAAAAGGGACATAAAATTTAAGCTCACTGACAGACTAGGAAGTGAAAGTTGATGCCAAAAGCAAGGCGAAATATGATCACTCTCAACAAGCTAATTGCCACCACAATCCAGATTGATAACCGAGACAGTCAAAAGTATGGAAGTCAACACGAGATACATTATCCATCCAAATAGAAAGAATTAAAGAGCTGCAACTTGGAAGCTTACGTATTGCCAGAAAGGGAAAGGTGGATTTCACCAACGTGGAAGTGGAGGGATCTCATAGAACACAGGAGAATTTTGACCTAGACCGTGATACAACAATAACCAGCTTCTGTAAAGGCAGCATTACAAGCAACACCCAAGGAAGAAGAGTGTGTGAGAGTAGTATTGGTGAACCCGAGGGACCCCAATAACTTCTCATTCAAAAGGAATTTAAGCTAACAACACTACAAGTTCATAATAGAGAACCGCAAATAGACGATAACTCAAGTAAAAGAATCACGGAGATATACCTACAAGCTACCCTAGAAGGATTGAAAAGTCTGTTGATGGAAGAAGAATGACACAACTGGACTCGTAAGAGTATAACAATCTTACAAAAGTGTAGATTGTAGGAGGAGCTAAAGAAGAATAAACAAAGAGACTGGAGGAGATATATTTCACCAACTATATCAAGCCTCAAAAGAGATGGAAGAAAAGTAAGTCTATGATGTTGTAGAAGGTCAACTACATCCTACTTGGACAACTTAAAAGTTACATGTGCGGGTTAACTAGTGATGGTTAGTTAACCGATAAGAAGAATAACCACAAGGTTATAAAAGAATTTTATCGACATCTAGTGAATTTCTTTCGGAGATCCACGACGAAAATGGTGAAGTTAAATCAATACAAGTACTAGTAGCCTGGATGATAACGTTAGATGAGTCCATTCTGATAACTCTAATAAAGAAATTTAAGAGCAGCTCTTGACGGTCGGCAATGACCCTTGATGATGGTAATGGTGAAAAAGGGAATTGTTGGGAGTAGTTACTTACTACTGACTACGAAAGATACATATCAGAGTTAGAATGAAGGGATCCCTGTAAGAAGAACTAGAAGACTAAGAGGAAGTAGATGATTGGAAACATGTCCTATGTCTTAGCATCCCACACAAGTAAGACTGATGGTGCTCCTTCGAGAAAAAGTAGGGTCAGACTGTCTAGATCGACAGGGAAAACCCTTGTGATTAAAGATGTGACACAGAATAATTGGAAATTCTGAGGCGGCACAAACATAAAGAGTATGATGTAAAGTCTTGGTGAAATGTGTGGTCGAGTTGTGAGGTGATTGCAGATAGAATCTATAGGTTGACTAAAACAGACATGAGAAGGAGTAAAAGTGAAAGACTAAAGGTTGTTATATGGATCCGGTATCACACCAATAAGATGGTTACCGAAAGGACTAAAGACTGTTAGTTAAGGAGAAATGGAGGTACTCCATGAAAAAAAAAAAAAAAAATTCAGCTGGACTGATGACCTAAGAGTTGATGAAAGTAATAAGACCAACCAACGCAGTTGTAAAGCGTGTACGAGAAAACTCAAAGCGACTTGAGTATAAGGAAGACATAATAAATGCGGTGCGAGAAATTTGATTGGTGAGAAAATCATATGCACCTAATGTGTTGTATACAAATGGTACCATTGGATATTTAATAAAAATCATACCAACGGACTGATGACACTATGATGGATTTAGTGTAAACCAAGTGTATAACTTAGCCAGTGAGAAGGAAAGTCAGGTATCAAAATTGCGGGTTGTGATGAATTTAAATAAAGTTTTGAGATGAGGATGTCCTTAGGAAATCTATGCAAGAGTACAAAGCAACTGAAGTTCCAACACAGAATGGATAGTAATGATCAACAGACAATTAGAGACCGATACAGAGAAGAAAAATGTATAAGACGAGTCACCTAGTAGAAGAGTTCACAAGACAAGCTTGTGAGGCCAAAAGAGATAAAATGTCGACCCGGATATGAGGGTCTAAGGTGCATGGAAGGGATACCTACAATGGAGTGTAGATGCAAAATGTAGATTTTACAAGTGTGGTGAGGTTTTAACCTCCTCAAAAATATAGGAATTTGAAAGAAATCGCAATGTCGGTATCAAAGAGTTGAAGCCGTGTAGCGGAAACAAAGGAGTATCATGAAGGCAATGTTGCCGGTAACACCAGCGAAGGAATGTTTATATAAGAACGGCCTTGGTAGACTCGAAAGTCCAAGGTAACCCCAATTATCAAGGGACCTAAGTCATCAAAACCGACGGTCCGTGCAAGGGGAACTACAAGAGGATGATAACTAAAATCATCAAAACTACAAAGACACTTACCAGCTATCGTTGAAGACTTGGAATGACTATTTAGGTCAAGATGAATGACCCAGTTGAGCTCGAGAAGTAGAGTTAGCCTAAGGAAACAGAAGTGTGGAATAGAAAACGAATTAGTGAAGCATGAAAGGATTAGTCGAGCAGATGATGCTCACCAAGAATTTAACGCCAGTATAGGTATGAGAAGAGCAGGTCCGGAATATTGAGATAAGTCAATTATAGAGTGACTGACATCAACTGAGGACATATAAGTGTTGATTGGTATTGACGAGCAGGTACCGTTAAGAAGAGATATTAGTGACTGCGAATTTAAGAGATAACTTTACCGATGACTTGGAGGAGCCCCAAGTAGGCAACTACAACTTTTTGGGGTGATCTAAAGATATAGAGAGAAACGGTTAGAGGTTGCTTACTAGTTGGTTAAGAACAGTCTACGGGTGAGTAAGAGAGTAAGGATCTGTTTGAGGAGGATCTTGATAGTAGTAGAAGAAAAGTATAGGCGGGAGTTGGGTAAATTATGTTGACCCTTAGAAAGACGCCATTGTGACTAATGGGTGTTACACCAAAAGCGTGGTAGGCCCATAAACCACAGATGAAGAAAATCAATGTTAGGTTAACTCTGATTTCAATAAGGATTTAGCGATCTATATGAAAAAGTCCACTTGGGTGTGTGATTTGTTTGGAGTTATATAAATTTTAACGCTTGACAAGTAGTCGGTGAAAACAATTAATTAAGGAACAATCCGATAAGGAAACCGGGTCAAGCGGTTTGTATTACAAAGAGCATTTGGCGACAAAAGTTTAAGATCATTATTTCATAATCGATAGTCGGGAACTTTCGAATGGAAAAAGTTTTTATGGTTTGGTAGAGTCATTAACAGAGCTGGAGGTAAGTTTAGAAAACCAAACCGTGAGAAAGTACCTACCGAATCCGAGATACGTCATCAACTATGAAGATCAGAAAATTTAGCCGGTTGATGCTTTTGTAGAGTTCCAGTGGTCTAGACGAGGAGCTGATGAGGCTACCTGGGAGATAGAGGAGAATATTAGACGTAGTTATCCCGAGTTCTTTGCGGGGTTAGAGGTTACTCCTGTTTTGACGAGTTAGTACTCGGATGTTGTGTTGTTTGACCTTTCAGGTTTTTATATTGATTTGAGTGATTACGTTTTATGTGATGCATGTCTACTTTTGGTGATTGAGTAGTTGCGTGTAGCCAACGAAAAGGTCGAGAAAATTAAAATATACCAAAGGAAATGCGCGATTAAGAGAATTATTCTAAGTTTCGGGACGAAACTTCTTTTAAGAGGGCACTGATGTAATAACCGAAAATTTTAAATCTCCGTTAAACTTGAAATTTATCGATTTTCGATACGTCAACCTTAAATAAATAAATACATAAATTAAAATGAAATAAAACGAGTGTTATTTCTATCATTTTATGTGACTCTAATTCACATAAGATGATGGAACTTTGTAACCGGAAAATTTAGTCTCCGTTTAATAACGAATTTAAATCGAACTTCGATCCGCCGACCTTGTTTTCTTTTAAATAAAAGAAACGAAATAAAATTCTATCAATTTAATTGACTTTATTCCTCATAAAATAATAACTGGTAACTAGTAAACAATCCCGTAAATAATTCCGTAATGTTAGCGATTCCGGGCGAAGGACGAGCTTTCCTTCAGCCATTTGTTTAATAAAAAGAGTAAACCGGTTGATCCAAAACCCAGCCCAAAAACAATTAAAAGACCACCCCATTAAGTTAACCTAACTCTAACCTAACTCTAACTTAATTAGATTACCCTTATCTAATTAAAACCTAAACGTTGTTGTTGTCTCTCTATGATACCGCCGCTCCCTCCCCATCTGCAGCTTCCGACGCTCGAACCCCAGGGCCAACAGAGAGCCGACGACAACCACTGAGCCACCGCGCCTTCTCTGCCGAACCACCGCGCCGCCGTCCTCGTCGGTAAGTCTCGCCTGTCCTTCTCCGCTACTCCCCTTCCTTCTCTTCTTTGTCGGAACTCAACAACCGCCTCCGGATTTACGCAGCAGTACGCCACCGCCGTCCCGTCGCTGCCTTCTGTCGACCACCCAAGGCGTTGCTAGCCGCCAAGGCGCCGCTTCTGTCGACCCCCGAGACCACCAGGTGAGCGATCGATGTCCTCCAGTCCATCGCGCCTTCATTCTCTGTTCCTCGCTTATTTTCGCACAGCAGCGAGTCGACGCCGTGCCGTTGCCGAGTCCAGCCGACGCCGGTCTGCAGTAGCCTTGTTCTTCTCTCGGTTTCTGCAGTGTTGAACCAAGGCGTGTGGTGCGGTGGGGAACACACTCGAGCCGGCATACGAGCCCCGATCCAGGACGTCCGGTCAGACCCAGCTACACCCCAACCGCCGCTGTTTCGGACCATCTGCAGCCTGCGAGCGGTGAGTCCAGTTTCGGTGCATTGTTGTATGGTTATACTTGGAATTATAAGAGTATAAGTGTGCTGAGCATCCACATGAGTATATATACGTATAAGTATAAGAATAATGATTATATAAGAATATACATGTTGAGTATAGGAGTTGTGTATGCCGAGTATGTACATATACGTATATATATATATATATATATAATATGAAATAAAAGTGTACATATAAGTGTTTTAAAGTCTATTCATGTTTATAGAAGCTTGAAATTTAATGGATATATAATCTTTATATAAGAGTATATTTATAAGCATAAATATAGAATATTTAAAATGCGAGTATATATATAAGTACGAGTTGGGATTTATGAAGTTATGTAAATATAAGTGAGCTGAGGAAAAGGAAAAACATGTTGACGGTATTAGGTATGTAATAACATAATTAGTAACTAGAGAGGAGGAAAGTTATCCTTCTTAAGGTTGTCTCGAGTTTGACCTTATAACCATAAATAGCTATCCGATAGACATAATTTTGGAAAATAAGATAAGGAAGAAATTAGTGGAATTCAGGAATAAACTTCGAGAATTTACGATACCAAGGGTAAAATGGTCTTTTACCATAAGAGAGCTTTTTCCGTAATTGCTTCGCATGAGGTTGGACATCGAGATGTGATTTTGATATACATGCCTTAATTGATAGGCGTTTGAGTTGCCACGAGTACGGACTGTTTGAGACGTGTTAGAATGTATTTTGACTCAGGTAAGTCCTTGCGACTTACTTAGCCAGTTTCTGGATATTAGTTGAGTGATAGTGGTTGTGTGTGCTATGTGCGTGTTTTAATAATAATAACTTGCTAGGACGACTGTTATTATTACGTTTAAGGCCCAAGTGTATGTATAACGGGCCGTGACATCACTGCCCAGCTCTGACAGGAGACTGGGAGGTTCTCTATACCCAGACCAGGCAGGTACAAGGTGAGATGCATCGGATCCATTCCTGATGGTTACACGGGGGCGGAGGCGAGGTTTGGGAATCCCTCGTGTCACAAAATAAGTATCATTAGCGTGAAAGAGTAATTTAACTCAAGATAATAAAACGGACTTGTTTGAAAGCATGATGGGTGTTTATATTTTTATGTGTGTGTTTGTGCTGCTATTATTCTGCTAATATTTAGATAACTAGCTAACGGTTCTCTTGTTGTGTTTTTAGTTTTACCACAGGTTAGACCAACAGCTGAGTGATCCGGAAGTAGTGGTTAGCCGGGTCTCCGTACTCCTTAGAGTGGGGGTTGGGGGTTGTGTTTGTCTTTCCTTTCTTTTGGTTAAGACAGTTGTTCGTTTCTTTTGTTAAGTACTTTAGGCTGCTAGACAGTGTTGCATTCATTACCTTAAAAATACTATTTTTATGAATTTCGGTTTCTTTATTTGTGTCTTGTTGCAAGATCCTAGTAATGTTGTTGTCAAACTGAGGTCGGGACCCATTGTGAGGTCCTAACCAGTAATACTCCGAGTTCTGAGAATTCGGGGTGTTACACCATGTCTATGAATGGACGTCTAAAAAATATTGCAAGTTCGATGGTTGCCGTAGAGGAGCGTGAGCAAGCTGCTCAAAATCATGTGATTGAAGTAACGGTGCAAAATAAACTATTACTATATGAGATTTTCATGCTATCTGGTATCTCCCAGGATGATGCCATTGATGCTGCTCGTATTCTAGGCAACAATCCAAATGAGTTGAATATATTTTATAGTTGTCCAAATGACGATTGGAGGACTCGTTATGTCTCAAAGCTTCTTCACTCCCGATCAAGAGGTTTTGAGTAGAGGTTTCCACGAGCGCTACTTTTTATGCTGGTTGCAACAACTCTTTGATATTATTACACGCAAAACATTATGATATGCGTTGTTGCATTTATTTTTAGGGGACAAATAAGTTGTGATGTTGGGAGTCACTTGCAAAACACTATGAAACTATATATAATTATAAATTTAGGTTAATGATTGGTTTAAGCTTTTAACTTAGTTGATGGTTGATTTTCACGAATTTTTGCTAGAAAAATATATCAACTTGGGTCTTCACTTTATATATATACATACTAGTCGAGAAGTTATATATGTGTTTTAGAAAAACTATGTAAATATTATGAAAATACCCTTTTATAATCAAAAGAAGATATAATTCTTCATTCCATATTTTAGATAAACCAAACAACAAGTTTCAAGAATCATTCATTCCAACACCATATCAAACACCAGGTTTCTAGAAATTTTTTTTATTTGATTCTCATTCCTGATTCCAATCCCATTTCTGGAGTCATATCAAACGAGCCCTAAGGGTGCTTTCATATTTTTGTTACATATAAATGCTTCAACTTTAAAATCATGAAGAAAAAAAATTGTTTTCAAAAGAACTTCTTATTTATTAAAGAGGGCGGCTCAAAGAAAGCATGTCAACTTTGAGATTATGATGGAAGTTGAAAACAGCTTTTTGGTAATGGTACTTGATTCAATCGTGATTTTATATTCTATAATTATGTAAGATATTTCTAATTTGTGTTTTCGTCCCAACCATATAAGAGTTAAGACTTAAACTAGATGGTAACACATTTAGTTTTAGCTTGCATGCTTTCGTTTTTTTTTTTTAATTTTTATGTTTGTGTATTTTCATTGCTTTAAATTTTAGGTACGGGTGACAAAAGCTGACTACAGTCCAGTTGACTACAGTCCAGGTCCAGTTGACTACAGTCCAGGTCGTAATGAAACTTTTATTTTTTGAATTAAAAATGTTGTATCCTGAACCGTATCCAATTTTTCATTATAAAAGATAAATAAAAACGGTCTAGACCAGAATATTATGCTTCAACACTGGACCAGAACATTCTGATTCTAGACCAAACCAGAACTTAATGGTCCAGGATTGGATTGTAATTTCCGGTCAGATTCGAGTTTCGAGTCTGGTCCAGATCTGCACAGCTCTACCTGGAATCCATATCATAAATAACAGTTGAATTGAATTCAAAAATATCCACTGAGACAGCAAGTGTGTGGTCGTGTATTCCTCCTTCTCACTTGTCGTTTAAATTGAGATCAGACATATCATAAATGTATTTACCTACCAGGAATCCGTATCACTAAATACTTCAATTATGTAACCAACAAGACAAATACTGCTACTAAAGAATATAATGAATATGACAAGAAAAAATACATAAAATGTACTGCAAAAATTATTTACAAATTCTGAATTCTACATCCGAATAAAACACGCATGCCTTAGGAAAGCTCGAGCTTCATAGAGAAGATCATGTTCATGATCATTAAGTTATAATTTTAATCTTGTGAAACAGATGACGATAATGACGATTTCCGCTCTCGAGAGAGCTCAAGCTTGAGATAGAGAGCATAGAGGAGCTCATTCCATGCGTCCGGAACCCCTGGCAGGCACCAGTGACTGCAGTCTTGCCTCCGAAGGGACGCAGACCTCTTCGGCCCGAGATAGTACAACGACGAGTGCCCGTCTTTTCTCTTTGAAGTCAAGCCAGTTATGTTGAGTATGTTCATGGCCTTGATCTTTGGTAGATGAGAATGAGTTGCTAAAGCATTTCTAAATGTCGTGAGTTTTAGCCATGTTTCAGATGGCACCAATGATGCACCTAGCTCTGGTAGTGTCTCTAGATGACAGGTTCCTCCGCTCTTCCAATCACCGCCCCTGCAGGAAAACCCGAAGCCCAAAAACACACCATGAAGATACGAGTAGTTGTTCGCTGACCTTATATATTGTCTCAACACAGCCTTTAAGGGCTAAGAACGAACCTGAAATGCACAGGTGCGTAAGTGCGGAAGAAGACCCTTGTCTTAGTCATGTCGACTTCTCTATCCAACCACTCAATCACAGTACTTAACGACTTCCGATACGCATTTCCAACTTTCATACCCATCTTCACATTGTCTCCTACTTGAAAGTAGCAACCGCTAATCAGAACAACAAAAACACTTCATCATCAGTAAATGTGATAAAGACAATCATTTAGGCAGAAGAGTTTATTCAGCTAATAAATTACCCTCTAATGGTCTTCTCATGATTCCACCAGTGGCCTGTGTTAAGTACTAACAAATCCGCGTCTTTCCAACGAACCCAGTTCCAATCCATTTGATCCAGTTTAAGAGTTGTCCTTATGTTTTCATGAGCTCCTTGAGGAGGCCGACTTTGCAGCACGAGAAAAGGAGCACGATAGTACTCCACAGTGCAGTTATAGTCTTCGATCTTGAACACCAGGAAACCTTTGTGTTTTGTAATTGGATTACCATTCACTTCATAGATACTACTCTGATTAGTAATCCCGGATGCCAGCAAGCAAAGTAAAGACTCCCATTGATTCCTCCCTATGGAGTCACCAGCGAAAACTACTCGTTTGTTTCGTAGCTTCTCCAACATAAATCTTGCATTGAATCTGTTTATATTAAGTTAAAGTGATCTGGTTAAAGAGTCTCATCTGCAGTATTTGATAATTCACTCACATTGTGCAAAGGAACACAAAGTTAGAAAATGAATAAATTTGTAATATAATGAATTGATTGTTCCAAATCCTCTCCTAATATCCTACGCTGATTCTCATATTCACACTTAGATCCATAAAAGATCTTCAATCCAAACGCTACCATTATGCAAATTCTATACTTAACCCCATTGAAGGCATTGAATCTAATTTTCCCTGATGCTGCAAGCAGACAACAAGACGGGTACTTAGAGAGTGAGGAAAGTAGAGAAAGGGAACATAAAGTATGTCCCTTGATGATTAATCAACCGCACGACATTATGCAAAGGGCTCACGGACAAGCAAAGTAGGTAAGAAAGCCAGGAAAAGAATATATAAACAAATACAATAGAAGAAGCATAGTTAGCAAGAAAAGGAAAGAATAAGACAAACGTGATTTTACCGTTGCGGTAGGATCCCGAGAAAAAGACGAGCAAAATTAACATTAATTTATCACCAAAGCAAGTAGAGAACCGTTTCAATTTGAAACCCAATGTACGCAATTTCATCAATGGCAAGAGAACTAGGGTTCAATTCAAACAGAAGACACTTTCAGAAGCATAAATTTGAATGAACTAACCTGGGCAAATTGCAGTTTCTGGGTTGCCACCGCCATTTAGTGTAAAAATCATCAGGGCGACCATTTTCAGAGCATCTAAACCCCTCATCTAAAAATTTACAGTCTCTTGACTGATACAAAGGATAGGTTTCATCCCAAGTCCAATCACCGTCAAACACGTCACATTCATTTCCGTTTTCACTCAGAAACTCTATTCTCCTCTCCCTCTTCAACAAAGAAGAAGAAGAATCAGTAATTTGCAACCACTGAAAACCCTCAGAATGGAAATGGAAATGAAAGCCCTTATCAGTGGACTTGCAATTCGAGTAGAAGAAGCAGAGGATGAGAAAAATGGTAATCAAGGAGAAGCCTAGAATCCCAATTGAAGGCTCGAGGAAGAATCTTAGTCTCTTGAACTTGAACCTGCAAGAAGATTCCATGGGTTTGGGTTGTATATCTTGAATTTGACTCTTTGACATGGTTGATTTTGACAAATGCTAATCAGGAGTAATAGTTACAGAGAGAGGGGGAAGATTTGAAGAGAAGTAAAGGAAGTATTCATGGCGGTGTTGTTTTGATGGGAGGTTTACGAATATTAAAAAACTGTAAGTTGGGTTGGGGAAGAAGCAAAGTGATGATGTGCACTCATGGGAGTGGGAAGTTACCTGAATGTTTAAACTTGAAACTCTCTCTTTATTCAAATTTGGTGGGGAGAAACAATTAGTTTTTTTAAATAAAAAAAAGAGGAAAAATTATTATAAATCTTTATTTTTGTTTCAAGGTTTCTCAAATTGTGGAGTATTTTCAAAACTGTCTGAATTAATGCCTTTAATTGTTGATTTAATACCAATTTATTTTGTATTTTTTTTAGCGAAAATCTATTACTGATTTAATCTAAATTTCTAACTAAAAATTTGATACAAGTTTTAATCATAAAACTCTGTTTCAAATAATATTTGCAAAAATTATATTTCATATGTAAGTTAAGTTTTAAAATAATTATTGAGTTTGCAAACTTAGTTGCTAGGAAAGGATGCGGTTGGTTAAATTATATTAATTAAGATAAAATTATTGCAAAATTTGAATCTTACAAGTAGGTTAAAAGTTTAAAATCAATTTTGGGTTTGAATACGAATTTTTTAAATTTTTAAATTTTTTTATATACATAGTAAACTTTTTTTAAAATTTATATTACATAGTAAATTTGTATAAATATGATACTTTTTGTTTAAAAAATCAAAAATGTGCTCATATAAAAATATATGGATTAGATATCTACAAGAATTAATTTGTACCAAAAATAAATTTTTTAGAGAAATTGAATTTGTTAGAGCACTTAATTTATAACAATAAAAAATTTTAATCAATGAAAAACAAAATATATTAATCTTATAAAGTAGTTAAAAATAATAGAATAAAATAAATTACAATATCATTGAAATATAATTTTATTTAAAATTAGATTTTGTGAAATTAATTATCGTAAAATTATTTGATATTATATCTGAATTAAAAAATAACTTTATAAAAAGATATTTGAAATTACGTTACCCTGGTAAATATGAACTTATAGAGCAACGTGGAGCATAAATTATAAAATATGTTACATAATGTAACTGTATTACCAAAGTTAAGTTAAATGCAGTAATTTGCCTTAAAAATATGTTGAGAATGGGAGAAGGGTGGTGCACTCGGGGCGGTAGTTGGTGGTTACGGACTTACGGGCTTTACGGCGAGTTAATGAAGAGAAACGGCAGGGTTGCGTTGGGATGTGGGTGTAGGATAATGCGCGGCGTGGAGTATGGGAAGTAAGAACGTCGGTGCCTTGTGAAGTTGCCGCGTCATAAGATGGCACCATCGATGTTTGGACGAGTGTGGCCCATCTGTTGTGGTGAGGACTTACGTAGATGATAGATGTCACTTTCAGGCTTGCCCCGACCGACATACAGAGAGCTCCTATTTTTTTAGAAAAATTCAAAGAGGTTACTCTTATTAATTAGATTTCGTAATTGTCCTACTAATTTAGAATGATTGGAGACAATTATAAATTAAAAGTATTTTTTTTGGTAGTGAATACGTGGAGGGACCTGTACGTTCATAGTAATAAAAGAGGGGCTAACATTTGACAAATCTATAGGTCGCTATCATCGTTATTTTAAATAAGAACAAGAGAATTCCAAATGTCACGAATGAAAAAAAAAATACCCATTAGCCCAAATTAGTCAAGTGATCGGTTGCGACATTGGTCTTCCGGAAAGTACTATCCAATTCCTACTAATAAATCCTTGACATCTTGATAGCAGACTAAAAAACGGGTGGGTCGGTAGAATGTTGTGTGAGACAAGATTGATGACAAGCTCCGAGTCAATCTCCACAATGAGCATGTGGTACCCCATTTCCCAAGCTTGATATAAACCCATACAGAGACCCCATAAATCCGCCATAGGAATCGTACAAGTTTCTATATTCATCACAAACCCGCACAGCCACTAACCGTACTTATCTCTGAAGATGCCTCCTGCTGAAGCAGTGCCTTCCTCATAGCGGACTGAACCGTCCATATTCAGTTTTATCCAACCCTCCGACGAAGCAGCCCAAGAGATGTGAAAGAGAGAAGTCGGCTGGCAAAACAATGTTATTCCTGTGGTGTGCCCCGGGAGACAAACTTACTGTATGAGGCAACAAGCAAGACCCGGTTAGGAGAGTGAATGATGTGTCGGAATACAACCTCGTTGCACCACCTCCAGCACCACCAAACAGTAACAGCGAAGCAGGTATTCCAAGTTAAATCATGGGCTATAGAATCGGACTTGGTTAGATTCGAGAGTAGCCAACAGTAGGTATCGGCAGAGAAGAACTCTCCGGCGTGGTCTATGGATAAGAAGTTACCCCAAAGAATGGAGACATTAGAGCAGTCTCTCAGTAGGTGAAGAATAGTCTCGGTAGCACTTGAACATATAGGGCGTTATTATGGAACAACACGGCTCAAGTCGATGTTTCCACCTATACAACACATCATTTAGATTCAATAATTGTCCCGCATGATGGAAGAGGAGTTGGAGTCTTACATGTTTCTATGGTTGGGCTAAGGGGAGTGAAAAGTTTAATTCATGGAACTTGTTGGATCAACTATTTGAAGAGTCCCATGGTGAATGGCTATGCACGGGGTACTTTAATCAGGTACTTACTCGTGAGGATAAGCAAGGGGGATTAGAGCCTACTCTTAATAATGTGATGGAATTTCGGGATGTTTTGGCACAGTGTGACCTTTAGGAGATTGAGTTCACTAGACATATATATACGTGGGACAATGGCAGAATGGAAGATGAGTTCATTCAGGAACATTTTGATTACTCCTTCGCAAATGAACCATGTCTTACTCGCTTTTCGGGGGTGTTGGTGTTCCATCTAGATAGGGCCGGTTTTAACCATGTGCTTGTTACCCTCTACGGAAGGAAGGTGATGTCAATATGAGACGTACCGGGCAACACCCTTTTCGCTTTTAACCTCTTTGGACGGAGCATGAGGAGTGTGCGAAGGTGGTGGAGAACGCTTGAAATTGTCCGGTTGGAATTACACTTGACTCATCAATAAGGGGCAAAGTTATAAAGTGTATGTAGCCTTTGTGTGCTTGGAACAAACTCACTTTTGGGAACATCATGTCCAGATTGAATGACGTACAGGATGAGTTGCGTTCAATTCATAAAAATGGTATCATTGGTAGTATTGTTGCACATCATCGACAACTGGAAGTTATGGAAAATGGCCTAATGCATCAAGAAGAAATTATTTAGTTCCAACGATCAAGAGTTAATAAAAAAACACAAGGTTTTTTCATAGTAGAGTTAATGTGCATTTTCAAAGAAAAAAAAGATTGAATGTCTAGTGGATGGCGGGAATGGAATGGCGAAGTGGGGATAACAAGGTGAAGGTTGCAGTTGAGTATTTTAACGTGTTATTTGCTTATGCTGGTTGTGTTCGAGTTGATGAGGCGCTTGTTGAGGTACCCGTGTCAATTGGGCCCGAAGATAATGATCTTCTACTGAAACCGTTTACCAAGGCTGATGTAGAAACACCTTTATTTGACATACATCCGACAAAAGCCCCAGGTCCGCATGTGATGTCTATGTTGTTCTATCAACATAATTGGCCGGTCGTGGGTGATGAGGTATCCTCTTTTATCTTGGACATCCTTCATGGGAACCCTTTCCTAGAACAATTGAACTTGTTCATTTCTCTTATTCCAAAGATTACTCATCCTTCTAGGAAGCGGGATTTGAGGCCTATCAGCTTTTGTAACCTGCTTTATAAAATCTTGTTTAAGATGGATGTGAATATGATGGAATGTTGTCCGCAGAAGGAGGGGTCTAACACTCAGAGTGCTTTTGTGCATGGTAGACTTATCACTAACAAAGTGTTGTCAGCTTTTGAGGTGATACATATCATGCGACGCAAAGGTAAAAAGGGGTACATGGAACTGAAGCTAGATATAAAAAAGACGTATGATTGGGTCAAGTGGGATTTTTTGGCCAAGAGCATGCATAAAATGGGGTTTGTTGCAGAGTGGATAACTCTTGTTCTACGGTGTGTGTTGACGGTTGTCTTCTTAGTTCTAATGGATGGAGTTCCTTCTGCTCCATTGTAACCCACCCGAGGGTTGCGTCAAGGTGATTCGTTTTCACCGTATCTTTTTCTCTTGTGTGTTGAATCACTACCGGGCCTAAGTATTGATGGAGTTACTATTGATTTGTGGGAGGGGATTAATATTGCACGGACAACACACCGTGTTTCTCATCTATTTTTTGGTGATGATAACATCTTATTTGCTAGAGCTTTTTGTCAACGGAGTCAATGTATTGATATGGAGCAACATCAGAACAATGAGAAAAGTTTAATAAATCAGAGATTTATGTCGGCACTAATGTGAGTGATGAGGTGAGGGAGGAGATATAACAATTCATAGGGATTGCAAAGGTAGAGAAACATGATAAGTACCTCGGTTTACCTACTATGATCGGGAGAACCAAAGAAAAATTTTTGTAAGAGTGAAGGAACGGGTTTAGACTAGTTTACTGCTTGGAAAAATAAAAAATTATCAAAGGCGGTTAAAGAAGTTGATTAAGGCAGTGGTTCAATCCATTTGGGTACCGTTTGGGAACCAATTTGTAGTAGCTGATGGGAGCTTATGGCTGACTTGGCAGCTGATGGGAGCACTGTACCAATTTCCTCGTGTGTTTGGCATCTTCAGCTTATAGCAGATGATGAAGCTTATGTTAGCTGATGAAAAGGGGATTTTCATAAGCTACCCATGGGAAGCTTATGGAGCTGATGAAAATTTTTGTCCTCAAAATGCCCTTTGATTAGTTGGCTTCTCACAATTTTTTTTTTCCCCAATTCGTTAATACTTCGCTCGATATAAGTATGAACCCTCCCTCCTATCTTCTTCTTTTTGTCGATCTACACTCAAAGCATGGAGTAAAATCAAAATATATTAGCTATGCAAATGTCGATTACCCTCTTTATTTTTTTTGTGCAATTATAATGAATTTATGTAATAAACTATAAAATTTGTTGATATTTATTAAAAAAACACAAAAACAGTTATAATGAATTTATGTAATAAACTAAATTAGCAGCTTGCTATTTTAATTTTTCATATTGTCAGATTATTTATATTACCCTATTAATTATTTTAGTGTTCCAAATTTTATAAATTAAATTTTTGAATATTGGTAAACAAACGAAAAAAATTTACAATATAATTTTTTGCCCAAAAACAATTATTTCATAATATTTATTCAAAGTATAACCTCTTTTAAATAAATATTTCTATCACATAAAAAATAACACCTATATACTTCATTAAGCCCTTTTTGGTAATTTTACGGTTCTATCAGTTTCGTTCAGCTCGTACTTTCCAAACGCTAAACTAGCTTATTACAACAATCAGCTACTTAAATCAGCTACTTATTTCAGCTTTAGTTTCAGCTTCAGCTTTATCTTCAGCTTCATTCAGCTTCAGCTTCAGCTTCAGCTACAATCAGCTTCTGTTTCCCAAACGGACCCTTGATGTATATCTTGTCGTGTTTTGCTTTACCTTGTGGACTTATGGGAGGATATTGAGCGGTTGATATGCAAGTTTTTGTGGGGGAGATGGGGATAGAGCGAAACTCCACTGGATGAGTTGGGACATATTATGCTTATCCAAGGAAATGGGCGGTATGGGTTTAAGGAAGTTGAAGGATTTTATGTGGTTTAGGGCCAATTGTACTCATGGATTTGGGTTTGATTTAAATTAGTATGGATTTCTTATGAAAAAAAATGAAGAGTTGTATAAACCTGCTTATACTTGACACAAGTAGCTCGTTTTGAGTTCTAGGCCCGGCCCGACTCTCTAAGGCCCTTTAAACAATGGACACTCGTAGTGTAGAAGACTACAAAGTAGTACATGTGCAACTATTATCCATATCTCACGTTGTTTGAACCCGTGACTTGCATAATCAAAGATGTCATATCCATATCAACAATTCAACAAAACATAATGGATATATTTCCATTTTTGTTAGAGTTGTCAAAAGTTGACCCGATCCGTGAACGCGACCCGACGAACCCGAACTTGAACCCGATTTAGCCCGAAGTAATAAATGACCCGAAGTAACCCGGCCCGAATGACCCGATTGCCCGAATAACTTGACCCGAAATAACCCGATAGTCCGAAATAACCCGACCCGAGTGACCCGATAGCACAAAGTAACCCGACCCGAGTGACCCGATAGCCCAAAGTACCCCGACCCGAAATAACCCGACCCGAAGTAACCCGACCCGAACCAACCCGGCCCGAAGTAACCCGACCCGAATGACCCGATAGCCCGACGTAACCCGACCCGAATTACCCGGTAGCCCGACCCGAATAATCCGATGGCCCAAAGTAACCCAACCCGAAATCACTCGATAACCCTGTATATTTTAAATTGCGTACAAATAGGGCAATTTAAGTTACATTGATAATTTTTTAGTTAAACTGATAATTTTTTAGTTAATTAATTAAGAGAAAAAATAGATAAAATTTATCTAGAAGTAGGATATATTTAAATATAAGTTAGTCATCTGTTGACTATTTTAATGCATAAATCGATTTATACAAATTTAACCTGAATAACAAATCACTAATTACCATCTCATTAGATTGTTAAGTCCAAGTCACCAATCATATTTGAAACACCAACACTTTTATCGACAAAATTAAGTATAATTCATAAATTTATCTGGATATAAAACCTAAACAAAATAATAAGTTTATGTTACATGTTTTTTGCATCTTCAAGTTTGATACAAACAGTTGTAGGATCCATTGTTCCATAAAATGATAAGTTCAAAATTTTTGCATCTTCAAGTTTGGAGATAAAAGCAACACAAAATGATAAGTTTAAGCTACACAAAATGATAAGTTCAAATTTAGGTAAAAAGTAACATCATCTTCCATATGATCAAAAGGTTGTAGCTATTCCACAAATAATCTTCAAATAAGGTGCACCTATCACACAAAATAAAATAAAATAGTTAGCATCATAATAATATAACTAATCAACTAGGTACCAAATTATCTTCTTTTCTTTTTTTGTCTATTTACAAGAAAGGAAATTCATCTCTTAATTCTTAAATAATGAAGACAAATGAATGCATGAGACAATAATAACAACATATCTATAAATTAAATAAATCATCATAAATCATAAATCATTGAAATTATATACCTCGATATTTTATTTATTTATAATAAATATCATATTTCTCCTTTCAAAAAAAACAACCTCAACACTTGAACAAGTTCTACTTAAATAAAATTGAACATAAAAAATCATAAAACATTGAAACTAAGAAATGGTATACCTAATCCATTGCAGGCAACGTCACTAAAACTGCTTCAGACTCTCCAGGGGTGAAATCTGATAAAACAACATATTAAATTAAACTAAAATATAATATAACAAAATCATTATACAATTTAACTATTATTTACCGTCAAAACCCGTCAGCCAATTATTAGTAGTGACCAACACTTCGATGTTATCATCAGTAAGACAACTTCGCCATTTGTTCAAGATCCGTCCTCCAATGCTAAAAGTTGATTCAGATGCAACCGTTGTGATTGGAATTGCCAAGATATCTCGTGCCATACGTGAAAGTGTAGGGAAACTTGTAGAACTTTGCTTCCAATAAGCAAGTACATCAAAATTATCCGATATCTTACACCGAGCCTCATCTAGATACAAATCCAACTCATTTTTTGAACCTTGGTACGGATCATACAACTCAAATTCCTGGCCCAGGAAACAAGTTAATGACTTATTTATATAAATAATAAAAAGATAAATGAATAAATCGTTGATACTACATACCTCAATGTTTTGAAACTAAATTTCTCTTTCAACTCTAGCTTGACTAGAATCACTTTCTCCAACACCTGAATCTTTTAGACACTCCTGAAAAAGCTCATCCATTTTTTGGCGCACATCCTTGACCATTTGATCGGCTTCAGACAATCCATGTGTTCCGTTGAAGGCAAACTTCACAAAAGTTAACTTCCTTTGCGGATCAAAAACAACACCAAATGCAAGCACCATAACATAGTCTTCCCAATACTTCTGAAATTTCTCTAACATTTCAGCAGCTGCAACTGTAATCTCAGTCTCAACATCATTACCATATCGATCCTTTTTAGGAATCATCGTCAATTTCAAACGGATATATATCCTATACACTTGAATGATATACAAGTTGGAAGTAGGATATTGACGGCCAGAAAACAACTTAGTTATCTCATAGAAGGGCTCTAACAAATCTTTTATCTTTAGAATTTGATCCCATTCATTTGCATTCACATGATACTTTGAAGTCAAAGCACCCATATCATTAAAATAGTGACTCAACACATCACGGTATTTGCATGCCTTTTCAATCATCAAGAATGTTGAATTCCATCTCGTCGGCACATCCAACCATAAACCACCAGAATATGCAATACCACGATCCTTGCAAAACTCAAGAAACTTTATCTTTCTTGATTCAGAACCATCAATGTATTTGATACCCTCTCTAAGCCTTGAAACTGAACTTTCAATCACCTTCAAACCACTATGAACAGTTAAGTTCAATATATGTGCAACACACCGAACATGAAAATACTTCCCCTCCAATGGCAACTCTATGCTGGGAGTATCTCTCAATTTAGTTACCATATTGTCCATGTTACTTGCATTGTCAACAGTCAAAGAGAATAGCTTCTTACTAATTCCCCAATCACAAATGATGTGTTTAAGTTCAAGAGACAATTCATAACCACGATGAGGAGGACTAACATGCTTAAAAGAAATGACTTTACTATGCAGAGTCCAATTTTCATCAATATAGTGAGCGGTAACACAAAGATAGCCTCGATGTGTACATGCACTCCACAAATCACATGTCAAGCAAACCCTTCCAGGAAGACCTTCAAATACATGCAAAATTTGTTCTTTCAATTTAGCATGCATATCGACACATTCCTTCCTTACTGTATTTCTTGATATTGGCTGAACTTTGTCATTCAAGTACTTAAAAACTTTCCTAGTTGCTTCATGCTCAACCCACGAAAAGCTATATCCATGCCTAATTAAAGCCTCTGCTAATAATCTTCGAAATACATTCTGATCAATGTCTTTTCCCATTGCATTATCCGCGGGTTTCAATTTCTTAAATTCTTTGCAACTATTTTTCAAATGCTTGAGAAGAGTAGAAGTACCTCCGTGTGAATCTGCCTTGTACTTCTTATCACAATAATTACAAATTCCACATGGAAATCCGGAACTGTCGTCATTAACAAGCTTGAAGTGGTTCCATACATCGGATGTCCTACCGCGCTTTACACCACCACTCTTTGTTAGTGTGGATTCAACCCCATCATTCTCAACATTTGTTGCAGCTACTGGTGCACCAGGAAGCTCTACAACTACTTCCTCGTGTGAGTTATGTTGTGTAGTTGAATGATCTACAAGAATAATGTACAATGTTATTTAGGACAAATACTTAAAAAATCAACATTAAAAAATTGAGAATGTGTTTACCAAATAAAGGGGAACTCGAGTTCGATTCATGTATATCGTTAGATCCCCTTATACATTCTTGGGATTCCACAGTTTCCATTGCAAGTCTCGAATCAAAACTACATTAAAACAAGAAATATATGAATTTTGTAAGAATTATAACAACAATAATTATAACAACAAGAAATACTCATTAATACTTGTATTCCAACTCAGTAGAGAATTTCACCAAAAGTTGAAAGATGGATTTTTAGCCTTACTTTTATAAATTGTCAAATATTGTTGTTTTCATCCAAAATCTTCCCACTATTCTCACCTACTGTCATAACTCATTATCTAATTTACTTTCATCCACACGCACCAAAAAATTGTTTTTCTTAGTCCATTTTTGGGTAGCCATGTACCTTAAGTATTTGCTTACTTATAGAGGTGAAATAAAAACGGAGTAAAAACAGCTAATTCATACGAGACCTTCGTCCTAGTTCATGGCTCTTGCAGTCTTGCTAGCTAAGTCAAGAACCCCGCGGATCACGTGGTCGCTCAAGCTCGATGGATGGTTTTGTCCACATACTTTTATCATTTGAGTTAAATAGTTTATATGTATTTATTTTGGTCACAAGCCAGACACAGAAAACAAAACCATCCATCATTCCAAAACGGCAGCGTTTTATTCCATTAAGGAAGAGTAGCTTTTACATCTACGAGGAGATACATAAACCGGTTTTACATCCCAATTCCAAATCCAAATACTTCTTATAACTCACAGCTCCAGATTTAACCAACCCCCACTGCTTATTTACAATGGATTTTTCCCCTCAGTAAAAAGTAAAAAAGAAACTACTCATATTTTGGTAGATCGTTTACGCTTCTCTCTTTGATCTGAATCACAAACACCAAATCAAAGCACACCACCAAAGTTTGTGGTTGCAAGAACCGGTGCTGGCCCTTCCACCTGAAACCATACACAATAATTTGTATTAAGATAACGCAAAGTTGTGGGTCTTAGAAGACTTTGTTTTCTCTGATATCATGCACACCATACAAGAAGATAAAACGCAGTGGGCCTACATAACATTATGAATGCTATGGATCAACCCTTCATGTCACAATCAAACCAACCAATCCAAGATAATGTTAATGTACGCGTGTCGTTTGATCGTCCCGGATGTCTATGATTCCTATTATTGCTTAATTTGAAGTGTATACCTTGAAGGTGGCTCCCCAGATTTCTTCATCAGTAGCAGGAACAGCTGTGATCTTGCTCTTTGGATTCTCATAGCTTTTCAGTCCTCCAATTGCTGTGGAGAAGAAGCATCCTGCACAACACATAATATGTTTAATCCTACAATTAATTTTCTTTTTTCTTGTGGATAGTGTGTTTCCTTCAATAATCAACAATTATTCTTATCCACATAGCTTTTAGTGGTCCAACTCCAATAATGTAGAACCTCAAACTAGGTAAGAACATTGTGTACTAATCAATCAGTGGTGGTTGGTCCATTAATTCAAGTAAATAAGATAATTTCTATAGGTCACAATCAGCAAACCAAACCAAACCCACCTTGAGGGAACTCAGCAAGTGATTTCCCACAAGAGCCTTTGAGTAGCTCAGCATCATCAGCAAACGCGACGTGCCCGTCAGCAGTTATGCCCCAGTAAAGAGGAACCTTCCCACTTTGATCCTATCAAACGAACCCAAAATTCGAGTTGTTAATTGGATTCATAGCAGCAACTTAGATCAACATATAAAATCCAGGGAAAAATGTACGAACCGAAGCAACAAAGATGTTTGAAGTAGTTTTGTCAAAGACAACAAAGGCAAAGTTGCCTTGGAGATGGCCAACAACATGGTTAGGAGGGTAAGGTGCACGATCACGAAGAGCCTTGTAAGCTTCAATCACAAGAACAACCTCAGTTGTTGTCTTGGCTAACCCATATTGCTGCCTTAGGCTTCCTAAGTTGTCCAGTGCGCCCTTGAACAAGCAGAATATCTCATCCTTGACAGCAAATGACCTGCACGTACAAGTTCAAACAAATTGGCTTAATTTATGATTAATTTATGGAAACCTTAAATCGAACATACAATATTAAAAGCACTAATAGTTTGATGATCTCATTGAGATGTTAACAATGGTAGATGGGGATGATCAACAACCCCATTTATCACTCATATACAAGCTTGAAAATGATATACAACCTTTCTCCCACATAATCAATTGACAATGATTACCCAATTTACCCCTTCCTATGATTAGGACAACAATAAATTTCATCTTCATCCTTAATTCATAGTTTAATTGTTGAAATCTTGACAAATTTACAATTATGCTTTGGTTGGATTCAACGAAGTTACTCTCCTTAAGATTAAATAAACACTTGAATATAAAATTAAACCCTAAAAAGATTGAGATCATTTCAATTTTAATTTACAATCCTACGGTTCCTACCGGATCTCGGTTTGTGTAGGAATTATGTTGGATCCTAATTAAGATATTACTGCTAGGAAGGAAAGGAATTGTTCTGGACTAATCATGCTTAATTAGGAGTATAATCACACGCCCAAAGCAGGGCACGTGGTTGGGTCACGTAACCACGTAGCGTGAGTAGCTGCTATGCGTTATGCTTTTGCGGTTCCAAGTATTCTGATACATTAATGCACAGAAATCAAGCAACTCATAAATATAAGTGGGACCCACTAGGCTCCGAACCCCGAAAACCAGGTTTGCCGTGGGTTGATCCGAATCAGAATTGATCCGGATCCACTTTTCTTTTTATCTCCTTTTCACGTCCAGCAGATTTGGTGGCCATATCATGTTGATTCATGAAAACAACTCAAAATTTAAATTACAGCAGTTGAGTTGTGGGATCGAGCTCAATTTATCAGCTGAAAGAACTTAACTAAAACAATTTTGAAAGTAGGGGAGCTACCTGGGCAAGAGAGGGGATTCGTTATGGTGGGTGAAAGCCAGGTTTGCATGATCTCCGACCTGTACGGACAAAGCAGAGGAGTTCCCGGAGACGAAGCGGTTGAGGAGCTCGCCGGAGTTCGTCTTTGGCGATGGAGTCCTGCTACCGGCGGCAACTAGCTCCTCCGGCGGAGACACTACAGAGCTGCTAAACACTCCCAACATTTTCTTACCTAAACGACGCGTTCAGAAGAGATCAAAAATAAGGAAATCAGAAAATGGAGTGGATGGAATGGATTGGATTGGAATGGAGAGCGATTGACATGGCTTGGGGTGTGCTTATAAAGGAAAGCAGTCGAGGGTAAAAACGTCATTTGAGTTCGATGAAGTGGGCTCCTTAGAACGAGATTATTCCCCAAGCTCAGGCCGGGACCCACTCTTTCCATGTTATCTCCTCCATGTATAAAATTATAAATTACATTAGATAAAAAGGTGTTACTATGATTTGATTTTTCCCTAATCAAAATTTTTTAAAAAATGCTACCTTTAAGTTCTATAACCTTAATTTTAATTTCTTTATAACATTTTATTAAAACTAAATAATAATTTGAAACCGTATTTGTCCGATTACACTCAACCTCAACGCTCAACGGACAATTGAGTCGATCGAGAGGGTTTTAATATTATGTGGAGAGTACAGAGAGATATTGTGGACTCTATCATTTAATAGGACGATGACCTCATGACGGTTTAATCTGCGTCGTCCCAGGTGGCGCCACGTCAGATACGTTACCATTTGTGAGTGTGTAGAGTTTGTTGCGGTGTTTTGTCTGCTTGCGGAAGGTCGGGATTTGTAAACCAGTTGGAGCCCACGGTTTTACTTTCTGTATTTTTACAAAAATAGTTTCTGTATTTCATTTATATTATATTAAATAATAATTGAAATTGTTTTAATCTAAAAGAATTGTATATTTAACCACTTATACCTTGTAAAATTCATTTTAAAATAAATTATATAAATAATTATAAACAGAATATCAGTGTTTATGTTTTATTCATTAAAAAAATCATCATAGGGTTACTTTATAATTCTTACATCTTTATAAAATTAAATCACATATTTAAATTTATTGTTGAAGCACACATGATTATGAATTGATGATAATGTGACATTTTTATATCAAGAAAAGAATAAATTATTAATATTTCGAGATCATTCTAAATAATTACAAAAGTTATATTCCAATAAAAAAAATAACGATTAGGACTTGGTATTTTAAAACATACGCGCTGTATTAGACACTAGCTTAAGTGGATAAGATATGGATCAAAATATATGCATAGTGTTATTAGAAAAAGGTTATTATTAAGTTTTTTTTCTTTCTTATTTTGGATCTAAAATCATTCAACATATATTTTTTTTACGTCAAAACTTTATGAAAAGAAAAATTATACATTTACTATTTTTGAAAATAAAACTTATAATTATTACTTTCTGTTATTGCTTAGATAATTTATTTTAATATGTAAAGAATAATAATTATCTCCTTTTATTTTCTTTTTAATTTTTATTTTAATAATTTATAATATGTAAAAAATTATAGATGAACAAATACTTTAAATTGAAAGAGAATAACTTTTGTCTATCACAAATGAGATTGATAATTAAAAACAGGAAAATCATTTGTAACTGATTAAATTAAAATTTGTAGTTTATTTTGAAATAAATGACAAATATTTATCCACTAAAATGGAAAACTATAATTTTCTACTTTAAAACGCGAATGATACAAACATTTGTTTAATGCCTATTGTTAAAGTAGTTTCTCGTCCAAAAAAATCGGTGTTTTTATTTTAACGATTTCGATATATCCCTTTGCGGAAAATAAATAAAATTTACGAATAATAAAAACACATTTTATTTAATGTGCACCGTTAAAGTAGTTTTTCGTTGAAAATATAATTTTTTTTATCTTACTTCAAAGTTAATAAATTTCGATAAATCTACATTGCATTTAGTTTTTGCCTAAGATTTAGTATACCAACGGCTTCTTTTAACGAAAACTTTATATACCTTTTTAAGCAACCCTCGGCGACTACATAAATACTCAAAAAATTTCAAAAACAATGACTAATGAAGAAAAAAATGATAGTAGTTAACTTTGGACTTTTTCGGATACGTATTTTAATAAAATATAAATGAATAAAATATTAAATATTAAACCATATATTTTTATTTGAAAATTTAAAACATTTTAATAATTTTATTTAATTCATTTATTTATTGATAAAATTAATTATGATAATTTTAAGTGCATGTAGAGCAACTATATTAAAAATGAGGGTATTATATTTCAGCACATTTAGAGGAATTTCATCATAAAAATATAATTACATGATAGAACTAAATTTTTAAACTACACTATATAAAACCATATATTACAAATGTTTTTAAAGAATATTATCTATAAAGAAGTAAACTAAGATAAGTTATTAGTCTTTGTGATTAAATTTTTTAAAATAATAGTTTTTTTAATCTAAAACGATTATAAAGTAAATTACAAGTGATTCTTTAATTTTTCGTGTGATTATATTCATATAACTCTAATTTATTATTTATTTATGTAAGTTAAGTTAAAACCACCAATTAGGTTGTTTTAATCCTCAACGCGACACGTAGGTGAACAAACGTGGACACGACACAAGTTTTATTATCTTTGATTTAGTATTGTATATAGATTTTAAAATAATCCGATTATATTAATAAAAAAAATTGGTATGTAACCTGTTGAAGTTATGAAATAACAAATCAAATCCCAACTTTTCATCTTTTTGATTCTGAAAGAATTGGATAAGTAGGCTCTTTTTTTATAGGTTTTGTTTTGTAGACCCGTCTAATTAGGGTAAAATGGTTAACTAGGTCTTTTACCACTATTACTCTACTAAGGGTACCCATAACATAAATTCATTTGGTAAATATACTCCTATTTAACCAATTTTTTCATCTAGGGAGAAATTATATATATGGTAAAATTAGAAGGGTTTACAAAATAAAAGCCTATAAAAAAGAGACTGTTTAACCCAATTCTTTCAAAATTTTAGAGTTCAATTTAAAATTTCAAAACTCAAATAGATTAGTTTAAAAAATCAACCTTATTATATTTTAACCAAAATTTTCTTTGACAAAACTGTTTTGAACTCAACTATAATTTTAATGGGTTAATACTTTTGTTTTATTATTTCATAAATGACAAATAATTACTCTATTAATCTATATCTATATACTATAGTAAACTAAAATTAATAATACTTACGTCTCGTGCCCACGTTCATTTGTCTGCGTGTCTCAATGAGGATAAAAGTCACCGAAGTTATTTTTAATAAAAAAATACATAAATTCTATTTAGATTATATTTTACGTCCATTACCATTGAAATAAAGTAAAATAACTTCAATATAAGTTAGATACAACTTTTTATTGTTAAACGGCTTTTATTTAAGTACTATCTTACTTTTGATCATCACTTCTATTTAAATTATAATTTATTTCTACAATGATATCATTTTATTTTTAAAAAAAGATTAAAACAACTTCTATTAAATTAGATTAAATTTTAATTTCTTTGTAACTACAAATTTTATTTAAAGAAATAATTTGAGAAACTAACTACTGACTTTTCAAGTTTTTCAAAACTGACCACTTAATAAAAAAAAACTCAAAATAATATCAACTATTAACATTGAACTCAAAAAATTACCAACTTTAAAATTAGTGAGAGTGATACAAACCATAAACATATTTACTAAATTTAATACTATTTGTTTTCCTGAAAAAAAAAAATTCCAACTCATGTGATAATGTGGCACCGATTTCCTAAATCTCATAAAAAACGTAGGATTAGTTATATGGTGTGAATTTTTTCTTAATAATTAAATAAATTATATTTCATATTATAAAAGTGTTAACTCAATTAAAGTATTTTTAATATATATAAAAACAATTCCTTCTGGATTTGTTTTCATACTTTTTTAAAAGATTATCTTTTAATTTAATCCATAGTTAGAATAAATATAAATTATTATTTTAAAAAAAAAGTGTAATTTTTATTTTTCAAATATTTTCGAATGATTTTTATATAAAACTGATCAAAGTTTCATTTAAAAAATATTCGCGAAAAAATATCGAAAAAACTTTCCAAATAAATCTAAAATCGATTTTTGTAAATAAAAAATACATTATTTTAAAAAAAATATACATTTTTCAATTTAAACTAAATTATTATTAAAAAAATTAGTGAAAAAAATACTAAATTTTTTCAAGAATATTTCTATTTTCTTGTAAAGATTAAAATATTGTACTTAATGTATGATTTTTAGCATATTAAATAATATTTATGTATTTTTTTAAAAATCCACATCACACACCTAATCTGAATTTTGTTGATGACATGTAAGAAAATTAGTTGTCAAATCATCGCAGGATATGGGATTTTTGCCGGAGAAAAAACTTATTCTTATTCTACATATGTTGATGGTTTGTATCACTCTCAATAGCTTTCAAAGTTGGTATTATTTTGAATTCAATGCTAATAGTTGATATTATTTTTTTAAGTGATTTTCAATTAAAAAAAATTATTGACAATAAGTGGTCACTTGTTGATAGTTCAGAGGTTGTCAGCACTTGTTGACAATTTAGAGGTTCTCAACAAGACTTTTTGACACCTTATGGACTGTCAACAAAGTTTTTTAAAAACTTTTGGATTGTCAACTAGTTTGCTTGACAATCCAAATATTGCCAACAAGCCTTATTGACAACTTTTGGATTGTCAACAAGACTTTCTCTTTTTTTTTATATAGGTTTTGGACTGTCAACAAGCCATCTTGACACCATATGAATTGTCAATAAGATTTTTGTTGGGGTGGAGACTTCTAGGCCAGGATCAGATTCCATAAGCATTGTGAGGACCTTAGGATTTCACATTTGATGTTCGTTGAAGATGTGGTGCTATTTTGTTGGGTTATAGAGCATCTGTTGATATTTTTGATGGAGTGCCTTCGTAGGTTTGAGAGGATTTCGGGATTGGTTGTTAGCCTCCATAAGTCCTCTATCTACTTAGCTTCTATGCTGCATGGTCTAGAGTTTGTTTGCCAAAGACAAAAAGAGATGTAGGGCTGATGGATTTTAGGTCTTAACATGTAGCATTAATGTGCAAGTACTACGGGCACATTCATGTTAAGCGTGATAGTCTTTTGGTCAAATGGATTTATCATTGATACATGCACACCAACGATTTGGAGTAGTGGATTGTCACTCGTCGGGACTTGCCTTTGGTGAAGGCAATCATTAGCGCTAGAGATGAGATGGTTATCTTCACTAACCAGACGACATCACTGGGAGAGATGCTTGAGTCTTGCTACCAAGGGAGAGATTTTGAGTGGTTGAGGCTTATGAGATACTTAGACCGCATGATGAGGAGGTGGAGCGATTTAGAGTAATTTGGGATCCGGGCAATATCCCAAAGCATTGCTTGATTCTATGGATGACAATCATAGCAGGTTCTCTACCCGAGATAGGTTACACTTCTTGTGTATTGATCCTACTCGTATTTGGGCACAAGTGAGAGTGAGTTTTATGACCCTTTGGATGTACATATGCACGTGAGCTTTGGAGGCAGGTTGGTACGGATTTTGGGATTCTCGGAGATATTGCCTCTAGATCAGAGGTATTGGATTCGCTTACTCACACTGTACATGGCAGGATTAGGACGAGTGGATCCATGATATATGCGTTTTCTGCTACGGTCTACTACCTTTGGTATTGTAAGAATGTCTTGGTGTTTGACCAAAAAAGATTTCTAATAGATATCCTTGTGAGATTGATCAAGACACACATCTATATATTGTTGCATGAGGCATTTCCCGCTGGAGCTAGAGAAGATTTCATCTTAGTAGTTGTTTTTTACCAAAGTTGTAGTATGCTCCTTGCTTGGATGTATAATTTTTCTATGTATATACCGGGTTTTGTTTTATTCTGCTGATGGCTTTGCCGGTGGTAGACTGGTCATTGTCCCGAGGTTTGGGCACTTGTTTGGTTTGTAAGTGCCTTTATTTCTTGATGACTTTGGCGAAAGTGGACGAGCCTCGTGAGTTGTGCTGGTTTTGGATGTATTTTCAATTTTATCAGTTTTAGGGTAGTTGGTATGTTCAGGAGGATCGTAGGCCCCTCTAGAGTACTTTGTGTGTGATGTTTTTGGCCATAGACCACAATGATCATGGAAGTTTTACCGAAGTACAACGACCTCTCCCTAATGCAGGAGCATCTCCAAAATCAAACTCATCCCAAGACCACATCCAGCCATGGAGTCACAACTAGAAGCACGAGGATCAAATCCAAACACTAGATCACATCCAGAGTCATTTTTGGCATCAAGATAACTTTTGGCATCATGATCATGCTTAGGACTCCAAGTTTCACACGGATCACATCCAGGGTCATTTTTGGCATCGGGATCATTTTTGGCACCAGAAACACCTACAAGACTCAAGAGCAACACAAGACCATCTCAACAACTAAAAGGAACAACTACGGAGGTGACCGAAGCAAAGGAGCTCATGGGATCTGATGCGGGGATAAGCCGCAGTTCCCGATGATCTAGATTGAAAGTCATTAACTGTGATAAAAATCGGGCCGTTCTATAGAGAAAATCGGTCGATTTATATGAATAACATGTCAGTTTTTGTGGAAAACTCAGAATACGGATTAGTGAATGATATGGAAATATAAGAAGATGATTATGGAATGATAAATGAAAGATATAGGAAGATATAAACTAAGATAGTTCCGCAAAAGAACATTTATCAATGATGTGTCAAAACCCTTAAACGAGAAGATTACCTTAACCCGCACTTCTTTAACCTTACACAAGTCTTCTAATTAAGAAAAGCACAAGAAGGGACTAGAATTGACCAGGAGCACCAACCTTCAATAAGATTAACACACAAGCACAATCTAGCAAGGACTTCACAACAATTCAACCAAAAGCTCTCTTTTCGATTAAATGATTAATGAATAAAATACATACTCTGTAAGTGAAGCTGCAAGTCTCACAAATCTGTGGAAAATATCAAATCTAATCTACTAAACAATCTCCCCCACTAAGGCTATTTATAAAGGAGATTAACCTATGAAAACTAGTAGGGATATACTTAAAGATAATCTTGCAAAGATATTTGTAAGATATATAAAAATATAAAATCTATAAGATATGATCTAACAAACTTAAGATAGTCTGAGAGCTTTAAGGAATCATAACAAGATATAATTGCCAAAAAAAGAAGATCATGACCAGATCTTCGAGAAAACTCGTATCAATGAGGAAAATCGGGCCCGAAAATTGGTCGAAATTCCTACAGGAAAATCGGTCGATTTATTAGGTCGAATTTTCCTCTCTGAGGCTCTTCCTTGCTCTTATCCTTCTTCTTTGCTTGGTGGATCTTCTTGGTCATGGCTTGACTCTTCTATAAGAGTCAGTAATGTCATCAAGGAACTCTTGAGAGTGAGGAGAGTTTCTTTGAGCGTGCATGTCGTGAGTATGTTTGTAACTTTATCTTGAACCACCTTTGTTCTTGACCTTGTGATCGCTCCATCCATGATTGAATCCGAAGAAGGTGAAGGGGTTGTTGGTTTGTCCTTCAATGTTTTAGTCTTTGAACGTGTAACTGGTCCTTGTGTTGGAGATGGTCCCACATCAGACTCCCCTTCTTGAAAAGGATTCGTCCTCGAATCATCGGCATCCTCATCTCTAAACTCGTAAGGACTTAAGTCACCAACATTGAACATGGAACTTACACCATAATCAGCTGGAAGCTCCAAGATGTAAGCATTGCCACCAACTTTATTTTTCACTCAAAAAGGTCTGTCTCCTCTTGAGATAACTTAGACTTCCGCTTGTCCGGATATCGCCCTTTCCTTAGATGCAACCACACTAGATCTCCGGGTTTGAATAGCATCTCCGGATTTGAATAGCATCTCCTTGCAATTCTGATTTGGTTTGGAAGCAACGGATATTCCTTTTTGTTCCAGTCGTAAGCGCGTTTTCTCATGTAATTCCTTTATGAACTCCACCTGCTTTCCTACAATAAAATTTACTCGCTCCTCTAAAGGCGACGATATAAGATCAAAAGGAGTCAAAAGATTCACTCCATAAACACGCTTAAACGGCGTTAGGTTAGTAGATGAATGCAACGTACGATTATAAGCAAATTCAACATGTGGTAACACATCTTCCCATATATTCAAATTATCCTTTAAAACAACTAGTAAGATAGTTGTCAAAGTTCGATTAGTTTCCTCCGTTGGACCATCCGTTTGAGGATGACTAGAAGTTGAAAACAACAACTTTGTACCTAGCTTTCCCCAAAGTGTCTTCCAAAAGAAACTAAGGAACTTGGCATCTTCGTCTTCAACCTACAATCGGAATTTGTACATAAATTTTCCGGGATACGGTTTCTGAGCATAAATCGGAGCACAAATTATGTACATAATTTTTACAGAAAGCACAAATTTGTACATAATTTTCACAAACAATACAAATCTGTACATAACTGTATCACATTCCAGCACAAATTTGTACATAATTAATACATTCAAGTAAAATTTGTGTACATAACTGTTTCACATTCACTAATCCACTATACATCATATTAACAACATCCGCATAATCCAAAATTATGTGTACATACATTCATAAATTAATGTTCGTAAATTTAAACGTTCTTAACAAAGATTACATAAATAGTCATTTCTACATAATTTCACATTGTACATAATTTTCACAGGGTACATAAAATTCACAGACAGGGCACAAATTTTTACAACGACAATTGCACCCAATTACAGTTCCGACTCCATTGATGAAAAAAATGGTACAAAAGGTTGAAGGAAAGTTGTATCCTCATACATAATATGAAAAACAAACATACCTTACAGATCCGGAGGAAAAAAAAACTCAATAAATGATTCGACGCAAATTGAAGCAGCTTCCAGATACCGATCCTCAACTGTAATGAATTCTTCGTCCAAAAAATGGTGGTTATCGTGATCAATTCTCTGTGAAAAATGGTGGATATCGCACAGAAGCAACGATTGCAGATCGAGATCCTCAAATCGAATGATATCTTCCTCGATTTCGATCCTCAACGATATCTGTCAATTCATAAATTGAATTCCCTACCAACCGCATAGAAGCAACGATTTTGGATGACGATGATCGATTATTTGTGAAAAATGGTGGTTATCGCCCTAAAAATGGTGGTTATCGTGATAATGGAATGACGTTAGAAAGAGATTTTTTTAGATGAAACTGATTCCTTAATTGTAGGTAATAAATATCATTTTTTTTATTTATTTACAAAACAGTCATATTAATTAAGGGAGAGAATCTTATTATTTTGGAAGGATATTAAATTATTGGAGAATTTATCTTTTCTGTAAATTTGCAAGGGGCATAGTTTATTCTCATTGATACATAACTGCCTACTCATTCTGCATTGATACAAGAACAATCTACTTACCTCTTTTACTCATAAACAAATTCATCGCTACTAAACAAACTCACTTCCTTGTCGGAAATATCAAATATTTCCTTGATGTAATTCCGAATCTTTTTCTTTTGGTTCTTTGTTCTTTTTGGGTTATGAATTAAGCTTGGCATTAAAATTTATTTTTAAGGATTTTCATTTTTAAATTGGGTAATTATAAGGAAAATCGTATGGCTTCTTGGTTTGAAATTTTAGACTAGTTGTAGCTTTAAGATGTCGAATTTCATTGGTTATTTCGAGAGCTAATTTTATTTATTTTTCTCATTTGATAGCTAGTAGAACAATTGAGAGTTATTCTCTACATTTACTAAGACTTAACTACAACTTTCTCAATTCAATTTTTATAGGGAAATTCCGGATGTACCCTCGTGGTTTGGGGTTTTTCGAATTTTTTCCAACAGTTTTTTCTAGTTCGGATAGTATCCTTAAGTTTTTGTTGTTTTCCAGATTTTGCCCAAATTCGTTAAACTTTCAAATTCCATTAAAAACATACAAAAGAAAATAAACGAAAATTAAAAAAAAAATTAAAATAGAAAGAATGATTTATTTATTTTTAAACTAAAGTAAAACATTAAATTTTTTTTAAAATAAATTTTTTATTTTAAATTAAAAATAAATCAGTTAGATAATTTTTAAAAAAATTCAAAAAATAAGTGTTTATTTTATGTTAAAAATAAATAAATTGGATTAGTATTTTTTTTAAAAATCTAAAAACATAAGTGTTATACTTTATTTAAAATAAATAAGTTAAGGATTCTTTTAAAAAAAATTAAAAAAAAATTACTGTTTTAATTTATTATTATAAATAAATAAATCAGTCTTTTTATTTTATTTATTTTCCAAAACGAAAACAAAGAAATAAACTAAAATTAAAAAATAAATAAAATAAAAAGACTGATTTATTTATTTAATAATAAATTAAAACAGTGTTTTTTTTAATTTTTTAAAAGAATTCTTATTTATTTATTTTTTAAATAAAGTATAACACTTATGTTTTTAGATTTTGTTAAAAAATACTAATTCAATTTAATTATTTTTAATTAAGATAAACACTAATTTCTTTGAATTTTTTTAAAAATTATCTGATTGATTTATTTTTAAATTAATATACAAAAATAATTTTTTAAAACAAGTTAATGTTTTACTTTAGTTTTAAAGTAAATAAATCATTCTTTCTATTTTTATTTGTCTTTTAATTTTAGTTTGTTTTGTATGTTTTTAATGAAATTTGAAAATGTTTAATAAATTTGGACAAAATCCAGCATAAGTTTAAGGGTATCATCCGAACTGAAAAAAAATTGTTGGATAAAATTCGAAAAAACCCAAACCACGAGGATATCATCTAAAATTTTTCATTTTTATATAAATAATATATCGCTTATAGTATTTAAGACGACTTCGTAATAATTTTGTTCCGTGATTAAAGTATCCCGTGATGTGTTTGTCTTTAAGAATTTTACTTGATTTTTTTGTGGGGTGTTTAGGCTTTGATCCTAAATGACCCCACAAAAATTATAAATATAAACACTGATATAAATGCAATCTATGATAAATTATGCACCTTTATATAAATTTAAAAAGTAAAAGTAAAAAAAGAAAGCAGAATAATAATATATTAATTGAGAGACGTGTTGAGGTGTCTTTTACGTGGATGTATACAATACGAGCCTTAAAAAACCGACAACTAGAAATTGAAAACTATGGATGGATTCTTGGTTCGTTATGTCCAATTCAGTCATTATTTATATTAGGATTATCAACCTTATAAAAAATATACTTCTCAACTTTGACATATTTTACATGGCTATAATTAAAGACAAGAAATTTAAAAAGAATATTCGGAAAATAATATTCAGAAAAAAAAATACAAACTTCCATTGTGTATACACCCCAATGCGGTTGCATTGAATCGATCCATATGGCCGAATATCAATTCTGTTTAACTTAATATTGTTGTTTTGTACCCGTTTTATTAACATGCGCGTTACTTTGTATCAATATGTACATAAATTTAAAAAATAATAATAATAAAACAAATAAATTTTCATTAAATTAAAAAAACCAAATATCAACGGTAAAAAGAAACGAAAATATCAAAGACAATATAATAAATAATGAAAGGGAGAATGAATGGCTAAAGGTTTTTCTCCTCGTAATTGCATGCACGCGCATACACATATATGAAAAACTCAACTTGATTAAATTAAAAACCTCCGGACTTGAATCGTGAGAACTAAGAAAAGACAATGAGAACGAATACCGTCAAACCCTAAGTCCTTATCCAAATTATGAATTCAGGAAATATAAAACATAACTTGTATTAGGGTATTTTCATGCTATTTTGAACTATGGACGAGTAGGTCGTTTAGAGTATTTGCATTCGGTACGGGCTCGTGGCGAACTCGAGTTCAGTATTTACCTCGGGGTCGTTTTGTAATATGAACGCGACCGAGCTTCTCATCTCAAATTACATCCATAAATATATGATATTCTCCTTTCACCCGTCTTACAATTCCACATACCTAGATGTCGGTTCGGTTGGTTGGATATCGTAATTTTGATGGTATTGTGGGATTCCTTCAAAATTATAGTTTATTAGAGTTGAAACTAAGGGGGTGTATTCAATCTAAACTTTTAAAAATTTTAACTGATTCTTAATAATCATAGAATTTGCTAATCATGTGGGATATTTTAATTCTATATAGAGTCAATACAGATTCTGTGGAAATCTTATGTGTTGTAGGAATATTTCTATAGACTTTAGGTATGTATATAAGTAATAAATAATCCTACAAAATCAATGAAATAATAGATTCCTTTAAAATCTACAAACTTTTAAATACCATAGGAATTTTATGGAAAATTTTAAAACCTAATTGAATACCTAAAGATTTATATGGACTTTTAAAAATTTATATTAAATACCCATAGAATTTTAAACTCAAAAAAATTCTTGTAAAATCTTAATTGAATACACCCCTAAATGTAAGGCTATTGGACATTTGTACAAGGATTCAATTTTGCTCACCTTCCACTTTGAAGGGGTGATATTACCCACCAATAGAAACCCCTCATCATCATTGTTTTTAATAAAGTTAAATATAATTAATTTTCTATTTTTTTTTTTAAAGTAAAAAACAATGATAATGAGGGGTTTTTATTGGTGGGGAATATCACCCCCTCAAAGTGGAGGGTGAGCAAAATTGAATCCTTTGTACAAACGTCCAACGCAATTCTTTTTAATAAATTTTAATTGATTTTGGAGAAAAAAAGTTTAATGAAATCGGTATAAGTTTAAAATTACTAAAAATAAATGGACTTTCTACGTATATCTTTTTTAATAGGGTGATATATGTATTATATACGGAGAGATTTACCGTAAGGGGTTTAATTATAGGGTGAGTTGGTTAAAATTGTTAAATAGACCTTTTTTGCTTAAAGTAGCATTAAGTAGAGGTGTCAAACGGGGCCAACGGTTCAGGTTTGGGTCGGGTCACGACAAGCTCGGGTTGAAACGGGTCGGGTCAAAAAAGGCTTTGTTCTTGATAGCAGTGTCAAACGGGGTCAACGGGTCAGTTCGGATCGCTCACAACAAGCTCGGGTTCAAACGGATCGGGTCAAAACAATCTCTCTCTTGTTAGCGGTTTGTTTCGGGTCAGGTCGGTTTGGATCGAGTATCACTTGTTCGGGTTCAAATGGACCGGGTCAAAACAATCTCTCTTTTTAACGGTTTGTTTTGGGTCAAGTCGGTTTAGATCGGGTATCAATTTAGGTTAATACCGATTTGGATCATGTATCAATTAATTTGATTATGATCAATAACCGGCATATCGGATAATAATCCGTACATAATTGGTTGATCTGTTTGATCCAAATTACAAAATATTGTATTTGAAAATGTAATATCCGAAAATTTTAATTCCGTTTATTTTCGAGTCAAACCGGATTTCGATCTGTTGACCTTTTTCATATACCTAGTGTTATACGCCACTACCAATTTGTATCATTTTATGTAAGCTTAAACTCACATAAAATGATGAAATGTTAATCAAACCCTAAAGTTTTGCAAACCCTAATATTTGTATCCATATAGCTATATATATATATATACATAGATATATAAATATATTTTTACAAAAACCCATAACAACTTTTGTCAAGGGTTACAAGCTCCTTGTCATGTCTGCCCAGCCAGTCCGGGAATGACGAGCCCAAGACGCCAATGATGCCTGCCCAGCCGGGCCTCTCCCATGCAGCTCCTTGCTCCAGCCCACATGCGTGCTTCTACCGGCCCATCTGTGAGAGACGCTTTTTGCCCTAGCCCTGTAAACTGCTGCACGCCAAAAGAACACCAGTCGCTCCTACGATACTCGCTGTTACCCAGTCGGCACCAATCTTCCATAGCCACAACCACCGTGCAACCTCCTACCCTCTCGCATACCTCCAGCAGTACCCCTGGCTCGCCTACGTGATTATCGCTACCTATTGCTGCTTCGGATGGTCGTCCTCCTACGGCCTTCCTCTCTTGGTGTTGCAAGTAGCAACTGCTTCCTTGGCTTCGCAGGATGGAAACAACCCGGCCTCCCTTATCTCCTCTCTAGTACCTAAGCAACAACCTTGGCCGTCGTCTTCTCCGTCCGAGATCGTTCTACCCTCGTCGACAGCAACGCTGGAGCCACAATCGGCTCTCTCCCTCCCTCCGACTGCATTGAGTCAACAAGCTGAGGCTCCCCTGATGCCTCCTCCAGTGACAACAAGCAGTAGGAGAAGCCTAGATCTCCTGAGACGGAAGTAACAGAAGATCGCCTTCCCCCTTCTTCCTCATCCACGCGAGCTTGTCGGGTTTCGATTGGCGGGTAAGGACCCTACTTCACTTCACCTCCGTACCCTCTGTATATATATGTGCTAATTAGAATTCCGTTGGGATCTTAGAACAGTCCCTGACAGCCTCGAAAAATGACTTGAAAAGCTGAGGCGTTTTCCGAGTTTCAAGAAGTGATGAATAGCCGACTTTGAGTCTAGATTTGGGTACGTTAGACTGTCCCTTTTCTGCTGATTTTCGGATATGCCATAGTCGATATTGCATAGTAGGTCATATTAAAATTTTGGCTTATTCTGAGTTATAGGTTAGGAGATATGATTTTCTCAAGTTGGCTACTCACGCAGTTTTTCTTTTAGTGTGCTGAGTTTGAGGAAATTTGTTTGAGATGCAGTTTTGTGGAATAAATTTGGAGGGGTTATTGAATTCTGTTAGACTTGAATTTCTGACAAGTTATAGTTGATATAGTATAGTAGATCATACTAAAATTTTAGAGGAATCCATGCTACGGTTTGAGAGTTATGGTTTCTCAAAGTTGACTCCTCACACAGTTTTTATAACTGTGCTGAGTGTTGGGAAAAACAGCATGTGATGCTGTTTTGAGAGATAGTTTTGAATAAGAGTTTTATCTCTGTTTGACTTGAATTTTGGATATGATATAGTTGGCATATTGTGGTGGAACATATTAAAAATTGGGATGAATCCAGCAAGTGGTTTAGGAGTTATGAATTTTTGAAGTTGAGACCTTAAACAGTTTTCTGAATGTTGCTGAAATTGTTGAGTGCTGGAATTATCTGGGTTGTGCAGTCATGTTTGAGCTTAAGTTTGGATACTATAGAAACATAATCCACCGTTCAGTTTTTAATATGTTATAGAGTGTCATGCATAGTGTGGTGTATCAAAAGTTGGGGTTGATCCAACGGTTGGATTTAGATCTATGAAGGTCCAAAGTGAACTGGCTGAGCAGTTAAGAAATACTCAGTTTTTGGCTAAGTCTGAATTTCTGGTTTAGGAACTGACTTTGAGAATTTGTGTAGAAGTGATTATTATGTATTTTTGGGAAATTCTGACTACTATGGATAGAGTGCATAGCATAAAAGACTTAAAGATTTTTGTTAGACTTTTTATATTTTTATTCGGTTCTCATATCTTAAGCCAAAGTCGGACCTTGACGACTTTTTATGAAAGTCAAGAATGTAGTTAACTATTCTAAATCTTTAGCAAACTTTCCTTTGAGAGTTTGAGTGTGGTTTTGAGTTCCAAAGAATAGTTTGGAACTTTGTTATGGAATTTTATAAAGTTTCGGGACCAGGGGTAAAACAGTCATTTATCCGTATAAGGGTATTTTGATAATTTAGCTGATGATAGAGTTAAATATCTTAGAAGTCAGAGACTTCTAATTAAGTGGGATATATTATTGATCCACTTGCCTTTTATAACAGGCGGTTGAGTTCCTGCGGTTACAGACCGAGTCGAGATAACGAGATTATGTTTGAATTCAGGTAAGTTCTTTGGGCTTACTTAGCTGACTTCTAGATATGAATATGAATAATGGTAGTGGTGTGTGAATGAGATGCTTATAGTTATATTTTAGTAATATTTATATACCGACCTATACCTTGGCCTAAGAGTAACGGGCGGTGGCATTCTGCTCAGTTAGCTTGAGGGCGCTGGGGTTTCTTTAGGGACTAGTCCACACTCGGTTTGTAGTGATGCTACCGGTGGAGGTAAGCTAGACCTACACCCAGTTGGATAAGGAACGGAGGCGAGAACTCTTAAGATTCTCGTGCCACAAGTGTAAAATGGAATAAGGTGAATCACTTAACTACTAGATAATAACCGGTTTGTGTGCCAGCATGATGATTGTTTATGTTACCTTGTTTGTGTTTGTGCTATCCTTTTTCTACTTATATTTGGATTGTTAGCTAACGGTTTATCCGTGTTGTAGATCTGTAGAGATAAATAGTTGCAGAGAGATTCGGGACGGATGGTCAGCCGGGTCCACGTACTCATTAGATGGGAACGGGGGAGTCTTCCATACGTCATGCATGTTATGTATCTTTATATATGTTTGTAAGGCTGTCACATGTGTACTTTCATACCATTAAAAATATTATGTTTTGGAAATTATTTTAATTACATTTGTGCCTTGTTGTAAGATCCTAGTAAAGTTGTTGTTAAACCAAGGTCGGGACCCATTGTGAGGTCCTAACCAGTAGCTCCCCGAGTTCCAAGAACTTGGGGTGTTACAACATGGTATCAGAGCTTTGGGTTGGCAACAATGACACTTGAAATCTTCTGAAAGACCGAATGTATAAACTAACTAGGACCCGAATATATGGGGTCTAAGAATTTCAAAATGAATTTAGGTTTTACACATGCACATAGTCGGGTTGTTGGGTTAGTAGTACGTCGGACTACCATCGTTCTCCGTGGATCTCTGCAACTTGGTATGATAGATGAGTTAGTATGTAGACTTATATTGATAGGTTTTAGTATAAGATTATATATATGTGTATGTGTAGCATGTTAGTATCCTAAAGGATATCCTATATTCTTTAGTTGTGATATTATGAAGCGATTATCGCCTCATGATAAATTGGTGGCGGACTTGAAGAGTTTTCAACATGAGACAATTGATTCAGACCTAGGATTGAGTATTATACTCTGATGGGCGTCCTAGTGACCTTATAAATCATCCAAAGAACGAGTGGGCCAAGAAGTAAAAATGTCGAGATAAATTTCACCGTGGAGACAATCAGATGGTAAAAGAATTCCCGAGTCGGCTCAAATAAAAGGAATAAGAAGACACACAAGGAACTAGGCAGTATGAAGACGATAGATGAAACTCCAAGATGCATGTAAGGACTGATAAGAGTAGAGATCGAAGAAGATAATACCAGAACACAAATTAAACAGGGTAAAATACAATTACACTTGGCGGGTTAAATGACACTACAACCAAGGTGGATGCCGTCATAGCCAAGTATGGGCATGGGATTCCAGAGAATGTTAGGTGTTGACCTAAATATGAAGGACTAAAGGAGTACAAAGACAGACATTTACAATCAAATTTAAAGATGAAAACTAAAATTTATAACCATAGAGATATGTGGACTTCTTCATAGTTATGATAATTTAAAAGAAATCAAGACGCAAGTATCAAATAGAGTATAAGTCTATAATTGAGACAGCGGATTTCCATAAGAGCAATATTCTAAACAACGCTAATGGAGGAACATGTGAGAATCACCTTGGTGGACTCGAGAGTCCAAGGTAATCCCGATTATCACGGGACCTAGGTCATCAACATAGACAGTCCATGTAAAGGAGACTACAAGTGAATGATAATTAAAGTCATCAGAATCACAAAGACGCTTACAATCTATCATGAGGGACTTGGAACGACTATTAATGCCAAATAAAGGATAAAAGATAAAACGAACTAACAAAAGGTAAACAGGATTAACTGAGTGGTTGATGCTACCAGGAATTTTATGCCAGTAGAGGTATGAGAAGAGTAACTATGCCAGTAGAGGTATGAGAAGAGTAAGTCCGGGATACTGAGATAAGTCAACTATAGACTAACCGACGACAACTGAGGACGTACAAGAGTTGTTTGGTATTGCCGAGTTAAGTATAGATAAGAAGAGGTAACTGTGACTGTGGTTTTATGAAGTAGCTTTACCAACGCCTTGGAGGATTTCCTCAAGTAGCCAACGGCGATCTTCTTGGATCAGCTTAAGCGCAAACTCCAGTTGACTTCAAGCTGATTAAGCACAGACTCTAGTTGGAGTAAGAGAGTGTGGATCCATGTAAGAAGAATTAAGAAGTAAACGGAAGAGGTTGTCCTCCAACTGTTATCTTATTTCCTTAAGGCAAGTAAGGATTTGGGAAGATACTTGGAACTTCATCCGTATAGAATTACGGTGAAATTGGGATAAAGAGTCTTAGGGTCGATCACTCTGGATTCACAGAAAATGTCCTTATGATTAAAGGTTGACGACTAAAGTATCAGAGTAGCACAACGAGAGTGTGGTGGGTCCTAACCACAGGGAAAAAAAACTCAATGGTACAAAAGACTTGTCGAGTTGAGGTGATGTTAGATGGGCTATACACCTCTTTTGAAGCGGAGGTGAGATAGAGTGATGCTAGGTGATGGGAAGTTGTTATATAGATCCTATATCACCCCAATAAGATGATCACCGAAAATGTTTATATAAGAGTTTAATGAGAAATGGGGGTTCCCTAATGAAAATTCAAACTAGCCATGATAACCAATAATATGTAAATGGAGGAGTGGAGTGAGGTTACATACAAATGGGGTGCTAGAAGTCCATTCTCGATTGATGACATAAGAGTTAATGAAAATAATAAGACCAATCAACGGGGTCCGTAAAGCAGGTACGAGAAATTCAAAGGGATTTAACTATCCGGTTGGGTGTAAAGATTTAGAGGAGGTAAAGCGACATGAGTAAAAGGATAACATAATAAATGCAAGTCGAGAAATTTTGATTTTTGGGAAAATCGTAAACATTTGATGTTTCTTATATACATGGTACCGGTATATGTTTAATAAAAGTTATACTCTCGGACCGATAAAACTATGATCAATAAAGTGTAAACCAAGAGAATAACTTAACTAGTGAGAAGGGAAATCATGTATCAAAAGGCGGGTCTTGCTAAATTGGATAAAGTGTTGAGATGAGGATGCCTTTATGGAATCTATGCAAATGTACAACGTAACTGAAGTTCCAACACGGAATGGGTAGTAATGATCAATTGACAGTTAGAGACCGATACGGAGAAGAAAAATGTTATAAGATGAGTCACCTAGTAGAAGAGCTCACCAGACAATCATGAGAGACCATCATGTGGTTGATACTATTGTCTCGGTGTGGACTTATTACCGCACCTCGAGAATTTGGAGTTAAATAGAAACTCTAGGTCAAGATTGTAAATAGATCAAAGTAAGGACTTGTAGGTCAACGTTATGTGCCCTACGCTATAGGTCAAAGGAATTGTGGAAGGATAACAACATTGATCAGTCTTGAGGAGTAGTAAGTAGAGTTCCGATGAGACTTAAGTGAATTCCACGGAATTCAAAAACCACATGTTTCAATCCCTCCACGGAGGTGTAACCGGTGAGTTATTCTACTGAGGAGTTCCTAGACCCATTTTGATACCCAATCGGGGTCGAGGACCATAATTTTGACAAATACGGACAATTTATCTCAAGGTTGGACAACCAATACACACGGCTTAGAGTACGAGCTTTCATTGCACTATAGTGGATCATCCTTAAAAATAAATAAAAAAAAAATAAATAAATAAATAAAATTTTCTTTGGAAGCCGGATAATAGTTCAAAACTTATTATGGAATAGTTCATAACTTCTAAAAGGATAGTTCATGAATTATAATAGAATAGTTCATAGTGCAAAATTTATAAAGGAGTGAAAGTAATAGTTCAAAACTTATTATGGGATAGTTCATGAATTATAATAGAATAGTTCATGAATTATAATAGAATAGTTTAAAGTGCAAAAATTTATAAAGGAGTGAAAGTAATAGTTCAAAACTTATTATGGGATAGTTCATGAATTATAATAGAATAGTTCATGGATTATATTAAAAAGTAATAGTTCATGTATTATATGGGAATAGTTCAAAAGTTTATAGGAGAATAGTGCATAAATTATAACATGGTAGTTCAAATAAATTTTCATTAGTTTCTGGAAAAAAAAAAATAAAATAAAATAAAAATATTTTTTTTTTCCCGGGACACGTGTCGCCCGTACGGTCGGCCGTACGACCGTACCGCAATATAAGGGCCTTACCTGAACATTTACCTATATATATATATATATTAATACTTGTATAGAAAATTTAAGTTGAAAAATAATTCTGATAAGTAATTAGTAAATCATAAGTTAAAATCAAAATTTATTTTGATGAGTTAAAAACATTATTACCTTACATTTATCGTGTTAGGAGTTGCAGAATGTCATTATAGACTTATAGTTATAGTATGAAATATGTAATATGTATTTATGTATATATAGACAATATAATGAATAAAAAAAATATCTTTAAAGTTCCAATTCTTAAAAATTATTTTATGAATTATGTATTTATGTGAAAAACGATTTTAGTCGGTTTGAATAATTATCGCACATATTTGGGTGATTTGTTGATCAAAATGATCTTTAACCAGATTTGGATATCGTACTTATAGAATGGATTATGTAATATGTATTTAATATGTCATTATAGACTTATAATATAAACTTATAGTATAGATTATGCCATTATATACTTATCGGGTTACTTTGGGTCGGGTTACTTCGGGCCAGGTTAATTCGGGTCGGGTTACTTCGGGCTATCGGGTTACTTTGGGCTACAGGGTCAATTTGGGTCGGGTTACTTTGGGCCAGGTTATTTTGGGTCGGGTTATTTCGGGCTATCGGGTCACTCGGGTCGGGCCACTTCGGGCTATAGGGTTACTTCGGGTCGGGTTATTCGGATAATCGGGTCATTCGGGCCGGATTACTTTGGGTCATTTATTAATTCGGGTTAAATCGGTTTCAAGCGGGTCGGTTCCGGGCATTCTTTTTTTCAAAACTTTCGGGGCCAGGTCGGGTTCGGATTCGGGTTCATCAGGTCGGGTTGACGGGTCGGGTCAACTTTTGACAGCTCTAGCATTAAGTAGCCTCTTTTATTTATTTCATGCCCAATCGATTTAATAAAGTCCAAGCCCAATCAGGCTTCAAAATACAAAGCTTGTAGTTAGTGAGTATTGAACTCGCGGTGAAAAGACCTCCCTCCCATCCTTATATCAGCTGGAACAATTGAACTTTGTGTATTTTCTTGTGTAATACCCGGAAAATGTAATTTTCGTTTAATGCCCGATCAAACCGGATTTCGATCCGCTAACCTCTCATCTTTCTAGAGAATGTGTTACTATATAAAAATTTTATCAAAATTTTATCATTTTATGTAACTTAAGTCACATAAAATGATAAATATGTAAACCGTATAACAATCCCGTATGATTAAAACTCGAAGAGTAATTTCGTACAAGTTAATGATTCGCTTTCCAGCCCATCATCTAACGGGATGAGCAAGCCCACTATTACTAGCAGCCGGCCCAAACCGATACCTTACTCTAATCTCCTTCTTAATTACGTTTAACCTAAAACCTAAATTCTAACCGTGTTGCTACGTGAGAAACGTTAACCTATCTCCTCTACCACAACACCTTCCATCACGTATCTGGAGAACCGGCATCGCCCCCACACGTTCTTGCCAGCCGCCATCACCGTCTCGCCGGAGACGTAACCGAGGACACCACTTCGTCCTCACTGGGAACCAAGGAATCACGCCGACGGCGCAGCCAACTGCAACCCCTTGCAACAACAAACACCCGGGACCTTGCTTAACCTGCTGCAGTTGACGCTGAAGATCCTCGCTTCTGCACCCAAGCGGCTGCACGCCTCTAGCGGGAACAAGACGGGAGCCGATCGTGTTCAGCCTGCTGCAGACGGAAATCTGGTAAGCCCTGTCCCTTGATGTCCATTCTCCTCTCCTCTCGATCGAAGCTGTAAACCCTTCCTTGCTCCTGTGCAGTCCTCTGTGACACACGGAAGTCGATCCTGTAACTACTCAGAAGCCCAGTCGATCTTGCAACTACTCAGAACAAGGAGAGTCACACTCGGAAGTCGATCTTGCTCCAATGCAGCCTCCGAAGCACAGGATCACAATCCTTGCAGCCCAGAACCCAGACAAGCCGAGCACGCCTCCTGTGCAGCTAGACCGAGTCACGCCGCACACAGAACCTGCCCAGTTGCGAGTCACCTTTCCTGTGAGTCCTCAGCTTTAGACCTTCTGATTCCTTCTAGTTGCTGTATGAAGTTGTTACGGTAGAGACAATAGGGAGAGTTTAATATGGGTGAGGAAGGAGTGCGTAGGAAGGATGTTGATGTGTGTGTCTTCTGCATAGGTTGTAATCTAGGACTGTTGGTTGGATGGATCGAAGTAGAACATGTCTGCTTGTTGGTTTAATTTCAGAATGTTGGGGTAGAAACTGTTGAATGTAAGGCTGTAGTTTGATGCTTTAATTCGAACATCCACCGTTGAAATTTTGATGTGTGGTAGATAGATATATGTAGTTTACTGTGTTAAAATTCGGGAATGAGCTTATAAGGTCACAAAGTAGAGCAGTTGGGCTGTTTTTACAACAGAGAAAATTTTGACTAAGTATAGAAAGTTTAGTTCTTTCCCAACTTTAGAGATTTATGTAGGATTTTTGGTTGAGTATTTTCGAGGGACCTTTGCTCCTATGTGTAGTATACATATAATAGAGGACCTAGAGTTTTATTTCTGAATTTTTATATTTTTCCTTCGAGCCCTTATCTTAAGCCAAAGTCGGACATTAGCGACTCTTATGGAAAATCTAGAAATTTTTGGTTAACTTCTGCAAATCTTTAGCAAACTATCTTTTGAGGACTAGAGTATGAACTTAGGTTCCAAAGGAGAATCTGGAACTAGATTATAGATTATTTTGGAGTTTCGGGGATCGGTGGTAAAATAGTCATTTTACCTTAAGGAGGCCTTTTTCGTAATTTCTCTTCATGAGATGGTACCTCTTAGAAGTTATAAACTTCTAAGAGTATGGGACGTGATTTTGATCCACGTGCCTTGTTTGACAGGCGATTGAGTTCCACGGTTGCACACCGAGTTGAGATTTTAGAGAGTTGTGATTTGATTCAGGTAAGTCCTTGCGACTTACTTAGCTAGTTTCTGGATATTAATTGAGTGATAATAGTAATGTGTGTTTATAATAATAACTTGATAGGACGTTGTTGCATTCATTCCTTTAAGTACTATAGGTTGTTAGACGTTGTTGCATTCATCTTGTTAAGACAGTTAGTCTGTTTCGTTGTTTAAGTACTATAGGTTGTTAGACGTTGTTGCATTCATTCCTTTAAAAGTACTATTTTATGAATTTCGGTTTTTCTTATTGTGTCTTGTTGCAAGATCCTAGTAATATTGTTGTCAAAATGAGGTCGGGACCCTTTGTGAGGTCCTAACTAGTAATGCTCCGAGTTTTGAGAATTCGGGGTGTTACAACATGGTATCAGAGCTCTAAGTTGGCAACAATGGCACTTGAAATCTTCTGAAAGACCGAATAAGTACTTAAGCAGAACCCGAAAAGGGATCTGAGTTTTAAAAAGACTTTTGGTTTTCAAATGCATGCATAGTCTGGTTGGGGATAGAAAAGTACGGCTGACCACCACTACTACCGCCGATCTCAGTATGCTTAGTATGGACTTTAGGTTTTACTTTAGTTGGATGTTTTAGCTTGATTATAAAGATATGTGATATAGATAAGTATATGCCGAAGATTAGTAGAAATTATAGTTATGTTATGTCCTTAACGGAGATAACATAATGAGTTTCTCACCTCTTGACACATCTAAGTAGATTTTGAAGGGTGTCAACGTGAGGATTAGTATGCACATCTTAGGTGCATTAGGGTAGACGAACGGCGGACAACTCCTTGGATCTTGTGGAGGAACGTCGAGACGGAAAAGTGAAGACTAAAAGACAACACCAACTACGATGACAAGACGAGAATCCCGAGTCAACTCAATAGGATCAAATGAAGAATATACACGAGGGTGGTTCCGGCAACGCGTTGGATGACCGGCAAGTATAAAAATTGGAAGAGACAACCCATAGGCTCTTTCAAGATGGTGTAAAACAACGTTACAACAATGGGGATGCCTTCAGAAACACAAATAGGCATGAAGGTCAAGGTGAAATATAGTAGCAATCCAGACAAGAGGCATTGAATCTAAGCTTACTGACGGACCAGATGGTAAAAGTTTGAGGCTAGAAGCAGAGCGGAATATGATCACTCTTGACAAGCTACTTACCACCACAATTAAGATGGGAAACCGAGACAGTTATAAGCATAAGAGTCAAGATAATATACATTGTCCATCCCGATACGAAGAATTAAAGAGCCGAAAAATGAAAGCTTACAAGGTGCTAGAAAGGGGAAGGCCAATTTCACCGACATGGAAGTGGTGTGACCTCCTAGAGCACACAAGAATTTCAACAAGGATCGGGATACAACAAATACCGGATTTCTATAGAGGCAGAAGTACAAGCAGCACCCCAAGGGAGGAAACTCACGAAGGGATTTAAGTTAATAACACTAGCAGGTCATAACAGAGAACCGCAAGTGAACAATAACTCGGGTAAAAAGAATCATAGAGAAATGCCTACAAGTTATAGTAGAAGAATTGATAAGTCCGTTGACGGGAGACGAAGATACAACTAGACTCGTAAGAGTATAGTACTCTTATAGGAGTGTAATTTGTAGAAGGAGCTAAATGAGTATAAATGGAAGAGATATATTTTTACCATGCATATCAAACCTCAAAGGAGATAGAAGAAAAGTAAGTCTTCGATCTTATAGAAGGTCAACTACAGACTAATTGGTAGCAATAGAGAATTTACACGTACTAGCTAACTAGCGATGGTTGGTTGACAGATAAGAAGAATAACCACAAGGTTATAAAGGAATTTTACCGACATCTGGTGAATTTCTTCCAGAGATAAACGACGACAATGGTGAAGTTAAATCAATACAAGTACTAGTAGCCTTGATGATAACATTGAATGAGTCCAATATGATAACTCTAATAAAGAAATTAAAGAGCAGCTCTTGACGGTCGATAATGACCATTGATGATAGAAATGGTGTAAAGGGAATTGTTGTGAGTAGTTACTTACTACTGACTAAGGAAAGATACATATGAAAGTTAGTATGAAGGGATCCCTGTAAGAAGAACTAGAAGAGTAAGAAGAAGTAGATGATTGTGAACATGTCCTATGACTTAGCATTCCACACAAGTAGGACTGATGGTGCTCCTCCGAGAAAAGGTGGGGTCAAACTGTCTAGATTGATAGGGGAAACTCTTGTGATTTAAAGATGTGACACAGAATAATTGGAATTTCAAAAGCGGCACAAACATAGAGAGTATGATTTAAAGCCTTGGTGAAATATGTGGTCGAGTTGTGAGGTGATTGCAGATGAAATCTACATGTTGGCTAGAACAGACATGTGAAGGAGTAAAGTTGAATGACTAAAGGCTATTATATGGATCCGGTATTACCCCAATAAGATGATTACCGAAAAGTGTATATATAAAAACTTAATGAGAAATGGAGGTACTCCAATGAAAATTCAGGCTGGACCGATGACCTAAGAGTTTATGAAAGTAATAAGACCAATCAACGTGGTCTGTAAAGCGTGTACGAGAAAACTCAAAGGGATTTAACTATCTTACGGGGTGTAAAGATTTAAAGAAGGTAAAGCGACATGAGTGTAAGGAAAACATAATAAATGCGATGTGAGAAATTTGATTGGTGAGAAAATCATATGCATCGGATGTGTCGTATACAAATGGTACCATTAGATATTTAATAAAAATCATACTATCGGACTGAGGACACTATGATGGATTAAGTGTAAACCAAGCGTATAACTTAACCAGTGAGAAGGAAAGTCATGTATCAAAATGCGGGTCATGCTAAATTTAAATAAAGTCTTGAGATGAGGATGTCCTTAGGAAATCTATGCAAGAGTACAAAGTAACTGAAGTTCCAACACATAATGGGTAGCAATGATCAACAGACAGTTAGAGACCGATGCAGAGAAGAAAAACGTATAAGATGAGTCACCTAGTAGAAGAATTCACAAGACAAGCTTGAGAGACCAAAAGAGATCAAATGTCGACCCGGATATGAGGATCTAAGGTGCATGGAATGGATACCTACAATGGAGTGTAGAAGCAAGATGTAGACTATACAAGTGTGAAGAGGTTTTGACCTCCTCAAAGATACAGGAATTTGAAAGAAATCGCAATGCCGGTACCAAAGAGTTGAAACCCTGTAGCGAAAATAACGGAGTTGCATGAAGGCAATATTGCCGGTAACACCAGCGAAGGAATGTATATATGAGAACGGCCTTGGTGGACTCAAAAGTCCAAGGTAACCCCAATTATCACGGGACCTAAGTCATCAACACCGACGGTCACTGCAAGGGGAACTACAAGGGGATGATAATTAAAGTCACCAGAACTACAAAGACACTTACCAGCCATCGTTGAAGACTTGGAATGACTATTTATGTCAGGATGAATGACCCAGTTGGGCTCGAGAAGTAGAGTTAGCCTAAGGAAGCAGAAGTGTGGAAGATAAAACGAATTAGCGAAGCATGAAAGGATTAATCGCGCAGATGATGCTCACCAAGAATTTAACGCCAGTATAGGTATGAGAAGAGTAAGTCCGGGATATTGAGATAAGTCAATTATAGATGGACCGACGTCAGTTGAGGACGTGTAAGTGTTGGTTGGTATTGACGAGTAGGTACCGTCAAGAAGAGACATTAGTGACTGCAGATTTAAGAGGTAACTTTACCGATGTCTTGGAGGATTCCCCAAATAGGCAACGACAACCTTTTGGGATGATCTAAGGATATGGAGAGAATCGGGTTAGAGGTTGTTTACTGGTTGGTTAAGAACAGACTACGGTTGAGTAAGAGAGTAAGGGTCTGTTTAAAGAGGATCTTGCTAGTATTAGAAGGGAAGTATATGCGGGAGTGGGTAAATCATGTTGACCCTTAAAAAGACGCCATGGTGACTAATGGGTATTACAACAGAAGCGTGGTAGGCCCATAACCCACAGATGAAGAAAATCAATGTTAGATTAACTATGAATTCAAGTTAAGGAATTTGAGAACTATATGAAGATCTCCACCGGGAGTGTGATCTTGGATTACAATAAATCGAAAGCCTGACAAGAAATAGGTGATGAGGTATTATTTGAGAAACGGTCCGGCTGAGTCATATTAGGGAGACAAGACCAAGTGAGTGGTCCTACAAAGAGCATTAATCACCTATTAAAGTGTCGGGAGATGTCTCAGATCATTGTTTCAGAATTTATAGACGGGATCTTCCGAAAATTCGGGAGCAAATGGATTCAATAGAAGGAAGAAAGTTTTATTGTTATTTTGGTTGTCGCCAAAAGATTTAGATGTGAGTTTAGAAAGGGAACCGTTGATATATATAAACTGATTGAGCCTTCATTTTATCGATTGACACTATTACCCATACTAGAGGATGTACACCCACCGTTCCCCAGGTCTCAGTGAGAGAGTACTTACCGGATAAAAGTCACGTCATCAGCTTTAAGAATCGGATAGATGAGCCAAAGCAAACTTTTGTGGAGTACCCAATAGCCGTCCTGGAGCGCAGTACTAGACATATGCGGTCTAAGGAGATATCGATGTTGAGGATCCAGTGGTCTAGACGAGGAGTTGATGAGGCCACTTGGGAGACAGAGGAGAGTATTAGACGTAATTATCCCGAGTTCTTTGCAGCGTTAGCTGCTACTTCTGTACCGACAAGTTAGTACTCGGATGCTATTATTGTTTGACTTTTCATGTTTTTACCTTGGATTGAGTGATTGTGTTTTCTTTGATGTGTGCATGACCATGATGATTGAGTAGTTACATGTTAGAAAACGAGACTTAATGAAACCAAGTTATACAAAGAAAGTCGTCTGATTAGATACATTATTCTAAGTTTCGGGACGAAACTTATTTTAAGAGGGCACTGATGTATACCCGGAAAATTTAATTTCCGTTTAATGCCCGATCAAACAGAATTTCGATCCGCTAACCTCTCATCTTTCTAGAGAATGTGTTACTTTATAAAAATTTTATCATTTTATGTAACTTAAGTCAGATAATATGATAAATATGTAAACCGTATAACAATCCCGTATGATTAAAACTCGAAGAGTAATTCCGTACAAGTTAATGATTCACTTTTCAGCCCATCATCTAACGGGATGAGCAGGCCCATCGGAGTAGGCCCACTATTACTAGCAGCCGGCCCAAACCGATACCTTACTCTAATCTCCTTCTTAATTACGTTTAACCTAAAACCTAAATTCTAACCCTGCTGCTACATGAGAAACGTTAACCTATCTCCTCTACCACAACACCTTCCATCACGTATCTAGAGAACCGACACCGCTGCCACACGTTCTTGCCAGCCGCCAGCACAGTCTCGCCGGAGACGTAACCGAGGACACCACTTCGTCCTCACTGGGAACCAGGGAATCACGCCGATGCCGCAGCCAACTGCAACCCCTTGCAACAACAAACACCCGGGACCTTGCTTGACCTACTGCAGTTGACGTTGAAGATCCTCGCTTTTGCACCCAAGCGGCTGCATGCCTCCAGCGGGAGCGAGACGGGAGCCGATCGTGTTCAACCTGCTGCAGACGGAAATCTGGTAAGCCCTGTCCCTTACTGTCCATTCTCCTCTCCTCTCGATCGAAGCTGTAAACCCTTCCTTGCTCCAGTGCAGTCCTCTGTGACACTCGGACGTCGATCCTGCAACTACTCAGAAGCCCAGTCGATATTGCAACTACTCAGAACCAGGAGGGTCACACTCGGAAGTCGATCTTGCTCCAGTGCAGCCTCCGAAGCACAGGATCGCAATCCTTGAAGCCCAGAACCCGGACACGCCGATCACACCTCCTGTGCAGCCAGACCGAGTCACGCCGCACACAGAACCTGCCCAGTCGCGAGTCACCTTTCCTGTGAGTCCTCATCTTTAGACCTTCTGATTCCTTCTAGTTGTTGTATGAAGTTGTTACGGTAGGGACAATAGGGAGAGTTTAATATGGGTGAGGAAGGAGTGCGTAGGAAGGCTGTTAATGTGTGTGTCTTCTGCATAGGTTGTAATCTAGGGTTGTTGGTTGGGTGGATCGAAGTAGAAGATGTATGCTTGTTGGTTTAATTTCAGAATGTTGGGGTAGAAACTGTTGAATGTAAGGTTGTAGTTTGATGCTTTAATTCGAACATCCACTGTTGAAATTTTGATGTGTGGTAGATAGATATATGTAGTTTACTGTGTTAAAATTCGGGAATGAGTTAACGGTTGGATTAGAACTTATAAGGTCACAAAGTAGAGCAGTTGGGCTGTTTTTACAGCAGAGGAAAATTTGACTAAGTATAGAAAGTTTAGTTCTTTCCCAACTTTAGAGATTTATGTAGGATTTTTAGTTGAGTATTTTCGAGGGACCTTTTCTCCTATGTGTAGTATACATATAATAGAGGACCTAGAGTTTTATTTCTGAATTTTTATATTTTTCCTTCGAGCCCTTATCTTAAGCCAAAGTCGGACATTAGCGACTCTTATGGAAAATCTAGAAATTTTTGGTTAACTTCTGGAAATCTTTAGCAAACTATCTTTTGAGGACTAGAGTATGAAATTAGGTTCCAGAGGAGAATCAGGAACTAGATTATAGATTACTTCGGAGTTTCGGGGATCAGGGGTAAAATAGTCATTTTACCTTAAGAAGGCCTTTTTCGTAATTTCTCTGCATAAGATGGTACCTCTTATAAGTTTATAACTTCTAAGAGTATGGGACGTGATTTTGATCCACGTGCCTTGTTTGACAGGCGATTGAGTTCCACGGTTGCAGACCGAGTTGAGATTTTTAGAGAGTTGTGATTTGATTCAAGTAAGTCCTTGCGACTTACTTAGCTAGTTTTTGGATGTTAGTTGAGGGATAATAGTGGTGTGTGCAATGTGTCTTTATATTAATAACTTGATAGGACGACTATTATTATTATATTATTAAGGCCCAAGTGTATGTATAACGGGTTGTGGCATCACTGCCCAGCTCTGCCAGGAGACTAAGAGGTTCTCTATACCCACACCATATAGGTACAAGGTGAGATGCATCGGATCCATTCCTGATGGTTACACGGGAGCGGAGGCGAGGTTTGGGAATCCCTCGTGTCACAAAATAAGTATCATTAGTAAGAGTGAATAACCTAAGTAAAGATAATAAATGGATTGTTTGAAAGTATGATGAGTGTTTACTTTTGCTTTGATGTGTGTGTGTTATTATTATTTATCTAATGTTTAGATAGCTAGCTAATAGTTTCTTAATTGTGTTTTTAGATTCACCACAAGTTAGAGCAACAGCTGAGTGATCCGGAAGTAGTGGTCAGCCGGATCTCCATACTCCTTAGAATGGGGATGGGATGTTTCCTTTGTTGTTCTTTCATCTTGTTAAGACATTTAGTCTGTTTCGTTGTTTAAGTACTATAGGTTGTTAGACGTTGTTGCATTCATTCCTTTAAAAGTACTATTTTATGAATTTTGGTTTTTCTTATTGTGTCTTGTTGCAAGATCCTAGTAATATTGTTGTCAAACTGAGGTCGGGACCCATTGTGAGGTTCTAACCAGTAATGCTCCGAGTTCTGAGAATTCGGGGTGTTACATCTTGTTGATACACAATATTAATACAAAATTTCAATTACACAATTATAATACACGATTTCAATTACACATTGTTAATACACAAATTTCAATTACACACTATTAATACACAAATTCATTTACAATGTAAACTTATGTAGTTAAAAAAAATCGGTCATTTTCCAATGACACAAGTTTCGTTATTTACACAAATTTTGAGTTACACAAGCCCACAAGTCTGTCATTTACAAAAGGTTTGGTTACACAAGTTTGTCATTTACACAAGTCTGTCATTTACACGAGTTGGGCAATTGGTGAACTTTCAAAACTGTGGGACTTTCCTCCAATTAGAAAACGTGGGTCATTTTCTGTAATTAACCAGTTGGGATAAATTTGAAAATTCCAAAAGTTTTGGTTCAGTAGTGTAATACAAAATTTTGGGTGGTTTACTGTAAATTACCATAAAATCAGAAAAACCCTAATCAACTCCTCGTGGACTTCAATGGGGAGCATCGTAGGTGGGGCAAAACTAGTATCCTCATAGGCGGGGCGGCACTAGGAGGACGGGGGAGCATCGGAGGCGGGACATCACTAGTATCCTCGTAGGCGGGGCGACACTAGGAGGATGACGGCGGCAGACTAGTACGAGCCAGAGGAAGAGGAACGACTTATAATCGTCTTCTCCGACAACTTGGAGCTTTCTAGTAATTAGAGTCAGAGGAGGATGGAAGCACACTGGTGCAAGCCAGAGGAAGAAGAACAACTGTAAAATTTTGTAGTGGGGCTTTCCTGCAATTAGAGTTAGAGGAAGAGGACGGGCTAGTGCAAGCCAAAGGAAGAGTTTCCTGCAATAAGAGTCATCTTCTCCGACGGCGAAGGTTGCAGACAGTTCTGACTCGGGTTTCCAAAGTCGTTTTCAACGACGGTTGGAAACCCGGTCGAGATGTAGGCGGCAGTGGACGAGACGAAAAAGACGAATGATTGTGAGAAACCTTAACTGCTTCGGATGTGGAATCTAGTGATTGAGGATGATTTTATTGCTTTTATATTTTACGTTTTTCCCTTGTGCCCCTTTAATTAATTATTTTTAGATTTAAAATTTTATAAGAAAAATAAAGGGATCTAGTTTGTATCAACAATAAGAAAAATGCTTCTATACACCAATCTTTTCTTAATTATATTCATTAATAAAAAAAACAATAAGCTTTATCCCCATTAGATAAATTACTCGTCATAATAATTGAATAATGACCTTACATTGAAATTTAACGTATAGTATTGATAAAACAATTTGATTTAAACACGTGTACCTCAATAAAAATTCACTTATAATTTACTAACTAGTGTTCAAGCCCGTACTACACGTGAACTTCTTAAGTCATTTTACAAAAAAAATTATATAATTATTTATTCAAAATCAAATTATATTTAGGCATAAATTTTGAATCATGTTACATTTAGCTTAAATAATTTATTTTCATTTTTGGAAAAATACTAATTATTCCTGTAAAATAAACAATAGTATAATGACCTATAAATGTATAAAGTAATAGGACATCAAATTATAATTTATAAAAAATAACCAAAAGCTTGATTCCTCTTAAATTATGCATTGATTGAAAAAGTAAAAAATATGAAAAGATTTAGAAATGGTTTTATTAAATGATAAAGTGTAATATCATAATTGAAATATGATTAATAATCTTGGAGATTATGCTCTTTGGTTTGTAGTCAATTTTTTGGGTCTGGATGTTACTAAACTTTAAACAAAAGGTTTCTCGAATGCATCATTATTAGTACTAATTCATTCAAACCTAACAACTTTCTGATTATGTATGATTTTTTAAAAAAATCTGAACTATTCTTACTATTCAAACAAATATGTACTATGCAACAATTTGAATAGAGTACGCACCTACAAATATAAGAGCCCCATCTTATAACACTAAGGGCATGTTCATTTCTCATATTCTGATATGGGATATGGGTATGAATATCACATATATGATATCCATGTTTCGTAATTGAATATATGGGTATCAAAGTGATATACTTAGATATCAATACTTTACTTTTATATCGATTTTGATATCTTTAAAAATTGACAGATATCACGTTCTTTTTCTCCCACGTCTCCCTCTCAACTCCGCCTCTCCAAGTCTTCGTTGATATCGATACCTCACCATCTTGCCAAAAACAAGTATCAGATATCAGATATCAATCTCATACCCACATCCTTGGTATTAAACATGTCCACGGGTCAAGGGTCACCCGTGACCCGGCGGGTCCGGGTTCCCCCGGGTCGTGGGTACGGGTAAGGGTCGTTAGATCCTTACCCGTGACCCGCGGGGTCGACCCGTAACGGTCACAAGATTTTTTTTTAAAAAAAAATCCCAACGGCTATATAGTCGCTGTAACGGCTAGATTAATAAAAAAATAAAATAAAAAACAATATACTTTAATAAATCTAACTCAAAAATAATTCTATAAATACCTCAAATCCAATTCATTTCATCTCACACCAATTCTCATTCAATCATCTATTCACTCTCTCAATCTCTCCATAATTTCCAACTCTTACATTCAATTACTCTCCTAATCTCATATTCTCATTCTCTTATTTTTCATTTTACCACTCTTACTACTACATTCTATTATTAAAAAAAAAAATGTCTAGCCGAGGAAGACGTTCCGTTAGCGGTGTCGGTCCTTCATCCGGCGAAGGTTTTACCCGAGGACGGCATTCCGTTAGCGGTCCTCCAACCGGTTCGGATTTAAGGTGAGACTTATTAAATGGAGATCACGAGATCTTCGAGGAGGAGGATATCACGGAATCACCTACTTTCCCCAACACCCAAGGATCCGAGACCGAATTCACGGAGGAGCCGGAGGAGCCGCCGTTGAACAACACTCAACTAACGGCGGCGGTCTTCCGATTTTGGTTTAAAAAAGGTGCTCACGATGCCAACGGAGTTTACTATGCCAAGTGCAATTTTTGTGCGGCACAATACAAGCACAAAAAGGGAGAAGGCTACGGGAACTACAAGAGGCATATCCGGAACAAGCATCCCGAAAAAATGAGATTAGCACGAGGGCAAACACAACTTACCGGGTACGCATCTACTTCTAACCAACCTCCTTCTCTATTTACATATGATCATTCTTCTATGGATGCATTTTCGGAAATGTTGGCCGTAGATTCTTTAGCATTTAGTTTTGCACAAAATGTTGGTTTTAATGATTGGATGCAAAATCATGGTCAACCCGCATATAAACCGATTTCTCGCCAAACCGCTAAAAGAAAAATGATGCATAAATATAAAATTCGTAAAGAAGAATTGATTAAATATTTTATGGACAACGGTGATATTCAAGTTTCTATTTGTAGTGATATTTGGACCGACGGTTTTCAAAAAAATTCATATATGGGTATTACTTGTCATTTTGTTAATAAATTTTGGATTTTAAACAAAAGAGTTTTAGCATTACGAGTTTTCAACGAACAACACACCGCCCAAAACATTGCCCGTTTGATTACAAATGTTTTGGAAGAATAACGATTAGTTTCACGAGTTTTTTCAATCGGTTTTGACAACGTCTCCGCTAACACGGCTTCCATTAGAGATTTAACCAACTATTGTAAGCCGACGATTGGAGGTAAAGTTTTTCACATTAGGTGTGCCGCTCATATTTTAAACTTGTGTGTTCAAGACGGTTTAACATACGTTGGAGATTTAGTACAACCTATTCGAAATATTCTTAATGAACTTTGGTCTAAAAAAAGTTTACGTACTAAATGGTAAACAAAATGGCGTTTATCCTAAAAAATTTCCAAAAGATGTTTGTACAAGATGGAACTCTACTTACAAAATGATTTACGAATCATATGAATATCGAGAACTTTTAAGTGGTTTTGCCGCACAACATATTGACGGTAATTTTGTTTTCGGTAAATCTTAGATTTTAGCAAAAGATGTAATGGAGGTTTTTAAATATTTTTATGATGCTACTAACACTTTTAGTTATGTTTATACACCAACTTCAAACATATTTTGTTATGTAGCAATTAATATTGCATTTGCAATTCAACAAGGTCTTTTAATTGAAAATATTTCACAAGCTATTTTTTCAATGCGAACTAAATGGTTAGATTATTATACAACCATTCCCGATGTTTTTCTTGTTGCATTTGTGTTAGACCCTAGACGTAAAATGGATAGTTTAAAACAATTTTTAGAAAGTTATTTTGAATTTTAAGGTTTAGAACAACATCCCGATTGTCATGTTTCTACCATAATTGCTAAAGTTAGAAAATTATTTGATGAATTATTGGTTCAATATCGTGTTTCCGATCGAGGTCAATCTTCTCAACCCCCTCCTCGTTCTTCATCTTCAAGTTCATCTAAATTTAAATCAATTGCTAGAGATTTGTTTGGCCCGAAAAGGGTAAAAAACACGTCGTGTTCCAACTCGGAACTCGACGAATATCTAACCATTTCTTTTGAGTTTGCCAATGATGAAGAAGAAGAGGATTTCAACATATTAGAATGGTGGAGCCGACCAGAGAGAATGAGGTTCCCTACCCTCTCAAGGATTGCGGCACAAATTCTCGCCGTTCCCGCCTCAACGGTAGCGGTTGAGCAAACCTTTAGCCGGAGTGAAAAGGTGCTCGATCCGACGAGATCAAACATGTTGTCCGAGACGTTGGAGGCACAAGTCCTCCTAGCCGATTGGAGGAAAGCGGAAATGCGAACACAAAAAAACAACCTCTCGGCGGAGGAAGGCGACGAGCGACAACAAACGCCATCGGATGTATCTGCGGGAGAGTCTGACTAAGGTAAGGGCCAATCAGGGATATAAACAAAGGTAAGAGAACTACGTGAGCTTTGATTCCTCCTCCCCGAGAGGATACGTAGGCAACCAGGATTCCGGTTCAAGCCCAATTCTTCCCTTTTTTTTTTTTTTTTTAAGTTTAAGACTTAAACTTAAAAAGAACAAAATAAACTAATAAAAAGAGGACTTAAACTCAAAAAAAATGGACTTAAACTTTAAGTCCAATTTTTTTAAGTTTAAGTCCTCTTTTTATTAGTTTATTTTCTTTTTTTTTTAAGTTTAAGTCCAATTTTTTATTAGTTTATTTTCTTCTTCTTTTTTAAGTTTACGTCCAATTTTTCTCTTCTATTTATTTTCTTATTTTTTTAAGTTTATTTCCATTATTATTATTTTTTATTTTTTTAAAGTGAGGTGGCCGACCCGTGACCCGGCGGGTCGGCCATATATACGGGTCCGGGTCACCCTCCCCGGACCCCTGACCCGTAGACATGCTTACTTAGTATCGATACCAATATTTAATATACTCATATCAGGATATGGGAAAGGAACAAACCCTAATTCAACCATACAACTTTTTTTTTTTTTTTTGGGTAGGATCAACCATACACCTTTGATTAGTCATTCATGACTAAACAAATTCCATGTGCTTCATTGTGTGTTTTCTTTGACGATAATGAAAAGAAATCCAGAAATGAGCCATCGGTTTGTTGTTCCTTTTTTCTAAAAGGAATATATTTTTAATTAGAAAAAATAATTTCTCTCAATGTAAAATTGTAAACCGGAGAAGCCAATAATAAAACAAAATATAATAAAATCACAATATAATAGGATTAATAGCCACTTAAGCAACTAAAAAGAGGTGATTGGATAATAAGACAGACAGGCGCACACGTCTGTTGAGAAAATAAATAAAAATGTCAACCTCAATTAAAAAGGAATCTATCCATAACCATTATTGGAATTAGGTTTCTTTCACTTTTTGTTGCCACTATGAATCTAAGGGCCCGTTTGGTTTGAACTCCGGAATCGGAAACGGAATGGAAACGAATCTAGTCCATATGTATATCATTGTTCATGAAAGTTTGTGGAATCATTCCTTGTGGTTTGAACTAATTGGAGTATAATTTGATTACTTTTGATACCCTATAGGGTAACAAAATGTGAGGGGGCAAGTGCATTTTGCATTAATCCCCAAGGAATGATTCCACAAAACTTCATGAACAATGATATACATATGGACTAAGTTCGTTTCCATTCCGTTTCCGTTTTCGGAGTTGGAACCAAACGGGCCCTAAATTTATTGGAATTTCATTACCAAAAAAAAACTAGAATCTCAACTCATAACTTTAAAGCGTAACATCTATACTAACCTATAAATTATCATATTTTAGATTTATTGTTTGTTTTGATGAATAGACTCATAAATTTATTGAATTCCATCCATGGCCATATATTTGGCAATGCATGTAGGACCCATACAACTTTGATTCCTAACTACAAGTCCACCTTAGCAAAACTATCCGATCCGATAATCAAACGAAATGATCCGCAATCCCGGATCGGATACGTAACAAGTTATTGTAAGAGAAATTTCTTAGACGATGACTTGTCATCTTCAATACAAAGAAGAACAGGCCAACAAAATATCCAAAATTACAAACCATCTGTGGCTTTGCTCTCATCACCGTTTTATTGGTTGATCGTGTCGCTTCGTCGCAGATTATACTGGCCCCTAACCCCTGCAACTTTCATGTACTTGAACACAATCCAATCGAATTCAGAAGCTTTTATAGGTGAAGAAATATCGTATTAAGAGACGGGGTAAAATATGTGGCTGTGAGGCTCCGACATTTTAGGCCCGCTAGATATTATGAAGAAATGACAATGCCATTCCAATGTGTATGAATGCATCACAATGGTCCCAGCACTGGTTGTTCATCTATAACAGACAAAGGCTAGTGTCAACTTATGGGAATCAAATTCAGCACAGCAAACTGCAAACTCACTTCTCTGATGAATCAATTAACTCATTTATAGGGAAGGGAATCAAAAAAATTTACATAAGACTGTTCAAGACTGATCCTAATCAAAACCCTAAGATTTCATGAGCCAATAATAGAATCTCATCTGCAGATAATCTCAAACTAGGAGTAGCAGATGATAGGACCAATCATGTAAAAATTGGATCTTGCCTAAGGAAAGTATAAGATATGTCATCTGAAGCTGCAGGAATGACAAGTTTTGCAGAATAATCTAATTAGTGGTCAGTGAGTTTCCTTTGCCTTGCTTCTAGTCTCAAATTAAGTTCCTCGCGCATCCTTCTCACCATTACATAAGAAGCCTATTAGGTTCAACAGACTGAAAGTTAAACATGAACGTCCCGACTTATCTGCACGCATCTGGCATACGGTAGCCAGACAAGACAATCTTGCTAACGATCATCTTTGAGCATCACATACCAATGCATTGTCAAGTTAAAGTCCTTGCCTCGAAGATTGTTACCTTGGGTTAGAGAGATGAAGAACCATATTAGTCTCAACAGGTACAAAATAAAAACCCTTTTTTATGTTAATCTACAAACTGAAGAAGAGAAGTGACTCAATAGGTAATGAACTTTGCTGAGTAAGACATTGATCCATACTTATGTGACTTTGATAGTGTAACTTCGGAAGCTCACAAAGTAAGATTACATACACCAAAATAGACAAGTAAACACAATCTTAGGGAAACACCAAGGGAACCCACTAAGCAACTCAAGGAAGTATATCTCCACAAGAGTCGATCTCAAAGGAGACAACACAACTAAGAGCCCAAGGCAAAACGCCTAATACAAAGATAGATGTGGTACACATAAAATTTAGGGCTATATATCACTTATTTATACTAGATAACTTGCTGATAAGATGACCCTCATGTAAGCTAGGTAGTACTCAGTAAATAATTCCATTTAAAATATCCCAACTGTCTAGATGGTCCCTTCTTATTATATTAATCACGCCTAATTATATTCTTTCATTGGGACAAATTTTATCATAACAGACTTCACATCGTTTTCTTTGGAACACGTAAAGGAAAGAAACAATTAAACAACAAAAACTGTGGTTTCTTATTACATTTCTAAAGAAAACAACACCTGCTTTATGAAATATTGTAGAATGCAGAAGAGTCCGGCACTTAAGAAAGGATTCAAGGAAGCTTCAACTAGAACCAGATTTTGTAAACAATTTGAAGGCTCAATCTCAGATAATTGATTTGTAAAGTATAAAGAACATCAAGTATGAAGACAGTTACCTGATCAATGAACCGGTACTTGTTTGTGGTACTGACTGTAAACTTATGCATGAAGGAACAAGGCCATCCCACAGGCTTGTACAACAATGGTTGTATGCAACTATCTAAGTGTAAACAATCACGTAAGAATTGCATGTGAGGAGTGAAGCCATAAAACTCAGATGATAGCTAGGATGGAAGGAAGTCAAAACTTGGCCATACCATTTGCAATAGAGCAATATCGAATCAAGCTCAGTTTGATGCTGACTGCTGCGCAGGAAGATTGTAAAGGCCGAAAAAAATGAACTCTTTGATTTTACAAACCCCTGTATCTTTTAAACTTGGACAGGAGATGAGTGTAATGCCCTTTTTCTATCATGTGGCTTATTATGTCATGAGCCTCAGAAAGCATCCCTTTCTTCCGTAGATTAGTTACTAATGTATTATACACAAGAAAGTTTGGCTTACAACCCCTTTCTTCCATCTCCTTGAGCATAGAGCAGGCCTCCTTGAACTTTCCCACCATGCATAGCCCACGGATCATGGAGTGGTATGTGAAGACATTCGGAAGCTGTCCCTTGACAATCATATCATCAAATAATTGCTGAGCCATCTCGAGTTCCAGTGCAGAAGCATATCCAGCAATCATAACAGTGTAACAAACCACATCGGGCTCAGAACCACTCTTTATCATCTCATCAAAAAAGTATCTACATGCAACCAAGTTCCCAGCTCGGCTCAGACCATCAATCAGTGTGGTAAAATGGAGGATACTAGGGTCCGAACCCACCTCCTTCATGTGATTCAACAGATTAAGAGCTGCAAATGCCTTATCTGCCTTCCCGAGGATATGCAGGAGTATATTGTAAGTATGAAAATCTGGGGAATACCCATTACTGGACATCTCATCTAGCAATTTGCGGAACTGATCCATTTTACCCAACTTATATTTTGCATACAATATTATGTTGTAGGTCAGAACGTCAGGCGAGTGGCCCTCGGCTAGCATCTGTTCGAACACCCACTCTATCAACTTGAAATGGTTCATAGCGAGAAGGGTATGCAAGATAGCGTTATAAGCATGTTTGAATGGTCTATAGTTAAATGCCTTTGACATAATAAACTTCTCCACTATTTTTCTTGCCAATCCAGCCTCTCCACACGTACATAGCAGGAAATTGAGTGTCCTGGCAGTTGTTGGACAACCTGCCTTAGTCATATCATCAACCAATTTCCACATTGCTACATATTCTTTAGCCTCCGCAAAGATTTGCATTAGCAAATGATACGTGTTCACAGTGGGCACATAGCCTTCTTGCTGACTAGACCACATGAAGAACTTGTAACCGAGCTTGGCACACCACGTCTTGTCTGCCGACTTTGCAGTCATCAAAATCTTCAACAGGACTTCCCTAACTAAAACGCCTGAAACCCTAATCTTCAACTCATTCAAAGCTGTTTTAACATCAAAACCTGGGCCTTCTTGCCTCAGAACTTGAAATGCTTTGTCAGCATCTCTCCAACTATTCTCTAAAAATCTCCTCCTGATAGAAATGTTCTTTTCAACATCATGTTCAAGCCTATCCTTTTCGAATCCATCCAAGATTTTATCAAACTCCATGTACTCTTGGTTTTCCCCCAGCAATTCCTCAATTGGCCCAAACTCACTCCTAGTATCACCACTACCATCACAGTATTGACTGGAAAACTGCTTTAAGGATACACCAAATTGTGAGAGGGTTTGGACAACCCTAATGCCAAGTTGCCCCAAAGAACCCTTAGCCCCAGCAATAGGCATGCCCACTTCATGAGCAAGATTTCGCAAAACAAGAAATAATTGTATGTGATTCTTGTTCGCCCGGATGCGTTTCAGATGGACAATGCAGATGGTCCTGGATCCTCATCCAACTGTATGTAAATAAGGTGAAGACATTACTAATTTCTCAAATAAGAATCAGAAGCTTCGCATGGTCAAGAAAGGTCAGAAACTTTACAATTTTACAGCCAAGCCATTAATATATCAAGTAAAGGAAACCCGAGGTGGCAAATTTGGACTTAAAAAAAACACCTTTCTACCTGATACCATGCTAACCCCAACTGAGCTTAATCAGATTTTGACAGAATTGATGAAAACCAACCTGATTCAAGATGGTTGCAATAATGCCCCAAACACAAATAAAAAAAATTGAAAAGGACCAGATCTAAGACAACCTACAAGAATTAGAAATTGATCCAGTTGTGCTCGGTTAGTCAAGCAGATAGAACTGAAACAAGCAGGTCAGAAACTTGAACGTTAACTAATCTAATCCAAACTGAATAATTTAATCGAATGTACACCCAGTCACTAAAACAATCTCAGACAAAACACATTGACAGTATGAACCGGTGATTTGTTGTGATACTATAGGTGGCTAATTGGAATTAATTCTGGGAGAGACCAAAGTGGTGACCAACCCTAGTGTAATCTAAACCAAAAGGTTCATCTGTCGACAAGAGGAAGGTATATACACAAGTTTATTCCCCAAAGCAGTAGGCAGTAGATAGTAGAAAGCATTGACAAACCTACAGATTGTTGGAAGCAGCGGAGGATCGAAGGAGATGACCAGAGACGGAGAAGGTTCAAATAGTTGAACAATCGAAGTCGACTGCGGGGAATGGGGGTGATAGAGAAGTAAAAAGGCGAGGGTTGTCGAAAGAGCCGAAGAAACGTGAGTTGAGGGCAACAGAGACTGGGAGGTCAGGGTCGTCTGAGACTGAGAGAGGCGAGCCAAAGAAAAACCCTAAAGTTTGGGTTTTTTTGTTGAGCACCAAAAATTCGAAAACAGAGTTACAAAACTCCGATCAAAAACGTCGACAGCAGGGTTCGAACCTGCGCGGGCGAAGCCCAACAGATTTCAAGTCTGTCTCCTTAACCACTCGGACATATCGACAGCTGTGTCCAACTTACTTTTAATCAAACATAGACAAATTAGAAGGTATTATCATACGCTAAAACCAACCTCATTCTTATCACATATCACATAACGTCACATCAGTTTTTATGTGTATTATCTACATGCTAGTCATTATTAATTTACAAATTTGTCAATATTTGTTCACTAAAAATCATTTATATTATTTAATATACACATCAACTAGTTAATTGGATATTTATTTTAATTAAAACTAAAACATGATTCATACTTCAATTTTATAATTGTTTATTTGTTTTTCAAAAGTTACTTAAAAGTTATTTATTTATTACTTATTTTGAGTTTTCAAATCTTATCTGATATAGAGAATTTTTTTAATCTTTGCTTAGAAGTTATGATTAAATTTAATTATTTATATTTTTAAATATCATTTTAATATTCAATATAAGGGTAATCTATTTTTAAACTTTGTTTGTTTATCAATTATAATATAATTTTATCCTAAGTTTTAGTATGATAATTATTTATTAAACATATTAAATAAATCATATAATAATTATATAATTTTACTATATAAAATGGTAATTAAAAAAACAGTTGTGCAAGATCACGACATGTTAAACTAGTTTTCGTATATTTGACACCGTGTGTGGAACCATAAGTCAAATATCAAGCCGAATCACCAAAAACTACCGCTTAATAGAACCCAATGTTGAGATTGAATCTCCTTTGGTTACACAAATCCAGGCCGAATCACTAGAAAATCTGCAAACTACCGCTTAATAGAACCCAATGTTGAGATTTAATCTCCTTTGGTTACACAAATCAAGGCCGAATCACTAGAAAATCTGCAAGAAATTTGAAGCAGTCGTTCACAATCCTCCAAGGTTCTTTGGATCTCTGAAGTCCAGTTTGTCTTCCCTACGAAGTTTTTTTTGCCTTTTTGAGAGTCCCGTGCGCCGAATCGCTCTAGGGTTGGAAGAAACCCCAACTTTTGATGCGCTCCTTGCACAGTTTCACCCTATTTGCACAGTCAGTTGGAGGTTACCTGCCCGGCCTCCGAAAATGAACAACCGCCAAACGGCGCTGACAGAGAGCGGTTGGAAGGTGTGAGGTCCCTCCATGCCTGATCTCAATGGAATAGCTTGGATTTGGTACTATATTAAGCTCCAAATCTTTTCTGGCTTCTTTAAATCGGAATGCCGTTCAGATCTCACACAAATCTCTTTCCTTCTCTGTAAACTTGTCTTTCCTAAAACCATTTCTCTCTTGTTGGTTTCTGCTTCATTCTTGTTGGTTGTTATGGAGCAGTCAAAAAACTCCTTCCTGATGTTCTTCTGTCCAATCCCTATGGGTGCAACGCCGGTATTGGCCTACCAGTTGCCCCTAAAACCACCGCTCATCTGGCCGAAAAGCCAAAATCGGATGCCACACCGATAAGCCAAAAGCTTGAAGAAGATGATTCAAACATCAAGAAAAAATGGATAAGAGGAAAAAACTAGTAAATGAAACACCTAAATTCCCGGAGAACCCGGTTAATGCTTCCGTGAATATTGATGACGGTATGGATGAATACATCAAGTACTGGATAATTCCGGCAACAAGCTTGTGGGAAGAGTATTTGGTGATCCATTGATTTCGCAAAAATCAAACTGAAAATTACTAAGGACTGGAGATTCATCATGGGCGAGTTCCACTTCATCACAAAAGCGAACAATTGGTTCGAGCTAAGGTTCACAAACCTCATCGACAAGAAGAGGGTGTGGGAAGGTCGTCCTTTTCATATCTTCGGACAGGTTCTAATTATCCGGAATTGGACCCCGGACTTCAATCCATTCACAGAAACATATCAAGAATCGATACATGGTACGCATCCATACCTTACCTATGGAATTGTTAAATCCAGAAGCTATTCAAGCAATTGTGAAAAGACACAATTTGGGCACTTCATCAAATACGACCTCAACAATGAAAGGAAATCGGGAAATAAATATCCGAGGTTCTGCATTAACGTTGACATGGCAGAGAAGGTGATCAACAAAAATTTTATCCCGAAAGGAAAGCGAGACTCCATCAAATTCAATGTTTGGTTCGAAGATTTTCCAGATGGATGCGGGAACTGCGGCTTGTTGGATCATTCGTATTTCAATTGCCCTATCCGTGCAGTAAAACCGAAGAAGATACAAATCACAATTGTAAGAACATCGGATGTTGAAAAGCAGGAGAACATTGCTCCTGGTGCTTCTTCTCAGGAAAAAGAAATGGAAAAGGAGTGGAAGACAGTTGAGAAGAAGAAAAATCTAAAATCGGAAGCAAAAAAACAAAAAGACATCCACCAAGCCCTATTTTGATGGCAGTGGCGGAGTTAATGTCAACTTTTCTTATGTTGAAGATGTGGAACAAACAAGCACAACTAGAATTGATGGTCTCAGTGACTTGAATCAAACAGTGTCTATTCCGAAAAAGTATGACAAACACTTTCAAATCTATTGTCTGTAATGTCTCCATTTTTTCAAAATTGGATTATGGTGTTACTCTTGCTCCAACAACTGTCATTAATTATGAGAAGGAAGAAAAGAAACTGATCCAGGAGGAAGATATTGAGAACATTCAACAACTCATGGATGTTGATGAGAAAGATGATAGCATCAACTACTTTGATGAGGATTTATTGACGGATATAATTGATGTGGAGTCCAATCTCGAGAAAGTACCATCCAACGTTTCATTTTACTTACTAAACTCTACTAATGGTTATGTTATCCATAAATTGGGAACCTTGAAAGTCTAGAAAGATAACAACTCAGTAACCCACTCGGGCAAGAGAGTTGATGCGTCCTTGGACACGTCAATGAAGTATTCCGGATCTAGATCAAGCTGAAGCTCAACTACTCCTTAGTTGAAGTGCGAATGCAATTGAAGATGGGTTGCGGAAGCTTAGAGATGGAGGCGGAAGTTGTATGATTGAGTCGATCTAGATTGATCGGTCAAACCTTGAAGTGGGTCGGTTGAGTTGGTTCTTGAAGAACCCTCGAATAGCGCCGGAACGGTGCCGGCTTGACAAGCTTCAAGTCATAGTGGCGTAGAGACACGGTTTGCAACCAATGGGTCCGTGACAAGCAATGGTGCGGCTAATGATGGAGCCGGTAGCTTGAGCGATTGCTTTAGCACGGGAACGGGTGAGCGGTCCATCGAAGCGAACCCGAAGTGCCTCGTCTTCCTCGTCTTGGGACATAGGGGTCAAGGGCGCATCAAGAGCTATGAATGAAGACGACATGGATACTACCTCCTCTAGCGCCTATGGAGGTAACAAGAAGAAAAAAAGCAAGGTAATTATGTTGACACAACTCCAACTCGTTTTTGCTTCATCGAGTAATACCTTCCCTTCGAATGCTAGCTTACTCTCCTGTATCTCGGTTAGTCTGGTTAATCAGGACAACATCTTTAGTATGTCGCTTTTGCTCCATTTCTACTCAATTCCTTGGATGATTTTGCACTGGTTGTGGGTCCTCCAAACCTGCAGCTCTTTGATCCATGAAGCTGAGCAGAAATGTGCTTGCCTTTCTACCTTTCTTGTTGTAGTAACCCTTGGCTGCTTGGATGAAATGTCCTATTGTTGTTGTACTAGATATTTTGCTTACCTACCTTTTGTTGAGTTGTATGGTGGTTGTGTTGACCAAAAACTTCTGTTTGTCATGTATGTTGCTTGTAACTCCTTTGATGATAGCGTTATGTCGTTATCCAGCTTTGGCTTTCATTTATTAGATGGTGTGTGGGGTGTGCCCTTGGTTACCTTTGGTATCTTTACTTACTGTTTGGTGTAATGGATCATTTACCCCATTGGACTAAATACTTCCTAAACCAATGGAGCAATTGGACTAAACTTAGGATTTTCATGCTATGGCCCAACAAAGCCCAATTTAAAAACATTTTTTGTCTTGTTGCAGCCTAGGAGTGGTATACTTAGCAGATATCAAATTCGATTCCAATTACAATATTTTTCTCAAACCAAAAAATTACTACCCGTACGACGTACCCAAGCATACAAAAGTCCGACAACTGAATGAACTTCCATCTATGTTGCACATGCCAAGTCTACCAAGAACCTCTTTGTCTAAATGCAAGATGGAAAATTGGTTTCCTCTTTACACTAGAAATCTTCGACTATTTTGTTGGTCTAATTCAAAAATAAGCTCACAAGAACAAAGATGGAAACCATGCAATACCCACATTATAAAATTAAAATTTACCAAGTTGTTATGATAATAAGCTTCTGGAACATTAAAAGGAGCGGCTGGAATAACCTCTGGACAAACCTCAAAGCCGTTTGCAAAATTCACAACATTTTCATTATGTCTTTAGATGAGACGAAATTTGAAAAATCCCCCGAAGATAGGATATGGAAATCGGCAGGATTTGATAACATCATCTATTGTCCCGCTAAGGAGAGGGCTGAAGGCTTATGTTTGTTGTGGAAAGCATATCAGTTGAAAAACCATTATATTAGACTCATTTTCCAAAGTGAACGATTCATATGCACTTAACTGGAATGTAACAATCAAAATCATAAAATTAATATTATCTTCACCTACGCTTCACCTCAAGAAGGAGGAAAAAATGCGTTCTGGGATTCAATTACCAACTTAATTAACATATCCCTAACTCATGCATCATTATGGGGGATATGAATGAAATCCAAAACCATTCAGGAAAACAAAAGGGAGATGTAATCAACTCCAATAAATTTAATAGACTTGTCAATTTAAAAACGTGTGTAACTTAGACGACACCAAACAACAGGCAACCAGTTCACATGGAGGAAAAAACATGACGGACCAAATAACATTTTTGAAAAACTTGACAGAGTACTTGTCTATAACCAAATTCTCCAATGGTATTCTGTGCTAAAACCAAAAAATCACGTTTTCACAATCTCGGAACACTGTTGAATCTCAATTGAATTAACGGATCTGAATCCATATACTCCATAACCTTTTAAATTCGAAATAATGTGGACCAAACGTAAAGCCTTTGAAAACTTTGTCAAACAAACCTGAAGAGCCAATTATGTGGGGCATGATATGTTCAATCTCATCAGGAAAACACAAGTACTTAAAACTATAGCAAAACAATGAAGCAAAATTAACTTTGGAAATATATTCAAACAACTCAAAGAGGTGGAAACCCAACTTCAGAATATCCAAGGCCTACCACCTCAAAACCAAAATCAAAGAACCGAAAACCTTCAAAGGAACCTACTCGTAAAACAACACCGTCTAATAAACTTCCACCAAATATACTGGAGGCAAATAACTAAAAGTCTTAAGAATATCGACATTAACTCCAAATACTTTCACCGGACTGTTATCAATAGAAGAAAAAAACCTAAATGAATTAATAGATGCAAACGGAACCTCAATCTCATTTGAAAAAGAAATTAGGAAGGAAGTTTATGATGAATTTAAAGTAAATTCTCAAGATCCGCTCTTAACACAAACCTTCTCAATGATAAGTTACATCTCATAAAAAAACAAAGTAAGTAACGATGATAACGAAAGACTAACAAAACCACCAACAAATGAAGAAATTAAAAAAGGCCATATTTGACATTGAATGTGATAAATCACCAAGATCCGATGGTATGTCAGCCGGTTTTTATCAGAAATATTGGCACATTTTGGGTACATACTTGTCTAAAGCTGTAAAAAAAACTTCTTTAGAAGTGGAAAGCTTATCAAGCAAATCAACCACACTTTCATAACATTAATCCCAAAAATTGACAATCCCATAACAATTAATCAATTTAGACCAATCAGCTTCTACTCAACGATTTATAAAATCATTGCGAAAATTATTACGAATAAAATGGAACCCATTATGTCAAAACTCATTCACCCTCTCCAAGGGGCATTTGTTACCAAACGATCGATTCATGATAATATACGGATTGCCCATGAAACTTTCCACTCTTTCCGAAGCAAAAGTGGTAAAGAAGGCTGGACGGCCATCAAACTCGGCATGGAAAAGAATTACGACCAAGTAAGTTGGGAATTCATTATCCGTATCTTACAAAAGTTTGGCTTTAATAAAGTATTCATGGGTTAGATTACGGAATGCATTTTCACAGTCACTTTCTCGATTCTTGTTAATAATGGTCCAATTAATTTTTTCTTTCCTGGAAAAGGACTTAGACAAGGAGACCCCTTATCACCCTACCTCTTTATTGTGGGAGCTGAAATTCTTTCACACATGCTCCAAAAAGACTGCGATGATTACGACAACCACATTGGATTTTTAATTTGTAGAAAACGCTACACCAATCCCCTTCCTAGCCTTTGCAGATTACATGATCATCTTTACGAAAGCAAACTCGAACTCTTGTCATATAACGAAAGAAATACTTGAAAACTATTGCTCAATTTCTGGAAAAAAAATACCTCAAATCAGCTTTCCAAACCACCAAAAATACTCCCATAAATACTATCCCCAAAATCAAGAATATATTTAACATGGAACACTCAACCTCCCTTGATTACTATCTTGGATGTCCTATTATTAATGGTAGAGTGAATAAGGAGACCTTCAGCAATATTAATAACTAAACCAAGCATCAACTACGCAAATGGAAAGCAAACTCACTCTCACAAGAAGACCGGAATATACTTATAAAGCATAACCTCGCAACCATTCCATCCTTTGTTATGCAAGGATTCATGCTCCCAAGGCGCAATCTAAACGAACTTGACAAGACATATAAAAATTTCTTTTGGAATAAAGGGGACAATCATAGACCACCGATTAGTTTGGACTCAATTTGCAAACTAAAGAAAAATGGTGGCCTCGGGCTAAAAAAGGCCCTCACAAGAAATAAAGCCCTCCAAATGAAACTTCATTGGAAAATCCTAGCCGAACCAAATAACATATGAGTGAAAATTATTAATGAAAAATACTTGAGAAACACTAACATCCTACAATACCATCTCAATGGACCGGCGTCATGACAATGGAAAAACCTCATTAATATAAAATCCGAGTTCAAAAACGAAATTATCTGGCATGCAGGCAATGAGAAAACCATTAATTTTTGGCAAGATAACTGGGTCACAACGACTCCCCTAATCAAATTAGTCAATGACACAAATATCATCAATACTCATATGAAGGTAAGCCATTTCATCAATTCAAATGAATGGGATAACACTAAAATTGAAAATGAACTCCAAAACGTTCTAAGCTAGACCTGTACAAATCCCCGAAATTTATCGTTCAAAAGAAGTAATATAATGAATTTAATACACACTTTCAATCCAATAATACCTGCATGAATAATACTTGCATAATGCACTATCAACAAGTTCAATAACAATCAACACAAAAAAAATGAATAAATTCAAATACCAGAAAAACAATAAGTATGATTACAGTCAAGTTAGCTCTACAATCTTGTATTACAAACGAGTATAACTCGTCAAAATACTTCAAACAAGCTAAATGAAAAATCAAGTATGTGACACTCAAAATAATATAATCATATATACATATATAAAAAAAATTATATGTATAAAATCATATACGGGCCGGGCCAGACCCGACGGGTCAAACTAGTTGCCCGTACCCATGTTTTTTCCCAGATGGGCCGCCCGGATTTGTACAAGTCCATTCTAAGCCCAACAATTAGGAAAACAATTTGGAAACTCTAATCCCAACAAATGACATACAAGACAGGTTATAATGGAGAAGCAATTTGAATGGTTGGCTCTCTACTAAATCAGCCTCGGAAATGATTGATAAGGAGTCTGGATGGCTTCCTGACTATTCTTGCGACTGGATTTGGAAATTGACATCCAACCAAAAATCAAAAACTTCATATGGAAAATCTCTAAAAATGGGATCCCAACTAAAGCTAAACTCAACGAAAGAAGAATGATGGTTACATCTAACTGTGAATTCTGTAATCATCAACTCAAAGACATTGTACACTTTCTTCGAATGTCCTTACAGCAAAAACGTAATTAAAAAAATTGACAAAAATATCATGACAAACCTTAATACCATCAACACAGATAATAAAAACTGCACGAACTGCGTTTGGAACTAAGAATACGATCGGAACAACAAAATTGTCAAGGTTGGCCACTATATGGTGGAGTATCTGGTTTTTCAGAAACAAAATCATCTTCACCAATGATTTTGTCGGACCGGACCACAACATCGTCACCTTCATCATTACACAGATCCAAAATTGGAAAAATCACCCCATTCAAGATGACATTAACGAATTTAAATATACCCAAAAGAACAATACATCTACCACAAGGAAAAAAATAAATATCAAATGGGATAAACCAAAACCTGGTTTCCACAAACTCAGCTTCGATGGATCAAAACTCGATTCGGGAATAAAATCTATTGGTTTTGTTATACGAAATCACAATGGTAAAATAATAAGCTTGGACGCGAGAAAAAAAACAATTTTAACTCGGTAATTAAAGCAGAAGTCTACGCGTTGAAAGCATGACTTAGTGAAGCAATAAGGCTCAATATAAAAAGATTGAAATTGAGGGTGATAATTTATGTGTTATCAAGACACTCCAAGGACTTTGGAGTTATCCCTAGGAGGTCGAGATGATCTTGTCCGAGTCCTACTTGGATCTTCGCTTCTTTGAGGAAATCCAGGTCAAGCATGTGTTCAGGAAAATCAACTGTGTTACTGACCGATTGACCCATCTGGGAATTTCGAACCCCGACACACCCTTTTCTGACGATCCCGAACTTTGAGTTTTCATCCGCAAGGATGATTTATGATGAACTACCTCGAGAAGATAGACCGTCCTAATCGCTTTCCATTTTCAAAAAAAAAAAAGTCAAATATCAAGGGTCATTCAACATTGATTCTAACTACGAGTCCACCTGAGCAAAGTTATTCAATTCGATCCGAAAATCAAACCAAAACTATTCGATATTCATCCCAAATCCAATCCGCTTTTTCATCACCGGAAAACCAATTTTTGTAAGAAATTCACCCAGATGAGAAGTGATCGTTCAGACAGATATCCAATATTGTTTATTGAATATTCCAGAATATCCAACAAATGATGTTTTGCAAAAAAAATTGAATCAAATACCCAACATACCATACCAAACAAGATCAAATGAATTTGAATATCCAACCCTAATCGTCAACTTGTCATCTGCAATGTCGAGATTTGCACATTCCTCGTCGAGTTAATGAAATTGCTAGGATTGAGCCCTCTTCAAGACAAATATATAAAAAAGAGGAACTAAACATCTAATATCCAGACATCCAAAATCATAACCCACAGATAATTCATCTGTGCCTGCGAGGCTCAGAACAACCCCTAACATTTAGGTCCCTAAATATAAATAACGAGGTTTTTAAACGTACCGGCCAAAATCTCTATTAGTACTCATAACTACGCACTTCGCGTGCGTAGTTTTAATTGTCACCTCCGGATTCCAACTACGCGATAGACTTGCGTAGTTGGAGCCGAGCTGGAGCCGATAGGAGCCGATAAACTACGCTTTTGAGAAGCGTATAAGGAGTTTTTTTTTAAAAAAAAAACCCTAACTACGCATCTGAAAAGCGTAGTTGGAGTTAATTTATTTTATAAAAAAAAATTCCAACTACGCTTCCCAAAAGCGTAGTTGGCTAGGTATAAGGATACAAGTGTAGTATTGTCTTCTACATCCAGATTTCAGCCGATTCTTTCGTTCTTTTTCCGCCGGTTCGAGTACACACCAAGGCTCCGCTTCGAGGCATTCTCCGCCGGTTACATTGCACAGGTAACACTCCTCTTCCTCCCTCCTCCGATTCAGACAAAGAATGATTGTTTCGGCGAGACAGATGATGCCATTGCCGCTATTGGCGGTGAGACAGATGACGCCATTGAGGTTATGTTCGGAACGGGAGGATGAAATAGAGCCAGATTCGACCTCGATTTCGAATACCATATCTAGATGAACGGAAATATCGATTACGGTGGATCAATGAAGATTTCAAATGCAGATTTTGATTACACTGTATCTATGAAAATTTAAATACATATTCAAATACAGTGTATCAAAATCCTAATGGAAATTTCAAACTCAATGGCTCGATTCCAACATGATGTATATGGAGCTTTGGAATACAAGGAAATTGAGAGATTTTGAATGCAATGGCTCAGCCTCCCCTCCGATTCAAACAGAGAATTTTTTTTTAATTCACTCCAACTACATAAATGGGGAGCGTAGTTGGAGTGAATTTTTTAAAATTTTTTTATTATTATAACTTCAACTACGCTTCCCATATGCGTAGTTCATCGGCTCCTACCGGCTTCGTCTCGGCTCCAACTACGCAGACCACAAGCGTAGCTAGATTATGGATGTGAAAAGCAAAAATACGCACGCGAAGTGCGTAGTTTTGATACTAATAGAAATTTTGACCGGTACGTCTATCAACGGCCATAAATAATACAATGAAGCAGTGACGGCCGCAAGATTTTACAAGGGGAGGGCGCAAGTTTATTTTCGATAAAAATATCTATGACAATAAAATAGCAATAAAAACAAAGTCAATCTGTCATCTACTTACAAAGTTTTGACTCCAAGTCTACCAAAGATAAATTGTGAATGCTACAAATAAACAGTATATGCGTCTATTGCAAAAAGAAGAGCGGTTACAAACCGGGCTTTAATATTCTGATTAAACAAAATGCAAAAAGAAGAGCGGTTCAGGACCGCACCTCTATTTGTGTTTTTATTATCTTTATTTCGGATATTAAAATGTTGTCCTCGACAACGCGTTTTACAAATAAGAGTGCGTTTTAAGACCAAGTTTCTACTCCGAACCACAAATCTCGTGCATTTTGGTGAATTATTTCACGGGAAATCCTTTTAAAGTTTCGTTTACTAAGGCGAAAGATCTAAAAAAAACATTTAAATATAACACAAGAATAGTGATATTTAAAAAATAATAAATTATAGGAAACAATGTTATTAATGAGAGAAGCCACGACTGATCTTATAATGATTTTTTTTGGAGGGTGGGGCACCAGGGCCGCCCCTGCAATGAAGAAATGACAATGTCATTCCAACGTCTACGAGTACATCAGAAGACAAAGGCTAAGTTGAAGTTTATAGGACCACAAAATCTTACCCAAGAATGATAGATGCAAGCAAGGACTTTGAACACAAACCAAGACAACCTCAACACACTCAAAAAACAGAAGAAAAAGAAGACACTGCACAACCAAACTCGAAATAACCCAACTAAAGAACTCATCTCGGTTAAAAAAGTCTAGCACTTGTTGCTCCATAATTTAAGAACTAAGATTGATCCTAATCAAAACCCACAGGTTCCATGAGCCAATCGCACGTGAAAGGACCAATCATATGTAAAATGGGATCTCACCTAATAACAGTACAATCATCTGAAGCTGAAGAAATGAAAAGTTCTGCAAAAATAATTTAAGTAGGATTGTCAGTGAGTTCCCGTTTCCCTGCCTCTAGTCTCAAACTAGATTCCTCGTGTATCCCTCTCACCATTACATACGAAGCCTAAAAGGTTCAATAGACTGAAAGCTAACGTCTATGTCCGGACTTATTTGTATTCCTCTGGCAAACGGTAGCCAGACAATACAATCTTGTTAACAATCATCTTTCCAGTCTTGGGCATCACATGCCAATGCATTGTCAAGTTAAAGTCCTTGCCTCGAAGATTGTTACCCTGGGTTAAGGAGATGAAGAACCATATTAGTCTCAAGTCTCCACAGGTGCAAAATAAATTACCTTTCAACTTTGTGTTAATCTACAAACTCAAGAAGAGAAGTGACTCAAAAGGTAATGAGATTTGCTGAGTATTAAGTTGATCCATATTCATGTGACTTTGATAGTGTAAAACAGGAAACTCACAAGGAGCAGATTAGCACACACAAAGATTACACACACCATAATAGACAAGTAAACACAATCTTAAGGAAACTCCATAGGGAACCCACTAAGCCACTCAATCTCAAAGGAGACAACACACATAAGAGCCCAAAGCAAAAGCCTAATACAAAGAAAGATTCTGGATAGCTAAAATTTAGGGCTATATATTCACTTAACCCCCCTTATATATATTAGATAACTTGATAATAAGATGACCCTCACGTAAGCTTAAGTCATACTCCTTCTCATTGATAATTCCCTGTAAAATATCCTAACTGTCTAGATGGCCCCTTCTTTTAGATTAATCTAGCCTACTTCTTACATTCTTTCATTGGGACATTTTGTATCACAACAGACTTCACATCCTTCTCATCCAACAGTAGTAATACTAGAGCACGTAAAAATATTGCAGAATGCAGAAGAGTCCAGCATTTAACAAAGGATTCAAAGAAGCTCCAACTAGAGCCATATTTTATTAATAATTTGAATTGTCAAAAAGATAAAGATACTTATACCAGTAAGGCTTAAGCTAACGTAATTGATCTGTAGAGTATAAAAAATATCAAGTTGAAAGACAATTACCTGATCAATGAACCGATACTTGTTCGTGGTTCGGACTGAAAACTGTGCATGCTCACGAGAAGGAATGATACCATCCCACAGAGAGACCTACAAGAAGCAATATAAAAACAATATAAAAGGTTACAGTTTTAGCAGGTTGAAACAGTTGATATGTCAGTTTCTTTGGCAAAGCCAAAACAATAAAAACTCGATGTCCAAATTGGGTTCAGATAAATTTCATATTATTCAGTTCCATCCTAATTTCTTAGACAAACATCCATGAAAAGTGTCTTCGTATTTTTCTACAGTAACTCGGTTTAGTTGTAGATCAAATATAATGATCTTTCAAGATAAAAGCACGGTTCTTCAAGTGCATGGTCTAATTTTGCAGATATCAAACATAATGATCTTTCAAGATAAAAGCACGGTTTTTCAAGTTCCACTTGTACTATGGTTTTCAAGACAATTAATATGGGAGGTAAAGCATAAATATTCGCAGTACTTTCTGACAAAACAAACTACAACAAAAACTTATCTACCAAATAATCTGCTTACCAAACATAGCTAGAACAAGATACAGCCCATCTTTTTATCATATTTTCAAAGCTTAAACTGATAGATTTTTTTGATGTTTTTTACGCCAAACTGCTTGACAGACATCCAACTAAAGCAGTGTCTCGATAGCTTACTTCAGCAATGCGTGTAATCGAACTACATGTATCAGAAGTAATTAGGCACAGAATTTGCTGATTACCTTCCTTTTCTAGGATTAATGTTCCATAGCATTGCATATCTTCTGTATGTGTATATCATTGATACATTTTCATCACACAAAACATTGTCTTCCTCTCTACAACAATTTTAATTTACGGAAGAAATGAAAATTTTTTTATATAAAATACAAAAGGCAAGAAAGAGATCAATAAAGAGACTTGTCACTCATGGTGACTGTAGATGAGGCAATAACACTATGAATACTAGTGATGGGATTCTCTGGAAACCGAGCTTCTCAAGAAACAGCTGTCCATAACCCATCCCAGATATTTTCATGCTGAGCTGAGGGATTTCTCCCGGTGCTCATCAAGATGGATGATGAAAATTGGGAAGGGTAAAGCCAGAAAAAAGCACCCTTAGGGTGAATGGGGTCCAATATGGTTGAACCTAACTACACCACTCACTGTGAGGGCGTTTTCGTCCAGCTTTACCCTCTTCTATCCCCTTCACGTTTTTCATTCTCATCAAGGTTTGAGCACTGGAAAAACCCCTCGGCTCAGGATGGCAGCATTTGGGATAGGGTTACGAGTAGCTCAAAATTTGGTTTGGACAGCTATTTTTTGAGAAGTTGTCTCCCAGAGCGCCCCATCACTTGTCAGGAGAATCACCTTAGTGCTCAATGTTATGCTTGACACGCATTTAACATGAGTGGCGAGTCTCTCTTAATTGATCTCTTTCTTACTTTTGTTTTATTTGGTAAATTACAATTCAATTCTTATAGAGGAAGAGGATGTTTTGTGTGATGAAGCTGCTCGAATGATATGTACGCACAGAAAAGAGAACTTACACATATTCAACAATACAAATGTACAATCACCTCAGTGCTCAATGTTATGCTTGACACACATTTAACATGAGTGGCGAGTCTCTCTTAATTGACTCTTTCTTACTTTTGTTTTATTTGGTAAATTACAATTCTTATAGAGGAAGAGGATGTTTTGTGTGATGAAACTGCTCGAATGATATGCACGCACAGAAAAGAGAATTGACACATATTCAACAATACAAATGTACAATCATAGAAAAGGAAGGATGTTCTGAGTGAACTTCTGTAAAATAATGACCAAAGATGAAAATTTACAATTCGTATGAATGCCATAGCACTTTCATTGGGTTTCAAACAACAAATCACTTTTTTAGTGGATCAAAATGAAAGATGATTTATATCACAAGTGTAACGGTGCTTACCTGATTCAGAACATTCTGTGGAGTTTCATACTCAGCAGCAACAAAGACAAATACCTGCACCGTTGAAGAAAATCACAATATATAAAAGGTTGTTCCTACCAAAAAATTATCCATTCTAATAATCAAAGTTTCTAGAACAGAAAATGTTAAAAGTATTCAATGAGTCTGGCAAATAATAAGAAAGTTTTATCTATAAGCTACTTTTTTTTAAAAAGGCAAAAAAAAAAAAAAGAAGAAGAAGCCACAACACACTTTTTACCTTATTATATGGGGGGATAGGGTGACAATTTTTAGCATTAACCTTATGAATTCAGCTTGCAAAAAAATCTCACAGGGATTCTCACCTATTCATCATCATCATGACAAAAATGGACCAAATAACAAGCTCCATCCCAATTGTTTTATTTGAAGCAAGATATTTTTTCAAACCAAAACACCAGTAACAGGACCTTTCATCTTTAAATGACAGACAAAGAGCAGCAAGCACGCGAATTACCTGTTTTGTGTTCCACGTAAACAGTGACTGCAAGTCTGCTGTAATATTCAATGTCAAACTGACCTGCATTCCCACAATCAATTAAGCTCAAATGACTGACAGATAACAATCATGAAAAGGATGGTCTAGAAAAGCTCTCACACAACAACAAATAAGTGAAGGAAAAAAAACATAAACTAAAGATTTAAGCAAAAAACAGAACATCATCAATCCAGGTAAAAAGAGCCACCAGCTCTGATAGCGGTCCCTAAATGTCCAAAGTAACTTATTGCTGGGACAAATGGTCAGTGATTCTACATATGCAATTCAGGTATCGACATAAAAGTACCTGCTAAACAGGTTTTATTGTGTCAAAACATATAATAATTGGTTTAATCTACAGTCTCATGGCCATATATGCTATGTTTGGAACAAAACGTCTTCAGGAGCTTTACCAATAATAGAGCTTCTTTTGTCTTCCACGAAGAAAAAAAACACAATATTTTTAGCTTATGTTCCCAAAATTGTTAAAGCTCCCATTGGATCTTGATTTAAGAAAAAACACCTCCTGGCAGATGTAAGGATGTACTTAAACCATCACCAGAAGTTGAAAACAACTCAAGCTGACGTATTTAAATCGACATTTCCATGAACTTGACCACAGTCTGTGAAAAGGCAAAAGGTGGCTCAAAGTGATGGGAATTCTGACCGCCTAGGTGCTAGGCGCGCCTGAGAGGCAAAAGGCGACCGACTTTTAATGATTAGAGGCTTAAAACATGTCACATAACCATCCACCGTGTTTGTAGACTCATATTGTAATAAAACCAATTTTATAGTAGTAAACATGTATAAAAAAAATCAAACATCACAAACCAATAAACTCAAGTCTAAAGCATTAAAAGTCATGAAAAAAATAAGGTTGAACCATCCACCATTTCAGTATGTTATGCACATTGTAAGATGATAAGATGAAACCACCTTTGGAAAATAATCATAGTTTCACCTCGAGGACCAAAACCGGTGTTCTAAAATCTGCCGTCCAGGGCTGTCCAGACTACAACGATAAGATGAAACGACCTCTGGAAAATAATCATAGTTTCACAGCGAGGACCAAAAGGTCCAAAACATCTAAAGTGATATTAATTAACTTCGCCTAGTAAGACGCAAAGATCATTGAACACAGAAGAAAATGATCTGGCAAATTAACTCCTCATTAAACTTCACTAGGGAAAAGTCTAACGTTTTGATCCTCTTTTGTTGCTGTCTCAGATACAACGTACACGACATACTGACATGTTTCACGTCAAAATAGAAGTGTGAGAAGTGGGTATGTGGAGTAAGACAAACCGGTTCATTAGTTCATACATCACAATGGCCAGATTTTAGGATGAACAAGGGATTTGAGGAACTGTGCTCATACCATTTTGTTTTATCCCCCTTTTTAATCACCCTCAGGCCCTAATAGAAGACCCTAAAACTGCACCAGGCCCTGATTTCAGTAGACCATTCTTTTTAGATTCTCAGATCAACATGAATACAAATGATGGGTGCAACCAATAAGGACTACATGAGATTATTCAGTAAGACTACGAAGGTTAGAGCCAGTCTATATTGATTGCCCAAACAGAAATCCTCCCTAATAATATTTCTTTTCTGATAAGAGAAATCATGAACACTAAGGAAAAGTCATATTGATTACAAATAGTTGAGAATATTCCTCTATCCTCGGACACCTCATTCCTCAAAGGCTAAAATCTCATTCCTGATTCACCCTTTTCCACCTAAATCAATCAAATTACATCATCGGAAAGCAATCAAAGTCAAAATAGCAATCAAGAACAATAGGTTTCAAAATACCAAAAACCCTATTTCATCAATTCCACCTAAATTAATCAAATTCATTATCAGATACCAGTCAAAAGAAATACGCAATTACAAATCAAAGGTTTCGAAAAACCCAAAACCCTAACTCATCAACCAAAGCAGTAAAAAAAATAATAAAAATGGTACCTCGTCGTTTCCACTGGAGAGCTTTTGAAACCTATTGACATGAAGCACCTAATAATTCCAAAACACACACCAAAACATCAGATTCACAACTCAAAATCCCAACTTGCCAAAACGAAAGCACCACATATCAGATCAATGTTAAAAACCCCCAAAACCCAGAGATTGAGAGATCGAAACAGACCTGGATATTGACGGAAGGAGAAGGTCTGTTGAAATTGTCAGAGAAGGAAGCGACAGCGCACATGATAGCGAGAACTGTGACTGCTAAAGTGAGCAGCGCGTTGGCTCTGTACCCGAACGAATGCATTGTCTATGGATGAAGTCAACGAATTATGGAGAATCTGAGGCGACCAAGGGTTGATGGAGAAACGAAGGAGGAGAAAACGATATCGAGATTTAAGATCGTATCGTCTTCTCCGATTTGGAAAGTTGAATGGAGGATCGATCAGCCGATATGCAACCGTGGGCTCGGTCTATGTGTTATGGTAAACCGGAAATAAATTGGTATCCTCTTGACAAAATTTCCCAAGTAATTTTAGGGAATAATTAACTTATTCCTTACGAGTTACGAGCATTTTGTCAAGGGAAAATGTATCTTTATGAGCTTTTATTCTCAATGCCCTTTCGACTTTTTTTTTTGTTTTATATCTACTAAGTTTTAAAAAAAATTTAATACTCTTATATTTCCATTTGTTTCCTCTTTATACTCATTTATAAATATTACATTGAAATTTATTATAAAATAATTTAAAATAGATAAAAATAAATTTATAAATCATCATTATCTTATTACATTCTAAACTAACAAATTTATAATAAAATTTTTTAAAATATTTTTCTAATTAATAAAATTTAAGTAAATTAAAGATAATTTTTATTTGTTGAACAAAATATTTTATTAATTTTTGATTTAAAATAAAATATAGAAATTAAATTAAAAAAAAAAAAATTTTAAAAAATTTAAGAGTCCAAAATTTTAAACATATAGGGTCCGTTTGGAAGCGCTAGGAATCATTCCCGATAACGGAATGATTCCGAATCAATCAAAAAATACGTTTGGTTAGAGGTTCTTTAACACATGAAAGTAACCTCATCATTTCCATTTCTTTTTCTAACCCTTATCCGATTCCATCCCGTTTCCATTCCATAGCTCCAACCAAACGGGCACATAGTATTTTTTTTAAGCTAATTTTCTATAATTTATTTTAATTTAAAAATTAAAATATTATTTTTTATGTCTTAATTTTAATTTTTTTTATAATATACTTTTTTATACTCTTAAAATTTAAAAAAAATATTTTTTTAAAAAATTTTCAAATTAATATAAATTAAATTCAAAAATAAATGAATTTTATTATATTTTTAACTTTCTTGACTATTAATAAAATTTTAAAAAATTAAAATTTTATATATCTTTACTTCTTGCACTTAACTTTTCGGTCTTTTACTATAAAATTATCAATGCTCCTGATCGTGTTGTATCCTTGCAAAGAAATGTTTGGGGAGTTTAAATTGCATCTTTAATGGGTTTTGTCTTTTTTACTAGGATTTTGAGGAATTAACAACAAAGCTTGAAATGCTTGGGGAGGATTCGTATAAGGATAGCACTTTGATAATTCAATGGACATTTTTGTATTATGTTATCTCTCTAAAACTGTTGAGTCTTGTTCAGTTTATGAAATATACACTAATAAATTGTTCATTTTCTAATTGAGGTTTAGTCTATTTCAATATGGATTGATCCTAAAGTTTTGTTGTTATTCCAAACTGCAGTTGAATGTGCCTAAACTTCATGTAGGAACCCTCTATTGACATCCATGTTTAATCTAATTTTCACACATGTGCTCTCATGAATGCCCAATTGCGTTTTATTGTGTTTTTTAAAATTCTAGAAATTTAGGTTTACGCATACGATTGTCTAACGCAATTTATGGCCTGATTTGATATTGCCCTTGAGGTGTTCTTCTTGCGAAATCTATGTGCTATTGATGTTCACACATTAGCAAGTTCTTTTGATCAGTGTTTTACTTTTATTCATTTGCTCAGTAATCTGTACATGAGAGAGCTTGTTTTGGCCTTTACTTTGATTCATTTGCTCAATGATCTGTTCATGATAGAGCCATGTTTCGTTAATGGCTTTCTTTCATCTGACGTGGTAGAAAAAAAGTTCAAAAGTTAACCTTACCATTCACAAAGTTCAAAAGGAATCTCTTGGACTATTCTTTTTCTTTCACTTGATGATCTTCTTTAGCTGTATACAGTAGTTTCAACTTTGCTCCCAATCAGTATCCTGTATGAGTATCCCTGTTTCCCAATAAGGTCGTCTCCATTCATCCATTTTACACAGCTCATTAGGAATGTGCATGAGATATGAAAACATGAGGTTGATAGCATGCCAGAGTTGCAATGTACACCATGAAATGTTCTCAATCCAACCCTTATTGGCTATCATCCCCTTTGCTTGCCTCTTAATTTTTCATTTCATTACTACTTCAGTTTCCAGCTTTGCTTAATTTCTAAGACTTGGGTTAGTTCTTCTCATCCTAAATATAAAGAATCTTGACTGTTTGCCTACTCTTTTTTTGTTAAATGTATTTTTGCAAACTCCTTGACTCATTTCCCAAGGCTATGGTTAACGAAGATCTCAATTGATATGTACAAATTTAATGAAAATCCAAGCCTATAAATGTAAAGGCTAATGACCTTCACTTGGTATTTTCATCTTTTTATCAAATTTCCTCAAAACATTTGAGACATCTTGTTGTTTTGTTTTATTGGTTGATTAATGCAATATTTTGATTAATCTTGTTGATTAACTATTGCAGGGACAATAAAAGAACTTGATTTAGCCGATTGATTATAACAAATGCATGCAAAGTCCGTATCTGGTTGATCATCGTTGGTGAACCATTTTCACCGAAAATTCCTCGGAGCTGGTTACTGCTATTGTATATACAAACATGGACATCTAAAGGTATTAGTCATGTTTCATTATTTTAATACACATCTCCATTTCAAAATTCTCTGTTCAAAGAGGCTTTGTGCTTTACCATTTTGTAGTTGTGCTTGCCCGATTTTGTGGTTCATTGGTTCATATTCATGGTTTCCTCGAGTATGGTCATTTGTGAATTCTTAGTAGATTGAAGGGGGTGGTTAATATTACTAGCTACTTCAAATGAGTCTCACTTTCCTAAAGTTTGACAGGAGAAGTTGCTTCAAACGATTCTTTGTCCTCGACCTCCTCAAGTGAGTAACCTTTCAAATCTAGCTACAGAACACCAACTTTCAAATCTCCATTCAAAATACACAAACCACAAATAGATGAAAAGATAAATAGGAAGCAAACCGCTTTGGTGGAAAGACTATTGCATTGTGGTGTTTTGGTATTTCACGTCTCTTCAATATCAATTGAGCCTTTGCATTGTTGTATTATTTGGTCCAAATAAATGTTCTATTTGTTTATCTGCAACTTAGTAATGAATTTGTATCTAGATTTATGATTTGTTTAGGAGAACTGAACCCAAGATTTCCAATGATTTGAACTCATTGTTATATGCTAATGTTAATCATCTTCATCTTGCGTGTTTGTGCTTGCATTCATCCTTCTCTTGCATGTTTGTGATGTATTGTAAGCTGATAAGTACTTTGAATGACGTGAAATTCAGGAGAGATCAGCTTAATTGAGAATGAATTTGATCGAGTTTCCCGTGGTGGTTTTGGAGGTGTCAAAACTATTATTAGTTATGGCCCACTGAGCAATCCCTTTCAAATCTACGCATTTGCTTCCATATCATATATCTATCCATCTATCTATCTATCTATCTATCTATCTATCTATCTATCTATCTATCTATCTATCTATCTATCTATCTATCTATCTATCTATCTATCTATCTATCTATCTATCTATCTATAGATATATATAGATTTTGTTTCTTATGTTGTATTTTACTCTTGTAGGCTTTAAAGTCACTAATAATAGCAAAGAGTAGGGAATTCATTGATGTATTGTATCTTGATTCAGTGAATGGAAAACACGTTGAGGAGGCTTCTTCTTGTAACATTTTCTTAGTCAAGGTAAATTCAATAACACAATTGTTGGGATGTACTGCAGGATGGTGTGATCTCGACTCCTGCAATAAACGGGACTATTCTTCGGGGCATCACACGGAAAAGCATTGCAGAACTTGGTTGAGATCTCGGTTACAAGGTGAACAAGAACTGTTGTACAATGTGATTTCTGATAATTAAAAATCTTAAAAAATAGAAACTTTGTGTCAGGTGGAGGAACGTTTGATAACGGTAGAGGAATTGATGAAAGGAGATGAAAGTATTCTGCAGTGGAACTGCTATGATTGATGCTTCTGTGGGCAACATAATGTATGGTGGGAAGAGGTAAACATTAACATATGCATCCACTCTTTTTGATTCTAACCAAAACAAACCATGATCTTAATTTGGTTACAAAATTTGCAAGGTTGAGTATGAGATGGGGGGAGAAGTCCATGTGCAATAAGGTCCGGTCGACGCTCATGGGGGTCTATTTTTTTTTGTTGTGTTCATTTTGAGTAGGTCATATTTTTTCCTCCTTGAGTGCATCCTCAAAGATCTAGAAGAAAGCATTATAGTACCATAGCTGATTGATTTCAATGTAATAATACTTCGTTACTATCTTTTGCTAATATATTATATGTTTATAAGTCACGACACGCGTGCGTAACACGCGCGTCCATACTAGTACTATCTTAAAAGGAAGAGTTCCCCTTATGAATAGTTGAATCCCGTTTTACCCCTGCTCTAAAATAATATATCCCTTTTTAGCCTTATTTAATGAATAATCTTTACAAAATTTGACGTGTCGTCTTGCTACGTCTTATGCCCTACTGTGGAGCTTTCTCCCACTACTCTCATATATCCTCATTCCTCACCTTTCTTCTCCTGGTCTCTTTGGCTGCTCCGACTCTTGAACTCTTCCGATCCATCGCCAGTTATGCTCATCTCCGGCTCTTTCTTCTTCTGTCCCCCTTATCTTGTCTTTCAATTTTGAGGCCTCAATCCTCATTTAGATTTGCTGAAGGTAAGATTCATCCATCATTTTTCTAATTTGGTGGCTAGGAAATCTCAATCCTATGGTTCTAAATCTTTGGATATGCATCTATTACCAAACACAGGAGAAGAAGAAGCTAGAAACCATGTGTGGAGGTGCAATTATCTCCCACTTCATCGTCAACTTCGTCGCCGGTCTTTAGTTTCCGGTCGGTCGAATCGCTTGGATCCAATCCAACTTCAGGTTTATTTCTTCCACTCATCTTCTCACATAATCTTCCTTTTTCCAAACATTCAGTCTTCACTCTCAATCATCACTGTTCTAATTATTTATTGACCAATTTAGTTTTGGAGCTATTGGTGATGGTTTGTATGATGATACGGAGGTTAGTTTGGATTTGAAATTTTAATTGATGAAGACTGTACTTTTTTGGTGTGTCTTTGCTTTTGTTTGAATGTGAGCTCCATTTTAATTTTGTTTGTGGTGCTGGCTTAATTTGACGTCATTTTGTTTATCAACTCATATTTGTTTCATGTTTTAGGTTTCATTGTGTTTCTTCAGTTGTGCGTTAATCTCCTGTCCTCAAACATGGCTGATTCAGAAGCAATGAGGATCAGACCGTGAGTTCCTAGGCTCAGGTTTTAAGAAGATGGTAAAACGCTACATACTATATGTTGATACACTTGTTGTAAAAGCGATTGATCTTTAATGTGTTGATGATATGCTAACGTATTACTATTGAAACAATTAATATTCACTCCATTTTTAGCTACTGCTCATATTCATAAGCTAATATATATAAATTCAAAAAGTAAAGTGATTTTGATTGTCTGATCTCGCAGAAAACAGAGAGGTTGTAGATCCGTTGCGCCAAGATCTTGTTGCCACTCCTTTCTTTTAGTTTGAAACTTTGTAAGTCATGGGAGTGTTAGGAAAATTCTACCAATTGTCTTGCATATGTGTTTCTTATAAATTTGAGTGTTAGCACTTTACGCTCTTCTTGTTTCCTTTCTTTCAAAGCCTAAATCATGAGAGTTTAACATTTTTGGCATAGCACGCGCAATTTTGATCTGTTTCTTGGTAATCTTCAAAGCAATTGTTATTTCAGGGTCACAAAATTGTTTGATATGATAACATTTCGTTTCTATGTTACATTTTTTATTAAAATAAGGATGTTCCTTCGGATGTACCATATCACACAGGTAGATAGGTCACTTTCTTTTAGACATATACAAGTTCATCTTTTGTACTGATTCGGAGCTTTTGTGAAGTAATGCAACTTTAAGTCCTCTTTGATCTATTTCTTGATAATCTTCAAATCAATTGTTATTATCGAGTCACAAAATTGTTTGATATGATAACATTTTTGTAACACCCCAAGTTTTACAACCCGGGGAGCTACTGGTTAGGACCTCACAATGGGTCCCGACCTTAGTTTGACAACAACTTAACTAGATCTTACAACAAGGCACAGATAAGGAAATTCATAAATCGTAAAGTAGGTTTTAGCAAAACAATGAATGTGACCAGAAACGGACAGCCGGAAACAACAAAGTCTCATAAACTGAGAAAAGTACAGTCATAACTGAAAGACCAACAAAAGAAACTGCACCCCATCCTAAGGAGTACGACACCCCGGCTGTCCACTACCATCCGGATCACTCGGCATCTGCTCTAACCTGTGGCAAGTCTAAACAACGATAAACAGTTAGCTAACTAATCAAATATAAGCAGAAGGATAAATAGCACAAACACACAGAAGACGAATATAAACACTCAACATGCTGACACCCAATTAGGTTATTATCTAATAACTTACGTGATTCACTTTATCAAATTTTAAAAATTGTAGCACGAGGAATCTTAAGATTCTCGCCTCCGTTCCTTATCCAACTAGTGATGGTTTAGCACACCTCCGCCGGTGGCGTCCCCGCAAACCAAGTATGGACTAGTCCCGAAAGAAACCCCTAGCGCCCTCGGGCTAACTGAGCAGAATGCTACCGCCCGTTACTCTTAGGCCAGATGTATAAGTCAGTCGATGCTTATATAAACTATACTAGGGCACACATCGTACATACACCACTATCATCATTCACACTCATATCTGACAGCTAGCTAAGTAAGCCCAAAGGACTTACCTTAAATAGATCTCGACTCTCGAATGTGCAATTCGATCTGTGACAGTAGGAATTCAGTGGCCTGTCAAATGAGGCAAGCGTGTCAGCACACTTCCTAGGTAATTAGAAGTCTAAGACTTCTAAGATAGAAGATCTTATTAGAACAGAACTGATTACAATACTAATTTATGGTAAAATGACTATTTTACCCTTGGTCCCGAAACTTCCAAAATTTCCGAAATTCATGTCTAAGCTCTTATTTGAGACTACAAAGTCACATTCTAACTCCTAAAGCTGGGTTTGGTTACAAACTGACACTTTACCTATTTCCCTATTTTCCGAAAGGTCATTAAGGTCCAACTTCAGCTTCAAATATGAAATTCGTAAAAACTTATAAAAATTCCGAAATAATTCTCTAGATCATCTATGATATTCCAACTATTCTTAGGAGCAAGAATTTCTCAAAACTGTTCAACCCTCGATTCAATAGTAATTCCCAAAGTTGGTTGCAACACTCACATCTCCCATACTTAGCCAAAATTTCGTTGTTGGAAAAACTACTTAACTACTCCACTTTGGAAGCTTATAACTTCTAATCCGACCGTTCATTTCCTCTCAAATTTTAACACATTAAACTACCCATATCTACCTATCATCTATTAAAATTTCAACGGTGGATCTTCCACCTAACTCTTTAACATTGGTCTACAACAGTGCTCGTTTCCAACTTACAAACTGAGATTAAAACAAAGGTTTTTCACTACTATTTCTACAACTCACTTTACAGCAATACTAACACCTGCTTGGACCTATGCAACATGTGTTTATTATATCCAGATTTCAAGGATTAAAGATGCAGAAAGGGAACTGGATAGAAGTCGATTCTTACCAAAGGTTTGTTGGACTGCAGGAGGTGAGTTGCTACCCTAGTGAGGGAAGGTTTGATCCGAAAGATGGCTGTACAGAAGACCAGCGACTCATATCATTTTCACGTTATGATTCTGGCTCAAATAAAGATGAGGATAGAGAGGCTAACTTACGCTGGAGGGATCTTTGTTTCTATCACGCAGGAGAAGGAAGATTGCAACGCCTCTAGAAGCTATCCACTGGAGAAGAAGATGTGTACCACAGTTAGAGCTAGAGGGCTGTCGAGTGGCGTGTACAGAAGGAGATTAGTGTAACGACATAAAAGAGGAGTACACTACACTCACCTTGGTCCAGATTCAGTTGGGGTCGAAGGGTCACAAATATGGCCGGCTCGTCGAGTAGGTGCTGCGCCTGCTGTGCGGGGTAGAAGTGCTTGATCGAGGGCTGCTACTGGATGCAAGATGTGGCTGGGGTTCTATACGTCACGCAAGGAAGGGAGTTGAAGATCTGGATGTTGATATTTCCGTGCAGAAGGAGCGTCAATGAATTTGGACGTCTTTTGGCTAGGAGAATCTGCTGAGAAGGGAAGGTGTTGCTGCGTGAAATCAGGGACGTTACAGATCTTTTCTTTTCAAAGAAAATCTACAGCTGTTACGTGAAAATGGAGAGGTGGATCCGGCTGCAACTTTTCCTCCAAGCGCTTCATGTAACTGGGCTGGTACAGGCAAAGGGCTGGGCTCACTTCTCCCTTATTGGGCTAGACACGAGCTGACCAGTACTCTCCGCCGGGCTGGACAAGTTAAGTTGCTGGAGCAGGCCAACGGATTGGATAAAAAAAATTGGAAAAGTGGGCTGAGATTTATAGGAGCTTGTCAAGGCCTTGTCAAAACTCGTCATGGCCCTACCAAGCTCATGCACGTTCTTGTCACGATCTCGTCTTGATCTCGTCAAACCTCGTCATGGTCTCGTCACTAGGACGTCATGACCTTGTCTAAGACAAGTCATTAAGTAAACTAGGGTTTGTTGGATTAGAGTTTGTTATAAAAACTTATCATTTTATGTGGAGGAAAAAAAATTACATAAAATGATAGAAATTTGTATATGTTGTGTCCGGCTAGATAGACACATAGGGATCAACAGCTCGAAATCCGGTTTGCTACGGACATAACGGAATAAAAAAATTTCAGATATTACAATTTCGATTTCTTGGTTGCATTGTTTATTACACTTAAGGATGTTCCCCTTTGATGTACCTTTACCCTATGGACCTGCTAGTTAGTGCGTTTCACGATATCAATGTACTAACAAGATGGGCATGCTTTTTTAAGGCACTAGATATAAGTGAATCATGCATTCAATTACGGTATTTCCAACTTTGACATGTGAGCTGACCTGAATGTAATATTGATTTAATATGAAGTTGTTGTGTTGTGTTGCTTATTTGGCGGATCTATATGTCTCTTTACCGGAGATTATCCTCCTCTGATGGCTATTATTGTTGCCACAAGATGTATCACCACAAAAGAACTTGGTACAATTATGCGTTCCCTTGGACAAAACCCTATAGAGCCGAACTTCAAGACATGATCAACGAAGTTGATGTTGATTTAAACGGAACCATTGACATCCTACCATTCCTTATGCTACTATGTTAGTTACTATCATTGTAACTACCGTGTGATTCACTTGTTGATAATTGAACGTCGTATTATGCCTTTGTGGAGTTTTATGGGAGTCCATGCTACATGGTTTTTGTTCTCAAGCTTCTACAAGAGTAGGTAATTATGCTCGTTCTTTGTTTATAGAAATGAAAAATAACTTTGTTATTGATTATTTGAGTATTCAAGGTTGCACTTAATCTTTGTTGTTGATGATGAGGAAGGGCTTCCTTCTCCTCAAGTGGATGAGTGTGCTTTCTTCACTACACCTAATATGGATTTTAGCTGGCTATATAAATCTTTTGGCCACTATGTTGAGATTGAAGCTTATGTTTGAAGTTTTGCTTGGTCACTGAAGACTAACTTAATCTTGCTATTTCTTGTGGTGTTCTTTGTTCGAACTGCATGAAGTTCCTTGATGGAATGGACAGTGATGGAAGTAAGTGAAACTACATGATCTTAATCATTCATATAAGCTTTGGCTCTCTTTTTGGATTCCTACTTCTGGAAATCATGATTTTGATTTGGTATGCTTGTTGTTAAGACCAAGTTGTTTACTAAATGAATTGTGGATCGAGGACACCTTGTGCTTGAGGTGTCGGGAGTTGTTTGATTCCATTTCCCACTATAATTTTATGTGCCTCGGCCAAGGAAATTTGGGAGGGAACTGACTCCTTTATGCAAGACGTGCATTTCCTTCCCTGTACGACTGATGCCCTGATGTTTGTAGATCCATTAAACCTTTGGTATGGATTGCGTGGAGGCATTGTATGATGATTGTGCCCCTAATATTCCAGTGGTGAGAGATGATTTCCTTAAGCTAATGGAGGACTATTGTAAAGGAACGGGGAAAACGTCAACGACTTCTGCCTTATTTTTCAAAAAAAAATAGAGGCAAGACACAAGAGTTTGCACACATCCCATATGGCTTCCCCCTCTTGGATAGTGCATAAAGATTAATGCAGATACAACGACGCTTGGAAATAATTTTCTCTTAATGTATTACATTTCGTTAGCTTACAACGAAGTCATGCTTCACTTTTCTACAAGTATTTTTTCAAGCTCATGTAATTTATTTTATTCACCAATGTAATATTCTCATAAGGTGAAATAAAAATCAACTTGTCTAAATATGGACTTACATTTTATTCTTGTATGTTTTTTATTTTTATTTAATTTTTCTCCAACCTTTTTATTGGTACCGACTTATTACGAAATGATCGATTTCCGATTTCATCTACGACGTGAAATTTTTCAATTTAATCTATGGCGCGCATGCGAAGCACGCGCGTCCCGACTAGTATTTTTTAAAACCAAAAGTAAAAAGTAAAAAAAAAAAAATTATTTCAAAAAATAAAAATATAGATAAAAACTATTTCTATTATTAATTTAAATTTAATGAGGTCTTAATTTATTTTAAATTTATTTTTTTATTTTTTATTATTTTATAATAAATTTTTAATGTAATATATTAAGAATGAGTTTAGAGAGGAAACAAATAAAACCATGAGCTACTAAAAGAAATTTTGAAACTTAGGGCCCGTTTGGTTTGGGTAAAAATGCAATCTGGAATGGATTCATTCCGTTTAGGCCCGTTTAGAGTGTTTGTTTGGAGAGTTGAATGGAATGAAACCATTCCAGGCCACAATCCACCCAATTCGTTTCCGCTCTGAATCCGGCCCTTTTCGTCCAAGGGAAACAAAACAAAAACCTACATTCTCTCTCCCCGACCTTTCTCACTTCCTGTTGGCTGCGCTTCTCACCTCCACCACTTCCCGTTGGCTGCGCTTCTCACCTCCACCTTCAGATCTGACCTCCATGAAAGACTCTTCCGTTCTCTAAGTCCTCTCTCTCCATCCTCGACATATTCTACTCTTCGATTGAACTTATCTCCGCCTTCAGGTTTGTTCTGAATGCCATCAATAGCATCTTCTGTTTTTTATCATTGCTCTCTTCCGTTTTGTTTGTTCATCTTCTAGTTTCAGTTGATGACTTTCAACTTGGTATTGGTTTCCTGTTTTCTTACTTTCATATCTTACTTTCATATCTTACTTTCATATCTTCCGTTTAGGCCCGTTTTGTTTGTTCATCTTCTGATTTGTCCTCATACACAAATGGGGGCAATTGTACTCAATTATTATAGTTAGGAGTGGGGGTCGAATTAGAAGTGCAATTGTAGGCCTAGCTTATGTATCTTCCCTGTGGTTCAACAAATATTGATGTAACTTTCCATGCTCTGATTACGTAGTCTGCATTTTAGGCCAAGCATTTGTTATCTTCAAAACCTCTTGTTTTGACAGTAGTTCAGCAAAAATCTATGGTCATAGTTGCATTCATGGTGCTGAAGCTCAATACCACTAGGAGTTGCCTAGATGAACAAAATTTATGACACAAGCTCTAATACCCTCATACAAACTATTGGTGCCCTGAGCCTGTATCATCCTGGATGGTAGATTGATTACGTATTCATTTTCCAGCTTAAAACCCTTTCTTACATATTTTTGATGAATTGAAAATTAAAATTTTACTGGATGGTAGATTGATGAAGGTCTGTATCATCCTGCTATTGGTGCCTTGAGCCTGGCATTGTTAGATAAATGTTACCAATCGACCATCTACTCTATTGCCCCATAAGTTCTATTGGTAAATGAAATTTTGTCGAGATCAAACCATACTGCATTAGGATTGTGTAAGAATGGCATTATTTCATAAAGTTTCTGATAAATTTGTTGATGGGTTTGGTTATATTATGCTTTCCGTGCATTTTGGTGCTAATGATGTGGTCACGGTGAAATTAGTTGTTGTGGTGTTTCAGGAGTTTGTATAATATATGCTAACCTTTCTTGCTTGATATTAGCAATGGACCTGTTGATCTTTGATGCTCAAGTCAAATACTCAGTTGATGCATGTAAACAACTAGAATAGAAATATCCACTCTTTGTCTATGTAACTATGTTGAATGACATACGCATTTTCTAGACCGGTGCAGTGTGTCCAATTAATATCTAGAATTAGAGGTGGTAAAGGACAAAATTCACTCAGACTTAGATCAATCCTTTGAAAATATGGATATGCTCTCTGCAATTCCAAAAACCAATTGTAAGCCAAATGGCCCCTGAATGTGTTGTGGACTTGTGGAGGCTGGACTGCGCAATGTATAAATGCCAATATTGCTGCATAAAAAACATATAACCACGGAAACCACAACCACAATGGGGTAAGTATCAGAAGACCAAGATAAACTCAATTCTTTGTGTCCAACTGTAATATCCGGAATTTTTATTCCGTCTATTTCCGTTATAAACCAGATCTCGATCAGTTGACCCATATCCGTCTACTTAGTTAGATACATGATTATAAAATTTATCATTTTATGTAGAATTCCTTCACATAAAATGATAGAATCTCTTAAAAAGTTATCATTTTATGTAGCTTACTTCCACATAAAATGATAGGATTTCTATAACCAATCCTAAACTATAGCATAACCCATATCCGTCTTTTCCGTGCATTTAATTGTCGGGATCTCGTTTCCGAACTTCAGCCAACGCCAGCCAAGAGTGCACAACCTTTAACCTTGCGCCAGTCTCAGCCCAGCTGCAGCCCAGCCGCCACTGCTTGCCTTACCCAGCGCCAGCTCTAGTCCGCAGCCCAGCAGCCCACTGTTGCGCCTTGTCCGCAGCCCAGCAGCCCACTGTTGTGCCTTGTCCGCAACACCAGCTTCAGCCCAGCAACGGAAGGCCTCGCAAACAGCCCCAGCTTTAGCCCAAGAAGCGCCAGCCCAAGGAGAAGGCAACTGCTGAGACGCTAGGAGTTGCTGAGCTGGAATGTAACGCAGATCTGCTTCACATAAGTGCCCCTTAAATTACGCTAGACGTTTCCTTCTGCACGCAGCCTTCCGTCCCACATTCTGGCCACATTTAGAACTCCTCCTCCGCCTCTATTCTACAACACAATACGCCATTGATCCATACAGCTTTCAGCCGCAACATTTGTTCCATCGAAAGTCTACAACGGGAGGAAACCGCTACAGCTGCAGTGATCTGAGTCCCTTCGTTCCTCCGGTAAGACACAACTTCGATTCCTTCTCTCCCTTCTGCTGTGATTAATCGCTTATACGTTCTTCTCTGTGCTGGACGGGTCTGCCACGATCCAGGAGAGTTGTCTTCCACCCGCAGCCGGGACTTTCACCCTCGATTCCTTGAGCCAGTGGTGTCGGACGGCGCAGTAACAACGAGCCCCTCCCCTGCTGAAATCCGAGAGGTGAGATGCTTCTGAGGATAACTTCTGCAGTAGTTGTTTTAAGCTGATGTATATAAGAGTTGATTATACCGTAAGAAAAACCTAGGACATTGGATTAGTCGGTATATAAGTTGTAAGCTGTAGGTTTCGAACTAGAGATCCAAGAGTAGAACGAGATAGAACCGTGCTTGGACATGGTTAAGTTGGTATTGAGTAGCTGCTGAGTTGTATAAATAAAATGGTAGAAATAAAGGGCTGCTGTAATTTCAACTCTTTTCTTTCAGCTTTTAAGTTAGAAACGGCCTACCTTATCGACCAATGTTTGAGAGTTTGAATGAAGATCCACCGTTGAAATTTTAATAGGTGATAGATGGATATATGTAGTTTAGCATATTAAAATTTGAGAAGGAATGAACGGTCGGATTAGAAGTTATAGACTTCCGAAGTTGAGTAGTTAAGCAGTTTCGTAAACTTGGAATTTTTAGTTAAGTATAGAATAAGAAGTGTAGTAGTCAACTTTGTGAATTTTTATAAGAATAATGGCTGAACAGTTTTGGGGAATTCTTGCTCCTAAGGGTAGATGGAACATCATAGATGATCTAGAGAATTAATTCGGAATTATTATAAACTGTTACGAATTTTATATTTGGAACCGAAGTTAGACCTTTACGACCTTTTGGAAAATAGGGAAATAAGAAAAGTGACAGTTGGTGACAAAACTAAACTTTAGGAGTTAGAATATGACTTTAGGGTCTCTAATAGGAGTTTAGACATGAAATTCGGAAAATTTGGAAGTTTCGGGACCAAGGGTAAAATGGTCATTTTTTCCTAAATTAGTACTGTAACTAGTTATGTCTTACTACGTTCTTTTATCTTAGGAGTCTTAGACTTCTAAAGACGTGGGAGTGTGCTAATGCACTTATCTCCTTTGACAGGCAATTGAGTTGCTACAGTTTACAGAGCGAGTTTGGTTTACAAAGAGTCGAGCTTTATACCAGGTAAGTCCTTTGGGCTTACTTAGCTGACTTCTAAATATGAGCATGAATGATGATAGTGGTGTGTGATTGAAATGTTTAGAGAGATAGGTTGTGATATATATTTACCGACCTATACTTGGCCTAAGAGTAACGAGCGGTGGCATTATGCTCAGTTAGCTTGCGAGCGCTGGGGGTTTCTTTAGGGACTAGTCCATACTCGGTTTGTAGTGATGCTACCGGCGGAGGTCAGCTAGACCTACACCCAGTTGGATAAGGAACGGAGGCGAGAGCTGTTAATAGCTCTCGTGCCACAACTTAAATTGAATAATGTGAATCACTTAAATAATAGATAATAAACGGTTGAGTGCCAGCATGATGTTTGTTTATTTTGTTTTTGCTTGTGTTTGTGCTGTTGTCATTCTACTTATATTTGGATAGTTAGCTAACTGTTGATATGTTGTGTAGATTTGCCACAGGTTAGAGCAGATGCCGAGTGATCCGGACGGTAGTGGTCAGCCGGGGTGTCGTACTTTAGGACGTATTACAGTTTCTCCTATTGTGGGTTTTCAGTTGGATTTTGTTTCTTGTCGTTCTTTCCGTACTTTGTTATATTACGTTTTCCGGCTGTTAGTTGTTCTGGTCACATTCATACATTGTTAAGAATTATTTTATGATTTCTGGTTTTCCTTATCTGTGCCTTGTTGTAAGATCATGTTAAGTTGTTGTCAAACTAAGGTCGGGACCCACTGTGCGGTCCTCACCAGTAACTCCCTAAGTTGTAAAATTTGGGGTGTTACACCAACCGTGCAATATCTTTCTCATATTTGTGTAATATCTATCTGGTTCCATATCCCTTTCCTGCTGCCTTGGTCCTAGACCATATATGAGACCATATATGTTGACAGATTGTTACAATGTAGTCTCAAAACATAAATGATTGTGCTACTGGACTATATATTCATACAAATTCACTTCATCCACTCCCTTTCTTGGAAATTATAGATCATAAACTAACAAAGTTTTATTGAATCAATAATTACTTATTATATTAACAAAGGAGTAACGACTAACTTAAAAAGAAGAAGAAGTTGAGTGATGATTAACAATCACATCCCTAAATCAATGATCAAATGAAATCTTATGTTAAAGTAATTTGGTATGATTCATGCGTGCTAATCGGTTTGTCCTATTCAAATTTAGAATTTGATCACTTTTTTTAAAATGTCTAGTGATGTATTTATAGAAAAAAAAATCCCATAATATTTTTTAAAATGAAAATAATCAGCGGGTTATATTAATCTTTAATTTTGTAGATTTTAAAAATGTTTTATTACAATAATGTGGATTTTATGCTATTTTATTATCTTATTTGGTCTATATTGTTGTAATTTTGTATTGACCAACACTCTTTTGGCACTAGTATTATACATTCACTCACTCAGAATTTTATTTGATCATTTATGTTCAGAAATGGATCGTCTCGATTATTCATTGACAAGGATGAGAAGGATAAGACAACTCCATGTTTTGTATGTGATAATTAGGGCAACGATGATGTTGTATTTGATGTGGTACATGATGCATGTCTCGGTTACTAGGAGTTTACAACTGAGAGAGGGAAAAAAGTCTAGAAAAAGGTTTAGGCTCATTATATTGAATAGGTTGACAAGAGAAAGTGATGTGTTTTGTCGGAATGAACTTCGTATGGATAGACATGTGTTCAATGTGTTGTGTGAGATGCTTAGAGATATTGAGGGACTAAGTGGGACTAAAAATATGTCACTTGAGGAGATAGTGGCTATGTTTTTGTATACCTTGGCTCACCACAAGAAAAATAGGACAGTTACACACTATTTTATCCGAAGTGGAGAAAGTGTAAGCCGACACTTCAATAGGTGTTTAATGGCTGTCCTAAAGTTGCATGGGCATTTATTGAAAAACCGACACCTATATCTGAGGATTGTGATGATGATCGGTGGAATTGCTTTAAGGTATTGACCTTAAAATTTTGCTTTATAACAATACGTTTAAATTTCACCATATTTGAGTTACTCACTAGATTATCATTTTGTTTGTTAGAATTGCTTAGGAGCCTTAGATGGTACCTATATTGGTGTAACCCCACCATCTGAAGATAAGCCAAAGTACCGAACAAGGAAAAGCACCATTTCCATGAATGTATTAGGTGCTTGCACGCCAAACATGGAATTCACTTATCTTTTAGCGGGATGGGAAGGGTCGGCACATGATGGTCGTGTTCTTCGAAATGCTATTACTAGGCCAGTGGGTTAAGAGTTCCGAGAGGTAATTGCATTTAGAGGAAATTTTAAGTAGACTTTTTTTTTTACCTTAGAAACATTTGCCCCTGATATTATTTTTTCAAAAAACGAAGGTTGCTATTATCTGGTGGACGGTGGATATGCCAATTCTGAAGGATTTTTTGCACCCTATAGAGGACAACGGTATCACCTTAAGACATGGGGTAACCGTCAACCTTCTAGTGCCGAGGAGTATTTCAACATGAAGCATGCTAGAGCTAGAAATATTATTGAAAGACTATTTGGGGTGTTTAAAGGGAGATGGTTCATACTTAGAAGCCCTTCGTTCTTTCCAATCCGAACTCAAGGTCGTATTGTACTAGCTTGTTGCCTGCTGCACAACCTAATTAGAAAACACATGCCTAATGATGAAGTTGAAGATGAGGAGAATGAAGAGGAGACAAATTTTGATTCTAATTGTGATGATGATGATGATGACGACGACGATGATGATGATGATGATGAACAAGGAAGAAGAAAAATTAGACAAAGACGAGTGGAATACATCACAAATACCGAGCCTTCAAATCACTGGACTAGTTTTAGAAACACACTAGCACAAGTGATGTTTAATGATGATGATGAACAAGGAAGAAGAAAAATTAGACAAAGACGAGTGGAATACATCACAAATACCGAGCCTTCAAATCACTGGACTAGTTTTAGAAACACACTAGCACAAGTGATGTTTAATGGTTGGAGATTTAGAACTAGAGCTACCTAGGTTATTCAAAACAATGTTATTTCTGTTGCATCTTTATTGTATTGCAGATTGCTGTTTGAAACAGTGTTAGTTATGTTGCATCTGTAATGTTCAAAACAGTGTTATATATGTTGCATCTTTACTGTACAAAACAATGTTGAAGCATCTTTACTATTCAAAACAGTGTTACTTTTGTTTAAAACCTCTAATTTGTATTATTCCTAACTGTCTATCTAAATGCCTACTTTGTCTTTTTTTTTTCTTCCAGATTTATAACATGGATTGTCCTATTCGTGAAAGAGGAAAAAATAAGAGGTTTTGGACATCACAAGAGGATGAAACTCTACTTCAATCCCTATTGGAGTTGTCCCATGATCCAAAGTGGAAAGGTGAGAATGGATTTAAGCCTGGGTACATGAACAAATTAGAGCATATGATATCAACAAAGCACCCTAATTTCGGGTTGAAGGCCGAGCCAAACATTGAGTCAAGAATAAAACATTGGTCCGAGAAGTATTGCACAATGGCTGAGATGCTTGGCATTTCTGGATTTAGTTGGGATGATGAGAAGAAGTTGTTGCAAGTGGAAAGAAGTGTCTATGATGAATGGATTAAGGTAACTCCTTTTTTTTTGCTGATTTTCTATGTCCATACTTCATAACAATTGCTTATTCTCAAGTACTATTGTATATAATTATTGATCTACTTCAAATCACTCAAAATCTACATCAACTATTCATACTTTGTCTTTGTTAGACTCACAAGAAGGCAAAAGGGCTCTATGGAGTACCTTTCCCTTATTATGACATGCTCGCTGAAATCTATGGGAAGGACAAAGCGACGGGACAACCAAGTGAGTCATTTGTGCAAGTTGCTCAAAATATAGAACTTGATTTGACACGACAAGGATCCACAACAATAGATAGCGATGATGACATTGATCTCGAAGAGGAGTTGGAAATCGAATCCATGCAATCCGGAAGTGGTTCAAGGAAAAGGAAGAGTGCATCATCCGGGAAGAGTGTAAAAAAACCCAAGACTTCAACGAAAAGAATGGACAACGCCGGGGACTTAGCTGCTTCTCTTCAATCTGCAACTATGGAGTTTGGAAAGTTTTTTCAAGATATGAATGCGAATTTGTCTACCATGGCTCAAGCATGGACTAGTGAAGAAGAAAGAAGGAAGAAACTCGACAATGACACCAACAATATTTTAGAGGAAGTCTTGAAGCTAGAACTCTCCTCGTCGGAAGCTTTAGAGGTAATAATTATGATAATAATTTGACAATAAAATTTAATCCTTAATTAATATTGTAAAATGAAATGTGTTTTGATATATGATAGGTGTGTTCAATTTTAATGGCCGAAGAACCTAAGCTTCGTTTATTCTTTCAGGCAAGTATATCTTTGAAGAAACAGTTTGTCCGGGATCTCTTGAGGAAGAAGTGATAAGAGCGGTTGAGGAAGTGCTTGAATTTGAAGAAGACTTATGCTACTTTGAATTTTGGTATTTTATGGTTTTCTTTTAGACATTGGTTTATGGTTTTGTGTTGATTTTATGCTTCGGTTTTTAAACAGTGAATCTAAGATCAAGTAGTAGAAGAGCATGAGATCCAATTGCTCGCCTCATCTTGTTTTCCAATGTTCTTTGTTTTGGATTTGGAAAATTTTTAGGTTGGAGAGATTTGTAGCATTGACAAAAAATGATGCATGGTTTGCTTATGTTTTCTATTTGTAGCTTAAATTTTGCATTTTCTTTCTTCTCATATATTTGTTTTAAACAGTGAACTATGGTTTTGTTTTTAAAACAATGGTATTGTACCTCTATATTGAAAAATTGGCATGAAAATTGCTATGAAACAATAGCTAAAAATAGTGATATTATTAGGTGAATGATTTCATTCCGAAAACAAACCAAACATCACAAATATTAATATTAGGTGAATGATTCCATTCCGGAAACAAACCAAACATAAATAAGCAATAACCCTTTCCCATTCCTTTCCTTCCTCTTATCCATTTCCATTCCGTTTCCATTCCATCCTCCTAACCAAACGGGCCCTTAGTGGATACCAAGAGAAAAAGTCAAAATGTCGAGGGCACAAAGAGGAAAAATTATATATTTATTTATTCAACGTCAAACTCCGTCGAGATATAATACTTTGCTGAAAGTCAGCAAAATATATACTCCCTCCGTAACAAAAACAATGACATTTGGAAGATAGACATAATATTTAAGAGTAAATTAGTGAGACTAATATACATGGTGTGTAGCATGCAATTAATGATTTCATCTGCATACTCACACTCTTCCGTTGCAAATTCTCTCACACTTTTCCGTTGCAATTAGTGGCGGATCTAGGGGGTAACGGGGGGTACAGTTTCCCGGCTTGCGGCGTCGTTTTGCCTTAGGAAGGAAAAAATCCTCTTTAAAACGGAATGTGATACATATTATTCTACTAGCTTGAAGAACCGACTAGGGGATAAATAAAGATATAAATACTCTAGAAGGGGGTGAATAAAGTATGAGAACTTTTCGCAAAATCGTATATAAAGTCTTTGAAACTAATGTCAAGGCCTTGAAGTCGATCTCTGCGTTTAATAACAAAGGTGGATCTCAAGGCTTTGAAGTGGATCTCAAGGTCTAGACTTGAAACGTGCATAAAGTTGTTAGTCACAATAAAACGCGATATAAAATGCAGAATGTAAAAGATCGTCATGACAATATGTTTACGAAGTTTGGCCCTAACAACCTACTCTTCGTCTAGGATTTCCGACCCTGGGATTCTAACTATCTATTATCTGCTTGTTTTGAGTTCTAGATACAACCTAGAAGAACTTCTCTTCTTCTTTCAATGTAGCATTAATGCTACGATCTAGTCAACTCCTATTCTAACAATAATAGTCCAGTTACTTCGCACAGTAACACACTCGAGTATAACACTATAATGATATGCCAATGTAGCTCTTGTGTTTATCTCACTCTAATCGAATCAACTAAGTTAAGCTCAAAGAGGAAGATAAACTTTTGGATCGATGAAGATGTTCTTGTTGGAAGGCTTAGTTACTTTCACTTGTAAGCTCTATCTTTCGTCTTCAATCGTTGTCTTCATTTATAGTCTTCTATAGAGATCTTCTTCTAGCCGTTGTATTGCAGCCGTTGTAACTTCTTCTTAATTCCATAGAATCCGATGTTTGTTTAAGCGAGATCTTCACATTGCTTGAGAAGTAGCCGTTGCAAATAAGATCTCCAAGTTGCCGAGATCTTCTCTTCAACGTACTGCACTTGAAAGCTTTTAGATATTTTCAAGTGAATCTTCTCTTCAACAAACTTTTGTAGTCGTTGATATCTTCTTATCCGTTTGAAGTTTTTGACCGAACTCTTCTCTTAAGATCTTCTCTTCAACCGATCTCAAGATCTTCTCCTAAGATTTTCTCTTTCATCGTCAGCCGAGATCTTCTCTTCAAATATTCATCTGAGATCTTCTTGGTTGATTTGTTTGTTGACTTTTGAAGATCTTCTCCTAAATCTTCTCCTTTGATTGTAGACAGTGGTGGCCACAGGATTTTAAAAGGGGGGGGCGAAATTTTATTTTCGATAAATATATCTATGAAAATAAAATAGCGATAAAAACAAAGTCAATATGTCATCTACTTACAATAAACAAAAATACAAAAAAAAATATTACACTTAAAAGCGCAGTCGTGAACCGCGCCTATAAATTTTCTTTTTAAAAAAATAGCTACCCTATAGGCGCGTCTATAACCGCGCCTCTTTAGTTTTTTTTTTCTTTCAAAAAAGTTACACTATAGCCGCGGTCTAGGACCGCATCTCTATTTGTGTTTTTATTATCTTTTTCCTCGACAACGCGTTTTACAAATAATAGTGCGGTTTAAGACCGCACTTCTACTTCAAACAACAAATCTTGTGCATTTTGGTGAATTATTTCACTCCGAGCCTAAAACGGAAAATTCTTTTGAAGTTTCGTTTACTTCAGCGAAAGATCCAAAACAACATTTAAATATAACACAATAATATTTATATTTAAAAAATTAATAAATCGTAGAAATTTTTTTTATAAACGAGAATCCACAACCTATTCTAAAACGATTTTTTTCACAAAAAAAAAAAAAAAAAATTTTTTGGAAGGTGGGGCGGCTGCCCCACCCAAGGGCCGCCCCTGATTGTAGATGTTTATTGTTTGTAATAAATCTCTTAGCCGAGATCTTCTCTTGTAATGTTATCCAAGACCTACACACATTTTAACAGACAAACCAAGAGAAACCATCTAGAAATATAATCGATATTTGTTACTTTATAAAGCCGCATTTATATGTTAAGTCTTCCATCATTTAAATAAAACAATTCATATCAAAGGTGGAGTTATCATAGCTCATTTGCTAGAGGAAGGGAAGTAACTACTTGTAGTTAAAAGTTCGAGTTCTAGGAGTAGCAAAAAGTTCCTTTTATTTTATTTTAAGAAAAATTACAATATATTTAGATGGAGAGATTAAATAATGTTTATTATCTCATTAACTCTTAACTAATAGAATAAAATTAATATATTTTTTAATACAATAATTCTACAACCACTATCTAATTTGTTTGACAATATATTTATAAAACAAACTAAATATATAAAATAATTTTAAATTTCATCAAAGTAAAAAAAAAAAACTCTAATTTATAGTACAAAACTTAAGTAATTTTTTTTTATATTTAATTTATAGAATGTATTGTTTAGTTTCAAACTTAATATGCGACATATCTTATAAAAAAAATGTGTGCCCCTCAACGAAAACTTTATGGCTCCGCCACTGGTTGCAAATTGTCTTTGTTTTGGGAGTTGAACACTTGAACATTTGTTGTAAATACCCCACATTTTTATGGTTCCTAGAAAAAACAACGATAACTGATTATTTGGAAACACGATAGTTTGCTTGGAAATATAAAACTCATTAATGGATGGGAAAGTGGAAAACTTCTCAACTCTTTCATTTAGTTTACAGAGTGAGCTAGAGAGTGATTAAACGTCATACAAATTGTGATAGTGTAATTTGGGCTCAAACGTCATTGTTTTTTTACGGATGGAGTACTTATAGACGTTGAGTCTAACCTTGTTATATAATGAGCGACAATGTTTTCCGAAAAACGAGTTTGCACACATGAACAGACATAAAATAACAAATTTCATGGCATAACAAAGGCTTCGTAAGATCTTGTGGAGATGAGGGATTCATCTTTAATTTGCATGACACAAGTTAATGTATCCGTCTGAATCTCTGCTCAAATACCTTTGAACAAACAAAGCACTTGTAATCCAATCAATGCTCCAAGCAGTTCCGTCAAGACTGAAGAATTTACGAGTGAGACGAGTTCAATAACAACTGCAACAATGAAAACCGTAGGAGCCTCTAATCACCACACCCAACCCAATAGCATCACAAAGCATTGCAGACATATGTATTCACCCTTAAGACACCAAAGGGCGGGGAGTCCATGTAGATAATAATGGTAGAGTAGGTGCAACATCAACTTGAGACATTGACTAGTAACACTTATAATTATAAATCATACGAGATATTACACCGTAATAGTATGACATAAAAATAGAAAAAACAATCCCTTTAAAATATCATTATGGTGGTGTCATGTTAACCAATTATCAACCCGATTACTTTAATTTTGTAATGTTAATTGGTCAGTTTGACAAAATTTTGTTTTATTTTAAAATTATTATTAATATAAGAATTTCACCTAATAGTATGTTTCAAATGTAACAAAATAAAACAAATATCTCCAATTATTCATATATAAACAAAAGTCAATATTAAAAATAAGGTGGCAGTATCTTTGTTTAAAGATTTATCGAGAATAAGCCGTTGAACGATGTTCTTTTTTTTTGGTGGGAAGGAGATTCGGTGGTCTGCGGCGCATTTAGTCGCGCTTATTATATATGAAGAAATGGCTAAGTAGTACGCAAGCGGGGGATAGCCCGACCCCTTACATCACAATGCAAAAGATCCACTACACCCTTGGGAGGGTCACGCAATACATTAACACCAAGAGGGAAGTCAAAAGCAAAAGTAGCTAGGAAATCCACGACATTGTTAGCCTCACGGAAGGCGTGTCGGAACTGGATATTTCAGTCCCTTCTAAGATAGTCTTGGCATCTACTAACGAGACTCGCAAGAGGTTGACAACTTGGTACGTTCTTGCTCAGAAAAGTGATAGTCAGCTAAGAGTTTGATTCCAGAATCGCAACCCGGATCCCACTTTCCCAAGCAAACTTCAACCCATAATATATGCCCCACAATTCCGCCATTGCAACGGTACATATACCCAGATTTGCAACGAAACCAATTTGCCACTCTCCTACATTATTCCTAATGACGCCTGCCGTAGCCGCCCTTCCGTCGCTTCTAACTGCACCATCGGTATTGATCTTAATGGTATCTTCCGGGGGGTACCATTTCACTTGCATCACTGTCCTTGGGTTGCTAGCCTTGAGACTTGAGATCTTCCTCCAAGCTTTAGTGTACTCCAGGACCTTCTCCACAACAAAGACATGGCCATCCGGTCTCGTACTCTTATTCTAAAAAATTTTCTCGTTTCTCCATTTCCATAACCACCACAACCCTACAAGGAAAATAATACTCCAACTGCAATAATTGTTGTATTTACTAGTCAATAGGATATTAACTCTAATCCAAGAAGCAAATGGAAGCTCAAAGAACTGCGGTTCGTGAAGTCTCGTGTTAAGTTTAATCAACATCCTTATGCTAATATGATAGTCTCTGAACAGATGCTCGTAAAATTCCGATTGGTTTTGACAGGATGCGCAAGCAACATTTCTGCTCACATGTCTTCTTAACCTTTCCTCATTGGTGAGGATACCTCCTTGTAGCAACTTCTAGACGAAAACTCAGATTCTCTCCTGTATACCTATTTCCACACTCTCTTAAAAACTGCTTTTCTAAGCTGCACAAAGTGCCTTCCTGTTTGAGCATGCGGTAAGCTGAAGCTGCGGAATAATTACCGTCACTGCTCCACTGCCAAGACAGTTCATCCCTCATGCCACCAAGGTCGTCGCCACCAGTGATCTTCGTGTTGTGTAGAAGGCCCACGGCAACAAGGTTTAGGAGCGTTGTATTGGGTAGGAATGGAGCAATCAAATCCCACCTCCAGCCCGCATTTGTACTCTAGTATTGCGAGACTGTTCTGGTACGCTGTTGTAGATTAATCTCTGTAGTAGCTTGATTAATTAGAGGATGGTGCATAAGCCAATTATCCTCCCAAAAACTAGTGTCCTCTCCATTACCCACGATCCAATGATACCCAGGTCGAACAACTTCAGTGATTTGTATGCTCCTCTAGACATATGAAGGTGTAGAGTGGTGAGCTCTCGCAAATCTAATGTACTTACTCTTGAGTACTCTAGCACACAAACCCGAGGCATCCTTGAGAAATCTCCATCCAACTTTTCCTACCAGGGCCAAGTTAAGATCCTCCATAACTTTAACACCAAGGCCGCCATTATCTTTATTAGTGCAAATACGACTGTGAACATTACTAGTGCAAATACGACTCCAATTCACAATGTGCATCTTCCTTCTGCCTTCATAATGGCCCCAAATGAAGTTCCTACTCATTTTATCGATTTCCTCGCACACTCCTTTCGGTAGAATCACGGAGGACATGGAGTATATGGGGAGAGAAGAGAGCACCGATTTGGTGAGGGTAACTCTACCAGCGAAGCTCAAGTTCCGTCCCCTCCATCCATTAAGTTTATTATTGATATTATCGAGGAGGTACGCGAATGTCGTCTTATTGACTCTTCCCTGAAGCAAAGGCATACCCAAGTAGTTGTCCATGTTTTTGGTCACCTCAAAACCACTCATATTCTGTAATATCAACTGAGTATCTCTATCAACATTAGGTGAAACAAAAATCTTTGATTTCTGGCTACTTACCTTTTGTCCCGACGCTCTACAAAACGCTTCTAAGCAGTCCATGACAACCCTTATTTGTTCTGAACTAGCCTCCGTAAAAAGGGTTAAATCATCAACAAAGAAGAGGTGAGATAACTTGGGCCCATCCCAAGAGAGGTGAATCGGTTTCCAGCTGCCCTAATCGACTTTCTCAATAATTATGTGGCTCAGTCTTTCCACGCAGAGAACAAAAAGATAAGGGATAACGGGTCCCCTTGTCTTAGACCTCTATCCGGGAGGAATTGTCCTATAAGCTCCCCATTTCAATTCACTTGCATGCTCGTTGCAGAAATACACTCCTTAATCATGTCACACCATTCAGAAGGGAATCACGTAGCTCTCACGGAATCCACAACAACTTGATTTTGTCATAGGCTTTCTCTAAGTCCAGCTTGAGAATCATCCACCTCTTACCCGTTTTCTTGGTCCTAGTCGAGTGAATGATTTCCTGCATCTAAACGATGTTGTCCTTGATGTACCTTCCTGGAATGAAGCTTCCTTGGGTTGGTCTAACAAGAGTATCAATACAACCTTTCATACGCTACACCATGACTTTTGATATGACTTTATATATCACATTGCATAACGCAATAGGTTTGAACTGACTGATCAACTCCGGCGTACCCACTTTAGCAATTAGGCATATAATAGTTTCATTGATCCCTTCCGGTAGCTTGCGGCACTCTAAGAACTTCCTCACCTCTCTCACCACTGAGGCTCCGAACGAAGAGTATATAACAAATTTTTTTCTACAATACTCATGACTAGTGGTAATCAATTTGTTTTTATTTATTTATTTATCTAAAATCATTTTTTCGGAGATTATCAGAAATCAACCCTTAATTCTTTTGTTTAAAATAATATATAATTCAAAGATATGTCATTTGAACAAATATTTGATTAGGTAAAATGGGAGAGTGGACTTATTTTACCTATTGGAGTACAAACCGAACCTAAAACCGATTTTATTGAAATCTTGGACCGAAAACCGAACTTATAAAAGTAGGTTCGGTTTCGGTTTAGACCTAAAACCAAAAACTTAAAATATTAGAACCTAAAACTGAACCTATTATGTCGGTTTCGGTTCGGTTTAGGTTTTTGACCTAAACGGTCCTAAAACTTAAAGTTACAAATCTCGACAAACTAAACAATATGAAATATCTAAACCTCGATAAAATAACAAATATGAAAACCTATAAAAACTTAAATTCATTTCACTCTAAAAAAATAGTCTTTTATTTTCTTTAATTAAAATTCGGTTTTTGAAACCGTCGGTTTTTCGGTTTTTAACCGAAATTGAACCTGAACCGATTTTTTAAAAAACAAGACGTAAGACCGAACCTAAATTGTCGGTTCAAGTTTGGTCTAGACAAAAATTACTCGGTTCGGTTCAGGTAAACCGAACCTTAATTGCTCAGCCCTAGTTTAAATGTCATTGGGTCAATTATTATTCACTATCACTGAACATGTGTTTCCACGCTTTGTTTCTTAACCCGTTAAATCAATGTGATTTTATTTATTTATTATTTTTAGTGATATAATTTGAAATTTTTTGGGCAATTTTGGTAACTAGGCCTTTTTAAAAAACTATAATACTAACTAAATATACCCCAACCTTGTAAAAGCTAGGATTTTCGAATCCTAATAAAGGATGATTAAGTTAATCATCGACATGAATTGACCCATAAATCGCGAATAGTGTGTAGATGACGAATATGAATTCCACCATTATGATTTTGGCGTAAATTTGGACGTATGGGGGAAATTTTACTTTTTCCTCCGGGGAATAATTTTTACCCTCTGGTATTATTTGGAGCATTTGGGAGCTTCAATTAATAAAATTGCAGTTGAGAGAAATGATCAGGACATCTGATATGTTCTAGATATGAAATAACATGGAAAGGCAAAATGGCCAAAAGAGCCGTTATTTCGTTTCTTAGCGGCTAAGAAAGACGGCTTAGGAATACACGTTTTCCGAGAAAGTTGCGGAATAAATATCCACACAATATGTCAGATTTATTATTCCAATTTCGAGAAGTTTGGAGAAGGGGCTCAAACCGCCTTCGGATCGATAAAATGATAATTATCGACTTTGCTAAAGGATAATTATCGTCTTCGCTATAAATAGCGAAAATTCATTTATTAAATCATTTCCTTTCACGTTTCCTCGTAAATGCTCTGATTTCTCTCAACCTTCAAATTCAGATCTACTCTTCGTTTGTAATCCGATTTCAATTCCGTTTGAGTTTTCGGATTCCTCTCTTCGTCCTCTTCATTTTGGTACCGAGTTTCTGCGTTTCCGTTGAAGTTATGGCAAGGTCGAGCATCCCCCTTATATGGCCGGTCCCGTCGCTCGGATTCCGGTGAATCTGATGGTGTCCGAGCGTAGCCTGCGTCGTTGTGATTCCGAATCTTCTTTCGGATCGTCAATCGGGTTAGTAACGAATAAGTTATGAATTTATTCGTTTTCAGTATTGCGATTTGGCCTAAATTGACCTTAGGCTTGTCAAAATGGATAATTGGAAATTCCATTATGCTCGTTACATTATTCTGGTGCTTATGGACTATTTGTTTGATGAGATCTGATGACAGTTGGGTTGAGAAACTGCCTGCGGGCAAAAGGTTATTCTGATGAAATTTAAATAATTAATTAAAGATTAATTAATTAAATTAGGAATCTAGAAAACGCTATAAGCTAATTAAATTCAAAGGAATGAATTTAATTGATGTTTGAAGCAAGAAGTTTAATACGAGGAATATGATATTCTCGACAGGTGGTGTTGAAGACGGTAGACTAACTATAGCTTAGTTGCTCAGTGAGCGTATCCACGTAAGTCTTCGGACTTACTTAGCTTCGATCTGCAGAAACCCGTGCCTGAGAGATTTATATCTCACTGTGTTGATATGTGTTGTTGTTTTGAAATGCTTGTTGTGTTGAAATGTGAATGTTGATATGCATTGAGATGTGTTATGTGTGAAGCATGCTTGATATGTTTATGATGAAAATGACATTATGATTGTGTAAAGCATGCTTAATGTTGTTGTGATTATTATCATGTCATAATTATGAGAAATGGTTAAATGAATATGTGTTAGCCTATTGAGGCGTGCTATTGAATGACATGATAAGCTTGCTGAAACATGATAATGTATGAGATGATAAGCCTTTTGAGGCATGTGATATGATGATGACTTGTAAAGGTCAAGAGTATGTACAGTGAGTATTTTGCAGTGAATACCGGAGCTCGGTCAAGCCCGGATCACTTGCGTTTGTATAAGAATGACACCGAGTCTGATGGACTTCAGCCTCGGGTCGCACACTTAATGAAAATGGTAAATGTTTGCATTAACATGAATGGAAAAATGTTGCATGTGGTTAGGGGTTAAGACCATAACCCACCACGAGAAAGCCTGACCCGTAGACTTGATCAGTCTGGCTACGACCTAAGAGCAAATGTTTGAATTAACCTAATCTGTGCAATGGTGAGCTCACACCAAAGCCAGAACCGTATAAGCAATGGTTCCGGATTAATGGGTCCGGGATCGCAAATTGTAAATTTCATACTGCATTCACGTGCATCATTCATAAAAGCATGATATCATCTCATGAGCACGGTATATGGTATTTGAATATATTTGTTGTGTTGTGATGTGATGATATAATCTCTCGTGGATAGATTATGATCGGTAGCTAACGGTTTTAAACCGAATCTTTTTTAGGTAATGCTGATCATAGGAACGCTTCAGGGATGTCAGCTGCAGGGTGTGGACAGCCGGGGCAGTGTTAACCCAAGGGTTGGTTGAACTTGCTTTTGAAAATAATCGCTTGCAAGCGAGTCTTTTGTTGATTGTGTGCAACTGTGTACACATGTTGATTTCAGGCTGAAGTTTTAAGACACCTGTTCAGGTGTCATGTTTTAAAGTGTTGTTTTGGGCTATACATACTAACTTCATGCATGGTTGTTATGTAAACGTTTTCTAAATGACAGGTTGAATGTTTTCATTATTTCTTCGTGCTTCTTGTTGCAAGGTCCTATTTGTGAAGTTGTTGTCAGGCTAACTGATGGGACCCACTGTGTGGTCCTTAGCCTAGTGACGTCTTGGGTTACTTAAAACTCGGGTCGTTACGGATTGGTATCAGAGCTTAGGTTGACAACAAGGGCACATGTGACTTGAGATGAGACATGATAGTTCAACCTAACTACAACCCAGTCCGGGTTGGTTTTTAAAGGACATTTAAGTTTTCAAAAGATTTTGGAAATTACTAACATATGGTTTTAATGGATTTAAAATCATATGCATAGTCGGGATTGTGGGTAAAGACACTGCCTTCCACTCCTCAGCGTGACTCCTTGTAAGTGTAGTTCTCTCTCTCTCTAACTTGTTAAGATTATAGTATTCTGACAGATATCACTACTGTTATAAGTAATGGATATATATGAAGAGAGAACGATCTTGAATGTTCCGGTTTCTCGAAACCGTGACGGGAGAACCATTTTGATAGTATGAGGTGGGGTGAAGTATCTTATCCAATCGAGTTACACGTGAGCATATGCAAGAGATGATTCCTACTACCATGGAAAGAAATATACACGGTATCGTATAGAAGACAAGTGTCGTAGCAATGAGTAACACATTACAATGACGGATGGATCCACGGGAGACTCCAGCTATGGTATGCCAATACATGTGAGTTATCATGTAGAAACCGATGAACATGAATCGGAGTAGTGGTGGAAGGTAGAACGAGGAAGGGGAGTTTTTAACTTCAAAGGAAGTTATGGCATGACAGTTGACTGGTATTTGCACCACATGGACATGACTTTTGGAGACATTGGAGAGCTAGAAAAGTATAAGATGAAACTTGCAGCAACCTTCATGCAAAACATTGGTGCAAGTTGGTGGATGAGAAATCGTTCAATCATTGTGGATTACGAGACTTTCAAGAGTTGGATTTGGACTAACTTGTTAAAGTCTTTCCTGGAAGCAACATTTGGAGGAAAGAGGCAGAAGTCTACTCCAAGTTTCTTGAACCTGTGAGTACGAGACGTGTGAGTCAAGAAACAAGGCCTTCTCCACAACCATGATCATAAAAGAAATTGGAGGGAAGAACATTTTAAATTGTGGAGACCTAAATTATTACAAGAAGGACTGATCAAAAAGTCCAACTACATGTTTCATGTAGTTAACCTAGAGATATGATAAATTTTGTGAGGCTAGGGGATAATGTTAACTCAAGGATCTTGTCCTAATGTGAGAGGAGGAGAAAGTCAAAGTTTACGTGGAAGCTAGGCAAGTAAAGTAGCCAACCGATATCCTTATTACCGGATTGGATAATGATGACGTGATTCTAGGCATCGATTGGATGATCAAGTATATGGATAAGATAGATGATACTTGTCATGTGTTCAAAGGAAGTGAGCTACTAGACCCGCTAGTGATGATCTCTGCGATGAAAGCAAGTAAGCTGGTAAGGAAAGGATGTGAAGCATACTTATGTTATGATTTGGAGAAAGAAGGAAAGATTCAATTGAAATACATTCCAGTTGCACGCGAGTTTAAGGATGTTTTTCAAGATAAATTACCTGGATTGCCACCTACTAGGCAAGTTGACTTTAGAATCGATCTAGAGCCTGGAACTAGACCAATTTCTAAAGCTCCGTACAGAATGATACATGTGGAAATGCTTGAGTTGAAGAAGCAATTGGAAAAATTGGCAAATAAAGGATTTATTCAGCCAAGTGTATCGCCATGGGGAGCGCCAGTATTGTTCGTGAAGAAAAAAGATGGTACAATGAGGCTATGTATCGACTATAGAGAACTGAATAAGATGACGATTAAGAACAAGTTTTACTACCACGAATTGATGGTTTATTAGATCAGTTAAAATGAGCAAAGGTGTTCTCCAAGATAGACCTACGGTCAGGCTATCACAAGTTGAAGATTCAAGAAGATGATATCCATAAGACAACATTCAGGACTCGGTTTGTTGTGGTCTTTACCGATGACATATTGGCTTATTCACGAAGTAGTGAAGAGCATAAAACATTTAAAAGCAATTCTCCAAGTATTGATGAAAGAGAAGCTTTATGTCAAGTTGTTCAAGTGTGACTTCTGGATGAATGGAGTAACATTCCTAGGGACACATGATTACTGCAGATGGAGTCAAAGTTGACCCATCCAAGATCGAAACCGTGCTAGCATGGGAACCACCTAAGAACGTCAAAGAGATACGTAGTTTCCTAGGATTAGCAGGATACTATAGACCTTTTGTAAAAGGGTTTTCCATCATAGCAAGACCTATGACCAACTTACTTCAGAAGAAGGCAAAGTTTATATGGACTGACAAGTGTCAAGCAAGCTTTGAAGAGATAAAGAAGAGGTTGACTACTGCACCTGTGTTAGCTCAGCCGAATGGAACGCTAGGGTTCATTGTTTACAGTGATGCATCTAAAATGGGCTTGGGATGCGTCTTGATGCAAAATGAAAGAGTCATCGCCTATGCATCAAGACAACTGAGACAATATGAGCAGAACTACCCTACACATGACTTGGAGTTAGCAGCAGTAGTTCATGCACTTAAGATTTGGCGGCATTACCTATTTGGGACGACGTGTAAAATCATGACAGATCATAAGAGCTTGAAGTACATTTTCACTCAAAAAGAGTTGAATATGAGACAAAGAAGGTGGTTGGAGTTGATAAAGGATTATGAGATACTATATCATCCTGGTAAAGTTAATGTGGTGGCTGATGCTTTGAATAGGAAGTCAGCTCAAGAAAAAGCGATTGCTCGATTAACTGTACAAGTTGAAATACAAAAAGATCTGATTTGTAGTGGCATTGAAATATGGGTTCAAAAAGAACAAGGGTATCTGTGCACCTTGGAGATAGTGCCCAATTGGTTGGAAGAAATTCAACAAGAACAAGTAAGTTGTCCTAATTTAACCAAAATAAGGTCAGTGATCGGAAGTGGTGAATCTTCAGATTTCCATATCGATATTGACAATATAATAAGATATGAGGGAAGGGTATGTGTTCCTCAAGATGAAGAGTTAGAAAAAGGATTCTTGTTGAAGCCCATGCAACACCATATTCCATACATCCAAGATCGAACAAGATGTATCGGAATAATAAACCTTACTTCTGGTGGCAAGGTATGAAGAAAGATATTGCTGAGTTTGTGTCACGGTGTCAACATGTCAACAAGTTAAGATTGGACACCAAAGGCCAGGAGGAGAACTCCAATCATTGGAGATACCGGAGTGGAAATGGGAACACATCACCATGGATTTTGTAACCAGTCTACGTAGTAGTAAGGGTTATGACTCCATATGGGTGGTGGTTGATCGATTAACAAAGACTGCAAGATTTATTCCTATCAAGGAAACTTGGGTTGTGAACAAGTTAGCAGTGGAATTCGTGAATCAGATAGTCAGATTATATGGAGTTCCTATGACCATAGTTTCAAATTGAGATGGACGATTTACTTCCAAATGTTGGAATCGAATACATATAGTAATGAGAACCAAGTTAAATTTTACAATAGAGTTTCATCCACATTCGGATGGTCAGTCAAAAAAGATTATTCAAACCTTGAATGACTTGTTGGGGTCTTGTGTACTTGATTGGGGCTAGTATGGCCACATCATTTACCATGAGCCGAGTTCATTTACAACGAAATTTGGCATGCATCCATTGGGATGGCACCATATGAAGCATTGTACGAAAGGAAATGTCGAACCCCATTATGTTGGGATGAGCCTGCCGATGTCATTGACACGGCTCCAGACAAAGTTAAAAGTGATATTGAAAAAAGTTGCTTTGATTCGAGAAAGGATGTTGGTTGCACAGAGTTGACAAAAATCGTATGCTGATAAGCGCCGACGCCGCTAGAGTTTGAAACAGGGACACGTGTTTGGCTGAAAGTTTCACCGACTCGTGGAGTCAAACGGTTTGGTATCAAGGGGAAGTTAAGTCCTCGATATATTGGACCGTTTGAGATTTGGAAAAAGTTGGTAAAGTATCTTATCGTTTAGCATTACCGCCACCAATGGGGATGGTGTACATTCATGTATCATAGCTAAGGCAGTATCAACCAGATCCGATCCATGTACTCAGTTATGATGCTATTGAGATAGAGCTTGATCAGACCTATGTCGAGTTCCCTATGGCCGTGCTAAACAGAAAGAAGAAGAAGTTAAGAAATAAAGAAATTTCATTAGTGAAGATCCAGTGGCCCCGAAGGGGAATGGAAGAGGCTATATGGGAAACAGTTGAACACATGGAGAGAAATTATCCAGAGGTGTTTAGCTCTTTGATCAATGATTGGGACAAAAGCAAAGAGTAGTACCTAACTTTTCCACTAACTAATGTGCTTATATAGTTCTATGTTTATGTGATTTATGTGTGTGTGAATTGATTTGTGTTTGCTAACATAGGAAGTGATAGACTTTCCTAGTATGAGTGTGATGACCCCGCTAACGTGATAATAATCTATGCTTGCACGAAATGCAAAGATAGGTTAATTATGTGATTGACGGATTCAGTCTTCTAATGAGCTGTGTACTAAAGTTTCGGGACGAAACTTTTTCTTAAGGGGTGTGTGATGTAAAAGCTAGGATTTTCGAATCCTAATAAAGGATGATTAAGTTAATCATCGACATGAATTGACCCATAAATCGCGAATAGTGTGTAGATGACGAATATGAATTCCACCATTATGATTTTGGCGTAAATTTGGACGTATGGGGGAAATTTTACTTTTTCCTCCGGGGAATAATCTTTACCCTCTGGTATTATTTGGAGCATTTGGGAGCTTCAATTAATAAAATTGCAGTTGAGAGAAATGATCAGGACATCTGATATGTTCTAGATATGAAATAACATGGAAAGGCAAAATGGCCAAAAGAGCCGCTATTTCGTTTCTTAGCGGCTAAGAAAGACGGCTTAGGAATACACGTTTTCCGAGAAAGTTGCGGAATAAATATCCACACATGTCAGATTTATTATTCCAATTTCGAGAAGTTTGGAGAAGGGGCTCAAACCGCCTTCGGATCGATAAAATGATAATTATCGACTTTGCTAAAGGATAATTATCGTCTTCGCTATAAATAGCGAAAATTCATTTATTAAATCATTTCCTTTCACGTTTCCTCGTAAATGCTCTGATTTCTCTCAACCTTCAAATTCAGATCTACTCTTCGTTTGTAATCCGATTTCAATTTCGTTTGAGTTTTCGGATTCCTCTCTTCGTCCTCTTCATTTTGGTACCGAGTTTCTGCGTTTCCGTTGAAGTTATGGCAAGGTCGAGCATCCCCCTTATATGGCCGGTCCCGTCGCTCGGATTCCGGTGAATCTGATGGTGTCCGAGCGTAGCCTGCGTCGTTGTGATTCCGAATCTTCTTTCGGATCGTCAATCGGGTTAGTAACGAATAAGTTATGAATTTATTCGTTTTCAGTATTGCGATTTGGCCTAAATTGACCTTAGGCTTGTCAAAATGGATAATTGGAAATTCCATTATGCTCGTTACATTATTCTGGTGCTTATGGACTATTTGTTTGATGAGATCTGATGACAGTTGGGTTGAGAAACTGCCTGCGGGCAAAAGGTTATTCTGATGAAATTTAAATAATTAATTAAAGATTAATTAATTAAATTAGGAATCTAGAAAACGCTATAAGCTAATTAAATTCAAAGGAATGAATTTAATTGATGTTTGAAGCAAGAAGTTTAATACGAGGAATATGATATTCTCGACAGGTGGTGTTGAAGACGGTAGACTAACTATAGCTTAGTTGCTCAGTGAGCGTATCCACGTAAGTCTTCGGACTTACTTAGCTTCGATCTGCAGAAACCCGTGCCTGAGAGATTTATATCTCACTGTGTTGATATGTGTTGTTGTTTTGAAATGCTTGTTGTGTTGAAATGTGAATGTTGATATGCATTGAGATGTGTTATGTGTGAAGCATGCTTGATATGTTTATGATGAAAATGACATTATGATTGTGTAAAGCATGCTTAATGTTGTTGTGATTATTATCATGTCATAATTATGAGAAATGGTTAAATGAATATGTGTTAGCCTATTGAGGCGTGCTATTGAATGACATGATAAGCTTGCTGAAACATGATAATGTATGAGATGATAAGCCTTTTGAGGCATGTGATATGATGATGACTTGTAAAGGTCAAGAGTATGTACAGTGAGTATTTTGCAGTGAATACCGGAGCTCGGTCAAGCCCGGATCACTTGCGTTTGTATAAGAATGACACCGAGTCTGATGGACTTCAGCCTCGGGTCGCACACTTAATGAAAATGGTAAATGTTTGCATTAACATGAATGGCAAAATGTTGCATGTGGTTAGGGGTTAAGACCATAACCCACCACGAGAAAGCCTGGCCCGTAGACTTGATCAGTCTGGCTACGACCTAAGAGCAAATGTCTGAATTAACCTAATCTGTGCAATGGTGAGCTCACACCAAAGCCAGAACCGTATAAGCAATGGTTCCGGATTAATGGGTCCGGGATCGCAAATTGTAAATTTCATACTGCATTCACGTGCATCATTCATAAAAGCATGATATCATCTCATGAGCACGGTATATGGTATTTGAATATATTTGTTGTGTTGTGATGTGATGATATAATCTCTCGTGGATAGATTATGATCGGTAGCTAACGGTTTTAAACTGAATCTTTTTTAGGTAATGCTGATCATAGGAACGCTTCAGGGATGTCAGCTGCAGGGTGTGGACAGCCGGGGCAGTGTTAACCCAAGGGTTGGTTGAACTTGCTTTTGAAAATAATCGCTTGCAAGCGAGTCTTTTGTTGATTGTGTGCAACTGTGTACACATGTTGATTTCAGGCTGAAGTTTTAAGACACCTGTTCAGGTGTCATGTTTTAAAGTGTTGTTTTGGGCTATACATACTAACTTCATGCATGGTTGTTATGTAAACAATTTTCTAAATGACAGGTTGAATGTTTTCATTATTTCTTCGTGCTTCTTGTTGCAAGGTCCTATTTGTGAAGTTGTTGTCAGGCTAACTGATGGGACCCACTGTGTGGTCCTTAGCCTAGTGACGTCTTGGGTTACTTAAAACTCGGGTCGTTACAAACCTTTTGTATTTATTCTCAAACTCTACACACTCTTCTCTCAAGGGGTACATCTACTAAACACAAAACTAGAAAAAGCATAGTAAATCAACATTTTTTTTGAAGAAAAAACACATTTTAGTTTTTATAAACATACAAATAATATTATACTATGAACAATTACAATTTAAAATTACGTGTTATACAAATACTTTTTTAAATATATTTACTAAAATAAAATCATAACAAGATATTTTTTAAAAAAATACTCATTTTAAATTGATCAAGTAGAGATATTTTGGTCAAATAATCTATCAATATAAAAAATGAAGTAATTTATGTCATGTTTTAATTCACGAGTAATATAAGGGTGTATTAAGTTCACTTTTAATGGCAGAAAACTAGTTTTTTTAATTATCTATTTATACTAGTTTTAATATATTTATTTTACATAATTAATAAATAAAAATAAATTACATATTTAATGTTGAAGTTTTATCTAAGGTAAACATATTTTACATTATTTCATAATTTTTTTGATAAATATAATTCAACTAAAAAATCTACAAATGTATTTGATAATAACATGATCAAAAAATTGTAATATTAATTATTTTATAGTCAAACTTTAAAAAAACAAAATCGCACAAGGTATGCATTAAACTATTTATATTATACAACGTGGTTTTGATAAACAAATTATCAAAAAGACGGTTTGTTAAAAATAAAAAATTTTAAAAGGTATTCTTTAAAAAAATAATAAAATAGGTCCACATATATGATTATTATATTTTTGATAATCGGTTAAGAAATGTCACAATAAATGTCAAATTTTAGCCTTAGAATTTTTTTTTTGTTTGGAGACAATAGTCCCACCGTGTTTTATTATAACTGATGATGGAAAAAAACTAACCAGGGACGGACCTTTGGCTCTCCACGCCGCGCGCATTGTTCTTACAACGGGTGTTGTTGAAAAATATTCTTCCTAATTAGCTATATCACCAACTCAGAATCACAATCAACTTGAACACACCTAAACCACTCTCCCACGCATGGTATAATCCCATACAAAAGTCCCCAGAGTTCGGCCATCGGTGTTGTTACGTTACCGATCGATATTGAAAACAAAACGATAGTCCCCCACAATCCAATCATACCATGAAAATGGGTGACCAAGTGTCAGATTCACACTCAACTTGAACACACCGCAAACCACTCTCCCATGCATGATATAATCCCGTAAAAAATGGGTGACCAAGTGTCAGATTCACACTCAATTTGGCCATCGGTTTCCGCTACGCAGGGGCGGCCCTTGGGGGGGCAGGGTGGGGCAGCCGCCCCCTCCAAAAAAATTATTATTATTTTCTTTTTGAAAAAAAATCGTTTCAAAATGGGTTGTGGCTTCTCTCGTTTATAAAATTGTTTTCTATGATTTTTTTTTAAAAAAAATTATGCTTGTGTTATATTTAAATGTTTTTGTTTGGATCTTTCGCCGAAGTGAACGAAACTTCAAAAGAATTTCCCGTTTTAGACTCGGAGTGAAGTAATTCACCAAAATGCACGAGATTTGTTGTTTGGATTAAATGCGCGGTCTTAGACCACACTCTTATTTGCAAAAAGCGTTGTCGAAGACAACGTTTTAATATTTGAAATAAAGATAATAAAAACACAAATAGAGGTGCGATTCTAGACCGCGGCTATAGTGTAACGTTTTTGAAAAAAAAAAGGGAGAATTTGACATACTAGGCTTTTTTGAGTTTTTGTTTAAGAAAGTGTACCCTAAATTTTTTACCACTTTCATTTAATAGTAGGTAAAAATTATTAACCCTTCTATTTAGAAAGAAAGGAATAAATGATATTTGTTATTTGTTATATAAGTATAAGTTTTAATTTTTAATTACTGAATTTGTTTTCTTTTATTATTTTTCTTGCTTTTTTTTTATTTTTTATTTTCTTTTTTATTTTCTGGACCGAATTTCTCATACCGGAATTTCTCATACCAGAATTTTTCATACCAGAATTTTCATACCAGAATTTTCATACCAGAAATTATCATACGAAGAGTTCATACCAGAAATTATTTTTTATTTTTTTTATTTTCTAAAATAATTTTATCATACCAGAAATTTCTCATACCAAGAATTTTTATTATACTAGAATTTTTATCATACCAAAAATTTTATCATACCAGAAATTTCTCATACCATAAATTTTTTCGTGCTAGAAATTTTTTCATACTAGAATTTTTATCATACCAGAAATTTTATCATACCAGAAATTTTATCATACCAGAAGTTTTTTTGTCTTTTTTATTTTTTTTTTTATAATTTTCTGGTATGAGTTTCTGGTATGAAATTCATACCAGAAACTCATACCAGATTTTTTTTGTTTTCTTTTTGTCTTTTTTTATTTTTTATAAATTACATACCGGAAATTTACATACCGGATTCACATACCAGAAGTTAAAAAAATATAAAATAGAAAATTCAGCATTGACACAATTGGTACTGCTACTGTCTTCTTCTTGCTCCTGTCTTCTTCTTGCTTCTTTTGGTCTTTTTTGACACAATTAGTCACAAATATCATACCAGAAGAGAATCAAACCTTCCCACGCAGCGGTCACATACACTGTAATGCTTTGACCTGGCAGGTCTGAAGAACAAAATTGTGCACTCAATTAAAGTCACATATTGAAGTCATAAGAGAACAATATCTCATCATGATAATGGAGAACTAACTCACTTTGTAATTTGGCAAGTATTGCACTCATTCTCAGAATATATAATATTGTCATAGGGATAGACAAATATACATTTAGATGCATTCTCTTTTGTCGCAGATCCTGGATCTAAGAAGCTTGTCAATAGAAAGAAAAAGAATGTCAACACCAATAGCTACAATACTCAGATACCTGCAAGAATATATAACATATGAGAGAAAGGAAAATAAATTGTATCACAAATCACCAAATAAGACGTTTTGTTAAAAGAAAATACTTCAAACTAGTAGTACCTGTGAACTTCACTAAGATAATAACTAGGGATGTAGACAAATGATGACTGTCACGCTAGAAAGGTAGCACAAAAAGCTTTACATTTATAAACTCGAACTAAATCCTAAACTACCTAGCGAAACCCGCAGTGTACGGATCGTTATGTAGAAAGGTAAGTATTCCGAGGTCGAACTCAAAGACTAAGGTGAAATCGAGTCAAGCAATGATCAAAAATAGTGTAAATCTAGGCTAAGACAAGATGAGGAACAAAGAAAACGGAAAACTCAATGTTTTTGTTGGTTTTTATGGTCATCAAGCAAGGGTCATAACTCATGCAAAGCAATAAATCAAACCAAAACAAATAAACGAGTAAAACGAGATATTGATCAAGAGAAAAGGAAGACGGATTCTAGGGGTTGGAAATTCCGGTTATGGCATAAAACTCAAGTTATCTATTCATTCTTTGGATTGATTATGATATGTTGGGATTAAGTGTTCCTAAAATGGGATCAATTACCGGGTAAGTCTCATGATCCAACTAATCCACACCTAAGGTCTCATTACCGGTTAAGTCTCTAAGAACCTAAGGGGAGGAATTCAACACAAACCGGATTGTTTAATTAGGGATCTAACCTATCCTCACCGGGTAAGTCTCGGAAAGGGAAGTCCTAATCAACTATCCTAGCACATTTAATCCAATGGCGGCTTATTAGGCTCACCATTACCTAAGGTTTTGCTATTTTAGATTCTAAGGGCAAGGATTACCGGGTAAGTCTCTCCTAACACTTAGTCGCTACACTAGGACACCCTAGGGTAGGTTAAACTCAGCAAAAACTTAGGGTTTCAACAATTTTATGAACCTAAGATAAGATCCTTCGAACCAGGAAGAACCACGGTTTGTTCTACAGAAACCACGACCGTGGTTCTTCAAGAACTACCCGTGATTTCTAACAGTAGCTACGTTCATAAACAAAAAATCATCCAAAGGTAAATCTAAGTTCGTCCTATCATAGATCTAGCCATAACCATCCTTTCCTTACCCTAGAATCACATCAATCTAGCCTACAACATTCATATTAGAAATCAAAACAAACAAGCATAGATTCATGACCTCCATTGCAAGAAAATGAGAGAAAGAAGATGAACAAATGAACTTCAAACACAATCTAAATCTGAAGATGAAATTAGAACGACTTACAACCCTTCCAAAGGAAGGTTCAAGAGTTCAAAAACTTCTAGGAATAAATCCGAAAATACAAGAGCTAAGTGTGTCTTCTCCTCTCCTCTTCAATGGCAATGGCTCCTTTCTTCTTCTTCTTGCACTTTCCTTCCTAGAAAAAGTCCTTCTTCTTCTTGGAATATATTTTGTCAAAGAAAAATGGAGAATATGTGAGCTGCTCTCAAAACTACCCAAATCCCAGCTGCCTCTAACAACTATCAAGGACCACTTTTATAACCAATTTCTTCATGAGCTGGCCATGAGAGTCGTGGCACAGCTGTCACGAGAATCTGGCAAAATCCACGGTCATTTCCACGGCCGTGGTTCTTCAGAGAACCGTGATTCTGTGCAGAAACTTCGCCTTGGATCATTAGGCTGTGGTTTGGTGCATGGCCTGTGTTGGCAAGGTTCCTTGAGTCTTTCTCAGCCCTTGCCTTGCGTTCTAATGAGTTTGGAAACGTGTCCTCTAAATGAGCGACCCTCAAACGTGTCGTTTTGGCTCGAAACTTCCCGAAATACCTACAAAACACACACAAGTCCGTGTAGACGTCTATCTCGACAAAATACATGTTTTGAGTGCAAAACGTATTGGACTAGTGCTAGATAATGCATGATTGAGCGAGAATTCTACCTAAATGTGCACCTAAAACTATGCTATAAATCGTGTTATCAAAATACCCCATACTTAAGGTTTGCTCGTCCCCGAGCAAATTCCCAACTATAGACTAAGAGATGACATGATTTATATATGCAGAAAAATGGCAAAATCTTTTTGGTTTTGTGCTTCTACTATTGGATCACCTTCATAGTCGTGATCAATGGCAATTGAATAAGCAATTATGTATCAAACAATAAAGACATGGAAAGACAATTGTACTTAACTCAAAAACATGCATGAGTTGGGAGGACGGAGATGTCAAGAAGATCAAGAGTCTATCCAATCTAGATTACTAAGTCTTACAAACATGCAAGTAGGTCATAAGGGCTTGTGACATAAAAGGCTAAGAAACGTTTCAATTGGGGAGGGGAATTTTCTAGGTATGTGATGCTAATCCGGGAACGGAACTAACTTCACTTCCTTGTCCTCGATCAACTTTCCCCAAGTGCATATTTTTCCCTATCTTGCTTTCTTTTCTTTTTCTTTAGCTCATTTTTGAGACAATGGCATTGGTGTACAATAGCCGAAACCTCGGTGATTAGCCATCCTCGGGCTTTTTCTCTTTTTCGAGGTGCATCCACACCGGGCACACATACCAAAGCTCGTTAGGGCTATTGGCTCATTTGACTTTGGCAAGGCACCAACACCCGATTATGTGAAGTGTACCGAGTTACTTGTCATTTAAACCAACGCCCCCAAACCTATTTTGGCTACACTTCCACAATAATTTCAGCATTCCATTCACGACATTCTTTTCATTACATCTTCACCCCGCACTTGCTTTTTACACATTCAAACACACTAGCATGCTCCTATTCCCGGATGGGTTTTAAAAGGAGGTCAAATTTTATATCAATTGAGGTGCTCAAGCAATCATGATCAAGATGAGAAGTAGAGAAAGATGAAGTGCCTTATTCATTCCTAGATGGTATGCAAGAACTATCATGTAATTTCGATTTTCAATACTCAATCCATTCTAGGCAATCATCATGATCTCAAGTCATTCATGGAATTCAAGAGAAGTAGTTCAAGTCCACATATGCATTTATCAATTCAACACATAAGGCCATTCATAGCCAATCACAAGACAAGTTTCATCATTAGGATCATATCCAAGCCTAGAAAGCACAAAAAAATTTTTAAATTTTCTGATTTTTATGGAATTTTCGATTTAAGTATGTACAATGCAAGATATGTGCAAATATTAACCTATCCTAGATGCTCATCATGCAAAGGATCATGCAAACCCCACCCCATACTTAGAAACACATTGTCCCCAATGTGGTATTCAAGTAAAGAGAGTGAAAGAAGGTTCTCACAATGTAAAATGGTTTTCTTCGGTATTTGGGAATTCCTAAGAGGATTGATGTTGGATGATCCTTTCAACCATGGTAGGGAGCTCTAAGCATCCTTCAAGCTTTGAAACCCGCGCTAGGCACCGCTAGCCGTCCAAGTTCCGCGTCCGCTCCACCCATGATTGGTGAGGGTTTCATCATCATCATTTCCAAGAAAGGCTTCCAATGCCACTAATGTTCTAGCACACATAGAATAGACAAAACACACAAAGCACACAAAAACAGAAAAATCTAAGCTAAAATGAAGAAAAAAATGTTACCGATGGGTTGCCTCCCACCAAGCGCTTCTTTAAGGTCATTAGCTTGACCAAACTCGGGAGCGTTTATGCAAGGTGAAGCGGGGCGATCATGTCTATTGGGGCTCCCGGAATGTACTTCTTCAAGCGATGCCCATTCACTTTGAAATCTCCACAATGCTCCCCTCCTATCTCAATAGCTCCATGGGGAAAGATCTTCTTTACCACATATGGCCCGGTCCATCTTGATTTGAGCTTTCCGGGAAAGAGCCTTAGCCTCGAGTTGAAGAGAAGGACAAGATCTCCTTCACTTAACTCTTTTGGAATGATCCTCTTGTCATGCCACCTTTTGGTTCTCTCCTTGTAAATCCGGGCATTCTCATAAGCTTCCAACCGGAGTTCCTCAAGGGCATTGATATCAAGCAATCTCTTCTCTCCCGCCTCCTTGAGGTCAAAATTTAGCCACTTAATGGCCCAATAAGCTCTATGCTCCATTTCCACCGGAAGATGGCAAGACTTGCCATAGACCAATTTGTAGGGAGTGGTGCCAATAGGTGTCTTGAAGGCGGTTCTATATGCCCATAGTGCGTCATTGAGCTTCATGGCCCAATCCTTCCTTGTTCTAGACACCGTCTTCTCGAGGATGGCCTTGATTTCTCGGTTGGAGATCTCCACTTGGCCACTAGTTTGGGGGTGGTAGGGTGTGGCCACTTTATGAGTCACCCCATACTTGGCCAAAAGTGCTCCAAAATTCCTATTTGTGAAGTGCTTCCCTCCATCACTAATGATCACCCTTGGTGTTCCAAACCTAGGGAAGATCACTCGGTTGAAGAACCGCACCACCACCTTGGCATCATTCGTAGGAGAGGCGATTGCCTCTACCCATCTTGACACATAGTCCACCGCCAATAGGATGAATAGATTGCCACATGAAGAAGGGAATGGTCCCATGAAGTCTACACCCCACACATCAAAAATCTCAACTTCTTGGATGTTGTTCAAGGGCATTTCATTCCTCCTTGAGATGTTCCCCGTTCTTTGGCAAGCATCACATGCCGCTACAAAACCTTGCACATCTCTAAACAAGTTAGGCCAATAAAAACCGGATTGCAATACCTTGGCACACGTTTTGTGTGAGCTAGCATGGCCTCCACATGGTAGGGAGTGACAATGCCGGATCACACTCTCCATTTCATCTTCCGGTATGCATCTTCTAAGCACCCCATCCGGGCCTCTCTTGAATAGAAGTGGCTCGCTCCAATAGTAATGCCTTACATCGTTGAAGAACTTCTTCCTTTGTGAATATCATAATCCGGGAGGCACTTCTTCACACACCAAGTAATTCACAATGTCGGCATACCATGACTCACTTCCTCTAGCCACTTGGAACAAGCATTCTTCCACCATTTGCAATTGTTCATCCCGGAACGAGTCATCTATCGGAATGTTGTCTTTCCCAAGCTCCAATGGTGGGAGTCTACTAAGGTGATCCGCCACCGAGTTCTCAGATCCCTTCTTATCTCTTATCTCCAAATCAAACTCTTGAAGAAGAAGGATCCACCGAATCAACCTTGGCTTGGCATCCTTCTTTGTAAGTAGATAACGGATCGCCGCATGATCCGTGTAAACTATGACCTTCGCTCCAACAAGGTACGAGCGGAACTTCTCAAATGCATACACTACCGCTAACAACTCCTTCTCGGTAGTAGCATAATTGAGTTGGGCATCATCTAGCGTCTTGCTAGCATAGTAAATAGCATGAGTGCGCCCTTCTTTCCTTTGCCCCAAAACGGCCCCAACGGCCACATCACTTGCATCGCACATAATCTCAAATGGTAGACTCCAATCCGGAGGTTGCATGATAGGTGCGGAGATCAAGGCGTTCTTCAACCTACAAAACGCTTCAAGACAATCTTTGGAAAACACAAAATCAACATCTTTCATTAGTAGGTTAGTGAGAGGCTTAGAAATTTTAGAGAAATCTTGAATGAACCTCCGGTAAAAACCGGCATGCCCTAAGAAACTCCTTACCCCCTTCACCGAGGTAGGTGGTGGCAACTTCTCTATTGTTTCAATCTTAGCCCTATCAACCTCAATGCCACGGTTAGACACTAAGTGTCCTAACACAATCCCTTCACTTACCATGAAGTGGCATTTTTCCCAATTTAAGACAAGATTTGTTTCCTCACATCTTTGCAACACCAATGACAAATTAGCTAAGCAATTATCAAAAGAAGAACCGTAAACAGAGAAATCATCCATGAACACTTCCATGATATTTTCTATGTATTCCGAAAAGATAGCCATCATACACCTTTGAAAGGTGGCGGGTGCATTACACAACCCAAATGGCATTCTCCTATATGCAAATGTACCCCATGGACATGTAAAAGTTGTTTTCTCTTGGTCATCGGGGTGGATAGGGATTTGGAAGAATCCACTATACCCATCTAGATAGCAAAAGTGAGAGTGTTGAGCTAATCTTTCTAGCATTTGGTCAATGAAGGGGAGGGGAAAGTGATCTTTCCTAGAGGCCATGTTCAATTTCCTATAATCTATACACATTCTCCATCCCGTGACCGTCCTAGTTGGTATTAGTTCATTGTTCTCATTAGTTACTACCGTCATTCCACCCTTCTTAGGTACTACATGAACGGGGCTAACCCACTTACTATCCGAGATAGGGTAGATAATTCCCGCATCTAGCAACTTAATGATTTCCTTCTTGACCACCTCTTTCATTATAGGATTCAATCTCCTTTGATGTTCAATAGAGGGTTTGTGGTTATCTTCCATCATTATCTTATGCATGCACAAAGATGGCTTAATGCCAACCAAATCATCAATAGTATAACCAATGGCTTTCCTATGCAATCTTAGTTCATGCAGCAATTTAGCAAGTTCATCATCACTCAAGCATGCATTAACAATCACCGGATATGTAGAATTATCACCAAGGAATGCATACTTTAAATGAGAGGGGAGGGGTTTGAGTTCAAGTGAGGGAGGACCTTTATCAGTTGAAGACGATCCAAACAAGGTTGGATGAGATGAATCCAAAGCAAATGAAGACTCTACTTGGCTCCTAGAAGCTTGATCATCATCAAGAGCTGATCCAGGGAAAACCACGGTTGGAAACACGGCTTGATCATCTTCCACGGCCGTGGTTCTTGACAAGCTTGCTTCTCGGAGTTGTCCAGAGAGTTTGACGGCCGTGGAACCCAAATCTCGACCGTGGAATTTGCAGCTGTTCACAATTTCTTCATGGCTCCCAAATCCAACTCTTGGCTCTTCTTCCAAAGCCTCCAAGGCCTTGATCTCTTCATTGCATTCCTCCTCAATGTCCTCCTCCATCATACTCAAGGTAAGAACCTTTTCCAAGGGGTCCTTGATCAAAATCGAGCTCACCATTTCTCTAGATTCTTCTTGCTCGACTATGTTGAAGATATCTTCATCAAGGGTTGGCCCTTTCATCATTGTGGACAGCTTGAACTTGATGTTCTCCTCTCCAATGTTGAAGGAGAGAGTCCCGTTCTTGCAATCCACTAAACATCCGGAGGTAGCTAAGAAAGGTCTTCCTAGGATGATGGGAACCGGGTAATCCGCCGGAATGTCCAACACTACAAAGTCAATAGGCACATAGAACCCTCCCAATTGCACCGGAATGTCCTCAAGAATCCCAACTGGATGAGTGATAGAACGGTCCGCCATATAGAGGGTCATCTTGACCGGCTTTGGCTCTCCTAACCCGACCTTGTTGCTAAGTGCAAGCGGTATGATGCTTACACTTGCTCCAAGATCACAAAGGGCCTCGTATTTCACATCTCCCACTCCTATTGGGACGCAAAAAGAGCCCGGATCCCTTAGCTTGGGAGGCATTGCTTCCTTCATTGTTTGGATTAATTCCGAGGATCTCTTGGTCATCCTAATCTCCCCATACTCCTCCAACTTCCTTTTGTTGGAGAGTATTTCCTTCAAGAACTTTCCGTATGCCGGCATTCCTAAGATGGCATCCATGAACGGAATGTTAATATGTAACTTGGACATTAGTTCAAGGAACTTACCAAAGTGATTGTCTAAACGAGCTCTTGCTCTTGATTGTGGGAACGGTAGTGGTGGCTTGTATGGAGGCGGTGCTACATAAGTTGGCTCTACATCCTTGCTCTTGCCTCCATCATCTTGCTTTCTTCCCTCTTCTACCACTACTTGACTCCCCTTAGCTTGGTCCTTGGGCAAAGGATCCTTCATACTCAACCCACTCCTTGTTGTGATAGCCAAAACTTGGCCTCTTGGGTTGTCTTCGGTTCTTCCGGGAAGCTTCCCCGGATCTCTATGTGCCTCACCCGCCTTTTGAAAGACTTGTGCTTCCAAGACCTTTTGAGCCTTAGAAATTGAAGTAACGGTGCTCTCAAGTCCACTCAATCTTCCTAGCAATTGTTCAAACATGACTTCGGTTCTATCCTTTGAAGGTTGAGTAAAACCGGGTGGAGGTTCTTGTGAAGCTCTTTGTGGTGGAGTTGTGCTTGTGGAGGCGGGAGGGTTCAAGGCTCCATCCGGATTAGAGTAAGAAAACCCGGGATGGTTGTGGTTTGGCCGGTAATTGTTGAATTGCCGGTTGTTGTTGAAATTTCTTGGGCCTTGGTAATTGTTGAAGTTGCCCCTTCCCATATAATTCACATCTTCCTCCTTGGAAGACAAGTTGGCTCGTGGAGGTGCTTGAGGAGTTGCTTGGCTCTTCAAGGTGGTAGTGCACAACTCTCTCAAGGACTTCAACTCATTGTTGATGGCGTCAAGCTTGAAATTGCTCATGGTGACTTCGCTCACCTCATATGCTCCCGCCTTTCTCCCTTCACTCTTCCTATGGGAGTATTTCTCAATCACTAGAGCTTGCTTCTCCACAAACTCCCAAGCATCATCTACATGTTTCTCCATAAATGTCCCACCGGAAAGAGATTGAAGCTTGAATTGGCTATCTTCATCAAGCCCCTTGAAGTAGATCTCCAATAGCTCAATCTTCGGTATACCATGGTGTGGGCAATCTAGGAGAAGGTCTTTGAATCTCTCCCAAGACTTGAACAAACTTTCTCTATCCCTCATCACAAAGGCATTGATCTTTCCCCTTAATTCGGTAGTCTTGGAAGGTGGGAAGAACTTGGTCAAGAACTCGGTTGTCATCTCCTCCCAAGTACCAACTCTCCCTTGTGGAATAGATTGATACCAAGCTAAGGCCTTGTCCTTAAGAGAGAAGGAGAAAGCTCTTAGCTTATGGTTGTTGCTCTCCAATCTCGGCGGTCTAAGAGTCTCCATCAAAATCTCATAATTCATCAAATGTTGGTGAGGAGACTCTCCTTCCATCCCTCCAAATTGGTTATGCCGGATCATTTGTAGAACTTGAGGGCGGAGCTCGTAATCATGGGTTGCGGGATCTCCTAGATTCACACCCGGTCGGTGTGCTCTTTGTGCCGGATCCATACGTTGCCCCAATGTTTGTGGCTCATCCATAGCAATGGGCACAACCCTAACGTTCACCGCCGGCTGCGGTTGTGGTGGAGGTGGAGGAGGTTGTTGACGGTTAAGCTCCCTTTGCACAAGTGCTTGCCTAATCTCCTCAATCTCCCTCCTAGTTGCCTCTTGCCTCTCATTGACAAGTCTCCTTTCTTCCTCCAAGAGCTCATCTCTTAGCCTAATTTGCTCTAAGGCTTCATCCAACTCAGCTTGGAGATTCCTACCGGCCATCTCTTTCTCTTTTCGAATGCTCTTGGATCTAGATCTAAGGGTTTTCTCCGGTTCGGGATCGAATGGAGCTAAATCCTTGCCACGAGATCTTCGCATACACCTAAAGAGTAAGAGGTGTCCTGAAAAGCAAAGACACACACCAAAGAGAGATCAAAAGCAACAAGAAAGATCTACACTATAAACAATCACGAAATGACTCAATCTAGACCTAGTCCCCGGCAACGGCGCCAAAAACTTGTCACGCTAGAAAGGTAGCACAAAAAGCTTTACATTTATAAACTCGAACTAAATCCTAAACTACCTAGCGAAACCCGCAGTGTACGGATCGTTATGTAGAAAGGTAAGTATTCCGAGGTCGAACTCAAAGACTAAGGTGAAATCGAGTCAAGCAATGATCAAAAATAGTGTAAATCTAGGCTAAGACAAGATGAGGAACAAAGAAAACGGAAAACTCAATGTTTTTGTTGGTTTTTATGGTCATCAAGCAAGGGTCATAACTCATGCAAAGCAATAAATCAAACCAAAACAAATAAACGAGTAAAACGAGATATTGATCAAGAGAAAAGGAAGACGGATTCTAGGGGTTGGAAATTCCGGTTATGGCATAAAACTCAAGTTATCTATTCATTCTTTGGATTGATTATGATATGTTGGGATTAAGTGTTCCTAAAATGGGATCAATTACCGGGTAAGTCTCATGATCCAACTAATCCACACCTAAGGTCTCATTACCGGTTAAGTCTCTAAGAACCTAAGGGGAGGAATTCAACACAAACCGGATTGTTTAATTAGGGATCTAACCTATCCTCACCGGGTAAGTCTCGGAAAGGGAAGTCCTAATCAACTATCCTAGCACATTTAATCCAATGGCGGCTTATTAGGCTCACCATTACCTAAGGTTTTGCTATTTTAGATTCTAAGGGCAAGGATTACCGGGTAAGTCTCTCCTAACACTTAGTCGCTACACTAGGACACCCTAGGGTAGGTTAAACTCAGCAAAAACTTAGGGTTTCAACAATTTTATGAACCTAAGATAAGATCCTTCGAACCAGGAAGAACCACGGTTTGTTCTACAGAAACCACGACCGTGGTTCTTCAAGAACTACCCGTGATTTCTAACAGTAGCTACGTTCATAAACAAAAAATCATCCAAAGGTAAATCTAAGTTCGTCCTATCATAGATCTAGCCATAACCATCCTTTCCTTACCCTAGAATCACATCAATCTAGCCTACAACATTCATATTAGAAATCAAAACAAACAAGCATAGATTCATGACCTCCATTGCAAGAAAATGAGAGAAAGAAGATGAACAAATGAACTTCAAACACAATCTAAATCTGAAGATGAAATTAGAACGACTTACAACCCTTCCAAAGGAAGGTTCAAGAGTTCAAAAACTTCTAGGAATAAATCCGAAAATACAAGAGCTAAGTGTGTCTTCTCCTCTCCTCTTCAATGGCAATGGCTCCTTTCTTCTTCTTCTTGCACTTTCCTTCCTAGAAAAAGTCCTTCTTCTTCTTGGAATATATTTTGTCAAAGAAAAATGGAGAATATGTGAGCTGCTCTCAAAACTACCCAAATCCCAGCTGCCTCTAACAACTATCAAGGACCACTTTTATAACCAATTTCTTCATGAGCTGGCCATGAGAGTCGTGGCACAGCTGTCACGAGAATCTGGCAAAATCCACGGTCATTTCCACGGCCGTGGTTCTTCAGAGAACCGTGATTCTGTGCAGAAACTTCGCCTTGGATCATTAGGCTGTGGTTTGGTGCATGGCCTGTGTTGGCAAGGTTCCTTGAGTCTTTCTCAGCCCTTGCCTTGCGTTCTAATGAGTTTGGAAACGTGTCCTCTAAATGAGCGACCCTCAAACGTGTCGTTTTGGCTCGAAACTTCCCGAAATACCTACAAAATGCACACAAGTCCGTGTAGACGTCTATCTCGACAAAATACATGTTTGAGTGCAAAACGTATTGGACTAGTGCTAGATAATGCATGATTGAGCGAGAATTCTACCTAAATGTGCACCTAAAACTATGCTATAAATCGTGTTATCAATGACTTTGCAACTAAGTAGTATACTCCTCTAAGTATAGCTAGATATATGATCTGATGTCATGTATGTCATTTCAAGCTCAACATATAAAACAATGATTCAAAATGTTCATGATAGTCTCATTTGGACTCTTCCACATTTGTTTCAAATTGAATTCTTTGACACGAGCTTCATCTATCAATTATATAAACATAAAATGCAACCATCAGAATGCAAACTGGACAATAAAGGATTGAAAATAATTTGTTTAAATTTCCAATAACACAGCCTTATGTGGAGTAATAGTTGCACACTTGATAGCCACATTATACATGCATATATACAACTCCAAACTCAGTACACGACACAACAACTACACATCCACCATCTAGTGTTTTGAGAGGAAATTGACCCAAACTCTTCATACCAGAAATTTCTATGAATTTTCTGGTATGAGATCCAATGAGATGTATGCAAATGAACGAGATATACAGGGATGATGAGACGGGGTGGTTGCAGGGTTGACAGGGGTGATCTTGCCGGTGGTTTCGACGAGGGCAACAACGGAGGGTGGTAGAAAGTGAAGCAAAGAGGGGAGGGGAGGGTGATGACAGAGGGAGTAAGTGAGGGTTGCAAGATTGAATATAGGGTTCCAGTTACGGCTCATGTTAAAGGCAACAAATTGACGATTATACACTTCTTCCTTCTGGTATGAGACTTATACACTTCTGGTATGAGACCTATACACTTATCGTCTTTATTGAAGAAGATCAGCCTTCTTCTTTATTGCTTCTAATGAGACCTGTACACTTCAAATTGATGAATCAACGAACGACATTTTACGTGATTTCACTTAAAATTGATGATTCAGAGAGAGAAATGGAAGATGGAAACAATACAAAACACACTTGCATAAAAACGAAGATGAATTTCAGATCTTCAAAGTAACGTTTTAGTTAAAGAAAAAGGAGGGGAGGCATCAAGCACACCTTAAACCCTAACCGATCGGCCTCCTTCTTCGATCGGTGACGCTCTTGTCACTACAAAAAATAATTCAATTAGCGACGGTTGTTTGCGACGGTAGAAAAGCCATTTGCCGACGCCAATCATCAATGGCGACGGAAGAAGCAAGCGACGCTAGAACAGGCGACGCGAAGTTTTTGCCGTCGCCAAAAATTCGCGACGGCTATGCGACGGTATTCTTCCGTCGCAACTATTTGGCGTCGGCAATAGCCATCACCACCTTCTCTGTCGCCAAATGTAAAGTTGGCGACGGCTACTGCAGTCGCAAAATGAATCCAAATGTAAAGATGAAACAACAGTAGGTTGTCAAATTTAACTAAAAGTAGTGGCTGGCAACAAGCAATTATTCATCTCTTACATAAAATGAGGATGATTCAACTGCAACTAACTCCTTTCCTTTAAAGAAAGGATAGCCAACCATTTGTCGAATAGTTCTCTCGTGATACTTTTTAAAACAAAAAACAAAATGACTATCGATCATCTTCATCACTAGCGTTCCTATTGTATAAGAGTTTGATTGATTCATAATAAAATACAAAGTGTAATAATGGAATGAATACACAATTTATAGTTATTATCCCGACAAATTCCCTAAGGATATGAACCAAAAAAATGTATAATCCTCTAATACCAGTATGTTGGTTTTGACAGAGGAGAAATGCAGAGGTTAAACAATATGTTGTTTCTTAAACAAAAGCTTGCTGGTGAGCATCAGATCATTTGCTTCTCATTGTCATAGATGACCATTTTGCCTTGCATTGAGATATCTGTAAACTCAAGTTTCATGATCAAATTCACTATACTGTCTGTCTGGTGATGCCTCAACTTCCTTCTGTTCACCGGACAAATAGATCTTTAATGCATGAAAATAATCCTTGATCAGCCATGTTATTTTTTAGTAGTTTAGTTATTTCCATCAAACTAAAAAGGGAACTCTTATATATGACCAATACAATAGCAAAACTATCAATCAAGAAACAAGACCTTTCCATGAGATCTAATGGAACAACACTAAAATTACGGAACTGTTCAGGACAAAAACTGCTGATACCTACCAACTGATTATTAAGAAAAGAACAATACAAAAATACTTGGCATGGTAAGGTAGCCACTTTAATTTCATCAAAGAAAATTAGTAAACCAATGGCTAAATTGTGTCGACTATGAACTGAAAAATAGTTGCAGCAAATTACCAAGAATTTTCCGTAGTTCTTTTGTTGTACAAGCTGCTTGTACTGGACCACACCTCCCAACCAAGTATACTTTTCTGAAGCAAAATTAAGATTACATGAGACTGTGCCACTCCAATTGCATGATAAATTTATTGCAAATGAATAAATTTAGACCTTATGAAGCTCTACTCTAAAGCAGAAAGTGCATGACTAGAAATATCAGTTATTTCTAACTCAGACATGGATTGTAAAAGGATTCTAGCGACATCAAGAGCCACATTGCCTTGTCGTACATACCTTTCACCATTTTAGAATTCAATTATTTTTATTATCAATATTCTGTACAGAATATGAAAGAACACCATGAGGTGAAAGAAAGATGAATAACTAATCTGTCTAGTAAATCTTGTTTTACAAAACCACTAATTTCCTATAATATATAGAACACAAAGTACGAAGTATAAATAACTAAACTAGCATGCCTTTAACACCAAACATGTCCAAGAATAACAACAGTATCTGTGCTTTGCAGATCCGGAGATAGATTTTTGCAATCTGGATGCCTATTATACCACCAAACAAATTCCCTAGCGGCATATATTCCATTCAAATCCTAAGAGAAGACGGTAAAACAATATGAAAAGCACAAGCAAAAGTATATTAACAACAGTATTTTGCATCATAATTATAGTTAGCAAAATTTGTATAAGATTTGTAGCTCTTTTTATTTCCTCCTCGACTTACTTCTCCATGTATACCGAGATCACGGTCATTTTCAGCTCCATATGCAAGAACCACCTGCTCAAACAACAGGACATGTGCATTTAAAGATCAAAACTAGTAACAATATCAAAGTTTATTGCACAAGTGGTTAGATCAAATTTGAAGCTGGAAACAATTTGTTCTTACAACATGATATATAATTCTTAAAGCTACTTTAGAGAAACTAATGATCCAAGAAGGCCTCCATAAGAAGGCCTACATAACAGGTGAAAAAAAAATATATCATAAATGATTGATTGCTAAGCAACTAGCACAAAAATGCAGAAAAGGAATTACAATACCTTTATGTTGATGCTTGATTTAACTAATTGTAGTCTATATCAAATTATTAACCAAAGAAATAGACCAAGTGAGCAAAGAAGCACATACCTGAGTGTTCCGGAGGAAAAGTTGATAGTTTGAGACTATTGAGTTTGACGAGAACTCGAGAAGAAGTTGAAGAACCCTAACCTTATGGGTGTTTGAGATAAAGACAAGAAGAGGAGAAGTTGACCCCGAGTATGAGATAAAGAGGAGAAGACGAGAAGATAGAAGTTGTGAGTGTGACGAGGTCCAAGAAGAACATACCTAAGTGGAAGTGTCGGAATCGCCGGAGAAGAAGACTAACCTTTTTCTGAGGAAGCGTCGGAGAAAAAGTGAAGCCCTTAATCGGAATCCTCATCGTTGGAGAACAATCCTAGTAGCCAACCTAATGAAATCGTCGAAGAAACCCTAGTAGTGGTATCGCCGCACTCGTTCGCTTCGCCCAGATCTAACTTCATTGAGTATCGCGATACGAGAGGAATGAGATAGTGCTAGCCCTTTTCATTTTGCTGAAAGTTGAATATATATATATATATATATATATATATATATATATATATATATATATATATATATATATATATATATATATATATATATATATATATATATATATATATATATATATATATATATATAACTTTGAATTTTAAATATTTTAGGAATCGAACCGAGCCGTAAAATTTTAAAGGGTTATAACGGTTTTATCATATTTTACCAAAAAAATAATTTTAGGAACCAAACCGTTAAATTCCGGACCAGACCAAATTATATTTATAACGGTTTTGAACACTGGGTGTTGTTCAGCTAAGGCACATTATTCCGGTAACGGCGCGCGGCTGAACGTAGAGCCGACTCGTGTCCCGAACTTTTTTTTTTCCAGAAACGAGTGAAAGTAATAGTTCAAAACTTATTAAGGAATAATTCATAACTTATAAAAGGATAGTTCATGAATTATAATCGTATAGTTCAAAGTGCAAAATTTATAAAGGATAGTGCATGACTTATAAAATGATAGTTCATGAATTACAATTGAATAGTTCATAACATATAAACGATTAATTTATAAATAATTTGATATAATATATTAAAAAGTAATAGTTCATGAATTATATGGGAATAGTTCAAAGTTTATAAGAGAATAGTCCATAAATTATAACATGGTAGTTCAAAAAAAATTTCCATTCGTTTCCAGAAAAAAAAAAAAAAAATGGACACGTGTCGGCTCTACGTTCAGCCGCACGGTCATACCGCAATAAATGAACCGTACCTGAACAAAAGCCTTTGAACACTTTACCCTCATTTATTTTCTTTTTACTTTTTTTAATTATAAAACGGCTTTGAACAATTTAATAGGATGAAACCGAACCGGATCAAATTATATTTAAAGGGTTATAACGGTTTTATCATATTTTAAAATGGTTTTAGATATTTTGTAAGATTTTTTTTATTAATATTATTTTTTTTAAAAAATTTACCGTAATATTTTCATATGGTGTCAAATAATTTGTTTATTGGCGTCGGTGATATAAGAGGTCGTCAATGGTCCATTCTATTAGCCACGGTAGAGATTAGCCGACGCCAATCACATGACTATTAGCGACGGTTCTATTTCACCGACGCCATTAATTGGTATTTAAGCCACGGTGATGTTCCCGTCGCTTTGCCGTCGCCAAATAAAGACCAATGGCGACGACAAAACTTGCCGTCGCCAACAAGCGTGGCTAATTGAATTATTTTTTGTAGTGTGTCCGGCATCAGCACCAGCACCACTAGAACTGAACTCCGGTGGCTGAAGCCGCCAGAAGGCAGCAACGAGCTTCCGAACCGAAACCAGTCCTCCACTATTATTCGCTTCTCTCCTTGCCTTCCGATCCCCGACCCCGTCCAACTCAATCACCGACCTATCCACCACCAACATTAGCAACATTATTTCCGAACTTCCACCGGAGAAGAGGAGTAGGCCGTCCAGCCGCTTGCCAGAAGTTGAGATCTGGAATGTGGAACGAATGAGAAAAAGAGAGGAGAGAAGGAGAAGATGGGGCGAGAGTTTGAACTTTGAACGGTTAAAAATAAAATGGGGTACACTTTATTAATTACAAAACCTAAAAAGCCTAGTTAGTAGATAGAAATCTAAAAAGGCCTACTTACTTAATTCGCCCAAAAAAAAACTAAAGATTGCGGTTATAGACCGCGCCTATAGGACAACTTTTTTTTTAAATAGATAGGCGCGGTCCACGACCGCGCCTTTTAAGTGTAATGTTTCTTTAATTTTTTTTTTGTATTTTTGTTTATTGTAAGTAGATGAATATTGTCTTTGTTTTTATCGCTATTTTATTTTCATAGATATTTTTATCAAAAATAAAATTTCGCCCCCCCTTAAAATCATGCGGCTGCCATATGAGTTCCCCGCGGTCCAATCACCCATTTTCATGGTATGATTTTTTCAATAATGGATTTCGTCACATCACTTTAGGTTAAAACCATATTATCTTCATGTTGTTTCCGTGTAAATTGTATATGTGTCATCAGGTGGTGGTCCCGCACCACAATGCAGTGTTATTCTGGTCTTGAATTCTTGATGGCCCGGCCTTGCTACATAGTTAAACCACTTTCACACGTGTTTATTTATAGGTTTGGCCTTTTGGGTGAGATATAGATTTTTTTTTCTTTGGTCGAATGTCACTATAGAATTAAAGACCCAGAATCATCAAAATAGAGCCTACATGGGTAGATACGATCGAGATTTTTTTCTAATAAAATTACCAAAATGATTGAGATAATCATTAATATGATAAGTTTGGAAATTGGAATGCAAATCTTAAAATGGATATACATCAACGTTGCATGCTGTACAGCTAGCCAGCCAAAGCTCCCACTGTTTGACCGTTGACAATCAAAACAAGCCAATAAAAAAAAATATTATATCACTCACTCTATTAGACCGTTGACCACTCTTCTACTCTATAAAATAAAATATCAAGTAATATATTCCGATACACAACCACCAAACCATGGCTTCCCACCACCAGCACCTCCTCCCTCTCATCCTCCTCCTCCTCCCCTCCGTCTACTCCGCCACCTATCTCCTCCCAATCTTCAAAACCACCGACCACGCTCGTCCCCAGTACCACACAAAGCTCCAAATCGGCACACCTCCTATCCCCGTCACCCTCTCCATCGACGTCAACAATGCTTACACGTGGCTAGCATGTGACGCCATTGGCTACAACCGCTCTTCCACCTACACCCCCATCCACTGCAAAACACCTGATTGCGACTCCTACAGCGGCGTCTTAGCCGCATGTATCGACTGCTCAAACTCTCCAACTCCCTCTTGCAACCTCAACCAATGTGCTTCCCTCGGCTCCAACCCCGTCACCAACTCCGCCTTCCTCGGCCCCATCTTAACCGACTCCGCCACCCTCTACCGTCGCAACAACCCCACTTCTAACCTCACCATAACCACCTTACAAAAACTCCCCATCTCGTGCGTCAACGCGGCTGATCTCAAACGCCTATCTCAATACACTAACGGAATCCTAACCCTCGCTAGAGCGCCGATCGCCGTTCAATATGACGTCTCCTCCACCTTCAACGTTCCTCGGAAATTCGCCGTCTGCCTCCCATCAACTGCCTCCGGCGCCGTCTACTTCGGGGGTGGGCCTTACTTTCTACCCCCAAGTAGCGTTGACTTCTCAAGAACAATGATCTCCACCCCGCTCGTGGTCAACGGAAATAGCTCCAAAGCGCGGTTTGACTTAGGCGATCCCTCGATCATGTACTATATTAAAGTCAACGCCATCGAGATCGACGGCTCCCCGGTGGGGTTCAACTCAACTTTACTTTCTTTTGACGGTAATGGTAATGGTGGGACTTTGGTGAGCACCATTGAGCCGTACGGTAAGTTGCAGTCGGAGATATACAAGCCGTTCGTTGAGCTTTTCACGGCGAAGGCGAAGGCGAAGAATGTGAAGATGGTTGGGTCGGCGAGGAAGGAGTTTGGCGCATGTTTTGATTCTAAGAGTATTGAGTATGACATGAAAAGTGGAAGTGGGTTGCCGGTGATTGATTTGGTTTTGGAAGGCGGGAAGAGATGGAGGATTTTCGGGTCGAATTCGGTTGTGAAGGTGAAGAATGATTCTTGGTGTTTGGCGTTTGTGGATGCCGGAAAGACGTCGGCGACTGGAGTTACTCCGGCGGTGGTGATAGGAGGTGTTCAGATGGAGGATAACTTGGTGGAGTTTGATTTGGAGGGGTCTAATCTTGGGGTGACTTCTTCACTACTAAGGCTTGGGACAAGTTGTTCCTAGTTTAATGGGCTTTAACTTAATAAAGTATTTTACAGAGTTAATGTGTCAATTAATCATTACGGACCAATGCTTCGTCAAAATATGAAAGGAATGGTTTTTGATAAATTTTCTGTACTATGAATGTAACATTTTGGGTAATATGTAACGATATACGAATATTCATAATCGATCTTATTTAATAAAATATTTGTTCGTGGTCTCACAAATGGAATTTACAATAAACACGAATATACAGGAATTTTTTTACTAAAATAATGTATATTTATTAAAAGTAATAGTTTAAATTTTTACTAACAATAGTTAAAAATCAGAAGGAGTACTAATCAATCCCTTTTAAAAAACTAGCTCATTTGTATTGACCTTATTTTTTTTGGTGAAAGGGAGTAGTACACTACTCCATGCTACTGCATAAATGGAAAAAAACCAAACTACAAGCGAGTCATACGAGGTAAGCTAATCCCTCGTAAATTATTTAATAAAATCGCAACAACACTAACAGAAGGTTCATCCAAAAGATGGACTCCTAGGTCACACGAAAAAGCAAAATTAGCGAGCGAATCCGCTGCTCTATTACATTCCCTAAAAATATGGCAGAGATGCACTATTCAATCTCGGATGAGGAAGCCTTGGCAACGGATCACCAGGCTGGAGAGGGGGTGAGATGCACAAACACCCTTCTGAATCAAGTCGATTGCTAGCATAGAATCAACTTCGAGATTAACCCGACGAGCCCCGATCTCCCATGCAATCTCGAGACCATGAAAGATACCCCAAAGTTCTGCAGCCGGAGCCGACACACAACCAAGGTTAACAACAACCCCCTTAATCCACTCCACTCGATCATTCCTAATTAAAGCACCTGTTGATGCCCTTCCATCCTTCCCTCTCGAAGCCCCGTATGAGTTAACTTTGACCCACCCTTCCTTAGGCTTACTCCAACTAACGAAACTTTTTGTTTTTGGCTCTAGTCCTTTAATACCAATCTTCTTCAAAGCCGACATATACTCAGAGAACTTGTCTTCCAAAAAGGCAAGTTTATTGAACACCAATTTTTTCCCCTTGAAGATCCTTTTATTTCGCCATTTCCACAGCCACCATAATACACATGCAAACAAGTCTTTCCATTCCCCCTGCATAGGTGATGATCTACACAGGCTGACATTTGTATAGTGCCACACATCCCATTCCAATGAAAAGAACGTGTTTCTATGTTGACTTGGCACTAGAACATTCCATAATTGTTGCGCCTTTGGGTAGTCCCGGAAAATGTGCAACATGGTTTCTTCAACCTCAGGACAACACGGACAAGAGCTATTCAGAGCCATATGTCTGCGGTGCCTCTCCGAATTTGTGAGCAGGACTCGCCATGAGACGAGCCACATAAAATAACGTATACGCTCCAACACTTTTAGCCTCCATACCTGCCTGAACAGACTCTCTCTCACATGGAATCTATCTCTTCCCTGTACCAAGTACATGAAAGCAAATGATACAGTGAACATACCAGTCCTCGACCCCATCCATCTTATTGTATCCTCGTTACTATGCATGACCAGAAGCCGTATAATAGTAAGCTTTAGAACACCCACATTATTTAGTCGATTGAGGAGATACTCCTAGTTCCATCCATAGGTTTCCAACCAAACATAACCCACCCGTAAGTTCCTATCATCTGGAGACAAAGGTAGTCGACTAAAAGTTTCTAGAGGTGAGCCATCGACCCAGCAGTCAGCCCAGAAAGAAGCTTCCCGACCGTTTTTAAAGCTCCACCCGATGTTAGGACTTATGACTTTATTATATGCATTCGCCAAACCCTGCCAGGTGGAGGAGCTTCCTCCACGACAACAAAGTATTGGAGGCCAATCACCCTTCTTTCTGTGGTATTTTTTAATAAGAACTCTAGTCCACAGATGGTCCATATCCTTAAACAGACTCCACTCCAGCTTGTTCAGTAGAGCCAGATTTGAGTCAAGTGCCCGCCTAATACCCAAACCTCCTGCACTCCTCTCCTGACAGACTTTTTCCCAACCTAGCAGATGGATCTTCCTACCACCAGTCGTACTTCCCCATAAGAAATCTCTACACATCCTATCAAGATCCCTTGTAATGCTTGATGGTGACCATATGGTGTTCATATAGTGGGTTGGAAAAGTAGAAAGTACCAATTTGACCAGGGTAGCCCTTCCCGCAAGGCTCAAAGTATGCGCTTTCCATCCCGAAAGTCTACTTGCCACCCTCTCCAATAGCGGACTAAAAAGATCTAGCAACCCTATCATGGAAGAGGGGGGTGCCTAAGTATTTACCTAGATGGAGGGTCGAGGGAAAGCCACATAGATAACTCAGTCTTGTCTCGAAACCTCTGCAAATAGGAGAATCTCCCTGTCTAAATCCCCTCGTCATAGGGAAGGCTTAAGACGTTTCATCATTCCAAAGGACTCTCATAGATGCCGTCGAAATGCATGTATGTATCAAGGACACCCAAGACTCATGGAAAGATTAAGAGGTCCGTACAAGTTTTTGAAAAACGTCAATGCATGGTCTTCAAGTGTGGCCTTATCTAGGCACTAGGCTCCATCTTCCAGTTTTAGTGCATCCACTCTATTTGCCTATCGTCGGACAACGGTAGACAAATGGAAGAAGGTTGTGTTCCTATCCCCATTAACTAACCAATCTTGTCTAGACTTTTGGCACCAGAGCATTTCCTCTTGTTCCAAAACGCTTTCTAGACGGGCTTTGGGATCAGATTCCTTTTGCGACGAATCCGTCACAGAAACGGCACGTTCCAGACTAACTTCCTCCATGAGTCTAACCAAAGCTTCCTTCCTTGTGTGAATATTACCAAAAACTTCTTTATTCCACTTTCTCAGGGATCTCTGTAGCTTCAGGAGTGCTCCCAGAAGGTGAGCTAAGCTATCCCATTTTTCCACAATGAGGTGAGAGAACTCGGATGGGAGAACCAAGCAGCTTGGAACCTAAATGGAAGCTTGATCCGTGCACATACCTCACTCTGTTGATGGCAAAACAACAAGGGGTTATGATCTGAAGACAGTCTTGGGAGATATCGAACCGAAGCATCCGGCCACAACAATCGGCCATTCAAAGACATAAGCACACGGTCGAGTCTCTTTGCGATTTTCGTTTGACTGTTATCCCCTCGGGCCCACGTATGCGGTGTACCCTGGTAACCCATATCCAAGAGATGGGAGTTATTAAACCAGTCTCCAAACGCGAGTGAATCGCCTGATAACCTGCTCGATCCTTCCTGCCTTTCCTCAACACATTTAATAACGTTGAAACCACCTCCCATGATCACGGGCTCGGAGAGCGATCCCACCAAGCGCAGAAGTTCCTCCCATATACTCTCACGTCATAGAGGATCCGGACAAATATAAACAGTGATCAAATGAAGATTTGTGTCATCCTTTCGTATCGTAGCATGAATATACTGTCTATTCTTTGTAACTACACGCAATTGACACATCTCGTTATTCCATAATAGCCATATACCTCCACTTTGTCCTTGCGCTTCCACTCGCTCAAAAGAATCAAAACCAAAACCCAAATGACTGCAAGTATCAGAGGCTATATCACCTGAATAATGCTTTTTAAACAGCGTTGTGAACTGTGGCTTATGCTTTCGGGTCATATACCTCATTGACCTACGGAAACTCGGTTTCACGGTTCTGTGGCAATTCCAGAAGAGACCGGCCTATCATTAAACTAATAGTACAAAAGGGACCACAAAACTTATAGGTTTTGTGAATCCGGGACCAGGGAGACTTGAGATGCACTACACTCTAGGGTTACCTCAACTTCCATTCCCTTAGCCTCGTCATTTTTTCCTTCCTTGTCAACATTCTCAGTTGCCTGATTGCCTTGTGCTATAAACACCATCTTTTCTGGGACAACCTTATGTAGGATCCTCACTTGATTACCCTCCGAGCTTTGAAACTTTCTAGTAACTCCCTTCGTAGTGCGAGTGTCTTGGTTTGGGGGTTGACTCTCACTTTTAGTGGTCTGCTTAGAGCTGCTAGGGGCCTTGTCAGTCCGGGCATTACCTCCCGTAGTTGCAGCTTGGTTACCCTTCCTAGCACGTTTCTTATAGTTACTCTTAGATAAATAATTTGCTCTGGGTATTTGCCTATGATGTACTGTGCTGCTAGTTTTCTCTGACTCGGGGACAACATCCTTCCAGATAACTTTCTTTCCGGAATTTACCCGACTTCCCTTATCCGCATTCTGCCCTTCTACTTCTGTTTTCGAAGTACCGGAACGCTTTGCAGGCGCTTTCCTTCTCGGCACCACCATCCATGGTCCCAGTCCCCCATCCTCTACTGTATGTTCCAACGCCATAGATTCATGTCCATTCTCAATGTTATTCAAAGGGGTTGCCCCTTCAACTATTTCTGGTACCTTAATACTCTCCTTATGAGCAATCGGATCCTTCCCTAACGCTTGACACTGATCAATTGTGTGCCCATAGCAACCACAACCGAAGCAAATGGCGTGCAAGTTCTCGTATTCCAACAACAGTCTTTTTCCATTTAATATGACGTCTCCTTCCAATGGTCGAGTCAGATCGATGCCTACGCATATCCTAGCAAACTTCCCCCTACCCAGTTGGATTGTTTTCTCATCAATACGTAGAGGTTCTCCTATGGATAATGATATAGCCCTCAACACTTCCTATTTGTACATAGCAAAAGCCAGGCTTGAGATACGGACCCATACCCCTGTAGTCGATATAACTGAAGACATTGGATCAAAGGATGGGTTCAATTGCTGCATAAGCAGGTAATGTCCAAACATCTTCCAAGGGCCTCCTAACAGTACATCCAGCATTTCCGACTCTAGTTCAAACCTTACTAGGAAATAGTTGTTGGGAAGGTCTATAACTGACCATCCCCCCTTGGGCTTCAACAGGAGTTGTATGGTCTTCTTGAACGCAGAGTAGGAAATCATTTTGCCTAATAACTTCAAGTCTACTGAATTTCTTCACGGAGCATTCAACGGTTGTACCACATCAGGAACGATTGTTATCGCTGGTGTCGCATCCTCTCCCTTCGGAGAATTGATTTGAATGTGACCCGTCTCCATGAGATTTGTTGGCAAGATAGGGAGTTTCCTCCAAGCGTTCGCCCCGAAACGAACTTTACTCCACGAGATTTGGGGAGAATTTTGGGGAATCTCATCTTGTCCATGAGTTCGGGATGCAGGAGCATCTTGATTGGAGCATTCAATGGTAGATCCCTTCTTGGGATTTGCGCATTCAGGCTTGTCGGTGGATGAGGTCAACATGTTAGAGTTTGGGGCCTTGAGAATCGCTTTTGGAGTCGCCATCTCAAGAATAATTTATATTGACCTTATAAATTCTTACTTTTTGAAACATTAATCGACTTATATTAAGTTTAATAACCTCTCTCAAAACCTAATTAATTTATATACATGTTACAATTGTTTCATATTCACTTTTGAAGCACCAAGTGACATGTAAGGTGATTAACTATCACTAATTAATCCCTTTGATTAACTAGCTCATTTGTTTTGACCTTACAAATACTTCACATTCATATTGTTTTTATTCTCGTTTCAAATTAAAGCTCTTATAATTGCTCCGTATTCAATGTTGCAGTAGATGAATTTCATCCATCATTATTACTCCTTTTTTTAACAACTAGGTTTGCCGGACGAGCGTTATCAATTGTGTGACGCGAGTTATGTATTCTTTGTAGTTGGTATCGTCGACTATTGCACGCCCGTTATCAATTTTTTAGGGTAAAATGGTTAACTATATCTTTTACTACTAATCTTCTATCAAGAGTACCCTATAGCATAATCTCAAAATAAATATACTTCTAAATTTTTTAATTTTAAAAAGTGAGAGGGGACCACACGCCATTTTGTGCCAAAATTAGCATGTTTTTCAAATTTCTACTCTCTTTCCATATCTGTCAATTTATTATCTCTCATGACAGTTACGATAAAAAATGACAACAAAATATCTTGAAAATATTATGTTCGCCTTCAATGATATAATTCTTGTTATATGTTCGCTTTCAATGATATAATTTTGGCATTATTTTTCTGGTATGCACGTGTTATGTTTCAGGTATTGTTTATGTGCCTTGTTTTTGGTATGCTCATTTTTGGTATGTATACGTGCTCTATTTCTAGTATTTCTTATTATCTTTGAATAATCATGATTCTGGTATTATTTTTTGAAAGAATTTGGCCTACTAGGCCTTTTTTAGTTTTGTGTTTAGTAAGTGTACTTTTTTTTTTAAATGGTACGTTTCCGGTTCGGCTTCGCCTACGTCCGGATAGGGTATATAAAGTAGTGGCCCATCTAAGGAGACACCCTCCCAATACCAATCTTTCCATACATGTCTTCAGGAGGATTCGAACTCGAATCTCCGGGCTAACACTTAAGGAGTCTAGCACCACAATCACTAGACCAACTGAGTATTGGTATGTGTACCCCATTATTTTTACCACTTTTATTTAATGGTAGGTAAAAATAATTAACCCCTCGATTAAAAAAAAAGAATAATAGATGTTTGTTAGTATTATGTAAGTGTATGTTTGAATTTTTAATTACTGAATTTATTTTTTTATTTTATTTATTTTATTTCTTTTTGCCTTTTTTATTTTCTTTTTTATTTTCTAGAATGAAATTCTCATACTAGAATTTTACATATTGAAATTTTTACATACCAGAAATTTTACATACTAAAATACCAGAAATTTTACATACCAGAATACCAAAAATTTTACATACCAGAATATCAAAAATTTTACATCAGAAAATTCTGGTATGTAAAATTTTTGGTATTCTCTCCAATATGTTTCTTCTGTATACTTAAAATCTGAAGTGTCAAACTCTAGATTAAGATCACATATGAGCTGATAAACCTACAAGAATCAGAGGAAATCAACTTTTTGCCATAATTTGTACCATATATGAAAATATTCATATGAATATAATGACAGTTTTGTAATATTTGAAGTTGAAGATAACAAGGATATAAGAAAAGGTTGAATAGGCATATATCTGAAGGATTTCCAGACAACTTGGTGTCAGCAGACAATGTGGCTTCATTGTACTTGCCATCATCAAAAAATAGAAACATATACTTGAACATAACATGGAACAAGAAAAACTTTTTAAAATCTTCTTTTATCATCACAAGCAGCAGCTTTGTCCGCCGTTGGGTCCACTAGGGTAGCTGCAGGAGGCGGTGGCGCCACCACTCCCTGTGTTATTTCTGCTATCGTTTCTCCGATTGCTCCCAACACCCCTCCCCCTTCCTCCACTATCGTTTCCACCATTTCTGAACCTTTTTCTCCGGCTTTCTTGGCTCCGGTGAGCGTCTTCTCCGTCCAGCTGGTTTGTTGTTCCTTATTCGTGGATGATAACAGATCTAGGTATTCTTTTGTAGTTTTTGTAGCCTCTGAGTCCATTTCGAATCCAAATCAACCTGTATTGAACCGGTAAGGGATGAAAAGGTTCTTACCAGAAGAGTGCCGATTTGAGAAGATACTAGAAGAGTGCCGATACTAGAAGAGTGCCGATTTGACCAAAAGGAAGAAGAGTGCCGATTTGAATCCCAATCCAAAGCCCGATACCAGAAGATCCCGAATGCTGTTAGAACCTTCTGGAAATTCCCGACTTGGTTTGTGATATCAACAAGATGTGAAGCTTTGTCAATGAAGGTGTGAACACCCGTTGCAATGACGACTGCTTCAAGTTCACCTTGCTTGCAAGTTAAACACTCCAACCCTTGCTGAAAGAGACCTAGTGGTGGATGGCGGCCAAGGCAAAAGAGACGAGGGCGAACGCGATTATTGAAAACAAAATAGAAGCAGAGGAGAATAGGTGTGTAAGATCCTAGGTTTTTGCCTTCACCGCCCCTGCGGTGAAGAGGGCCGCCCCCGCGACCAGCCGCCCCTGCGGCTGTGAGATCCGCCCCTGCGGATCGTGCGACAGATCGCGCCGATCTGTTTTCGTCGTTTTATCTTTCTTCCATAGATAGAATATCCGATATTCTATCTTATGGGCCGGTTTCCTTGTTTTCTTTCTAGCACTAGACGCCTTTCCGTCTAGCGTTCCAGCCCTCCCTTTATATTCTCTTCCTTCTCTCCTTTTTCCCGTTCCTTGCTATCGTCTTCAAACCCTAGAGAGCTGCAGCCGTCCTTGCTTCCTGCAATCCCGCTGAACGTGTAAGTGCATCTTTCTGGTTCTTCCTCACGTTCCTTTAGCGCTGCATGCCTTCCCTTCTGTTTTGGTTTCTTCCTTTCGTTCTTTTCTTTCCTTCTTCTCCAAGGATCAAGCATGAGCCTTGATTCTTGTGGAGTGTTCCGTTGTTGACCCTTCGTTGTTCTCAGGCTCTCTGGAGTGGAGTCTCGACGTGTTGGAACCTAAAGTTCGAGCTTTGGTTGCCCTGTTGTGAGATCTGTCGAAGAGAAGCCCGACAGTAGCTTCTAACGAAGATCCGCCCCTGCGCCTCTGTCACAGCTGCCCCTGCGCCGGTACAGCGACGCCCCTGCGCCTCTGTTCAGCCGCCCCTGCGCATCTGTCTAACCGCCCCTGCGGTTTCTCTGCAGTAACTCCCGTCTTTGGTGAGTTGCTTCCTTCTTTCCTTTCCTCGTTCCTTCCTTGGTTCCTTATGGTTGTTCCTTGTTCCCCTGAGTTGTTGTAAGACTAAGGTTGAGCCCTTAGCATGTGTTGATCTCTTAGAGATCTTTGAGATTATAAGTCATAGACTTCTAGCAACCGTTTCGTTCTTGATTCGTGTTGCTTGTTCGTATAGGCTTTCCTTGCTCTTTTCCTGAGGGAAACTGAGCTTCCTTGTGTGTTTCTGAGTTGTTCGCCGATCTCTTGTGTTACCTTCGTGTGAGGTAAGTCCCTTGGACTTACTTAGCTTCATTCCGCGTATTAGTTGGTTTGTATTGACTTGTTTGTGTTGCTATCATGTTTATAATGATTAATTGGAAATAGGATTCACCCTTTGTTAACCTTAACTGGCTCAAGGTGTATTATAACCGGGCGGTGACCACTTGTCTAGTCCTATAGGAGACTAGAATGTGCTCTTGCAACCCAGACCCGTAGGTAACGGATAATACTGATCTATTCCTATTGGTAGACGGAAGCGGAGGCGAGTTTCGGGAGATTCTCGTGTGACAAAAGAAGTTGAATTAGTAATGGATAACCTTAATGAAAGATAATAACCGGTTAATGTGTGAGCATGCTATGTATTTTCTTTACCTTATGTGTGTTTGTGCCTTTACACTCTTGCTTATACCTAGAATGTTAGCTAACAGTTTATATCGTCGTTGTAGATGTTCCGCAGGTTCAGGATGCTGCTGAGTGATCCGGAAGGTGTGGTCATCCGGGGTTCCCGTACATTATAGGACGGGACTGGGTTTTCGTTTCGTTTGTTGTTTCCCTTTTGTTTAGACCCGGCTGTGGAGCTTTTGTGTTTTCTTCTGGTTTGAATCTTTGGTTTGAATCTTTGGTTTTATATTGAGTTTTGTTTTCATTCGTCTGTGCCTTGTTGTAAGATCTGTTTGTTGTTGCTACTCTGAGGGTCGGGACCAATTGTGTGGTCCTAGCCCATAGCGCTTCAAGTTCCTAGAACTTGGGGTGTTACAATATGGTATCAGAGCTCTAGGTTGACAACAATGGCACTTGAAATCTTCTACAAGTCGGATGGATAAATAAATAGAACCCGCAAGGGGTCTAACGTTTTCAAAAGGGGGTTTTGTTTTTAAACCTTTTGGTTTGGGATAGATGTACGGGCGACCACCACTACCTCCGCGGATCTCAGCGGTGTAGTTCCTTATATGTTCGCCTTTATGTATGCTTTTCTTGGAGTTTTGCTTTAGCTGTAGCATGGCCTTATATATTTATAGTCTTATATATCTATCCTTATAGTAGATGGTTCGTACTAGAGCTACATCTGCTATGGGGCGAGGAAGGGGTCGACCACCACTTCCACCTGCCGTCCATGGACGAGGGCGTGCAGGAAGACCTCCACTAGCTAGAGGTCGGGGCCAAGCCCCAGTTGCTGATCCGCCTACCGCTAAGGTGTTTGCTGAAGAGGTTGCTGAGAGCATTGTTCCTGAGGCTGGAAATGGGACCGCTGCTAGGTCTGGAGCACCAAGAGCGCCATCAACAAAGTCCGCACGAGTGTCTATCGGAGCTTCTGCATTTCGTGACTATGTGTAGAGGGTTGAGGAGGCTATCAGGACTGGAGGACCAGCACCAGTGCCGCCAGTTCCTGCGAGATCAGCTGAGGTTTCGCAGAGAGTTACACAAGCTGTTGCCCCGCCTACTGGAGTTGTTGAGGTTGTTAGAGCGCCGGCTGAGAGAAAAGAGCCAAAGCTTGACAATTGGTTGAAGGCTTTCGACCAGCTGAAAGTTCCCGTCTTCGTGGGAAAGACTGGCTTGGAGGTGGGCAGTGGCTAGGATAGGTGGATTCTGCTATGGAGGCTATCGGTTGCCCTGAGGGACGTTGAGTCAACATAGCACAGACGCTACTGAAGGATCAAGCTCATTCTTGGTGGAGGACAATTCGTAGCAAGGTCACCAGTTATGAGCAGATGAAGACAGTGATCAGGGATCGCTATTGCCCTACAGCCATGAGGAGGGATCGTCTTCAGAATTTCCTTGAGGCTGGATTCGAGGATTTGCCTATTGCTGAGATAATCTTCAAGTTTCAGGACGAGTTGGCGTTGTTAGGTCCGTCCGCACCACCGGAGGATCAACATGTTTACTTTTTCTCTCGGAGGTTGAGAGAATCGACACGCTCTTACCTTATTGGGTTCCGTTGTGAGTCTTTGGCGAACTACCAGGATAGAGCTTCTGCTTATGAGAGAGACCGATCGGGTCAGAGGAGAGCTTCTCAGACAGGAGGTCCTGAGAAGAGACAGAAGACTAGATCAGCCAGTGTTGGAGCTGGAGCAGCTGGTTTAGGGCGTAGTCAGACGCCTGTGCGTTCTAGTTTCCAGCAGAGTTCTGATAGAGGACGGCAGTATCATAACTGCGGAGTAGTTGGACACATCCGAGCTGACTGTAAAAAGCCAGCAGTGACTTGCTTTTCTTGTGGCAAGTCCGGACACAGAGCTGCGTTTTGCCGTCAGGGCAAGGCGCTATCTCAGCAAGGTTCTTCACCTGTCAGTGTTACCAGAGGAGGACATAGATCTCAGTACCTACAGCAGTAGAGAGTTTCAGGTTCTTCCGCTCCTCAGGGTTCCACTCCAGGACAGGGGAGAGATAGAGGACGTGTTAGTGGATCTACAAACACCCGGGATGCACCAGCCAGAGTTTATGAGTTGAGGAGTGTTGTAGAGCCGACAGCGCCAGCAGCTACAGGTACCATTCATATTAATGGTTTTCCTGTCAGAGTTCTTTTCGATACTGGTGCTACGTATTCTTTTATATCTGATGCATGTGTAGATAGATTGACCATAGTTACTATAGAGGGTAGACCCTTCTTTATAGGATTACCCGATGGGGGTAAGATACGAGGTACACGAGAGGTTCGTGACTGCCTTATTAAATTGGAAGGTCGCGATTGGCCAGCTAACTTCTTCGTCATGTACTTAGTACATGAAGAAGTTATTCTGGGCATGGATTGGATGGATCGACATCGAGTAGTTCTGGACATCGGTAAGAGGACAGTGACAGTAACTACAGATGCAAGCCATGTTGAGATCTTCCGAGGATAGGACCTCGGGAAGTTTGGTACAATCATCAATGCAGTACGAGCTGCGAGACTTATCAGTCAGGGATGCAAAGCTTTTTGGTGCTATGCCATGAAGGATAGTACTAGTCCAGCTTTGGAGGAGATTCTAGTAGCTTGCGAGTTTGTTGACGTCTTTGGAGAGCCATCAAGTTTACCTCCATAAAGGAGTGTAGATTTTGGCATTGATCTAGAGCCCGGTACGAGACCGATCTCTAAGGCTCCTTATCGTATGACGCCTATTGAGATGCTTGAGTTGAAGAAGCAGCTCGAGGAGTTAGCAGAGAAGGGCTTCATCCGCCCAAGTGTATCTCCTTGGGGTGCACCAGTTCTCTTCGTCAGGAAGAAAGATGGGTCAATGAGGTTGTGTATCGACTACCGAGAACTGAACAAGGTGACGATCAAGAACAAGTACCCATTGCCCCATATCGATGATCTTTTGGATCATCTACATGGAGCTTCAGTGTTTTCGAGGATCGATTTGAGATCTGGATATCACCAGCTGAGGGTGAGAGAGCAGGACTTAGCCAAGACAGCATTCCGGACCAGATATGGACACTACGAGTTTGTAGTGATGCCATTTGGGCTCATGAATGCACCCGCAATCTTCATGGAGTTGATGAACAACATCTTCATCGACTTTCTAGACCAGTTTGTAGTTGTCTTCATTGACGACATTCTGGTTTACTCCCGTAGTAGAGAGGAGCATGCTGGACACTTGAGGATCATTCTTCAGGTCTTACAGGATAGAGAGCTCTACGCCAAGCTCTCTAAGTGCGAGTTTTGGATGTCCGAGGTAGCATTCCTTGGTCACATAGTTTCAGCTGAAGGGATCAAGGTAGATCCGGCAAAGATTGAGTCAGTAGCTTATTGGCCGCCACCTAAGAACGTTAAGGAGGTTTGCCGCTTCTTAGGATTGGCAGGCTACTATAGGCGTTTTGTTGAGGGCTTTTCAGTTATTGCCCGACCGCTTACTTCCTTGCTGCGGAAGTCTACGAGGTTCGTATGGTCTGAGTCGTGCCTGCGGAGCTTCGAGGAGCTGAAGAAGAGATTGACCTCTACTCCTATTCTAGCTCAGCCAGAGGGCATTGAGAATTTTGTGGTTTACAACGATGCATCCAAGCTGGGCTTGGGATGTGTTTTGATGCAGAGGGGAAAGGTGATTGCTTATGCGTCTCGATAGTTGAAGACGTACGAGGAGAATTACCCTACCCACGATCTTGAGTTAGCTGCTGTGGTTCATGCTTTGAAGATTTGGAGACATTATCTGTATGGGCCACGTGTCAGATTGTCACAGACCATAAGAGTCTGAAATACATATTCACTCAGCGGGAGTTGAATAACCGCCAGCACAGATGGTTAGAGTTGATCAAGGACTTTGATCTTGAGATCTTATACCACCCGGGAAAGGCTAACGTGGTAGCAGATGCTCTCAGTAGGAAGACTTCCCGGGAGATGACGATCGCTAGGCTGACAGCTCAGCCACAGTTACAGCGAGATTTGGCATGGCTAGAGATGGATATCTACTTCCCAAATTCCGACAGCCATTTGTCCACCTTAGAGATAGTACCTGATCTGTTGGCCAAAATCCGACAGAAACAGGAAAGTTGCCCAGCTTTGACACAGATCCGAGACCGGATGTCTCGAGGAGAGGCACCACAGTTTGTAGTTGGTGCTGACGGAGTTTTGAGATGCCAGGAGCGTGTTTGTGTACTGTCAGATCGAGAGTTGAGACAGAGGATCCTTCAGGAGGCTCACTCTTCACCTTACTCAGTACACCCTGGTGCGAGTAAGATGTATCAGGATGTCAGACGCTCTTTTTGGTAGATGTGACGAGATATGTAGCTTAGTGTGCGACCTGTCAGCAGGTCAAGATTGAGCATCATAGACCAGGAGGCGAGCTACACCCACTTCCCGTCCCTCAGTGGAAGTGGGAAGACATCTCTATGGATTTTGTGACCGGTTTGAGACCGAATCGTGGTTTTGATGCTATCTGGGTCATAGTAGATCGACTGACGAAGACCGCACGTTTCATTCCGATCAAGGAAACGTGGCCGGTGAGTCGACTAGCAGAGGAGTTCACAAGACAGATAGTGAGACTTCATGGAGTACCTAGGACCATAGTCTCTAACAGAGACGGACGGTTCACTTCGAGGTTCTAGCAGCAAGTTCATGCCGCCCTAGGTACGAGTCTACAGTTCACGACTGCTTATCATCCTCAGACCGATGGTCAGTCTGAGTAGACCATCCAGACTTTGGAGGACATGTTACGAGCCTGTGTGTTAGATTGGGGATAGGTGTGGCCAGATCACCTTCCCTTAGTGGAGTTTTCATATAACAACAGTTGTCATGCATCGATCAGGATAGCTCCTTATGAGGCTTTATATGGACATAAATACCGTACACCGCTGTGTTGTGACGAGCCTAGTAGTGCCAGCGGAATCGCACTTGAGCAGATTCAGGATGACATGGCTCGAGTAGCAGTGATCCGAGAGCGGATGTTAGCAGCACAGAGCCGACATAAGTCTTATGCAGATAAGAGGCGCATACCTCTGGAGTTCAGAGTTGGAGCTCAGGTTTGGTTGAGAGTATCCCCGACATGAGGCGTCAAACGTTTCGGTGTCAAAGGGAAGTTGAGTCCCAGATATGTTGGACCGTTCGAGATTCTTGAGCGAGTTGGAGAGGCAGCATACAAACTTGCGTTACCACCGAGACTCGAGGGTGTTCACCCAGTTTTCCATGTGTCTCAGCTACAAGAGTACATACCTGACCCGAGACACATCGTCAGTCATGAGGATTTAGTGATCGAGCCAGACCACACGTTTGTAGAGCACCCGGTGGCTGTCTTAGAGCGTAGTACGAGACGCTTGCGTTCGAAGGACATACCGATGATGAAGATACAGTGGTCGAGGCGAGGAGCCGATGAGGCGACTTGGGAAACAGAGGATAGTATCCAGAGGAACTATCCGGAGTTTTACGCTGAGCTTGTTGCACCGTTACCTTAGTATGTTGTTTGGTTTTTCCTTTGTTGCGTTGTGAACGCTTTTGTGTGACGTTTTGTGTTACGTGCCCCGAGAGGGAATATATGAGCTCAGTTCTGTTTCTATGTGTTTGCCTTCACCGCCCCTGCGGTGAAGAGGGCCGCCCCCAAGGCCAGCCGCCCCTGCGCCTGTGAGATCCGCCCCTGCGGATCGTGCGACAGATCGCGCCGATCTGTTTTCGTCATTTTATCTTTCTTCCATAGATAGAATATCCGATATTCTATCTTATGGGCCGGTTTCCTTGTTTTCTTTCTAACCCTACACGCCTTTCCGTCTAGCGTTCCAGCCCTCCCTTTATATTCTCTTCCTTCTCTCCTTTTTCCCGTTCTTTGCTATCGTCTTCAAACCCTAGAGAGCTGCAGCCGTCCTTGCTTCCTCCAATCCCGCTGAACGTGTAAGTGCATCTTTTTTGGTTCTTCCTCACGTTCCTTTAGCGCTGCATGCCTTCCCTTCTATTTTGGTTTCTTCCTTTCGTTCTTTTCTTTCCTTCTTCTCCAAGGATCAAGCATGAGCCTTGATTCTTGTGGAGTGTTCCGCTGTTGACCCTTCGTTGTTCTCAGGCTCTCTGGAGTGGAGTCTCGACATGTTGGAACCTAAAGTTCGAGCTTTGGTTGCCCTGCTGTGAGATCTGTCGAAGAGAAGCCCGACAGTAGCTTCTGACGAAGATCCGCCCCTGCACCTGCACAGAGCCGCCCCTGCGCCTCTGTCACAGCCGCCCCTGCGCCTCTGTCATAACCGCCCCTGCGCCGGCACAGAGACGCCATTGCGCCTCTGTTCAGCCGCCCCTGCGCATCTGTCTAACCGCCCCTGCGGTTTCTCTGCAGTAACTCCCGTGTTTGGTGAGTTGCTTCCTTCTTTCCTTTCCTTGTTCCTTCCATGGTTCCTTATGGTTGTTCCTTGTTCCCCTGAGTTGTTGTAAGACTAAGGTTGAGCCCTTAGCATGTGTTGATCTCTTAGAGATCTTTGAGACTATAAGTCATAGACTTCTAGCAACCGTTTCGTTCCTGATTCGTGTTGCTTGTTCGTACAGGCTTTCCTTGCTCCTTTCCTGAGGGAAACTGAGCTTCCTTGTGTGTTTCTGAGTTGTTCGCTGATCTCTTGTGTTACCTTCGTATGAGGTAAGTCCCTTGGACTTACTTAGCTTCATTCCGCGTATTAGTTGGTTTGTATTGACTTGTTTGTGTTGCTATCATGTTTATAACGATTAATTGGAAATAGAATTCACCCTTTGTTAACCTTAACTGGCCCAGGTGTATTATAACCGGGCGGTGCCACTTGTCTAGTCCTACAGGAGACTAGAATGTGCTCTTGCAACCCAGACCCGTAGGTAACGGATAGTACTGATCTATTCCTATTGGTAGACGGAAGCGGAGGCGAGTTTCGGGAGATTCTCGTGTGACAAAAGAAGTTGAATTAGTAATGGATAACCTTAATGAAAGATAATAACCGGTTAATGTGTGAGCATGCTATGTATTTTCTTTACCTTATGTGTGTTTGTGCCTTTACACTCTTGCTTATACCTAGAATGTTAGCTAACGGTTTATACCGTCGTTGTAGATATTCCGCAGGTTCAGGATGCTGCTGAGTGATCCGGAAGGTGTGGTCAGCCGGGGTTCCCGTACATTATAGAACGGGATTAGGTTTTGGTTTCGTTTGTTGTTTCCCTTTTGTTTAGACCCGGCTGTGGAGCTTTTGTGTTTTCTTCTGGTTTAATCTTTGGTTTTATATTGAGTTTTGTTTTCATTCGTTTCCATCTTGTTGTAAGATCCATTTGCTGTTGCTACTCTGAGGGTCGGGACCCATTGTGCGGTCCTAGCCCATAGCGCTTCAAGTTCCTAGAACTTGGGGTGTTACAAGGTGAAACCCTAGATCTATCTTTGAATGGTAAAAAACTAAATGGGATACAATTACTTAATTCGAAAACCATCGAAGCCTACTTAGTAAACGGAAATCTCAAAATGGCCCAGTTACCAAATTAGCCCTTATTTTTTTTCTGGAATGCATACAAGTTATGTTTTTGGTATTTTTTTAATGGGTGTGTTTTTTGTATGCTCATTTCTAGTATTTATACGTGCTCTATTTCTGGTATTCCACATTATCTTTGAATAATCATGATTTTGGTATTATTTTTTTTTGGCATGCATATGTGTTATGTTTCTAGTATTGTTTATGTGGTGTGTTTCTTGTATGCTCATTTCTGGTATGTATGCGTGCTTTGTTTCTAGTATTCCACATTATCTTTGAATAATCATGATTTTGGTATTATTTTTTCCTGTCATGCATACGTGTTATGTTTCTGGTATTTTTTATGTGATGTGTTTTTGGTATGCTCATTTCTAGTATGTATACGTGCTTTGTTTCTAGTATTCATTATTATCTTTGTATAATCATAATTCTGGTATTATTTTTTTCTATTATGCATACGTGTTATGTTTGTAGTATTGTTTATGTGGTGTGTTTCTTGTATGCTCATTTCTGGAATGTATGCGTGCTTTGTTTCTGGTATTCCACATTATCTTTGAATAATCATGATTTTTTTTATTATTTTTTTCTGGCATGCATACGTGTTATGTTTCTTGTATTGTTTATGTGGTGTGTTTCTGATATGCTCATTTCTAGTATGTATACATGCTTTGTTTCTATTATTCCACATTATCTTTGTATAATCACAATTCTGGTATTATTTTTTCTATTATGCATACGTGTTATGTTTCTAGTAATTTTTTTGAAAGTTTAGTATATTGATCAGAAAGGATGTACCTGTGGGGGGGGGGGGGGGGTCCTCTTGGACTATAACTAGAGCTAAAGGAGAGACAATTACATAAGGTTTATGCCAAGCTGCTTAGCCCAAGAAAGAGAATTTGGAGACCTATTCATCTAGTGGTTAGAGGAGTAGTTCTTGATGGCTTGGATGACGTTGTGAGCACAGGTGGTAGCATGGGTGGAATGGTGGTTATAGATGAGCTCATTTCAGGCTTGCCAGATGAAGTAGATGAAGCATGTGATGGTAGCAATCCGGATGTGGGAGATGAAGTCATGCTTTTGACGTTTGATGTTGCTGAGCCATGACCAAATGTTGTTGCTATAGGGGTATGGGGTTGGTACATGGAGCCATCTTGAAATCAGGTCAAGAGTGAGAGCAGAGTAGCTGCAGTGGTGGAAGAGGTGGTCTTCACCTTCAAGATGGTTGCCGCAGAGATGGCAAGTGTCATTAGGGGTGATATTCCATACTAGGAGCTTGGTGAGGGTTGAGAGTCGCTTGTGGCTAGCGACCCAGGATATAAAATTGCATTTGGGGATGTTGAGTCCCTTCCAAATGATAGCAAGCGTGTATTGGTCGTTGGATTGACGATTTCTGATTAGGTGATAAGTAGTGGTGATGGAGAAGGAGCCATTTAGGTTAGTGGTGAGGGTGGGGAGGTGAAGCCGCTAGCAGTAGCCAAGATGTCGTTCCTAAGTTTGAGGATGGAGTTCCAAACGTGGCTATGCTTGTAATTGGGCTCATGGGACCAGATGGTGTGATTTTTGAGAATATTCTTGGTGATCCAATCGGCCTAAAGGTTGCAACTATGTGGTGTGTTTCTTGTATGCTCAATTTTGGTATGTATGCGTGCTTTGTTTCTAGTAATATAATGATTACAGTAGGACTAAGCAATTGATCAATTGTGTTTATTGTAATTTAAACGGCTATTGGTTGTTACATATTACTTTGCTAAAATTAAGGGAGTCTTAATTGGCTTTTAAGACAGGAAATAAATACTCAATATTTTCCTTAATAAATAGCCAACATTCTCCTTAATCACCCATTGATCTCCTCAAATGTAACCGACATATTGGAGCAATATATATAGGGGTTTATTCTATGTGAATAGAAAACTTACTACAATATACTTATAAGAAAACACAACAGAGCTTACCATTAATCAATGGCTTTGGGATTTGGGATTTGGGATGTGGATACTTATGGTCTGTTATCGGGTTAAAGTTGTGGACTGAGGACAACACTGCCAGTACGAGTACCGTTAAGGTTAGTACTTTTTCCAACAGTGGTATCAGAGCCAAATGTGTTTCTTCCTCTGTCCCGACTATCGTTTTGTACCGTAATTATCCCGTTGTTTTTTTTTTCTTTTTTTGATTGTGTAATAAACACTAGACTTCGAGTTTGTCTCGTACAGGTTGCACACATGTATGTCACGCGTCAATCATCCTTAACCCACACATAGTTATTCTCATTTGAGAATATCGCTGTAAAACGCCTTCACCGGTTTTGTATCGGCATGAGTTCGTCAAACTATGATTATTTGTAGATGGTGACAACAACAGAGAAAATGCCTATGTGGCACACGATCGCGAATCTGTGTGATTTTTCTCACATGTGCGTTAGAAAAATGATTTATATAAAATTTTCATTTTTAATGGGAATATTTTTTTTTCAATATATTATCAAATTTGTTGCTTATTTTTTCCGCTGCCTATTACTAGTTATTAAAATATATGCTTGTATGTATGAATAAGTTTTGTATATCGTTTTTTTTGTGAATATAATTTCACCTTATTATGTAAATTTGTTTTCATTATACTTTAATGTCTTAGTGACATTATATTGCTAATTTGTTTGGCTTCATTTTATGTACAATTGAATATGTTTCATCATACATTCTTGAAAGATAAATTCTAAAACTTTATAGTTTACGTTTTAGTGTAATGTCAATAATCCACATATTTACCTTTAATTTTAATTAGAATAATTAAATTACCTAGTTTATACTTACGATACAAAAAAGACTTTATATAGATTGATTCATTTAGATTCCCGCATAATCCTCTTAATGAACATGAGGTTATAGAAACCATATCTGCTATCGTAATGAAACCTGTAGAGCCACAAGATCCTCTTGATAAGAAGTATCTTGAGGATATGAAACTCCACGATGAGTGGGTCCGAAAAGACCGTTCTGCACGGTTTACTATGTTGTTTTGCATGCATAATGATTTGATCGGTGAGTTTGATTTGATCGGTGAGCTTGAGACATGTCTGACTGCTAAGGACATGTGGGATAAGCTTCAGATCACGTTTGGTCAAACTTCAGCAACTAGGCTTCGTGCCTTAAACTTGAAGTGGATGGATTATACGATTGATCCTAAGCATAATGTGACCGAACACTTGCGTATCATGAGTGCCATGGTACGTGATCTTAAGGCCGCAGGGCGTGATGTGCCTGATAAGGAGAAAATAGTGAATGTGCTTCGCTCTCTTCCTTTTGATACCGAAGAATGGAAGAATTTCAAATTGCTCATGTCTCACAATGAAAACATCAAGACATTTGCTGAACTTGCAAAACATGTGGAGATGGAGGTAGAGCGTCAAAAGACGTTAAAGTCATCCACTTCTAATATTGCGCTTGTTGTACAAGGTAAGTCCAAGTACAAGAAGCCTAAGCCGACCAAAAAGGGTCGACGCCCAGATCAGACTCAAGGACCACGTGGAGGTGTCAACAAACAACAAAAGGCAAAAGGCCATCCCAAAGAGACCAATTTAGCGCGTGTGAAGTGCTACAATTGTGGAATAAAAGGCCATTTTGCTCGAGAATGTCCCGAGCCAAAGAAGGTACTTGTTTCCACCAATACTCATGAATTATTTGTTTGTTCTCAGGCATTAATTGCTCATACACTTCCTAATTAGATTGTAGACTCGGGAGCAACCAAACATATAGTTTATGACCGTGAATGGTTTTTGGATTTTTACCGTTTTTTCGGTGGGTTCACAAACCGTCATGCTTGGGAATGGCAGCGAGGAAGACGTCCTTGGAACTGGAACATAACAACTCAAGCTCCGTGGAGGCAACAAGTTGCTTCTTCATGATGCTCTTTATGCACCCGGGGTGCAAAGTTGTTTAGTTTCAGTGATTAGTTTGTTGAAACTTGGTTTTGTTTTTAACTTTAGTAGTGATAGTTTGAACATTTTGTATCATGGCGATGTTTTTGGTCATGGTATTTTGGATAATGGTATTTTTGTTCTTGACTTGGATGATTTTTATGATAATAATCCGTCATTTGCTTTAGTTTCTCGTTTTAATATTGATTTTGAATATGTTAAATGGCATGCTAGTCTTGGCCATGTGGGCCAAGAACAAATAAATAGACTAGCTAAAGATGGTCTTTTAGACCAACTCACTAGGGTTAAGTTGCCCAGGTGTGAGCCTTCTCTAGCTGGTAAAGCTACTAAGAAACCTAGTGTTGGATTTTGGTGTCCGGTTTTAGACCAAAGGGCCGTAGTCTCACTTATGTGAGTAGACGGTTCTCCCAATTGCCAAACAAATTAATATAATTATCTTGAACTAAAAACTAGTTATTAACCAAGGGTTTGTAATCTCCACAAATGAGTAGACAAAACTCAATCAAGAGTTTGTAATCTCCGAAAAGGAGTAGACAAAACCCAATCAAGAGTTTGTAGTCTCCAAAGGAGTAGACAAAACTCAACCAAGAGTTTTTAATCTCCACAAAAGAGTAGACAAAACTCAATCAAGAGTTTGTAGTCTCCAAAGGAGTAGACAAAACTCAAGCAAGAGTTTGTAATCTCCAAAAGGAGTAGACAAAACTCTAATAGAAGTTAAGTTCAATTACACGTCTTATAAACCGATTGTTATATGTTAAAACCATTGACTTGGATAATGTAATGAGTCATTCATAAATGAATTTTCCTTCTAAGTGTATTCTCCCCTACACCGGGAATATCCAAATACCTTAGTGGGATAAAACGTTACATGTTACAAAGACTAAGTAAGAGACTTACTTGTCTTACTTTGTAGAAAGGGTATTCCTAGGTTTTGTCAATACAAAACCAAACTAAGATAGATGTCTATCCTTTGTCAATACAAAGGAACTATACTGGTCTTTCGAGTTTTGCAAACAAGCTTATAAGAAGGCCTATCCAATGTCAATACAATGGAACTAGAAGCTTTATTGTTGCAAAAACGAATGTCCAATCAAGTGCAAATGACTCTCCCTTTTATAGGCATAGGGGGCCACGGTTTTGGGGAGTTAAAAGCGGTTAAAAACGGTTATGGAAGTTACTTGGAAGTTACTTGGAAGATGGGCCTTGAAGCCCTAGAAAGCCCGAGGCCCGAGGCCCACATAGGGAGCCCAAAACCGCTCCCCGGAGCTAGCTTAGAGCTAACTTATTTTTCTTATTCCAAACACTTCCAATGAGCTTCATTCACTTTAATATAGCTAGGGTAAGCTCCAAGATCCTCAAATACTCAATATCTTAGCTCAAGCTAGTGTAGCTCCTTAAGAAGCTCACTAGCTGCTTCATTGACATTCACTAAGCATTTGAGCTTGGATTGCTCCCAGTTTTTAACCACATATTCTTTAGCCAATATAAGGCCTAAGAACCAAAGGTGTGCCGATAAAATGTGGCTAAAAGCCCCAAACGTCGGCCTTCTAAAAGCTAGCACAAGTTGACCTTGTCGTGAATCACCTTGCTATGATTCGACTCCCCTTATAATACTAGTTGTTTTTAGTGCCGGTCACTTGGCTTGCCTCCCGCAACCCGGACCATAGTGACACACATGTGAACAACTCATTGCACCTTGTCTTAAGACAAGCTCAACGGTTACAATGAAGACTTAGCCCAAATCTCCAACATTCCTCCCGCATTTGAGCAAAGTCAAGAAACTTTTAATAGACATACATCCAAACAAAATATTCGCATAATCATAAATGTCTTTCGATTGAATTTATTGAATTAGTATAATTACACATTCTGCACTAAAGAGTTGTGGTGTCCTAATGGATTGAACCACTCAACTTGTTTAAGTACATGAAGGCAACATACACGAAATTTACATTTTCTTTACAAATAAATGACACATTTAAAGGCTATTGTGTCCTAATCCTTTAATGAACATATAGGCGAGTCGACCATCTACTCCCTCGAAGAAGCCTTGACACTTCAAGTTCACGTAGCCAACTCTCTTTTGATCTTGCACCTATAATTGCAATTTTTCAAAAGAGTTGTTAAGAAATTACATATTTCAAACTATACATATTATATAGGCACAAAGCATTACCTTAGATGGACATTTTATGCTCACAACTTCTTGGAATGGGCTTTCCTCATTGAATTCGGCTAAGGCATCAAGCCATAGGCGAATTGGGTGTCCCACGACAAGTCGTTATCAATTTAGGTCGTTAACCCCATCCCCTTGGCTGACTTTTGAACTAAGTCCCTAGCCAAGCTCTTGGTTAAGTGATCGGCTAGATTATTATGTGTTCTCACAAAATCGACCGATATTATACCGTGAGTTATGAGCTCTCTAACCGAGCTATGTCTCACACCAAGATGTCTTGATTTCCCATTGTACGTTTGGCTATAAGCTTTAGCCAACGTAGCTACACTATCACAGTGAATCGAGATAGGAGAAACCGGTTTTGGCCATAGAGGAATTTCTAGAACCAAATTTCTTAGCCATTCAGCTTCCTTGCCGGCAGCGGCAAGTGCCACAAACTCGGACTCCATGGTCGAGGTTGTAATACACGTTTGCTTCTTTGAAGCCCTTGAAATGGCACCACCACCTAACAAGAAAACCCATCCTGTGGTGGATGAGTGATCATCTAGATTAGTGATCCATGATGCATCCGAGTAGCCTTCTATCACTGAAGGATACTTACTATACAAGATGCCAAAACCCATGGTCCCCTTGAGGTACCTAAGCACACGCCTTAGTGCCTTCCAATGTTGTGAGCTAGCACAACTTGTGTACCTACTCAATTTACCAATAGCAAAAGCAATATCTGGCCTAGTACTTGTCATTGCATACATGCAACATCCTATTACTTATGCATACTCAAGTTGAGAGACAGTTCCTTGGTTGGGCATCAACTTCTCACTTGAGTCCATAGGAATACTAACAGTTAAACTTTTATCACATTGGAAGCGTTTGACAATCTTCTCAATGTAGTGTGATTGCGTGAGGCTTAAGCCTTTAGCATCACGTTTGATTCTTATGCCTAGAATCACATCCGCCTCACCTAAGTCTTTCATAGAAAACTTAGTGGACAAGAAATCCTTAGTAAGATCTACTTGTCTTTGGTTTGTTCCAAAGATCAACATGTCATCAACATATAAGCATTTGATCACACCTTGACCGGTATGATCAAACTTACTATAGACACACTTGTTAGCTTGATTTATCTTAAATCCATTTGACAATACAACATCATCAAACTTTTGATGCCATTGTTTTGGAGCTTGCTTTAGTCCATACAAGGATTTGACCAAGTGACATACTTTGTGCTCTTGTCCTTTTAAAACAAACCCTTCAGGTTGTCTCATATACACTTCCTCATCTAGATCACCATTAAGGAATGCTGTCTTGACATCCATTTGATGAATCACTAGATTATGTATAGCCGCCATAGCTATTAATAACCTAATGGTTGTAATCCTAGCCACCGGAGCATATGTGTCAAAGTAATCGACACCTTCCCTTTGTCTAAAGCCTTGGATGACCAAGCGTGCTTTAAACTTGTCAATGGAACCGTCAACTTTCATCTTCCTCTTGAAGATCCATTTGCATCCCAAAGGTTTGCAACCGGAAGGAAGGTTGGCTAACTCCCATGTATGATTGCCCATAATGGAGTCCATCTCCTCTTGGATTGCTTCCTTCCAAAAGGCAACATCTTGAGACTTCATGGCCTCATCAAATGTCTTTGGATCCTCATCCATATGAAAGTAAGAGTGACGATCCATTTCATTATCCCTTGACCCTTCAACCAAGAACACTTGGAAAATTGATTTTTGGGACAAATTATTGCTCATAGGAGCAATCTCTGGCAAGTCAAGCCCGTGGGACGCTTCTCATGATTCATCTTGAATCCTACGATGCTTGTTTGAGTGTTCCTCATCTAAAGTCATGTTGATCACTTCCCTAGGCCTAGGAGCCGAGGTGAAGCGATCTTCATCAAAGATGGCATCCCTAGACTCTATTACGGTATTAACCGAGATGAAGTCATTTGGTTCTATCACATAGAAACTATAAGCTTTGGAGTGTTCTGCATAGCCAATGAACACACACTCAACACCTTTTTCACCTAAAGTTTTACGTTTGTTGTCATTGAGCCTTACTATGGCTCGACATCCCCAAACTCGTAAGTAATGTAGGTTTGGCTTCCTTTTGAACCATAGTTCATAAGGAGTCTTCTTACTTCTTTTGTTTGGAACACGATTAAGCAAGTAGTTTGCCGTGAGCATAGCTTCACCCCAAAATGAATGCTTAAGAACCGAGTAAGATAACATGGCATTGACCATCTCTTTAAGCACTCGGTTCTTTCTTTCGGCCACACCATTTGATTGTGGTGTGTAAGGTGCCGTGGTCTCATGTATGATCCCGACACTCTCGAAATATTCCTTATCCATAAATTCACCACTACGATCCGTGCGTAGTCTTTTATTAAGGTACCTTGTTGTAACTCAGATTCATTCTTGAATACATAGATTTTGTCTAAGGCATCACTCTTTGCAAAGAGTAGATATACGTAACAATACCTAGAGTAATCATCTATGAATGTTACGTAATACTTCTTCTTTCCTAATGAAGGAGTAGAGTGCAAGTTGCCTAGATCCGAGTGAACTAAGCCGAGCATTGATTGTTCTCTTTCAACTCTAGGAAATGGAAGTCTTGTTATCTTGATCAACATGCACGTTTTACACTTGTCTTTTGGCAAGTCAAGTTTAGGTAAAATACCATCCTTAGTCATGTCATTCATAGGCTTAAAATGAACGTGTCCAAGTTGTGCATGCCATTTAACAAAATCACAATTGAAAGAAGAAGAAGACAATGTAAACAAACTGTTCTTGTTTATATTACTATTAGAAAGTTTATTACATAAAGAGAGAAGAAACATATTATTGTTCCAATGGCCAAAGCTTACAAATGTTCCTCTCCTAGATAATACATAGCGGTCGGCTTCTATGACTTTTTTGAAGCCAAGCCTATTGAGTACACCACCAGAAACCACATTCTTTCTAATGGCCGGTGCATGTAGTACATTTGACAAGACTAGAGTCTTGCCACTTGTGAAGTACAGATCAACCCGTCCTCTTCCTAGAACGGGGGTGGTAGACTCGTTTCCCATATGTATGAGTGCTCCATCGTTTGCAACAGCGTATGTCTTGAACCAACGCCGATCTTTGCAAACATGAGTTGTTGCACCCGAGTCCACCCACCGTCCAAGGTCATCATCCTGCATGGATAAACATTCAAAAGTCAATGACACATAATTCAAATTAGAATTTATATCAAAGTTAGAATCAAGACTCATAAGTGAGTCACCTTGGTTTAATGGGTTTTGGCCACTTTGGCCTCCACCCTTGGATCCATCGTCCTTAACCTTGCAATCCCGCTTGAAGTGGCCAGTCTTGCCACACTTCCAACAAGAACCTTTTGGTTTCTTGTCAACATTATCCTTTTTGGACTTCTTGGACTTATTTCCCTTGTCCTTGCCTTTGAACCTCTTCCTTTTGCCCTTGTCATCCATCATGTTGGCCTCGTGGGAAGTAGAAGTTTTATCTTCCTTCTTGAGTCCCCCTTCTTGTGCCCTAAGGCCTTGTTCAATTTGAAGGTGAAAGCCAAGTTCCACCAACGTGAGTTCTTCCTTCTTGTGCTTTAGCACATGGCGGAAGTCCTTCCACGAAGGGGGGAGCTTATCCATTATAGACGAAACCGCAATGACCTCATCCATATGCATGGCATGTTGAGTGAAACTCCCAAGAATCCGGAGCAATTCATTGTATTGTTCCATTACCGGCCTTGAGTCCACCATTTTATATGAGTTAAAATCCGAGACTAAGAATTTGCGAGATGAAGCATCCTCCGCCATGTACTTAGACTCCAGTTGATCCCACATTGATGTTGATGACTCTACACTTTGGTAGACATCAAACAATGCATCACGACCACGACATATGTAGTCATCATTATCCCATTTGCTCCTTTGTCGGACAACCTCTATCTCCTCCACCATATCATCAACCGGCTCGGCCGGTCTAGGTGTAGTGAGTACATAAGCGACTTTTAGTGTAGTCAAGAGGAAGTGCATTTTCTTTTGCCACCTCCTAAAGTCTACACCCTCAAACTTATCCAACTTCCCAAAACGAGAAGTCATTTTTGTCATTAACGTCTTACTCATTATTGATCAATCCAATCCTACGAAACAAATAACAATAGATACACTTAGAAGATTGTTGGATTTTCGGTGTCCGGTTTTAGACCAAAGGGCCGTAGTCTCACTTATGTGAGTAGACGGTTCTCCCAATTGCCAAACAAATTAATATAATTATCTTGAACTAAAAACTAGTTACTAACCAAGGGTTTGTAATCTCCACAAAGGAGTAGACAAAACTCAATCAAGAGTTTGTAATCTCCGCAAAGGAGTAGACAAAACTCAATCAAGAGTTTGTAGTCCCCAAAGGAGTAGACAAAACTCAACCAAGAGTTTGTAATCTCCACAAAAGAGTAGACAAAACTCAATCAAGAGTTTATAGTCTCCAAAAGAGTAGATAAAACTCAAGCAAGAGTTTGTAATCTCCAAAAGGAGTAGACAAAACTCTAATAGAAGTTAAGTTCAATTACACGTCTTATAAACCGATTGTTATATGTTAAAACTATTGACTTGGATAATGTAATGAGTCATTCATAAATGAATTTTCCTTCTAAGTGTATTCTCCCCTACACCGGGAATATCCAAATACCTTAGTGGGATAAAACGTTACACGTTACAAAGACTAAGTAAGAGACTTACTTGTCTTACTTTGTAGAAAGGGTATTCCTAGGTTTTGTCAATACAAAACTAAACTAAGATGGATGCCTATCCTTTGTCAATACAAAGGAACTATACTGGTCTTTCGAGTTTTGCAAACAAGCTTATAAGAAGGCCTATCCAATGTCAATACAATAGAACTAGAAGCTTTATTGTTGCAAAAACGAATGTCCAATCAAGTGCAAATGGCTCTCCCTTTTATAGGCATAAGGGGCCACGGTTTTGGGGAGTTAAAAGCGGTTAAAAGCGGTTAAAAACGGTTATGGAATTTACTTGGAAGTTACTTGGAAGATGGGCCTTGAAGCCCTAGAAAGCCCGAGGCCCGAGGCCCACACAGGGAGCCCAAAACCGCTCCCCGGAGCTAGCTTAGAGCTAGCTTATTTTTCTTGGTCCAAACACTTCCAATGAGCTTCATTCACTTTAATATAGCTAGGGTAAGCTCCAAGATCCTCAAATACTCAATATCTTAGCTCAAGCTAGTGTAGCTCCTTAAGAAGCTCACTAGCTGCTTCATTGACATTCACTAAGCATTTGAGCTTGGATTGCTCCCAGTTTTTAACCACATATTCTTTAGCCAATATAAGGCCTAAGAACCAAAGGTGTGCCGATAAAATGTGGCTAAAAGCCCCAAACGTCGGCCTTCTAAAAGCTAGCACAAGTTGACCTTGTCGTGAATCACCTTGCTATGATTCGACTCCCCTTATAATACTAGTTGTTCTTAGTGCCGGTCACTTGGCTTGCCTCCCGCAACCCGGACCATAGTGACACACATGTGAACAACTCATTGCACCTTGTCTCAAGACAAGCTCAACGGTTACAATGAAGACTTAACCCAAATCTCCAACACCTGGTAAGGCTTCTGGAGCTTCAAGTCCTTTAGACTTAATCCATTCTGACATTTGTGGACCTTTAAACGTAAAGGCTCGTCATGGTGTTGTATATTTTCTCACATTTATAAATGACTATTCATGTTTTGGTTACGTGTATCTATTATCTCATCGTTATGAAGCGCTTGATACATTCAAACGTTTTGTAGCTGAAGTGGAGAAATAGTTAGAATGAAAAGTTAAGACTGTTCGGACTAATCGTGGTCGTGAATACCTTTCTGATATATTCAAAGGGTTTGGTGAGGAAAAGGGTATAATTAGACAACTTACTATTCTTTATATTCCACAACAAAATGGTGTTGCGGAAAGGAGGAATCGTACCTTACTTGACATGGCTAGGTCTATGATGGCTCAAGCCAACTTACCTATTAGCTATTGGGGAGATACATTGCTTACGGCAACCTACATCCTTAATCGCGTACCAAGTAAGAGTGTAACCCTTACTCCATATGAGTTATGGAATAATAGAAAGCCCTCTTTGGACCACCTACGTCCATGGGGTTCGGCTGACTATATGCATAACCCGACCCATAAACATGGTAAACTAGGTCCAAGAGCTACCAAAATGGTGTTCATAAGATATCCAGATCACTCCAAAGGATATGTGATGTATGGTGAGCACCCAAATGGTGGCATGACTGAAGTTGATTCTCGCAATGTCAATTTACTTGAGGATGAGTTCCCAAGTATTAGTGAAACAAAGAAAGATCTCGAGTTGTATGAGTTACAACAACCATCTCTAGGTGAGGGGGAGGATTTTGATACTCTCAATGTCACTAGAGATAGTTCAATCTTGCCCAATGGAATAAATTATGAGATTAGTCTTATAATTCCAAGGGATGAGAGCTTGCCTACTAATGAAGATCAACTTGAAAATGAGGATGGTCCTCAACCTTCAAGTATGGAACAATAGGTTAGTCCACAAGTTTCAAACCCCGTGCCTACAGAGGATAGTGGGAGAGATTCTTCAACTAGTAATACAAGCGGTGTTGTTGAACGAAGGAGTACACAAGGGAGAGTTCCTTGTCGCTTATTTGATATTGAAGAGCGAGCACTTCTTTGCACTGTTTCCGAGATCGATGAGCCTACTTCTTTTACAGAGGCTATGAGTTCGCCACACAGTGTAGAATATGGATGGAGGCTATGAAGGATAAGATGGACTCTATGTCGACGAATGAGGTTTGGGAACTCATTGACTAAACATCAATCAATTGGAAATAAATGGGTTTTTAAGGTGAAACGTAAAGCGGATGAGTCCATTGATAAGTTCAAGGCCCGATTAGTGGCGAAAGGTTTTACCTAAATTGAGGGTGTAGACTACAATGATGAAACATTTTCTCATGTGATGAGATTTACCTCTATTCACCTCTTGCAAGCCCTAGTCGCCCATTTGGACTTAGAGTTGTTCTAAATGGACGTCAAGACTGCTTTCCTCAATGGAACACTTAAGGAGGAGATATATATGGATTAACCTATTGGGTTTGTCTCAAAAGGTGGTGAAAAGAAAGTGTGTCGTCTTAAAGAATCCATATATGGTCTTAAGCAATCTTCTAGGCGATGGTACTTTAGATTCCATGAAGCCATTACTGCTTTTGGCTTTTACATGGTTGATGAAGACAATTGTGTGTATGTTATGAAATCTAAAGAAGGGATTATGTTTCTCTCCTTATATGTTGATGACATACTCCTAGCTGGTAACAACATGGAGATGATCAACGCTACCAAAGGGTGGCTATCCTCTATTTTTTAGATGAAGGATATGGGTGAAGCTAGGTTTGTCCTAGGTGTGGAGATTATGAGAAATCGCCTAAAAACTTCTTGGTTTATGTCAAGAGACATATATTAAGAAGGTATTGGAGCGTTTTCGAATGAGTAAGTCCAAACCCATTGATACTCCAATTGATAAAGGTCAATTCCTAAGACTTAATCAATGCCCTAAAATAGATTTAGAGAAGAAACAGATGGGCAATGTTCCTTATGCTAGTGCAATAGGGAGTTTGATGTATGCCATGTTATGTACTAGGTCTGACATATGCTATGCGGTTGGTTTGGTGAGTCGTTACCAAAGTAACCCGGGTCTTGCGCACTGGCAAGGAGTCAAGAGAATCTTGCGTTACCTTTGTGGTACAAGTGACCTAGTCCTATGTTTTCAAGGAGAGGACTTGAGTTTGAAAGGATACTCGGATGCTGATTGGGGAGGTGATTTAGACGAGTCTAAATCGACCTCGGGATACGCTTTTGTCCTTGGTGGAGGTGCAATATCCTGGTGCAGTAAGAAGCAAGATTGCATTGCTTTATCGACTATGGAAGCAGAGTATGTCGCTGTTAGCCTCGCCGTCCAAGAGGCGATGTGGCTAACGAGTTTTTTACAAGATCTTGATCTTACTCATAAAGTTGATGAACCTGTGGAGATGCAATGTGACAATACCGCTGCTATCCAATTTGCCCAGGATCCGAAATTTCATAGGAAAACCAAGCATATTAAGAGGCGTTATCATTTTGTTCGAAACGCCATAAAAAATAAGGAAGTTGCCATTAAGTATATACCGACTAATGAGATGATTGTTGATCCTTTAACTAAAACTATTGCTAGAGATGTGTTCCGAGCCCATGTTAAACGTTTGGGCTTACGAAGATTTTAGTTTTTGATTGTGTCTTCTTTTGTTTTGGTGGTAGACATGTTTTGTGTTATGGACATATTTTGAGCATTATGGAATAAAAAGTGTTTATTTTCTTTAATTGCTCATGAGCATTTGTTGCAATTTTCTAGCACGTAAGAATGCTAATAAGCTCCTTGATTGACCTAGTCACACAGGTAATCGCCTTGATGCTAAAGTAGCATGCAAGATGAGATTGAGTCTTGATTAACACTTTGTGTGTACGAGCATGTATTATTATACTTGTGATGTGTAGATAATAAGTTGACTCATTACATAGTCGCCTTATTATGTATAAGATGAGACTCTCAAAGAGTCAAGTATGAAATACATGTCTTTCGTACTAGAGCTTAAAACCGAATAACAAGTGTGGGATTGGACATTGAGTATGTCAAATCAAGTGGCTTGGGTTAGATACTTAGGTAGTATCTAAACTATTATTCGTACGACATAGAAGAGTGGCATGCCCTTAGTGGGAACTATGTCGTGACACATATATCATACTATGTGTGTTTTCCGACCATTATAGGAGTGACAGGCCTTTCCCCACTTTGTCACTGTGTGAGCCCTATGGATCGTAGTGTCTGTTGTTGTGCGAAGCCCTTTTTGAATTAGAGTTGTGTTAAAAAAAAGTCTAAACCCGATGTTGCTACTTTAATATGATTACATAAAGCCGGAAAGTTGAGGAACAATGGGTCATATTAGGAAAGCAGCTGAGTTGAGATGTTTTTTCATTAGTGTCTAAGAAAGGTCAATTCAACTGCACCATGTTAAGTCCGGTTGGCAGTTATATTAAGTGTATAACTTTATAACATGTTAATAGCATAAAGGGACCGTGTATGATGCGGTGTTGTTTGAATGACCCAGGGAATCGTTGTTACGGTGAAAGTGTTATGTTAGTTTGATGGTAGCTTAATATAACACTACTTGTTACTTTTTGGTCGCACACCCCATTTCCTGTATGAATTGTGTTAAGTTTGTTTATTGTAGTAAACTTGGTTGTGTGACCAAGTGGGAGGCTTGATTGGTTGTCTAGCCGAATGGGAGTATTGTAATTTAAACGACTCTTGGCTGTTACATATTACCTTGCTAAAATTAAGGGGGTCTTAATTGGCTTTTAAGACAGAAAATAAATAGTCAATACTCTCCTTAATAAATAGCCAACATTCTCCTTAATTACCCATTGATCTCCTCAAATGTAACCGACATATTAAAGCAATATATATAGGGGTTTATTCTACGTGAATAGAAAACTTACTACAATATACTTCTAAGAAAACACAACAGAGTTTATCATTAATCAGTGGCTTTGGGATTTGGGGTGTGGATACTTTTGGTCTATTATCGGGTTAACGTTGTGGATTGAGGACAACACTACCAGTACGAGTACCATTAAGGTTAGTACTTTTTCCAACAGTGTTTTTGCATTGAACTTTATATGATTTTGAGCAATTCATTGAACACTGCAATGGGGTTTTTGGTATTTAATTTTGAATGCTTTTTAGACTTTTAATCTGTAAAGTGTGGAGAGAGTGAATATATACAACTTTTGATTATTTCTACATGTTATAAAATTCACTGGCCATTGCAATTGTGATTTTGTTTGATGCGTGTAGGACATAAGGGTTACAATTAAAGAGAATTGTGAGTAGAAAAGCTAAAACACCAATTATAATATGATATGAAACCTAAAAGATATGAATACAAATACAAATCCAACATAAAATCACTTAAGTTCAAGAATGCAATGAGATTAGAGCCACTAAAGCTCAATTTCACATTGTATTTAGTGAGGTTCCCGAAAGCAGTGCCGAATGACAAATCAGTTCTCCGGGCAAGGGCGTTGGTTCCCACACCAAAGAAATGAAAGGGGTTAGCAATTAGGCCAATGCTGGTGTTAATTCCTACATACTCATGCAAATACTAGAGCTTAACTTGTTACAGAAAATGCAGTTTCAATAATACTAATATGGGGTAAATAGCATTTATCAACAATTAGGAGGATAAGCCACAAGACTATAAGAGTATCCTTTTTAACTTGCTTGATTTCTGATAAGGGACAATGAAGCTAAAAATTTGCCAAGTGAAATGACTTATTGCAACTTCCTCTGGTATAATCCAAAAGAGGCAATGGAATTGAGTTTTGACATTAGTCTTCTTCTAACAGTACTTGTACCTCATTAATAAGATGTTTATTAACTATCACAACAATGTTTTGTAAATTATATTCTGGGTAAAGTTCCATCAAAATATGGCAACATCCTTTTTAGTAGTGTAGCACTTAACATTGGAGTTTGTATCCACTTTAATATATGTGGTGATGCTCTTGTTAATCAACTTAGTGTTGACACCTCTAAATAGCAATTCTTTCTTTCTGACTCCATGAGACGTAATAACTTGTACATGACACATAGAAAAGAAAAAAATCATCAAAAGTTTATTTTAACTACATCATAGTTCCAAGAGCCTCAAGTTTAATCTCTCATTATATTGGCGGTTTGCAACATATGAGCATCAAATAAGATGTAAACATGAACAAGAAATCGCCTGTAACGCCCCGGATTTGAAATCCGAGGTGTCACTAGAATGTGGACTATACTGTGGGTTGACTAGAATTAGTTTGACAACAATTTCACCTTTGACCCTATTAACAAGAGCACGAGAAATAAAAAATAAAACTTGAGACAAAGACAGAATTTACAAAAGCCAACAACCCCACGACACTAACTCGACAACCCAAAACTTGAGACAAAGACACAACAAGCTTCTCAAACACCTAAGGCACACGTGCCAGTTGTACATCATCTTCCGGAAGATAGTCTGTAAGGCAAGTCCAATACCTGAACAAGGTCCTAAAACAACAACAGGGGAACCATTAGCTAACGTTTCTGATAACACGATTTATGACTTAGGTTTAGGTAATCATTTAGATAGATTTGTCACTCATTCATGCATGGTTTAGCACTAGTTCACAACGTTTGCACTCAATTTACATATTTTGTCGAGATAGACGTCTACACGGACTTGTGCATTGCTTTGTAGGTATTTTGGGAGATTTAGGAGCTAAATCGATACGTTTGAGGATCGTTTATCAAGATGACACACCCTCGGACTCATTAGGACTCAATCTAGAGGCTAAGGAGGACTCATGGAACCTTGCCAACACAAGCCATGCACCAAATCAAAGCTTAATGATCAAAAGCGAATCTGAAGCACCAAACCACGGTTCACTGAAGGTCCACGGCCGTGGAACCAACCGTGATTCTTGCCAGGTTTTCGTGACAGCTGTGCCACGATCTCTTGGCCAGCAAAGTTGTAGTATAAAAGTGGTCCTGCATTGGCTGAGAGAGGGCATCTTTCAATTGGGTATTCTCCCATCACTCTACACACACAACAATACTCTCAATAAGAAGATTCTTTGGAGGAGAAGGTGGAAGGAAGCTACCATTGGAGAAGAGCTTCATTGGAGAAGAAGAAGAGCACACCATTGATAGATTTTGATAGCTGTGTAGTGAAGAATTTCGGAATCGATTTCTAGAGTTGTATGAACCATTTAAACCTTCTTTACGAAGGGTTGTGAGTCATTCTAATTCCATTTTCAGCTTGGCTTTGTTTACTTCACTTGTTCATCTCTTTCTCTTCATTATCTTGCAAATGGAAACCATGATTTTATGTTTGATGATTTTGATTGCTATGATGAATGTTGTAGGCTAAATAGATGTGATTCTAGGGTAAGGAAAGAATGGTTATGGCTAGGTCTATGATAGGATGGACTTAGATTAGCCCTTGGATGACTCACTTGCTTGGACGTAGCCTCTGTTGAAGACCACGGATTGTTCTTGACAAACCACGGCCGTGGAATTGATAGAGCAAACCGTGATTCTCCCTGGTTCGATGAATCTAGCTTTAGATTGTTATAATGTTGAAATCCTAGTTTTTGTTGAGTAAATTCTATCCTAGGGTAACCTAGTGATAGCAACTAAGTGTTAGGAGAGACTTACCCGGTAATCCTTATTCTTAGATCCAAAGATAACAAACCCTAGGTAGTGGTGAGCCTCATAATCCGCCATTGGACTAAGTGTGCTAGGATAGTTGCTTAGAACTAACCCTTTTGAGACTTACCCGGTAAGGATAGGTTAGATCTCTAGGTGACAATCCGGTTTGTGTAAAATTCCGTCCCTTAGGTTCTTAGAGACTTACCCGGTGATGAGATCTTAGGGATGGACTAGTGGACCATGAGACCTACCCGGTGATTGACCCCAATCTAGAAACACTCACTCCCAATATATTATAGTTAATCCAAGGAATGATTAAATAGCTTGAGTCCTATGCCATAACCGGAATTTCCAACCCCTAGAATCGCTTTTCTCTATTTGACTCATATCTCGTGTTTAGCTTGTTTGTTTGTGTTGATTCGTAGCTTAGTTGATTGTTCATTTTGCATGATTTGTGATCTTTGATTGATCTCCTAAAAACCAACAAAAAACATTGAGATTTTCATTTCTTTATTTCTTTCTCTTTTCTTAACCTAGATCTTCACTAAACTTAATCATAAATTGAATCAATCTCACCTTAGTCTTTGTGTTCGACCTCGGAATACTATCCCTACTACAAACGTCCCGTACACTGCGGGTTCGCTAGGAGTTAGGATAAATATAACGAGAATATAAATTAAAAGCTTATTGCGTGCACATCACACGATCTTAGCGTAACAAGTTTTTGGCGCCGTTGCCGGGGACTAGGTCTAGATTGAGTCTATTGTGTGATTGTTTATAGTGTAGATCTTTCTTGTTGCTTTTGATCTCTCTTTGGTATGTCTTTGCTTTTCAGGACATCTCTTACTCTTTGGGTGTATGCGAAGATCTCGTGGCAAGGATTTAGCTCCATTCGATCCCGAACCGGAGAAAACCCTTAGATCTAGATCCAAGAGCATTAAAAAGGGAAAAGAGATGGCCGGAAGAGATCTCCAAGCTGAGTTAGATGAGGCTTTAGAGCAGATTAGGATAAGGGATGAAGCTTTGGAGAATGAAAGGAGACTTGCCAATGAGAGGTAAGAGGCAACTAGGAGGGAGATTGAGGAGATTAGGCAAGCTCTTGTGCAAAGAGAGCTTAACCGTCAACAACCTCCTCCACCTCCACCACAACTGCAGCCGGCGGCGGTGAATATTAGGGTTGTGCCCATTGCTATGGAAGAGCCACAAACGTTGGGGCAACGTATGGATCCGGCACAAAGAGCACACCGTCCGGGTGTGAACTTAGGAGATCCCGCAACCCATGATTACGAGCTCCGCCCTCAAGTTCTACAAATGATCCGGCATAATCAATTTGGAGGGATGAAAGGAGAGTCTCCTCATCAACACTTGATGAACTATGAGATCTTGATGGAGACTCTTAGACCGCCTAGATTGGAGAGCAACAACCATAAGCTTAGGGCTTTCTCCTTCTCTCTTAAGGATAAAGCTTTGGCTTGGTATCAATCTATTCCACAAGGGCGAGTTGGTACTTGGGAGGAAATGACAACCGAGTTTTTAACTAAGTTCTTCCCACCTTCCAAGACTACCGAATTAAGAGGGAAGATCAATGCCTTCGTGATGAAGGATAGAGAGAGTTTGTTCAAATCTTGGGAAAGGTTCAAAGATCTTCTCCTAGATTGTCCACATCATGGCATACCGAAAATTGAGCTATTGGAGATCTACTTCAAAGGACTTGATGAAGATAGTCAATTCAAGCTCCAATCTCTTTCCGGTGGGACTTTCATGGAGAAGCATGTAGATGAAGCTTGGAAGTTTGTAGAGAAACAAGCTCTAGTGATTGAGAAATACTCCCATAGGAAGAGTGATGGGAGAAAGGCGGGAGCATATGAGGTGAGTGAAGTCACCATGAGCAACTTCAAGCTTGATGCCATCAATAATGAATTGAAGTCTTTGAGGGAGTTGTGTGCTACAACTTTGAAGAACCAAGCAATTCCTCAAGTGCTTCCACAAGCTAACTTGTCTTCCAAGGAGGAGAATGTGAATTACATGGGAAGGGGCAATTACAACAATTATCAAGGCCCAAGGAACTTCAACAACAACCGGCAATTCAACAATTACCGGCCTAACCACAACCATCCCGGATTTTCCTACTCTAACCCGGATGGAGCCTTGAACCCTCCCGCTTCCACAAGCACAACTCCACCACCAAAAGCTTTACAAGAACCTCCACCCGGATTTACTCAACCTCCAAAGGATAGGACCGAAATGATGTTTGAGCAATTGCTTGGAAAGTTGAGTGGTCTTGAGAGCACCGTGACTTCCATTTCTAAAGCGCAAAAGGTGTTGGAAGCACAAGTTTCCAAAAGGCGGGTGAAGCCCATAGAGATCCGGGAAAGCTTCCCGGAAGAACCGAAGACAACCCAAGAGGCCAAGTGTTGGCCATTACAACAAGGAGTGGGTTGAGTATGAAAGACCCTTTGCCCAAGGAGAACGCTAAGGGGAAACAAGTGGTGATAGAGGAAGAGACTTTGCAAGGAGATGGAGGCAAGAGCAAGGATGTTGAGCCAACATATGTGGCACCGCCTCCATACAAGCCACCACTACCATTCCCTCAATCACGAGCAAGAGCTCGCTTGGACAACCACTTTGGTAAATTCCTTGAACTAATGTCTAAATTACATATTAACATTCCGTTCATGGATGCTATTTTAGGAATGCCGGCATATGGCAAGTTCTTGAAAGAGATACTCTCCAACAAAAGGAAGTTGGAGGAGTATGGGGAGATAAGAATGACCCAGAGATCTTCGGAATTGATCCAAACAATGAAGGAGGAGATGCCTCCCAAGCTGAGAGATCCGGGTTCCTTTTGTGTCCCAATTGGAGTGGGAGATGTGAAGTATGAGGCCCTTTGTGATCTTGGAGCAAGTGTAAGCATCATACCGCTTGCACTTTGCAACAAGGTTGGGCTAGGAGAGCCGAAGCCGGTCAAGATGACCCTTTATATGGCGGACCGTTCTATCACTCATCCGGTTGGGATCTTAGAAGACATACCGGTGCAACTAGGAGGATTCTATGTGCCAATTGATTTTGTTGTCTTGGATATTCCGGCGGACTATCCGGTTCCTATCATCTTAGGAAGACCTTTCCTAGCCACCTCCGGATGCCTAGTGGATTGCAAGAATGGGGCTCTCTCTTTCAACATTGGAGAAGAGAACATCAAGTTCAAGTTGTCCACAATGATGAAAGGGCCAACCCTTTGATGAGGATGTCTTCAACATAGTCAAGCAAGAGGAATCTAGAGAAGTTGTGAGCTCGATCTTGATCAAGGATCCCTTGGAAAAGGTTCTTACCTTAAGTATGATGGAGGAAGGTGTTGAGGAGGCTTGCAATGAAGAAATCAAGGCCTTGGAAGCACTAGAAAAGGAGGCAAGAGTTGGATTTGAGGTTCACGAAGACATGCTGAACAGCTGCAAGTTCCACGGGCGTGGAAGTGGTTCCACGGCCGTAGAACTCTCTGTAAAGCCTCAACAAACAAGCCAGGCAAGGTCCACGGCCGTGGAAGTGGAGCCAACCGTGGTTCCCCCAAAATCAGACCTCATTGATGATCAAGCTTCAAGGAGCCTTGAAGGGTCTTCATTTGCTTTGGATTCATCTCATCCAACGTTATTTGGATCGTCTCCACTCGACAAAGGTCCTCCTAAACTTGAACTTAAACCCCTCCCCTCTCATTTGAAGTATGCTTTTCTTGGTGATAATTCAACATATCCGGTGATTGTTAATGCATGCTTAAATGATGATGAACTTGCTAAGTTGTTGCATGAACTAAGATTGCATAGGAAAGCCATTGGTTATACTATTGATGATTTGGTTGGCATTAAACCCTCTTTGTGCATGCATAAGATATTGATGGAAGATAATCATAAACCCTCTATTGAACATCAAAGAAGACTAAATCCTATAATGAAAGAGGTAGTCAAAAAGGAGATCATTAAGTTGCTAGATGCGGGGATAATCTACCCTATCTCGGATAGTAAGTGGGTTAGTCCCGTTCATGTAGTTCCTAAGAAGGGTGGGATGACCGTAGTGACTAATGAGAACAATGAACTAATCCCGACTAGGACGGTTACGGGATGGAGGATGTGCATTGACTATAGAAAGCTTAACATGGCCTCTAGGAAAGATCACTTCCCCCTTCCTTTCATTGACCAAATGCTAGAGAGGTTAGCTCAACATTCTCACTTTTGCTATTTGGATGGCTATAGTGGATTCTTCCAAATCCCTATCCACCCTGATGACCAAGAGAAAACCACATTTACATGTCCATGGGGTACTTTTGCTTATAGGAGAATGCCATTTGGGTTGTGTAATGCACCCGCCACCTTCCAAAGGTGTATGATGGCTATCTTTTCGGAATACATTGAAAATATCATGGAAGTGTTCATGGATGATTTCTCTGTTTATGGTTCTTCCTTTGATAATTGCTTGGCTAACTTGTCATTAGTATTGCAAAGATGTGAGGAGACAAATCTTGTCTTGAATTGGGAAAAATGCCACTTCATGGTAAGTGAAGGTATTGTGTTGGGACACTTGGTGTCCAACCGTGGCATTGAGGTTGATAGGGCCAAAATTGAAACGATAGAGAAGTTGCCACCACCTACCTCGGTGAAGGGGGTAAGGAGTTTCTTAGGACATGCCGGTTTTTACCGGAGGTTTATTCAAGACTTCTCTAAAATTTCTAAGCCTCTTACTAACCTACTAATGAAGGATGTTGAATTTTTCTTCTCCAAAGAATGCCTTGAGGCTTTTTGTAGGTTGAAGAACGCCTTGATCTCCGCACCTATCATGCAACCTCCGGATTGGAGTTTACCGTTTGAGATCATGTGTGATGCGAGCGATGTAGCCGTTGGGGCTGTTTTGGGGCAAAGGAAAGATGGGCGCACTCATGCCATTTATTATGCTAGCAAGACGCTAGATGATGCCCAACTCAACTATGCTACCACCGAGAAGGAGTTGCTAGCGGTAGTGTATGCTTTTGAGAAATTCCGCGCATATCTTGTTGGAGCGAAGGTCATAGTTTATACGGATCATGCTGCGATCCGTTATCTACTTACCAAGAAGGATGCCAAGCCTAGGTTGATTCGCTAGATCCTTCTTCTTCAAGAGTTTGATTTGGAAATCCGGGACAAGAAGGGATCCGAGAATTCGGTCGCAGATCACCTTAGTAGACTCCCACCATTGGAGCTTGAAAGAGATGACATCCCGATTGATGACTCACTCCGGGATGAGCAATTGCAAATGGTGGAGGAATGCTTGTTCCAAGTGTCTAGAGGAAGCGAGCCATGGTTTGCCGACATTGTGAACTACTTAGTGTGTGAGGAAGTGCCTCCCGGTTTGACATATGCCCAAAGGAAGAAGTTCTTCAAAGATGTGAGGCACTACTATTGGAGTGAACCGCTTTTGTTCAAGAGAGGGCCGGATGGAATGTTTAGAAGATGCATACCGGAGGATGAGGTGGAGAGTGTGATCCGCCATTGTCATTCCTTGCCATGTGAAGGGCATGCTAGCTCACACAAGACATGTGCTAAAGTGTTGCAATCGGGCTTCTTTTGGCCAAGTTTGTTCAAGGATGTACAAAGCTTTGTGGTAGCTTGTGATGCTTGCCAAAGGACGGGCAACATCTCAAGGAGGAATGAGATGCCTTGAACAACATACAAGAAGTGGAAATATTTGATGTGTGGGGTGTGGACTTCATGGGACCATTCCCTTCTTCATGTGGCAACCTCTACATCCTATTGGCGGTTGACTATGTTTCGAGATGGGTGGAGGCAATCGTCTCTCCTACAAATGACGCCAAGGTTGTGGTGCGGTTCTTCAACCGAGTGATCTTTCCTAGGTTTGGAACACCAAGGGTGATCATAAGTGATGGAGGGAAGCACTTCACCAATAGGAACTTTGGGGCACTTTTGGCTAAGTATGGGGTGACTCATAAGGTGGCAACACCTTACCATCCCCAAACTAGTGGCCAAGTGGAGATCTCCAACCGGGAGATAAAGGGAATTCTTGAGAAGACGGTCTCTATGACAAGAAAGGATTGGGCTATGAAGCTCGATGATGCCTTGTGGGCATATAGAACCGCTTTCAAGACACCAATTGGCACTACTCCTTACAAGTTGGTCTATGGCAAGTCTTGCCACCTTCCGGTAGAGATGGAGCATAGAGCTTATTGGGCCATTAAGTGGCTAAATTTTGACCTCAAGGAGGCGGGAGAGAAGAGGTTGCTTGACATAAACGCTCTTGAAGAGATCCGGTTGGATACTTATGAGAATGTCCGGATCTACAAGGAGAGGACTAAACGGTGGCATGACAAGCGCCTCATCCCGAAGGAGTTGAGTGAAGGCGACCTTGTCCTTCTCTTCAACTCAAGGTTGCGGCTTTTCCCCGGAAAGCTAAAATCGAGATGGACCGGGCCATATGTGGTGAAGAAGATCTTTCCCCATGGAGCTATTGAGATAGGAGGGGAGCATTGTGGAAACTTTAAAGTGAATGGGCACCGGTTGAAGAAGTATATCCCGGGAGCTCCGGTGGATATGATTGCCCCACTTCACCTAGAATGAGACGCCTCCGAGTTTGGTCAATCTAATGACCTTAAAGAAGCGCTTGGTGGGAGGCAACCCATTGGTAACGTTTTCCCTTTCTCGTTTTGTTTTTGTTTTAGATTTTTCTGTTTTTGGGTGTTTTGTGTGCTTTGTGTGTGTTAGAACCTTAGTAGCATTGGAAGCCTTGTATGGCAAGTGAATGATGATGATGAACCCCTCATCAATTATGGGTGGAGCGGACGCGGAACTTGGACGGCTAGCGGTGCCTAGCGCGGGTCCCGACGCTTTGATGAATACTTAGAGCTCTCTACCATTATTGATAGGATAATCCAACATCAATTCCACTTGAGATTCCCAAGTACCACAGCAAACCATTTTTACATTGTGAGAACCTTCTTTCACTCTTCTTTACTTCATTTACACATTGGGGACAATGTGTTTCTAAGTATGGGGTGGGGTTTGCATGATCCTTTGCATGATGAGCATCTGGGTAGTTTAATATTTGCACATGTCTTGCATTATATATACTCATCTCGGAAATCCCATAAAAATCAGAAAATTTAAAATTTTTTTGTGCTTTCTATGCTTGGATATGACCCTAATGATGAATCTTGTCTTGTGGATTGGCTATGGATGGCCTTATGTGTTAAATTAATGAACGCATATGTGGACTTGAAGTACTTCCCTTGAAACCATGAATGATTTGTGATCATGATGTTTGCCTAGAATGGATTGAGTATTGAAGGTCGAAATTACATGCTAGAACTTGCACACCATCTAGGAATGAATGAGGCAATTCATCTTTCTCTACTTCTCATCTTGATCATGATGTTTTAGCACCTCAATTGATATAAATTGACCTCTTTTGACCCATCCGGGAATAGGAGCATGTTAGCGTGTTGATGTGTGTGAAAAGCAAGTGTGGGGTGAAGATGTTGATGAAAGAATGTCATGAATAAAATGCTGAATTTGTTGTGAAAGTGTAGACAAAAATATAGGTTTGGGGACGTTGGTTTAAATGACAAGTAACTTGGTACACTTCACATAATCGGGTGTTGGTGCCTTGCCAAAGTCAAATAAACCAATAGTCCTAACGAGCTTTGGTATGTGTGCCCGGTGTGGATGCACCTCGAAAAATAGAAAAAGCCCGAGGATGGCTAATCACCAAGGTTTCGCCTTTTGTACACCAATGCCATTGTCTCAAAAATAAGTGAAGGAAAAAGAAAAGAAAGAAAAGATAGAGAAAATATACACTTGAGGGAAGTTGATCGAGGACAAAATTGTGGAGTTAGTTCCATTCCCGGATTAGCATCACATAGCCTAGAAAAATCCCCACCTAGTCACAACGTTTCTTGGCCTTTTATTTCACTAGACCTTATGACCTATTTGCATGTTTGTAAGACTTAGTGATCTAGATTGGATATGCTCTTGATCATCTTGACTTCCTTATTTTTACATTTCATGCATGCTTTTGAGTTAAGTACAATTGTCTTTCCATGCCTTCACTTGTTTGATGCATGATTGCTTGTCCGTTGCCATGAAACATGACTATGAAGGTGATCCAATATTAGAAGCACAAACCCAAAAAAATTTTGCCATTTTTCTGCATACATAAATCATGTTATCTTGTAGTCTATAGTTGAGAATTTGCTCGGGGACGAGCAAACCTTAAGTATGGGGTATTTTTGATAACACGATTTATGACTTAGGTTTAGGTAATCATTTAGATAGATTTGTCACTCATTCATGCATGGTTTAGCACTAGTTCACAATGTTTGCACTCAATTCACGTATTTTGTCGAGATAGACGTCTACACGGACTTGTGCATTGCTTTGTAGGTATTTTGGGAGATTTAGGAGCTAAATCGATACGTTTGAGGATCGTTTATCAAGATGACACACCCTCGGACTCATTAGGACTCAATCTAGAGGCTAAGGAGGACTCATGGAACTTTGCCAACACAAGCCATGCATCAAATCAAAGCTTAATGATCAAAAGCGAAGCTGAAGCACCAAACCACGGTTCACTGAAGGTCCACGGCCGTGGAACCAACCGTGATTCTTGCCAGATTTTCATGACAGCTGTGCCACGATCTCTTGGCCAGCTCTTGCAAAGTTGTAGTATAAAAGTGGTCCTGCATTGGCTGAGAGAGGACATCTTTCAATTGGGTATTTTCCCATCACTCTACACACACAACAATACTCTCAACAAGAAGATTCTTTGGAGGAGAATGTGGAAGGAAGCTACCATTGGAGAAGAGCTTCATTGGAGAAGAAGAAGAGCACACCATTGATAGATTTTGATAGTTGTATAGTGAAGAATTTCGGAATCGATTTCTAGAGTTGTATGAACCATTTAAACCTTCTTTACGAAGGGTTGTGAGTCATTCTAATTCCATTTTCAGCTTGGCTTTGTTTACTTCACTTGTTCATCTCTTTCTCTTCATTATCTTGCAAATGGAAACCATGATTTTATGTTTGATGATTTTGATTGCTATGATGAATGTTGTAGGCTAAATAGATGTGATTCTAGGGTAAGGAAAGAATGGTTATGGCTAGGTCTATGATAGGATGGACTTAGATTAGCCCTTGGATGACTCACTTGTTTGGACGTAGCCTCTATTGAAGACCACGGATTGTTCTTGACAAACCACGGCCGTGGACTTGATAGAACAAACCGTGATTCTCCCTGGTTCGATGAATCTAGCTTTAGATTGTTAGAATGTTGAAATCCTAGTTTTTGTTGAGTAAATTCTATCCTAGGGTAACCTAGTGATAGCAACTAAGTGTTAGGAGAGACTTACCCGGTAATCCTTACTCTTAGATCCCAAAGATAACAAACCCTAGGTAGTGGTGAGCCTCATAAGCCGCCATTGGACTAAGTGTGCTAGGATAGTTGCTTAGAACTAACCCTTTCGAGACTTACCCGGTAAGGATAGGTTAGATCTCTAGGTGACAATCCGGTTTGTGTAGAATTCCGTCCCTTAGGTTCTTAGAGACTTACCCGGTGATGAGATCTTAGGGATGGACTAGTGGACCATGAGACCTACCCGGTGATTGACCCCAATCTAGAAACACTCACTCCCAACATATTATAGTTAATCCAAGGAATGATTAAATAGCTTGAGTCCTATGCCATAACCGGAATTTCCAACCCCTAGAATCGCTTTTCTCTATTTGACTCATATCTCGTGTTTAGCTTGTTTGTTTGTGTTGATTCGTAGCTTAGTTGATTGTTCATTTTGCATGATTTGTGATCTTTGATTGATCTCCTAAAAACCAACTAAAAACATTGAGATTTTCATTTCTTTATTTCTTTCTCTTTTCTTAACCTAGATCTTCACTAAACTTAATCATAAATTGAATCAATCTCACCTTAGTCTTTGTGTTCGACCTCGGAATACTATCCCTACTACAAACGTCCCGTACACTGCGGGTTCGCTAGGAGTTAGGATAAATATAACGAGAATATAAATTAAAAGCTTATTGCGTGCACATCACACGATCTTAGCGTAACAGTTTCAAGAATGGAATCTAAGTTCCGGAATCAGATTAAACATGTACGTATCATGCAAGGGATGCCAAAATCCATCTAACAATAATAACATTTAAAATATAAGTAAAAATCAAAAGTGTAAACCAATTCATGAAAACCTCAAGAAAAAAAAAAGAAGCAAGCTAAGCCAACACATAAACAATATAATTATAGAGTAATCATAATACAAAACAACAATATAAACAAGGCAAGGTAGCGCGGATCCTAATCCTATCCAGACCCATTAACAACTCCCATCAATATTGACTATACCTATCTCTACTCATATACAACAACCGGTATTTCTCGGTAGTCATCCCCATCATTCATTTATGTCCATATTATACCACATAACTCACTCATAACAATCAGTCATCATTTGGTCTCTTGAGGCGTAACATAACTAATTACCCTGTATGCTTAATTATCACTACGTAACATAACCAATTAGCCTAATCCAATATCTCATATACCCGTCTATCACAACTGGCTCTCTTGAGGCGTAACTGTTGGCGTGTAACATAATCAGTTACCCTCTAGACTTAACTGTCAGTGCGTAACCCAACCAATTAACCTAGTCCAATACATACTATAACCCGTTCATCACAAGTGGGTCGCTTGAGGCGTAACCGTCAATGCGTAACATAACCAATTACCCTTAAGGCATAGCTGTCAGTGCATAACATAACTAATTATCTTGTTCTCAACACAACTCATAACATCAGTCATAACTCAGTCTACAACAATTTCAGTCACAATTGTGTATCATAATCTCAAACACAACTCTATCTACAACAGTCTCAAGCCTATCTCTATCTATCACAATCTAAATCCTTGCAAACGCAGCTCAACACAACTCTCGACTACTCACATTAACAACAAGTCTTTTTTAAACCCTAAGGTAATAAGGGTAACGCACAATTTAATTTAAAAGCACTCCGCAAACATATAATGAGTTAAAAATATGAAAATAAAATATAAGTCCTACTCACAATCAACGACAAACTTAACCTGAAATAAAACGGTAACTAAGTAAGTCAATATGAGTTACCTCAAACAAATAAACTCAAAATCGCCAATACAAATCCAATAAACCAAACACCTAATAAAGTATTGCAAAATATAATCAATCATCAATTCAAGTAAAATCTCAACCTAAACTAAACGCCTAAAAATAACGATATTTATATAAGACTTTAGGACACTCACGTCTTGAAGTCACGTATTGTAGAATCTCGTGTATCAAAGTCAACAAGGCTATCTTCTGATCTCAACGTGCTTCCAAGAACCCTAAATGTACACCTCCCGTTTTAGGGTTTCAGGGAGCTTGTCGGTGACAGCTGGTTCCCGATTCCGGTGACCAGAAAGTTTGACGCAGGCGGCAAGTTGTGAGGCAACGGTCGGAAGGTTGGGCGGCACCACGGCGGATCTGGGCGACAAAGTCAGGACTCCCGCAAGGTCGAGCAAAGGCTGCTGTGAGGACTCTGATCTTGACTCCGGCTAGCGCGACAAAAGGCGGCGACGACAGTGTTGGACGGCTTCCTCCAAAGGCTTCAGTTACGGATCGCAATCGAGGAAGACGACTCACTCTGGTTTTCTCCTAGCGGCAACAAAGATGGCGAGCAGTAGTCTCCTCCGGTGGTTTCCTGGGCTCGGCGGTGACAATTGGAGCAGCGGTGACAGCTTCTTCCCGACGACGACAGAAAATTGAGTCCAGTGGAGGCCGGAAACTCGTTGGAAACGGCTAGCAATCGGTTCCGTTTGTGAACAGTAAACTGAAAAGGAAGCTTAAAGTTTGGTGGGGAAAACGATCAATAGAGGATCGGAACGTATCACGTTGTTGCAGGGTTTCTCAACGGGCTTTCCAAATTTAGCAACCAACGTCAATTTTTCATCATATCGTTTCCCTAATTAAATTTCAAATTTATTTTAATTTAAATATCTCGTTAAATTTGCAAACCTCGTTTTAATCTCAACTAGTTTAGGACCCGTGCTTTGCACGGGTATGAAATATATATATATATATATATATATGTGTGTTTATTAATTAAAAATGATTCCATGATATTTTTTGTCATGCTGACATGAATTGCAATTAATGAAAAAATATTAAGAACATAGTTGTTGAATCCGTTTGTCATATAAATATGTTTACATCAAGACTTTCGCTATATTTGTGTCATAGTTATTACAAATCAAAAAATGAGAAATAAATAAAAATATCTGAAAAAAATTACATAATAATAAAAATGAATATATAATAAAATAAGTATTCAACATCATATCAACCAAATTTAGTCTCTGAGCATTCGTGAATCACCTGGTCATAAAAAATAAAAGCTATAATCAACTTGGAAAATAGGTAATCATGAAAGCCAATCCCAGATGTAGAAATGTGAATCCATAAAAAATCCTTATTCCGAATAGTAGCAAGCATTCCGTTTCCCTGCATTTCACAAAATGATACATCAATTAATGTAAATTGTTAAGTTATAAATTTCGTTATGGTATTTACGATATACCTTATTATCAATTAATATCATATCCTTCAGGTATATTTCCTTAAGTTTTTTTAGGAAAACTGATCCACAAAAGTATATTGAAAGCTACTGTTTTGAATGGACACGCTGTAACTGTAGCCTGTAAGAATGAAATCATATGACAATAGAAATTTCTGAAAGAATGAAACCATATGCTCAGGAAATCAAAATACGATTGTTTTAGGTGTTAAATTTTAAATGAAAGCTATTGTTTTAGCTGATTTCCTGAACTTACTGATTGCATTGTACTGATTTTTTTGTTTTCAATTATCCTAATAGTTTTGCAGATCCTAATAAATTTTGGTGATTTTCTGAACTTTGTTGATTCGAATAGTTTTCAAAATTCGTTAAAATTATATAATAAGAGGATACAACTAAGATGAAGAATTTTAATTTTTTTTAATATAATATTTTCCTTAGCCTAGTTATAGGCTTCGAATTAACAATTCTCGAAATCTCCATAGCTTCAAGAAACCGAGTTGTATTTTTAGGCAACTCACCCGCACCAGTGTTGCCTTCTCCGATGGAACCTCCTCCGATGTATTCCTCATCGAGGTCACTTCCTGAATGAATTCGTTACCGAACATCAGAAAATCGACTTGATTTGACCATTGTGGAAGAGATCATTAGCTGAGATTGATGAACTGCGAAATATGCGCAAGCAACGGATAACTCGTACTGTCTTCGTCTTCGTCATATTGTTAGCTTCGAATCAGTTTTTGTTAGCTCCATCATATGATAACTACAATGTAGTCATTATAAAAAGGAATTAAAACAACACAATCACAAATTTTTGTTACAATGCAAGTTATGCAATCAACCAACGTGAGCGAAAGAACAGGTTGGTCATCGACCAAGATGATAAAGATGTTGCAAAGGAGTTAAAAATAGTCATTAAGCAACCGTGAATAAATTATTGATCCTAATTCGATCTTATTTTGTAAACAACAATGAAGGATTAAATGAAACACCTAATCACATTCATATGTGAAGATACTGATGCACGGACGGAAATCAATTTAAATGCGTAAAACAAAAATCAATTTCAATGCGTAAAATAGAAGGGATGACCTGCACCAGAAAGAGAAGGAGAATATGATATGAAATTCAACAATCTAGATTATGATGCCGATGATGGTTTGATTAATTGTAAAAACACTTTGAAGTCTAAAACCTTCAGTCGTAGAACCGACTAAAGCAAACACAAGAATAGCAAGAAAGAATTGTTTACGCAGTTCGGAACTTAATCCTATTCTGCGGGACCTCAAGAGGGGAGATCCGGTCCCGGTTTTCTCACTAGATATCCAAGACAGTTCAATACAAGAACAGAACAGATGACATCCTAAGATAACAATAGATCTAGCAAAGAGTCTTAGATGAACGAGCAAGACACAGAGAGAAGAGAAACGAGTAGTAGAAGAAAGCCCCCTCAAAGGCACCTCGCGAAGATCTGAGAAAGATCTTCGCTAAACCACAAGCCAACGTCGTAGTGGTGAAGAGCAACCAGAGATTTCAGATCCCTAACTGCTGTATGCTTCTTCGTCTTCGTTGATTACCAAATCCTTCTCATTCTATGAGATTTGGATGATTTGGCCTTCATGAGTCTTTAATGAGAAACCCTAGCTTTTCCTTTATCATATGTATGAGCAAAGAACCAGCAGACTCTCTGTTTTGAAAAAACCAGCTGATAATACCACACTATACACCAAAGTGATGCGTTTCAATTAAACGCTCTTTAACCTATTCAGCAGTGGGCTTCAGAAGCTGGATCAAATATCAGGCCCAATGACTAAACAGAAACTCTAAACTCTGTATTTTGCCCTTATCACATAATACACAAGTCTGCCAAATGATATAATATATATCATGGTAAACTTGTTATCTTATGTGACCCAATTAAGACTCTCTACCAAAGATACTTATTGTACTTAAGTGTATATAGTTCTGTTCTTATAATACAACTTAATACAAGAATAAAAATTACCACAATTGCCCTCCTAATTCTTGTAGTATAGTAGAACTGTCTGTCCCCCGATAGTGATCACCAGAACCTTTTCTTCCGTCTGTCATCGGCCCAATTTTCAAGATAGATCAAGGAACATCAAAGACCTGCAAAAAATTTCTGCAGAATGCAAACTTGTCAGCAGTAACTATCTTAGTTCCAAAATCAGCAGGGTTCAACTCACCCTTAATTTTCTTTACCAGAAAATGTTTTTTCATGATCCTATCTCTAATGAAGTGATTTCTAACATCTATATGTTTGGACCTTTCATGATAAACAGGATCCTTACATAGATAAAGGGCACTTTGACTATCCATGTAGATAACAGGAACACAAACAGTTTTTTGTATTTCACTAACTATCCCTTTTAACCAAATAGCCTCTTTTGAAGCCTCTACAGCAGCAATATATTCAGCCTCAGTTGAAGATAAAGCTACTACAGACTGCTGCTGTGATTTCCAGGATATACAATTTCCTGTCCAAGTGTAAAAGTATGCAGTAGTGGATTTTCTAGTATCTTTATTACTAGCATAATCTGAATCAACATACCCTAAGATTTCACCTATTGGGTTGTGTTCGGAAAACATTAAGCACAAATTTTTTGTGCCACAAACATACCTAAGCATGTATTTCATATCAGACCAATGCAACTCACCGGGATTAGACATGAACCTACTGAGCACACTTATCCCAAAGGCTAAATCAGGCCTAGTGCATATCATAGCGTACATGAGAGACCCAACAGCAACATCATATGGGATTTTAGACATCTTATCTTTCTCAGATTGACTGACAGGACAATGTTCTTTAGTTAATTCCAAGTGTCCTCCTAAGGGTATGGAAGCAGGTTTAGAATCATTCATATTAAACTTCTCTAACACCTTTTGAATGTAATCAGCTTGTGACAACCACATCTTTTTCTTCTTTCTATCTCTAATGATCTTAACACCTAGAATCTTTTGGGCAGGACCCATATCTTTCATTTCAAAATGAGCTTTCAAATCCCTTTTAGTTCCAGCAATCAATACAGCAGATTTGCAGATTAATAAAATATCATCCACATATAAAAGTACAAACAGGGGATTTAAAGAAGATAGCCCTTTAAAATAAAGACAATAGTCATAATTGCTTTTAGAAAAACCTAAAGTTTTCATGCAAGCATCAAATTTTAAATTCCATTGTCTAGGTGATTGTTTTAGATCATATATAGATTTTTTAAGAAGACAAACATGATCAGTTTTATTTGCATCTACAAAGCCCTCAGGTTGTTTCATGTAGATTGTTTCATTTAAATCACCATGTAAGAATGCAGTTTTAACATCCATTTGTTCAATGTCCCAGTCATGCACAGTAGCCAAAGCAAGTAATAACCTCATTGTTTTGTACTTAACTACTGGTGCAAAGATATCAGTATAATCAATCCCTTCCCTTTGAGTAAATCCCTTGGCTACTAGCCTAGCTTTATATCTAGGGTGTTCACTGAATTTGGTAGCTTCTTTTATTTTATAAACCCATTTACAAGGAACCAATTTTGTGTTACTAGTCTTTGGTACTAACACCCAAGTTTTATTAGCAAGCATAGAATCATACTCATCTTTCATAGCTGCTTTCCAGTTTTTAGATTGAGGACAATTTACAGCTTGTCTGAAAGTTTCAGGTGTAAACGGGTTATCAACTATATCTCCAGTTAAGAAGGCATACTCAATCATATTTAATTCAGTTGTGAATAAAACATACTCAGAATCAGTATACTTTCTGTTAGGAATCCTAACTCTGGGGTTTCTATCTCTTGTAAGTTGATAATCTTCATCATCTGAACCATTCAGGATATTTTCATCATTATTTTCACTGTTTTCAGTAGATTCAGTACTTAAATTTTCAGTGACAGAATGTTCAGGATTCGCAAGTTGCACAGAAGTAGATAGCCTATCAGAAGAGACATCAATATTCTCATTTTCATCTACCCCCCTTGATTCATGAGTCATGTTTTCACTGCTTGTAGCAGTGTTATGATTTTGTTGCTCTTGGTCATGTTGGGAATTACTCTCATATTCCTCACTGGTGCTAGGATATTGGTAATGACCAACATCAAATTCTTCATCTAAGTTCTGATTTTCCAGATTTTCATTATTAGGAGTATAGAAATGATATCTTTGTGAGACTTTGTTTTCAGACTCTGTGATCTCTTTTTCATTTTCAGCTTGATTTTTCAAAGACTTAAAATAAAACTCATCTTCATTAAAAGTGACATTTCTAGAAGTAATGACTTTATAGCCTCTTGGTTGTATTAGGAGAAGTTTGTACCCCTTAACTCCTTCAGGATAGCCAAGCATCACACACTTTTGTACCCTAGGGTGCAGCTTCCCTTGAAAAATATGGGAATATGCTGTGCACCCAAATGGTTTTAAGTGAGTGATGTTGGGCTTCCTATTTGTCCAGAGTTCCTGAGGTGTTTTAAAATTGATTACTGAAGAGGGTGATCTATTAATAAGATATGCAGCAGTAACTAAGGCTTCCCCCCAGAGACTATGTTTTAAGCCAGCACTAATCAACATGCACCTAGTTTTTTCAAGTAAAGTCCTATTCATTCTCTCAGCTGTACCATTTTGTTGTGGTGTACCAGGTACTGTGAGGTGTCTTTTAATTTCAGTTTCTTTGCAAAAGTTGTTAAAAGGTGAGTTACAGAATTCAAGGCCATTATCTGTTTTAAGACATTTGATTTTTAGGTTACATTCATTTTCAACAGAAGTTTTCCAGTCTTTAAAGACGTTAAAAGCTTCATCTTTGTGTTTTAAAAGATAGACCCAGACTTTTCTAGAATAGTGATCTATAAAAGATATGAAATACCTTTTACCCCCTACTGTTTCTATTTGAGCAGGTCCCCACAAGTCAGAATGAATGTACTCTAGAGGTTTGTTAGCTTTATATGAAGAATTATTAAAGCTATGTTTATTTTTCTTTCCAAATACACAAACCTCACAAAAACCAGTATTGGAGGGTTTATTATCAATTAAGCCTTGTTTGTACAGATTTAGTAAGCCAATGTTCCCAATGTGTCCCAGTCTGTTGTGCCATTTTTTAGCTTGGTGAGGGTTGTCATTAGTATTAACAGTGGTGAGATTTAATTCAGGTGATTGGATAACATGGTATAAACCACCCTTTTTAATGCCCTTTATAAGAGTAAGACCATTTTTGACAACTTCTCTTATTCCATTATTAGTATTTATCTGACAACCTAGATCATCAAACACAGACTCAGATAAGAGGTTTCTCCTTAACCCTGGGACCCATCTAACATTCTGAATAACTCTAACTTTCCCATCATGCATACATATAGGCACATTTCCTATTCCTTTAATTTCTAAAGCAGAGTTATCACCTAACATGACATCTCCACCATTAAAATTTTTCATGGAACAGAAAAGAGATTTATTAGGACAAGCATGCATAGTACAACCAGAGTCAAGAATCCAGTCATCACTTTTACAGGAAAAAGGAACAGCACACATAAGCAATTCACAGGGATATTGAGTTTGCATGCTTTCAAATAAAGAAACATTATTATCTGAATTTTTATTATTATTAGTCTCATCTCTTTTCTTTTTCCTACATTCATTGATATAATGTCCTATTTTCTGGCAATAAAAGCATTTTTTATTCTTCTTATCAGAATCAGAACCAGTGGATTTCTCATTTTGATTTTCATTTTTATCCTTTTTGAAGTATTTGTTATTCTTTTTATTCTTCCCTTTGGCCATCAGGACCTCAGGTTTAGACTCAGTTTTCTTATCAGAAGACTTCACTTTGAACACCTTAAGAGTTTCATTCTTTTCAGTTATAGTTTCAATGATCTTTTCCTTAGTTATAGGTTCATTACTATACTGAATAACATCTCTTAGATTATCAAATTGTGAAGGCAGAGAACCAAGAAGAATAACAGCTAAATGAGAATCTTTAATCTTGTCATCACACCTAGCCAAATCCATTTCCAGTTTTAAAAATTTGTCCAGATTTTCATTTAAAGTCAGATTTAAGTCCATCCTAAAAGTGAATAATCTGTGTAAGGTAGAAATTTGGGAAGGCATGGATTTCTTAAGATATTTCTTTTCTAGAGCATCCCAAAGAGGTTTGGAGGAAGTAATACTCACAAACTGACGAGCCACGTCGTCAGTGAGCCTAATCATAATTTCAGCGTGTGCTTGTTCCTCCATCTCCTCTTTCCTTGAAGCTGACGTTTCAGCCAAATATGCTCCAGTAATTGCCCTCAGGCACTTTTCCTTTGTTAGTATCGCCTTCATCTTGATTTGCCACATTGCAAAATCGGAGATCCCATCGAAGGGCTTTAGTCTTAGTCCTGTGTCAGTCATACCTGTAAATTCACAAAAGAAAAAACAAGTTAGAACAGAGAGCTATTCTTTTGTCATAATAAGAACAGCCTAAGAGCGGAAGCGTTTTTCAGATTTTAGGTCACAAAAGCCCTAGTACTGACAGATTCTTGTATCAAACACATCAAAGAAAAAACGTTTTATACAAAGAGGAGCTCTGATACCAATTTGTAAAAACACTTTGAAGTCTAAAACCTTCAGTCGTAGAACCGACTAAAGCAAACACAAGAATAGCAAGAAAGAATTGTTTACGCAGTTCGGAACTTAATCCTATTCTGCGGGACCTCAAGAGGGGAGATCCGGTCCCGGTTTTCTCACTAGGTATCCAAGACAGTTCAATACAAGAACAGAACAGATGACATCCTAAGATAACAATAGATCTAGCAAAGAGTCTTAGATGAACGAGCAAGACACAGAGAGAAGAGAAACGAGTAGTAGAAGAAAGCCCCCTCAAAGGCACCTCGCGAAGATCTGAGAAAGATCTTCGCTAAACCACAAGCCAACGTCGTAGTGGTGAAGAGCAACCAGAGATTTCAGATCCCTAACTGCTGTATGCTTCTTCGTCTTCGTTGATTACCAAATCCTTCTCATTCTATGAGATTTGGATGATTTGGCCTTCATGAGTCTTTAATGAGAAACCCTAGCTTTTCCTTTATCATATGTATGAGCAAAGAACCAGCAGACTCTCTGTTTTGAAAAAACCAGCTGATAATACCACACTATACACCAAAGTGATGCGTTTCAATTAAACGCTCTTTAACCTATTCAGCAGTGGGCTTCAGAAGCTGGATCAAATATCAGGCCCAATGACTAAACAGAAACTCTAAACTCTGTATTTTGCTCTTATCACATAATACACAAGTCTGCCAAATGATATAATATATATCATGGTAAACTTGTTATCTTATGTGACCCAATTAAGACTCTCTACCAAAGATACTTATTGTACTTAAGTGTATATAGTTCTGTTCTTATAATACAACTTAATACAAGAATAAAAATTACAACATTAATAAAAATGGTATCACCGTCAATGGAATTGGAGCTGATAACGATGGGTGTGCAACTAATGAGCCGCCCGAAGGAACCGGTTTGAAATATATAGTTCAGCTTATCGATTTATACATAAAAGATTTTGGATTAAGCGATGGAAGATGCAAAGATCGGGAGCCAGAAGCAAATATACAGATTGGGGGTTTGAGGTTAAAGCTCTTATCTTCTTATTTAAAATCCTAACAATTTGGTAGGATATGCTAAAATGTTTAATTTTCAATTGCGCTACTTTTAGGTTAAAACTTTGGATTCAATTTTGTTCACCCTCCACTTTGGTGTGATTTTAGGTTATTCACAAAAGACGAAGTTGTTAGGTTAATTAATTTTGGTTCACATATTTTTAGTTAAGTAATTTGAGATTGCAATCAAAATTATTTAACAATAAATTGATAAGATTAATAATGAATAGCTTTCAATATAGTGTTAATGAATAGTTTTTAAAAAAATTCGATCATAGAAAAAAAAACAGAAAAACTAAATAAGAACGTAAATAAATAATAAATACCTTCTACTTCTATATAAATAGTAATACCGTATCTTACTTATTCAAATTCCTTACTTAATAAGAACGTAAATAAAATAAATAACGTAAAATCTTGAAATTTTTTGGAAAAGGTTAACTTTGATTGGAAATAATAATATATATATATATATATATATTTAAAATTGTAACCAAATTAGTTAGAAATATATAATATAATTATAGGTAATTTCTAAACATCAAAAAGTAAACTCTAATCAAATCATGAAAAAATTAAATTATGATCGTATCATGAAAAAAAAAATTCAGAAAAAATCTCTTGTTCATTAATATAGTGTTAATGAATAATTTTTAAAAAATTTTGATCGATTCATGGAAAAAATAAATGGAAAAAATTAGGAAAACTAAATAAGAACATAAATAAAATAGAAAAAGTAAAACAGAAAAATTCACAAAAAAAAAATCAGAACTTAAAATCTTGAAAAAATTGGAAAAAAGTTTAATTTTGATTGGAGATAATAATAAAATAAATATATTTAAAATTGTAACCGAAATAGTTAGAGATATATAATATATTTATGTGAAATTTTCTAAAAATTAGTAAAATCAGTATAAAAAAATGTAAAATTAAATCAACCCAAATCATTAAATGATACTTACAAATCACAATCACAATCACAATCACATTGCATAGGCTGTAGACTACTCAACAACTTACCATTGTTGGCATTTAGTAAGACGAAACACTGTGTTGCATTCGTACAAAGATGTGTGAACTTGTTCACGAAATTATACATAAATTGTGAAGAGTATAAGTGTTGTATCTGAAGAGATGATTTATTAATCAGATAGAGAAGGGTATTTATACACAGTAGGTTAGACTATAGAGAGAAGCTTAACAACCTAGATAATCGTAACAACCTAGATTAGCCATAACAACCTAGATTGATAAGACTAAATCTTTCCTAATATCCCCTCTCAAGTGAAGCTGGACTTGTTGAGTTGTAACTTGCAGACGAGTTCTTGGAACCGGCTACGCAATAGAGGTTTAGACAGAACATCTGCAAGCTGTTCTTTTGTGGACACAAAACTCACACGAAGGTTACCTTGTTGTACCTGTTGTCGAACAAAATGAAAGGCTAAAGCAATGTGCTTCATTCTGGAGTGGAATACTGGATTGCAACTTAAGCTGGTGGCTCCCATATTATCGCAATAGACAACAGGAACAGAGGATACAACCACCCGTAATTCAGTCATCAAATTTTTGACCCACACAATCTCTGAAGTCGTGTCTGCCAACGCTTTGTATTCTGCCTCGGTAGAGGATCTATCCACTGTCTTCTGTTTTCTGGAGCTCCAGGAGATAAGGTTGCACCCATAGAACAGGAGGTAACCAATGGTGGATATGTAATCAATCTTGTCACCAGCCCAGTCGACATCAGCGAATGCATGAAGGGAGGCTGATTTTGATTTAGATATATTGATTCCGAGATGTAGAGTGCCAGAGAGATACCTCAGTAAGCGCTTCAGAGCTGTCCAGTGAGCATGTGTCGGTTTATGCATAAACTACGAGAGCTTGTTCACATAGTAGCCAATATCAGGTCTAGTGAGGCTGAGACACTGCAGTGAGCCGACAATAGTCCTGTAATCAGTAGGAGACGGCAGAAGTGAAGCACTAGTGCAATGCAGATCCTCAGTTGGTGACATAGGTGTGGAAACCGCCTTTGTCTGACTCATGCCGGTTCGTTGAAGAAGATCATCTATATATTTTCTTTGTGACAGAAAGATTCCATTTTTCGTAGGTAAGACTTCAACTCCCAGGAAGTAGCTCAGCGTGCCTAAATCATTGACAGAAAACTTCATCGACAGACATTCAATGATTTTGGACAACAGTAGTGGGGAATTGCCAGTGACGATGATATCGTCAACATATACCAAGAGATAAATGGTTGCAGCAGATTTGTGGAGAATGAAAAGCGAAGCATCAGATATAGAGTTGGTGAAGCCCAAATGAAGAACGAATACCTTGAGAGCATTATACCATTCCCGAGGAGCTTGCTTCAGGCCATAGATGGCTTTGTTGAGCTTGCAAACATAATTTGGAGTACGAACATCAACAAATCCTGGCGGCTGGACCATGTACACATCTTCCTTTAGGGTTTCATGCAGAAACGCATTATTAACGTCTAACTGACGTAAGACCCAACCATTGGTGACGGCAATAGACAATACTACTCGTACTGTGACTAGTTTAACCACAGGAGAGAATGTTTCTTTGTAATCTCATCCAGGACGCTGGTGAAACCCCTTGGCGACCAATCGAGCCTTTAGCCTATCAACTGAGCCATCTGGTAGAAACTTGACCCTGTAGACCCATTTGTTGCCTACAACGTTTGACGTTGATGATGGTGGTACCAGTGTCCACGTATTATTTGCAACAAGGGCATCATATTCTCTCTGCATGGCCGACCTCCACTCCGGGGATTTTAGGGCTTGAGTAATGGACTTGGGTTCGATGGGACTAGGGCTGACAAGGGTGGCGGTTAGGTTTAGTTTCTTGGAGGGTTTGACGATATTGTTACGTGAACGAGTTACCACTCCAGGGCGCTGAGGGTTTTGAGCAATTGGGAAAGTGGGGGGCTGTATTTGTGGGCTTGGTAATGGGTTCAGTAGTTGTGGTCCAGTGGTATTTGTGAACTGGTCTGGTGAGGGAGATGAAGGTGCAGAAATGGGCCTATTTGTTGTTGGGCTGAGGGAATGGGCGGCAAAACTTCTATCTGGAAGAATGGTTAGGCCAAAATGGGACCATTCATCAGATAGTGATTTCATGGAGGAAGCAGCAATGGGCATTGATCGATAGGGCATTTCCGTTTCAACAAACCTCACGTGACGGGAGGTATAGACTTTGTGTGTTGACAATTCAAGGCATTGGTAGGCACTTTGTGTAGCGGAATAGCCGATAAACACACAAGAGGCTGACTTTGGAAGAAGTTTGTGGGAATTGTAAGGTTTCAACCATGGAAAGCATAAGCATCCAAAACTCTTCAATTTTGAGTAATTCGGATGCTCATTAGTGAGTTTGAAAAATGGAGTGGCATTTTGTAGTATAGATGTAGGAAGACGGTTTATGAGATATGTGGCCGTTAGCATGGCATGAGGCCAATGATCTAATGGAATGCCCGAATGGGTAAGCAAAGAGAGTGCAGTTTCGACAACATGACGATGCTTTCTCTCCGAGACCCCATTGTGTTCCGGGGTGTGAGGAGGAGTGGTAAGATGTGTTACTCCCACAGAACTCAAGTAATTTCGAAGTGTAATGTACTCCCCTCCATTGTCTGAATATAAAACTTTGATTTTATGACCAAAATAGTTTTCGACCAAAGTTTTGAATTTGATAAAAATGGCCTTTGTGTCTGACTTTAACTTGAGTGGATATAACCAACTATAACGAGTATAATGGTCAACAAAAAGTACATAATACCGAAAGCCATCATAGGAAGGAATGGGAGAACTCCACATCCGAATATATAACTTCCAAAGGGTGACAAGATTTTATTGAGGACTCATGAAATGGGAGTTTATGAACTTTATTGATATTACATGAGGTGCACAAATTCTGATGATAAGTACTGACACCTAAGGATAGTTGTTTTGCTAGAATTTGAAACACTCTTGTTGATGGATGTCCAAGTGTATGATGTAGAACACTTGGAGAGATTCGTTGAGTAGCGTTTATTTGAGGGGATGTGTTCGGCCAATGATAAACTCCATCAATGCATGGACCCTTAAGGATGATTGTTTTGGACTTGAGGTCCTGCACATAAAAGAAGTTGGATGTAAATACAACGGCATAGGAAGTATTGTGGGTGAGTTTAGACACTGAAATAACATTTTTAGCCATTTCCGGAACACAGAGAACATTTGATATATAGCATGATGTTATGACCAGGTGTAGATTTTGAAAGAGTGTCAATGTGTGTAATTGGAAGTGTCTTACCGTTGCCTACTTGAATGTCATCTGGACCTTGGTATGGGTAGTGTAGCGCTAGATTTTCGAGATCATTTGTAACATGGTGACTTGCACCACTGTCTACAAGCCATTGTTGATCTGAGTGAGTGGTTATGTTCACTTGGGGTGTGGATGGGAATCTGACTGATGGCGGTGGTTCGATGGTAGGATGGAGGGACCTAAAAACTCGGCATTGATTGAGGACATGACCTACTTGACGGCACCATTGACACCGTCCTTTAAAAGGTTTAGGTCCAGGGCTAGGGTTGACATGGGGGGCTGGTTGGTTATTGTTAGATCTGTGGTTTGGGGAGGGTGGAGTGGAAGTGTTAGCATGAAATATTGTGACGATCTAGGCACGTTTTCTAAGTATATTTGATTCATATTGATAGTCTTTGATTGACCATTGTTGCAATTGTGAGCTAGTTTACCTATATTGTCAATATGGATGTCTACACAAGCTTTATGTTGATTATAGGTGATTGAGAGTCATTTCCGAACGGAATTTAGTAAAGAAGAGTTGATTGAGTATGTCCATGGATTGAGGGCATTCTTAGGAGCAAAATGGAGTTCAACTAGAGGAGTGCACGAGGCTAGGGAAGAATCACGTTCTTGCCCTAAACCACGCTCTAAAATACGGCCGTACTACAAACCACGTTCAGTTCCACGGCCGTGGAACCTTGCAAGAGAGGCGTGATGCATTCTAGTAACTATTACGGTCGTGGAATCCATGGTTCAAACCGTGTTGATTTCCACGCTCTAAATTACGGTCGTGGAACCTTCCACGACCGTGATCTTGGTGATTTTTTTCGCCACATTTTGAAGCCACGATCTTTTGAAGATTGGGCCGGGCCGATATTTTATCTTGCCCTATAAAAAGACGAACGAAGGAAGATTCCGTCACCGTCGCTTAGCGACACTTATCCACGCTTATTCCCGCTTACGCTTGATTACCCTCGCTTAGAGGCATTTACATCTCGTCGGAGATCGACGCTCGTGTTTGGATTTGCCCTAATCTCGCACTTTTGGTGGAGATTGCTGTTGAGATTTCCGATTGGCGGAAGATCGAAGTTTTTGGAAGATTTTGCAAGAAGATTTCTCTTCTTTTTTAGGTTTGATTTAGAAGACGGATTGACATCCCGTTCTTCCTTCTTTCCTAAGATTGTGTTTGTTTGCCTTATTCCGAATCTATTGACAACATTCGTTCTTGATTGTGACTTTGAGATTGGTTTGAAGTTTATTGGAAGTTTTCGGAAGTTTTCATCTTTTAATCTTTTAATTCTTGAATTTGATATCAACATGACTGTTATTGGCTAAAAACCCTTAACAATTCTAAGGTGAAGGGTTGATAGTTGTGGCTTAGATGATGATAGATCGATCGTAATTAGTTTAGACCCTGAGAGTTTGAGAGAATCGTCGACGAACCCTAAATCACGGTTTGATCTTGAGTTCCACGACCGTGGAATCTCAAGATCCAACCGTAAATTCCCTTAAGTTTACGAACCTGCTTTTACTTAAATCCAAAGTTAAAGATTTGCTTTAACTTAGTTTAGGCTTGCCTTTTCTAGGTGGTAGTGAAGCCTCAACAACCTCTACCTCGATTGTGAGTGTCACAACCTCAATCGGTTAAGTTAGTCTTGATCCTTGGATTACAAGTTTGGGTATTTGACATTAATTCTTACCTTTAGAATCTTTCTATATTGAAGCCTCAACAACCTGTATAGAGAGTGTCTTGTAGGTGAGCCATATAAGGTTTTTGGAACTTCACCGTACGATTACCTTACATTAGCATACCTTCGCATATCTTAACTCTGTCTTTATATCAATAGTAAATCTTGAATCGATTGCCACAGCTGGATACTTGGATCTTTAGGATTGTTGTTTTCCCAATATTTGCAAAAACTCTCATATTTACTCGCTTGATAATTTGCAATTGAATTTGTTCCCACCCAAATCCCTGTGTTCGATACTCTGGAATCCTTGCTTAACTATATCGATCCGTACACTGCGGGTTCGCTTGCTTGATTCTAGTTTTATAATTAAAACTTATTTGCACGCATGTTTAGGGGCGAACAAGTTTTTGGCGCCGTTGCCGGGGATTTGGTTTCGGCCGAATTCGGTAGCCGGTTGTCAAGCTTGGGAGCTTGCTCTCGTTATTTGATATTACTTTGAGTGCATGCACAGGTCTAGGAACACAGAAGATCTCTTACCTCTTGATCAAGAGCTAGAGAAAACTTTAAGGTATAAGCGCAAGGAAAAGAAGATGGCTGAAGAACACGAACGTGATCTTCAAGCGGAGTTGGCGGAGAAGGAAGCTCAACTCCAATGGAATGAGAAAATTCGCCGGGATGAGATGGATCGCCATCAATCCCAAGTTAACAATCTACAGGATATGATTTTCCAAATGAGGATAGAACTAAGCGACCTCAAGAATAAGGGGAGCAAGAAATCCTCAAGGAGGGGATCAAGATCTAGAAGAAGAAGTCACTCATCCACTGATGATAGTGATTCTTCCATGCCACCGCTAGAGGAGATTGATCCCACGATCAATGTGAATCCTTTCCATCCACGGGGAGCTGCTAATCGCCGCATTCCGCCTAGGAATGCGAGGATCGAACGTGTAGATGATGAGCCAAGAACTCTTGGCCAGCGGATGGATCCAACACAACAACCACGCCGCTTGGGCGTGAATTTCGATGCTGAAGATGTGCAAGGGTTTAGCTTCAACCCTCAAGTTATTACTCTTGTTCGCCAAAACCAATTTGGCGGGACAAGCGCTGAATCTCCACACCAACACTTGCAAAACTTTGAGTGTATGATGGAGACAATGAGACCGAAGAGCGCTACTACCAACAACTATAAGCTCAAGCCTTTCTTCTTTTCCTTGAAGGGAAAAGCGTTGTCTTGGTACCAAGCTCTTCCTAGGGGGAAACTAGACACGTGGGAAGACCTTTCCGCGGAGTTCCTTACCAAATTCTTTCCGCCATCCAAAACGGCGGAACTTAGAGGTAAGATTAATGCTTTTTCCATGAGACCTAACGAAAGTTTGTTTCAATCTTGGGAGAGGTTTCAGGACTTGTTATTGGATTGCCCTCATCATGGCATATCCAAACTTGCATTGCTGGAGATTTACTACAAGGGGCTGGATGCGGGAACGCAATTCAACCTCCAATCCCTCTTATGTGGAACGTTCATGGACATGAGAGAAGATGACGCTTGGGACTTCATTGAGAAGCAAGCAAGAGTCATAGAGAAGTATTCCCACCGGAAAGTGGAGGGAAATCGTGTGGAGCAAGGAGCAAAGCTCACACATGAAGCTCAAAATCAGATTTTCTCCCTCAACAATGAAATCAAAGAGTTGAAGGAGGCTATCAAGACCAACTTCCCAAAGCAACAAGGGAAGGATGTTGGTTATTTGGGCAACAACAATGGCGGTGATAACACAAACCGCAACAACAACAACAACCGGAACAATAACCGGAGCAACAATTGGAATGGCAACAACAACAATAATAACGGCCGGAACAACAATTGGAACAACAATAGGGGTTCAAGTAACAACAATTGGCGCTCCAATCAACAAAATTCCGGTAACTCTTATCCTTCCAATTCTAATTCACTAACTCCCCCTTCCTCTTCTTCTACTCCTTTGAAAAGCCAGGGGGAATCATCTAATGGAGGAAACACTTCGGGAAAGGAGAAGCCCGATCCCATGTTAGAAACGATTTTGGGAAAGCTTCAAGGGTTGGAGAACCGCATCATTAAGGTTGATGATCAAATTTCCAAGGTTGATAAAGCTCAAAAGGTTTTAGAAAACCAAATGTTCAGCCATGCGGAGGAAGTTCCTAGGAATCAAGGGAAGCTTCCAGGAAAGACGGAGGACAACCCTAAGAGAAGGGTTATGGCAATCACAACTAGGAGCGGAGTGACTACTACCGATCCGCAGCCTAAGTTTGTTGAAGTCTCCGTAGAAAAGGACAAAGACAAAGAAAAGGGGAAGGAGAAGGAAGATGTCTACGTTCCTCCTCCAGCTTACAAACCTCCCCTACCATTCCCTCAATCTAGAGCGCGAGCGCGCCTAGATAAACAATTCGGTAAGTTTATAGAACTCATGAGCAAGCTGCATATTAATATACCATTTATTGATGCTATTGTAGGTATGCCGGCTTATGGTAAGTTCTTGAAGGAGCTCCTCTCTAACAAGAGGAAGCTAGAAGACTTCGGTGAGGTCAAGATGAGTTCGGATTCTTCGGATCTCATCAAGACCATGAAGGAGAAAATGCCCCCAAAGTTGAAGGATCCGGGGTCATTTTGCATTCCCATTGGAGTGGGAGAAGTCACATATGACGCTTTATGTGACTTAGGAGCAAGTGTGAGCATCATACCACTTGCATTATGTAGGAAGATCGGTTTAGGCGACCCTAAACCGGTGAAGATGACGTTATACATGGCGGATTGATCCATCACTCGCCCCGTCGGTATTGTAGAAGACGTCCCGGTCAAGCTAGGTAAATTCTTTGTTCCCATTGATTTTGTCGTGCTGGATATTCCTGCAGATAGTCCGGTCTCGATTATACTCGGAAGACCATTTCTTGCAACTTCCGGCTGCATAGTCGATTGCAAGAATGGTAGACTCGCTTTTGATATAGGAGAAGAGAAAGTAGAGTTCGTTCTTTCCACTCTAGTGAAGGAGCCAATCTTTGATGAGGATATATTCAATATCCAAGATGAAGAAGGGTTATCTAGGGAGGAGGTAAGTGCGATTCTCTTTAACGATCCTTTACAAAAGGTTATCACTATGAGTCTAACAAATGTAGGGGAAGAAGAAGAGTGCAATGAGGCAATTGAAGCCTTAGAAGCACAAGAAGAGATGAGTGAAGTGGAGTTTGAAAAACTCCACGATGAGGCAGAAAACGTGAGAATCCACGGTCACACACTGTATTCCACGGCCGTGGATTTCACAACCAAAACCGTGTCCCACTCCAGGGAGTTATACGGTCGTGGAGAAGATGTGACAACCGTATTTCCCTTCCACACCCTAAACCACGGCCGTGGAGGCCATGAAGAACCCTTAATTTTGGGCGTGGAAAGGAGTGATCGAGACACTTCTTCAACTTCTTCTGATTCTTCTCCCACACACTCAATACCCTTAGAGACTTCTAAGGAGACATCGGATGCTCCTCAAGGATCGTTGGAAGCTCCGAAAGCGATTGAACTAAAACCACTTCCTACTCATCTAAGGTACGCTTTTCTAGGACCTAATTCTACCTTTCCGGTTATCATTAGTTCCGAACTAAGCATAGATGAACATAATCAGCTCATGATTGTCCTTAGGAAACATAGGAAAGCTTTAGGCTATACTATTGAGGACTTAGTAGGAATTAAACCCTCCCTATGCATGCATAAGATACTAATGGAGGAAGATTTTAGAACTTCAAGACAACCTCAAAGGCGGTTGAATCCGACCATGAAGGAGGTTGTCAAGAAGGAAATTCTTAAGCTTCTTGATGCAGGTATCATCTACCCTATTTCCGATAGTAAGTGGGTGAGTCCAGTTCAAGTAGTTCCGAAGAAGGGAGGAATGACGGTCATCACCAACAAGAACAACGAACTCATTCCTACCCGAACCGTGACGGGATAGCGGATGTGCATAGACTACCGCAAGCTCAACAATGCAACGCGGAAGGATCATTTCCCATTGCCATTCATTGATCAAATGCTCGAAAGGTTAGCACAACATTCACATTTTTGCTACCTTGACGGCTATAGTGGTTTCTTTCAGATTCCGATACATCCGGATGATCAGGAGAAGACCACATTCACGTGCCCGTGGGGTATGTTTGCTTATAGGAGAATGCCATTCGGGCTTTGCAACGCCCCAGCCACCTTTCAACGGTGCATGATGGCCATCTTCTCCGAATACATAAAGGAAATCATGGAAGTCTTCATGGACGACTTCTCTGTATACGGTTCCTCTTTTAACGATTGCCTTTCTAACCTTTCTCTTGTTTTGCAAAGATGTGAAGACACTAACCTAGTTCTTAATTGGGAAAAGTGTCAATTTATGGTTAAGGAAGGAATTGTATTAGGTCATTTAGTCTCCAGTAGAGGGATAGAAGTAGATAAAGCTAAGATAGAGACCATAGAGAAACTTCCTCCCCCAACTTCGGTGAAAGGGATAAGAAGTTTCCTAGGACATGCTGGATTTTATAGACGTTTCATTAAGGACTTTTCTAAGATATCAAAACCGCTCACTAATCTATTGATGAAGGATGCAGTTTTTGAGTTGTCGCAGGAATGTTTGGATGCGTTTAACACAATCCGGCAAGCTCTAATTTCAGCACCTATTATCCAACCTCCAGATTGGACTCTTCCCTTTGAGGTTATGTGCGATGCTAGTGACGTAGCTATTGGAGCTGTTCTTGGACAACGAAAAGAGGGGCGAACCCATGCCATATACTATGCTAACAAGACGCTAGATGAAGCGCAGCTCAACTACGCCACTACCGAGAAAGAGTTTTTAGCCATTGTCTATGCTATTGACAAGTTTCGCTCTTATCTTGTAGGTGCAAAGGTGATTGTCTACACGGATCATGCTGCGATCCGGTACCTCCTTGCGAAGAAAGATGCGAAGCCAAGGCTAATTAGATGGATTCTTCTCCTACAAGAATTCGATCTTGAGATCCGCGACAAGAAAGGTTCAGAAAATTCTGTTGCGGATCATTTGAGTCGCCTAACACATCTAGAGGACGACCACTTGCCCATCGATGACTCCTTCACGGACGAACACCTACACCTTATTGAAGAGTGCATCGATGTGATCTCCAAAGGTAACGAACCATGGTTTGCTGATTTTGTTAACTATTTGGTTTGTCAGGAGATACCGCCCGGACTATCCTACGCACAAAGGAAGAAGTTCTTTAAGGACGTCCGGGAATACTATTGGAACGAGCCCCTCCTCTTTAAGAGAGGTCCGGATGGCATCATTCGGCGATGTGTGCCGGAAGATGAGATGCAAAGTGTCATCTGCCATTGTCATTCACTACCTTGTGGAGGACACGCTAGTTCGAACAAGACTAGCGCAAAGGTATTGCAATCTGGATTCTTTTGGCCTACTTTGTTTAGAGATGTGCAATCCTTTGTTTCTTGTTGCGATGCTTGTCAAAGAACAGGCAATATCTCTAGAAGGAATGAGATGCCCCTCAACAACATCCAAGAGGTGGAGATTTTCGACGTTTGGGGAGTTGATTTCATGGGACCATTCCCATCCTCTTGTGGAAACCAATACATACTATTGGCGGTGGATTATGTTTCTAGATGGGTGGAAGCAATTGCCTCTCCCACAAATGATGCTATGGTGGTGGTTAAGTTCTTTAACAAGACCATCTTCCCGCGATTTGGGACGCCAAGGACGATCATTAGTGATGGAGGTTCTCACTTCATTGCCCAGCGCTTTGAAGCTCTTCTAGCTAAGTATGGGGTTACTCACAAGATTGCTACCCCTTATCATCCACAAACAAGTGGACAAGTTGAGATCTCAAATAGGGAGATCAAAGGAATTCTAGAGAAGACAGTTTCAAGGACTAGGAAGGATTGGTCCTTCAAGCTTGACGATGCATTGTGAGCATACCGGACTGCATACAAGACTCCCATAGGAACCACACCATACAACCTTGTGTATGGAAAGTCTTGTCACTTACCGGTAGAGTTGGAGCACAAAGCATTTTGGGCTATCAAGTGGTTGAACTTCAGCATGAAAGAAGTGGGAGAGAAGCGTCTCCTAGACATCAATGAGCTGGATGAACTCCGCTTGAACGCTTATGAAAACGCTAAGATCTATAAGGAGAGAGCAAAGTGTTGGCATGATAAGCATATCATTCCAAAGGACTTCAAAGAAGGAGATCAAGTTCTCCTCTTCAATTCAAGGCTTCGTCTCTTTTCAGGTAAGCTTAAATCTCGTTGGACCGGACCTTTTCTAATTAAGCGTATTTTCCCCCATGGTGCAGTTGAAGTATGGGGTGAAACGAGCGGAAGCTTTAAGGTGAACGGCCAACGACTCAAGAAGTATACGCCGGAACTCCAAACTGAAGAGTTCGCACCTACCGCACTTGAATAAGTGCGAGATTGGTCTAGCTACGGACCTTAAACAAAGCGCTTCTTGGGAGGCAACCCAAAGTATTGCATTCTTGTTTTTGTTTTCGATTCATAGTTTAGCTTAGAATAGACGTTTTTGCTTTGTTTTTGCCTTTGATTCCTTCCGGTATGTTCGTGTTTTTGGATGTAGGAACGATGGAAAAGGAAAAGAGGAGTATAATGTTGAAGAAAAGTGACGAAATCTGGACTTTGGAGCTTTACAGAGAGTTCCACGGCCTAAACCACGGTCGTGACAGCTACAGTGCCCGTAATTTCCAAAAGCCTTTGAAAAATCACCAAAACCACGGTTCCGTACAGAACCACGGCCGTGGAACACCCCGACAGACCGTGATTTTCAAAAATTTTGCCTGTGACTATATAAACCACGTTCTTCACAAAAACCACCCACAAAACCCCTCTTCCACGACCTAAAAGCCGAATCCACACCTCCTCTCTCAAATCCTCGTTTCTTAATCGTTTTTAACGATTCTTCTTCCTAAACTGAAGCAAATTCGACCACCAACAAGATCCAAGCAACGAATCGAGCGGAAATTCACCAAGGAACGCGCAATTCGGATTTTTCAATCCGAAAAATAGGTTTTTCCACTCTTCTTGATCTTTGTCGATTTGGTTCGTTTTTGTTAGAGATTTTAGGAAGAACTGATTGAGATTGGAAGAAATTAGATTAGGACTGCCTGTTTGTGGAGATTGAGTGCTGATTTGCTGAGATTTGCGACTTTCTGAGACGAATCACGGTCTCTGGAGGAATTACGGCCGTGGTTTCTATAGAACAACCCGTAATTTTGAACAGAATGGACTTTGTGAGGAGAGTTTCGGGGAGGATTAAAGAGAAGAAGAATGATCAGAATAAGAAGAGGAAGGGTAATCCCTCCTCCTCCTCATCCTCTAGAGCACCACCACCCTCTTCCCCTTCACATCCATCTTCACCTTCATCACCCTCACCTCTTAGCCCTAGAGTCCCGACCATACATGAGGATCACCTCGATGCACTCGAGAGGATCAAGGAGAGGGATGTGATTGGTCCTAGATACTTGTTGTTGGAGGATCTAGCTCCTCTCAACATTGTGGATGATCTTACTTGGCTCTTGGATAGAGCCGGACTAGTTGTCTTCTCAGCTATCCGAGAAGACGCTTACGAGGAGATTACACGGGAGGTTGTGACGTCTTTCGAGCACAGCCATGTAGACAGGACCGTCTCTTTCCGTCTCATGGAAAGAAACTATCATTTTAGCATCCGTGAGTTTGGGACCTTTTTCGGGTTTCAAGAGACCTTTAACGGTCGATTTCCTAGTGGCGTTTACGCCAAGGACTTTTGGAAGGAGGTAGCGATGATTTACGCCGACGAGGACCGTTGGCAACCTGCTGATACCAAGGCTAGGTTGATGTACCACCTAGCCTTGAAGATAGCTCACCGTGTTCTTTCGGAGTGTCTCTTTTCTAGGACGGAGACGCCCCAAAAGATCAAGACGGATGAGCTCTTTTTGTTGTATTCCATGCTGTATGGACGCCGTGCTGACTGTGCTACTCTCTTGGCTGCTACTATGAGCAAGCTCAAGAACAAGAAGAAGGGCAACATCGGATATGGTGGGATAGTTACCCACATTGCCAGGAGATTAGGTGTTGATTTTTCTGCTTGCACCCGTATACCGGCCGTACCTTTAGGGCTACATGCTTTCATGACTAGGGGTCCCATTTTCCCCACACATAGAGGTCCGCCTTATGCGGGCATGCCTTGGGAGAGCAGGACGGGTAGGGGTATAGAGTGGCTGCCGGAGTACTCCATTATGGCGGGACGCCATAATTGGAAGGAGACGTTCGCTGCTATGCATGCGAACAGGATAGTAGCTCCCCCATATGTTCCACCACCGGTTGTTGAGGAGGAGGACATGAGAGATCAGTTTGAGGGTGGAGGAGGAGCCGAGCAGGAGTTTGGCACGTTTCCGGATCAGCCGGAGGCGGCCCCCGATGTACCGAGACGCTCTCCACGTCCAGCTAGAGCTTCAGGCTCGTCTTCTCGCCGCGCTAGCGTGAGTGAGAGGCCTACGTGGATGACCACACCTCCTACATGGTATGGCGTTCCCCCTCCTTGGTCCACAGAACAGTCAGCAGCACCAGCACCAGCACCAGCACCATCCGACGCTCCAGCATGGTACAGTCAGGCTCCGGGATGGTACGAGCAGATGCCGGATTGGGCTACTGGCCTTTCAGAGAGAGTAGGAGCATTGGAGATCCGAGCCGATGCTAGAGATGGACGCTTAGACGACCTCGACCACATGATGAGGGATGTCTACCGCCAGCAGTTCGGGCGGTTTTATGATCCTAGCTTCTCTCCATTCCCGCCTCCACCAGCGCCGCAGTGATTGATTGCATGACCGTTCGCTTTAGCCATTCCACCGCCACTTTGTGAGTTTCTTTTTCTTTTCTTTCTTTTCTTTCTTTCTTTTGAACATTAGGGACAATGTTCGTCCTAAGTATGGGGTGGGATGTACTAAAAGTTTGTAATAACTTCTACTCACTATGTTTGCTTTTATTCGAGACTATCATTGCATGTTCATTATATTGTTGCACGTTTCATTATTGCATTGCATGAAAAAGAACTTGAAAAACCCATAAAAATTGAAAAATTTTGAAAATTTTGTGCTACTAATGAATTGAGATGATTTCCATGATAATCGCTACTTGTGAATTGAGTTTGATGACAATTGCATGCTTAAAAGAATAGTGAATTGAAAAGAATTTGAATGAATGAATTATACCTCTTTTGCAAGTTTCATAATGTGATGAATATTGTCTAAATCATGTTGAGAAATTGAAGTTGAAATCACACTATGAGTTCTTATACTTCTTGTTGAGATGATTAAGGCAATTCGATTTTTCTTTCTTCTTTCTTTGATCATTTTAGCTCCTCATTGAAATATTAGCCTCCTTTACCTATCCGGGAATTTGGAGAAGTGAATGAAAAAGGCATGTTTGATGTGGGAGGGCCATGAGAGCAATTATTTGCAATCCAAAGAATAGAAAGAAATTGTAGGTTTGGGGAAGTCAATCATGACGATGAGTAACTCGGCACCATTCACATAGCCGGGTGTTTGTGTCTTGCCAAAGTCGGATTGAGCGATATTCCTAGCGGATTATGGTATGTGCGCTAAGGGTTTGAGGCATCTCATAAAATTGAGAAACGCCAATCTCCTAGGCTTCGGTTTTTGTGCACCTCTGTCCATAACTCCAAAAGTAAAGTCAAAAAATGAAAAGAAGAGAGCGAAGCTCTAAGTTGAAAGTGTGCGGAAACCGCAAAAGAAGAAGAAGGAGTAGTTGTCCACTTTCCCGGATTCATGCACCACATTCCTTAAAGTTTTCCCTTCCCTTCCACATTCTAGACCTTTTCTTTGAAAGTCCTTAAGATCAAAAGAATGTTATATGACTTGGTGATCTAAATTGAAGTTTCTTATGATTGATTTTGATAATGTTTGAAGGTTATGATGCTTGTATAGAAGTTTGATTGATTCATGAGTTTTCTTTACTTTTTACTCTTTGATTAAGTGTATGAAAGTCTTATAAACGATTGAAGCAAGATTTGAGAATAATCTATTCTTTAGAAGGCACATTCATCCAAAAGAAGTATTGCTTTGAGAAGGTACACATATTTCATCCTAACTCTTGTTTTAAAAGCTTTTGAAAGACCTTGGTTAGGGACAAGCAAGTTGCAAGTATGGGGTTATTTGTTAGCATGAAATATTGTGACGATCTAGGCACGTTTTCTAAGTATATTTGATTCATATTGATAGTCTTTGATTGAGCATTATTGCAATTGTGAGCTAGTTTACCTATATTGTCGATATGGATGTCTACACAAGCTTTATGTTGATTATAGGTGATTGAGAGTCATTTCCGAACGGAATTTAGCAAAGAAGAGTTGATTGAGTATGTCCATGGATTGAGGGCATTCTTAGGAGCAAAATAGAGTTCAACTTGAGGAGTGCACGAGGCTAGGGAAGAATCACGTTCTTGCCCTAAACCACGCTCTAAAATACGGCCGTACTACAAACCACGTTCAGTTCCACGGCCGTGGAATCCATGGTTCAAACCGTGTTGATTTCCACGCTCTAAATTATGGTCGTGGAACCTTCCACGACCGTGATCTTGGCGATCTTTTTCGCCACATTTTGAAGCCACGATCTTTTGAAGATTGGGCCGGGCCGATATTTTATCTTGTCCTATAAAAAGACGGACGAAGGAAGATTCCGTCACCTCCGCTTAGCGGCACTTATCCACGCTTATTCCCGCTTACGCTTGATTACCCTCGCTTAGAGGCATTTACATCTCGTTGGAGATCGACGCTCGTGTTTGGATTTGCCCTAATCTCGCACTTTTGGTGGAGATTGCTGTTGAGATTTCCGATTGGCGGAAGATCGAAGTTTTTGGAAGATTTTGCAAGAAGATTTCTCTTCTTGTTTAGGTTTGATTTAGAAGACGGATTGACATCCCGTTCTTCCTTCTTTCCTAAGATTGTGTTTGCTTGCCTTATTCCGAATCTATTGACAACATTCGTTCTTGATTGTGACTTTGAGATTGGTTTGAAGTTTATTGAAAGTTTTCGGAAGTTTTCATCTTTTAATCTTTTAATTCTTGAATTTGATATCAACATGACTGTTATTGGCTAAAAACCCTTAACAATTCTAAGGTGAAGGGTTGATAGTTGTGGCTTAGATGATGATAGATCGATCGTAATTAGTTTAGACCCTGAGAGTTTGAGAGAATCGTCGACGAACCCTAAATCACGGTTTGATCTTGAGTTCCACGACCGTGGAATCTCAAGATCCAACCGTAAATTCCCTTAAGTTTACGAACCTGCTTTTACTTAAATCCAAAGTTAAAGATTTGCTTTAACTTAGTTTAGGCTTGTCTTTTCTAGGTGGTAGTGAAGCCTCAACAACCTCTACCTCGATTGTGAGTGTCACAACCTCAATCGGTTAAGTTAGTCTTGATCCTTGGATTACAAGTTTGGGTATTTGACATTAATTCTTACCTTTAGAATCTTTCTATATTGAAGCCTCAACAACCTGTATAGAGAGTGTCTTGTAGGTGAGCCACATAAGGTTTTTGGAACTTCACCGTACGATTACCTTACATTAGCATACCTTCGCATATCTTAACTCTGTCTTTATATCAATAGTAAATCTTGAATCGATTGCCACAACTGGATACTTGGATCTTTAGGATTGTTGTTTTTCCAATATTTGCAAAAACTCTCATATTTACTCGCTTGATAATCTGCAATTGAATTTGTTCCCACCCAAATCCCTGTGTTCGATACTCTAGAATCCTTGCTTAACTATATCGATCCGTACACTGCGGGTTCGCTTGCTTGATTCTAGTTTTATAATTAAAACTTATTTGCACGCACGTTTAGGGGCGAACAGGAAGTAGACCAATTCGATTGAGAATACTTACCAGTATTGCGAGATTGTTTTGTCTGAGTAGTGAACGCAGTGATCGGTGTTGTTGTCGCCTTCTCCTTCACCTTGAGTTGAAGTTCGTGATTAATCAGCTTCTCATGCAGGGCTTCGAAGCTGATGGCTGTGTCACGGGCATTAATGGCATGAACAATGGGAAGATATTGGTCATCCAGTCCCCGAAGGACATAATCAGTCAAGTCTTCCTGTGCCACCGGCGAGTCAAGAGAGGCAAGGAGATTGGCAAGTGATCTGAGTTGCTGAAGGTACACAGTGATGGAATCGGTACCCTTAACAACCGACCTCAATCTATCCTTGACCTGTTTGACATGACCCCGGGAGGGGTTTCCATAAGTTAGTCTGAGTGTTGTCCAGACGCCTTTAGAAGTTGTCTCTGCAGCGACGAAGCTGGCTACTTCGGAGGATAGGGTGCCCAGGAGTGCTCCGTAAACCAACTTATCCTGTCTATTGTAAGTTTGAAACTCCGGATTTGGAGTGTCGTTTGTCAGAGTTGCAGCAGGGATGACAATGGTGCCAAGGATGTATCCCTGCAGATCAAACCCTTCAAGCGTTGCAATAACTGCTTGTTTCCAATTGAAATAATTGGTTGGAACAAGCTTGCAAATGTTTGTGAGGACCACTACCGTGAACGGTTTTGTTGGCTCATAGGGATTTGCTAGAGATGAAGCAAATTCGGTCATGGTAAGTTTGTGGAACAAGATTGGTTTTGTGGGTTTGTATGGCGGATCTCCCCTCTGATACCATATAAGTGTTGTATCTGAAGAGATGATTTATTAATCAGATAGAGAAGGGTATTTATACACAGTAGGTTAGACTATAGAGAGAAGCTTAACAACCTAGATAATCGTAACAACCTAGATTAGCCATAACAACCTAGATTGATAAGACTAAATCTTTCCTAATAAAGAGAGCCACAAACTTATTTATTGGATGAGAATTCTAGATTCGTACCCGGTTCAAGTTTATACAACTGCTCTTAGAGCTATTTATTTTACCATTAACCACTAAATGAGTTCGGGTTGTCTTGGATTCGAGCTGAGATATTAAACTTATCCCCTGCCTCCCCTGTTAGGTTTTTGATCAAGTTGCTGGTCTTGCAACTCTAAGTTGAAGGTGATTTTCTTGAGGTTAAACCCTATCTTTACAACAATCATCTTGGGCTATCATCGATTTTGTGCACACCGCACCCTGTACGTGCATATCCCTGCACAAACTCGTTGGGCATTAATGTCATCCATGAATTGAAGTTAGGCAATGCAATCTGTAAAATAACACAACACCATGCTTCCAAATGGTTCATGTTGTGGATTGATCAAAACTTATAATCTAAATAAGTAAATAGGCACTGTCTTAATCACCAATTTTTTTTCCTGATGCTTAAAATTGATTTACCCATAAAAACAGCAATGAAAAAAGGATGAACAACAATACATAATACAAAATTTACCCAAAAAAACAAGATAGTGAAAATACATAAACAATCTTATATCCCAAGAATTAAGCTTATGGTATGATAATGGTAGACTAAGGTTATTAGCTTTCTTCCATTCATATTACATTTTTGTTCCCCTGCATGCGTTTATCAAAAGAAACAACATGTACTTTGCATCAGAAGATAAGAAAAGGTGTTGATTAAAATCAAGCAATACAAGATGGAAGGTGAGAATTGCTTGTTGATCATTGAAAACCATGTGTTGATAACTAAAAGATATATTCAGTTAATAGCAAACCTTTTTTATGTACATATTCATGGAAGGCAGGTAATTTATTGAGATGAAATGAAAAGTTTGTCAGTCAGAAGAACTTTGATGGTTGTCCAAGAGACACTGTCGACACACTCACGGATGAAGAGTACTTGGGCTAGGAGAATCCTCTGCACAGACATTGGATAAGTGACCAGGAATTGCAGGGAATCTTCAAGAGATTATCGAGTAAGATTCAGGAGTCATCTACCACAGAGGTTGTCTATTACATTATTTGAGTTTGTATTTTGAGGTGTGAAATCAGAAAAGCTCATACAAAAATGGAATTCAGTACATACAAATGGAAACCAGCAAAATTCAGGAAATTGAAAATCATTAAACTCATTAAAAATGAAAATCGGTATCCTCAATGAAAATGGAAATTAGTACATACTTGAACTAATGGCTGAATTACCTCTATAGTTTGGACTGATGGTATTAGAAAAGGTGAAATCAGGAAAATAGGAGAAGAATTAGAAGCAGTGCGTACCTCTTCAATTCATGCATGAACTAATGGCTGAAGACGAAAGAGATGAAGATATTTGCAGCGTGTACCTCATATCTCATATGTATATATAGTCAGATGATCGATAAAGCTTGCTGGTTACGGATCCAAATCGTATCAGCAAGATTTTATTGGATTGAGATTTTGTAGATCTTGACAAAAAAAACTGAATAAGATAATAATGAATAACAACATAATTATACTAATTTATTTCTCGTAATTTTAAAAAAATGAATCAGAATAAAATATTTGACTGAGATTTTGTAATCGAAATCACAATTTTAATGGAATAGTAATTAAAAAAAAGGGTTTTTTATAGCTTTAAAGAGGGAGCTGTATTTTAAAAATCTTGATTCTAGAAGTGCCATGTCAGCAGGTTAGAACTCTACTTTAGTAGTATATATTGATTAAAATCGATTGAGAACAAATTTCTGAAATCCGGGTATCACATCGCCAAACTTGAGAAGAGGTAAAGATGCCATTAATCACAAATATATCCTAATGCTTCAAAAAAAATATCTACAAACTCAGTATAACTTCTTAAATCCCCATTCGACTAAAAAAGACGGTATAAGGTACTCACAAAATCTAAATTCACACTTATCTATGTGTGTGAAGATCAATCGGTGTTGGCCGAAGAAGACACCAAAGACTAACCAAATAATTTGTCTACGAATTAGAGATTAACAAAAAATAAAATCCGGGTTACAATGATTAAAAAAGTGAAAACGGGGTAAACCGGTGCACAAATACGAGAAAAGGAAGTGAATAATCAGAGAGACACTTCTTCATCTGAGATCCTAAAAAAAATGAGTTATGTTTTTCTCAGTAAAACAAATAAAAGTAGATTATATATAATATGATTTAAGAATAAGTAGTTTGTTTAATTGACGTGAGTATAATTGAGTTATGTTCTTAAGCTAATGTCTCCTAGAGATAAAATTGAAAAGTGAAAAAAGAAGTAGGTTAAAATTAATCTTTAAAGGGTTGTTTGGTTTCAACTCAAGAAATGGAAACGAAAATAATATCTTTGTTCTTGAAATTTTTTGGAATCAATCCTTATGGTTTTAAGTAAAAAAGATAAAAGGACTGTTTAGTTTTAATACCTCAAAAGGAAACAAAATTGGAGAAGCCAAATACATTTTGCAAGAAACAAGAAATGATTTCAAAAAATGCATGAACAAGGGTACACATAATATCGTTCCCTTTTGATCAGAACTTATGTTTTAGATTAAAGCCGCCAAATTCTACTATAATTACTTTATCATTAAGCGAACATTATGGTTATATATGTAACAAAGCTTACGTGTCGCGTTCAAAATTAAAGCCGCCAAATTCCTTTTATAAAATTCAAAAAAAAAATTCTATATTACGTTTTACTTCAGTTACCATTAAAATAAAATAACATAACTTCTATTTAAATTAGGTACAATTAATTTATAATTAGTCAAATTTTATTTAAAAAATATCTTAATTTCATTTGATCACACTTCTATTTAAATTATGTTTTAATTTCATTGGGATCTCATTACCTTTTTAAAAAAAATAAAACAATTTCGATTAAATTATATTATAGTTCCTTACCAACTTACGTCTATTTTATTATACATTTTTCAGTATTTATAAAATTAAAATGAAAAAACTTTAATTATAAAACTTTCTGAAACTAAAATAAATTGTTTATATTAGATCTAAGGTACAAGTATGAGAATGAAATTAGTTTTTAATTGAAATTTAGTTAACAAAAAGTTATAGTAACAACAAGTATTAAAAAATATATTTAATGTAGTATGAAAAATCTAAATTAAGAAATTTATTTAGTAAATGTTCATAATATTAGTTTTTTTTTTGGCACAAACGTTCATAATATTAGTTAAGTAATCTAAACTGACCATTTAGTTTAAAAAATATAATTTTTATACACATAAACTTACCATTTAATTTGATGTAATCAAATTAAATGGTAAGTTTAGATTAAATGTTAGCTGCCATAATTTATATTGTTTACGGAGTATCGACTAAAAAATTCATGAATTTAGAAAATAAGTATAAGATGCCAAGTCTTTCAACATAGCCGTGACATTTAAAACTTACCATTTAATTTGATGAATTTACATCAAACTTTCCAACAATTAATTCTCTTTTGATATCAAAATTTGAAATTTCTACATGAAAATAAATTAGCTAAAAGTGTAACCTATAATTAAATAGAATACATTTTGACTATTAAAATTGCCAGATTAATACCATGGGCCGAATGATAGGATAAGTCGCGTTAATAAATTATTAACATAGTTACTTGCAATATTTCCTCACAGGCCATGAACTCTTAATTAATTCGTGCGCACGCTGTTTACGCTTGAAAACAGCTCGCCAGTATAACGTATATTAGATATATATTTATTTCAGTTTTAATAATAAACCATAAATCAGAGTGGCGCAGCGGAAGCGTGGTGGGCCCATAACCCACAGGTCCCAGGATCGACGTAAAAGTGATGAAAGTGATACAGCCATGCATGTGCAAGCTAAATTGATGATCACATAAAAGAATTAGCTTGCCTTAAAGTGGGAGCAACTCGTTCCAAATTTCAGAAGCGTAGAACTCACCCCAAGCTTCGACGTCTCCAAATCAAACTCCACCAGATTATCCTCCATCTGTTTCGCCCCCACCACAATCGCCGCTGCAACCCCCAACCCTCTGTCCGGCACCTCCGTCCCACCATCCACAAACGCCAAGCATTCAACACTCCCACCGGCCACCTTAACCATCGAATTAGACCCGTATATCCTCCACCTCGCACTCTTCCCACGCAACACCTCGCTCTTCCCCTCCATCACCAAATCGATTATCGGTAACCCGGACCCGGTTCTTGCGTCGTAGCGGATACTCTTTGAGTCGAAACACGCGGCAAAGGGCTTCACGGATTTCACTCGGGTTATATTCATTGCTTTCACCTTGTCCACAAAGAGATTCGTAAATGGCTTGTAGATCTCCGAGTGTAGGCGCGTGTATGGGAACATGGTGCTTAATGTCGTCCCTCCTTCACCCCGGCCGTTGAGATTTAGCAAACCCGAGTTGAACTTCACCTTCGATTTATCGATCTTGATTGATGTAACATGAATGTAATACTCCACCGTGTGATCTCCTTTGTAATAAGCTTCCTCCACGACGTTATGATTCGGAACAAGGCCGGTGGTGACTATAACTCTAGAGAGATCGATGGTGGCCGGAGGGAAAATGTAGGGCCCGCCGCCGAAATACACTCCTCCGTTATACGAACCGGAGGAGGGAATACAAATGGCGAATTTGCGAGGGGTTTTGAGAAGCGAAGAGAGTTGAGAGTGAATTGATATTGGAGTTTTGGCGAGTGTTATGATTCCATTGATGTGTCGCGGTAAGCCTCTAAGAGGCGAGTCGAAATCGGCACAAACGAAAGGGAAGCTTGATAATGTGGTTTTGAGAAGAGGCTTAGGGTGTTGAGGGGAGAGTTGATGGTAAACGGGGGTCATGACATCGACGATGAGGTAGCCGAGGCTTTCGTCGAATTTCGGAGAAGTGATGGCCCAGCCGGCACATTGGCGTTTGTTGCAGGTTGGGGATTGTTGTTGGGAGCAAGTGTAGTAAGCGGCCTTAGGGCCGCTATAAGCGAGACATTGGGTGGTGTTGTAGTGGATCGGACGGTACGATGAGGTGCGGTTGTATTTTCCAGCTAGGTCACAAGCTAGCCATGTGTATGGATCGTTGAGATCGATTGCCATGTGGACGGGAACCGGCGGGGTTCCGAGTTGGAAGGTAGTGTAGTATTTTAGGGTGGAGGTGTCTTTTACGATGGGGAAGAGGAATGTGGCGGAGAAAGGACGGAGGAGGAGTACGGCGGTGAAGAGTTGAAAGAGGGAGATGCGACGGTGGATTATTGCCATAGTCGTGCAATGTGAAAGGAGGGAGGGAGTCCTTTTGTACATATTGTAGTTTTGTTTATATATTGTATTTTATTGTTGAGTGTGTTTAAAAAAACTATGAAAGGTTGACCATTATGATCATATTAAATTTTTCAATGTGGATATATAATTTATTATTAAGTATTAGTGAATCCCTTAATTAGATCCTACTTGAAAGTAAGATTAGAGTCATTCTCTAGGTATTCTTGGATAAATAAATCTAGAAATGCATAGACGAATATCGTGGATAACAATCAAAATGCCCCCTTCAAAAATACGATGAGATACAACGTGAACCTGACGTATAAATTTCAAAACAACTTTTCCTATTAGCAATTGGTTATAAAATCGAATCTGATCCGGATCTGTTATCTTGTGTTTCAACTTGACCAGACGTGTTAAGTGTAAAAATCTCCCACATCCACAATATGCAACAATTACGTGTATACCCTTGACATCTAATATCCGTCGGATGAACAAAATAGTACCTATGAATTCACAGCCAATTTCAGAAGGAAAAAGAAGATGCAGGGCCAACGTTCTTTGATTTATACTAGTTTGTTGGTTAGAGTATATATAAAGAAAGCAGCTACAATTCAGGACATAAAGAACATAAAAATGGATGATTATACCTCCTCGAAGAAACCGTGTCAATAAGATGCCTAAGACTGTGTTTGCTCTCATTCTTCTTCTTCTTCTTCACATTTGTAACTCCTTTGTATTGATCTTCCAAGAAAAACCCAGAAAACCCAGCTTCATCCAAAACCAGGCCTTCTTCCAGTCTCTTCGAAACCGCCACGATCTCGTAAGGATCCCAAAGAGATTGATTGAAATCCCAATAGGACTGTACCTGCTTCTTTTGCTGCCTAATCTTCATTGCTTCGATTCTGAAGCGAGAAGGGCGGCCATGGAAGTTTCTTCTTCGAGCATCGAATTCGTCTGTCGAAGGGTTGGGGTTGTAATGATGGCTGAACCAAGCTTGTGCTACTGCCTTGATGATTTCGAGTTCTGCTTTGTTGTGAAGAGCTTGTTTTTTCTTCATGGCTCTTGGTTCTCATCAGGTGGAGGATACACTAAACTTTGTCTCGTATTGAGGCAATTTTATCATGTCTCAGCCAATGAGAGCCTCACAATTATTGTAATTATTCTCATGAGTGGCGACTGCCGTAGGATCAACTTAAAAGAGAACCACAAGTTCTCCATAGAACGCAAAATAAAAACAAACTTACTCAATTTTGGGAGACTCGCTCCCTTTAAATTAGGATAGAAGATAAGTCAAAATTGAACCGAGCTCTAAATTGAATCTATATTTTTTTTGGTAAAGATAAATTAAATCATATATATATATATATATATATATATATATATATATATATATATATATATATATATATACTAAGGTAGGCTACATTTCGCTGACGTGACATTCTGAGAATTGAGTATTCAAGTCAAGGTGTAATTTTGAAAAAAAATTTAGATTCTCTAAATTTATTTTAATTTAAATTAGTTCTATTTTTTTTAAACTATTATTATCGCGAAAATTACAAAGTTTTAATTTTTAAAATTTTTTCTATAATAAAATTCGAATATAAGTTTTCACTAGAAATAAATATAAAATTAAAATTATGGGTAGGCTGATTTGCCTTATAAAGGCAATTCTAATTAAAAAAGATAAAATTATATGTAGAATTCATTATCTTCTTATAAAGACATAAATAAAAAATATGATTTTCTACTATTTCATTTTATTAATTTAATTTGATTATATCACTTGTACATACACATTACATATTTTCTTCTCTTTCACACCCTCCTCCCTATAAATATCAACATCCACAACCTCCTTAGTAAATTAAAATCACACACACATACACTTTGATCACAGCTCTCAAAGTATGGCATTTTCCTACACCAAGCTTGCCTCCGTCTTGATCGTGTGTTTGGCCGTGGTTGTTCCGGCAGCTGTGGAAGGCTTCACTTGCGACGACATCGCCAAGAGGGTCGTCCCGTGCGTCGGTTTCCTCATGGGCGGGCCTGGCCCCAGCCCCGATTGCTGTAGTGCCCTGTCGGCGCTTGTTGGATCGGCTAGGAACCGGGCCGACAAACGAAAGACTTGCGGTTGCCTCAAGCAGACCGCCAGCGAAATCACTGGCTTTATTTGGAACAACGCCGCTGTCCTCCCCGGCAAGTGTGGTTTCGTTCTTCACTACCCCATTAGCCCTAACACCGACTGCTCCAAGTAATATAAACATTTTGTCTATATATATATATATATATATGTAGTTTTATTTGTTGCATGCGCGCATTGGATGCTAATCGATCTTAAATGGGTTTGTTTTAATGATGTTATTGCAGTGTTCATTAATCAAGATTAGAACAAGGAAGAATCAAATTAGAGATCGAGCATGATGGAGTTTGGGGATGATTTTCTGGTTACTTTTTGTTTTCTTATGGTTTCCATTGTGAATCCCTCCATATCCATTGTACTCTACTCTTGCATGCTTCCTCTCTCTAATAATAAAGAAAATTACTTGTCTTACGAGCATAAATGATATTCATTTCGTTTCGGACGTAAAAGGATACTACCGCGTGTGTATACTTTTACATGTCATTGTTCATGTTTTTATTCATCGGTGTTCATAGTATTTTTATTCATCAAAATGTCATGTTCATTTATTCTTTTGTGTTCATTTTATAATACATAGATGTTCATTTACAATATATAACCACAAAAAATAAAAAAAAAATTCATCACAAAACGTGAAAATATGATCATAATATGTTATGTATGTGTAAAAGTTATCGATAAGTAACTGATGTTCATACTTTTATACGTCATTGTTCATGTTTTTATTTATCGTGTTCAAACATTTACACGTCATTGTTCATGTAAATGTGATCATAATATGTTATGTATGTGTAACACAGGCATCAATGCATTGAACACTAAAAACAGACAACAATGCATTAAACACTATCCAAATTAATGAACTTCATGAACCCACTTCACAAAATACTTTCCACCCTCCATAATCTTAAACGTAACTCTTGCGTTACAACCACATCGAATGGATGTTGTCTTCCTTTTGCCTGTACTATTTTGCCATTTTTTTTACCTTCCCTTGTGCATACAAAATACTTCCTCAACACAACATTGTTGGGTTTGTGATTACATGAAACACGAATATCAAATCCACAAATAGAGACATACCTCCTATAGAAGTCCTCAACTTCCTCCACGCTTAAAAATTGTTGACCAACATGTGGGTTCAATGTATCATCACAAATTGGAACCCAATTGATAGAGTTGTTTGGAGTTATTTGTATAATAGTCCCACCTTCATTACATGGAGCATTCGCCCTCAATCCCGACACAATGATTTGTGATGATTATGTACCCAACATCACTGAATTTGTAAAACAATGTAAAATATACTAGTGTAAGTTCATACTTTTTATTCATTAGTGTTCATACTTTTATACATCATTGTTCATGTTTTTATTCTTCGGTGCTCATATTTTTTATGCCATGTTCATGTAAATATTATAGACTATTTTTTTGTTAGGCATTTTGTCGAACAGTTGGCGTGCACACTAAAAAGAACATATAGATTGTTCAATTGGAGCTATTAGACCAACTCAAAATATGTATATACATGTATTTTCTCAATCAAACCTATCAAACACAAAAATGATTCAAACAAATTTGATTTCAAAAACAAACATCAATCATAATGAAACATAAACCATAAGAATGGAAACCTAAACCGTGAGAGTAGAAATTCGAAGAAAACAATACCTGAATCGTCTTGCATTCTCTTTGATTTCACGATTTCTATGTAATCAATCTTTGTTTTGGTTGAAAATCGGGCAAGTATGAAGTTTGTGGGATGAAGAATGTGGGATGAAGAATGTGAGGGCGCTCTGAGTCGTTGGAGTCGACCGGCGATTTTCTTCTTCTTCTTCTTCTTCTTTTTTTTTTCCAGATTTATATTATTACCAAATATCATTAATGATTAGTGTGTGTGAGCCGTTGATTTAAATCTCATCCAATGGCTCACATGGCTCCTAATTCCTATCCATAAGACTTCTCCTCACCGAAACTAGCCCCTCTCTCTCTCTCAATATATATATACATATATTAGTTCAAGTGAGAAGAGAGCTTGTAAATAGGAATCACGAGGGCTGTGAGCCATTGGATGAGCTTAAATAAAGGACTTCCACATACTCATCATTAATGACATTTTTGTAAATTGACTTAAAATTTAGGAATATCCCTTACGTTCACAAATAGGTCATTAGTGTTCATACTTTTATACGTCATTGTTCATGTTTTTATTCATCGGTATTTATAGTTTTTTTATTCATCAGTGTTCATAGTGTTTTTATTCATCAAAATGTCATGTTCATTTATTCTTTTATATTCATTTTATAATGCATAGATGTTCTTTTACAATATATAACTTCAAAAAAAAAATCATCACTAAACGTTAAAAGATGATCATAATATATTATGTATATGTAAAAATTATAGATAAGTTATCGATGTTCATACTTTTATACGTCATTGTTCATGTTTTTATTCATCGGTGTTCATATTTTTCTATGTCGTTGTTCATATAAATATTATAGACAATTTTTCTATGAGACATTTTGTCAAACAGTTTGCGTGCACCATACAAAGAGCATATATATTTTTCAATTGGAGCTATTAGACCAACTCATCATATATGTTTACATGTATTTTCTCAATCAAACCTATCAAACACAAAAATGATTCAAACAAATATGATTTTGAAAACAAACATCAATCATACTGAAACCTAAACCTTACGAATGAAAACCTAAACCGTGAGAATAGCAATTCGAAGAAACAATACTTGAATCGTCTTGTATTCTCTTTGATTTCACCATTTTTATGTAATCAATCTCTGATTTAGTTGAAAATCGGGCAAATATGAAGCTTGTGGGATGAAGAATGTGAGGGAGGGTTGTGATTCGTCGGAGTCGAACAAACTAAGCCTCATTTTCTTCTTCTTTTTCTTTTTTTTTTTCCAAATTTATGTAATTATCAAAATGTCATTAATGATGAGTGTGTGGGATCCGTTGATTTAAATCTCATTCAATGACTCACAATCTTCCTAATTGTAATATCCGGAAAATTTTATTTCCGTTTAATACCGGGTCAAACCGGATTTCGAACCGCAAACCTTTCCTCACTCTAGATAATGTTACACAATAACAAAATCTATCATTTTATGTAACCTTAATTCACATAAAATGATAAATATGGTAACCCGAATAGCAGTTCCGTGCGATATAAAACCCGAAGAGTAGTTCCGTAAAATTTAATGACTCACCTTTTAGCCCATCATCTAGTAGGATGAGGAGACCCATCGGATTAGGCCCAATAGAGATTAAATTCCGGCCCAGCTGGCCCAGCTTATACCTTCTACCTTAATCCCTCATTAATTAACCTAAACCTAATTTCTCTAACCTAATGGCTGCTACGTTACACTCGCCGACTCCTCCCTCTATACCGCACAATTATCTCACGTTCTACACATTGATACCTTCTTCCACCACGTTTCTGCTCAGCCGCCTCAGTACCGAGCCGGAGACGCCGCTAGCCTCGCCTTCACCGGGGACCAGGAGAACACGCAGCCGCTGCAACAGCCGACGCCGCCTGGTGTGACCCCGTCCGATGCTGCCTCTAACTTCCTGCAACCAGCGTCTTCAACCGCGACCCCGATCTGCTGCTGCGTTTCCTTCTCGCGTACCTTCCTCTCCCCACACTTCTGTCCTCGTCAAACACCAGCCCTACCGCCGGAACCCCTGCTGCTTGCCAACGTTCTGCACAGCACACGCAGGATCTCTCTCGACCTACTGCAGTGACGCAAGGACCTCCCTCGACCTACTGCAGTGACGCCGGGACCCTGTTCGACCTTTTGCAGTGACGCCGAGACTCCGATTCTGCACTCCATGCGGCTGTACACCTCCAGCGGGAACGAGATAAGGGTGGTTCGCTGCCCAGCCGACTGCATACGGAAAAACTTGTAAGCCGGCCTCCTGTTGTCCGCTTCTCCTTCTCCTCTAGTGTTCCTGTACTTAAACAACATCCTGATCCTTGCAGCACTTCAGGAGACGGAACGCTGAGCCACCTCCCTCGCGCTAGCCTCCCCTCTCACCTCGTTAGGAAGCTGTCATTAAGCTTGATCGAACCAGACCGGACTGGTGAATCCTTTGCTCTGTAATCTGTTGTTTCTTTGTAATGCTTTAAGTTTTTAGCAGCCTAAGATAATCTAGTATAAATATAGAGATGGGCTGAGTTGATAGTTAGTTTAAGAGAAGAGTAGTTTGCCTTTGTGGGTAGCATAGTGAAGGGGTTGAGAATGACGAGGAGTTGTGTGTCTGTACCTTGTATCTCTTTATGTTTAAACTAAGATCTTCAAGGTAGGGTAGGGGTAAGAAGAGTGCTGTCATGAAACTGGATTTTTTGGAGTTAAAACTAACCCGGAAATTTCAGTATTGGTGAGCTAAAACTGCTGACTTTGAAACCATATTGGGATAGCTTAGATCGAACATCCACCGTTGAATTTTTGATATATTGTAGATAGAAATATGAAGTTTACTGTGTTAAAATTTGGGAGAAAGTTAACGGTCGGATTAGAACTTATAAGGGCTCAAAGTAGAGTCGTTGGGCTGTTTTTACAGCAAAGGATAATTGACTAAGTATGGAATTTTTCAGCTTGCTTTCCAACTTTGGAGATTTATGGGAGAACTATGGTTAAGTATTTTGGAGAGAGCTTTACCCTATGTTTAATATGTATATCACAGAGGATCTAAGTTTTTATTTTTGGAATTTTTATAACCTTATCCAAGCGGCGTTTATGAACCCAAAATCAGGCTTTAACGACTATGATATAAATTAAGAATGTTGGATAACTCGTATAAAACCTTACTAAATCCTTACCAAACTTTTCAATGAGAACTAGATTATGGACATAGGTTCTAAAAGAAAATATTAGAACTAAATGATAGACTTTGAGAATTTTCGGCACTAAGGGTAAAATGGTCTTTTACCGAAAGAGAGCTTTTTCCGTAATTCCTTCGCATGAGGTTGGACATCTGGATGTGATTTTGATCCACATGCCTTATTTGACAGGCGTTTGAGTTACCACGGGTTCGGACCGAGTTGAGATTTGAGAAAACGATTTTGATCAAGGTAAGTCCTTGCGACTTACTTAGCTGGTTTCTGGATGTTAGTTGGATGACGATAGTGGTGTGTGTGTTGTGTGTTTATAATAACAACTTGTTAGGACGACCGTTGTTGTTATGTTTTAAGGCCCAAGTGTATGTATAACGGGCCGTGACATCACTGCCCAGCTCTGCCAGGAGACTGGGAGGTTCTCTATACCCAGACCATACAGGTACACGGTGAGATGCATCGAATCCACTCCTGATGGGTACACGGGGGCGGAGGCGAGGTTTGAGAATCCCTCGTGTCACAAAATAAGTATCATTAGTAAGAGTGAATGACTTAAATGAAGATAATAAATGGATTGTTTGAAAGCATGATGTGTGTTTATTATTTTATGTGTGTGTGTGCTATTATTATTCTCCTAATGTTTAGATAACTAGCTAATGGTTGTTTTGTTGTGTTTTTAGATTTACCACAGGTTAGAACGGCAGCTGAGTGATCCGGAAGTAGTGGTCAGCCGGGTCTCCGTACTCCTTAGAGTGGGGGTTTGGGTTGTTGTTTTGTTGTTCTTTTCCTCTTGTTAAGACAGTTAGTCTTTCCCGTCGTTTAAGTTTTATAGGTTGTTAGACTTTGTTGCATTCATCCTGTTAAAAATACATTTTTATGAATTTCGGTTTTTTCTTATTTGTGTCTTGTTGCAAGATCCTAGTAAAATTGTTGTCAAACTGAGGTCGGGACCCATTGTGAGGTTCTAACCAGTAATGTTCCGAATTCTGAGAATTCGGGGTGTTACACTAATTCCTATCTACAGGTCTTCTTCTCACCGGAACTGACCTCTCTCTCTCTCTCTCTCTCTCTCTCTTTCTCTCTCTCTCTCTCTCTCTCTCTCTCTCTCTATATATATATATATATATATATATATATATATATATATATATATATATAAATCTTAATGAGAAGAGTATATTATATTATTAGATAAGGAAAGAGGGATTAAAATTAATCCCGTAATTTTAACGTCTTTAACCGATACCGATCCATTACGGTTTCGCCTTTATATTAAAACTACAAATCATAAATTGGACTTAACTTTATATATTAAACCTAGACACATTTGCCACATAGAATATATATTATAAATATTCTTACACTGCTTGTATTCCATCCGTGCTCATTTCCGAGCGCAACCACAACGCAATGCCAGACCTTGCCCCATCACTCAATTGACGTGAGAACCTAGAAGCTGTTGTGAATCGGGATCCTCTCTGCTGCAACCCGGCACATCTACTTACAACCCTCTGCACAGGTGAGTTCCGAGCATGCTTCTCCTTACCCCTACGTTCGCTAGATCTCGCTGCTGAATGCTTTCTTCAATGTGCAGAAGGCTCAAGTCTTCATTGTATCAGACATACAGACTCGAGCAACCAAGGCACTCTCGCTCGTCTGTCTTCAACGTTGAGAAGGGCATCGAGGTGAGTCTAATCTCGCCTCCCTTTTCATTCAACGCAGGCTTAATTTAAATGCCAAGAATTGCTGTCTGTCTTTCCTAAGACCATCGAAACCAACTACAACAATCCCATCTTGCGCCCTAGCCTTGTTTTCAAAGAAGTCAACAACCAAGGTCGGGTAAAGGGTGCCGGTGTGTTGTGCTCCTCAGTAACCTGCAGACTCGTGGGTAAGCACTCTCCCTCCCGCCCTGCTAGTAGATGCATATACTGATATAGGGATATGTCTAGATTTAAGCTTGGAATTGTGAGTTGTTATAGTTAGGTCTCGAACCTGTGATGTAGGTAGAGAGTAGCTGCTGAGTTGTGGTGTCAGAAATGGTAGAAACAAGGACCTGCTGTAAATGAATTTTTTTTCTTCAGTTTTGAAGTTGGAAACTATCAATCTTGTAGATCAATGTTAAGGAGTTAGATTGAAGATCCACCGTTGAAATTTTGATAGATCATAGATGGATATATGTAGTTTACTATGCTAAAATTTGAGAATAAATGAACGGTCGGATTAGAAGGTATAAGGTCCCAAAGTAGAGTAGTTGAGCTGTTTTTCCAGCAGTGAAAATTTGGCTAAGTATAGAAATTCTGAGGGTTGTAACCGACTTTAGAAAATTTTGTAGAAGTGATGGTTGGACAGTTTTAATAAATTCTTGCTTCTATGAGTAGATTGGATATCATAGATGATCTAGAGAATTATTTCAGAATTTTTATAAATTTATTTGAATTTCATATTTGAAGCCAAAGTTGGACCTTAGTGACTTCTCGGGAAATAGAAAAATGTGTAGTTCTTCTAGTTTTACTCAAGCTCATCCTTAGGAGTTAGAATATGACATTTTAGTCTCAAATAAGAGTTTAAGCATAAATTATGGGATTTTTGGAAGTTTCGCGACCAAGGGTAAAATAGTCATTTGACCTTAAATGAGTACTGTAATAGTTTCTGTTCTAATAGGATCTTACATCTTAGGAGTTTTAGACTTCTAAGTACCCAGGAGATGTGTTGATCCACTTGCCTCCTTTGACAGGCCACTGAGTTTGTACAGTTTCAAAACGAGTTGTGATTAAGAGAGTCGAGATCGGATTCAGGTAAGTCCTTTGGGCTTACTTAGCTAACTGCCAGATATGAGTGTGAATGATGATAGTGGTGTTTGCATGATGTGCGTATTAATGTATTTCATAGTAATCATCGACCGACTTACATATTTGGCCTAAGAGTAACGGGCGGTAGCATTTTGCATAGTTAGCCCCAGGGCGCTGGTGGTTTCTTTCAGGACTAGTCCACACTTGGTTTGCGGGGACGCCACTGGCGGAGGTGTGCCAAACCATCACCAGTTGGATAAGGAACGGAGGCAAGAATCTTAAGATTTCTTGTGCTACAACTTTTAAAATGGATAAAGCGAATCACCTAAGTTATCATATAATAACCGGATTGTGTGCCAGCATGTTGAGTGTTATATTTTCCTTCTGTGTGTTTGTGCTATTTATCTTTCTGCTTATATTTGATTAGTTAGCTAACTGTTTTATCGTTGTTTAGACTTGCCGCAGGATAAAACAAATGCCGAGTGATCCGGATGGCAGTGGTCAGCCGGGGTGTTGTACTTCTTAGGACGGGTTGCAGTTTCTTTTATTGTTGGTCTTTCAGCTATGACCTTTTCATGTTCTCATATTGTGAGATATTGTTATTACCGGCTGTTAGTGTTTTTGGTCACATTCACGACTTTATTAAACATTTCATGATTTTTGGTTTTTCCTTATTTGTGCCTTGTTGTAAGATCTAGTTAAGTTGTTGTCAAACTAAGGTCGGAACCCACTATGAGGTCCTAACCAGTAGCTCCCCGAGTTCCGAAAACTTGAGGTGTTACAAACCCGACCCACACCATTAGTCCTGTTTGATACCTCTAAACGACAATAAGTTGTCTAATGCGAATAATGTAGAGTAGTAGACAACATAATCTTGTATATGCATCATCAAAAGCCATAAGAATTCGTGAACCTTTGTTTATTCACAATATTTATCGAGTTTGCTGCAAAAATCACGCGTGCAACCATCACAAACACACGATGAGATCAAACCGTAATGACCAGATCCTCCCATAAAGATCTTAAATTTCCATAATAGATCACAATAATCATATCTCTTTGTTTAGTGGCATTGAGTTACGTTGGTAATTGACGAATGCGTTGTCTATTCGTGACAAATAATTTATCTTTGTTATATTTCTATAAGTCATGAATGTCATCCATATACGATACTGTCCACCATTCCCCGAAATCAATCTTATAAGGCCTACAAAATTTTCATATACGATATAACTTAAATTCTCCAAAACATTTTTTATTCAAATCAATTTAAATTTTTTAAAAATTACTATTATAGCAAAAATTACAAAATTTTGATGGCTGAATTTGTAATGTAGGCTTTTTACAATATAGAGTTTGGATTTTGGGCCTCTCAATTATTCATTTAGAAAATGGGCTCCTATTGTAGAAAAAAATCAGAAAAGTAAGGAACATAAGTATCCATCTGATTTGATGTGATGGGTGACATGTTGAATAGAATAAACAACTCAATTAATTCAGCCCATCTTCTTTCCTCCATTGTCCCTTCTTCTTCCCTTCCTTCAAACGTAAATGTATTTCTGGGTATCCATATGCAGGTCCCTTCTTCTTCCCTTCAAACGCAGGTCCACTCTTGTTGAGCTTCTTCTTCACCGGAATCAGGACTGCTTACATATCCTTGTTCTACTTTTGGGTAAGTAGTGTTTGGTCCTATTTTTGGGTAATCTCAGCTTCCTGGGTAATGTATTTGGAGGTACTGTGAAACTTCTCATCTCTTATTTTTGTGAATCTAAAACACTGAAACTTCCTGTTCTATTTGTGGGTAAGCAGTGTTTGTTTCCATCCATGGATAATCTCAAATTTCTCAAACTTCCCTGTTCAATTTGTGGGTAATGTATTTCTGGGTAATGTCAAACTGCCTGGGTAATCTATTTTTGGGTAAGCAACGGTAAGAGTTGTGTTTCTATTTCCATGTTCTATTTGTGGGTAAGCAGTGTTTGTTTCTATCCATGGGTAATCTCAAACTTCCTGGGTAATGTATTTCTGGATAATCTGAAACTTCTCATCTCTTATTTTTGTGAATCTAAAACACTCAAACTTCTGTTCTATTTGTGGGTAAGAGTGTTTGTTTATATTTCCCTATTCTATTTGTGGGTAAGCAGTGTTTGTTTCTATTTCTGGGTAATCTCAAACTTCCTGGGTACCGTATTTATGGGTAATGTATTCCTGGGTAATGTGTTTATTTTCATTTCCTGTTTAATTTGTGGGTAAGCAGTATTTGTGGGTAAGCAGTGTTTGTTTCTATTTTTGGGTAATCTCAAAAAATAAACATCAAATCATCTGAAAAAAGACTGCAACACCATTATTTCAATTCTTTCAAACAGTGCCCTACTTTATATTTTACAGACCTATTTTATCTAGTTAGCTTAATAGAAGCCCATTTCACAAAATGCAAATTTTTGGGGTCCTCGTTCTCACATTATTTCAATTTTGATCTATATATCTTACTAAAACAGAACTCACTTTGTCCACATGTCGCGTGTTAAGGCTAGCTACATCAGCTTTTTTCCAATTTATTTACAATATTGCCACAAGATATTTACGGATTTTCCATAATATCTTTCATAATAAAAAAATCATTAAAACTAATAAACAGTCAGCAAGCCAAATCATCTTTAATATAATAAATAAAATCATGCCACATCAATTTTACTCAAATATTAATTAAAACAAAAACATAATAAAAACACATCTAGATTTAGTTTTTATAATTTTCAAAAAATAATGTAGGCACATTTTAATTACGAACATTAATTTCTGATTTAATTTTATAATTTCGACTTTTATATATCATGTTATGTTTTGTTAATTTAAAATTTTCAAAATTTTGTTTTAGTTAAGTTTTCAATTTAAAACTTTATATATATATATATATATATATAGATATATATATATATAATGTTTTTGTATTGATTAATACTCTCTATTATATGTATATAAATTATTTATACAATACCCGCACAAGGTGCGGGCATTGAACTAGTTGTTTATATTTTCGCTATAATAAAATTCGAATTTAAGTTTTCACTAAAAATAAAACTATCATTTAGTATTTTTTTAAAAATTTCTTATAATATATGAATTTTAAATTTTTTATATTTATAAGTTACATATTTCATATTTTGTGATTTTTTATTTTAAAACTTTTTTTTAAAGTTCTTTTTAAGGTTATATATAAAAATAGAGAATTCTAACTTTAAGAAGAAACGATTAAAATTTTATTGTACTTTTATTTATTTTAGTTGTTATTTTGTAATTGATCTGATTTGATTTTTTTAATGATTCAAAATTATTTATAAGTGTATTGATATTATATAAACAAGACCGGACACTTCTAGTGGGATGGAGAAGTTAATGCCTATATCCCGTCTTGGATATTTATTGGTCAAACGTGATTGTTATTTTTTATGAAATTCCGTCGGGATTGGAACATGACATGATCGAGATTTGCAGAATTTGTTCTCATCATATTTATATATACTAAAAATACCCGTGCACGGCACGGGTCCTAAACTAGTTGAAACTAAAATCGATTTTAGAACCAAAAACCAACCCTATAAAAGTAAATTCGGTTTTGATTTGGACCTAAAATCAAAAATATGAATATTAGAACCTAAACCGAACCTAGAAAGCAATATAAATTCGGTTTTGATTTGGACCTAAAATCGAAAAATATGAATATTAGAACATAAACAGAACCTAGAAAGCAATATTGTTTGCATGGTATATAGTGGTAATGGACTAAGAGAAAACTCCTCTTTATTTCTTACAAATTAAAATGCTTTCATAATGTTACATAGATAATACTACAAATAATGATTATATCATTTATTAAACCATTAAACACGAGGAATTATATAGTTAATTCCCCTTGAAGTGAGAGCAGCCAGTTCCGAATCTCAACAACGAAGAAGTAACTCCAACCGTGGAAGCTTCCAGATCAATCTCAACCAAATTATCCTCCATCTGCTTCCCTCCTATCACTATCGCCGGCATCAACCATCGACTCGCCTTCCTCCCGGCGTCGAAGACTGCCAAGCAGTGAGCATCACTCGACGCTTTCACCATCGAATTCGACCCGTAAATCTTCCACGTGGCATTCCCTTCCATCAACAACTCTATAACCGGCACACCCTTCCCTGTCCTAGCTTTATACTCCATGCTTCTAGAAGCAAAGCACGTTTTAAAAGATCCCACCGGCCTTACAACGGTCATATTAAGTGCCTTAGCTTTGCGTACGAAGACGTCGACGAACGCCTTGTAGATCTCCGGGTGGAGCTTTGTGTAAGGAACCATTGTGCTCAGCCTGGAACCGCCGTCTCCTCCGCCGTCAATTGACAGTAAACTGGAGTTGAATTTAACGGGAGTCCCGTCGATTTGGATTGAGATGATTTTGATGTAGTACTGAACCACCGGATCATCGGGATGGTAGGCGTCGATCTTGCTGTGTGTGTTGGATGTGAAGGACGTGACGGCCATTGATTTTGATAAGTCAACGGTGCTGGGAGGGAGAAAGTAAGGCCCACCGCCGAAATAGACGACCCCGTTGACTCCGGCGGATGAAGATGAAGGGAGACATAAAGCGAATTTCCGGGGAACGGTAAAAGCTTTGGAGATTTGAGTGTGGATCGCCATGGGAGTGTTGGAAAGCGTGAGTATACCTTTGGAAACCTGCGACAGTCCTTTCAACGGGCCTGTTTCGCCGGTGTCGACGAAGGGGAAGCGCGGGATCGTGGTGGTTTTAAGGAGGTTGTTGCCGGAGTGACGGTAGTAGATAGGAGAAATGACGTCCTCTACTAGAGGGTCAAGGCCGAAGCCAGTACTGTAGGTGGGGTCGAGGCGACGGGGATTAGTGGCCCAACCCATGCATTGGAAGCGGCGGTTACAGGTGGGGGAAGGTTTGTATGGGCAACTGATTGCGGCGGCCTTGACGCCGGAGTAGGAAAAGCATTTGGTGGTGTTGTAAAAGATGGGTTTGTAGGAGGTTGATTGGTTGTAGCCGGCGACGTCTCCGACCAGCCAGTTGGTGGGGTTTCCGAGGTCAAGGGAGAGGTGGATGCGAACGGGTGGGATGCCGAGTTGGAATGTGGTGTAGTATTGTAGGCGATTGCGGTCTTTGGTGATCGGGAGGAGGAAGCTGGTGGTTCTTTGGGCGGCGAAGGAGGCGGCAGACAGGGAGAAGAGGAGAAGTAGGAGAAAAAGGCGGTAGTGTGGCGACATGGCTGTTCAATTACTTACAAGGTTGGAGATGAGGATATATATTATAGTAATCACCAAGAAAATGGTGTAACGTGGGATCTCAGTTGTACGTACAATGAAATTTTGATTGTGTAAAAATGAAACATTATTAAAATTCCCAATTGCATGTTTTTAAACCTAGAAGAGAGTAATCTAAGTATATAATTAATACATCCACGTGAATTTCTATAGGTAAAGACTAAAGAACAAACAAAAGATGCTAAGAAATTCGCAGAAGAGTTGAGGATGTACGCGTCGAAATTGAGTCTCCCAATCTCTATTAATAAAGCCTTCGATTTTGAGAATCACGTTAAAGAGAGGGCGAAAAGCATGTCATGTTCACAAGCTTCAGAACCAGTTCAAAGTTTATTTCCACTTCCAAACTGCGTATGACAGTGTCCCATGCCAAATGTAGACCCATAATTATTTCTCATGACTCAGTCCTCTCAGTAAACCCCCGTTCTTGAAGGTGAAGCCTCTAACCCACCGACCGTGTTCATCCGGATGATTCCTCCCACAGTGGCACAGCCCAAATCCTTGAAAACGGGCATCACTGTTGAGTTTTGAATAGATTTATGAACTGAAAAGTTATATTGATCAAACAATGTTTATGTAAGAAAAATAAAAAGATCTCGTATTAATATTCTCCCAAAAGTCGCCAAATCGGTTTCTAACTAATTTCAATTCTCTTTTTAACGTAAAAATTATTTTTTTTATATACGGGAAGGGATATAACTCAGTGGTAGAGTGTCACCTTGACCTGGTGTAAGTCATCAGTTCGAGCCTGATTATCCCTAAACCCAATGCGAGTTTTTCTATTTTGACTTGCTCCCCTCCCTACCTCCGCTGCTTTACCTTGCTACCTAATCGATAGAATGATATTGGACTAGTAACTGACAAAAAGCATTCCATTCCCGTCTATCCCCGATCAAACCTCCCCGAAACTCCTCAACCTCCGAGTTCTTCGGTAGATAGGCGATTCCTCATTACGCCTAGAATATAGAATCTAAATTTGTTTGGTACCTTGTATTCAAATAAGTAATCGAAGTTTGAAATATCAATAGAACGAGGCGTCTGCATCACGGCTATATGCCGAGTAGGTGACATAGCAGAAAGTGAGGTCACTAACCCTGCCTTCGGCATCCCCCTCCTTGCGGTTAAGGTAACGACTTCGGGCATGGCCAGCTCCTATAGTGTGACGGGCGTTTGATAAATATCTCTTCTTTCCTTAGTTAAGGAGTGACTCACATGATTCAAAGGTGAATCACATAAGCTAGAAAGAATTTTCTAGGCGGGGCCACCTTCTTTGAGCCCTTGCCTCACTAGACCTAAGGAGTTGAGTACTCCTTGTTGTTCGGATCTTGCCGGATCTATACGGGTAAGCCTAGCAATAGGCGGAGTTCCTTGTCTTTGAACTGCGATATGAACTCCCCATATAGAAACGACCCGGGAGTAATAGGGCGGAGCAAGTCTACACTGTCCAACCTTTCTTTATTAGTTAGTGCCCGACGAAGGAATCTCTTTCTCACTGCTATTCAACATTCAACAACGCGCGTCTGTCCCAACTATTGAGGTAGGCCCTTTCCCTCTATTGAGAACACATTCTACTAATAGTGCACTTATCTTACCAATCCGGGTAAGGGCCCTTCTTATTGGGAGCCCTCGAAGAACTCCGCCGTCCGCAGAGGAAAAGCTTTATCCTAGCGAATAGACGATGCTCAGCTCCGCACAACACAGCTCAAGCTAGAGAAGTTGTAGGACTGGAAAGACTTTCTCTTTTGCAGCCCCTTGCCTGAAAGCTTAGGGGGACGAACAACATTGATTGGATCCGATCTAGGAAGACAAGGATGAATAATCTGAAGAAGGCTATGCCAAATCCGAGGGTCTGCAAGAGGCTGAGCTAACAAACAGGCTGAATATATCATAGGGATCCTGCTCCGATGAAGGGAAAGTACATGTTGATTGTGTTCCTCGAAGAAAGAAGGATAAGAATGAATGTCACGTACGGAGCTGCCGAAGGGGCTCTTTCAAGAGCCCACCTCGAATACTCAAGAAAGGAGTGGCTAGACAGGCAACCAAAGGATGAGGAGGCAGGCAGGTAAATAAAGAAATTACACTAATCTATTATACTTATAGTAGGCTTCCTTGGCCACTCTTGACTCGGCTTGGTCTCACGCTCCCTTAGCCCGCCTATTGTATCGGCTTCGGCTTTGTTCTAGAAGCTACTGCTTTCGCCTTTAGACGGCATGAGCTACCGCTCATTACTTGTAATATATGCTTTTTTTTTAGTGGTTGGTCTTCTAGAAGCTTTGCCAGAAGCGACTAGTCGCTTCCCGAATGTCTCTTTACTTTAGTGTAGTCTAGTCTTTCCAATGTCTCCTTCCTTACCGCCAACGTACGCTATTAGGAGAGCTCACTGCCAATCGCCTTGCTTGCATTCTAGAAAGGGTCGCTTCCGCGCTCTTCCTGGATCAATAGAGGCACCTTCCAGCTCAGCTTTTTCGTCTAGCTCGGGCAGTTCAAATCCAAAAAGAACATTCATTCATTTCTTTCTTCCTCGTCGACCACAACGACTGAAACGACGCGCAAAATCCAGACCCGGAAAGGGGAAGGGCCGGTGGTTGCCATTTGGGAAAGTCGGGCCGAAGAGACTCCCTAAGGGCTTGACCCGCTATAGATAACGCAGAGTGGAAAACAAACTAGAAGATTCAAATTCCGCAAGTATTTTTGGAGGCCTTGGCCTCTCCTCTCAATAAAAAGGCCTTTTTAGTTTAGCTTCTATTGAAACTGTCACTGAAGAGGATGATGCCGCCAATCGGATTTTTCTAAATTTGAAAATTTTTGGTTCACGAGTGATCAATAGTAATAGTAGAGTAGTTGGGAGCTGGGCAGAAAGAAAAAAGGCTCCTAGCTAAAGGTAGCTTGTCTCGTCCAGGAGGTGAGAACAGTTGAGAACAAAGTGACGAACGGGTGCGTAACGCGTGGGAATCTGCCGAACAGTTCGGGCCAAATCCTGAAGAAAGCGAAAAAGCGATGTTGATGAGCCTGCGTAGTATTAGGTAGTTGGTCAAGTAAAGGCTGACCAAGCCAACGATGCTTAGCTGGTCTTTTAGGATGATCAGCCACACTGAGACTGAGACACGGCCCGGACTCCTACGAGGGGATGATAGGGCCCATTCACCTCCCTTCTTCCCACAATTAAAGCTATAGGAAGACGTGTGCATGTGCCAGAATACAGAGAGATTTGGTAGGAAAGTGGAAGATATTTTTTTGTATATAATAATCAAAGGGAGTGGGAAAGCTGCAGTAGTTCTTTGGAAAAGCTCCCGTTCTTCCTAGTAATATGCGGGACAAACATCGTTATAAGTTGTCCAAGTTGCTAAGAAATAGTTCCTTTGCCGCTCCGCTTCACGAAAGACTACTTTCCAAGCGAACTATTGAAGGCAGACTATTGGGAGAGCGAGGAAATGGGAACAACGGCTTAAGCCATTAGGTGTAGGCGCTTTTCAGAGGTGGAATCTTCTAGTTCTTCCTATTTGACCCGAAACCGATCGATCTAGCCATGAGCAGGTTGAAGAGAGCTCTAAGGTAAGCCCGATCGGCTTCTAGGCAGAGCTTTGCTCGAGAAGAACTGAAAGAGCCCCCTATCAACAGATACAAACGCGGAAACCAAATCAATCAAAAACTTTTGGGTCGGGAGTTCCCATAACCATCACCCATCAAGAGTAGAAGATTCAGTGCCAAAACAGGTTTCACAATGAATCTGCGAAGAGGAGGCATGTTCGCTTTTGTTACGGAGCTTGCTGCTTTTCATTTTGATAGGATAGGAGTAGATGCTTGCTGCTCGCTCGCAGTCTACTAATTGAGCCTTCACCGCCCGCCCGGCCCCTACCTTTACTTAAATTTTAAGTAAATTGAAGTCAAATCAATGAAGTGAACAACCCACCTTCCCCTTCGCCCGGCCCGGTGAGGTCCGATGAGATCAGATCTCTCGAACGAAGTGAAGTGATAGAAAGAGAAGTCGTCCTTCCCTGAAATGGAACTTTCATGCTCTATCATGAAAGTCGCTCTATTACGACCAGCGCGATTGTTCATATTTCATTTTTTCTCGGAATAAATCGGATCATACAAAACTTCTCACACATTTTTTTTATTACGTAATTTTTTTTGAAATTTATTACGAGATATTTTCTTTTTCTTTTTCCTTTTTAATCACTAATTATCAATTTTATATATTTTTATCAAACGAAATAATTATTTAAAAAAAATCAGTTTGTTGATTCGAAAATAACATAAGATAAAAACGAATATATCGAATTTTTTGTTGGATCTTTTCTGTTTCTATTTCTTCAAGAAATTTCTAATAAATAATTTGTTTTATTCGTGAATAAGTTGAATTACTATTATAATATTTCAAAAATATTCTTTTAATTCGCACGACTCATAACGTATTACTCAAAAGATTCAATATATAAATATACCCGCATAATTGCGGACTATGCACTAGTTATAATGTTTAAGGGAAATCCAAGGTGTCGGTGCTATTTATAGTTAACAAATTTCTTGTTATGGATGAATTTTGTCAACTTTACCTTTAATGGTGATTTTATGCAAATAGTTAATTTTTAACGGATGATTGTATAATTTATACCATAAATACATTTGGTTGGGAACTTGAAGTTGGGATGTCAATGTGCAGGGCGATAATTTTTATTTCATTTTGATAAGCTACAAATTTGCTCCATAAACAGCTCGAAATAGGCCTTATTTAGCCATTCATTCTTAAATTTGGTAGCCATTATTACAGACTAAACTGGAAAGAAGACAAATCACAGACTACAACATCAAACAAATTTCCACAAAGCAATCATCAATCAAATCCCCTTGAACTGAGAGCAACTAGTTCCGAATCTCTTCAATGAAGAACTAATCCCAACCTTGGAAGCTTCAAGATCAAACTCAACCAAATTATCCTCCATCTGGTTCCCTCCGATCACTATCGCCGGGGTCACCCCATCCGTCGGTTTTGGTCCAGCGTCGAAGATCGCCAAGCACTTTACATCACTCGACACCTTCACCATCGAATTCGACCCGTAAATCTTCCAGCTCGAATTTCCGGCCATTATCAACTCAATCACCGGCAACCCACTTCCAGTCTTTGCATTATACTTAATAGTCGTAGAATTAAAGCAAGTCTTGAATGTGCTGACAGACCCAACAACCTGTATGTTCATCGCCTTAGCTCTGCTCACGAAGACATTGACAAATGCCGAGTAGATCTCGGAATGGAACTTCGTGTAATACACCATTGTGCTCAGTTTAGTTCCACCGTCACCTCTTCCGTCGATTGACAGTAAACTGGCGTTGAATTTAACCGGAGTGCCGTCAATTTGGATGGAGTTGATCTTAATGTAGTACTCAACCGCCGGATCGGCCGGTTCATAGGCGTTTAATACGCTGTGGGAGTTTGATACGAGTGGCGTGGTTGCTAATGAGGTTGATAAATCGACGGTACTCGGAGGGAGGACGTAGGGCCCGCCGCCGAAGTAGACAGCGCCATTAATGCCGGTGGACGATGAGGAAGGGAGACAGACGGCGAATTTACGGGGGATCTTGAAAGTATCAGAGATTTGAGTGTGTAGTGCCATTGGATTTCTGGCAAGAGAAACGATTCCTTTAGTGTACTGTGATAGCCCCTTTAACGGTCCGGTGACGGCGGTATCGACAAACGGGAAACGAGGAAGGGAGGCTTTGGTTTGAGTGTCACGGCGGTATAACGGCGTGATGACATCTTCAACGACTGGGTCGAGGCCGTAAGCACTGTGGGAGAAGGTGAAGTCGAGACGGAGAGGGTTGCTAGCCCAGCCGTTGCATTGCCGGCGGTTACAGATGGGAGAAGGGGCTTGAGTGCAATCTGACCAGGCGGCTTCGGGGCCGGAGTAAGCGAGGCATTTGGTGGTGTTGATGGAGACGGAGTGGTAAGAGGAGGATTGGTTGTAGCCGGCGAGGGTTCCGACGATCCAGTTAGTGGGGTTTCCGATGTCGACGGAGAGGTAGATGCGGACGGGTGGGGTTCCGAGTTGGAAGGAGGTGTAGTATTGGAGACGGTTGCGGTCTTTGATGATTGGGAGGAGGAAGCCGGTGGTTGCTGCGGCGGAGGAGGTGGCGGAGAGGAAGAGGAGGGTGAGAATCGAGAGGAGAGTGTTGGAAGACATGGTAGCTTAATTAAGACAATGAATGAAGTGTTGGGGGTTTTATAAGGGAGATGGTCAGACACTGTGTGCCATTATAATAGTGGTTTCAGGTTTGGGGTGGTCCAAATGGTCAAATAAGATAGGCTAATATAAGTTGTTTATTCATCAAGATTGATAACATAGATCTTGTTCTGCGGATAAAGTTGAAATGTGACTTTTTATTTAGGATAATGCTTGCTTTATTATAAAAAGACAACGTAATAACACGTGAATTTAAAAATATAAGTAATAGGAGTAAGATTATTTTTTTATTTTCCCGTTTGGTTGGAATTTCGGAAATAGAATGGAAACAAATATAATCTATATGTGTAACTTATTCATAAATTTTTGGACAATTTTGATAACTAGGCCTTTTTAAAAAATGGAGTACTAACTAGGCTTTTTAATGTTTCAATTAACTAAATATATCCCAACATTTTGTATTTATTCTCAAACTTTACACACTCTTCTATCAAGAGGTATATTTATTAAACACAAAATTAGAAAAAGCTTAGTAAACCAAATTGTTTCTAAAATTTTTTTGGAATTATTTCTTTTGATTTCATGCAAAATGTCCTTGGTTCCCTCCATTTTGTTTCCCTGTAGTGTATCGAAAATAATCTATTTCTACTACAATCACACCAAACCACAAAGAATGATTCCAAAATATTTCATGAATAAGGACATATTTATGGACTACATTCGTTTTCTTTTCATTTTCAGAGTTACAACCAAATGGACCCTTAGAATGACCCAAAATTTACGTCGATCATTTTTACGTGCACGTCCTTCACGTATTAGACCCATAAATATAAAAAATAAATTAATAAAGGTTCAATAACTCATAGGTTAATACAGAAAATTCACATAAAATATTTTTTATTTTTTAGGGGAAAGTAAGTTATTGAAGTTGGGGAAATTATGTGCAAATCACACGTAAATTTGAAGAAAGTTTAATCTAAAGGCATAAGATATTTATAGTTCTAAGTTGATTTTGAGAGTTGGAGTGTCAAGTTGTATATCGTGCATGTTCGTGATTATATTGTATTTGATAATATTATTAGTTGCGACAATTTTAGGAGGATGCAGACATGAATATTTGAGCAGTCTTATTATTTTTATTTCCAGTATTCTATGCATTTTATATAAACGAGAGTGTTATATTAATATAACTAACTAGTTAATGGTGATTTTTAATAGTTACGTCTTCTTCCAAGCAAATCTTGAATTTTTTTATGTTTAGTTAACCGGTTATGGGTTTGGGTTACATTATTTTGATATAAAAATAACTTTTTTAGTATATTTAAAAAAAAAAAATTGGTGAAGTAAGTTTTTTTTTAATATATACTTCTTTAATTTTTACTATCCTAATTAACTTATTACTATGACTCTATTAGGGTATATTTATTAAATGCGATAATGTTATAAATGTATTAGTATATTGCTAAAAGACCTAGAAATTAGTTAGTAATATTGGCTTTTTAAAATGAGATATTTAGCTAATAATTGAAGTGATTGTAAGTTTGCAAAATGAGAGGCAATGAATAATGATTTTGGTTGTTTTTCAATGATAAAAAATTAATGATTTTGGTTGCGTTAAGAAATTGATCAAGGTTACGGTGCTCAACAGGCTGAGGATACATCGTGTATACACGTCAAATATATTATATTATTTTGGTCAAATAATTACAAATTGCGTAAACTTGGTTAAAATGATGCGATCAACGATGATGGAAAGTTGGACTTCTGTAGAGGATAAGATAATGCACCCTTAACAATCCTTGTTTTACACTCATTAAATTCAATAAGAATGAAAAGTGAATGAATATTATAGATAAGGCTGCTGTATAATATATGGTAGTCTAAGTATTTTTGATATTTTTTTTCTAATAATTAAATTTATGATATAAATATGTTTTAGTAAAGGTATTTCTAATTAAATATTTTATCTTCCAACTTCAATTTAATAAGAGTAGTAAAAATTAAAGGGTACCCAAATCTAATAAATATAAAAATTGACTTATTTAGTCAAATTCTTGGTAAATATAATACAAATGCTGAGGGTCGCGGTTGGACTCAAAGCTTGGACCTAAACAGGACAAACAAATTACAAGTGAAAGCTTGAGTCAAGATTATGGGATTTGTTCACACCAAAAAAATACATTTGGAGCGTGACGTGAACAGAGTAGAATAGGTACGTTGGAGATGGGTTGTAGTTTAGTGACAATTCAACGGTGGTTAGGGGTGTCAATGGGTTGGATTCGGGTCGAGGAGTACCCTATTCATCCTCATCCCCATCTCCATCCCCATTCCCGTTCAGGTGTTAAAAATTGTCCTCATTCCCGTCCCGTTGGATATTCGTCCCTATCGGAGAATTCCATTCCCGTTTAATTTTTCTCATTTAAAGTTTTATGGGTTTTTCTCGTAACATTTGTTTTCTTTTGTTAGTAAGAGAGAGAGAGATAGAGTTTGTTACATTTCCTTCTGTATTGTCATTCCTAATACACCCCCTCCCCTCAAACTAGGTAAGGTACACATGCCTAGTTTGCGTAGTAGTCTATTCTGATGGGGAGAAGGAAGAATTTTAGTCATGACATCAACTAGCTGGTCTTGTGTGGGAACAGACTGAAGTTGTAAGAGGCCTTCCATAACTTTGTCACGAGTGAAGTGACAATCGATTTCAATATGCTTTGTACGCTCGTGAAATACAAGGTTCTTGCACAATTGGATGGCAGAACTATTGTCACATAGTAAGTGAACTGGCTGTTGGGGTTGCATTCCAATTTCTTGAAGCAAACGCACTAACCAAGTGACTTCAGCAGCAGCTTGAGCCATAGCTCTGTGTTTTGTTTCTTCGACTTCCAGCTAATTGGAGACTTACCAAGAAGCATGATATAACCACTGACACTTCTTCTGGTGGATGGACAAGATGCCCAATCTGAATCTGTAAAAGCCAATAAGTTAGGTTGATCACTGCTGTTTAGTAGAATCCCATGACCAATTGTGCCTTGAATATATCTCAGAGTATGATGTAAAGGATTCAAAATGAGAGGAGTGAGGCTCTTGCATAAACTGACTTAAATGTTGCACAACAAAACACAAATCAGGGCGTGTAGTGGTAAGAAAATTGAGCTTGCCAACCATAGATCTGTAATATGAAATATTTGTCAGTGGAGTGCCATCATATGGAACAAGACGGGTATGTAGAGGCAAAGGAGTTGATGCTGATCTTCCTGGAGATAGATTGGCTTAATCAAGTAGCTCCAAAGTAAACTTTCTCTGAGCTAAGACTATTCCCTTAGATGTATGACTTCAAGACCCGGAAAATAGTGAAGAATTCCAAGGTCTTTTATGCTGAATGTATGATCTAGGAATAACTTAAGAGACTCGATAGTAGGTTGATGTGTCCCAGTGAAAGCAAATCATCCACGTATATGGTTACTAATGCCAGTTGAGTGCCTTCTCGTTTAAGAAACAAAGAATAGTCATTTTTGGACTATACCAAACCTTGTTCTACAAGGGCTATAGTAAGCCTATAAAACCACTGACGAGATGCTTGTTTTAAACCCACTTGCACCCTATGGCTTTCTTGCCATGAGGAAGAGGCATCAAATCCCATTTATGATTGCTTTGCAAGGCTTGATATTCTGTGTCCATAGCTTTAATCCAATTTGGATCTTTAGATGCTTCGTTATAAGATGTAGGTTCAACAAAAGAATGTAGAGATGATAGGAAAGCCATATGAGAAGAAGGTAAAGAAATGGTAATAGGAGTACCTGGTGAAGACGAGCATGAGCTATATGTACATATCTAATCTAAGAGATAAGATGGAGGAGTATGGGTACGGCTAGATCGTCTAGGAAGTGTTGGTATGAGATCAGTAGGGGTATGGTTATCCAAGAGAGTATTGGTGTCGGTATTATCACTAGATGTTGATGGACTAGTGATGTTGATGGTCTCAGTGAATGGTGTATGGATGGTAGATGAAGAGTGGTCTGGTGAAGATGAAATAGTGGTAGGGCTAGGGTTTGGAGCTGTAGGTGAATGAAGGTGTGCATGAGAACTGTCTGCATGAGAAGGAATGGGGTTAAAAATGAATGATTCTATTGTGGAAGTATTGGAAAGAACAGGGAAAGGTGTAGATGAAGTATGAGGTATATGATGAAAAGGGAGATATGACTCATGAAAAACAACATCTCGAGAGACAATAACCTCTCAGGTTTGGATGTTGAGAAGCTTGTATTTGTAAGATCCTAGGTTTTTGCCTTCACCACCCCTGCGATGAAGAGGGTCGCCCCCGCGGCCAGCCGCCCCTGCGGCTGTGAGATCCGCCCCTGCGGATCGTGCGACAGATCGCGCCGATCTGTTTTCGTCGTTTTATCTTCTTCCATAGATAGAATACCCGATATTCTATCTTATGGGCCGGTTTCCTTGTTTTCTATCTAACCCTAGACGCCCTTCCGTCTAGCGTTCCAGCCCTCCCTATATATTCTCTTCCTTCTCTCCTTTTTCCCGTTCCTTGCTATCGCCTTCAAACCCTAGAGAGCTGCTGCCGTCCTTTGCTTCCTGCAACTTCGCTGAACGTGTAAGTTCATTCCTTCCTGGTTCTTCCTCACGTTCTTACAGTGTTGCATGTCTTCTCCTTCTGTTTTGGTTTCTCCCTTGCGTTCCTCTCCTTTCTTCATCTCCAAGGATCAAGCATGAGCCTTGATTCTTGTAAAGTGTTCCGTTGTTGACCTTTCGTTGTTCTCAGGCTCTCTGGAGTTGAGTCTTGACGTGTTGGAACCAAAGGTTCGAGCTTGGGTTGCCCCTGCTGTGAGATCTGTCAAAGAGAAGCCCGATAGTAGCTTTTGACGAAGATCCGCCCCTGCGCCTGCACAGAGCCGCCCCTGCGCCTCTGTCACATCCGCCCCTGCGCCTGCACAGAGACGCCCCTGCACCTCTGTTCAGCCGCCCCTGCGCATCTGTCTAACCACCCTTGCGGTTTCTCTACAGTAGCTCCCGTCTTTGGTGAGTTGCTTCCTTCCTTCCTTTCCTCGTTCCTTCCTTGGTTCCTTATGGTTGTTCCTTGTTCCCCTGTTGTTGTAAGACTAAGGTTGAGTCCTTAGCATGTGTTGATCTCTTAGAGATCTTTGAGACTAGAAGTCATAGACTTCTAGCAACCGTTTCGTTCCTGATCCGTGTTGCTTGATCGTACAGGCTTTCCTTGCTCCTTTCCTGAGGGAAACTGAGTTGTTCCTGAGTTGTTTTGATCTTTTGGTTTACCTTCGAGTGAGGTATGTCCCTTGGACTTACTTAGCTTCATTCCGCGTATTAGTTGGATTGTTTTGGCTTGTTTGTGTTGCTATCATGTTTATAACGAATAATTGAAAATGGGATTCACCCTTTGTTAACCTTAACTAGCCCAAGTGTACTATAACTGGGCGATGACCACTTGTCTAGTTCTACAGGAGACTAGAATGTGCTCTTGCAACCCATACCCGTAGGTAACGGATATTACTGATCTATTCCTATTGGTAGACGGAAGCCGAGGCGAGTTTCGGGAGATTCTCATGTGACAAAAGAAGTTGGATTAGTAATGGATAATCTTAATGAAAGATAATAACCGGTTGATGTGTGAGCATGCTATGTGTTTTCTTTACCTTATGTGTATTTGTGCCTTTACACTCTTGCTTATACCTAGAATGTTAGCTAACGGTTTATACCGTCGTTGTAGATGTTCTGCAGGTTCAGGATGTTGTTGAGTGATCCGGATTGTGTGGTCAGCCGGGGTTCCCGTACATTATAGGATTGGATTGGGTTTTTGTTCCGTTTGTTGTTTCCCTTTTGTTTTGACCCGGCTGTGGAGCTTTTGTGTTTTCTTCTATTTGAACCTTTAGTTTTATTTTAAGTTTTGGTTTTCATTCGTTTGTGCCTTGTTGTAAGATCTGTTTGTTGTTGCTACTCTAAGGGTCGGGACCCATTGTGCGATCCTAGCCAATAGCGCTTCAAGTTCCCATAACTTGGGGTGTTACAATATGGTATCAAAGTCAGGTTGGCAACAATGGCACTCGAAATATTCTAAAGGTCGGATGGATAAATAAATAGAACCCGCAAGGGGTCTAACGTTTTCAAAAGGGAGTTTTGTTTTAACCTTTCGGTCTGGGATAGATGTACGGGCGACCACCACTACCTCCGCGGATCTCAGCAGTGTAGTTTCTTTTGTGTTGGCCTTTATGTGTACTTTTTTTGGACTTTTGCTTTAGCTGTAGTGTGGCCTTATATCTATATATGTAGTCTTATATATCTATCCTTATAGCAGATGACGCGTACTAAAGCTACATTTGCTATGGGGCGAGAAAGGGGTCGACCACCACTTCCACCTGCCGTCCGTGGACGAGGACGTGCAGGAAGACCTTCACTAGCTAGAGGTCGAGGCCAAGCCCCAGTTGCTGATCCGCCTATCGCTGAGGCGTTTGCTGAAGAAGTTGCTGAGAGCATTGTTCCTGAGGCTGGAAATGGGACCGCTGCTAGGTCTGGAGCACAGAGAGCGCCATCAATAGAGTCCGCACGAGTATCCATCGGAGCTTCTGCATTTTGCGACTATGTGCAGAGGGTTGAGGAGGCTATCAGGATTGGAGGACCAACACCAATGCCGCCAGTTCTTGGGAGATTAGCTGAGGTTTCGCAGAGAGTTACACAAGCTGTTGCCCCGCCTACTGGAGTTTCTGAGGTTGTTAGAGCGCCGGCTGATGGAAAAGAGCCAAAGCCTGATAGTTGGTTGAAGGCTTTCGACCAGCTGAAGGTTCCCGTCTTCGTGGGAAGGACTGAATTGGAGGTAGAGCAGTGGCTTGGACAGGTGGATTCTGCTATGGAGGCTATCGGTTGCCCTGAGAGACGTCGAGTCAACATAGCACATACATTGCTGAAGGATAAGGCTCATTCTTGGTGGAGAACCATTCGTAGTAAGGTTACCAGTTACGAGCAGATGAAGACAGTGATCAAGGATCGCTATTGCCCTAAAGCCATGAGGAGAGACCGTCTTCAGGATTTCCTTGAGGCTAGATTCGAGGATTTGCCTATTGTAGAGATAAAAATCAAGTTTCAGGACGAGTTGGCGTTGCTAGGTCCGTCCGCACCACCGGAGGATCAGCATGTTTACCTTTTCTCTCGAAGGTTGAGAGAATCGATACGCTCTTATCTTACTAGTTTCCGTTGTGAGTCTTTGGCGAACTATTAGAATAGAGCTTTTGCTTATGAGAGAGACCGACCGGGTCAGAGGAGAGCTTCTCAGACAAGAGGTCCTGAGAAGAGACAGAAGACTGGATCAGCTAGTGCTGGAGCTGGAGCAGCTGGTTTTGTGCATAGTCAGACGCCTAGACGTTCTAGTTTCCAACAGAGTTCTGATAGAGGACGACAGTGTCATAACTATGGAGTAGCTGGACACATCCGAGCTGACTGCAAGAAGCCAGTAGTGACTTGCTTTACTTGTGGCAAGCCTGGATACAAAGCTGCGTTTTGCCGTCAGGGCAAGGCGCTATCCCAACAGGATTCTTCACCTGCCAGTGTTGTTGGAGGAGGACAGAGATTTCAGTACCAGCAGCAGCAGCTGAGAGTTTCAGGTTCTGCCGCTCCTCAAGGTTCCACTCCGGGACAAGGGAGAGATAGAGGATGTGTTGGTGGATCTACAGACACCAGAGATGCACCAGCCAGAGTTTATGAGTTGAGGAGTGTTGTAGAGCCGACAACACCGACAACTACATGTACCATTCACATTAATGGTTTTCCTGTCAGAGTTCTTTTCGATACTGGTGCTACGCATTCTTTTATATCTGATGCATGTGTAGATAGATTGACCTTAGTTACTGTAGAGGGTAGACCCTTCTTTATAGGATTACCCGATGGGGGTAAGATACGAGGTACGCGAGAGGTTCGCGATTGCCCTATTAGATTGGAATGTCGCGATTGGCCAGCTAACTTCTTCGTCATGTACTTAGTACATGAAGAAGTTATTCTGGGCATGGATTGGATGGATCGACATAGAGCAGTTTTGGACATCTGCAAGAGGACAGTGACAGTAACTACAGATGCAGGCCATGTTGAGATTTTCCGAGGATGGGATCTCGGAAAGACTGGTACAGTCATCAGTGCAGTACGAGCTGCGAGACTTATTAGTCAGGGATGCGAGGATCTTTGGTGCTATGCCATGAAGGATAATACTAGTCCAGCTTTGGAGGAGATTCTAGTAGCTTGCGAGTTTGCTGACGTCTTTGGAGAGCCATTAGGTTTACCTCCACAACGAAGTGTAGACTTTGGCATTGATCTAGAGCCCGGTACGAGACCGATCTCTAAGGCTCCTTACCGCATGGCGCCTATCGAGATGCTTGAGTTGAAGAAGCAGCTTGAGGAGTTAGTAGAGAAGGGCTTCATCCGCCCTAGTGTATCTCCTTGGGGTGCACCAGTTCTCTTCGTCAAAAAGAAGGATGGGTCAATGAGGTTGTGTATCGACTTCCGAGAATTGAACAAGGTGACGATCAAGAACAAGTACCCATTGCCCCGTATCGATGATCTTTTGGATCAACTACATGGAGTTTTAGTGTTTTCGAGGATCGATCTGAGATTAGGACATCACCAGCTGAGGGTGAGAGAGAAGGACGTAGCCAAGATGGCATTTCGCACTAGATATGGACACTATGAGTTTGTAGTGATGCCATTTGGGCTTACGAATGCGCCCGCAGTCTTCATGAAGTTGATGAACAACATCTTCATCGACTTTCTAGACCAGTTTGTAGTTGTCTTCATCAATGACATTTTGGTACTCCCGTAGTAGAGAGGAGCATGATGGACACTTGAGGATCGTTCTTCAGGTCTTATAGGATAGAGAGCTTTACGCCAAGCTCTCTAAGTGCGAGTTTTGGATGTCCGAGGTAGTATTCCTTGGTCACATTGTTTCAGCTGAAGGGATCAAGTTAGATCCGGCAAAGATTGAGTCAGTAGCTTCCTGGCCGCCACCTATGAACGTCAAGGAGGTTCGCAGCTTCTTAGGATTGGCAGGCTACTACAGGCGTTTTGTTGAGGGCTTTTCAGTTATCGCCTGACCGCTCACTTCCTTGCTGCGGAAGTCTACGAGGTTCGTATGGTCTGAGTCGTGCCTGCAGAGCTTCGAGGAGTTGAAGAAGAGATTGACCTCTACTCCTATCCTAGCTCAGCCAGAGGGCATTGAGGATTTTGTGGCTTACAGCGACGCATCCAAGTTAGGCTTAGGATGTGTTTTGATGCAGAGGGGAAAGGTGATTGCTTATGTGTCTCGACAGTTGAAGACGTACGAGGAGAATTACCCTACCCACGATCTTGAGTTAGTTGCTGGTGTTCATGCCTTGAAGATTTGGAGACATTATCTGTACGGAGCCACGTGCCAGATTTTCACAGACCATAAGAGTTTGAAGTACATATTCACTCAGCGGGAGTTGAATAACTACCAGCGCAGATGGTTGGAATTGATCAAGGACTTTTATCTTGAGATCTTATACCACCCGGGGAAGGCTAATGTGGTAGCAGATGCCCTCAGTAGGAAGACTTCCCGGGAGATGGCGATTGCTAGGCTGACAGCTCAGCCATAGTTACAACGAGATTTGGCATGGCTAGAGATGGATATCTACTTCCCAGATTCCGACAGCCAGTTGTCCACCTTGAAGATAGTACCTGATCTGTTGGCCGAAATCCGACAAAAGCAGGAGAGTTGCCCAGCTTTGACACAGATCCGAGACCAGATGTCTCGAGGAGAGGCACCACAGTTTACAGTTGGTGCTGACGGAGTTTTGAGACGCTAGGAGCGTGTTTGTGTGCCGTCAGATCGAGAGTTGAGATAAAGGATCCTTCAGGAGGCTCACTCTTCACCTTACTCAGTACACCCTGGTGCGAGTAAGATGTATTAGGATGTCAGACGCTCTTTTTGGTGGGGAGGTCTGAAACTAGATGTGACGAGATATGTAGCTCAGTGTACGACCTATCAGTAGGTCAAGATCGAGCATCATAGACCAGGAGGCGAGCTACACCCACTTCCCGTCTCTCAGTGGAAGTGGGAAGACATCTCTATGGATTTTGTGGCCGGTTTGAGATCGAGTCGTTGTTTTGATGCTATCTGGGTCATAGTAGATCGACTGACGAAGACCACACGTTTCATTCTGATCAAGGAAACGTGGCCGGTGAGTCGATTAGCAGAGGAGTTCACAAGACAGATAGTGAGACTTCATGGGGTATCTATGACTATAGTCTCTGACAGAGACGGACGGTTCACTTCGAGGTTCTGGCAGCAAGTTCATGCCGCCCTAGGTACGAGTCTACAGTTCACGACTGCTTATCATCCTCAAACCGATGGTTAGTCTGAGCGGACCATCCAGACTTTGGAGGACATGTTACGAGCCTGTGTGTTGGATTGGGAACAGGTGTGTCCAGATCACCTTCCCTTAGTGGAGTTTTCGTACAACAACAGTTGGCACACATCGATCAGGATGGCTCCTTATGAGGCTTTATATGGACAGAGATGCCGTACACCGCTGTGTTGGGACGAGCCTAGTAGTGCTAGCGGAGTAGCACCTGAGCAGAATCAGGACGACATGGCTCGAATAGCAGTGAATTGAGAGCGGATGTTAGCAGCACAGAGTCGACAGAAGTCTTATGCTGATAAGAGGCGCAAACCTCTAGAGTTCAGAGTTGGAGCTCAGGCTTAGTTTAGAGTATCCCCGACACGAGGCGTCAGACGTTTTGGTGTCAAGGAGAAGTTGAGTCCCAGATATGTTGGACCGTTTAGGATTCTTGAGCGAGTTGGAGAGGTAGCTTATAGACTTGCATTGCCAACGAGACTTGAGGGTGTTCAACCAGTTTTCCATGTGTCTCAGCTACGGGAGTACATACCTGATCCGAGACACATCGCCAGTCATGAGGATCTAGTGATCGAGCCAGACCACACGTTCGTAGAGCACCCGGTGGTTGTCTTAGAGCGTAGTACGAAACGCTTGCGTTCAAAGGACATATTGATGATGAAGATACATTGGTCGAGGCGAGGAGCTGATGAGGCGACTTGGGAGACAGAGGATAGTATCCAGAGGAACTATCCGGAGTTTTACACTGAGCTTGTTGCACCGTTAGTTTAGTATGTTATTGGTTTTTCCTTTGTTGCGTGGTGAACGCTTTTGTATGACGTTTTGTGTTACGTGCCCTGAGTGGGAGTATATGAGCTTAGTTCTATTTCTGTGTGTTGTTGTGATCGTTTGACTTTTGCAAGTTTCGGGACGAAACTTCTTTTAGGGGGATCTGATGTAAGATCCTAGGTTTTTGCCTTCACCGCCCCTGCGGTGAAGAGGGTAGCACCCGCGGCCAGCCGCCCCTGCGGCTGTGAGATCCGCCCCTGCGGATCGTGCGACAGATCGCGCCGATCTGTTTTCGTCGTTTTATCTTCTTCCATAGATAGAATACCCGATATTCTATCTTATGGGCCGGTTTCCTTGTTTTCTTTCTAACCCTAGACGCCCTTCCATCTAGCGTTCCATCCCTCCCTATATATTCTCTTCCTTCTCTCCTTTTTCCCGTTCCTTGCTATCATCTTCAAACCCTAGAGAGTTGCAGCCGTCCTTTGCTTCCTGCAACTTTGCTGAACGTGTAAGTTCATTCCTTCCTGGTTCTTCCTCACATTCTTACAGTGTTGAATGTCTTCTCCTTGTGTTTTGGTTTCTCCCTTGCGTTCCTTTCCTTTCCTCTTCTCCAAGGATCAAGCATGAGCCTTGATTCTTGTGGAGTGTTCCGTTGTTGACCTTTCGTTGTTCTCAGGCTCTCTGAGTTGAGTCTTAACGTGTTGGAACCAAAGGTTCGAGCTTTGGTTGCCCCTGATGTGAGATTTGTCGAAGAGAATCCCGACAGTAGCTTCTGATGAAGATCCGCCCCTGCGCCTCTGTTCAGCCACCCCTGCGCATCTGTCTAACCGCCCCTGCGGTTTCTCTACAGTAGCTCCCGTCTTTGGTGAGTTGCTTCCTTCCTTCCTTTTCTCGTTCCTTCCTTGGTTCCTTATGGTTGTTCCTTGTTCCCCTGTTGTTGTAAGACTAAGGTTGAGCCCTTAGAATGTGTTGATCTCTTAGAGATCTTTGAGAATAGATGTCATAAACTTCTAGCAACCGTTTCATTCCTGATCCGTGTTGCTTGTTCGTACAGGCTTTCCTTGCTCCTTTCCTGAGGGAAACTGAGTTGTTCCTGAGTTGTGTTGATCTTTTGGTTTACCTTCGAGTGAGATAAGTCCCTTGGACTTACTTAGCTTCATTCCGCATATTAGTTGGATTGTTTTGGCTTGTTTGTGTTGCTATCATGTATATAACGAATAATTGGAAATAAGATTCACCCTTTGTTAACCTTAATTGGCCCAAGTGTATTAGAACCGGGCGGTGACTACTTGTCTAGTTCTACAGGAGACTAGAATGTGCTCTTGCAACCCAGACCCGTAGGTAACGGATAGTACTGATCTATTCCTATTGGTAGACGGAAGCGGAGACGAGTTTTGGGAGATTCTCGTGTGACAAAAGAAGTTGAATTAGTAATGGATAACCTTAATGAAAGATAATAACCGGTTGATGTGTGAGCATGCTATGTGTTTTCTTTACCTTATGTGTGTTTTTGCCTTTACACTCTTGCTTATACCTAGAATGTTAGCTAACGGTTTATACCGTCGTTGTAGATGTTCCTCAGGTTCAGGATGCTGCTGAGTGATCCGGATGGTGTGGTCAGCCGGGGTTCCCATACATTATAGGATGGGATTGGGTTTTTGTTTCGTTTGTTGTTTTCCTTTTGTTTTGACCCGGCTATGGAGCTTTTGTGTTTTCTTCTGTTTGAACCTTTAGTTTTATATTAAGTTTTGGTTTTCATTCGTCTGTGCCTTATTGTAAGATCCTTGTTGTTGCTACTCTGAGGGTCGGGACCCATTGTGCGGTCCTAGCCCGTAGCGCTTCAAGTTCCCAAAACTTGCGGTGTTATCCTTTTTGAGAAAAAAGGTATCCAATCATAACATAAGGATGAGCATGAGGTTCGAACTTGTCACGATGTTCTTTAGGTGAATGAGCATAACACAAGCATCCAAAAACACGAAGGTGGTCACATGTCGGTTTGATGTGGAACAACATTTCATGTGGAGTTTTGTAATCATGAATGTGTGTGGGACGTCGGTTTATGAGGTATGTGGTTGTTAATATACAATCTCCCCAATAGGAGTATGGGAGTTTGGATTGGAAGAACAAAGACCGAGCTACCTCTAATAGGTGTCGATGCTTTCGTTCGACTACACCGTTTTGTTGGGGTGTATAGACACAAGACGTTTGGTGGGTGATGCTTTCTTTAGTGTAGAAAGTAGAAGCATCATGACTTGAGAATTCAAGGACATTGTCGGAGCGTATGCTCTTGACATTTGTTTTGAAACGAGTGTGGACCATGACAACAAAAGATTTGAGGATAGGTAGAGCATTAGTCTTATGAGACATAAGGTAGGTCCAAGTGCATCGAGAATAGTCGTCCACGATGGTAAAGAAGTAAGAAAAATTGTTGTATGTGTGATGTTTGTAGGGTCCCCAAGTATCGATATGGATAAGATCAAAGTTAGAGGTAGAGCTTGATGTGGAATGGGGAAAGGGATTACGATGTTGGCGAGCTTGGGGCCAAATGGTACACACAAGTTTGGATTTCAAAACATTTAGATGATCATCAACAAATCTGAGTTGGTCAAAAGGAACATGTCCTAAACAACAATGTCAAATTTCAATAGGGACTTTGTTATGACAAAGTTGAAATGAAAACTGTTATGACAGGTTTTATTACAAACTGCATTTGAAAGAGATAAGGTAGATGGTTCTTTGATGTCAACGACATATAGCCCTTTATATGCTCGTCCAATTACCGAGGCACTCTTCTTCAAAGAGTCCTGAATTATACAATAAAGAGAGGTAAACAAAATGTGAGAATGAAGGTCAGTGGCAAGTTTGTTTATTGAGATAAGGTTGAACTGAAATTTAGGGACATGAAGGACATTAGTTAAGATGATATTAGATTGAAGTAATACTGTGCCAAAATGCATAGCATTGACACGAGCACCGTTAGGCATAGTATTGAATGATGGAGTAGGCAAGGGAGTGTAAGTATGGAAGAGGTCAAGATTAGGAGTGATGTGATCGGTAGCACCACTATTCAAGATCCATCTTGAGTTAATATTATAAAACAAAAAACAAGAAGACTTACCAGCAATCAAGGCAGTGGGATCATGATGATCTTGTGGCTGCTTCTTGTCAAGAAGAGCTAGAATAGAAGCCATTTCATATGGAGTGAATGAGGTTGTGATAGCCTGTGCAGCCAACTTATGTCCATAAGGATAACCTATAACTTTCCAGCATTTGTTTGTGTCATGGCCAACGACTTTGCAATGTGAGCACCAAGGTAGACTAAGAACAGGAGATTTGGGATAATCTATTAGCTTCCAGCATTTTTCAGTAAGATGTCCACGAACCTTGCAATTGGCACAATAAGGTCGACTATTTGTGTTTGGAATAGAAGTAGTTCTTGATCCAGAACCAAAGCTATAGTTTGGCTTGGAAGATGAAGAGCGTTGTTGAGAATATAATGCAGCAGCAATATTATCAATAGGAGATATATTAGACAGAGAACGCTGACTCTCTTCTTGGAGAAGCATTTTATAGACCTCATTGATGCTTGGACTAGGATGAAGCATCAATATGTGCGAACACACCAAATTGAAAGAGTCATTAAGTCCGACAAGCAATTGGATGACCTGTTGATCATTGATCATAGCAAGAACAACATATTTCGATCCACAATCACAGATATGATGTGTTACCGCAAACAAGTAATCGTCCCATATTTTCTTCAAAGCAATGAAATATGTGGTGATGGAGCGATTCCTTGCGCAATTGAAGAGAGTTTCTTCTAGATTTGATACAGGCTTGTGCGATTTGAGTGACCGATCGAATCCCTAATTCGGACCAGATCTGAGCTGCAGTGTTGCAGAAAAGGACAGATTCGCCTATATCCTTTTCCATGGAATGGAGAAGCCATGATATAACCATGTTGTTGCACTGATCCCATTTCGAAATCAATTTGGGATCAGAATCAGGACGTGTGCATTCTCCACGAACAAATGCGAGCTTATTGTTGGCTGAGAGAGAGACATCTACTGCACGTTTCCATCGAGAGAAACTGGAGTTGTTGAGAAGAGTTGTCGACAACTTCAGAGAAGGTGCGTCTGAGTGGTTGCAGATGAACCTAAAGAAGAAAGACATCATCGGTGGGAGTGGGATCGTCTGGTGGATCGTGAATGGTAGCCATGGAAGAAGCGGAGAAAGAACGAAAGATTATGGATCAACCCTCTAATATCATGTTAGTAAGAGAGAAAGATAGAGTTTGTTACACAGATAGTAATTTGTTGAATGAGAATCAATTCTGTATTAGTATGTGTGAATATGTATTTATACATTGACATCTGTAACTGAATTAGTTACATTTCCTTCTGTATTATCATTCCTAATATCTTTGTCGGATATTCATTCCCATCGGAGAATTCTTTGTCCCCATATTTGTCAGGACTCACAACTATCCCTTCACCGTATTTTCCCCACAAAATGTACATTATAAAACAAGTTTGATTTTTTTATAAATAACTTCTAACAATATTAAAGTGATTGGTAGGTGGAACTTGAATGTATAAGATAATTAATCATAAAATACACTCATATGAAGAATATTTGAACCTGCTTCTGGACGGCGGACAAATGTTTGCATCGTCCATCAAGAGTGTTTAAGAATGAATCTTCCTAGAATCTTCATAGTGTGCGAATCGTGACGCAATGGAGGAACTTTCACGTAGGTGTTAACCTCATATGATCGAAAACTAAATTAATATAGATTAGCATTAGCATGCACATAATTTACGCATATAATATACATTTTTATTGGAATGTTATCCTCATATTATTCAAAATATATGTATACGCCCGTCTCCATTATATATATATATATATATATATATATATATATATATAACACCTTTCTAACAAATCTAATAATAACTATGAATAATATATTAAACAATAAGGCATGTTCTCATGATTACATAATAAGTCTGTTCTCATATAATAATAATAATAATAATAATAATAATAATAATAATAATAATAATAATAATAATAATAATAAATGATATGATTCACCTAGCAACAACTTGCTCCGAGTATGGAACAAACATGTAAACATTCCATATACCTGACGTGCGTGTTACACACTAGGGGTGTCGCGCGTGCGCAACACGTCCGGCGGGTATACGCAATGTTTACGTGTTAGTTCCATGCTCGGAGCAAGTTGTTGCTAGGTGAATCATATCATTTGTATGTATATATGAAACAAGTGTTCTGGTAGTAATGGTTAGGTACGACTCTACTTACAGTAGAAGCAACATTTAAGCACGAAATACAAGTTTAGAGAACAAAACAACCCTCTAAAACCAATCCAGGAAACCAAATTGCTTTGTCACAACTATCAATAACGATAAAGTCCTAAAAAAATTCTTTTCTCTATCTTCTACTCTCCTCTTGCTGCCTCCCTCTTGGCAGATATGCCATTGCAAGCTTTAAGAGCAGAGGAGAACAACTTGGGAAGCAGATCGGTGTTTGAATCCTCAACACAAGATGGCCAACTGGCCAATCCACATAGAAACTAAGTATCAGGTGAAGCACATATCTAAATTAGAGCATTCATAAAGAATGTTGCACCAACCCTTTGTTTTAATTACCTTAGCTTCCACTTATAACTTTCTAGCTTACTCATCCACAGATACTAGAAATCTATTTAGAACCTGTCCACGGTAACTGCTACTTCACACTTACAATTACCCTTCCATCTTCCAAAATCTCCAATTAGGTGTGGATGGTTTGAATGAAAACACGATGCACCCGCTAAAAAGACTAAGGGGTCATTTGGTATCCATATTTTAATTAAAGATATGGGTCTGGGTGTCATTTATACCCATACTTATGTTTGGTATTTTCAGGATATCGGTATCATTTGATACATGGTATCTCCCAATCTGTTATCACACAATGACACCGGTATGCTAGTAAGAGTTCATAAAATTGAACAGATTTCAAAAACAAACAACATAGTAGAACTCTTACAAACGAGTGGCATTCACTACATGCAGAGACAGTTTGAAAATGTCAGTATTCAATTTTTAAGTTTTTCTCACATATTGTATTTAGATTTTCTTGAGAGGGGAAGATAGAGATTGGAGACGAAGCAGGTATGGACAATCACTTGAGAAAAAATGATAACACAAAACAAAAAGTAAGCAATATAGTGAGCATACAGTTGGAACTAAAATGGATAAAAAGGAACTGATACAATTGCCTTGAACCTAATTCAATGACATTGGATCTTTTAATAACCCGATAATTTTTTATTTTCCTTCTTCAACTTCAACCTCAACATATTAAAGGGAATATAAATCAGCATGTACTATAGCCTTGGACATCAAATTATAATATTTCACAAAAAATCTCAAGAAATTAAGACAAACCCATCTGAGGTTATTACATTTGCTCAGATAGGTCATGCCAAAGTTTCAAAAAAAAAAAGGGCATAAATTATCTCAAAAATCAAGAATAAATGAAGAAAATGAAAAAGGATTAAATTAAATTAGATTGAGAACTTACTTTTTACAATTAGTAGTAGTCTTGTTTATTAGATTAAGAACTTAGGGCCCGTTTGGTTTGAACTCCGGAATCGGAAACGGAATGGAAACGAATCTAGTCCATATGTATATCATTGTTCATGAAAGTTTGTGGAATCATTCCTTGTGGTTTGAACTAATTGGAGTATAATTTGATTACTTTTGATACCCTATAGGGTAACAAAATGTGAGGGGGCAAGTGCATTTTGCATTAATCCCCAAGGAATGATTCCACAAAACTTCATGAACAATGATATACATATGGACTAAGTTCGTTTCCATTCCGTTTCCGTTTTCGGAGTTGGAACCAAACGGGCCCTTACTGTTTATTAGTTGTAGTCTTTGATAGATTTAAGATTTGAGAACGCTCACAAATAGTGGGAAAAAATGCTCACAAATAGTGGGAAAAAACACATTGGAATGATTTTATTATGCTATATTTATAGCGATTATAAAAACATATACTATAGAATAATATGATTATTTATAATCAAATTTTATCTCATAATATATTATCCATCCTAATATATAAAGATATTGTCTTTATAATATCATATATATAATAATATCCTAGTACGTAGTCTTCTTCTTGGCAAGGTTAGCAATTACGAGATGCTTAGAGGAAGATAAGCTTCGTCTCTTGTCGATCCAGGTCGAATTGTTTGCTCTCTTGGATATGAATCCTGTAAATACTTAAATTGACTTCACTATTGATATTCCATTTATCACCGAGTTTCCACAATTATCTTTCTCACGTCTAAAATTTTTAATAAATTAACTATATTGATAGTCAATTTCCGTGGAAGTTGTCGTGTGTAGAGTTTACTGGTTGATATATGTTTAACTCTGGATAAATCGTACTCTATTGACTTTGTGCAAGCTTCAATGATAGGTGCTTGACAAAAGACGGAACGAGTTTCACAACATATTAATTGGTTAAATAGTGAGGATGGGTTTAATATTGAGGATGGTTTTAACATTGATACCTCTGATCTGTTAGTAAAGCAAAGATAATGTGAAACAGGCCACCTAAGAATTTAATGTTGAGGATGGGTTTTATTGTTTGCAAGGATGAGGCTCAAAGAAAATGTAGGTAAAGTGAGGAGCAAAAATGAGAGATGGTTTGGTGAAATACATATACAGATCAGTATGTGAGTTTGAGGAATCGAAAGAACAAGATGAACACGAGACCATTATGCAAAATTATAAAGCTAGTACGAACTAAACCAACGTGCCTTATTAACATATTTTTACATGTTACTAAACCGGAAAAAGCTCTCTTTTAACCTAGAAGCGAAAAGTCTAGGTAAGGGTTGCGCGAGGGCATTTTGACACGGCGTTTCATGGAGGAGGACATACCGCCGGCGAGTGGGAAGGATGTGGGTAATGCCATAGACTCAAACGTGGAGGACACAGAGATGGTTGAAATCGCGGAATGCAGATCAAAGAGCGTAAATTCGGAAACAGAAAAGGATCAGCAAAGGGATGTGGCGCCATCAGAAGGGATAACAGCCAATGAATCCCAGACATGCGAAGTTCCTGGACCAGCGGGATTTGAAGCAGGGAGTACCAATGGAGGTAACTTGAAGACAACTGAAGTACCTATAGTAGGAACTAAGGATTCGACCACAAGTGCAGGCACTGAAACAGCAAGGACATGGAGCGAGGTAACAGGGGGCGTAAGAAAGGATACTGAATGGGTTGAGACCATTTCGAAGGAGTCCCTGAAAGGAAAGGTGTCGGTGAGTTTTCCCTCCGGCATTGACGGAGACCCGGTGATGGAGGTTGAAGAGGGGATCACCGCTGATCTTGAATCAAGGTGGAAAAATTCCATAGTTTTCAAGGTGCTGGGATATCCGGTGGCCTTTCCGGTAATGGAACGAAAGATTAGGGAGCTTTGGAACTGTGGCAACAATTTACAATTGATTGACCTTGATAACAACTATTTCTTGGCAAGGTTTAAGAGCGAGAATGAGCTAACAATGGCGCTAACTGGTGGCCCATGGGTAGTGTTCGGTCGTTGCCTAATCATGAAGAAATGGACGCCTGAGTTCACCACTTCATCGCCCATTACGTCCGCTCCTATATGGACCAGGATTACGGGGGTACCAGTCCAGTGGTACCACGAAGCGGTTATATGGAATATGGCCAACTGCATCGGAACTCCTATCTCTATTGATCCCAAAACACTGCATTTCAACAAAGGTAGATTCATACGTGTCTGCGTGGAAATGGAAATTGGTAGACCTTTGAAAAAAGCAATTGTGATCAACGGTATAAGATGTCCTATCAACTATGAAGGCCTTGACACGATTTGCTTCAAATGCGGACGTTACGGGCATTTTGCCTCTCACTGTGAGTATATCGGCAACTCTAACCACCAGGGCGCCGCAGTTACGGAGGGGAACGAGACAGTACAAGGATTAGCTCCAACAAGGCAGCCATTGGAAAGCAGGAATGAGAAAGAGGTGAGCAATAACCAAACCTCCGGCGATGAGGACACCGGCTACGGCCCTTGGATGATGGTTGCTCGACGGAGTAAGTTTAACAAAGGAAAGAATCATACGGGTGCCCAACAAGGAATAGCCATAAACCCTAATAGGCAACATAATACCCAGGGGCAAGGAAAGAATCAGGCACCGAAAGGAAGGAATGTACACATGCAGGAGAAAGGAAAAAATGTAATTAATGAGATAGATTCGACATCACAGGGGCCATTGGGCCGAACTGTGACCAATGCTGGAAGACCAAACGATCCAGCCCAGAACAACAAGGATCCGAATATCAGTCAGCCCAAGGTTGCAACAATAGAGAACAGCAAAACCATCACCTTTGAGTCAGAAGCGCGACAGAAAGAAGAGCACGAAGCAGAAAAAAGAAGAAAGAGAAACAAGATCCGCAACGATAGAAGAAGAATAACGAGGAAAGCCAAAGCGGTTGAAGAAGAAAAAAGCGAGGAGAACTCCCTTAAGAGGCAAAGACAGGAGCAGGTGGTCCTACAACATAGAACCGTAAATATAGTTACGGAAGGAACGCAGTTAGCAGGAGTTACACCTCCGTCAGAAGGGAATTGCACTGGGGAAAGGAACGTTAGGGTAAAAAACTTGCCAGAAAGACCCACAAAGCCTGGAGAAATGGGAAGCGACGCCACTGGTGAAAGTAGGACCATGCAAGATAGAACAGAAAACCCTAAAGAATTAACGGTTCTCCCTGGAAACTCAGTTATCTCTCCTGCTAATCGGACGATGGGCAAGGGACAAGATGAGAGAGGGGATCAAGATACCACAATCATGAACACCCCGAGAACATCAATAACTGGAATGCAGTGGGAGAGCCAAGAACAAACCAAAGAAGCAAACAGTGCCATGCACCAGAACAACACTAGTATCGGTGTCAACATGAAGGCCCATCAAGCAGGTGAGGAAGGGTCGTTCCCTAGGGGAGACACTGAGTGTCGCTAATCATCCCCCCTCGACTGCCTAGGTGTGTAGCATCACCTTCTCTATTGTTTCTGTTATGAATTGCATGATCTGGAATGTGCAGGGGGCTGCGAAGAACAGCTTCCGAAGAACTGCTAGGTATCTGTGTAACCATCATAAGCTGGATGTCCTTGCTATACTTGAACCACGCATCTCGGGGGATCAAGCTCAGAGAGTTTGCAACCGAATCGGGTTTGATAAGAGTCACAAGGTAGAAGCAGATGGATTTGAAGGAGGACTATGGCTTCTTTGGAAGGATCCTGATATCCAAATCTCCATCGTTAACTCAGGAGAGTCAGTCATCCATGCCTGCATAAGTCTAGGTGGCACACCCTTCCACATAGTTGTGGTTTATGCACCTCCTATGGAGGCTCGTAGAGTACCGTTCTGGATTGCATTGACTGAAGAGTTGGAAGGGATTACTGAACCTTATGTAGTAGGAAGAGACTTCAATTGTATTCTGCATAACCATGAAAGGAGAGGAGGGATTGGGGGCCTTCATAGAGACTCCAACACCTTCAGAGAGATGATAAACAGGTTAGGGCTTCTTGACTTGGGCTTCTCGGAATCTGAATATACATGGGATGATAGGAAGACGAGGAACAGAGGCGTACAAAAGAGGTTGGATAGGATTTTGATCAACCAAGACGGAAGGATCCTTTGGCCGGAAGCTTCGGTTAGACATTTGGCTAAGTACTGTTCGGATCATACGCCCCTTCTACTCAGACTCAAACCTCCCTCTAGCAACGAGTCTCGTAATAGACCGTTCAGGTTTGAGGCTACATGGATGACGCATACAGATTTCTTTCCTATGGTGAGACGGTGTTGGAATCTACATGCGGACACAGGTATTCCCCTATCTATTCTTAAGAATTGGCTAACATCCTGGAACCGCAGAGTGTTTGGAAATGTTTTTCGCAGGAAAGAAGCCATCACTAAGGAAATGCTCAGAGTTCAGAGTATCAGCCCTATGGATGAGATTTCCAACCGCAACCTAAGAGATCAGGAGACGGCCCTTAAGTTAGAGATGGAGAGAATTCTTGAACAAGAGGAGATCATTTGGTTCCAGAAATCGAGGGAGCAATGGTTGTCTTTTGGAGAGAGAAACACGTCTTTCTTTCATAAGTCCACCATCATCAGGAGAAGACGTAATAAGGTTGATGGGTTGTTATCCCCGGATGGAGAATGGGTTGAAGATAGCAAGCATACGGTTAAGATCGTGACCGACTATTTCACTCAACTTTACAGCTTGAGTGATGTTGAAGAAACCCATGGGGCTGTCAAAATTGATAACGGGTTTCCGGAATTTGATGATAGAGCAAGGTCTGACCTCTTGAAGCCTATATGTGGAGAGGAAGTGTGGAATGCGGTTAAATACATGGGTGCGTTTAAAGCCCCAGGAGTGGATGGCTTTCAACCTGTATTCTACCAGAAATGCTGGAATATAGTGGGAGCATCGGTCCTTAGGGAGGTATCCAGGTTCTTTAATACGCAGAAAATTCCTAGAGGTATGAATGACACTATTATCTATTTGATAGCTAAAGTTGGTACCCCGGAACATGTCAGCTAGTTTCGGCCTATTGCCCTTTGCAACGTCCTATACAAAATCATCTCTAAGGTCCTTGTGCAACGTTTACAAAGCATCATCAACATTCTTGTTGGACCTACCCAGGGGAGCTTCATTCCCGGAAGGTACATACAAGATAATATTGTCCTTATGCAAGAAATTGTGCATTCTATGAGGAAGAAAAAACGGGAAGGAAATGGATGATTCTTAAGCTAGACCTTCAGAAAGCTTATGACAGAATCAGGTGGGACTTTGTCGAAGATTCCATTGTAGCAGCAGGATTGCCAGGCGCATGGAGTAGTATGATCAGGGAGTGTATTTCTACGGCTAGGATGCAAGTGTTGTGGAACGGTAACCTTACGGATCAGTTCACCCCGGAGAGAGGGCTCCGGCAAGGAGATCCCCTTTCACCTTACCTATTTGTGTTGTGTGTTGAAAGATTGAGTCACCTCATCCTTGAAGCGGTTGAGGATGGGAGATGGAAACCTATCAGGTTGTCAAGAGACGGCCCCAAACTCTCTCATCTTTTCTTTGCGGATGATCTCACTCTCTTCGCGGAGGCCTCGATAGAGCAAATGAAAGTTGTGTTGGAATGTTTGGACATCTTCTGCAAAGCTTCAGGTCAAAAGGTTAGTGTTAACAAGTCTAGTATTTTCGTTTCTCCTAACGTGTCACAAGATCTTCAAGACAGGTTACAAAGGTTGAGCGGAATCAAGGTGACGAAGAACTTAGGTAACTATCTAGGGGTCCCCCTCCTCCAAAGTCGTGTCAAGAGGAGCACGTTTACGAGCCTCCTTGACAAGATCAATGGTAAGTTGGCAGGATGGAAAGGAAGAAACCTTAGCTTTGCTGGAAGAATTACACTCACAAAATCGGTCATCTCGGCTCTACCCATATATACCATGGCCTCCATGATGCTCCCCTCGAGTGTGTGCTCGGATATTGATAAAATATGTCGTAATTTTATTTGGGGTCATACTGATGAGCGGAGAACCATGCACACTGTTGCATGGAAGCATCTTTGTCGGCCTAAAGATAAGGGAGGGATAGGTATCAAAGCTATGAAGGATCTCAACATTGCTCTTGTGGGGAAGCTAGGATGGAGATTTCTTAAGGAGGATACGTGTCTCTGGGTCAGAGTGAGCAAGAGTAAATATTTTCGACCGAATGGCATCTCGGCTGCCAACCCATCACACATCTGGCGCAGCATCCGGACAGGCATCCGAGACGTGATCTACCCAGGACATGAATGGGTACTTGGAGATGGCATGTCTGTGGCCTTCTGGGAAGATACATGGGTAGGGGATAGAGCTCTTCTGCTTAGTGCTGTTAGCCAGGTGAGCCCTTGGCTCCATCAGAGGAGGGTCCGAGAATTTTGGAGTGCAGAGGAGGGCTGGAGGTGGACGCTGTTTAGCGAGTTCCTCCCTGCTGATGTCCTCTTGAAGATTGCGACGCTTGCGTTAGGACCTGAGGACTATCCAGTTGGGGACGAGAGTGGGGATACGGTCATGAGAGACGAGATCAGCTGGGCTCATAGTTCGGATGGTAACTACACAGTTCGATCAGCCTACAATTTACTCAGAGGATTGGAAGGTGAAGCTGGAGGAGACGGGGTGGTCTTTGCTTCGATATGGAAACTGCAGGTACAGGAACGCATCCGCATGTTTGCTTGGAAACTCATGTGGGGAGGTGTACTGTCAAATGAAGATAGGGTGCAGCGACACATGTCGCAGTCCGCCCTCTGTCCCCGCTGCCACCAGGGGAATGAATCTTTGCTGCATTTGTTTCGTGGGTGCTACTATAGCAGACAGCTTTGGAATGGTCTCCAAGTCCATAACAGGATCGAAGGATTCTACGACTCATCTTTTGCAAGTTGGATTCAAGGTAACTTCACCTCGGCTATTAACTTTAATAGTATGTGTCGTTGGAATGCGGTTTTTGTTGTAGGTATATGGTGGTTATGGAAGTGGAGAAACGAGGTTGTCTTCGGAGATGGACAGCTAAGGGGAGACATGCACACGTTCGTTATAGACAGAACCCTGGAGTACGTTAAAGCTTGGCGGAACAACTCGGCACAGGACAAATTGGTCTCTAGGAGTACTGAGTTTATCAGATGGGACCCCCCACCACATAACACCATGAAGGTTAACTCCGACGGATCGGTGAGAAGTGATGGGCATGCAACGGCTGCTGGTATCATTAGAAATAATGCCGGAGAATGGCAAAGAGGATACGTGGCTAACTTGGGTATCTGCACTGTACCGATGGCAGAGTTGTGGGGTATTTACCATGGTCTAAAGCTCGCTTGGGAGTGTGGATACCGACAGGTTACCATCGAGCCTGACTCCCAGCTAGCAATCTCGCTCCTTGGGAGGAAGGTTCCTCGGTGCCATCCTCTTTCTAGTCTGGTAGGTAGATGCCAAGACTTAATCAGAAGGGACTGGAATATCCTGTACCGGCATGCCTTCCGCGAGGCGAATAAAGTAGCGGATTTTCTTGCCAGCTTTGCTTTCGATTTCCCTGCTAGTCTAAGTGTATTGCTTGTCCCTCCCGAGGGAGTAGTTGACCTTTTACTTTACGATGTAAGGGGTCAGGCTATCCCCGAGTGATTACTACTTAGCCTTTTTATTTATAAGAAGCGCGTCAAGATGCGCCGGAAACCACTGACTCTCCTTCACACAAAAAAAAAACATATTTTTACATGTTTTAAAATTTTAGAGGTCCTTGATCTTAGGGGTCTTGTACAAAGAACATCATAAACACGTTGATAAATCGGGCATGTATATAGTAAGATAAAATGGAGGGAAGGAGTAAAAGGTAATAGATGTGAATTGACAAAGTCTTGTGAAGGTACTATCTTTTAATATATTGCATGCACGTATGTAGTATGTTTAGTATAATGTATATATATATGGTTTTAATATTTTGGTTGGATGTATATATATAGGGTTATAATGTATATGATCTCACTTGTTCAATGAGTAAAATTTATGTAGGAAAACAAAATGGGTAAAGGAAATTAATCTTCCATTCAAAATGAAAAACATCTGTCCAATACTAATTTATGAGGGTGCAATGATATATAAGTATACTAGTTTTAAAGTTTTTGATTTCGAAGTTGCAATCAAATGACCCTTTAAAGTGATCTAAGTGAGAATGTGTATAGAGGGACTTGCATAAGCATAAAATTCTTAGGTAGAGTACCTAAGCATGTCCACGGGTCATGGGTCCGGGGAGGGTGACCCGGACCCGGACCCGTGTATCTGGCCGACCCGCCGGGTCACGGGTCAGACCCGGCGGGTAGACGGGTCAGCCACCTTACTATTAAAAAATAGGAGGAGAGAACATCTCCTCCTATACATAAAGCTTGCAAGGAGATGTTCTCTCCTCCTCCTATGGCATTAAAAAGGTTTAGAAGGGTGTTTGGTACATATTATTGGGGAATATTTTTATGAAGCTTTATAAAAAGTAAAAGCTAGTGTTTGGTGGAGTACGTAGATTAATGAAGATATTATAATTTGAAAGAATCAGGTTAAATAAGCTTTTGTTTTATAAGTTTTTGTATTTTGAATCTCTTTAAATTTTACCTTACGTATAATTTTTCTAAATGAAAGAATTGAGTTAAATAGAAGTATATTTACTAACTGAGTTTATGGTATGCATACTTTTAAGAAAGAATTTGGCTTACTAGACTCTTTTTTATTTTTGTTAAAGAAACTACACCTTTTTTTTTCCCACTTTTATTTAATGGTAGATAAAACTAATTAACTCTTCTATTTAAAAAAAATGTTTGTTATTTGTAATTTATTATTTAAGTGTAAGTTTTAATTTTTAAAAACTGAATTTGTTTTTTTATTTTCTTTTATTAATTTTTTTCTTTTTTATTTTCTAGAATGAATAATTTTTCACATATCAGAGCTTCACATACCAGAAGTTCACATACCAGAAGTTATCATACCGGAAGTTATCATATCATATCAGAAGTTATCATACCGGAATTTATTTTTTTATTTCTTTTATTTTTTTTGTCTTTTTAATTTTCTTTATTTATGTCCAATACCGGAATTTCACATACCGGAGCTTCATATACCGGAAGTTCACATATCATACCGGACGTTATCATATCATACCGAAATTTATCATATCATATCGGAAGTTATCATACCGGAATGTATTTTTTTATTTTCTTTTATTTATTTTTATCTTTTTTATTTTCTTTATTAATTTTTTTATTTTTTTGGAATGCATACCGGAGTTTCACATACTAGAAGTTCACATATTGGAGCTTCACATACTGGAAGTTCACATACCGAAAGTTATCATACCAGAAGTTATCATATCATACCGGAAGTTATATGCGAAGGCAGTGCTGATGTTGTGGGTTGAAACTAGTTGTTGATTATTTTGTCAATTACAAGTTAAATGTTGATTGAAACATAACTGAAAGGGGGAAGTTGGACTTTTCTTTCATTCGATTTATTATCAGTTGGATAATTTATTACTCTTTTGTTCAATAAAATCTCAACTTACTTTTTACGATCCTTGACAGGGTGAAGCAAATCAAGTCTTCCTTCTATTCTCTTAAGGTCGTAAAAGCATTTCATGTTTCCATTTTCTTTTATTTAAATCAGAATATATGAGATGGAGTATGATATAAACATTTGAATTTGATTTCCTGTAAGTCTTCAATGATTCTAGCATCCTCGAATATAACATCAAAGAAAATCCCACTTTATGTTGTGTAGATATTGATAAAGCAGCCCTACAAATTCATGGGAAGAGACATAAACATGATATCTCTCATGAAACTTGATGTTAAAGGAGGAAAAGTGATCCGTCATGAAGATATGTAAATGCACTCCTTCATTTGAAATAGAAAATGGTCGTTAAGAAATGAGTAATTTGGTTGCAGGTGAATCATGTGTTCAGAAAATGAGCAAGAAATAAAGTTGGATATGTGGACGATGACCTTTAAATGTAAACTTATTGTTCTATCACCATCCTCAATATTATAATAAACTTTCCTTTTTTATTTCTCAAATATGGTTAGCTGCTATTTCCGAATTTCAACCAAAAATCGAGTAAATCTTTACATGTCTTGGTAGGGGAGCAACTATCAACAGCCTAGCTTGACCTGAATCTCAGTTTGATTTTATCAGTCACTTCTTTTGCCCCGAACTAGATCTCAGGTATTCGAAGTAGCTCCTTCTTTGCACGTGGTAGAGATGTGCAAACTTGGTGGCGATACATTGGAGTAAAACAAGGTTATGTTAGAGATATATTTATTACTTAGTCAAATATATTTAATACTTAGTCATATATATTTAATACTTAGTCAAATATCATTATGCTAAGACCGTTACATTATTAGGCAAAGACAATTGTACCCTTTAGGGAGTTACCATACTTGTCCCATACTTGTATATATAATAGAGAGAGCCTAGAGATCCCGGTGGGGACTCAGTTAATATTTTCACATTGAATCTTACATGGTATCAGGCTATTTTGCTAAACCCTAGTTTCACAACCACCGATCCACCCGCCACCTTCATTCCGCAACCCTTAGACAATGAGGCTCCCGCCACCACTCGCCGCCAATAGCCACCAACGACAACCAACTACTATTCCGCTCTCCACGAACATCAAGAATCATGTCACCCTCACTTTAGACATGAAAAAGGTTCAATAACACACATGAGCGGAACTCTTTACGGTTGCCGCAACCGCTCACGATGTCCTTTACCATATTGACGGTTCCGATCGTCTTGTTGACGTCGATGACGTCTTATGGCGCAAATTGGACTCTATTGTCAAGGGATGGATGTAAGCAACTATCTCCGAGGATGTCCTCCTCTCCATCATCAAATCTGGCGCTACCGCTTGTGAAACATGGTTCCGCATCAAAGGCTTGTTTCATGACAATCAATCTGCTCGGGCAGCCGACCTTGAAAGCCGGTTCATCAACCTCAAACAAGAATCTTTCGGCACGGTCTCCGAATACTATCAGGCTCAAAAATCCCTTGCTGATCAACTCGCCGACGTCGGTCATACCGTCAGCGACGAACGGCTCGTTCTTCAACTTATCAACGGCCTCTCGTCAGCCTATGACGTATGTGGTGGCATGATCAGTCAAACACAACCGCTCCCGTCATTCTCCACGGCTTGCAGCAGGCTATCTAGGGAGGAAAGTCGGAAAGCCAGAAATTCCTCCCCTGGACAAGTCTTAGTCTCGTCCAAAGACTACCAACCAACCACGCCTGCTTGGATGACCACCCCGCCGCCGCCCGGTTAGAACACCTCCGGCCGCCAGTCTCGTGACGGGTCCAACCGTGGCCGCCGCCGAAACCCTCGTAGCCGCCAACAATCCTCCTCGTAACAACCCCGCAACTTACACCCGGGCTCCTAAAATTGGCGACAACAACAGTGGGCTAGCCCACCGGTTCCATACCCAACTACGCAGGCCCATTCTTATTACCCACCACCGGCCCACATTTTGGATCATCTGCAGCCCGGAAATCCCGTTCCCTACTATCCCGCCGGACACTCTGCCTACTAGCCGCAACACTCAGGCCCACAACGCCCCCATCGGCCCAGCAGGCTCACTACGCTAGCCCACAGCTTCCTACGGACCTCACTTATGCGTTCTCCAATTTGGGCCTCCATCCACCTGACGAAAATTGGTACATGGACTCCGGGGCGTCTTCTCACATGACCAATAACCAGGGTATACTTCGTTCCTATTTTAATTCTAGCACTTTACCTTCGATTTATGTCGGAAACGGAAGTCTCATTCCTATTGTCGGTAAGGGTCATGTTAACCTAAACACACCACACCCTCTTCACCTAACCAATGTCCTACACTCACCTCATATAATCAAGAACCTTATTTCCATTCGAAAATTTACAACTGATAATAATGTGTCCGTCGACTTTGACCCGTTTGGTTTTCTTGTGAAGGATCTTTGTACGGGGACCCCCATCATGCGGTGCAATAGCTCCGGGGATCTTTATACCCTCTCATCCACAAATCCGAGCCCATCTAGTACATCTCCACCACCGTCTGTCAATGTTATCTCGCACCACCATATGTGGGATGCTCGTCTTGGCCATCACGGTACTCATGTGATGAAATCCCTTAGTTCTCGTCTTTTAATTCCGCACCATAAAACATACTCTATTTGCTCGTCTTGTCAAACTACGAAGAGCAACCGTTTACCTTTTTTTACCGTCTACTACTACTACTACTTTTTGTCCCTTTGATATTGTGCATTTTGATCTTTGGACATCTCCTTTGCCTAGTGAGAGTGGTTTTAAATATTATTTGGTGCTTTTGGATGATTTTACTAATTATGTTTGGGTTTTTCCACTTCGGATCAAATCGGATACCCACGCTAGTTTTCTCCACTTTCATGCTCTCATCAACACACAATTCAAAACCTCTATCAAAAGTTTTCAATGTGACATGGGTGGGGAATTCGACAACAAATCCGTACACGAGTTTTGTAAACGCCAAGGCATCATAATTTGCTTTTCATGCCCTCAAACTTCTCCACAAAACGGCAAAGCCGAACTTGTCATCCGCACTCTCAATGACAAAGTACGCACCCTCCTCGTCCACGCTTCTCTTCGACTCTCATTTTGGGTGGAAGCCCTCCACATGGCCGCCTACCTCCACAACATTCTACCATCAAAATCCACCCCCTTTGCTAACCCGACGGTTGTTCTCTTCAATCGTCAACCCCTCTACTCTCACCTTCGAGTCTTCGGATGTCTCTGCTTCCCGAATATGAGCGCCACCGCACCTCATAAATTGTCACCTCGCTCCACTAAATGTGTCTTCCTAGGCTTTTCACCTAACCATCGGGGGTACAAATACATGCGTCTTGACACCAAACGGGTCCATATGTCTCGACATGTGATTTTCGACGAGTCCGTCTTCCCGTTTGTAAACCCGGAACCCCACCCATTATCACCATCTACTGATGAGCCAAATCCCCCCCCTCGTTCGCCAGATTCTTGAATCCGCACCCCGGCCCAGTCCTTTAACTCCTCAACCCCTCACACCGGCCAAGTCTCACATACCGTCGGCCCCATCCCCAATGCAAGCATCCCAGCTCGGCCCATAAGCCCTGACCCAGCCCACGCATCTCCTCTCCCCAGCAGGCCGGTCCGCCAACCTCGTTCCCGGCCCATTTTGCTGCTCTCTCTTGTCACAAGAGCCCAATCCGGCATTTTTAAGCCAAACCCTAAATACGTCACTTACGCCAACTCCACCACCAACATCTCGCCCATCCCTAAATCACCACAAAAAGCCTTGAGTGATCCAAACTGGCATGCCACCATGAATGAGGAATTTAGTGCTTTAACTAAAAATGGAATGTGGGACTTGGTTCCTCGGCCCCGAGACGCTAACATTATTCGATGCATGTGGTTATTCAAGCATAAATATAGGTCAGATGGCACCCTAGAGCGTCACAAAGCTCGCCTAGTAGTCAATGGTCGCTCTCAAGAGGTGGGAACTAATTGTGACGAGACCTTCAGTCCAGTGGTATAACCCGCTACAATTCGAACCGTCTTGAGCATTGCTTTGCACCGTGACCGGCCGATTCATCAGTTGGACGTCAAAAATGCCTTCCTTCATGGTTACTTGGAGGAAACAGTTTATATGCATCAGCCGCCCGGCTTCACTGACCCCTTGAGACCGTCTCATGTTTGTCTACTACGGAAATCTTACATGTAACACATTCAGTCGGGATTGAAAGACGTCGTATGACAAAAAAGATTGAAGATCTCTTCATTTCTTTTTCTCATACGGAATAGCAAGTTAGGAGCTATCGATTTGAATTACTCTCGCATATACAACGGATAAATTCACACGCGCGTTTGCGCGCGCTTCTCACCTAGTATATATAAAAATGCTTGGTTTGAGGGCTTCCTTTAGCTGGGAATCAAGTAAAAAATTGTAATAAAAACGGATTTGTTTATTGTAAGATTGCTAAAAGGGATATGAAATTGGAAAAAGAATACAAATTTTATACTTAAGTCTTCAACCCTAAAGTTATTTTCATAAATGCATATAGTAACATAAGTGTAAATTATATCCCATTTTTTCCTTCCCGTTTTCGTGATTACAATCAATCGACCCATAAACGTTAATATTCTACTACATCTAAGATTATGATTCTATTTTTCTGTAATAAGTTGTATAAGTTGTAAGCTATAGTTACATGTACCGTCCATATAAAAGATGTGTATCGGCTCATAAATACGTGTCACCTACTATACAATTGCCACCAACAATTTTTATAAACAACCCATGTAAATTGAAATAATAGCATACACCCTCACATGTACAATTTAATAGATGAATAAACACAACTCATGACAAATTTAACTTAACAAAAACTTGGACCTGCAAGAGAAATTATGAAAGTAGGCGTGAAATTCAATCTCCAAAAAATAATATAAGAATTATCTAATCAACATGTACTAACCTTCAAAGGTCAAATGCAACAAACCCATAACAAAAGTGACAATGTCAATGTACTGTGGCTCAAATTTTGTACTCATTCAAGCTGAAATTGAGTAAGATTTTGCAGCTGACTAATTTTCAGCAGTAAAATGTTTTTGAACAGCAGCAACCAATCTAACGATACTTTCCCCTATAATACCATCGTCTTTTTACTACAATTTTAGGCTGTAGTTCATCTACTTGATAATGTGAATTCTCACGAAGAGCATTCTGAGCATCTGCAATTTTGAATAAATTACCATTCATTAATAAAATAAAAGTAATCATACAAAATATGTACAATAATACATTATTCGACAATAACTTGAAAAGACATACTGACATGACATTAATGGTCATAATGCACAAATACAGTCTTAGTAAAAGGGGTCAGCTAACATACCTTCTAGATATCCCTACTCTGCAATGGACCAACATGTTGGTATTTAGAAGAACACCAAGAACTTAATAGAATGAGGAATGGTGAGGAAATCACAGAGCCGTAGAAATCTACTGCACTTGAGCGAAAAAGCCGTCTAGATCCTGGTGCAAATCAACCAAGTCGGTTCACTTCAGGGGTTACTCTGTACTCGCACAAACCGTGCACTCGGTTTAAGCGAGTTGAAACTCTCATGTTTTGTAAAATAAAGAAGAAGAGAAGAAAGAGTATAAAGGAAGGTTGAGAATTGTTTCTGTGTATGTCTCATAAGAGCAGAGAAGAGTTCCTTTTATATTCAAAATATAGGAACTGATACCCGTGATATCCTCCCCTCTCTCATCACTCTCCTAATTTCTCTTTGACTGTAACTTCCTATAAACCCTCCAGCAAGCTATAAAATAGGAAGTGACTTGCTGAAAAAAGAACGTTGAAACAAGACTTTTCATATTGTTTTTTAACAATTTCACTTTACAGCTTTTTCAACTTAAAGGAATATAAAAAGCTAATCCAGTACAAAGAAATAAAAATATTTAATTGTTGAATTATTTATCCAACAATCCCCACATGATTCAAAATTTAATATCATAAGCTAAATAAAACGTTGATGTCTTTCGACTTGAATCAACAAAAACAAAAACAAAGTCTGAGATTTCGCGGTCTAATATAGTGCTTTCAAGGCCTAACACTCAACCCTGCATCGTAAATGCCCTAGAGAGATTGCCAAATTCTCTTCTTGTTAGGTAGCCTTTACCTCAACATTTACTTAGGTGACTCATCAAGTGTAAGTTGTTATACACCCCCATACAGGAATGAGTTCATTAAAAGACCAATAGTCTCAACCTTCCAATTCAACAACACTAATAGAACTTTACTAACATCAGGTTATCGTTTTCACCTTCGTTTGACCTCATTGAACCACAAACTTTATCAAAGACGAAGTCTTGGTTGAGTATCCGGAAAAAAACTAACCTGACTTAGGCATTAGTCCCATTTCTTTAGATGTGTCCAGGACCATACGTCCACACAACCCTTTTGTCAGGGGGTCGGCCAAGTTCCTCCCTGATCTTACAAATTCCAAGGATAATACACCAGTTTCAATTAAACTGCGTATAACCTTATGGCGCATTCGTATGTGCCTTTTCTTCCCATTATACAAGGTATTCATTGCTACCGCAATTGCAGCTTGAGAATCACACCTCATAGAGATAGATGGACAAGGTCTCCCTATTAAAGGGATATCAGCAAGTAGATTTCTTAACCAATCGGCTTCTTGACCTGCCAACTCAACCGCAATTAGTTCAGATTCCATCGTGGAGCGAGCTATACACGTTTGTTTAGTAGACTTCCAAGCCACGGCTCCTCCACCTAATGTGAATACATACCCACTAGTAGAATTTACTTCATCATTATCAGAGATCCAATTTGCATCACAATATGCTTCAAGTACACACGGTGAACCACAAAAACACAAATTCCAATTCATGGTTCCTTTAAGATATCGCATCAACCGGTCAAGCGCTTTCCAGTGATTAGAATTTGGGTTATGTGTGTATCTACTTAGTCTGCTAATAGTATATGCAATGTCAGGTCTTGTGCAATTCATTAAATACATCACACTGCCAATAATTTTTGCATAATTACACTGATTTACACTAGTACCTCTATTTTTCATTAAATGAAGTGAGGAGTCATAAGGTGACTTAGCACTAGCATCATCCCAATATCCAAATTTTTTAAGAATTCTCTCAATATAGTGAGATTGATTTAGTGAAAAACTAGAATGCGTTTTAAGGACTTTTATTCCAAGAATAACCTCAACCTCTCCTAGGTCTTTCATTTCAAACTTGGAGCTTAAAAAGATTTTTGTTTTATTAACAACATCAAGAGAAGTACCTAGTATAAGCAAGTCATCCACATAGAGGCATATAATAACACATTCTAGATCATATATCTTAGAATAAACACACGTATCTCCAAAGTTAGAAACAAAACCATTTTCATACAACGTGTTGTCGAATTTCTCAAACCACTGTTTAGGGGCTTGTTTAAGACCATATAACGACTTAACCAATTTGCATACTTTTTGTTCTTGTCCAACAACTATAAACCCTTCTGGTTGGATCATGTAAATTTCTTCATGCAAATCACCATTTAAAAACGCAGTTTTTACGTCCATTTGATGCACAACTAAATTATGAATAGAAGCAAGGACAATCAATATGCGAATAGTAGCAATTTTTGTAACAGGGGCATAAGTATCGAAATAATCTACTCCCTGTTTTTGAGAAAAGCCTTGAGCTACCAATCTTGCTTTGAATTTCTCAATGGAACCGTCTGATTTTAGCTTTTTCTTTAGGATCCACTTACACCTGATAGGCTTACACCCTCTAGGCAAATCAACAAGCTCCCAAGTATGGTTAGACAAAATAGAATCCATCTCATTATTAATAGCCTCTTTCCAAAAAATTACATCTATAGATTTCATTGCATCAAAGAAGGATTTAGGATCCTCTTCTATCAAGAAAGCATGCACAAATTCTTCATTAAGTTCACCATATTTAGTTATAAAGCCGTCACAAAATCACTTCTGAAATCGGTTTCTGTTCTTGCCCTCTTACTCCTTCGAGGTTCCTCAAGAGGTTCACTAATGACTCTTTTAGTTACTAGACTTCTATTCAAACTAGTTTCAATTTTCTTTTGAAAAGGAAACACATGTTCAAAGAATTCAACATCTCTAGATTCAATCATGCTTTCAAATTGCAAAGAATCAGATTTAAAAGTCAAGCAGCGATATGCCGCACTATTATGGGCATATCCAACAAAGACATCATCTATAGTCTTGGAACCAATATTTTTCCTTTTAAATGCAAGTAAACCAACTTTTACAAGACACCCCCACACTCTTAAGTAATTTAGGTTAGGTGAATAACCTTTCCAAAGTTCATATGGAGTGGTAGCTATACCTTTATGTGGCACACGATTTAAAATGTGACACGCTGAAAGAATGGCCTCCCCCCACATTTGATCCGGCAACCCTGAACTAATTAGCATTGCATTCATCATTTCCTTTAGGGTCCGGTTTTTTCTTTCAGCAATACCGTTTTGTTGAGGTGTGTAGGGTGCTGTTTTTTCATGTATAATACCTTCTTTAGTACACAAAGATTTCATTAGTTCAGATTCATATTCACCACCTCTATCCGATCTAAGTCTTTTTATTTTCTTGTTTAGTTGATTTTCAACTTCAGCCTTATATAACATAAACATTTCTAAGGCCTCATCTTTAGATTTTAAAAGGTAAACACTTGTGTATCTTGAGAAGTCATCCCCAAAAGTTATATAATAGTGTTTCCCACCTCTACTGGTTGTGCATTTAAAATCAGCTAAATCAGTATGCACCAAATCAAGTAACTCTGATTTACGACTATTAATAGTAGAAAAAGGTTTCCTAGCATGTTTCGCCTCTACGCAAATTTCACACTTTGACATACTATTTTCCAATTTGTCAGGAATCAAATTTATATGTTTTAAGCGTTTGATGGCATTAACATGTAAGTAAACCAATCTACCATGCCAAGTATTTAAAGTACACACTATATAAGCTGAACTTGTTGCATTCATTTCATTCATAATATCAAGAATAAACAAATTTCCAATACAAAAGGTCTTAGCTACATAAGTACCATTCTTAGTAATGACTAATTTTCCAGCATCAAAGTTCAGTTTCAACCCTGCCTTCATCAACAAACTAACTGAAATAAGGTTTCTACGCATGTTAGGAACAAACATAACATTAGTCAAGGTTAATACCCTTCCTGAAGATAATTTAAGATTCACCTCTCCTAATCCAGCAACCTTTAAAGCACTAGCATCTCCTAAGTAAACATTATCTCCAAGGGAATCAATAAAATTTTTGAACAAAGACCTTTGACTACAAATGTGGCGTGTGGATCCGGAATCTACTATTCACTCCACCACATCACTAGCGGCGTTTACCTCAGTTATTACTGCGATGATATCTTTGGTATGAGGTTTGTTTGTTTCCCTTTGAGGAGGTAAACGACAATCTTGTTTCTTGTGACCCACCTTATTGCAATTCCAGCATTTTATTTTCTTCTTGAATTCGGTGGATATCCTAGCGTTAGATGTTTTTCCTTTGCCTTTAGATGCCTTGTACCTGCTTTTAGATTAGCATCCTCGATCATAATATCTGCAATGAGCTCATCAAGGGATAACTTCTTTTTATCATGCTTGAGTTTGGATCGGTAATCACTCCACTTCGCAGGCAACTTATCGATTAGCACATACCTTCAGCTTGGATTCTAGAGACGATCGCTTCATACTCGTGTAGTTGATCCAAGATTGGTTCGTCATCTTTCATTTGAAAGGAAGTCCACCTTGAAGTAACATATTGCTTCTTTCCTTGATCCTCTGCTCCATACCTTTTTGCCAAATTTGACCATATATCTTTTGCTGAGATATAATTGACATATATATCAAACAACTTTTCTGAGAGGTGTCGAATGATATGGCCTCGACAAGTTCGATTGTGATCTTCATACGTCCCTGCAGGTTTGGGTTTTCCAGAAACTGCATCATCAGCGGAAGTGTCATCTGAAGTATCATCTGATGGAGATGGGACTTGCTTTTCTTTGCCAGCAACCGGAGTAACACCTGAACCCGGTGTCTTTGGGGAGCCTGACTGAACATCATCCTGCAAGGGAACGGTTGGCTTGTCTTTGAAGAGGACGTAATCCAAGCCCAGTTCCTGGAAGAAGAACAACAAAACTCCTCAGACCACCGGCGATAATTAGGTCCGGTAAGAGGCTGCAGTTTGGTGAGATCGGGAACAGCAAAGTTCTTTGGAATTCTGTATACGTATATTTTTTTTTTCGCTCAAGAATGTTGGTATTTAGAAGAACACCAAGAACTTAATAGAATGAGGAATGATGAGGAAATCACAGAGCCGTAGAAATCTACTGCACTTGAGCGAAAAAGCCGTCTAGATCCTGGTGCAAATCAACCAAGACGGTTCACTCCAAGGGTTACTCTGTACTCGCACAAACCGTGCACTCGGTTTAAGCGAGTTGAAACTCTCAGGTTTTGTAAAATAAAGAAGAAAAGAAGAAAGAGTATAAAGGAAGGTTGAGAATTGTTTCTGTGTATGTCTCATAAGAGCAGAGAAGAGTTCCTTTTATATTCAAAATATAGGAACTGATACCCGTGATATCCTCCCCTCTCTCATCACTCTCCTAATTTCTCTTTGACTGCAACTTCCTATAAACCCTCCAGCAAGCTATAAAATAGGAAGTGACTTGTTGAAAAAAGAACGTTGAAACAAGACTTTTCATATTGTTTTTTAACAATTCCACTTTACAGCTTTTTCCAACAATAATTCAACACAACACTCCTCCTTGTATCCTCTTTGCTTCGTCTATAAAGTCGAAGCATTCATCGAAGTATTGTGCTAAATTTGATTCTTTTTTGTCAACCACTATGCGTTGTGAAAAGGAACACAGTTAAGCTTCTTACAGTTTGTCAGTGTGAACTTAATAGGTAAACAATTACAAAACATAATGATACTATACATGCCACAATGAACATTATTTCTCGCTTTTGGCCGGGGACATGACAATACAACTTCAAATTTAAGAAAACAACAAATAAGCTATAAATAGTTGATAGAAGGTCCAACTACCTGGAATGACTTTATACTTGAAAGTATTCAAGTATATTTGAGCAATCGAAGGAGATACAATTAGAATGTGGGTTATATTAAGCTTTTCTAACTCAATCTTGTTCAATGCAGCATTCAATGATCCAAGAAAGAGACCCTAAAGTAAAGAGCACATGCATCAATAAGAACACAATACAAATGAATGAGAAGTCAACAATAACATATACAAGCCCTTTAGAATAGGCAATTTATACCTCTTCAATCTGGCATGGTACATGGTCTTCTTCCCTTTCCCTGGATATGCCTTTGAACAAAGAACACAACATAGCCACAAAATCTAGACAAATTCAGCAAAACAGAAAAGCACATTATTACACAAATCAGCAAAACACAAAAACATTATTTCACAAATCAACAAAGCACATTTAAGTGCAACTATGCAAGAAGAGATTGTGGCGGCATTTAACCCTTGCTCCGGAATCCGTAGTATATTTTACAAACTAGTCAAGTGTAAATTGGTCAATTTCAAGGCCAAAACCGGTCTTGAATTGTATTTCATGAAGCGGGGAAATGAAGTTCTTGGTTAGAGGATGTTGTACAGGATCAGAAACATTAAAGCGCATAGAGAACATCAAAACAAAAACGACACAAATCGGCAAGATACCTTTTTAGCGCGGGAAATTCAACAGAGTAGTTCTGAATTGCTGGAGAATGAAGATCTCTGTGAGTCTAACTTTCCACGGCATCCATTGGAAAAACAGAACCTCTTCTTCGTAGATTTACGCTGACAGATGACTATAAATTTAAGCCAAATAAATATATTTTAACTTAAATCAGCAATCTAAGCGGACACAAAGCAATCGGGATATAGCTTTAACAATCCCTTAAAAACCGGTTAAAGTTAATCTAATTTATTTTAAATTAAATCTTGAAGGCTCCATATCAGACTATCTTTTTTCAATTTTAACAAAGAAAGCAATCGGGATATCAGACTATTTTTTATAAATTTTATTATACTTATGAGTGCTGCAACCTCCATAGGATAGGAGGGAACACGTAGGTGTATAATATAATAAAACGTGAACTCACTACGTACGTATACATATTCAAGTCCCCAACTAAATCACTACTTTACTCAGGGTGGCATTATTATTCTTCACTTTCAACTTATCTAATGGAAATATTAAAGCCCTTCATATACATTATACTAAACATACTACATACGTGCATGCAATATATTGAGAGATACTAAATTCACGAGACTCTGTCAATCCTCATTTATTACCTTTTACTGTCTTCCCTCCGTTTTATCTTACTGTGCATATACATATATATATATATATGTATGACAATTGAAACCCTAGCTAGCACACAGTTATATATATACTGCTATTTTTTGAACTCCTCTAACCTGCAGATACTGAATCATGTCCCATATAACAGTGGAGAGGAACAGAAGAAGGCAAATGAACGATCACCTTAAGGTTTTGAGATCCCTTACCCCTTGCTTCTACATCAGCAAGGTATATATATATATTATATATATATGTGTGTGTTTTCTTTTCTTTTTTTCTTCTTTACTGACCTCAGCGATAGGTATATATAACGTTGTTTCATGTTGGAAGGGAGATCAAGCCTCCATCATTGGGGGAGTGATAGAATTCATAAAGGAGTTGCACCATGTGCATCACTCCCTTGAGTCACAGAAGCGAAGGAAGAGCCTTAGTCCGAGCCCAAGCCCGAAGCAACCGATCAACAACACTAGTACAACCAACACGATCACTAATGTCAATAAACCTGAATTTCTACTTGATCATGATCACAGCCACCATGGAGCTAAGGAACTCGTAGCGTGTTGTAACTCTCCGATTGCAGATGTGGAAGCTAAGATTTCGGGATCAAATGTGATATTGCGAACCATATCTCGAAGAATTCCTGGACAGCTTGTTAAGATAATGAGCATGCTAGAGAGTAATGAATTTGAGATTCTTAATCTCAATATCAGTAGCATGGATGATACTGTTCTTTATTCATTTGTTATCAAGGTACCTTTATTTAAGTAAGTTGATCATTAACATAAAATAACAAGGGTTCCTAAGTATCATGTCTTCAACTTTAAGATTCTTGAATGTTTTTTAATGTTCGTGTGCATGATCGATCAGCGTGATGCTATTTACGCTTTTGTGATATGGTGCAGATAGGGCTGGGATGTCAATTGAGCATGGAGGAACTTGCTCTTGAAGTTCAGCAAAGCTTCAATGTTGAAGATCGTGTTAATTCAACCAAAGACATAGTATTACATATTTAAGCTTAACATGACAGGTTAGAGATTGCCCTACAATAATCAAGGCAGCATTAAAGTGGATCATATATATAATAATATAAACGTAGTTATGATTAGCAATTTAGCATGCGATAATAAAAGTGGTAAATTGATTATAAATTGTCATATGATCCTTGTAAGTTTGTATCCAATGTCCGATGAGAAACTATTGACACTCAATGTCTTCTACAAGTTCAACTTCAATGTCATTAACATGCACCTAGGGTTGTTCAAGATTAGGCAGAAACCCGAAATTTGGACCGACTTGGATCGCTCAACTCGTCTCCACACCGATCTTAATGTTTTAGGATAGGTGATCGGTCCAAGAAATTTAAAACTTTGGGTATGGATCTTGTGAAAAATTTGCTTCTATATTAATTAGGAAATTGTAATCTTAGTTATGAACTTTGTTTAATTGTGCAGGGAGTTGGATATTGGCCTCCTCATCAAACTTGTAAAAACTAAAAAACCATATGGAGTTGGATGATTAGTTTTGCCCTCAAATAGACTGATTTTTATGATGTTGTTTAGCCTTAACTATAGCATAATAAAATCACGGTCTCTAAAGGCAGAGATAGATGTAGAGGAATTTTACGACAAATAAATGTAACGAATAGATCAAATTATATTTTATTTATTCTAAGTACATGGCAATGGATTTATAAGGGACACGGTGTTGCACTGAACGAGCGCGATTAATTTAACAAATTTAAAAAATAGATTAGGTGCGGTCGTTCGATGCCAAAGTTTTTAAAAATAAAATTCAACTTCAGCATTGGAAGACATAAATTTCCCTCTTACTTCATCTAAATTTTATTTGAACTTCAATCGAGATTGAAAATGTACGAAACACATCGAGGTTGATTCTCATCTCGTTCGCAACGAGATCGTCCAAGGCCACATTCGCACACAATTTGTTCCCACCACCGGACAAGTTGCAGATGTATTTACAAAAGCCGTGGGCTATGCTTCGTTCCAGAAATTTTTGCACAAGTTGGACATCTATTACCTATATGCTCCATCTTGAGGGAGGCTATTGAGCTTATTGGGTAAATACATATATGCTTTCCTTTCTGAATAATCCTAGTATATTTATGTATAGGAAACAAAATATATGTTCAAACGTATCTTAGGATAGTTGGTTATCTCTTTGATCTTCTCTCTTGTACAAATACACAGTACTTTGAATAAACAGATAGACAAATTGTCTTCTATTGTTTCAGTTTTGATAAGCTTAATTATGGTAATAGTTCTTGCATATTAGTCGAGGTTGAGCGTTTTCTTTCAAATTCTCTAAACACGAGTGAGAGAGAGTTATACATACGCATTCTCTTGAGAGGTCATGAAACTTGTGAGCTTTGCTTTTATCTTACACAATGATTTGTGTGATGATGAAAAAGCTTGAAACGTTTGGTTTTGTAGCTTACACAACAAGTATTTGGATCCGACTCGTGAGTGTCAACAAATCTTACTTGAGGACAAGTAAGGTTCAAGTATAGGGCATTTGATAGCACTCCAAATAAAGTCATTTACCATAATCATTTTATTTCATTCTCTATCATTTTGAGCTTAATAAACAATTGGTTTATGTAATTGCAAGCATTCTAGGCACTTGCGGAGCAAAAATGCTACATCTACCGTTTAATGTCTTGTTCCTAGGACTGAGCACAGGTCCGGACCTGTGCTCAGGTCAGGTCCAAGTCCGGACCTGTGCTCAGTCCTAAGAAGAACGAGGACCGGAAATGGACCAAATTATTCGTTTCAGGTCCCGGTCCGGGACCGGATGGACCGAAAAAACTGCAAACACTGTGTAAATTGCAAACATGTCTCCTTTGGAAGCATTTGAGAGAATTGCGCCTATATATGTATAGCAATTAGCAAATGTCAGTACTAAACTACATTCTCTTCCACCTTGCATTCAATTTAAGGGGGATATACCACAGTTGAGGATAATCCACAATTTCAGTTGAGCCTGTATGTTTAGCAATTTGAGAAAACTCAATACTAAACTACGCTTTGAAAGCATTTTGAAGCATTTATCACAATTTAGGTTCTTGATCTTTTTGGAGTTCAACATTTAAGACCAAAACTATAATGTAATTCTCAGTACTCAAGAGTAAGAGATTGATTTAGAGATTAATGGTTAAGGAATATAAATTTGTATATTGCTACATTGTTCAATAAGCATTTCAGTTAATAATTTTTTCTGTAAATTTGCCCTATAACCGGATAATCAACCCAATGATCGTAATCGAGTTTCATTTACTCTATGAAAATTTCCTATTTTTATAAGATTTTAACTTAATCAAACAATTCTCAAATGTATTATCGTAAAATTAGATATATGATAATTTCATCAGAGAACATCTTCTCACTTTGCTGACACCTAACCCAATTAAGATCACGTTCAGAACTATAATCCATGGCGTATCCAACGACACATGTAGTCTCCAAAACACCTCGAAGCCTCGGCATCATTAATGGATGATGAAGAGATCTCAACACCTCTCGCTCCAATCCAACTCGACCAAATCCATCTTTCTTCTCAAAATCATCATTACTGCTTCCACTGCTTTTGCTTCCATTTTTAGTCTTAATGAATCCTTCAAAACAAACTTCAAAGTCAAATCTTGATCAGAACCCGAAACACCACTCCCTTGGCTAGTTGCCGCTCGCCTGCTACTGTTTGATGCTTGCAGTCGTAGCCGGCCGCCAATATTAGGGTTGACTGAGAGATTGTCGAGTCAGGATTTGGGAGCGTAACTGCGTAAGGGCTAACACTCTAGAGTATGGAGTAAGCTAACTAGCCTAAACTTAGCGTTTTGTCTTTTTTTTTTCAAAAGGCCCGAACCGAACCGGGCCGATTTTGGACCGGACCTGATTGAATTGTTTGAAGCGAAGACCGGACCTGTTAGTTTCGGTCTAGGTCCGGTCCGGTCCAAAAACCGAACCGAACAATGCACAGTCCTAATTGTTTCACAACTTGCTTAAATCTAGAATACATGGCCCCTATTTATACTATTTTTGGAGCATGAACCAAGTGTAAGTTTTCTAGGAATTAACTACTATAAAACATTTAAAAAAAAAACATAAATTCCTATGCTATTATCGTAGATTGCACGTGAAATTCTTCAATTCTTAATTTCCTTAATAGGTTTATATATTCTAATATCAATAATTAAGTTTATTTTCCACATTTCGAACAACCAACCCCAACCCAAAGAGAAGAAGCTAGGTAGTCTACATGGGTCGGGGAACAAGGGTCTTCCACAATATAAAAGGCAAGGTTGTAGTCACGGAAGAGGTACATGAGGGATTCACTTACATGTGAGTAATAGGAAGCACAACTGGAGTCCGTATTCATGTGATGTCGAAACCGTTCGGCATTAGTGACTATGTTGTTTACTCATTCATATGTATTTATATTATATAGGTTAGGAACATTAACTTAATTTTGGTTTAGTATTTTCATAACCTAAGGAAATCAAAAGATCAATGGGTATAACTTATTAAGTTGATGTTAATGAAAAATTTTCATGTAATATGTTGAAGTTTTGCTCTCGTGTAGATGCTTGTACTTTGTATTAGATGTGTCCACGTTGGTTTATTGTAGTTATGTTTTGTGTGCATAATAGGCCAGAAGCCCATTATCCAAATATCCATCTACTTGAGACCCGATTCATCTCATTAATTTAAATGTTGTGTTTGTATTAGGTTTAATATCCCTTCGTTTCAAATTGTGGAGAGGGATTGTTGTACATGCTCTAGGTTTTCTAATATTTGAGAGAAGAAAAAGAGTGTGTTTTCTCTCATTATGATTAACTCGATAATGCTTTTGTGTTAGGTTTTTTAAAATAGTTTTATAAGAGACATTGAGTTTACTAGCTTCTTTTTATTTATCTTTGTTCTTGTTTTATGAAGTTTGTGTTTCCGTCTCTTTCTTCTTTCCTCTTTTCTTACATACGACTTGTAAGTTTTTGTTTCTAGTTGATTGCTTAGTGGATTTTGAGTTGGATCTCCCCTCTCGAGATATCGTGGACTAAGGTTTTTACCCAAATTACGTCATCAATCTTGTGTGTCTTTTACAATTTTTGTTATCTTTACTTTAATTAATCTAGATCAAGTTTTACCTAAGTTGTTTACAAATTGGTACCAAAGCTTTTGGTACTTTCTTGTTTTGAAACTCTATTCAAAGTTTTCAAAATCAACATTTTTAATTACAGGAAGTTAATAGTGATGATCCTCCTCTGACTTGTTTTTTAGAAATTGAAGTTTTTCAAAACCGTAGTTTTTGTTTCAACACTCTAAAGTTTCAAAAAATTCTTTGACTAAAGAAACTCGAGTTTTCTTCTATCAAAAATTACCGGTCCAGATTTGGGATTCTTCTAGTTTTTTTTAAAGATTCTCAATTCTTATGTGTTCTCGTATTGTTTCCCATCATGATTGAATACTTGATTTTGATTTTGGTTGTACCATACCTATTATCTTTGATAAGTCTTTGTTTAGTACCTTCCTACTTGCCAAATTACGTTTCTTAAATTTAAATTTAAACTTCATAAGATTGTTTCGTTGTTAATTGTCATAAACAAAGCCTTTATTTTGATGGGGTAGCAAGTCAATATTTTATAGATATTTTTCTTTGACACTTTTGATCCAAATATCATGCGGTTCTACAAGGATTTTTCATAACAATTTCATAGGTATAGCTATATTCATGGTTTTAGCTTTCCTCAAACCCACACAATCCACCTAATATCTTTTTTTACAAATTTCATTCGAAATTATACTAATTATGAATAATGAAATAGAACATATCATTCTTTAGTTATGAATAATGAAATTTGCATTCAAATATCATCGGGAGTGGATTCACAGAAGCATTAGCAATGAGTGAATAAAAAAAGTTAAAGAGTAGAGTCAAGATAACGTAACTTGTGCCTTAACTTCGATCCCCTCGAGGAGTTTTACATCCACAAATCTCCTATACACTTTATGGGCCTATTCTTGGGCCCATAACCGGCCCATCCATTTCCCAACAAAAAAAAAGAGAGGACATTTTCTTGTTTCTGCCAAAATATATCTTAAGCATGATTACTATTAATAGATCAAAATAATATTCCTCGTAAGCAATTACAAACAAGTTCCAACCTTAACTTTGTTACAACTATAATGTCTACGACATTGATTCCCCCACTTTTTCAAATTTATTAAAAAAGAAATTTACAATAAGTTTAAAATTTGTTACTTGGAAAAGAAAATACAATTTTTTTTAAAAAATATATGCATACTAGAATATCAAAATTAAAGTAATAAAATTTCAGATGGGTTTTCATCTTTGCTTGTTAATAAGACTATTAAATAGGTAAAATAATTATCGTTTTAGCATTTTGTATATTTATTAAGAAGACTGTGAAATATACCATTTTATATCTAATTATTCCTTTACCTTTTACTTTATTGAAAATCACAACTAAATATTGATTAATGATTATATTAAAGTGAAGGACAAAATAGCTAAAATGACAATTATTATTTAACAAAATTATAAGGCTAAAACGATAATTATTTATGAACGGATGGAGTACTAGGATAAGGTTCATGTACAATATCGTTCATCTGGTATAAAAATGCGAAACGAAAATTTGTAGACATATACGTATTAAGATTATTTTAGTTTAGAGTTTTTGTTCTATTAATTTAAACTATTTATATTAATAATTTATAATTTTTTATGAGAATATTTTGTAACTGTTACTTTGTTAAGTTGAAATTTTTGTTCAATTCGGTCAAGATATGTAAGAATAAATTAGATTGCTTGGCATGTGTAGTAGATGAAGAGGCTACCAACCAAAATGGAGTGCATAAGAAGACATATTTTTGGTAAATTGTAATGCAAGCATGATCACGTGAGATTACATCTAATTATTCGTCGGAGATTGTGCTTTCAAATTTGGACTTCTGTATAATTATCCCCTTAATCACATGGTTACTTAATCAATCTCTTTGACTTGGATGGCATTCGCCATTCCACTGATCGATTTATTCTCCTAAAAATACACCAATTTTGGGGATTCATCGAGGTACAATTTGGAGTCATGTGAACATGTCAACGTCTGCTCATTTACTCATATACTATATTGTTAAGCTCGTGAGATTAGATATGCTCGAGCATAATACATATCACTTATTATGTATGACGCCGTTAAGATTTTTAAGAGGGTGTAACGGGTCTTACAAATATTATAAAAATAATAATAAAATATAATAGTATTCATCTGAAATACACATTTTTGTTACCGTAATTATTATTATTTTTTCTTAATTTGATTAAAATCCAAAGATATTTTGGTTTACAGTTTTAAAACAAAATGTGTTTGTTAAGTATAAATATATTTAACAATTTAATAATTTCTAAATAAAATTATATATTTTCTAACATTCCCCGCAATCAAAATGTAGGGTACGAGACGGAGGTTGGAATACACGAGAAAATAAACAAATCCGATAGTGAGTTGGTCAGACAATCAATGATGTGTTCGGATGATAGGGATGTTTTTAAGATTGCAACTTGATCGACCAAGCCCATATATAGTTGGCCGTAAGTCGTAACAAGGTTGTGGTCGGTCAAAAGTTGATCCCGGTTGGTGTGATTGAACGATGCCGATATTGAAGAGTTGTTATGAACAAGCCAAAATGGATGACGGATGAATTGCATTTTTAAATCGACAAAGTTGATTTTGTACCTATACACGAGCCGAATTGAAAGTGTGAGAATGGATAGATAGGATCAAAAGTGTTGTTAGTCAAAAACGCTCTAATACCATGATAATATTAGAGTTAGAGAACTCTCACAAATTGTGGAAAAAACCAAACTCATTAGTGTCATCAACCTACTGGTAGTCCTATCAACCTATTCCTAACAACATATTGTTGTCATCACAATTCTACTGATCACATCGATCTGCATGTGATGTCACCGATCTACATTTGAACTTCTTTACTCTTTGTTGACTAAGATGTTTCATTCCTTGCTTATCCCGATAAAAGTATTCGAAAATATAAATATATTTATATTTTGTAATACTTCTTTACTCTCTTTCTCTTTCTCTCCACAACTATCTTCTTATATCTTCATTCAAGATCTAATTCTCTATCTCTCTCCTGGAATAAAGCGTGTATATCTAAGCTTCTCTTTGATTTAGACCAAGGCTCTCAAAACCCTAGCTTGTGGTCCGAATGGGTTAACCATAATATTCTTAAAAGGGAAAAGTATTTGGTCTTATTCCTCTAATTACAAGCACAACCATGTGTGATGTATGATCCTTAAAGTTCGTAATGAAATCTTGGACTCGGGAAACGGAACTCTCTTCCTCAGCGCTACCTCTACACCGAACAGATTATTCTTCACCACTGCAGCCTACAACCTCGTCTGGAAGACTCCTCCTCCCGATCCTCCTTTTTGTCTCTACTTCATCTGGAATGGTATTAACATCCCAAAGTGCAGCTTTATCAATTGGGTGGCTAGTCACAATCGTCTCCCAACTCTCATGAAGCTCCTCTTCATGAAACATGGTTCAGGATGATACCTGTAAGTTGTGCGGCCTGCATCCAGAAAACGAAGACCATCTTGTTCACCATTGTAACTACTCCTCGGTTGCCATTCATCTCATATCCAGATGGTCCAAACAGTCAGCCCCCTTTCCCTACTGCAATGACATTTGGCTTTGGATTAGCTCTCTCAAACCTCATAAACACGACCTCATATCTCACATCCGAATCTCGTCCATCACAAGCTACATCTGCTACATTTGGAAAGCTAGGAATGATCTCATCTACAACCAAGAGTTTACCCATCCAACCGCTTGTGCCCATAACGCTATTTGGGCTACAAAGAACTTCGTTGCGATCCGTTGGAAGGATAGATCTCCAAAGGCGCTCATGTGGGCTAAGCTTCTTAGTATCTATCTTTTGTAATCCCTCTTCTTTATGTATCTTCTCCAGGTCTAGTATGACCTCCATGTAAATCCCTCTTTATAATATATTAACCTTTCAAAAAAAAAAAATTCTCTATATCTTCTCAAGTTAGTGTTAATTTATATACCTTTACTAAAATAGGTAACGTTGATGCAGACTTGACAACCTCACGATTTTTCTCGAAATAAAATTTTTACTAAATCGCTAATTAAGTCAATGAATATTTGTTTACTAAAACTAGATTCTAAAAAATAATTGTGTCGGTTATCCTTTCAATGTAAGTAAAGATTTGATCAATAACAATGTTGCTGGAGAAGCTCTCTTTTAATCTAAAATTTTAATTAAAAAAATAGTAAAACTTGTGAGATAATCACAAAAATTAAAACTTCTTAGATAAGCTATTTTTTAACATAAAATTTGCGGGAAAAGCTCTATTGTAACTTCACTTTACTTTCCGCTATATATGAATCCCCTAATTGTAGTGGATTTATCAATCTCTCACGTTCTTATAAGTAAGAATCTTTTTCGTTATTTCAAGTAAAACATTAATTTTCTTGTTAAATTTTTTTCAACACTAGTGGTTTTATGAGAAAATGACTTTTGAATTGTTCCAAGGGAAGAGCAATTGGAGCCTTTTATTTAGCATTCAAAGCTTCAGCAAGACTAGGCAACATAATATTCAAAACACACAAACAACGTCGTCTGGGATCACATCAATAAAAAAAGAATTATTTGCTATTGTGTTTTCTACGTATAATTTGGGGTTTCTTCTAGAAATACTTGAATCATGATGGATTTCTTACGTTTGGTTTGCCTTGAGTTGAACAAGACGTATCTTTTTTTTTTGTTATTATAAGATTGATGTGTGGTTAACAATGTAATACTCTCAAACAAATATGCAGGCATTACAGGATCACACGTTAGCCATCAACAAAGTTCAAGAATGGAAAAACTGAGTAGGGGATAAATAAGGATAGAAATACTCTAGGGGGGTTGAATAGAGTATGAGAACTTTTCGCAATATCGGATATCAAGGCTTTGAAATGAATCTCAAGGCCTTGAAATCGATCTTTGTAATTTGTGACAAAACTGTTTCTCAAGGCCTTGAAGTGAATCTCAAAGTCTTGACTTAGAAACCTACAAAAAGTTGTTAGTCACAATATAAACGATATAAAGTGCGGAAATGAAAAGATCGACACAAGATATGTTTACGAAGTTCAGCTCTAACGGCCTACGTCTCCGCTTAGGGTTTCCGACCGTAAGATTTAACTATCTATTACTTGCTTCGTACGAGTCCTAGATACAACCTAAAAGAACTTTCCTTTTTCTCTCAATTTAGCCTCACCGCTACGATTTAGTCAACTTAGGTCTTGCAATAATAGCATAGTTACTTTGCAGAGTAACACTAAGTATAAAACATTAATGATTTGTCAATGTAGCTATATGTGTTTATCTAACTCTTCTAAACTAAAACTAAGTATGCTCTTGAGAATATAAACTTTTGATCGATGAAGATGACTTTGAATGTTCACTTGTAAGCTTGTATCTTCTTTTTCTTCATCAATGGATGCTTTTATAATCTTCTGTGGAGGCAGCTTCTTCTAGCCGTTGTCTTCTAACAGCTGTAACGTCATCACAAGCTGCACACGCGGCCGACACGAGTCCAAAACATTAATGATTTGTCAATGTAGCTCTATGTGTTTATCTATCTCTTCTAAACTAAAACTAAGTATGTTGTTGTAGCCGGTTTAAAAATCTTCGAGTAAAATCTTCAACAACTTCTTGAGATAAGATCTTCTTGTCGTAGTGAGATCTTCTTGAGATAAGATCTTCTTCATATTTGAGCTGTTGAGAATCTTCTCTCTTAGATCCAATGTCCTACATAAAACATATAACAAACCAATACAAGATATCTAACGAATATAAACGATATTTGTTAGTATATAAAACTGCATTTATATTAAGTCTTCCATCATTCTAAAAATATAGCATTTAAATATCAAAGTGGAGTTATCAAAGAAGATAGACCGTTATTTGAGGAAATTACAGTTTGTGATCTACTCTATCTAAGGAGCTCGAGGCTCCATTAAGTTGTCCTCCTTCTACTCAAGCTTTCCGGATCTCGGTAACCCAATAACCGAGAATATCAACGAGCAACTCAAACAACCAATTGTTTTACCAAAAAACATCAACTTCACCTTTGGACGTACCACTTCCATCTACATCCTTAAGACAAACGTTCTCTCATTCGATTGCTATTGAAGATCCTCCTTCTACAATGCAAGCTCCGGTAGTACATCTAAAGAGCACAATTAAGAAGCAAAGCACAATTAAGTTCGTTGTATTATATGACATCCTTGGAAACGGAAAAATCTCATCAACATACATAAATTTCAAATCTTTTGTTAACAAATACTCGTGCAAGACAAGGGCTAAAAACTAAGTTTAGTTCCTAAATTTTTGCTGCTAACTCCTTTATTACGATAATGTGTTTTTGGCATAATATTTCCCGTTTATAGTTCGTGTATTATATTTCAAAAAGGTATATTGATTTTTCTATTCATTGACTATACAAGATTTTCTATATTAGATTTGAACATATTGTTGATTTGGATACTAGAGTTTTGGTATTCGATTCCAAAATTTATATTTTGGGCATAATATTTACAGTATTATACTTGTGGCATTATTATAATTCAATATAATCCTATGAGTACTAGATTTCGTGTATTATTTTTTAACAACGGTATATTAACTCCGGTATATTAATTGTTTCATGTATAGGTTTTCGGTTCAAATTTCATTTATTAGTTTTTATTATGATATATTAATTTCGGCATCATATTCTATTACTAGCTATTGTGTATATGATTTATTTAAAATTAACATACAAGTTCATTAGTGTTTCAGGCATTACAATTAGGGTTTAATCTTTTCGGGTTTAAATTTTCGTGTTGTAGTTTGTAATATGGTTGCTGATTATGATATTCCATTTTTAGTACAATATTTCAAATATCACAATTTGGGTATGATGTTTGAATTGATATTATGTTTCGGATATAATGTTTTCGATATTTTATCTTTGGCATTAGACTTTTATACGACATATTGGTTCCGGTATTGTATTTACGGCATTAGATTTTGTGTTTAGAATTCAATACAATAAATCGGTTACTAAATTTTATAAAAGTAAAGAACGAAATAATATGGTGAAAATTTTTTTTATATATTGGCAACTAGTTACCAAAGGCAGTATAATATCGAAAACGACCAATATTAGAACAATCAATACATAAACCACTAATGCTTAAAGAAGAAATTCCAATATTATATCTTAGAACACTCCTTTTACTTTTATAAAAAAATCATTAGATAACTTCCCTAATTGGTCAAAGAGCGGTAGAGAAAGCTTTTATACCAATCAACAAAGGATCAAATTTCATCTCTTACTAGTGTACTGCCCGTGCCATGCACGTATTTTTTAAACTTATTTTTATATAAAATTTATTTTTTTATTTATTAGATTATTACCATTAACAATAATTACATATATTCAAAATATTTTGTTAATAAATTAAAAAAAATCACGGTAGTCATTAACCGGTATTGTTATGATTCTAAACAAATTAAAATTATCATCAACACAACAAACATAATTAATAATAAAAAAAAAAAGCTTGTTATATAAATGTTAATCGCTTAACATAATATAAAAGATAATAAGTCTATGTAAATCTTAACTACCTATTTAATTATCTAGACACTAACGCCCGTTTGGAAGCTCTAGGAATCATTCCCGGTAACGGAATGATTCCGAATCAATTAAAAAATACGTTTGGTTAAAGGTCTTTTCTCACATGAAAGTAATCCCATCATTTCCATTTCCATTCCTAACCCTTATCCAATTCCATTCCGTTTCCATTCCACCACTCCAACCAAACGGGCACTAATAATATTTGGTCCTAATGTAATTAATTAACCCATTGGATAATTTTTTAGCCAAAAAAATAAATATCAAGATATGTCTAGTTAAATCTATCAAAATAATTGAATCGTATATCAACTACGTAATATCATGGATGAAAAAATTCTTTCAGTGAATGTACCACTTGAGAGAAGAGTGTGTAGAGTTTGAGAATAAATACAAAAGGTTGGGATATATTTACTTAATTGAAACATTAAAAAAGCCTAGTTACCGAATTCAATCTTCTTCTTCTTTTACTAATTTAAATAAATATTAATCATACATAAATAATTTTAAAAAAAATTTAAAAAAATATTTTAATGGACGTTAATCCTGGGGACGACATGTGAAAAAAATGCATCCACTTTAATATATACAATATATTAATTATTTTATTCTACTTTATTATTGTTAATTATGTAATTTGGTATCGCTTCATTTAGTCAATTACTACATATCTTTTTATTTAACACAAGTTCATTATTTTGTTAGTTACGTAATTTAAGTATTGTTTTTCGGGTACAATTTTTTTTGAGAAGTGTATCCGAGAAGTTTACTTATTGATATATATTTTTTTATTTTTACATATTTTGAGTTAATAAATATATATATATATATATATATATATATTCATATTTTAGGTTGAATATTTGATTTACCTTTTTACGTCTTTACTTGTTTCTTTTTTTTTTTGACTGTCAAAAATTTAAAATACATACAATTATAATATAAATTTTTTATTCAATTAAAAGATTTATTAAATTATTTATTTATTTAGTAAAAGATTTATTCCACCCAGCTTATTGACGTTTTAAAATAAGCCAACTTGAACTCGTTTCCGTAAAACTTCATTTCTAAACTAACTACTCGACCTCATTAAAAACTCGTGTTCAGGTCGAGCTCAAGTCAACATTTTAATATCATCATAAAATAACTAACAATACTTTATTATATAAAATAAAACTATCCAAACATGTTTTATAAAATTGTGAGGTTTCTCTTGAAATCTATCAATATTTATGACTCATCACTTTTAACAATAAGAAAATAGGTCAGTATGAAATTTTTTTTTAACTTTTTGTAAATGTAGAATATAACACAGTTCCTTGCAATCTTGAATTATATGAACACATACAATGACAGTAAGCATCATATGAAACTTTTACGTGCCACACCAATAAGTACTCAAACAACAATGCACCAATATCCAACCAAGATTACAATTGAAACCAATTTCAAACCTGCAAACAACACAATTGATCCCTCAACCAAACAAATTACATCAAGTCACATTAATGAGGTCATGCATAGTTACCAATAACTTACTTCTATATCTCATCCTTTTCAAAGGTATCTCGTTCTCGATAGTTCCCCGCCTGGAACAATAACATCATGAAACTTTTATTGAATGAAAAAAATACAGTCTAAGATTGAACGAACCTTCACTTTGTTTGGTCGGACCATTGCACCGTGAAGTGGGGGCACTCAAGGAAGCGTGTTCCCTTCATCTTGCGAGCATAAACAACAAAGTAGAACTAAAAACCTTGTTTGTTAAGTAGTAAGAAACCAATAAATATTGTAAAACTAACCCAAGTTCGAGGAGGTTGGATAAATGACGTTGGAGACAAAATCAAGTTCGTCATTGATTGCTGCCAATGAACGATACAATGAGGTTTGTCTTTGATACATGTGTAGAATATGATCTTGAGGATTCAACATCGGATGTAACGCCCATGAATTGTATGGTTGAGGACACAAACCTAGATTGGAACAACCTACATTTCAACATATAAATTTATTAGTTTTCAATCCACAAGTAAATAATCAAATTGCCAAAATAGCAAAAAATAGTGAAAGCATAACAACAAAAGTAATGAAAGAACCAGGATAGTGAAAAATAATGAAAGCATAACAACGAAAGTAATGAAAGCACCAAGATGGTGAAAATAATAAAAGCATCAAGTCACGTGTACAAATATATATAGTGGAAATTAGGGTTAACAATTAACGAAACTTGTTGAGAAAGCTTAAAACTTTAAATTCAAAAATTGAGATAATATTAAAATTTGTTAGGAATTTGGATTATTAAGGAAGTCAAATGTAATTATCCAAATAATTTGAATCTTGCCATTGCATTTTGTTATATCATAACTAATTTTCAATAAAAAAAATCAAAATAAAAAGTGTTGATCTTAAAACTTAAAAATAAATTTACAATTTCTAACAACCTTATCGAAGAAAAAAATAATATTCAAAAGTTTCTAAGATTTGTTATCCAATAATCACGTAAAAAAACGTTGATTTTTTTCATTCCAAATCTCAACAAATAAAATTTGATCGATAATTTCCTGTTTTATTTATGTAAAATAAATTCCAACTTTTGACCGAAGTAAATTTAAAATACCCATAATCATAATTTAAAATTTTAACTTAATAAATACTATTTATTGCATTAATTAGTTGTTTAATAAATAAATTATTCCGCAAAAAAAAAAGATTAATTCTTTTATTTTCTATTTATGTAACCGAAGTAAATTTAAAACACCCTAATATAATTTTGAATTTTGATTTAATAAAAAAAAGATTTATGGGATTAATTAGTTTTTAATCTAGCAATAATCTTTTAATTTTAAAATTAACGTAGGATATTATATTAAATTTTAACCATAATTTTTTTTAAAAAAAAAAGAGAAATATTTTGTTTTATGTTATAGATTTTTTATTTCAAATTTTTAATGAAACAAAATTAAATTTGATATAATTTAACAGATCAAATTTATTCTTTAAAACTAAAAACACAATTTTCTATGAAATTTCATATATACCTCCTTATACAAATTACAGTTCAACTGGTACGTTAATAAAAAAAAGTTTATTGAACTTGTTTTTTTTTTTACATAAGTTTTAACCCAATTTTCCTTGAAAGATACAAAACATTTTTTTACATAAGTTTTAACCCAGTTTATTGAATTTGTTTTTTTTACATAGTAATTAATGGTTAACAAAATCTCTTTTATTTTGAAGACTTATCAAAGAAGTTAAAGTTTAAGTAAAATCTTAAAATTATTTCATAATTTATTATTTTTAAATTTATTAAATTAGCAGTTAGTAACAAAAAAAAAATAGAATGGCAGTTTAGGGGTAAAAAATTTATTTATTTGTTTAGATTCAGCAAGATACAGAGATATGTTTGTCAATTTTATAGTAGATTTATTTAGGGAAAATTTTTTTTCCCAGATTCGGGATTTTAATAAAAAAACAGTTTAGTAATTACTTTATATATTAACTAAAGAATATACCAACACAATATATATTGAAAATTGAAAATTAAAAATCTACAAATATATATCCAGAAGTTAACAAAAAGATTCGTTAACAAATTATTAATTAAAAATTTATTTTGGTTAACAATTAATTTTAACACCAAAAATATTGTAACAAAATATTGATTAGCGTAAAATTTGGCCAACAAAATATTTCGGCAGTTAACAAAAATTTTGTAACAATATTTTTATTATAAAATTATAATAAAAATAATTAATAATAATAACAATTTACTAATTACTTTAAAGATTAATTATAATGGCATTTTAGTAAATATTTCACAAAAAATCCTATGTGGCATTACTCGTTGAACGACACGTGGCGGTAGTGTCCTTAGTTTTAGTAAGTAATATAGATTATAATAAAAAGGGTTAAGTTTATTCTTTTATTATAATAAAAGGTTACCAAATCCTCCTTTTAAAAATAAAATGAAATAATTTGGTTTACTAGGCTTTTTTGAATTTTAGTTTTTCTAAATGTACGCAAAGAGTGTTTAGAGTTTGAGAGAAAATACAAAAAGTTGGAGTATATTTATCTAATTAAAAAACTAAATGGCCCAGTTACTAAAAATAAAACTCAAAAAAGCCTATTAACCAAATTAACCCTTTAGAAATTAGTCTTCACTCGAAATAAGTTAAACATGATCACATTAAATTTCAGTTCGTATAACTTGATAATATAACCGTAAAAATAATTCTAGTAAAGTTTTAACTAAAACCAATGATAAGAAGTAGATTAGCTAGTCATCAATATTATAAATTAGATATAGAACCTGTTTAAAATTGTTAAAAATCATTCTTAAAAACGAAATGTTATCGAATTACTTAAAAATTATGTTTTAGTGGCTAAAATAGATTATTAAATAAAATTATTAAAAGTTTTTAACAAATAAAAGTAATATAGCTATTTTTCTTCTTAACCGTTTTTTAGTCCATTATATATATATATATATATATATATATATATATATATATATAAACAACTTTTACCATGTGAATATGTAAACACTGAACATACGTGACTATACCACTGAATATATAAAGTCGGGTCCGACAAATATTTCTACCATTAATTTAAAATTTCAACCCCCCTCCCCCCACTTAATATCGCCTAATCTTAGTCATCCATATAACTATCTAACGAATACAATTTATTCTCATTTTACGTAGTAAGAGCTGTTTACGTAGTAAGAGCTGTTTACAATAGGTTTCTGAAACTTTTAATAATAATTAGGGCCCGTTTGGTTCCAACTCCGGAAACGGAAACGGAATGGAAACGAATTTAGTCCATATGTATATCCATATTCATGAAATTCTATGGAATCATTTCTTGTGTTTACATGCAAAATACACTTGTCTTCCCATATTTTGTTACCCTATAGGGTATCAAAAGTAATCAAATTCAACTTCAATTACTTCAAATCACAAGGAATGATTCCAACAACTTTCATGAATAAGGGTATATATATGGACTAGGTTCGTTTCCATTCCGTTTCCGATTCCGGAGTTCAAACCAAACGGGCCCTTAAAATACAACAATTAAAAGTATAGTATATAAACAATACAAAAGTATAACTTAGAGGAGAAAAAGCGCTCCGTTTCATTATTTTTAACAGAAAAAGTATTAATATTTTTTAATTTTCATGTAATTTGGATTTTATCCGATAAGAAGAGTTATTGGTGCGGTCATTGTCTTTAAATAAACCACTAGTTCAAATCCTGCACCTTGTGCGTATATATTTAGATATTGATGGATCTTCACAGGTATATTTCGGAAGATCTGTATGCGAGGAAGTAAGTGAGAAGAAAGGCGGAAGTGGAGAGAGTTTCATAAACATGTAATAGTGAAAACCAAAATTGTTAAAATAATAGTTATTGAAAATAAATTATAGAATAAATAAACAGTAGCAGAATGAGTAGCAGAATGAGGATAATGATTGAAAACGTAGGAAATAACCTCAAAATTTAGACGAAAATTAGTTGAAATTTTTTTTATTATTATAAAAAAAAGGTTTTATGACTTAATTCTTAATTTAATAAAAGTTTAATTCGAGAAAAAACCTGGAGACGCCACGTCAATATCTGTGTAGTCTAGTTTAGTAGTATACTAGTGTAATATCCGCACTTTGTGCGGGTTGAGTTTTAATAAATATTTAATACTTAAAAATTTATACGTATATTTTTGTAAAATAAAAATCCGGAGAATGAAATTATAATCATTATTATGATTTTTAATTCTCTTTTAAGTATTTATCTCTTTTAAGTATTTATCTTTTCTAATTAATTATATTTTTAAATTGATTTGTTAAGATATGCTTGTTGGTAAAAAAAATCCGTAAAAGTTTTAAAACTATTTTTATAAAAATATTTATTTAAATATTAAAAAAAATAGAAAATAATTTTCAATTTATATTAACATTTTAGAAATCACTTTTTAAAATAATTTTTTAGGTTTCGAGAAGCATGACGTTGACACGTGACAATAAATGCTTCTGTTTTAATATATATAAGATAAGATAAGAGAAGATATTTTCTAAAATTAAAATTTAATTGTTTTACTGACATTTACTTATAACAAAATTCAAAAATATTTTAAATATATTTTAACTTTAATTAACGACTTTACTAACATATTTTTTTTATAGATTTTAAATTTTAAAAAACCACTTTTTTTAAAAAAAATTTGGGGCTGGGAGAACCGTGCCTTGACACGTGGCAGTAGAGGCTTCTGCTTTAACATATACTAGTGTATTACCCGCACTTTGTGCGGGTTGAGTTTTAATAAATATTTAATATATACTTAGAAATTTATATGTATATTTTTATATAGTAAAAATCCGGATAATGAAATTATAATCATTATTATGATTTTTAAGTTTCTTTTAAGTATTTATCTCTTCTAATTAATTATATTTTTAAATTGATTTGTTAAGATATGTTTGTTGGTAAAAAAATACATAAAAGTTTAAAAACTATTTTAATAAAATATTTATTTAAAAATATTTAAAAAAATTTAGAAATCAATTTCCAATTTATATTAACATTTCGAAATCACTTTTTAAAATAATTTTTTAGGCTTCGAAAAACATGGCGTTGACACGTGCCAATAGAGACTTTTGCTTTAATAGATATAAAATAAGATATTTTCTAAAATTAAAATTTAATTGTTTTATTGACATTTACTGTAACAAATTTCAAAGATATTTTAACTTTAATTAACAACTTTACTAAAATATTTTTTATAAATTTTAAATTTTAAAAACCACTTTTTTTAAAAAAAATTGGGAGCTGGGAGAACCGTGGCTTGACACGTGGCAATAAAGGTTCCTGCTTTAATATATATGAGATAAGATATATAGATATAGATTATTTAAATAATAAAATTGATTTTTATGATTCTCTGAATTTGAATCGAAAAATTAGAAGAAAGGTAGTTGGAATTTAATAAAAAATTTAATTTTGAAAATATAGGTAAGATAATAGCACAACTAATTATAAAATTAGGTGAAAGGTGATGACTTGTACATAATTAGGTTTCGTCTGAGGATCATATTTGTTAGATGGAGATGTTAGAGTCAACTCCATATTAGATATTTAGTTTTTTAACGAGATTTTAATCAAACATATTTATAAGAATAATCATAGGCTTTATATTTGTATCCATAATCAGGGCCGTCCAATGAGTTTCGGAGCCCCTGTGTCAATATTTTTTTTTTATCAATTTAAAAAAAAATATTTTATCAAGAAAAAAATGGGAAAAAAAATAAAATTACTTTTTAATTACAAAATGCATGAAAAAATGACAATAAAGAGTAAAATGAGACCGTTTACACCTGATATTGAGGAGTTAAAAAAATAAAAATAAGCAAAAGAAGATATAAAAAAAATTACACACCTTAAAAAGATAAACATAAGCAATGTGACAAGCACTCTTTTGTTTAATAGATTAAAATAAACATAATTATAATGGGGCCCCAAAAAATAAGCAAAAGATGAGATAAAAAATAATAAGTAAAAAAGAGATAAAAAAAGAAAAATAAGCAAAAGAGGAGATAAAAAAAATTATATAAACATAATTATAATGGGCCCCAAAAAATAAGCAAAAGAGGAGATAAAAAAAGATTCTATAAACAATAAAATAAAAAAATAGTAGAATTGGGATTTGAACCGAAAACCATTTACACCTAATGTTGAGATTTAACCAATGTGGCAAGCACTCTTTTATTTGATATATTAACTAAACACTATTATTATGGGGCCCCAAAAAAACTGGGGGCCCTGTGCTGTTGGGCCGAATGGCACCCCTTGTTGGACGGGTCTGTCCATAATAATGGTTTGATGTAAAATATGATTTAACCTAACAAGTTTGAAATATGTGTACGCCTTTCCCCTTAGTTGGGCAGTCTTCCATATTGGGTCTTCAGTCTTCACCTTCACGACGGCGATAATGCGATATGGTTCAATAAAGAGCTAAATGATCATTGCGGTTGACCCATTTTCACGCATGCCCACTCAAATATATCGTATTAGGGTTTATCAAATAACCATCATTCAAACTAACTTGGAAATCAAGTAAAAGGTCCTGTGAAAAAAAAGTGCATGCATCCGATTGTTACCAAATCAAATGGTCTTGTTGAGTATGTTTGAATTGTCACACTTTATAATTTTTTTTATCGGACCGGTAATTTGGTTCAAACATCCAAAATACGAAATTGGTAGTTTTATAAATAAAATATATAGATATATCTATGTTTTTTTTTGTTACAATGAGTAACAAATATTTTATTGAAAAAATGCATATTGATAAGTTTGTGATTCGAAGAACTAAAAGTCTAATTGACACCAAAAAAAAATATATTTGAGACCAACTCCACGTAAGAAAATTGATCGAACTCAATTATAACCAGATGATATGATTGAATTTTAACCGAACCTTAAAATGACTTGATAACCCGAATTTCAAAATAAGAACATATTTCGACTCAACCCACGTCGCTAAACCTGAATAAACCTGATTTGTTATTAGAATAGACTTCAACTCGATCTAAAATGACTCGATCTGACAATACGGGTACGTTTTGACGGTTTTTTTCAGCAAACTTGAATAGATCTTTGCGACAAACTACTAAAAAAATGTTAAACTAAGAAAAAAGGTTCTGTACTCTTATTAAAGATGTCCTAGTCGGCGGCTATGTTAGTGTGAAAGTGATGATTCCTTAGAACATACACAAAATGAGTCTTATAAACAAACGACAACTCATAATCAATTATTGCTTTTCCCTATTATTAATATTCCCATCTGTCTACTCATCGACTATCACATACTTCTATTCGATTTTGCTTCCCCAAAAAAATGTTTCTACTTCCGTTCATAAATAGTTATGATTATTGTTTTAGGGTCCGTTTGGTGAACATAATAGGGTTCATTCTATTCGTACCCACCATTTCATTCTATTTGTACCCATTTTACGACTACGCATCACGTAGCCGTAAGGAAAGCATAAATCAATCGCCAAAATGCAAGAACAAACTACGCCTACGCAGCGCGTAGGCGTAGTTTGTTCACAACGCTTGCTTGATCGAGAACTACGCCTACGGGATGCGTAGGCGTAGTTCTCGGATCATGTAACCGTTATGAACACTACGATTACGCGCTGCGTAGGCGTATTGTGGAGAACTAGCCGTTACCAACGGTAATGTAACCCAAAGATTAGTATAAATATCATGTATTCGACCCATTTCATAAAACCTCATTGTCAAACGTTGTTTCGCAAAAAAAGTCCTTTCGAAAATGAATTCCGACGATGGAGAAGCAAGCTATCATTCCGGCGATGGAGAAGAGGATGACGGTGTTGCTTTCGGCGGTGGTGAAGATGACGTGGAGGGTGACGAGGGCTTGTTCAATCCCGCGATGCTCAGTAGTTACGATCCGTATTCGGGTGTTGAGGTTAGTTTTTTCAATTCGTTTGTTTTGACGTAGTTTAGTGTTATATGTTTTAGTTAGTTTATGTTATATGCTTGACTCATTAATTAATGAAGTAGTAGACAATTAGTCAATAAGTAATGTTATTTGACGTTAACTGAAGAATTTACTCGTTAATTAGGTGTCAATTAGTCGTTAATTGAAGAAAATAGTCGTTAATTAATGAATTAGTAGACAATTATTATTTAAGTAGTTGTTAATTAATTTGAGCAATCTCAGAACATATGATATAGTCGTAGTGAATGAAATTTTCGAAATAATTATTGTAGGTTGCCGATATTCCCGATGATTATGACTATACTAGTTTGTTCGTTGACCATCGGATATGGACGGATATGGACTCGTTAGTTGCGTGGGTTCTTGAGAGAGCAGGAAGTAGAAATATGGTTCTCATCAAACTAAAGTCCTACAAGTCGGATGATAAGCGTTTTGGAAAGGTGATATTTGCGTGTGAGCATCACGGAGTCCGCAAGAGTGAGGCGAAGGGCTTGAGGGTATGCAAAACGAAGAAGTTTGATTGTAATTTTCGCTTACACGTTGATGAGGTGCAAAGGGGTCTTTGGGGTGTGAGGAATGTTCACGGAATTCACAATCATCCTCTTCCGAAGAAGTTGGTAGGTCATGCCTTTGCTGGACGGTTGACGAAGGCACAAATGAAACGAGTCCAAATCTACACCGAGGCGGGAATGCCTCCGAGGGAAATTGTTCGTTTGTTAAAGAGTGATTTTGAAGATCCCGAAAAGATGGTCACTTCTAGGAAGCAAGTTTCAAACGCTCGGAATAAAATTAGGTTGGAAGCGATGGGAGATCGAACGGTAATTCAAGAAGCGTTGAAATTCTTGCAAGATAAGGATTATATGTGGGATATTAGGATGGAAACCACCGAAGGAGGAGAGGTAGTGAGCGACTTATTCCTAGCCCATCCAGAGTCGAAGCGTTGGGTTGCCATGTTTCCATACGTTGTCATCATGGATGCTACATACAAGACGAACAGGTTAGTATGTAATTCATTCAGTTTGTTTATATTAAACTTTTTTTTAATTACAAAGTCTCATTCATTATATTTTGCAGATATGACATGCCGTTGTTGGAGATCGTCGGATTGACTAGCACACAACAAACTTTTCCCGTTGCGTTTGTGTTAATGAAACGAGAGACGACGGGTCATTACGAGTGGGCTTTGGAACGGATTGCCTTGTTATTCAGTGGAAAGAAGCCGGAAGTGATAGTGACGGACAGAGAATTAGGTCTCATAAAAGCAATGCCTAGAGTCTTCGCAGATGCCAAACATATTTTGTGTGAGTGGCACGTGTATCGAAACATAGAATCAAATAGTTGGTGGAAGTCACATTCGCCATCCATCCAAGCAAAATTCATGAGAGATTGTCATGATTTGTTTGAATCGACTACTATTGCGGCTTATGAGGCGAGGCTCTTGCATATGAGGGATAGTTGGATGGACAAGTATCATTTGATGGAGTACCTCGAGAAGACATGGTTGGACAAGTACAAGGAAGCTATTGTTCGTTGCTGGACCGATCACTATCTCCATCTCGGATCAAGGACGACAGGAAGGTTAGACAAATACTCATTTCATCTTTTATTGTTTAGTTTACTTGTGATGATTTATTTTATAATTATAAATTATGTTCTAATCTTAGGGCCGAGGGTGCTCATTCGGTGTTGAAGAGAACTCTTAAGTCTACTCGCTATGGATTTGATACTCTCATCAAGGCCATCCATAGAATGATTGGAGATCAGATTGATGAGATTCAAGGTTGCATAGAAAAGTCGCGTACTCATACTATCGTAGGCATCCAAGAAGACCCTATGTTTACATTTCTTCTTCGAAAGGTGTCTAACAATTGCATGAAGTACTTGATCGAGAATTGTAAACTGGCGCGGCAAGGGACATTTGATGCTACATGTGACGATTGGTATTGGAGGCAATCGTATGGGATCCCGTGCATTCATGAGTTTGCTGCTGCCCTCCGGGAAAACAGACCTATGTTTTTGACTGCAATACATCCATTTTGGAGACAAGTTACGTGGCATGAGGTCACCGAAGAAGTGGAAGAACCCGAGGCTATTCCTCTGTCGATGGGGGATATTACTTTGACATCTTTTATGGCCATGCACAGGGAGGGTAGGTTGCCCCAAGACGTTGTGAACAAGTTTGGCGCTTATATTGCAACCATGTTGAACCCGACGGACTCAGTAGCTCGGGAGCCGAGAATTTCACATCCTTCAGACAAGGGAAGCAAGCAAGGACGAGTGCCATCTGGATTTGAGCATGCTCGAGCTGATAAGGAAAAACAAATGAGGAAATCTTCACAAAGTTCTAGAGGAAGAGTTCGAGGACGAGGCCGAGGACGGGGTCGAGGACGAGCAGACACCACAGGCGAGCCTAGTACCATCCCGGAGCCTAGTACCATCCCGGAGTCTGAGCGTAGTACCATCCCGGAGTCTGAGACGGCCGTTCCAAATGAGCCATCTGAACCTGTGGTCCGAGGATTCAACTGGGGTTATCGGAATATCCCAGCATTTATGTTATCTTACGTTGATCGTGTGATAGATGTTCCGGGCGATGGACATTGCGGATATCGATCACTTGGTGCGTTATTGGGTTACCGTCCAGATGAGTACATTCGTGTCCGGAGAGAGATAGCTTGGGAGTTGAGTAGACACATGCATGTATACTCCGGAATACATGGTGATGATGAGATCGAAGAACTGATTGACAACGTCAACTACCTTAACCCCGCATTGCGCATCACAGTTCTGGATGGAGGTTCCTACTTGTGCTCTCGCATACGCTACTTTATTTCGGGTGTCCCTTGTCGTCTTCTCTAGATTGGACTCCTACACCTGCTTGCCATTGATTGCCGATTCTGAAGCCGAACAAGAACCTCCAACGGTAGTGCAAGCAATCGCAGTACTCAATGATCATCACTACGTTCCGGTAAGTCCATTTTATTCCCTTGATTTGTGAAACAAGTTTGGTTGTATCAAAACTTGTTTGACTAACATGCTATTGATTTGTAAAACAGGTTTGGTTGCATCAAAACGCTCCATTGCCCCCGATATGTCTTGATTGGATGCGAGGTCACGACGCTTCAGTTGATGGTTTTGCCGACATACATAACCGAAGAATAGCAAGATACGGAAGACTGCTTCAGAGAGAAGAAGATGCGGGTTCTTAGTTTGATGTTGAATTGTGATTTCGAATAGTAGTGTTGAATTGAGTTTTTGATTTGTGATTTGTGATTTGTGATTTGTGATTTGTGATTTGTGATTTGTGATTTGTGATTTCAATATTGAGGTTTGTGATTTGTGATTTCTGATTTCAATATTGAGGTTTTTGATTTGTGAGTTGTGATTTGTGATTTCAATATTGAGGTTTTTGATTTGTGAGTTGTGATTTGTGATTTCAATATTGAAGTTTTGATTTGTGATTTCAAATTGAGATTTTGATTTCAAATTTGATTTCAAATTTGATTTTAAAACATAAATCACAAGTGAAAGTAATAAAATGAAGCAGGCACGGGACGTTGGAAATAGAAACAAGTCAAAGTAATGAAACATGTTCATACATAAAATGAAGCAAGCACGGGACGTAATAAATAGAAACAAGTCAAAGTAATGAAACATGTTCATACATAATAAACAAAATAGAAACAAGTGTCTAGTCCTGTCGCTGTGATGCCCTAACAGGAGGTGGCGCCTCTGGTGCCTCGTCTCCTCCTAGAACATCTAGGAGACGTCGAAGAAAATCAGCCTCAGACGGAGGACAACGAGTCAACTGATCTCTAACCATACCTATAGCTATATGTACACGCTGCAGAACATGAAAATAGGTAAGAAACTGAACTAATTCTTAAATAAAATGAACTTTAACGTAACAATTCATATCGTACCCGCTCTGAAAGTACAACAGGTGCAACTGGAGGTGCAGGCGGTGGTGGTGCACCATCTGGAGGTGGCTGCAGGTGGGAGTGAGTACGTGGTAAGAACCAGTCCAAAAAGTACTCATCCATCTGCCATGGGTCGACAACTGCTGGGACGCTCTGTATGTCGTACAGATGCTGGTCTCGCGTCGTCCACAGATGCCATGCGTCGGGAGAAAATAGCAGCTCATACTTCCCTATCCTCGCCGGCCTCTTCATCACGAAGGGGCGAATGATACATCCGGGAGGAACTGTATGAAGCTCTGGAGGGACTATCTGTACATGCCCGAACTGACGTAGCATAAACGGTGGCTGATAGGGCTCCTCCACCCAACAGAAGCGTATCACCCCAAAATAGGCTGATACGCGCATCTGTCCAGTCTGAAAGCCGTCTAGCGAACCCCACGGCATCCACGTCACCTACGACAAACATATAACGTCAATTCAGAAGATCAATTCAAAATATACGTAAGAAACTTGACTTTATTAGTACCTCGTCCATCCTACACCTCGACAACTGGGCCCTAAACCCTAATAGGGCCGATCTCTCCATCTGTCCTGTAGGAGCCCTCTCCGACCTCTATGCATGTCTCGCATCTCTCTGTCTAAGAGGGTCAGTATGTCCTCTAGGTCGGAAGTGAGGGAAATAAGCGTGAATCCATGACTGCGAAAAACATATCATTTCAATATTAAATTGATTATCAATTAAAAGATTGTAACCTATGAAATTATAGTTCATTGCTTACCTCTAAGAGAAGAGAACAGCCAGCTAATGTATGAACCTCCCTCCGAGAGGACTCGCCTAGCTGTCTGTATAGATATGCCAGTGTGGCAGTCCCCCAAGCACGGGACGCCATGGTGATGGGGTCTCGACAAACGCTCAATAGATGAGACTTCACCCTGTTCGTGGTCTTGTCAATGAACAGGGTGGAGCCAATGAGAAGAGCAAGAAATCCGGTAGCAATGTCCTCCTGTCTAGCATCTGGGGACTCGGCCATAGTCCTAATAGTAGAGAGGAGATGAGAAGACGGCCACCCACCCGCCTTCACGGCGTCCTTCACCTCCAATGTCGGGAAGCCGAACATGGAGGTGAAGAGTGTGTCATCCCTGGCGCCGATAACCTCGTCTCCGTCAATGCGAAGTCCTAGGAGGTGATATACGTCGTGGAGGGTGATAGAGATCTGTCCCCATGGGAAGTGAAATCCAGAAGTCTCTGGATACCACCTCTCAACAAAGGCAGATGCAAGCGCATGGTCGACACCGCCCCACTGCATCTCTAGGAGGCCATGCAGTCCACTCCCCCTAACCAGTGTCATCCACTCTGACTCTGGAAATCGATCAGCAAGGCTACGTAAGCCACTAACCGTGGCACCTAACCTATAGACTCGTAAAACACCTCTATCCTGTTATGAAAATATCATTTAAACGTAAGTAACACGTTTGAATTTAAGGAAATATAAAAAGCTAAACGAAATTTAAATCCATACCTGACCGACCCATATGTCACGAGCGACATGAGTGTCATAGCTGTAAAGTAAGTCCCGTATAGCGGGACCTCCTGGATACCCAACAGCGTCATCTGCAACCACAGGCGGAGGTGGAGGTGGAGGTGGAGGTGGTGGTGAACCCTCCTGACCGAGTCTCCTACTCCCGGCGGCAGAGCTCTCTGAATGAGCAGGTGCAGGTGATCGGCGGTCCAACGTGTCATGCAACTCCAATACAAAAGCATCAACGTCTGCCTCGGGTAACATCTGGCCGCCGGAAACGTCGGACGAACCGAACAACATGTCCATCCGCTCGTCTACATGCTCCTCCCCAACTCTCTCCTCCTCCTCCTCCTGAGGATCCTCAAGAACGTCATCAGGACGCGCTACTCCCAACTCAATCATACGCCGCTTACGGTTCGAAACCGTAGCGGCCCATGGACGAGTACTAGTCCCGGCAACCTATTATCGAGTAATTTCAATATTTATTAATTAATTATCGAGTAATTTCAATATTTATTAAACTAATTTCTATTAACTAATTATCGAGTAATTTCAATATTTATTAAACTAATTATCTATTAATTATCTACTACTTCCAATATTTAACAACTAATTATCGAGTAATTAACTAATTATCGACTAATTTAAGGAAGTTAACAACTAATTATCGAGTAATTTCAATATTTATTAAACAAATTATCTATTAATTATCTACTAGTTATATACTACTTCCAATAATTATCGAGTAATTAACTAATTAACAACTAATTATCGAGTAATTAACTAATTATCGAATAATTTCAATATTTATTAAACAAATTATCTACTAGTTCCAATAGTTCTAATTTCAATATTTATTAAACTAATTATCTATTAATTTCAATAATTTTAAACGTAATTATCGAGTAATTAACTAATTACGGAATTTACAACTAATTGCAATATTTATTAAACTAATTATCAACTAATTATCGAGTAATTAACTAATTATCGAGTAATTAACTAATTATCAATATTTATTAAACAAATTATCTATTAATTACGGAATTTACAACTAATTTCAATATTTATTAAACTAATTATCAACTAATTATCGAGTAATTAACTAATTAACAACTAATTATCGAGTAATTAACTAATTATCAATATTTATTAAACTAATTATCTAATAGTTCCAATAATTAACAACTAATTATCGAGTAATTAACTAATTATCAAGAAATTTCAATATTTATTAAACAAATTATCTATTAATTATCTACTACTTCCAATAGTTCTAATTTTTTTATTAAACTAATTATCTATTAATTTCAATAATTTTAAACGTAATTATCGAGTAATTAACTAATTACGGAATTTACAACTAATTTCAATATTTATTAAACTAATTACCAACTAATTATCGAGTAATTAACTAATTATCAAATAATTACGGAATTTACAACTAATTTCAATATTTATTAAACAAATTATCTATTAATTATCTACTAGTTCCAATAATTAACAACTAATTATCGAGTAATTAACTAATTATCGACTATTTTAAGGAAGTTAACAACTAATTATCTAATTATCGACTATTTTCAATAAAATAATGATCTAATTATCGACTTTTTTCAATTTTTATTAAACTAATTATCGACTATTTCACTAACTAGTGACTAATTGTCCACTAATTTAACTAATTATCGACTAATTGAGACTATTTCATTAATTCATTCACTAATTCTATACATAATAAGTAATTAACAACTAATCCTACACTAATTATCGATTACTATTCTCTAATTAACGTATATAAAGACAAATGTAATAAAAATAAATTAAAACGTACCCCAACCTCGCTAGAAACGCGAGATGTCGCGCAACCTCGGACAACTCCCCCTACTCGCCCTCCACGAGAGCCCCGTCCTCGCCCAACCTCGGCATCGGAAACCGCTCGCCCCCGACCCTCGCCGGAAAAACTGCCGGAGGACTCACCGCCGCCGTTGCCGGAGCGGCTCCCCCGGACCACGCCTCCGTCTCTTCCCCGAGTTCGGACCATGACTGCTGGTGATGTGTGTAAACGTCGTCGGAGTGGTTGGTGGTGGTCGTCTTCGTTGCCCTCTTCTTCGTCGCCCTCTTCTTCGTCGTCGCCGGTGAGAAAGTAAAAGTTTGGAAGCGAATGAGGAAGACGACTGTCCGCCTTCGCGATATGGAGGCGAAGAGACCTACGCGTACGCAACGCGTACGCGTAGTAACTTTCCAAACGGCAGAAAGTTACTACGCGTACGTAATGCGTAGGCGTAGTGACTTCTCTTAATTTTGAATTGAGAAAGTCTTTACGCCTACGCGCTACGTACGCGTAGCAACTTTCGCCTCAGAAATTGATCCATTTTCTACGCGTACGCAACGCGTAGTCGTGTAATGGGTATAATTAGCATGAAATGGTGGGTACGAATAGCAATCTCGACATAATAGATTATTTAGAAGATTAAAATTTTACAATAATCTCCAATAACTTCGATAATCCACGTTGAAGTGAATGGAAAAAATGGGCAGAATAATCTCCCAAGGTTATAATCTCAATGATCTCGATAATCCCTGACTCACCGAACGCACCCTTAGTCTTATATTTTTTGTTAAAAATAATTGTCATTTAACAAATTCGATTTTTATTTTACATATTTATTCTTTTTTATATTTTTGAAGCTACCCCTATAATTATTAGTACTTATTAATCGTGATTTTCAATAAAAAAAAAAAAAAGAATGATAAGGATATAACCATATATTTTTATAGTTTTTTTAAAAGGTGTAAAAATATTAAAATGATAATTATTTATAAACAGAAGAGTAATTGTTATATATAAATATACAAATACATGATGTTAATATTAGTTAATATAAAAAGATGTTGCTAATATTAATAAACCATCAAATTTATTATATAAAATATACATGTTGCCAATAGAAACACTATTATATAAAATACACATGATGTTAAAATGATAACTATTTGATGTTATATTTCTTACCTTATTTTCTTTTATTTTGGGTAATATTTTAGCCTGTCAAACTATTTTTTTTCTTGTAGTTAATTCATTAGGGACAAATCCTATCTTATTAGATGATATGATTTGGTACATTTGATAAATCTTAGTATATTGATGAGTGTCAACTGTAAAACTTTTTACACCTTATTTTCATGCATATTATACCCTCTTTTCCATCCCATATATGCCGTTTTATACGGAAATCATCAACTTTTTGTATTTCGGTATCTACATTGGCTTTTATGTGTTTCAGACGTTTAAGGCATCAAAAGTGTCAAGATTGCATCCTCCTTGAGGTCAGTAGAAGAGAAGATCAAATATGACCGAAGAACTACAACACTAAGTACACAAGAATAGCCTTGAAGAGAAAGATTCGAGATTGGAAGCGACAACTGGCAAAACGCCCACCAAATGCAGTGCACGGTCGTAGGATGGTCGTTGCACTACCGTTTGGTTGGACATATGGTTCAAGACTTCAACGCCATAGCCCATGCAAAATCCCAACCCACATAGCCTTCGAGAAGTATGTGAAACGACCACTAAACATTTGTCATACGACCGTATGCCTGCCGCTTGGCTAGCCGTTTTACTGCCGCAAGGAGACCTTCCAAATCTTTAATTCATATGTGAAAAGTGTATATTTTTGTAAACCCTATACTCCAATTTCTTCCCTATATAAACACCTTTCAACCTTAGGGTTAGATACACTAATTCCTCTTGAATTCAGTAGTCTTCTATTCCCTCATTGTTCTAGCTGTCAAATATTGTTAGTTTTGCTTGAATTAAGGTTGTCCTAAAGTAACCAAACTCTTGTAAGTTTTGTCCTTCTTGATTTAATATATGGTCTTTGGTTTATATTTCATCACGAATGACTAAAATTCCTGTCTGATCAAAGCATTGCATGATCTCTATGATGCTTTAGTATATTGTTTTGCATATATCTTTGTGAATTGAAGTTTTGATATTGTTTCTTTTCAAAACGTTTTATTCCTAACTTTTAAAAACCTCCGAAAGGAGTGGAGTTTTTTTAATTGGGTTGGATAAAATCAGTGAAGGGACAAAAGCGAAGTAAGTTTTATTACATTTATTGAAAAGAATTTGGTTTTGAGAATACTAGTTTATCAAAGCTTCGAGGATTCCTAATCATCCTAAAAAGTTCCGGTCTTTGAACATTTCTAAACTTAAGAGCCACAAACGAAGGTTTTTCTTGGTCTTTTCTAGACTTCTAAGTTTTTAATGAGTTTTCTTATACTCGCCGAACCGCTAGATTGAGATTACGTGAGTTGAAAAGCACGGTCTTGGTTTGTCTATACCTAAAGGGATTTTAGATGGTTACCTACTTTCATCATTATCTAATGCTCATCATATATATATATATATATATATATATATATATATATGCATCAATATGTTAACTCATTATTGTGGAGATTCTTGTTTCCTTATATCACCTTCCTCTCATTGCTATAACATCCACAATTTTTTTGTTTGTCACTGTTGTCTGCTTTACGGCTTTACTTTCGCTTAAAATAATTAACTATAAGTGTTATGTAATTCAGATACAACCCTTTCGATACCCGAATATACTACATCCGATCCCGTATCCTTGCGGGGAAAGTCGTTGTACTTCAGTAAAATTCCACGGTCATATATATTGGGGAATATGTTAGATTTACTTCCTATAAATAAGGCGTTCAACCCTAGGGTTTTAGTATCTTCTCCGGATGAGTTGATTAAGTAGGTACATAAGTAACTTTGCATACATAGTAGGCAACTTTTGTTATGGGTAGACAAAGTAGACACCCTATATTATGAAGAAAAAGATTTAATAGAAAACAATAACAAATATTACCTGTTTTGGAGATATTCTCTCTCATACATCAAACTAAATATTTTTCTCATTAATGATATAATCGGATATGCTGAATCATTATAATAAGAAATAAATATTAAAAATTCCTAGAATCTCTCCTAATTTATTTACTGTCAATAACAAACCAATATTGCGTCTTTTCTGAGCTTCTCCATTGTTAAGCGAGAGCTAAATTAGAGTTCTTGTTTGAGATCAACAATGGAAGATTGTAGTTGAATATCGGTACTACATAAGTTGGTGAAATCGCAATAAATTGTGTGAATCGTCCGTCTGCATTGTGTATCTGCAACATGTTTATGGATTAAACCTTGTGTACGAAATACCTTTCACTGAATTTCTTTCCTGAAAAATATGTAGGTTCAGTAATCAATACTTGTTCAATATGAAATATGTGTACATATGTACATATTAATGTGTCAAGTTTTGTTTGTGATTGCGTGATAAATACAAATTAATTATAAATGTGTACATAATTGTTAAATGTGTACATAATTGGATCGGACATGCGTGATAAATACATATTAATTGGAAAGGGTTTCGGAAGACTAACCTGTGTTGATTTGATGATAGACGATGGGGAAGAAGAAATAGAAACTGTAACAATGGCGGAACGAGTGTAAAATGCGATGATATTATTCGAATCTTCAAAGCTCCGATGGTTAACAATGGAGAAAGTTAGAGAAGAGAGGAGATGTGTGAGCGAGATTAGAGTATTGTGTGAGCAAAAAATACGCATTGATTTATTGAAAGAAGCAGTCATCCAAGATTTGTAGAATCCTTTGTTTTATATTTTCCTTTTAAATGCGATGTTATTTTGGACGTTAACGTTATTCAAAAATGAAAAAACTGCCAAATTTCCTTTCTCTTTTAGTGATTATCCAACTCATTTATCTTTATTTTTATTTGGTAAAATTAGGGTATCTAGTTAGTATCTAAGATACAAAAGATACCTTATTTCACCAATATTCTCATCTTCTTTTCATTCGTTCTTTGATGTTTTCGAGAGCTTGTTACTATAGTTGGCCGATCAACTAGATCTTCAACCTTCAATTAATAAATCTTTTGAGTAATACTCAGGTATGTCTAGTTCATTTCAATCTCTTATAGGGTCTACAGAGCCCGAATACATTGACTAAAATGTTGATATGATTCTATGAATGTAAGTGTTTATCTATGAGAGTTATGGTAGTCTTTGGACCATTCCTTGTAAATGTGAGAGCTGAGTTTGTAATCATCCTTTGTTATATGTTCTTCAAGGTGTTGATGGAAAAATGTGAGAGTCGAGTCACTCATGCCCAAAATACTTCGTTTAAGGTGACGATGAGCACCACCTTTACACAAAACGCATAAAGTGAGAATTCAATGATATTGTTATCATCAACACAATTTATCAATAGATAAGATATTTCTATGAATAGATGGAGCATGCAAAACATTAGAGAAGGTATAGTTGCGAGATTGAGTGGATATTAATCCAATGTTGGATATGTGCAAAATTGTGTCATATCCAAAATAGTTATCTCATCGGTTTCATCATAAGGTTGGAGTGAGAGATTAGAGAGGTCACTTGTGACATGATGTAAGGCACCACTATCAAGCAGCCAAGACGGTATAAGTGAAGCCACAATAGTGTGGAGATGAGGTTTATGAATGAACGGATTGTAGGATGTTGTTCTTTAAAAGGAGAAGCATTGTGTTAGTGCATGTCACTTGATGATACATCATTGGCACTTCGCGATGAAGGGTTTATATTTGGTATGAGGAGATGCATGATATGGTTTGGATGTAGGGTATGAGAAGGATCGTCCAATGAGCTTTGAAGGCCCTAAATAATATATTATCAAACATGTATCGAAAAATCAAAACGGAAGAACAAGGTAGAAAGTAGATTTTAACTATTGACCAATTGCACCTAATACCGATATCTTAGCCATTATGACAAGCACTCCATTGTTACATATATCAACTAAAATAAATATTATGAGGCCCCGGAAATATAGGGGTCTTGTGTTGTTGGGTCGAATGACACATGCTACTGGACGGGCTTGAGTAATTAGGCCATATGAAAGAGTGGGCAAAGGGATGTACGTGTATGATTGTTTGAAGGTGGGGTTACTACTAGAAGGATGAGTGTTAGAGGTTGCTTGTGCCAAATAGCTAGTTTCTCGTTTAGGAGCTTTTATGAAAGTTTTGGGAATGAAATAAGGATGTTTCAATCATGGATGGTGTCGATGACAGATTAGTAATTTGCATCTAGGACGTCAAAAACACGGTTTGTAATGCCCTTTGGGTCTAGAGGTTTTTCTAGAAGTGAAATGACATTGATTACCCGTTGGACAACTATAATGTACTTAGATATGGAATAAGTACCTTTGAAGAGGTTCTTAATTTGATCCTTGTTAATAGCTTTTTGTGAAGTTTTATGATGGAAATATGGGTGTCTCAAGCATAGATGACGTTAATGAAATATTGGCATTTTTCATCTAGGCCGTCAAGGATGGGATGAGTAATGTCCTCCAGGTCTCGAGGTTTAAGGGAAATGACATTGATCATCCATTCGATAACTCTAATGTACTAAGTTATGGATCAATTATCTTTGGAGAGGTTCTTAAGTTGGTCCTTTAGTTTTTTGACATGGCCACATGATGGATTGACGGATGTCTTGTTGAGGAGATATCATGCATCATTGGAGGTGGTGGAAGTGGTAATGACGACACTTTGAGTGGCACATAGAGTTCCTTGTAAGGCTCCAAAGAGGATCTTGTCTTGCCTGACCAACGTTAGTTAGTTAGGACTGGATGATTCTGATTTCTAAGCTTGCTCCGATGTTGGTGAGAGATGCTTGCTTGTGAGAGCCATTGTGGAATTTGAAAAGATTGTAGCCAACTATAATGGATTCGATTTAGATCTTTGAAGGAAGTTGTTATCTTCTAGTTTAGTGACATTGTGAAAGGAAAATACGATGAGGGGGTTGAGATGGGTCATTGTTGTTAGGAGTGACAGACTTGGAGGGGTGTGCTATTGTTCACCGATAAAAAAAATTTATATAAGTTGATACCATGTAGATAATGAACGGTGAATATAAATACAAGAGAGATGAAATTAAAATCCCTAATCCTATGCTAGAGGATGAACGGTAAAAGGATAGATGATATATAATATTGGGGTAACATATAAAATGTTGAGTTCAATAGTTCCTATTATTTAGGTAGTTAATTGTTTCTCTCTTCCAAATATTACTCAACTTATCCTATTGTATAGGATCACATTATCGCATGATCTCACTTTTCTATACTCTGTAGACATATGTTCTATCTCAATACAAAGCGCTTATTCAAAAACATTCATCTCTCTCTTATACGTTTATATGGTATCAAAGCATTAACCATTTTTTTCCCGATCCATGGCTCTTCACACCACCAATCAATCTCTTCTCTTACCTACTAATATGGCATCTCCAAATATGCAGTTCCAAATCCCACCCCTCAGTATCTAACTTACTCGCGATAATTATTCGCTATGGAAGACTACTATCATCTCGGGGCTTGAAACCTTCGAGCTTGCTCATTTCATCATTGTTCCAACTCCATGTCCGGAGCCGTTATCCCTAATTGCTCCGGCCACTAAGCACACCCCTAATATTGAGTTTATCCAATGGCATCATCACGATCGTTTCGGCCTTCTTTGGTTGAAATCGACTTTTTCCCAACAAGCTCTATCTCTTGTTGCCACCACTACATCCACCTATTCTTTATGGGCTACAATCACCAAAATTTTTCAAGCTCAATTCATGGCTCGTCAGTAACACTCATGACTCAGCTCCAAACCCTCGTCAAAGGGTCCTCTTCTATTGCTCAATACACTAACCATATCCGCTCCCTTTCCGACTCCCTTGTGGAGAACCTCCGCCCAATTTCTAATGTTGATCTTGCTGGGCACATTATTCATGGACCGGATTCGTCTTATAATCCATTTATCACATCCTTCATGATGCGAACTTAGGCTCCTATTGTCAATGATCTGATCGACCATCTATTTATTTAAGAAGCTTGCATGAGTCGGGATCTTGCTTACCAAGGTGTTCTCCCTCCTCAGGCACCTCTTCCACCGGTTCATGACTCCTCATACTCTTCTCCATCATCTTACTTGGCCGCTCACTCCTTTTCATGCCATCAATACTCTTTCAGTGCCGGTCTTGGCTCCACCACAGGGACTCGTCCTTCAAACTCTCGCATTACTCGCAATCCTGCTCGTGATCACGACTCCCATCGTCGTGGTCGTCCCTAGTTTTAGTTGTAATCAAAGTCTGACAATGAGGCTATTGATTTTTGGAAATGGGGAAATCAAATTTAATATCCCTCTTGGATACCTAATCCTCGTGATACATCCTGCCACACTCACATAGTTGAACGCAAAAACCCCTCGGCCCATGATCTGGCATGTTATTTTGACACTAGCCACACCGACCACGTCTGTCTAGATCTCAATCATGTCTCCATCCCGAGGAGTACTCCGGCCCCGACAAGTTGCAAGTAGGAATTGGTAACCAACTATTAATTTCTCAAATTGGCTCATGCTCTTTACCAAATCTTAAACGGTCACATGTTCTTGTTATTCCCCACCAAACAAGGCATCTTATTAGTGTGTTTAAACTTTGTACAGACAATAATGTTAAGTTAGAATTCTTGCTGACTTTTGTCGTATTAAGGAACATTAGGGCCGCACTCTTCTGTAGGGCGATGTTAGCCAAGGTCTTTATCATCTTCCTTCTCCATCCTTCTCCCATTAATCATCTCTTTCTCTCACCGCAACTCACATGTCTCTCCATCGATGGCACTACTGGCTTGGTCATCCACATGAAGCTATTCTTCGGCATATCGTCTCAAAATTTAGTCTTCATATTCTCTCAAATAAATATTCAGTACCCTGTGACTCTTGTCAGTTAGGGAAGTGTCATAGGTTTCACCTCCATGCTTACATATTGCTTCCATGTGCCCTCTTAATTTAGTTTATTCGGACATTTGGGGACCCGCTTTCACTCTCTCTGAAAATGAAAATAAATATTTTGTCTTATTTTTGGATAATAATAATAAGTTTGTGTGGATACATTGTCTACAAGCAAATCACATGTTTATGACACCTTTGTTCGCTTTCATGCCATGGTCCAAACCAAATTTGGGTGGAGTGATTGTCGTAGGATTTCAGGGAGGGATAAATTATCGATAAAAATATCTATGAAAACAAAATAGCGATAAAAACAAAGTTAATCTGTCATCTACTTACGCAGTTTTGACTACAAGTCTACGTAGCATAAACGATCAATTTGACAACAAAGATGGTAAACCCATCTTGCGAGTTGACATATTCTGATGTAACATCCGGAAATTTTGCTTCCGAGTTAGTCCGAAGCAAACCGGACGTGGACCGGTTTTGGATTTTTTTCCCGAGTTCTTATTATATTCGTGGAATTGATCTTTTTATCTTTTTATCATTTTATGTGAGGACCTTACTCCAATTGTTGTTGTTGGAGCCTCTATTGTTGTTGTAATTATTGTTCCGTGACCCTTGATTGTTGTTTCTTCCTTGACATCCTCCATCTTGTTCCTTCTTCGTATGAGCTACCAAAAGCTCCTTCAATTGCTTTACATATTTTTTAAGGGAGATGAGTTGATTATCATTTGATGAAGTGTCCTGGAAACTAACTCTCCTTGCTCCATTCTCGGCTCCTTGATCGGAGTACTTCTCCATATGCAAAGCTTGCTTTTCAATGAACTCCCAAGCTTCGTCTATCGGCATATCCATGAATGTGCCGGCAAAAAGTAGTTTAAGATTGAATTGAGTAGCTCCATCCAATCCCTTGAAGTATATCTCCAGCAACTCTATCTTTGGAATCTCATGATGTGGGCAATCAAATAGAACATCTTTGAATCTCTCCCATGACTTGGACAAACTCTCCTTGTCCTTCATAATGAATGCATTGATCTTCCCTCTCATTTCAACGGTCTTGGAGGGAGGAAAGAACTTTGTTAGCAACTCCGTCGTCATCTCTTCCCATGTGTTGATCTTTCCGGGTGGAAGAGATTGATACCAAGCAAGCGCCTTGTCTTTCAAAGAAAAGTAGAAAGGTCTTAACTTGTAGTTGTTGTTTTCCAGCCTTGAAGGTCTCAAGGTCTCCATCAGAATCTCGTAGTTTTGTAAATGCTGATGCGGAGACTCCCTCTCTAAACCTCCAAATTGGCATTGGCGGATCATTGATAGAAATTGCGGTTGAAGTTCGTAATCATGCTCAGCTGGATCACCTAGGTTGACTTCTGGACGCCTCACTTGCTGATTAGGGTCCATCATCTGTCCCAGGGTTTGTGGAACTTCAGCAAAAAGAACATCTCGAACAGGCATCCGAGGTGGATGTATCTCGGCCGGGGCAACATGGACTGGGTCTTGCCTCGGTCGAGGATCTGGGATCGGTCCATGCAGAAACTGGGCCCTTAGAGCGGCCATATCTGCTTTGATCTCTTCAGTTCTTGCGCGAGTCTGCTCTGCTCTCTCTCTCTCTCTCTCTCTCTATCTCTCTCTCTCTCTCGCTGTAGTTCTTCTTGGTTGAGGCGTAGCTGTTCTAGCACCTCCTTCAATTCAGCCTCAAGATCGCGATTGTCTTGATTGGCCATCTTAGCTTCTTTCAATCGTCGTTTGTATGTCTTTTCTGGTTCGGGATCGTAAGGAACGACTTCCTTACCAGCACGGGTTCTTCGCATAAATCCAAGAAAAATATCCCGCGAAAACACTCAAGTAGAGTGGTTAATAGCAACAAGGGCAATTGCCCCGAAAGACAACCGCAACCGGCTCAGTCTAGACCAAGTCCCCGGCAACGGCGCCAAAAACTTGTTCGCTCCAAACGTTGTGTGCAAGCTTTAAATTTATAAACCAAGAAGTATGCTTGAACAAATATGCGAACCCGTAGTGTACGGGTCAATTGTAATAAAAAGAAAGAATTTCAGGGGTCGATCACAGGGACTTAGGTGAAACAAAGCACATAATAGGTTGTCAAATATTGCAATTAACCAAAAGCAATTAAAGCAATCAAGATGATATAAAAGTCAAGTAAGGGGAAATGCGGATTCTAGGGATTAAAGCATCTAGTTGTGGTTCCGACTCAAGATCTCAAAGGATAATGCGGACAAAGCTGAGGTTTGCAAAGGGAAGGTATTTCTAAGGTGGGAATAGATCACCGGGTAAGTCTCACTACTCACTATTCCAAACCAAAGCTCCTATTACCGGGTAAGTCTCAAGGTACTAAGGAAAGGAACTATGTTCTCAAACCAACACACCACCCAAGGGAATATAATCAACCTTTATCGGGTAAGTCTCAGGCTAACTCACAAGGATAGGATGAAGGCACACTCAAACCCCAATAAAGGATAAACCTTTATTACCTATACTTATGATCTTAGGTAAACAAACAAAGAAATCACCGGGTAAGTCTCATCCTAGGCTTGTATTGAACCATAAAAGGTGCAATAAAGATAGGATTTGGCAAACTAGAACACTTAACTTCAGTTTCGTATCAGGAAAGGTTCACCTCGTTCAGTCAAGTTCCCACCCCGGCCGAGATGTTCTTCGACTGAGCGAGGTGTTCTAGGGTTAAGGTTAAAGACTCGAGCTTTCAGGGTCCTACTGGATTAAGATCATTCTATCATTGTCTTCCCCACAACTTTCAGCCAATCACCCTAGAATCGCACAAGACACTTAGCCAACAATCATCATGATAACAATAATCAATTATATGGAAAGGGAATCAATATTCGAACAAGAAAACCTTAAGAAAAAGGCCTCAATAACTGAATCAAATATAAAACAACAAGCGTTCCTCAAATCACAAATCAGCTAAGACAACAAACCAAAAGGGAATCTAAGAAAGTCTTACAAACTCCCTCAAAAGCTAATTCCGAACTATGAATCCTTCCTTCCTTGATCTTCAATCCTTCAATCCTTCCTTCAAAGCTTCCAGAAAATCCCTTAATTGCTGGATGTTCTCAGCCTGTAAGCATGGTTGAACTTGTGGAGAATTCAACCCTTTATATAGGAGAATTATCTTTCAAAGATAATAATATTTTTAAAAAGATAATTTCCTAGAAAATATATCCATATCTCTAAAATAGATCTCCCAAAAATAATATATTCCTTCCAGAAATCCAGCCCAAAAAATATAAGATATCTTCTTTCCAAAAATAAAAGATCTCGGCCAAAAATATGGATCTCGGCGGCGGCAGGGTATTTGCCTCGGTCGGGACGCTCCTCAAGATCACCTCGGTCGAGGTGACACTGTAGCTGACCGAGGTGAATCTCAACTGAATGTGAAATCTCTCAAATCTGGTCCAAAATTAATCTTCTTCATCATTTCCATGCTTCCTGAGTTCTTCCTTAAGCTCCAAAATGTATCTTCAATGACTCCTTAGCTCCTTAGCTCCATTTTAGTCTAAAATGTGCCATTTTACCTACAATTACAACGAAACTAGGTGTAGACCTCGATTCCCGTAAAGGTAGATAAAACAATAATATAATCACATAATATACATCCATACATGCAGATTATTGAAGATAAAACGTCTAAACAAGTCCCAAAATATAGACTATAATACATGCTATCATGTTTGAATGATGTGTTTTTAGTTGTACTTAGTATTAATTATCTACCGACCTATACTTTTGGCCTAAGAGTAACGGGCGGTGGCATTCTGCTCAGTTAGCTTGAGGGCGATGGGGGTTTCTTTAGGGACTAGTCCACACTCGGTTTGTAGTGATGCTACCGGCGGAGGTAAGCTAGACCTACACCCAGTTGGATAGGAACGAAGGCGAGAACTCTTAAGATTTCTCGTGCCACAACTGTAAAATAGAATAAGGTGAATCACTTAACTACTAGATAATAACCGGTTTATGTGCCAGCATGATGCTTGTTTTATGTTATCTTGTTTGTGTTTGTGCTATCTTTAGTCTACTGATATTTAGACTGTTAGATAACGGTTTATCCGTGTTGTAGATTTGTTGAGATAGACAGTTGCAGAGAGATCCGGGACGGATGGTCAGCCGGGTCCACGCACTCATTGATGGGGACGGGGGAGTCTTCCTTTTGACATGCATGTTATATATATATAGATGTTTTGTAAGGCTGTCACATGTATACATTCATACAATAAAATATTATGTTTTGAATTTGTGTTAAATACATTTGTGCCTTGTTGCAAGATCCTAGTGAAGTTGTTGTTAATCCAAGGTCGGGACCCATTGTGAGGTCCTAACCAGTAGCTTCCCGAGTTCCAAGAACTTGGGGAGCTACTGGTTATAGTCAAAAAAGGTCTCATACTTCTCGCTCAATCTTCTCTCCCAAAACAATTCTAGGACTTTCAAAACTGCAACTTATCTACAAAATCGTACTCACTCTAATCTTAGTTATACATCAACATATCAAAAACTATACAACCTATCTCTGGACTTGAAATTTCTTAAGAGTTTTGGTAGTTTATGTTTTCCTTTTCTCAATCCCTACAATCACAATAGAATGGACCTTCGTTCTGTTCCTTGCATGCTTATTGACTATAGTTCCTCTCACAAAGGATACATTTTCTTTCATAAACCCACCTCACGTATCTACATTACTCGGCATGTCATCTTCAACGAGGACATTTCTCCCATTTCCACCCGGATCCATCCGCTGTCTCCCACCAGCCAACACTATCCCCTCAACCAACTACAATTGCTCTCCTTGGCCCTTCACTTACACCCACATTATGTCATCCTGTCCCGGTCACTTCTCCTCCTATTTCTGATACTCCTCCCAGATATCAACAACACACCACTTCCTCCCATGCTAATTAAACAACCATCACCATATCATCCTATGCCTAGTTACTATCGCCCAGCTCCGCACAACATACACCCCATGCTCACTAGGGCTAGAACTAATTCTCGACGTCCTCGATCCAACCAACACTCTACTTCAACCGCCTCTTGAGTCTCCTAAATCCGTTTCACAAGCTCTTAAACAACAATGTTGGTAGTTTGTGATGCGGTTAAGAATATGATGCTCTTATGAAAAACAATACTTGGTCCCTATTTCCTTGCCCCATGTACACTAACCTTGTCTAATGTTGGTGGATTTTCAAGGTAAAATACAATTTGGATGGTTCTTTTCACATATACAAGTCTCGGTTGGTTGGGAAAAGGTTCAGCCAGGAAGAGGGTTTTGACTATTTTGACACATTCAGTCCCGTTTTCAAACCAACTACAATGCGCCTTGTCATTTCCATTGCTCTATCAAAAGGATGGTTACTCAAACAACTAGATATAAACAATGCATTCTTAAATGGAGATCTCACGGAGGAAGTCTACGTGGAACAACCAAGAGGTTTTGAAGATCCCACTCGCCCGTCTTATTTCTTCCATTTACACAAGGCCTTGTACGGCCTTAAATAAGATCCTTGTGCAAGGTTTAACAAGCTCAAGTTCTTTCTTTTTTCTCATGGCTTCCGTGCATGCAATTTTGACACTTCCATGCTTGTTCATCACTCTATTCATGCTACTGTTTATCTACTTGTCTATGTTGATGATCTGATTGCTACAGGAGATAACCAAACATTTGTTACAATGCTCATTACAACTCTCAATACTACATTTTCCCTCAAGGACCTCGACACCCTTCATCATTTTTTGGGACTATAGATTTCTCGCTCTCCCGAAGATTTTTCCTCTCTTAAAGCAACTATATTCTTGACATTCTACTTCGTAGTAACATGAACAATTCCAATGCAAACTCAACACAACATACCCTTCCAACCGTCTCCACAAACATTGTGAACCATTCCATGATCCAACCCTCTATCGTCAAACCGTTGGTTCTCTTGAATATGTCACCATAACTCGTCCTGACATCGCCTTTGTTGTCAACCGGGTTTGTCAATACATGTACTCACCCACAATCAAGCAGTAAAACGCATATTGAGGTACTTAAATGGAACTATTTCTCTTGGTCTTCACTTCCGGCAAACCTCTGCACCCTTTCTAGTTGCATATTCCGATGTCGGTTGGGTATCCGACCTCGATGACTGCAGGTCCTAGTACGACTTTGCCATATTTCATGGTCCCAATCTCGTAAGTTAGACCTCTTGCAAATAGAAAGTGGTGGCACGCTCAAGCACAGAAGCCGAATATTGGGCCTTAGCATACACCTTAGCTCAAATCATGAGGATTCAACAGCTCCTCCACAATCTCCATGTCCCCCTCCAAATATCTCCCAAACTCCTCTGTACAATGTCAACGCCATATTCATGTCCAAGAATCGTGTCATCAACACTCGCTCGAAGCACATCAAATTGGACTTCTATTTTGTTCGCTCGAAGCACATCACATGATATCACTTCTCTCTACTACTTGTGTACACATTTATATAGAAGAAGAAGGAGGATATTGAGACTCCATAACATCCGAACCGACTTTTTTAAAAGCCCAACCAAACTAAAGTCGTTAAATTATATAATAGTCAATTAGTCTTACTAAAGATTAAGGGTCGGTTTACTTGTACCTTATTTGTGTTTTATTTAGTTTATAAACTTTGAATTTAATTTTTATAGGTGTTTATTTAGGGATTGATTTATTTCTTTACGAATTTATTTGGGTTTATAAATCACTAAAAAAATAAACTTTTCAGACCAATATTATTTTTGTTTGGATGGGTTTATTTTTGTTTAAAACCCGAGTTTGACATTGTGCTTTTCCCCTTGGTCTTATTTGTTCATCCTTGGCTATTCAACGTTATTGTTCGAGTTTTTTAGGGGCATGAGTGTATTTTGAATTAAATAAACCCAAAAAATAAACTCTAAGTAAACAACCTTACGTGGTTTATCTATATAAATCTATGGAGAAATAAACTCGAAAATAAACTATAAACCCATATAAACTCATTTAGTTTATAAACTAAAAAATAAATCAATGTACAAATACACATAACCTAAATTATCCAATCATATTTAACCTAGGTCTAAATTAAACCAAAACTAAAAATATATCTATAGTCGGTCAATTTAAAAAATAAACAAAAAACTAATGTAGGAGTTTAACGCGAGGCTGATGCGTATGAACCAAACCTAGGGACGGCAACTCGCCTACACTGTTACACAATTCCAAATTGGGACATTGGAGAATTATAGCAAACAACAGACCCCATGTGAATATGTTCAATGCTCTATAATTCAACACTCAACATCAATCAATTTTTTCAATATTACCACTGATTTTCATATATTAATATCAGTATCAAGCTCATCCATCTATCTTATTAAATTCAATAAGTATCTCAGGAAACAAAAAGTAGGTCAAACAAGGGCCCACACTTATCTTCATCCGCTAAATAATTTATCAATTTTTTTTAAATATTGTTTTAGTAATTTCTTATTTTTGGGTAAAAACATTTTATAAATTTACCAAAAAGTGTTTATGTCAAAAGTTGATGAAAACTGGGACTATCATATCAAATCATTATTTGTAACAAAAAATGAAAATAAAAACCTTATCGTGTTATTCATCTTTATTAAATTAAAAAAAAGAAAGAAATATTTTGGGTGGTAAATACGCTAGTAGAATGTGTTAACTCCACCTTGATAAATAAGACATTACTTATGGTTGATGAAAGCCAAAACCTTGGTTTCCAGGTTTTGGTAAGATCTTACAAGTATTGGTAAAGTCTTCACAGTGTCAGGTAAGGCCTTACCATATTTCAGAAAACCTTGATTTCCAGGTTTCAGTAAGGCCTTACATAAACTGGTAAGACCTTACCAAAACTTGGACAAAAACTACAATTGAGTTACGTAGTGGCTTTTCCTTCTTGTTGAGTTATTTAAGGGATTTGATTTTAACAAATCTTTGATTTGTTTTAATTAAATCTTTTTAAGATAAAATTGGAAGATTTCCTCAACCTCAACAAACCGTGCTTGACTTTGACCGCTTGACTTCAACAAACAAAATCTCAACAACCCAAGATCTCAACAACCCAAGATCTCAACAACCCAAGATCTCCTAAGATCATGCAGCCAAGATCTTCTTCAACGTTAAACTCAAAAATGCTGATACGCTTGCCTATTTAAAGAGACAAGGAAGGAGAAACAAAATACACGTTCATTGCCTACTTCGAAACCCGAGTGATAAATTCTACTTATCTCACAAAGAGCCGATCTCACATTCGAAGCTTCATCATTATACTTCCCTGAGAAGTGTGAGATCTTTTTCGAGCTGATAGTACAATTCAACTAGGATCATACAAACCGTTATCATTTCTAGACACGTTGGATACAAGTGTTGTATCTGGAGTACTTTAGTTTTTCTTTTCGAGTGAGTGAGTTGCTAGATAGGAAGTGTAAGACTTCTGAGTTTAGAAGAGGGAAGGTCTTCTGAAGATTGTATCTGGAACTCATCAAGAAGAAGGAAAATAAAGCTACTTGAATCCTAGGGTTGAATCAATCCTAGGCGGGGACTAGGTCGTGTTGGTGACCGAACCTCGTTAACATATCGCGTGTCCTTTACTGCTCTTTATATTCCTGGTTTGTCTAAATCTTTACACTTAATTCCGATCTTAGAGAAACGTGTAAGGTCTTATAATTACGAGTAAGACTTTATCTCAATTGATAAGGTCTTATCTCTTTCGATAAGGTCTTACCTATCCTAAGATTGCGAAAAGTTTCCATACTCTATTCATCCCCCCCTTCTAGAGTATTGGATAAACTATTTTATCTGCCTATTCCGCATTTCAATTGGTATCAGAGCCTAACTCACGTCTTTTTAGATATTATTATCTGTGAGGCTAACTAATGGCAGGTGAAGGTCAAGGCGGATTTGGACAAGGAAGATCAATCTCTCGACCACCTCTTTTTGTAGGAAACAATTTTATGCACTGGAAATCCTTGATGCAAATGTTTATCATCGATCAAGATTTGGAACTGTGGCATATTATCAAGAACGGACCTCTCACTCCTACCAAAGAAGATCCCGACGGTAAAACAGTAAACAAGACAGAAGCTGAATTCAATCAGAAGGATCTTGAGAGCGTGGCGAAAAACTACAAGGCTATTAATCTTTTATATTGTGGTTTGAGTACTGATGAATTTAATCGTATATCTTCATGCAGATCCGCTAAAGAAATATGGGATAAATTAGTAGTCACCTATGAAGGAACCAGCCAGGTCAAAGAAACCAAAATTAGTATCTTTCTGAGGCAATACGAATTGTTTAAAATGAACCCAGATGAGTCAGTCAAAGTAATGTTCACCCGTTTTACGGAGATCATTAACAATCTTGACTCATTGGGAAAGACTTTCAACAATGAAGAAAAAGTCAGAAAGATACTTAGATGCTTGCCTAAAGCAAAATGGGGTCCCAAGGTAACCGCTATAGAAGAAGCCCAAAACCTCAATACACTCGCTCTTGATGATTTGCTAGGCAAATTAATCACCCATGAATTGATCCTCAATGAGGACGATGGGGATGTGCCAACAAACATTAAGAATCTGGCACTCAAGACAAAGAAAGAGGAACCACTGGAGGATTCTGAAAGTGATGATGATGAAGACCCTTTTGCTCTTATCACAAGAGGACTAGCTAGAATATTAAAAATGAAAAAGCAATTTTCAAACAAAGAAAATGCTGGATCTTCTAAATACAGAGGTAAGTCTTCTAACCCCGTGAAGAAGAATCGTGTTCTAAATTGCTATGAATGTGGTGAAACAGATCATCTGGTTAAAGAATGTCCTCAAAAGAAGAAGAACAAATTCAAGAAAAAGGAATTTGGCAAGAAAGCCATGGTAGCAGCTTGGAGCGATTCAGACTCCTCAAGTGATTCAGATTCTGAAGATGATCATGCAAACTTATGTCTTATGGCAAAATCCGACAAAAATCAAGATCAACATTTGGATGGAATGGTAAGAAACCTTATATCTAGTCCTATCGATGTTTTATCAGAAGTACTAAAAAACATGATTTCTAATGAAGAATCTTACAGCAAAGAAATCAACATTTTACAAGAAAAGCTCAATGATCAGGAAACTTGCATAAGAATGCTTTCGCTGAAAGTTCAAGATCTTGACAGCATACAATCAGATCTTGACACTGAGGTTAAGGCCTTACGATTGGAAAATTCCGATCTAAAGGCAAACCTCTCATCTCTTAAGACCAGTAATACTGATTTAGAGATTGAAAAAGTGAAACTTTCTGAAAAATGTCAAGAACAGCAAATAGCTCTTGTGCAATTTACTAAATCTAAAGCTACTCTTGATAAAATGCTTGGAGAACAACAATTATCCTTAAATCGAAGTGGAATAGGATATAACAGGAATTTTCCTGCTAAACCCACTACCACATTCGTTAAAGCAAAAGGAAATTGGAGATCTCCTACGTGTTTCTTTTGTTGTAGAAAGGGTCATGTAAAAGAAACCTGTCCATATAGGAGAACGGATCCATACATTATTAGAAATACCTTTCCTGTACGTCTAAATGAACGGGTAAAACACATATGGGTTCCCAAAGGGACTAGGCTATCTAACATGGTCTACCCCCATAATGGATCTAACTCTGTTTATTGGTCAAGCCGGAAAGGATGATTTTCTGTTTTGCAGGATATCACCAAGACTCAAAAATGGATAATGGACAGTGGTTGTTCAAGACATATGAGTGGGAAAGAATCTCTTTTCGATACTCTAAAGAAGAAAATCACTGGCACTATAACTCTTGGTGACAAAGGAAAATGTGACATTCTTGGTATCGGTAATGTTGGTCTTAATTCAAATAATAATATTAAAGATGTTTATTTGGTGGATGGCTTAAAATATAACCTTCTCAGTGTTTCTCAGCTTTGTGATAAAGGAAATTGTGTTAGCTTTGACAAGAGGAAGTGTGAAGTTCGAGATGAAATGACAGGAAACTTAGTGCTAACAGCTCACAGGGATAATAATATTTATGCTGTTAATACTAACCAAATTGCAGGGACAAATCTAAAATGTCTCAAGGTCTTATCAGATGACTCAAGACTATGGCACAGACGACTTGGTCACATCAGTCTACATTCTCTTAACAAACTAAAATCAAAAGATCTTGTAAGAGGTCTTCCTGACCTAAAGTTCAAGGTAGATGAATTATGCAATGCTTGCTCAAGAGGTAAACTTACTCGTAGTTCTTTCAAAAAGAAGCAAGTGGTAAGTACTACTAGACCTCTTGAACTTCTCCACATGGATCTTTGTGGACCTATGCGCGTCAAATCTCCCAAAGGCAAGCAATATATTCTTGTTATTGTTGATGATTATTCTCGATTTACTTGGGTTTTCTTTCTAAAAATGAAATCTGAAGCACTTTTATACTTCTCAAAACTTTGTAAGGAATTACAGACTTTGAAAAACCTACCAATCGTTTCTATTAGAAGTGATCATGGTAGAGAATTTGATCAATCAGACTTTGATGCATTTTGTGAGAAATATGGTATTTCCCATAATTTCTCAGCTCCTAGAACACCTCAACAAAATGGGGTTGTGGAACGAAAGAACCGCACCCTAGAGGAAATGTCTAGGACAATGCTATTAGAGAATGATCTGCCTAAGTCATACTGGGCAGAAGCTGTTAATACAGCAAATTACATTCTTAATAGATGTTTGATTCGATCAATTTTAAAGAAAACCCCTTATGAGCTTTTTAAAGGAAGAAAACCAAGTATATCTTACTTTAAACCATTTGGATGTACGTGTTACGTGCATAATAATGGGAAGGATAATCTTGGAAAATTTGATGCTCGTAGCGACGAAGGTACATTTCTCGGATACTCGACTCAAAGCAAAGCTTATCGAGTATACAATAAACGTACCAAAGTAGTCGAAGAAAGTATCCATGTTTTGTTTGATGAAAATGATAATGGTATCTTGAGTGAGAGCTTTGCAGATCTTGATCTAAATAAACATGAGGAAGAGGAAGAAGAAGTTGATAAGAACGTCAAAAACATGCAAGAGCCATTTCAAGATCTTACAGACGTATCTCAAGATCTTACAGATGGGTCTCAAGACCTTGAAGCACCCCCTCAAGATCTTACAAATGAAACCAATCGTGAAGATACATCACTACCTGAGCCACAAGAGCCATCTTCCCCACTTCCTATAAATTCTGAACTTGATGTTTACAATCAGAGAAATGTCCGGAGGAAATTCAAACATGCATCATCCCATTCAACTCAGGATATTATTTTTGATCCCTCATCTGGAATACAAACTCGATCTAAATTAAAAGATTTGTGTGCTTTTCATGCGTTTGTTTCTCTTGTAGAACCTAAGAAATATACTGAAGCTCTTCAAGAACCCGACTGGATTATTGCTATGCAAGATGAGCTAAACGAGTTCGAGCGAAACAAAGTATGGACACTTACAGCAAGACCCAAAGGCAAATCAGTTATCGGGACAAGATGGGTTTTCCGAAATAAACTTGATGAAAGTGGTAATGTCATTCGAAATAAAGCTCGTCTTGTAGCTCAAGGTTACAATCAGGAGGAAGGTATTGACTACGAGGAGACTTTTGCTCCCGTAGCCAGGCTTGAAGCCATTCGCATACTTCTTGCTTTTGCATCTTACATGAGTATTAAACTTTTTCAAATGGACGTAAAATGCGCCTTTTTGAATGGTTATTTAGATGAAGAAGTTTATGTTGCTCAACCTCCTGGCTTTGAAAGTAATGAATTTCCAGATCATGTTTTCAAGCTTGACAAAGCTCTTTATGGCTTAAAGCAAGCCCCAAGAGCTTGGTACGAGCGACTTTCAAAATATCTTCTGGAAAATAACTTCAAAAGAGGGTTGATTGACAAAACTTTATTCATTAAAACTCATGCAAAGAATATTCTTGTTGTTCAAATTTATGTGGATGATATCTTGTTTGGAGCAACTAATGAATCTCTTTGCAAGGAATTTTCTGACATCATGTGCAAGGAATTTGAGATGAGTATGATGGGAGAATTAAATTTCTTTCTTGGACTACAAGTACATCAAAGCAAAAAGGGCATATTCCTCAATCAAGGAAAATACACAAGAGACCTTCTGAAGAAGTTTAAGATGAATGAATCAAAAATAGCCAAAACACCAATGAGTTCAACTCTCTCTTTGGATCAAGACTTTACCGGCAAACAAGTAAATCAAAAGGAATTTCGAGGTATGATCGGATCTTTACTATACCTTACTGCTAGTAGACCTGACATTATGTTTAGTGTTTGTATGTGTGCTAGATTTCAAGCTAACCCGAAGGAATCACATCTTATTGCGGTAAAAAGGATATTAAGATATCTTAATGGTACAAAAGATATAGGTCTATGGTATCCCACACAAAGTAGTTTCGGTCTTATCGGATATTCCGATGCTGATTTTGCAGGATATAAAGTGGATAGAAAAAGCACTTCAGGGTGCTGTCAATTTCTTGGTACTTCACTAATAAGTTGGCATTCCAAGAAGCAAAATTCAGTGGCTCTCTCAACAGCCGAAGCTGAATATATTGCTGCTGGAGCTTGTTGTTCGCAAATCCTATGGATTGCGCAACAACTCCAGGATCTTGGATTCAACTTTAAAGATATACCAATAAAATGTGACAATACCAGTGCTATTTCTATCTCGAAAAATCCTGTACAGCATTCAAGAACGAAACATATAGATGTGAGACACCATTTTATACGTGATCATGTAGAAAAAGGTGATGTGTCTTTGACATTCATTTCTACCGATCTACAACTGGCCGATATCTTTACAAAACCTTTACCCGAAGAGAGATTCAACTTCATAAGGTTAGAACTTGGTATGCTTAACAGGGAGGCACAAATGTAGGGGGAGCAATTATTGTTTTACAATATTGATCTTATTCCCTACATTAAGACCTTAACATACATTTCAAGGTCTTACTACAATAGTGTTACAAACACTGATCTTATTCTTTAGAATAAGATCTTACAATACATCTTAAGGCCTTACTAAATAATAGTATGTTCTTGATGTTTGTTTAAAAGATTAAATTGGATCAAATCTTTTAGTTATTATCTCAATAGATATATAACTAATAGATTATTTTATTTTTGAAAATCTTTCGGTTATATTTTTAATCTTTTAAAATTACTTAAAATTTTACAAAGATTTTTTTTTTACAAAGATTTTCTTCTCTCTCTCTCCGTCTTATATAAAATCTTCAAAGATCTCCTATTCGGATTCTCTTCTCCGCTTCGTTAAACTCTCCGACTTCTCGTCTCTCTCATTCTCAAACCCTAATCGACGATGGCCCCCAAACGTTCTTCGACTCAGTCCTCTGCTCCAACATCCAAGAAGCAGCGATCGGCGGCTAGAAAAGGCAAAGCTGTTCTAAAGGAGTACAATCCGGATTCTGATTCTTCGATGTCTACTCCCTCTCCTTCTCGGCAAGTGGCTCAACCCATTTATCCCCCAGCCACAAAGGATACACCTCAACATCGTCTTCGATCACCACCGTCTGGGTTTGAGGTTAGTAGTGAAGAACCTTTTTCTTGGTTCTTGAACTATACTAAAGCGGGAATGTGGAAAGATGGTTTTGCCAATCGCCCCTTAAGCTTCTGTGAAAATGTTGATGAACGATTTCTTGAGTCTATGAATCTGCCGTGTGTTAATTTGCTGAAATGTTCAAATGTCTGGAGTTTGTTTAATCTGGGAGATTTTGCATTTCCACGACTTACTCGTCTATTCTATGTCAACCTTTCTGCACACCGAGAAAAGGGGATTTTAACTCTTCATTCCCAGATCAAAGGACGACCAATTACCCTAACTGCTTCTTCTTTAGCAATTATTTTAGGAGTCCCGGAGGAAATCGACACCAAAACTCATCCTTCGAAAAATGTATGTCTTGCTCATGCCCAGAAAACATTTTTTGAGAAACCAATTCCTTCTGGTGCTACTTCCTCAAAGCCTAAGCAAAAACAAACTCATAATGTCTTAACTTTAGAGGCCAAAATTGTATTCACCTTGCTTGCTAGGTGTGTCTTACCACGAAAGCACTCCAGAGAGATTGTAACTGACAATCTCTTGGAAATTCTGGATTTGATCCTTACTGGGTATCCTATTGATGTCCCTAACCTGATTTTATCTTACATGGTGCACACTGTGAATACCCCTTTGACAGCCCCTCTTCCTTATGCCAACTTATTTCCAAAGATTTTCGAATTCTTTGAAATTGATACTACAGAAGAGGATAAGGTTTATCATAAGGGACAAATTGATGAGGACTGTTGGAGAAGGCTTGGGGTTGAGAAAACTTTGTCTGGGGATTGGATTCTGAAGAAACATCAATCAACTGCTCAACTCTCATCTGAACAGAGAATTCAGGATTTGGAAGCTGAAGTGGATGCTCTAAGGAAGGATCTGAACACTGCTCGTGCTGATATTGTGGATAGACAGGATGATACGCATGAGAAGTTGCTAATTGTTAATGAGAAGCTCAACCAGTTACTGTTTTTGACATCTCTAGCTCATAGGGCAACTACTACGATCATGCCTTTGGATGAGGATGCTGTGGAACACATTCAAGAAGTGTGTCAAAATGTTGTCATCAACTGTGAACGCAAGGTGCTAAAGAGAGGCATTCTTCGACCCATTGAACCTGAGCCGACTATCTTGACAGTGGAGGAATATGGTTTAGTTAAGAAGTACAGAAATGATCAGGAAAAACAGTTAGCCAAAATGATGGCTTGGACCACTACTGGTGAGGCACAGAAGAGATGGAGGGAAAAGGTGCGTGCTCGTTGTCGTAAAAGACGAGCTGGGTCTTCTTCAAATTACGGGCAATGGTTTGAAGAAGTGGTTGAAGTCTCGGATGATGAAGATTGACCCTTTTAAGTTCTAAATTTTTCTTGCTGAAAGACAAAAAGGGGGAGAATATTTGTCTTTTGAAATGTTTTGAAAACTCTTGGTTTGGTTTGGTTGTTTTTAGTTTTTGAAAAACTTGCATTGATTCGATCGTTTTCAAAATTTGATCCTACATATGCGCTTATATTATATTATATTGTTTGTTGTTGTGTTGTTCAAATGCAGGAAATAGATCATAAGTTTTGTCTTTCATCAAGGGGGAGATTGTTAACTCCACCTTGATAAATAAGACATTACTTATGGTTGATGAAAGCCAAAACCTTGGTTTCCAGGTTTTGGTAAGATCTTACAAGTATTGGTAAAGTCTTCACAGTGTCAGGTAAGGCCTTACCATATTACAGAAAACCTTGGTTTCCAGGTTTCAGTAAGGCCTTACATAAACTGGTAAGACCTTACCAAAACTTGGACAAAAACTACAATTGAGTTACGTAGTGGCTTTTCCTTCTTGTTGAGTTATTTAAGGGATTTGATTTTAACAAATCTTTAATTTGTTTTAATTAAATCTTCTTAAGATAAAATTGGAAGATTTCCTCAACCTCAACAAACCGTGCTTGACTTTGACCGCTTGACTTCAACAAACAAAATCTCAACAACCCAAGATCTCAACAACCCAAGATCTCAACAACCCAAGATCTCCTAAGATCATGCAGCCAAGATCTTCTTCAACGTTAAACTCAAAAATGCTGATACGCTTGCCTATTTAAAGAGACAAGGAAGGAGAAACAAAATACACGTTCATTGCCTACTTCGAAACCCGAGTGATAAATTCTACTTATCTCACAAAGAGCCGATCTCACATTCGAAGCTTCATCATTATACTTCCCTGAGAAGTGTGAGATCTTTTTCGAGCTGATAGTACAATTCAACTAGGATCATACAAACCGTTATCATTTCTAGACACGTTGGATACAAGTGTTGTATCTGGAGTACTTTAGTTTTTCTTTTCGAGTGAGTGAGTTGCTAGATAGGAAGTGTAAGACTTCTGAGTTTAGAAGAGGGAAGGTCTTCTGAAGATTGTATCTGGAACTCATCAAGAAGAAGGAAAATAAAGCTACTTGAATCCTAGGGTTGAATCAATCCTAGGCGGGGACTAGGTCGTGTTGGTGACCGAACCTCGTTAACATATCGCGTGTCCTTTACTGCTCTTTATATTCCTGGTTTGTCTAAATCTTTACACTTAATTCCGATCTTAGAGAAACGTGTAAGGTCTTATAATTACGAGTAAGACTTTATCTCAATTGATAAGGTCTTATATCTTTCGATAAGGTCTTACCTATCCTAAGATTGCGAAAAGTTTCCATACTCTATTTATCCCCCCTTCTAGAGTATTGGATAAACTATTTTATCTGCCTATTCCGCATTTCAGAATGCATAATAATAATAATAATAATAATAATATTAGAGTAGAGGGTACGAGGGAGACAAGGCATATGCAAGTTCGTAAATTTTGATAAGGGGGTGGGACCCATTGGAATCAGAGAGGAATCAAAAAGAGGGTGTACCGTACGCCTGGGCGCACCAGATCGTAATGCATGTGATGTATGAGTATGATGAACAAATGAAGAAGTGGGACCCATTGGACAGGCGCGATGCATCAATCACTGAAAGAGCCCGCCCGCGTGAAGGGTATGATGATACATGGTCATCCACCCCAGACAACCATCATCATCATCACCATCATGCCATGTAAATGGAGTACATAGTAAGATTCATACAAACCCTCATTAGGTCGGCTTCATCCACTCATCTTGGCTTTCAGTTTAAACAAATTTAAGTAAGTGATATATGTATAGTGACATGTTTGTTTTAGGGTTAGACATATGTCAATTGTCAACGTTGCTACACTTATCTACCCTATTTTTACAAATAGCCTCGTAGGTCTATTGGACTAAGTTAAGAATGATACAAAACAAATAACTACAAAAACCAGATTCCAATTCCTCAAAAGTCAATCTTCACAATCCTCATAGCTCAATTATTACTCATATCAAATTCGGTAAGGTTCATTCTCTCAAAACACCAAATAAGTTTATAAAAAATAATTTCGATTAATCAACAATCTATTTTTCTTATTTGATAAGTTTTAACTTAAAATTTATTATATAATATCAATACATAAGTGAATAATGTCCCATGTCATCCTTAAATTAAGTCACGTCAAATTTTATCATATTAAACCGTATAGAATTTTACCACGTATTATTACCAAATTAAACCGTATATTTAGATAATTTTGACTCTCGAATTTCATTCTAATTTTTACTTGCATGTTCCTTATAAGAAATTAATATTCCTTATTTATAGTGTTACATTCCTTCATTCTATAATTTTTTTATTTCACCTTTCACGTTCTTTATTTGTAATGATTTTAACTTTGTATACAAATTATAGCCGATGAAATTTTGGTTATCGTTATATGCTTTTATTTATACAGTTTTGCTATGATCTCATTCTAAATTCTTACTTTTTTTTATGTATTTATTCTTTATTTTACATTAAATTTTATACAAAATTATGATAATATTTACGTTAATAAAAAAATATTAGCTCAACTTTACAAATCCCATACAAAATACGGTACTAAACTATAACTAAAAAGTGTTTAGAGATGAGTTATAGATGATTGAGGGAGTACATCATTAGGTAAGGCATGTTGAACTTCAATCTAATACATTAACCTAGATTAAAAAGGGAAGTAATTTGGACATTTTTATAAGACATAACATAAAGTTTTAGTTACTTTATGATAATTTGGATCGGGCAAAAACACATATAGGTTTGGTGGCAAAACGTGAACCCTAATATGTGAAAGTGGTGTCGATTTCAACCTAACTTGAGATTGTAACGGGTGTGATTTCACTATTTTGGAGTCAATTGTCATTATTGATGGGCAAGGCCATATTATTTATGATACCTAAATCCAACACTCATAAAGAGGCACAAGGACCCACATCAACATACGACTTGTAGATCCCACTCTTTCCAATGCATGTCACATATTATATACTCTTCTAACTCCCTTTCACACTAATAACCTATAAGTATACACTACCATTATAATCAAATACAATTTCAAGATTGTATCTTTAATCGGTACCGTCGATTGTGCGTGATTTGGATTCATGGCTTATCCTATTATTATTGCTCTCGATCAATAAAGTCCCATCACAAGCACTACCGTAATGATATGAATGAAGTAAACACTAAATGAGTTCCAAGAAGACAAGCTTCTATACAACAAAGTTAAGCAAATAAGCAAAAATTTAGATCCAAAGAGGTTGCCGAAGAGTATCGCGACGCTTCTTGTTGTTTCGCTACCAACTCGAGGATGAGCAAAACATGTTACCCTATTGTTTTCAACTTATTTTTGTTACTCATCAACATTATAAACAACTAATTGAAAACCCCCTTCTGTCACTTCACTTCTTCAAACTTAGCTTTGGGTTTCTACACTTTTATGTGTAAGCTTCTTCTTCTCCCTATCATAATACTTCTGTTTTTCAACTTAGGTACTAAAAAGCATTCAAATTATATAAGTAAGAAAACAAAGCAAAATATAAGCTAAAAATAGCCACCATACATGTATAACTTTTCCGCCTCTGCCTCTGCCTCCGCCTCACATGATGCTGCAATTCGACGGATCCTCGTCGCTGAACGGGTTGTACGGGTCTCCGTGGGGAGGAGGTTGCGGATACGGGTACGGAGGCATGTAGTTCATAGCTTGCGGTGGTGGTCGGCCGTACATCATGGCCCCGTTGGGTCGTTGCTGGTTCATCATCATCTGGGCCAAGTACTGCTGGTTGTAGTAAGGGTTGATGCCGGCCATTTCCGGGCCTGGTCCTCCCGGATAGTAGCCAGGTGGACCACTGGGTCCTCCACCGCCATGGATGGTTGCTGCAGACCCCGGAAGGCCGTGTATGGCCGGAACTCCACCCATCTGGGTCATTTGCATATTGGCCATCTGAGCTCTCGGCATAGGATGGTGGCCCATCGGGCCCATTGATTGCCCCATAGGCCCACCACCACCACCACCAAATCCTCCCATAGGATGATTGAGTGCCGGATTCATACCACCACCAGGTCCACCACCCATGCTTTGTAAGCCATGATTTCCTCCACCTCCACCCTTTTTACCACCGCCATTATTACTATTTCCGGCCATGTGATTTCCACCGCCGCCACCATGTTTACCCTCCATCGGCATCCCACCACCGCCTTTACCACCACCACCACCACCACCATGTTTACCCTCCATCGGCATCCCGCCACCACCTTTACCACCGCCGCCTTTTTTGCCGCCTCCACCATTTTTACCATCATTTCCACCCATAATCTGAACAGGAACACCACCACCACCACCACCCTTCTTACCACCTCCATTATTTCCACCACCAGGGTTTCCGCCACCACCACCACCCATCTTACCCTGTTGTTGCAAGGCATTCATCATGTGAGGATTAGGGGGATTCATCATGTGAGGATTTTGGCCATTCATCATCATCATCAATTGCTGGGGTCCAAGACCGCCGGGAGGAGGACCACCTCCTCCACCACCAGCGCCACCAGGAGGCTTACCCATCATGTTGGGCATGTTCATGGACTTCATTTTATTATTATGAGGAGGGATATCCAGCTCATCTTCCTCATCATCATAATCTTCATCAAATTCATCATCATCATCATAAAAATCTTCATCATCATCAAACTCATCACTGAACCCTTCTTCATCCTCAGGAGGAAGATTAAACTTGACAGATTTGGGATCTTTGTTGTTGTTGTTGAAAGGCGGTTGCATCATCTTCATATCTTTAAATTGTGGGGGAAGCTTCCCTTCCTGCTGCATCATTTTCATCTGTTGCAACATTTGCAGCTGCTGTGGGTTCATCTGACCGGCACCAGATGGGCCGCCACCGCCACCTCCACCTCCACCGCCTTTCAGCTGGTTGTTCTGTTGATTTCCACCACCTCCACCCTTCTGATTGTTCTTGTTACCACCACCACCACCACCGCCTTTTCCATGGTCTAATTGCATGTTCTTGAGCTGCGCATTAAGCTGATTTTGCTGATTGTTTTTGCCATTGTTGTTGTTTGCAGGCTTTGGGGCACCCCAGATTTCTGCATGTTTACCAGATTTGTTGAGCTTCTTGATGATTATGGTTGGGTCTACATTCCCAGATACTGTTACCTTCCCTTGCTCTGCATCTATGGTTGTCTTATAAACACCTAAAAACCAATTTACCCAAATACCCAAATAGTTAGCAAGAAATAATCATCTTAATTTAATCAGATCAAAGATTATCCATTCAGAACAAGCAAGGAATAAAGGCCTCATCTTTATACTGAAAAGAAAGAAATTAGAAGAGGTTACCATCCATTTTGTGCAAGATCTTCTTCACTTTCTGCTTGCAGCCATCACAATGTATGTTTACTTTCAGAACACAAGTCTGGATGAAACAAAAACAACCCACAAGTTCAAAAAACAAGAACAAGACAATCAAAGTGTAAACAATTACAGAACTGGAAGAAAATTGGGTTACCTGAATCTTCAAAAACTCTTCTTTACTCATGTTTGTGAAGAGAAAACAGCAAAACTAAAGGTAAAAGTAAAAACAAATGAAAACAGAGGAAGTTGATAGATAGATCTGAAAGAGGGGAAAAGAAAACAAGTGAAAAAACTAAAAGAGGAGATTTTGAGACACAAACAATCAAAATGGCTGTTTGCTTCTTCTTCTTGTTTTTCTTTCTTCTGCTACTTCTGTTTACTCATCTTTTTTTTTCTCTCTAGGGAAGTGCAAAGAAGAAAGAGTTGTTTACTCAGAAAACAAAATACACAAAGAGATGAAAATGAGAGATGGGCCTAATGAGCACAATGAGAGAAAGTAAGAAAAAGGGAAAAAAAAAAAGAAATAAATAGGCTCCAGTTCCTCAAAGAGAGAGAGAGATGTGGATTAGTTCAGAGAGTGGTGGGTGGACATTAAAATCCCTTACTGAAATCTCCTGCTTCCTCTGTTTCAGGGTATAGAGAAAAAGATAAATATTTTACAAAGAAAAGAGCTCCAAGACTACCCTTTCTAATTTTCTTCTCTCTTCCCCAGAAGAACCCTTTATTTATTCATTTCCTTTGCTTTTCAAAAATTACTTGCAGTTCCCCAGCTTTGGAAGTATTTGCAAAAAATACCCTACAACATGCCATGAATGAGATAAAGATCATGTCTTTTCTCCTGGTTTAGTATTACACAGCTGTTTTACGTAATTACCGGAAAGTTGAAGGCTTTCACTGTGAAATAAAAGTTGAGTTATTTATGTTTTTGCAGATATTTTGAAATGAAAATAGGAAAAATGAAGATGAGGTTGAAGAAGCATGTGATTGGGGGAGTGGGGTGTGCTTGGGGATTTCTGCAAAATTTGTTTAGAGTCACGAAACACAACAGCTCGTTGCTTTCTGGCATTTTCCCCTTCAAAATTGAAGACTCTTGTTTTCTGGCATTTTCCTCAACGTTCAAACTCTCAATTATTTTTCATACGTTACAAAAAATCATTTGTTTCAGTTTGTGGTTGCTAAAATGAATGCCTGAAATTGAGGGTCCATTATGATATGGGTGAAAAGTCGAGCTTATGATAGATTAAATGTAATTTATCTCATACTTAAATGTTATCATTCAATTCACCAACTTTTGCCAATTCTTTCCATTTTTATGTCATAACCTGCAATTGTTTATTATGCAGGTTCGTAGCATGTTTCTTTACAAATGAAGTAAATAAGACAATTTAGTCTACTAAGTAATAGGTTCCTGCCTATTCACAAATAAATGCCCTAACCATAACCAAATGTTCATTTTTATTGGACTTCAGTCTTCTCTCATACAGTTTTTTTGGTTTTATATTTTTCAACTTAAAAACATGCACAATCTTTTTTTTTAAAAAAAAAGTGGGGTTTTTTTTATATTTATGGTGAAAATGAAATAGACATGTCTATTTTTAAAATTTTAGTTTCAATTGATTTAGACCTAGTTTAACGATGAGTTTCAGTTACTAAAAAGCTTAGTATATCCTCTCATTGTGATAAAGTCACATTTTCTCAAATTTACTTTTCTCTCCCTAAACTTTGAGACGTCAATTTACTCAGGTTGAACATACAAGATAATGGCTGTTCTTTGAGACATTGATGTACGATTTGTCTAATTCTTTCAAGTGAATGTTATAATAGTACATGCTTACTATTGGGGCGGATAAAGGGCCACGAATGCGGAGTTCACATTCACCCAAGGTAGCATGATAGTATTTAGAAAAAATAGCCGTTATATGCCCGTTGTTGAACTATAGCCGTTAGAATATATCCGTTGAAAATTAGCTGTTATTCATTTACGAGTTTATATATATACATGTCAAATCATAACACTACTCACATTTGAAAGCACTAGTCATTTAACAAATCCGTAAAAGTTTACAACACCGGTTTGAAAAGAATGGAACAAGCCGAAGGAAGATGGTCATTACAACAAGAACTCCATGCGTTGACGGAACACGGATATTATGTGCATATAAGGAGATGTCCGGACTCCGATGAGGTGGTTGATTTCCTTATCTCACATCCCGATTCTAGAAATTTGCTCAACATGTTTCCCATGTCATTGTGATGGACTCAACATAAGACCAATAAGTAAGTATCAAGGCTTGTTTTTACTTTGTTTCATAAACTCAAACATCTTCTCATACAAAATTTGAACTTAATCCTTCGTTTGTATTACTTGTAGATATAATATTCCATTGTTGGAGATCGTAGGCATCACAAGCACAATGAAAACATTTGCAATTGTTTTTGTAGTCACGGCACACGAAAAAGCATGGAGATTATTGCCACCGACCGTCAGAATGGTCTTATAAGCGTCTTGAGTGTAATATTTTCCGAGGTGAAACATATCTTATGCGCGTTCCATATAAAATGCAACATTGTAAATAGAGAGGGTGTCATATTGCACTCTAAGGAAGTAGAAGCCGTATTTATATCCCAATGTAATGCCTTGTTCAAGTCGTGATCCAGTGAAAGCTTCCAACGACATTTGATGGAAATGAGAAACTATTGGCATCCATATCCGAGGTTAACGAACTACCTCGAGACGAGATGGTTCACCCCATACAAGAAGGCAATCGTTCGAGCTTGATGTGATTTATATCATTATTTCGGCACAAGAATGACAAATGCGTAAGAAAGTTTATTAATGTTCCTTTTCTTCTCAAATGTTCAAGTTTTGTTCGTGTGTGAGTCCGTGATAGATTTTGGTGGAGGAGACCAAACAAATGGTGGAGGTAGAACCACACGTTTATTGATGATATAATGATCCTATATAGGGATTACAAGAAAATTAAAGAAAACTAATAAAGATTACAAGGATAAAATTAAATTCAAACTAACCTAATATATAAAGATAATTTATATAAATAGAATATATCATATCCTTCAATACACCCCACAGTCAAAGCGTGGTTAGACGGACGACGCTGAAGAATGGAACATCACCAACAGGAGTGGTGACACCACCAGTAGATCGACAGAACCACTAGTAAATCGGTGACATTAGTAAATTGATAGGACCACTAGTAAATTGGTGGAAATGGTGGATTTAGACGTCCATAAGTTGATGGCATGCCTTAACGCTTTTAGTGTCATAAGGTTGACAAACCCAATCAATCAAGATACGAGAGATCGAACTGCTCTAATACCATGATAGATTTTGGTGGAGGAGACCACACAAATGGTGGAGGTAGAACCACAAATTGTGGAAATAGAACCACACGTTTATTGATGATATAATGATCCTATATATAGGGACTACATGAAAATTAAAGGAAACTAATAAAGATTATAAGGATAAAATCAAATTCAAACAACCTAATATATAATGATAATTTATATAAATAGAATATATCATACCCTTCAATAGTATGCACACATGTTATTGAAGAAAACACTAGCTTCAAATGTTAGAGGATTTCAATTGGTGTGTGATAACATACATCTGATGATCACGGATCAAGTCCAAAATTTACAAGCGTCTTTAGAAATGTCACGGGAGAGGATTCCACGAGAGGTGCGTATATCGATATTTGACTTGCTTCGGGACTATGTCAGAAATAAGTATTTCACGATCTTATGGGATAACTACACCAAGGCTAGAATGACAAGGGATGGTGGTGTTTGTCGGGATAGTTATTGGAGGGATGTTCATGGAGTGTCGTGTGTGCATGGCTTTATGATAGCAATCCGGGCACGTAAACCTATCAAATTGAAGTAGATACACCCAATTTTGAAGCAAGTTCATTTGGTTCCAGTTTATTTTTCTGATGATGATATTGATGATGATGACCCATGAACCCAAACATAGTGTCGTTGAATAGGTTCATACAAAGAATTAGGGGCGGGCATGGGATGATACGGGATACAGGTCGTCCCGTGTCCCGTCCCGCAAATAACTTGCGGGATGGGACGAGATTTATGCCTTTTATTCATTGTCTCGCGCGGGCCCTGTCCCATGTGGGACGGGACGAGACGAATCCCGCGAAAATTATGCACCGATTATATTCAATATGTATACATGTTTTCTTTCGTGTTTAAAGACACAAATGATTAGAAAAAAAAAACTCGATACCGAATTACGGTTCATGACACTTACATTAGTAGTTAACACATTGAAAACAAATTCAAGATACATCAAAGTGTCTTACCGGTTCACATTCAAAAAATAAAACAAATAAATACATTTATTTAACTATTGATTACAGTTGTGGGAATCCACAAATACAAGGGCGGTGGAACGGACTAGATCAAGGGTGGCAATGGAACGGACTAGAGCAAGGCGGTGAACGGACTAAGTCAAGGAAGAGCAGAAACTCTAGTATTTTAGATCTAACCAAATGAGTCATAAAGAATGAGTGAATGACTGATGAAAAATTATCGATCTAATTATTTTGAAAATATAAAAAATTTAAAATAATATTTTTAAAAATTATAATTTATGTATATTATTTATCTATATAATATTTATAAAAATATAAAAATAATATATATATATATATATATATATATATATATATATATATATATATATGCAGGACGGGACGGGATTAATCGGGATGGAAAGTCTCCGTCCCGCGTCCCGTCCCACAAATTTTTCACAGGACGGGATACATATCTTTTTTTCAAATCCCACGGGGATCAGGACGGGATTAACGGGATTTATGCCCACCTCTACAAAGAATGGACTCAAACACGCTCACCCTGGATCAGATGGTGAAGATGATCTCTTGCTTTTAGGACATCGAGAACCCATGGAGTACAATGATGAAGGAACTGACACAAAAAGTCAAGGCATGGAAGATTGCCGATCCCGAGATCAACAAGAAGATAACCCAATTCATTTGAGTATTCAGCTACATGTGGTCTTGGACGCCCTCGAGGGTCAAAGGGAAAAAAAAATCAAAGGATGCAAAATCTACACCGGAGGAGTTGACTCCAACTAGTAGGATACGTCGTAAAGGGAAAGAGCCAATGGATGTAGAGGTTACACCTAATGATGGAAAATTTCGTTAGAAAGATGGTGAATTCCGAAAGTTCATGGAGCAATATGTATTGGGGGCGAGGGAAGTACTAGGAGACGGTTATTGCGGATATAAAGTCATTTCCTTGGTTTTGGGATTCTCATATGAAGATTACTTGATAATACGGGTGGATATGGTTTTGGAGTTAGATTGGAGGAGATCACTATATTTGAAGGTAATTGTTTTTTTAGCTTATAAGATTTATTTATTGACATCCATATTTATAACGTAAATTTACTTTT